>BSBN01000650.1:0-2400000 GCA_027924645.1 Cunninghamia lanceolata | reverse complement strand
GTACTCCATGCAATTTTTTTATTGTTTTCAACAAGGTTTGTACTTTTCACTCCCCTTTTCCCTTTGCCACCAAGCAGAAAAGCACACACAGAAGCAAAAGCAACAGGCACAATAGGGGTCCTTATTTTGCTAACGAGTAAAATGGGGCATGTTGTGAACATCACAACAGAGAGTATTGTTGACATTCGGAATTGCAAATCAGAGAAGAAAATAGGGACCTAGACTCAAGCACCCACTCATTAGTCCCCCAGATCCCACAACAAGAAAATCTCTGGAATAGCAGGAACATGTTACATACAAGGTTTCTAGATCTCAACAAAAAGTATGGCACTAGACTAGGGCACCCACTCATTAGTCCCTGACTTTTCCACTTTCTAAACTTTGAAATCTAGTATGCATTTGATTGTCATTTGATATCTCTGTGTGTGATCATTTTCTGTAATTTGTCTGTTTGTTCATGAATTTGCATAATTAGGGTTTTGAGCATAATTGGGCTTAACTGAACAACTAAATCAAACAATTCCAATCTTCCCCTATGTTCCAAGTGAAAAAAATACTATAGTAGGTTCCTCTGTTTGGCTGATGTCCTTGAATATTTAGTGGTGAAAGGAGGATCAAAACAAACTATCAAAATCAACCCTAAACACATCTACGTTTTTTTCATCCTAAACCTTGCTGAGTGTTGTGCTTCAGATTTACATTCATTTCATTCATTCATATCATTGGTCATCTTATTGCATTCAAAAAATTACAAAAAAATGAAAAATTGGCATTTTTAGCTTGCATTTTCAAATAATTTGAATTAATTTGAATTTAATTTCAATAAATTTATGTCATTATCATAAGATCTAATTTAAAATATAGAAATTTTTCATTCAACATTCATTTAGATTGCATTTTCATGCTTAAATTGTTGAAACTGCTTGAAATTGTGCATTTTTTCATATAACCTAGTTTTGTATTAGCTAGGGTTTGTATTTAAAATCTTGTTTCAGATTTTACTACCCTTTTAAAACACTCATTAGGATTTATTTCAAACTGTAGTGTTGCATCATAGTGGTTTTCTTGCAAAATTTCATGCCTAGGGTTTGAAAACCTTGATTTTACACTAGATTTTGGCCTTATCGTCTCTTTCGATTTGCACCATCGGCATGTTGTAAAGGATTTTTCTATAATAATTGGATGTTATTAGGTTTATTATCTGATTCCCCTCCTAAAATTATTTACAACACCTTTTTATTGGGCCCTTACATTGAAATTTGGTGAAAAATTGCATATTTTGGCTATATTTTCCTAGGGTTTGACTTAGATTTGCACTCCAAGCATGTTGTGACAGATTTTATGGATTTAGATGACTGATATTACTGCTATAATCTTTTGAACCTCCTAAAATTCTTTACAACACCCCTTTTATTGGGTCTTTGCATTGAAAATTTGTGAAAAATTGCATATTTTAGTGTATTTTCACTAGGTTTTGACTTGTCATCATCCTAGGTTTGCATAAAAAGTGTGTTGTGAAGGATATTACTACTTTATTGGACTGATATCAGACATATTATTTTCTTCCCTTGATCAATTTTCTTACAACACCTTTTCTTTCACTTATTTGCATTGAAAAAGTTGAAAAAATCAAGCATTTTAGGTCATTTTTACACATAGTTTTGCACTTGTCTTTTGCATAACTTTTGAAAAGATTTTAAAATCTGATCTTGCATTGAATTGAAAACTTGAATGCATGGCTTCTAATCACAACAATAACAATATGTTCCCTCTTAGGCCTTACATGAAAATAAAGGTCCCTGAACCTAAAATTGTGTTTACTCCTCATGATAGAACAATTGGAGACACTAAAGGATCTCTTTATATCACTGTGAACATAATGGGAAATCATGTGGATGGAACCCTTATTGATCCTAATTGCATGACTAATGTAGCCATGGAAGAGCTCCTCTATTCACATGAATTGATGCAAGGCTTCTATGACCCTTCGGATATGATGATTAAGACACATAAGGGAACCTTTGTAAACATTTCTAGGAAGATATCTTTATTGGTCACTGTATTTGAGAAATCCTATAGAACAATGGTTCACTATTGTCCTTGTTTATGACCTCTTTTGCATAAAATTGGGATATCCATGGTTAAAAGCTATGAAAGCTATCCCTTCAATAATTCATAACTATGTAAAATTTCCTTTGAATGGACAAGTGATTACTATTTCTCACAATAAGTATCAACCTTTGGTTACAAGACAACACTTTACACTTGATTACTTTTGGGAAAGATCTGAAATGGAACTAGAGACATAAACAAAATTTAACTTCTTGAGCTATAGAAACTACAAAATGAAACTATTACATCAAGTGGTCGGTCCTTCTATGCAAGAAACAGCAAGAGACGAACAAACAACATTTGAAGAGAATACTAGACCTAAAGGAAAAGGACCCTATGCTAAGGTTCCTCCCTCACCATCCTTACAAGGATTGGGAGGTAGTCATTGATAGCAAAACATTCCACCTAGACAAATGAGATTTGACCCTAGCGCTTCCTCCTCTAAAACATAAAAACCTATGGAAGAGTAAAACACTATCTTACAAGCGATAAGTGGTAAGACAAAAAGAAATAGACAAGCAAGAGAAAGGAGGAGGAGACAACAAGCTTATTCCCAATGGATTGCAACTCAACAAGAAAATGTCTCACCTAACATTGAATAAAACAAAGAAGATCTTAAGAATGGACAACTTGAAGACAAGAATAAGAGTTGGGATATGGTACCTTATGTCCCACTTTCCTCTAACATCTAGGAATGGGAAGCTGATAATGATTTGCTCAATGACAACCCTTAGTAAGATTGTCCCTACAAGTAAGTATTTCTAACCCTTTACCTTGTTAGGTCTCAAAAATGTAGGTCGTTAACCCCAAGAGGGTGCTAGGCTCTCTTGACGTTTTTGGCTAACTGACATGGGGTAGATATGGCTAAACCCCCTTCACTTTAGGCTCTGCCAGACCTAGGTGGGTAAACCTCTAATTAATAAAGTAGATAAAGAGATGATCACTATAATCAGAATTAATCTAACTATTGATAATGGCACAAATTATAAAACAGATAAAAAGATAGCAAGTTAAATCTAAAAATAATTTAAATTGTAATGCTAAAACAATAATGCAATCTAACTAAGTAAATCTAAAATAAATTTGTATAAGTAATAATGAAAATATTAGACCAGTGCCTTATTGAATATAGAGTCAGTATGATCATGAAATAAATGACTGTTTGTTTGGTAAAAACTCGAACTACCTGGCATGAAAGAATAGGTATGTAACTTGTACAACCCTACAAGGAAATAGTTAGTATTCCATACTTATATATATCCAATTGACAAAATCAAATTATCTACATTCATTTAAAAGGATTTAATCCCTCTTTGAAGGAACCTATCAGAATGATACTGCAATTGTAATAGATTTATCAAAAATTGGAGACAGAATACAAACCCTAACTATATGACTCTTCTTACAGATCCATGACAATGCCTTCACAGTTACTATGATAGATTTAAAGGATTTAATTCTAAAAGTAGAAACCAATTAATCTTATCACACTATAACAACAAATGTGTATAGACAACTTGAAGATATACTTGATAAATCAAATTGAATAACAGAGAAAACTTTGAAAGGAGACAGTCATATAATTGAATAAATTTAACATATAGTTGATAACAAGATTTGCAGTCACTGCTTCATGCTTACAGACTTGACTTCATCAGAGAATGCTTGCACATGGTCTACCAAAAATAAAATATATTAAAAGTGAACTAGAATTGTTGTTCAAATCTAATCTATAGTATCCCCTATTCTATTCTGTAATCTTTCTCTATTCTATCTATATTCTCCTCCTTCTAATTCCCTCTTCTGGTCTTGGTCATCTCTTATAAAGAGTGGCATACAAGCTTTAGACTAGTTACAACAATTATGACGGTTGATAACCGAACAACAATATTTGTCTTAATAAACAAATTTGGGAAAATTAATACTCGTCTTCAATCACCAAATGGGTAACCATTTCAGGATCAAATAAGGATCTTCAACTTTAATTCTGCTTAATATCCTTCGAGGGCTTCTTTATTACACCTAGAAAATCTAGATAAAACACAAATTAATGTCTGATCAAACAATCCAAACAAATTTATTTAAACAAATATATTTACTCAAATAATTACTTCCCTTATTGACAATTTATCAGTTGCTTAAGATCCTTTCACGGGTTTTTATACAACTTGATCGCCGTTGTGTATATCCTGCAAGAAACAAATATTTTAACTATCAGAAATATATCTTAACCATTCTGATTTTAATGTCATTTTAGGGTTTCTTTTGTCGGCATAACCTTGCAGTCGGGTTGATCCAAAAACTTCCCAGCTTTTCGCTTTCCGTACATCCTTGTATCTTTCGCTTGTATATCTCTCTTGTATATCTTCTTTTATGAGCGCATATACAAATGACCCATACAAACCTTCCCTTTTGATGCTTTCAATTTCTTTGTACATTAGATATGCTCATTTCAAACATACAATTGCTAAAACATACAAGGAGTTTTTAATGTTTAATTTTTTCTTTGCATCCGGTTCTTGTATATCCTTTCTTATCTATCGCTTGTATCTTTAAGAATGTATGTTTGAAACATACAAGGCACTAAATATACAAGCACTTAACTCTTTTAAATAACCTTTCGGTTCCACCATTTGTATGTAATGCTTGTATATTGGCAATGTATGTCGGATAGATACAAAGCACAAACATACAATGGATTTTCCCTATTTCACAAACTTTTTGGGTCCAGCTTGCATAAAATGCAATGTATATTCAGATATACATTGAGTCACGATACATCATTTACATCAGATTTTAATCCCTTTTGAGTTCCGTGCAATGTATAACATGTAATGTATATTCCGATATACATTGAGTAGTGATGCATTGTTTATATCATTTTTTAATCTTCCTTGAAATCCGCATTGTATGTCCGGCAATGTATGTACCGATACATACAATGTGTGAAATATAAAATGACTTATCATTATTTCACAATCATTTCAGTTCCGACATTGCATATCCCTGTTGTATGTACTACAATGTATAAAAGCCTTGTATATTTTGCTTTGTATGTTACGCTTTTGCCTAATATACAAAGATAAAATGCATATATCAGACTTAATCGACTCATTCATTTAAACTCTGACTTCTGTTGGGCCCATGGCTTGCATATGGTGCAATGTATATCAGTTTTGTATATACAAAGCCCGAAACATACATTGACTTTTCCCTATTTCATAAACTTTTAGTTCCGCGCTTTGCACATGGACTTTGCATATCCACTTTGTATGTTTTTAATTTACCCAACATACAAGCAAAACATACATCCAACGGACTTAGTAGATTATACATTTAAACTCTAAATTGTTTCAGGCCTGACTTGTATGTATGAAAAATGTGTCATCGAAATACATACAAGTATAAAAATTTAATAAACCCGACAACCCATTTTTGCAACTCATAACGACTTCACATATGCAAACAACTTTGTATATGAGCGACTTGTATGTAAGCCTTGTATATGCAACCCAGTATACAAACAGACTTGTATATGTAACTCACAAACACTCCCCTTGTACATTTTACCAAAACACTCATAACTTGCAAAATACAAGAAATTTTAACATGGTTCAAAAAGCAACCCCTATTCATTTTCGACAAGGAATTCACCCATATTCAGCCCTGGTACTTAATGCCATTTTTCCTTTATTTTCAAAAAGGTTCATAATTTTTCTCTTCCTTGTTTATGGTTCATCTTTAATGAGCACTTCAACCATGTTATATTAAGTCTTTAGGAATCAAAATAGATCAAATCCAAATATTTCTATCAACTCAATTGTTAATCTCTTCTTGAAAATAACTGTGGATTTTTCCATATATGCTCACATACTGAAATCTTTGGATGATTGAAACTTAATATTTGCCAAAAAGTAACCTGGGAATTTCAGTCCCAACATATCTCTCGTGATGTGTTTCCCCCGTGATGTGTTATATGTTGTTTAGGCCTCTTGGGATGACCCTTGATTCTCTTGTAAGGTCCAAGATACCAAGAGACCACCTCTGTTGTGACCCTTCTAGTTGTATCATCATTCTTGTATATTGCTTCTCCTCTATTTTCACTATTGTGTGTTGTGTCTTACAGACATAGCATTGTGGTTGGTGACATGGGGGCACCCTCCTACGTGATTGTCCCTAAAGCACCTATTTCTCCTCTCTTGATTTATTGTTTTCCTTCCTCTAGTGCTTCTATCTAGTGGACGGATGATGAAAAACAATTTATACTGATGCAGACATAGTGTCCCTTTAGCGAGTAATCAAAAAATGGACCAAGTCCATACATGACGATGGGGTTGATACATATTATCTGACGCTTGGCTAGTAGATTCACTCCGTGTGATCTTGATCTTGTCTTATCGCACTTACAAAACATAACAATATTGTTGCTCCGTACAATATGTTTGTTTTTAAATCTTGCCTTAGATATGCTCAGTTTTGAGATTTTCACAGTATAGCCCCATGGTTATACTCGATCTCTAAATTCATAGTATAACCTTGGCTCTTTGTGTGAATGATCATATGCATTATTTTTTATCATGATTATATGGACGCTAACACTTTTCTTACAGGAATGTGTTTGTGGGAATATTTGGCGATCGTAAAGTACATGTCACCTCCAGAGGGCATGGGCTTTGCGAGAGCCCGTGTTCCCTTGTGTGTTTTCTTCCTACCTGAACGTGCTTGATATCAATACCTAATATCAACCACCTTAAGGTGGGGGCATATATAAGGTAAGCTATCTATTTTAGATGTTAGCAATGTGCTTGTTCTCAGGTGCAGTCTTAAAGACTAGTGGCGATAAGTCCCTCATGCACTCTAAGATTTGTTTGAAATCATCTTGCAATAATTTAAACCCTTTGCAGAGGTAGGATATTGTATCCTTTTTCAGAGGTGGGGATGGTGTATTTCTAATAGATAATGCACATCCTGTCATTTTCAAAAAGTCCTCTACAGAGGCGGGGAGTGGTTCTGTGACTAACTCAACCCTTAAGCGTGTCTTTGGCGATTGTTGTGGTGAAGCCCAATTGTCAGTGTGTGCCTATAATGTGCTTGAGATGGTGATGAACCTAGAAATAGGAACACTCCATCGCTTGTCTACTGTGTTTTCTTCATGTCTTCCAAGTGTGTGTGTATTGTGGTTTGTTCCCAAGCATAGTTTAAAGACCGGTGGTGATGAGTCCCTCCCATGCTTTGGGATTTGTATGGCATGCTTATTTTGTTTGGCATGTATTGTGTGTGTGTTGCCCCATATGCAATATTAAAGACCAGTGGCGATGAGCCCCTCCTACATTATGGGTGGTGTGTTTACTTTCCTTGTACTTGCATCTGCATTTCATATATATGAGAAAAAGAAAAGAAAGAAAAATCATCATTGTCTTCACTGCATTTACTATATCCATTGTGTTTTGCATGTCTTCAATGTTGTATTCTCCATGTTTTGTGTGACTGTAACTATCTTCTCCATGTTTTGCATGCCTGTTAATGTCTTCTTTGTGATTGGCGTGTCTTCTCCATGCTTAGCATGTTTGCTGTGTTTGTTGACTATACTTTAATACATGTATTGGCCTTGAGTTTATACATACATTAAAGTGGGGGCTAAATGTTATGTTGAAAAATGTCCCCTTGGGGGCTTTTCCCTCTTAAGGTTTAGCTCCTGAGTCTTTAGAATGCATTTAGGACATCTCACATGATAATTTGACATCCTGATGAGAAAACCCTAAAGTTCCATGGCAAATGGCACCTAGGGGGTACACTTGACATAAATCTTGCCTGAAATAGGGGAAGGACTTGGGTGCCCGTGCCCTAGTCCTGCCCTATTCTAGGTCAGGACCAATTTCAAAGTGTCAGTTTATGACCGTTATTTAGGTCCTATGCCAACATGGTAAGTTTGAATTACGAAATTCTTAGCGGGAATGTTTGTAGTTGCATATATAAGCATGATTAGTGATTCATTTGTAAATTAGATGGGCATTTTGATTGACAAGATAATGTTAAGGTGATTCAAGGCATTCATTGTATGTTGCAAAGAAGAATTTGTGTTGTTCTTGTGTTTGTATTTGTAGATTTGGCATCCATCTCCTCATGGCATGAAGAGCATCTTCCTCCCATGAGATCTTTACTACAAGCTGATATCAATTGTGTTTTCAATCATTTATCATTTGGATTTTTGCCTCTATCCTGTAGGGATAGGAACTCTTTATCTGACAACAATGTTTGGAAGACTTGAATGTCTCTCTAGGGCTTGACTGAGGCAAGCCTCTAAACACCACAACCCCAACCCATTTTTTATGATTACAAGTTATAGATTGCGAAAGAAGAAAAAGTGGAGTTGCAGGAGAGAAGTGCAGACTATTGGAATTGCAGATTAGAGAAGAAAATATGGACCTAACTTGGGCACTTGCTCATTATTCCTCCAGTTCCCGCAATAGGAAAATCTCCAAAATGACTGGAACAGGTTGCAGACAAGGTTTCCAGATCTTGACAAAACTATGGCACTGGTGTAGTGCCCCTCCATTCTCATCGTGGATGTGTAGGTAGTTGGCTTTGGAACTTAAGGAATATCTAGAACAAGGATTATAATATGGAAAAAACAATCTAGAAACTCATCATTCAACATGATATCGAAAATAAGACAATCAAACCATGGAAGAACATTTAATACAGATTGAAAATCAACCATATATCTCATCATCAATCAAGGAAAAGAAAGATTTAGTGATGTCTCCAAAATGGAAATAAAAAGTGACCAGTGATCAAGTTTAAAAGGTATTCATGTTATTTTCCAGTAGCAGTTAAGATCATTTCAAATGAGCAATAAGCAATGAATCAATTATGAAGAGTTGCATTGGTAAGAGATGCAATGATTCCTAAGATTGCTACTATACCAAGGAGTATAAGATATCTATTGTAATATGTGTTAAGGGGGAAGAGAAAAGATATCTGAATAGCATGCAGAACTTGCCCTTCCAATGTCTTGTCCACCTACCATTTACCATCCATTGCCTCTATGTGCTGTTGAAGGCCCTTGACGGTGCCCATCAATATGGTGTGGTCTCCTCTAATCAATGATAACCATCCCAATGGAATGTAGGCTATGAGTATGAGGTGGAGTGACCAACGTTTATAGTACTGCGATCCAAGTGGTATGAAACAGAGCTCCATGAATCCTCTATATGCAACAGACCCGATGAGGAATGGTCCTCCAGTGATGCACTTCAACCAACAGTATGACCTCTGCAGATCAGCCCTTGTAGAGTCTAAATCCAATTAGTAGTGATATGCAAGGATCTTCACAGTGTCAAGACTCTTCAATGAAATCTTCAGACAACAATTCCCTCAATGATATTCAATAGTAGCAATAATGGCTTACAGCCCAATGACAAAGAATCATAGTAGAGGCTACATTCGAAGTAAACTCAACTTGGATAGGCTGCGAGAAGGAAAATAAGAAAGAATTCAAAGAATTAAAATTGTTTTAATGATTCTTGACCACCATATAGAAGTAAATAGTATGTAGCATGAAGTAAACAAAAGAATCGACTATAAGGAATTGCCTACAATAAAGATAACAATTAAAATAAAGATTTGTTAAAGATAGTTAAGAAATTTAAGGAAGGACATCTCCCTAGTGAGAAATCACATCCTCTCCATGTAGAGGCATTAAGGTATAAATGAAGAAATGTGAAGTGTGGTTGGAGAGGGAAATACACAACAATCTCATAACATGAAAATATCATTACACATTGACTCATTCCCAAGAGCTCGTGATAGGTAATGGAGACTTACTAGTATAAGGAGCCGGACATGTGAAGACCATCGACAAATATCAATTCAATAATCAAAGATCACTATTTATCTCTATGAACCATGAAATAAATTCCTAGTTCGCAGAAGTAAGAGGAGTAACTAGTATATTGGCAACATAGCACTACACTCCCTATGACTGACTTGCAGTCTCATCATCGACAGGTATGTAAAGTTCATTGATTTGCATCAACTTGGGTTATCAATAGAAGCTACAATCTATCCCAGATCTGAGCACTATCTACATCCACCAAAGAGTTTCCAAGCCAACTATGTAAACACTTGTACTTCTAATGGGTATGTTTGTTTCATTAACATCTCTAAAATCAAATTAATGTATTCTTAGTGCGTTATCTCTTGTGTATGTTTCTAAAAGTTTCTAATCTCAAGAACCATGTTGTTTCTATTTTGTTTAACCTTTGTTCCATGTTTCTATCTTTAGTTTTGATAACAAAACTTTCTTATTCAATCACCATTTATGCTCTTGCCTTGCTATGTGTCTTTCTCTAGTATAACCATATAGAGATCCCTATTCATGGCTTGGTGTTATAATAAGCCTACCTAGATTATTCTTTGCATTACTAAATACCATCTTCAGTTAATAATAGATTCATGAGCATTGTTTTTGTATTTGCTTTATTGGCTTACAATTAGAATAAATACAATTTCTTTAATGGAAGGTTTGAAATTACTTTTCCTACAATATGATAGTGGTGTGAACCGACACCTCCTCTAATCATTTATTGTATATCTTGAATCTTGCACAAGTTTATGATCAAATGTGTTTAGGTATCTTCAAGAAAGGGGTTTTTGATATAGTATTATCCTTTATTTATTTAGGATAGGAAATCATGGATGTTTTATAATTGATTTTGGGTAATTAAAATAATGAAGTTAAGCCTAGTGAGTGGTTTTGATATTAAGCGAGTTTTATTTGGTTATATAGAAATCAATGGATTCGTTCATGCAAAATAAGACATTATTGTCATTATTAGTAGAAATTAAGATGTTTCAAATTCACAGTTCCTTTGACCTCTTCGACAGAGACTTATTACTGATTGATTGTTTAGATTGAGACTATTATCCCCAAACTATGACTTGGGTTTTTGTGGGAATTTGTGAAGGTGTTTTGGGCTAAAAAGGATGAAGAGGTTAATGTTTTCTTTAGTTTGAATCCTCCTTTCCACAAAAAATTCCAAGGGATTTTCAACTGATTGCCTCACCTATCATGAGGAGAGTCAGCTATCAGATTTGAATTGTGACTTGGTCAAGCCCCAGAGAAACATTCAAGTCTTCTGAACACTATTGTCAGAGAGAGTGCATGCCCTTGGGAGGCAGAGGCAAAAACCAAATGATAATGATTGATAAAGCACAATAAATGATACCTTGATGATGAAGCTCTCATGGAAGGAAGAAGCTCTTCAATGACATGAGGAGAAGATGTAATTCAACCTACAAACAAACACAATAACAATGCTATGCTCTGCAACACAATGATAATCACAAGTATGCCAATAGATCAAGTTCACAATAATCTTCTAGTTTGCAAATGATAACCTAAACATGCTTATATATGCAACTATTAAGATTTCCACCAAGAATTTCGTATTTGAAACTTATGATGTCAGCCTGGAGACCAAATAATAGTCACAAAACTGACATTTCAAATTAGGAAAGACCCAAAATAGGGTTGGACTAGGGTGCTAGTGCCCTTGTCCACCCCTTGTCTTTGCTCAAAATTCAATGAAGTGCAGCCCCCTAGGTCCTTTTTGCCACAAGACCCATGGGTTTTCTCATTGGGAGTCTGATTTCACATGCAAAATGCTCTTAATGCAAATCTAGAGACCAAGGAGCTAAAAATTTAGGAAAAGGCCCCCAAGGGTGCATTTTTTCGACATAACATTTAGCCCCCACTTTAATGTATGTATTAAACACAAGGCCAATACATGCATTAAAGTAGGTCAACAAACACAACAAACACGCCAAGTACGGAGAAGACACGCCAAACACATTGAAGACAGTGATAGGCACACACAACATGAAGAAGACAATTACAGTCACACAAAACATGGAGAATACAACATTGAAGACAAACAGAGCACAGAGAATACAATGAATGTAATGATTATTTTCTTTTTGATTTTTCCATATGAAATTCATAATGCAAGTACAAGGAAAGTAAACAAACAAATCCCAAAAGAGTGTAGAGGAGCTCATCACCATTGGTCTTGCACTTTTTGAGAAAAAACATGCCAAACAAAATCCCAAGGTGTAGAGGAGTTGTTCACCACCAGTCTTGTACCTTGAGAACAAACATGCCAAATAAATCCCAAAGTGTAGAGGAGCTCATCGTCACTGGTCTTGCACTTTGAGAACAAGTATGCCACACACACACACGTGCTAAAGACACGGAGAGAACATGACAGACAAGTGATGGAGTGTTCCTATTGCTAGGCTCATCACCATCTCAGGCACATTGCAGGCACACACCAACAATTGGGCTTCACCACAACAACCTCTGAAAACATGCTTAAGGGTTGAGTTAGTCACAAAATCACTCACCGCCTCACGATGAGGACTTTTGAAAATGACAAGATAATGCAATCTGATCCAAGAAATACACCATCCCCACCTCACGATGAGGGCTTAAGATAGAAAAGGATATGCTTGATATCCCACCTCTGCAGAGGGTTTAAATGATTGATTGAATTTTTAGATTGTTCAAACATGCTTTACTATGATTTAAAGCAGACAACTTAACATATATATGCCCTTGCCTTAAGGTGGTTGATATCGTGTACTGATATCAAGCACATTAAGGTGGGAAGAAAACACACAAGGGAGAACGAGCTCTCACAAGGCCCATTCCCCCAGAGGTGACATGTACTTTACGATCACCAAATGTTCCCACAAACACATCCCTACAAGAAAAGTGTTAGTGTCCAATTAAACATGATAAACAACAATGCATATGATCAACTACATAAAAGAGCCAAGCAAGGCGATATCTATGATAAACAAAGTGCACAAAGTAGCAGTATTGTTAAAGTGTTGTTAGTAAGATAAGATAACATCAATATCAACATCAAGATAGAGAAATCACAGAGTGATTCCACTAGCCAAGCATCAGATAATTTGTTACAACTCCATCATCATATATGGACTAGGTCCATTTTTTGATTACTTGTGAAAGGGACACTAGGACTACATCAGTATAAATATTTTTCATCATCCAGTCACTAAATGGAAACACTAGAGGAAGGTAAACAATAAATCAGAGAGGAAAACAAGTGCCTTAGGGACAGTCACGTAGGAGGGTGCCCCCAATTCACCAACCTCAATGCTATGTCCGTAAGACACAACACAAAACAATGAAATTAGAGAAGAGGAGATATAGAAGAATGATGATACAAATAGAAGGTCACAACAAAGGTAGTCTCCTAGTATCCTTGACCTTACAAGTGAATCAAGGGTCATCCTAGGAGGCCTAACAACACATAGCACATCACGGGGGAAACACAACATGAGAGATAAAGGTTAGAGATACTTACCTATAGATAGGTCCATCCTAGAGGTTATATACAATCAAATCATCCTCGTTGTAGTCTCGAATGCTAGAGGGAATAGGTGTGTAAAGTACCATTGCTAAATCTTTGTCATTATTCTTTTGTTTATTCTTAAATGCTTCTTGGTTTGACTCAATGTTGGGTGGAATGTTTTCTTGTTGAAGCTTACTAGTACACCTACTCACTATCCTCTTAGGTGGTGGGAGAAGTGAATTATTTTGAGTAATCTCAACATCCATCTCTAAGGAACTTAATGTGAGAGACTTCTCCTTATCCACTAGTGCCATATCCTTAGTGATGTCCAAATGACTTGAATATTCAATCAAAGGAGGGACATTATGTTGATAACTGAGAGGGGGGGTGAATCAGTTATCCTAATTATTTTTGCTTTCTGAACTTTCTTAATAATCAATGCAGCATTAATTCAAATAAGCAAACATAACCATGAAATGGAAATACACATGATACAATATTTTTGATGTGAAAACCCTGTTAAGGGAAAAAACCACGGGGTGATTAACCCAAGATTGTATTCTCTGTTAGAAGAATGTAAATACAAAATTGCACTTGCTAATTAGGGCTCACTACCCGAGCACACTACTCACAAGAGGCACACTACCTACAAGAGACACACTGTCTACAATTTATAAAGATTGTAATACAATACTTGAACTGATAAGGAGCATCAACATATGCTGGAGTTCAGTTCCGGTTAGGCTTTGTACACTGATCTGCTACACTTCATCTTTGCTCTTCTTTTGTGCTGCTCTCCTTTCACATACTAGACCTTCCTTTCTGCTTTTATCCAGCTCTACTACTTTTCTTCACACATAACCAAAAATGACGACACCTCTCACAACTAAATCCATCTTGTATATATATGCGCACAAGTGATTTCATCACCTTTCTAGTCAGCACCCGGAATAGTCAATATTTTCCACAAACTCTGATCTATTGGCTGAATCCTTGCTTACCAAGTAATGCAGATCAAGGATAAACTTGTGGAAGGCATCAATCATGTTGTCCAGTCATAACTTATGCCTTAAGAATCTTTACCATCATCAGTAACACATCTGAAATAACGTCTAATGTTCTACCAGTCAGTTCTTCCTGTGTCCACACTGTCACTTGGGAACCTGACACTCAAGCATTCATATTTCTTTATCCTTTCCACACCAGAGGCTCAAACCCTGGAATCTATCAGTCAAGATACTCCTCTTGACTTCCCCGAATTCGCACCTTACTGAGATACTTCTACTGAGAGATCCAAACCTATCTGTCAGACCTTGCTGACTGCTCTGTTCTTGCTTACCGGACCTCAATACTTCTTCAATCTAACTTTCGGTGAGGACCTATCATGTCTTGCAGATGTGTGGGATAACCTTTGTTGCCATTAATGACAACATTCATGAGTCCATATAGTGTCTCTTGCCAACAATCTCCCCCTTTGGCATTGATGGCAACACTTAGTGAAAAATGACTAAGTGTCA
The DNA here is from genome assembly GCA_027924645.1 of Cunninghamia lanceolata. Lineage (NCBI taxonomy): Eukaryota > Viridiplantae > Streptophyta > Pinopsida > Cupressales > Cupressaceae > Cunninghamia > Cunninghamia lanceolata. Next base: position 2,384,987 of record BSBN01000650.1, on the reverse strand, counting down.
CACTATACTCCCCCTTGGCTGATGCTCTGTCTCTATGTACATTTACCAAAGCTCCCCCTTAGTTGGATTCCTCATTTTTTCACTGCTCCTCACTCCCCCTTTGACATCAATGGCAAAGGGTAGGGTCCGCACATCAAAATTTTCAAAATATTAACTATACTTGTCGGCATAAGTATATACATATGGCATACTTACATATATTGAAGTATGTCTACAAAAGTTGTTTTTAATTGAATGAATTCTGTAGCCCAACTTTGCTTCATTCTATCCAGAATTGATATATGACCGCTCAACAGGAATGCAAATGCATCTACTATTTTTAGATCTGTTGGATCATTGGTCCGGGCTGAGATTTGGGCTTCTTTTATGGCCTCATGCATGGCCTCTAACTTAGGGACAATTATCCCTCTGAGCTCACTCAACCTACTGATTCTATTTTTCTTCTCTTTTTCAAGCTTCTTAACTTCATTCAAAACTGCAATCATTTGACATTCTTGATTTATTATTGATGTAGTAAGTGGATCAAAATTTTGAGAAAGGTTTATTAGTTTATCCTCCTGTTCTTTCATTTTCTTCTCAATCTCCACTATTATTTTAGACCAGGATATACAAAATTTGTATACATCACCTCCATCCTTAAGGGCATTTTCCAAACTTTTTATCCCAATACCCATAACTCTTCTATCATTTGATATTAAACCTTGCAGCTTTGAGAATCTCTTATCCAAAAATTCTTTCCTGACCTTCTCCTCAGCTGATTTCTCTAGAGAATTAAAATGTTTGCTAACACTATTGACTAGAGTTTTGAGATTACCGAAAGAGGAGGCTGTGGGATCCTTCTGAAAAGATGGCATGATCTTTTCCAACACTCTGGATGCTACCTCTATAAGCTCACAGTATTGTATGTGAGGTTTTAGTAGTTTCTCTTTGACCTTTGTATTTACAAATGAAGCTATCTTCATTGTTTGTACTGGAGATAGAGAGTCAAAATCTAATGGCCCTTTTAGTAATTTCGGTTCATCCATCTCATTAGTTTCTTTTGTCAAGAAGTTCTTGATAGATTTTGCAGTGTCTCTTACCGGAGATAGATTCTTTTTCTCTTCTTCAATGTCACTTATGTTCTTTTCAGCTTGACTTCCTTCTTTACTTTTCACCTCTTTTTCTTTCTCCTTTATTAATTCTTCTTCTTTAGATCCAGAGTCAACAGGGAAAACTAGAGAAGAAATGTTAGTCTATTCATGGGCCATCTCTTCTGGAGCAAAGGATTCCAAGTCCTTAGCTATTTCTGTACCAGTATTCATTACCTCTTCTATCATTTTCTCAGTAGATTCTTCTGTAACACTTGTAGTCGAGGGATCAGTACCCAAGTCCTCTATAATTGGAATGTTGAATCTTTTGAATGCATTCCAGAGGATCTCTTTAGTCTCTTTTACAACTTTGTTAGTCTCTCTAAGCATAAGTTCATTCATCCTTGCTTTTCTCTTGAACTCATCCTTACAATCTTTGAATACCATATTCATTGTCTTAGGATCGATTGAAGGATATAGCTGAATTGCTATCTGTTCCCGCATTTCTAGATCTTTGGCTTGGGCATTGTTCTTTCTTATTTCTAGTTCCTTCTCCAAGCTTTTGGGGATCAGAGGTATAATTTTAATAAATGCTTTGTTGTAGATATTTAGGTACCTGATTGTGGCATCTTGCAACATCTTCTGATCTGCTTCACCATAATCATCATAGAACTCAATCATTGGTTAAAGATTTCCATCTACTGTGACTAATTTGATTATGTCATCAATGTGAAGAGTGGGTTTTTCAACATATTCCTCTGTCTTTTCTTCTTCCTCTTGTCCGGTAGAGGGTTCACTGGATGTTTTCTTCTTTTTCTTCATTTTCCTGATTTCTTCATCAAATTCAGTCTCCTCTTCATCCCTTTGACTGGCATAAGCCCTTGTGGCTTTTGTCTTTGTTCTTTTTTTTTCTCCTTTGCCAGATAATTTTGCTTCTGGTTTTGATGGCCTTGAGCTTTTGGTAGGTGCAGATCTCTTTGATGATCTAGTCCGGGTGGAAGATTTTACTGGAACACTTTCCTCTTTTTTGTTTTCTACCTTTTTCTTCTCTTCCTCAACCCTTTCCATCTTTTCCCTATTGGCATCAAGTGCCTCCTTTGAGATGCCAAAGCCTTTTGCAACATCTTCAACTTCTTTTCTCACCTTCCTCTTGATCTCTGGTTATCTGAGTTCCACATGAATATTTATACTTAGCTCCTCAAAGGTTCCAAACCTTTCTACCTTGGGATCTTTTGGCTGACTTAACATGTGTTCAATATGCAACTCAACAATTTTCTCATCAACTTCATACCCCATTAGCATGATCCGTACTATTCTTGGTTCCACTGCCTCCATAAGGCACTGATCAGTTTCTACCATGAAGCAAACAATATCCTTATACTTTTCAACTAGAGCTTGGGGGATTCTCTCTCTTGCTTGCATCATACTCTGAAAGTTCTTGAAATAGCCCCAGAGTGTTGTATTCTTTGCCTTAACATCACCAAGTCCATGCAAATAATCCCTGATTTGTATGGCAACCGGTCTATAATTTTGCCATATCCAGCCACTAGATCCGGGTAGCTCATTCATATAATAGAAGAATAGACATAGTATCAAGCCACCATATTTGAAGGAGTTCTTCTTGTCTTTCTTTATCTTCTGCAGATTTTCTAGAAGTTGGTTCAGAAGGAGCTCACAAAGATCATAGTCAGCATTCTTTCTTAACATTTCATATGTAGTATATATTGCAGTTCCAGGTACTATGTTATCCCTACTAAAGTGATATATTTTGTATCCGATGATCATGGATGCAAACTTGATATCCGGATCAGTGATATCCTTAATTGTCATTGCCCTCTTATCAAACTTTGATCCGGTAGCCTCAGTCACTGTTTGATTTTTGACAGATTTTAGAATAGGTATCCCACCGGATGAGTGAAATCTGGTAACTGCCCTAATGGCATCTTTTGTGAGCTTGAATGGTCTATTCAACCATATGAAGTTATCATGTATTCTGCTCAGGATATACCAGACCCATTCATCTTCTAGAAAATAGGGGGAATGAATGCACTGTGCAAAATGCTTATCCCAGATGGCTTTAAATTGAGGTTTGATCTCAAAAGAATCATCTATTAACTTCTTGTGATAGATATCCATTAATTTGGACTCTCCAAATTCTTTAATGTTTGCATGAACGTAGACCGTAATATCTTCTGTATGCAAGACACCATGCGGAACACTGGAAAAAGCTCCTAAGGGATCTACTTCCAAGGATTTGTATGGATGTTTCTTGAATTTGGGGTGAGGCCTATCAGAGATCTTCACAATGTTTGGAGTACCCATCATTCAAGGATTTACAGAGAGATATTTGATAAAGGAGAATACCTTTTGTGCCTTTCGGTTTCACGGAGTTAGCCGGATCAATTTCTAGATGAATTGACTTCTACAAATGATCTTGGATGACCTTGAGGAATTTTGTTGTAGAGCCTCTCTTTTTGTTTCTTCTTGAATGCAGAATGAGCAAATGCTTAGTGAGAAAACCCTTATATTGCTCTGCAAACCCTAATGTTAAGTTGCAATAAATGCTTGACCTAAGTCATTCTGGTTTGCCTTATTCAGATGACTTGAGGAACCGGATCAATCTTGATCTTAAACATCTTGCGGATCTTCCAAATCTTAACCATAGTTTATTTGGATGTTTCTCTTAAGAACCCTTGAATCCGCAACTCATCTTGTGCCAGTTCCAGCACCGATTGACTGGCTGGGGGAACAAGGTTTTCTTTGTGTCTCCCCCTAAGCCAGAGCTCACTTTTTAATTTTTAGAAGGAATATCAGCACCAGAGTCTGGTGTGGATCCATCCTCTACATTCTCTATACTTTTCTTTACCCAAATCTTGTTCATCTCTCTTTGAACTTCATCTGCATTCACTTTTTATTTTCCCTTGTCTTGATTCTGATGATAATCTACCGGACCTCTTTTGTCCTGATTCTTGCTTCTACAGAATTTTGCAATATGGCTGGATCTATTGCAAATTTGGCAAACAATACTTCTTTGCATATTTGATTGATATCCTCTTGATCTGCATTGATTAGCCATATGACCTATTCTATTGCATGCAAAGCATCTACCATTGAATGAATTATTTATTTGCATATTTTTGCATTCATGAGATTTGTGACCATACCTTTTGCAATTGAAACACTATCTGGAGAAGGATGTATTAGTCTGATTCATTCTCTTTCTACACTGATTAGCTTTATGACCAAAGTTATTGCAGTTGTGGTAGTATCCATTGAAGGATGGATATCTTTGAGCATTAGGCTGCCTTACCGGAGGTCTTCTAGACCTATTCCTTGGATTTTCTGATCCAAAATTCTTCTGACTGGATCTGAAGCTTTCTCCTTTCTCATATCCCAAACCACACTTATCATCTACCCTCTTTTGACTTTCAAGAACTTCAAGTTGAGAAGAACTTATCTTGAATTTCTCTTTATATTCATTTGTTGTTTGAAGATCCCTTTTGAGAGAGACAATTTGATCCTCAAGTTTTTCTTCATTATCTTTAGCATCTTCAAGATCAGATTCAAGATGTCTGATAATTCTATCCATCTTGTGGCAATCTTCTAATTTCTCCTTGAGAGATTGTCTTAGATTATCTTCAGTTTTTCTTTTCTCTTCAACCTCTTGGGTAAACTTCATAACTCCTGATTCCATTTCATGTCTTACCATAACAATTTCTTTTGATAACTTTTCACATAACTTGGTTTTCTCCTTCAAATCTTCATTTGTATCATTGGCTTCACCTTGATTTGCCAATTGCTGAAGTAGCTCCTTTCTCTTTTTCATAGAGAGACTTAATTTATCTTTCAGTTCTCTCATGAAATCATCAGCTTGTTTGAGTCTTTCCTTTAATTCATTGACTTCAAAGTTTGACTGCTCAAGATCATCAAGGGTAGTCTTGAGTTTCTCCCTTAAACCATATACATCTATTTGAATCCCCAGATCTTCCTCAAGATGTTAGACTATGTTAGGAGGAACTTGGCTTTGATACCAATTGTTGATAACTGAGAGGGGGTGAATCAGTTATCCTAATTATTTCTGCTTTCTGAACTTTCTTAATAATCAATGCAACATTAATTCAAATAAGCAAACATAACCATGAAATGGAAATACACATGACAAAATATTTTTGACATGGAAACCATGTTAAGGGAAAAAACCACGAGGTGATTAAGCCAAGATTGTATTCTCTGTTAGAAGAATGGAAATATAAAATGGCACTTGCCAATTAGGGCTCACTACCTGAGCACACTGCTCACAAGAGGCACACTGCCTACAAGAGACACACTATCTACAATTTATAAATATTGTAATACAATACTTGAACTGATAAGGAGCATCAACATATGCTGGAGTTCAATTCCGGTTAGGCTCTGTACACTGATCTGCTGTACTTCATCTTTGCTCTTCTTTTGTGCTACTCTCCTTTCACATATTGGACCTTCCTTTCTACTTTTATTCAGCTCTACTGCTTTTCTTCACACATAACCAAAAATGACGACACCTCTCACAACTAAATCCATCTTGGATATATATATATGCGCACAAGTGATCTCATCACCTTTCTAGTCGACACCCCGAATAGTCAATATTTTCCACAAACTCTGATCTGTTGACTGAATCCTTGCTTACCAAGTAATGCGGATCAAGGATATACTTATGGAAGCCATCAATCATGTCAGCCAGTCATAACTTATGCCTTAAGAATCTTTACCATCATTAGTAACACATCTGGAATAATGTTTGATGTTCTGCCAGTCAGTTCTTCCTGTGTCCACACTATCACTTGGGAACCTGACACTCAAGCATTCATATTTCTTTATCCTTTCCACACCGGAGGCTCAAACCCTGGATTCTATCAGTCAAGATACTCCTCTTGACTTCCCTAAATCTGCACTTTACTAAGATCCTTCTACTGAGAGATCCGGACCTGTTTGTCAGACCTTGTTGACTGCTCTGTTCTTGCTTACCGGACCTCAACACTTCTTCAATCTGACTTCTAGTGAGAGGACCTATCATGTCTTGTGGATGTGTGGGATAACCTTTGTTTCCATCAATGACAACATTCATGAGTCCATATAGTGTCTCTTGCCAACACATTAAATGTCTTCTCTTCCTTAGTGATATCCAAGGTGTGTGAACAATCAACTAAAGGAGGGAGGTTAATGAGATGATCTATAGAAGTTTCATCCATTAGGGTAGGGTTTTTGTTTTTGTTAAATGAATGCTCATTGTCTATCCATGGAATTTTCTTTGTTAAAGGGAGCTCCTCATTCACTAATGCTTCATCTTGGCCAGAGAGAGCATTGGACTGGGGAGATGGTGGTGGCTCTTCATTTACAAATGCTTCATCTTGGCCAGAGTGAGCATTAGAAAGAAGATTTTGTAGTATGATAGATGTGTCAATTAAATCACCCTCTTGCATTGAAGTGTCCTCATGAGGAGGAAGAAATTTGGGAGAAGGATCATAAGGTAAACCTAAGTTATCATCACATCTTTTAGTAATAGGTGTTATAATGGAATGTTCCATAAAGTCATCTAAGGCTTCATCTAGCATCTTGAGGTCATCACTAGTATATATATTATTGATCATGAATTTAGTGATATCATCTAATATCTAAGGATATATTCCCATGAGGTTTGTGAAGCTATCAAAATCAGATATATAAGAAAGGATTTCATATGTGGAGCACATAGAAAGATCAACATAATGTATGTATGCTATTTGTTCCAAGACTTGAGGATATGCATGAGTAAACTTAGAAAATTTATCAATGTCTATGATGTATGTAAACAAAGCTTCCAAATAAGTTCCCATGACGTATGTTTTCAAATGAATGCTAAATCAGATTTCAAAGGTCTTCAAAACTTATGCAAAAGGCAAATGCAAAAGTGTTGTCAAAATATGCTCTAAAATGCTTAATTTTTCAACTTTTCTTAGTGTGAACAAGTGAACGAAGAGGTGTTGTAAATATTTTGAATAGGGAAAAAAAATCATATTCCTAAAAATAGTCCACTAATGCAAGAATACCTTCTACAACATGCTTTTGAAGCAACTCTAGAAAGTCAATAAGCCAAAACCTAGTGAAAATATGCAAATTTTCACCAAATATTCATGTAAACAAATGAAAGAAGAGGTGTTGTGAATATTTTAAAGAGGGAAAATAAATTATATGCCTAATAAAATTCCACTAATTTAAGAATACCTTCCACAACATGCTTTTGAAACAAATCTAGAAAGTCGATAAGCCAAAACCTAGTGAAAATATGTGATTTTTCACCAAATCTTCATGCAAACAAATGAAAGAAGAGGTGTTGTGAAGATTTTAAAGAGGGATATAAAATTATATGCCTAATAAAATTCCACTAATTCAATAATACCCTTCACAACACTCTTTTGAAGCAACTCTAGAGAATCGATAAGTCCAAACCTAGTGAAAATAGGCCAAAATATATAGTTTTTCACCAAACCTCAATGCAAAAGAGTAGGGAAACGGGTGTTGTAAGGAAAATGATGATGGAAAGCAACTTATGACATTAATAAAAGCCACATAATTCTAAAAAATCAATTACAACACGCCTATAGTGCCACTCTAGACCAAACCCTAGTGCAAAGATAGTAAAAATATGCCAATTTTCCCAAAATTTGAATGCAAAAGCCCAAAATAAAGGGTGTTTTAAGGAAATTGAGAAGGGGAAGAAAATTATAATTCTAATAACAGAAAATTAGTGTAATAAAATCCCTTACAACACTCTTGGAGTGCAAATCTAGGAAGACGATAGGCTCAAATCTAGTGAAAAATGCAAGTTTTCAAACCCTAGACATGAAATTTCACAAGGAGGCCACTATAATGCAACAATAAAATCAGATATCAGACCTAATGAGTGTTTTTACAAGGTACTAAAATCTGCGACAAGATTTTCACTACAACCCTAGCTCATGCAAAACTAGGTTTTCATGAAAAATGCAAGATTTCAAGCAAATTTTGACAAATCAAGCATGCAAATGAAATGCAAATGAATTGTAAATGATGAATTTATGTATTTTGGATCAGTTAAAATTTAAATTAAATAAATTATTTAAATTAGGTGCCAATTAATTCCAATTTTACAAAAATGCAAGCTTAATATGCCAATTTTTGCAAATTTTCCAAATTTTTCAACTTTTTGTATTTTTTTGAATGCAATATTGGAAATGATGAATTGAATGATGATGAGTTTAAGATCTAATGTAAAAATTAGAGAATTAATTAAATTCTATTCCATGAATGCAAACTATGTCAAAAATCAAACCCTAGAATGCAATTTTTTTCATTTTTTCCAAATATATCAATTTTTTTGTAAATTTTCCAATGCAATAGAATGAATGAATGTAAATTTGTCAAACAACACTTAGCAAGGTGCCAAAAAGTTCCAAACATAGGTTCACCAAAATGTTTTGGGGTAAAAAGGATGAAGAGGTTAATGTTTTCTTTAGTTTGAATCCTCCTTTCCACAAAACATTCCAAGGGCTTTTCAACCGAGTGCCTCACCTATAAAGAGGAGAGTCAACTATTAGATTTGAGTTGCCACTTGGTTTTCTACTAGGAAATTTAGATATGATCACACAAGTTTGGCAATTAATGCTTTTATGTCCTTGAAACCTTAATTTAAGAAAAACAGTAATCAAATCTGTGAATTATGCCAAATGCTACAGGAAATAGACAGAGGGCAGAGAACCTTCACTCACTATTTTTTGCAAACAAAAAATGGAGAAATCTAGGACAATGATGATGGTGCCCTAGTCCAATGCACAACATTTTCCTCACAATCTCAATCTCCTTCCAACACAGATCTCTGCTATGTCTTCTATTTCCCATGACCAGAAATTTGAAGACAAGGTTGATGGCGCCCTTGTCCTGAAAAGTTGAACAATGTCTGCTTCTATTTAGATCTAGAATCTTCAATGTCCACCTACCTGCTCTGCAACTCCACTTTCTCCAGATCTGACACTTGTAACCTACAATCACAAGGAGTGTGGGAGGGGGTTGTGGTGTTTAGAGGCTTACCTCGGTCAAGCCTCGAAGAGACATTCAAGTCTTTTGAACACCGTTATTAGAGAGAGTGCGTGCCCTTGGGATGTAGAGGCAAAAACCAAATAATAATGATTGATAAAGCACAATAAATGATACCTTGATGATGAAGCTCTCATGGAAGGAAGAAGCTCTTCAATGCCATGAGGAGAAGATGTAATCCCACCTACAAACAAACACAATAACAATGCTATGCTCTGCAACACAATGATAATCACAAGTATGCCAATAGCTCAAGTTCACAATAATCTTCTAGTTTGCAAATGATAACCTAAACATCCTTATATATGCAACAAGAATTTTGTATTTGAAACTTATGATGTCGGCCTAGAGACCAAATAACGGTTATAAAATTGACATTTCAAATTAGGGAAGACCCAAAATAGGGCTAGACTAGGGCACTAGCACCCTTGTCCACCCCTTGTCTTTGCTCAAAATTCAATCAAGTGCAGCCCCTAGGTCCTATTTGCCACAAGACCCATGGGTTTTCTCATAAGGAGTCTAATTTAACATGCAAAATGCTCTAAATGCAAATCTGAAGACCCAGGAGCTAAACCTTTAGGAAAAAGCCCCCAAGGGTGTATTTTTTTGACATAACAGAAGGAAAAATATAGCCTTTTAGTGTAGTGGGTATATATCATAAATTTAATTCTTGTGTTGCATAGAGATTTCTTTATGGATATAATATGATTTGTTATGATTTGAATATATAGATATAGATGATATTGGTTAATGACCATTATTGGAATAGGATATTAAATTAAACTATTGAATCTAACTTGTTTTCTATTCATTAGAAAGAAACCTATTATATAGCTCGCTTAATTAATATTTAATAGAATCACTATTATTGTTTAGACATTTTTTTAAAGAAATAATCATTGTGGATTAATAAATCTTTACCTTAACCTTCCACCTCAAGTAAGTGACTTAGTAAGGATTAAAATAGCAATTTCTATATTCTAGTAGATATTTAAAATAGGATGTTCTTACTTTCTACACTTGGTTGTTTTACGAATCATGGCCTCCTTTTCAATATTATGATATTAAAGACTTATTGATATGAATATTGAAATTAATGTGGTACAAGGAAATGGTTCTAGGTAGAAAAAATATAAAATTCATTATTGTTCTAGTTAGAGATTTATTGTCTAAAGGAGAAGTGGTTTCACCTTGATTGAATAACAAAATATTACTTGGTGAATAATGGAATTAAGTTTGATTAATGTTTCCTTGAAATGATGATTATCTTTCATGTGATTGTGAATGTCTCAATGAATGAAAGAGGTTATTGTGCTTTCTAGATCTTGAATGTACTCTAGAAATTAATATATGATCTCTTTTGAGATATTGTATCTAAGTCGACTTTATGGTTAAAAAAATTATTTGTTTCAAACTACGAAGTCTCTGCACTACGAGTATGTAAGCAAGGCCATCATGAGCCCCCGAGACATTAGGTTGGCCCCTTAGGGCCTTAGGCTAGTATATTGTTCTCTTTTATGTTTATTGATAATCTTTGTGGAACTAATGTTCGCTTTTAGATGCATAGATATAGGTCTGTTAACTGAGTATACTACTGGAGAAAAGAATATGTTTTCCACTATGCTAAGGATGACCTTATGGTTCTTACTATAATTGTTTGTAAATGCATGAGAGATGTCTTGTTCCTATTTGAGAAGATCTCTTATCATGTATTTGTAAATTGGGATGTATCTCCATTTGTATCTCTTTATATAAACTTTTGTTTCTTGTAATCTTGATTTGTGAGTAGCACAATTGAGGAACCTTAGAGGACCTAGGTTTAGATTATTATGTTATGTTATGCATTCTATAGTTATTTGATTTTAAAAAAAAATTCCATTAATTTGACCTAGTTTAGTGTTGTCCTCTGGAGTTCCTTGGCAGTGCGTTACAACTAGTCTAGGGTGCTCGCTCATTAGTCCTTGACTTTTTAGTTTTCCAAAATTTGAAATTTGGTATGCATTTGATTGTCAATGATATCTCTGTGTGTGATCATTTTTTGTAATTTGTCTATTTGTTCACAAATTTACATAATTAGGGTTTTGAGCATAATTGGGCTTAATTGAACAAAATAATCACACAATTCCAATCTTCCCCTATGTTCCAAATGACAAAAAGCATGTAGTAGGTTCCTCTACTCAGTTGATGTCCTTGAATGTTTAGTGGTGAAAGGAGGATCAAAACAAACTATCAAAATCAACCCTAAACACATCTACACTCTTTTTCATTCTAAGCAACTATAAAAATTGTGATGTAATCAATAATAGGTTTTGCTATGAAGATTAGCTTATGTAGCAAGACTAGCTACATGTCAACTCTAAAATGATTCAAAAATAAATAAAAATAGGATGGAAATATTTTTTGATGATGTGATATTTCTCAATTCTTGAGATGCTCCTATATCACATGGCTACCATCTCACCTCACATAAATCCAACTAAGCCTCTAGAAAGCCATTGTCTCCAACTAATTCAATGATGAAAATATACATCAAAAATATTGAATTATAATAAACTTGATCAACATTTTTTTATCCACCTCCATGGGGATAATCCTAGTTCTTCCACTCAACCTCCTCCCTCCATGAATATTCTATAATATATGTTATTCCTTTTAGCTTTTGTAAGAAAACAATGTATGAATCTCTTACTATATTTGATTAAGAGTTATTTGGTTTCTTTTAATTATCAAACATATTTTCTATCAAACATGACAAGGTTGAAAAATGAAAATCTACATACATCCAAAAGAACATCCATAACAACTTGATTAAAAATGTTTAATTGCAAACTTCAATATACATTGTCTATTCACAAGAAAACTAACACCTTATTTCATCATGTTGTTATATGGAGCCTAATCAGACTCGGAGGTTAAAATCACCCCACTTTTATTAGCGCAGTTTCCCCCAAATCATTTAATGGGGTCAAGGGGCAGTGCCCCTTGCGGGGGTTTGGGGGTAGCACCCCCAAGACAGGGTCAAGGGGTAGCACCCCTGGCATGCTTCCTGTTGCAATACAGGGCGGGGTCATGGGACAGTGCCCTTGCGGGGGCTCGGGTGCAACGCGCCTGAAACCTCCAACAATTTTTTATTACTATTTTATAAAGGTGTCAGGAGTTATTTTTCTATGCTCTGACATAAAAAAAATCCCTATTTTTATAACCGACATAAGGCTTGATAAAAGTGGCTAAGGGTTAGGGTTTTCATTGATAAATTGTATTGTAGCATTTGCAGCGGTATTGAGTTACAAGGATTGTTGGTTATAATCGGTTTGATTTACTAGATAATAATATTGGACTCTCTCTTGATGGATGTAGCCCGAGTTTGGGTGAACCATGTTAAAACTTGTCTCTCACTATTATTATTTCTGTGTATTTTCATTCCTCTGTTTAATCTTTGTTTGCATTTAATTAATATCTTCTGTTGGCTAACCCTAACACATCCAACCTAAACCATAATTCTATGAGTGTTGATAATTTTCTAAACCATTTTTCCAACCAAATAATAATATACAAGGTTAGAATAATAATATAAATTACATGCCTTGGAACTTCTTTTACCATGTTTTTCACTCATTTTAGGTGTTCCTATTTGTATGATTTTTTAGCCTTGTTTGAACCTTATGCACATAGTGTGTTTACATATGCATCCTAAGTTATTCCTTGTTCATAGCTAGACTATCCTTGTGGATTCATTTTTATCCTTATGTCTCTTGTGATTCCCATTTTAATTTGCTATTTACCCTTGTGTTTAAGCCTTGTTTATCCTTTCCCATATAATGTTTATCTCACCCACCTAGCATTTAATTTTATTGTCTCCCTCTCCATGTATATTTGACCATCATTTTTTTTATTTCCTTTATTTCTCACATTTTAGAGATCTAATTGACTTTAAATCACTACTCACCACTTACTATATCATCATTCATCTTCCTTAAAAATTTAGGAGCTTTGGCATTAAATGCCTACTGCCTACTATCTATAGGGCTTGGCAGGGTCAGAACAACATTGATTCATAAATTGGCTTAACAACATTGGTTCCCCTTTGGGACAACTAACCCCATTGGGTGCTCCTTAGTGTTGTGCCTAGATTTTATGGGGATCTTCACAAAAATTTTATAGTAGCTTAGTTATGACTTACCTAATTTCTCCTACTCACTTTCCTTAGATCCATCCAAAATATTATAAATAGACCCTTTGCCTTCTCATTTTAGCATCCACATCTTGCATGCCTTGCATTCTATTAGGGTGAAAGTTCAAAACTGTGTCCCACTTTTATAAGAAAACGGCCAACACAAACATATTTTTCCAACTTAAACATCAAAAAAGTTATATATGTATGTTATGAATTTTAAAATGACCTAAAATAATGAAATGGAGAACTTTTAATGTAGTTTATACTTATAATTTTTTTAATTTAAAAAAAAATAGTTGGATATATTTTTTTTAAATTAATTGATGAATTTTAAATGCTCATATTTTTCAAAAAAAGTGACATCAATGGGACATCAAGAAAAATATAGCAAAAATAATTTTTTTCTTTAATTTGTTTTCCTAATTAGTCAACTCAAATATCTAGTGCATGGAAAAAAAATAATTTTTGATAAATATTTTTCTTTTACATTTTTTTAAAGTCAATTTTAATCAGAACATAGTAATTTCCATGGGATGTCAACTTTTTTACATTAATTTTATTTTTAAAAAAATACCCTCTTGGAGAGGATTCCATTCTCTAGTGAACCATATAATTTTCAAATTTTTTGAATATGTTTTTCCTAGTGATATGTATTTTCTAATCAGCTTCATGTTTAATGGGAAAAACCTACTTACAATAAATTTAAAAAAATATATATAATAAAAAAATCAAAATATGGAAAAAAACATATATCTACAATCTACGTTTCGAGTACAACAAAAGAGTATTCGTCAATTTTTTAAAAAGTGTATTTAATGGCAGAAATTAATAGTAGAAGATGATTTTTTTTAAAATTGTAGGAAAGGGGGGTGGATTGCCACATAGGATGCCACATAAGCAGTTTTGGGCATAACTTTATCGGGCAGTACAGTTCCACCTGGTAAGGTAACACCCGTAACCATGCGGGGTGAGGCTAATGAGGGTGGAACCTTACCGCCTGATAATGTTCCTCCTAGAACTGCTTTTCTTAATTAATGTTTTATAAATAATTATTTTTTAATGTGGATTCTATATAATATAGAATAACAGGGTCAGGACAACGTTAGCACACAATAGTAGGTAGATAGAATTTACAAGGCAAATACAAGACAAAAATTAATAAGCAAGGGTATATATATATATATTTAATAAACAATAATAAAGTTTATTATTTTATAATTGATTTAATTTTATTAGGGTTTAATCTTTTATTTAAGTTAGGTTTAAATTTTTATTTAAGTAGGGTTTAACTTTTTTAAAATTATATTTTAGGGTTTAATTCAATTTTTATTTGGGTTTAAATTTTTTAAAATATTATCTTAAGGTTTTAATTGAATTTTTTTATTAGGGTTTAATTGATTCAAAGTAGGGTTTCATTGATTATTTATTAATTAGGATTTCTAAAAATTGACAAATACTATACAAATAAACACTTAGATTAATAACCAAAAAATCAATACAAATTAACAAAAAATAAACTTAAATTTATGTGAACTTCCCCATCCATATTCACGTATGCTCTTTCCTCGTGTCATAAGATGATCTTGGAAATAAAAAATGGTGTGGTTTCATTGATTATTTGTTAATTAGGGTTTCTAAAAATTGATAAATACTATACAAATAAACACCTAGATTAACAACAAAAAAATCAATACAAATTAACAAAAAATAAACTTAGATTTATGTGAACTTCCCCATCCATATCCACGTATGCTCTTTCCTCATGTCATAAGATGATCTTGGAAATCAGAAACAATGTGGTTTCATTGATTATTTATTAATTAAGGTTTTTAAAAATTGACAAATACTATACAAAAAAACTCCTAGATTAATATAAAAAAATCAATTCACAAATTAACAAAAAATAAACTTAAATTTATGTGAACTTCCCTATCCATATCCCCATAGGTTATCTCCTCGTGTCGTAAGACGATCTTGGAAATCAGAAACGGTGTGGTTTCATTGATTATTTGTTAATTAGGGTTTATACATATTTGTGTAGGCTTGAATTAAAAGGTAATTTGTGATGGGGAACAAAAGGAATAGGTCAAAAATTTTTGATCAAAAAAGGTCTAACGAAGATAAAAATCTAAGAATTGAGAGAAATTCAACCTTAGAAGGATTGGTTGAACATAGTCAAGAAGCACAAGATCAAATTACTAATGAATAAGAGGAAGAAAATCTTGGGATTGATCAAATCAAAGAAGAAATTGAACAAGGTATAGAAAACATTGTGACCAAGGAGGAAATTGAGAACAAAATATATTTTAAGGATATGGAAAATCTAGCAGATTTAGATGAAGATGTGCTTTTTAGTAAGATTTCACCCCATGAAATGTTACCTGATAGTATAATAAAACTTTAATACTATTTCTTGTTTAACAGAAAAGTCGGGAGGTATCTACCCTCCCCATAAGGTAATTGAAGATTTTAAAGATTTTATTTCAGATAATGCTTTAATTGATAGCCCTTTATTGAATGGGAGCTTCACCTGGTCAAATAGGAGAAAAGGTTTTTTAAATATTATAGAAAGGTTGGATAGGTTTTTGTTTTCTTCTAAGTGGTGTCTTGATTCAAATATCCCTGGTTCTTCTGCTCTTCCTTTTACTGCTTCAGATCATTTTCCTATTTCTCTTCAATTGGATGCGAATTTGAGTAGAAAGAAATTTAGGTCTTCATTTACGTTCCAAGCTATGTGGTTTAGAGATAATTTTTTTTAATCCTTACTAGAATCTTGGTGGAAGAATGCTCCTTTTGTAAAAGGTTCACGCATGTTTTGGGTTAATGAAAGGTTGAAATTTATAAAAGGAAAATTTTTGGAATGGAATAAAACTTCTTTTGGTAACATTTTTTCACAAAAAGCAGCACTACAATCTCAACTAGTACAGTTAAATGAAGCCATTATTAGTAAGGGCATGGATAGTACTTCTTTTGAATATGTAAAAATTCTTCAATCTAATCTAGAGGAAATTTTAGCCCTGGAAGAAATTTTTTGGAGGCAGAAATCAAGGGAATCATGGTTAAGGGAACGAGATCGAAATACAAAGTTTTTTTATGTTTCGGCTATGGTAAGAAGACACAAAAACTCTATTTTCTCAATAAAAGATTCTATGGGGAATATCTTGCAAGAGGATATTCTCATTCAAAAAGAAGAAATTATTTTTTTCAGAAACTTCTTTCTAGAGAAACAAATAAGGTCTCCAATTCGACTGTTGCAGAAGTTATAAATCATATTCCTAATCTGATTTCTCAAGAAGATAACCTGGAGTTGATGAAGCATTTTACATTAGATGAAATTAAGGCAGTAGTCTTCTCCCTAGATCTGGACAAATCCCCTGGCCCAGATGGTTTCACTCCTCTTTTCTTTCAAAAATGTTGGGAATTTGTAGGCAAGGATATTTGGCTGGCTGTAGAAGAGGCTCGGAGAAATAGAACTGTTTTGAGAGAAATTAATTCTACATTAATTGTTTTAATCCCTAAAGTTGCTACTCCTTCCTCTTATGTTGATTTCAGACCCATTTCACTTTGTAATACTTTATACAATATCATTTCTAAAGCAATTACCTTAAGACTTGCTACCCTTATTCCAAAAATTGTTTCTGATGAACAAGGAGATTTTGTTCCAGGCAAGGAAACTTTAGATGGTGCTTTGGTAGCTCATGAGGTATTACATTCAATTCATCAACATAAACTTCCTGCTATGCTGGTTAAGCTAGATATGTTAAAAGATTATGATAGAGTGTCTTGGGAATTTTTGTTTCAAGTCCTCCTTCAATTTGGATTCTCTCCTAAATGGTGCAAATGGATTTCTTCCTATATTTCTGGTGCAAGTTTTTCAGTTTTGATTAATGGCTCTCAATCTGATTTCTTTAAGTCCTCTCATGGGCTAAGGCAAGGAGATCCTCTTTCCCCTTTTCTTTTTATTTTAATGGCTGAAGGATTGAGTAGATTAATTATGAGGCAAAATTCGCTGGGTAACTGGAAAGGGATAACAATTCCTAGAATTCCTTTTTCTATTACACATGCTTTGTTTGCAAATGATACTCTGTTGTTTGGGCAGCTTGTGATGAAGGAAGCTAAAGTTTTGAAGGATGTCATTACCAGGTACTGTTTAGTATCGGGCCAAAAAGTGAATCAAAGCAAGTCTAAAATTTTCTTCTTCTTTACATCTTCCTTCGTGCAAAAAAGGATTGCTAAGTTTCTTGGTTTTCAAGTTGATGTTCTCCCCTCAAGGTATTTGGGAATTCCTCTTTTTTCGGGTTCAATTAAAAACATGTTTTGGGATAAGCTTATTACAAGTATCAAAGCTAAAATATCTTCTTGGAAAGGTAAATGGTTAACATTGGCAGGGAAAATTCTAATGATTAAAATAGTCTTATTAGTAGTTCCTATTTATATGCTTTCAGTACTTAAGGTTCCAAAATCCATTCTTTCTGATATTGTGAATATTTTAAGAAAATTTTTGTGGAATGGCTCTAACTTAAATGGGAGAAAGATCCCCCTAATCTCATGGGATAAAATTTGTATTCCCAAACAGCAAGGAGGATCGGGGATTCATAATATTGAAGCACAAAATAAAGCTCTTGGAGCTAAATTGGTTTGGAATTTATATGAAAAGTCAGAATCCAAGTGGGGGAAAATAATGTATGCAAAATATTTAGATTCTTTTTCTCCTAAAAGAATCTTTACTATTCTTAACCCAAAGGAGGGCTCTCATATGTGGAATTTTTTGATAAATTGTAGAGAAGTTATTTCCCCTTTTTTATCTTGGGTTATTCATGATGGAAATTTTGCCCTTTTTTGGGAGGATTCTTGGAATAATCATCCACCTCTAATTAAAACAGAAGATCTTCAAGAGATCAAATCTTTTTTGTGTCAGGCTTGGGGAATAAAAGTTAAAGATTATTTTGAAATTGATCATAATTCAGAAATTAATAAAGTCAAATGGAAAATTTTTGATGATTTCTTGATCCCTCAAGAGCAGAAGAATTTACTCAAAAATATTTTACAGGATAGAATAATTTTTACTTCAGGGAAAAGGATAAAATAGTTTGGGCTCCTTCAAAATCTAGCCATTACATGATCAAGGAAGGATATCTAAGTTTCATTAGTAAGGATTCTAATTCAACTATTAATTGGCCCTATAAGCTCTGTTGGAGTGATCCTTGCCTACCAAAAGTAGGAGCTTTTACTTGGTTAGCACTAAATTACCGAATCCTTACCAGTGATAGGTTAGCTAAGCTTGGGGTTACAAATTCTTTCTTATGCCCTTTCTGCCACGAGGTGGAGGAATCAGTGGATCATCTTTTGCTGAATTGTAACTTTTCCTCAAAAGTTTGGTATTAGCTTCTTTCAAAGTTGAGTTGGAAGGGTCCTCTTCCTTTTTCTCTTCTTCAAGTCTTCCAAAGTTGGCCTTTGTTATTTTCAAAGTCTACCTTTTCTACCTTATGGCTGGTTTCACCAAGTATTGTCATTTGGTCACTATGGCTAGAAAGAAACAATAGAATATTTAAAAAAATAAATAATCCTTTTCATATAGTTATAGGTAAAGTTGAAAAAACTATCTCAGAAGTAATTTTAGCCTCGCTTTTTTCAAAAAAGGAGGGTTCTCTAATTTTCACAAACTGGGATGATATGATTTTAAAAAGTTGGAAGCATTTGAGGTTGCCTAACTCTTACTGATTTAAGTCTGAAGACAAGATTGATAGATCCTCTATCAAATGGATCCCCCCACCTGAATCTTTTGTAAAGCTCAACTTTGATGGTGCGAGCAGAGGCAATCCTGGAAGTTCTAGTTCTGGTTTTGTTATTAGAAATCATCACGGAGTAGTTCTTAGAGCTTTGTCAGTTAAGTTGGGTATAATAACACATAATGAGGCAAAGGCTTTGGCTTTAATAGCTGGTTTGAATTTAGCTTTGAAATGTGGCATTACAAATCTTATCATGGAAGGGGATTCATTGAATATCGTAAGAGCTTTTTCTAATAACTTTTATCCAAGCTAGAAAATTGATTATATTTTAAAGTTGGGAAGGAAAATATTGAAGCAATTCCAATCTTTTCAAATAGTTCACACATACCGAGAAGGTAATCTTTTAGCAGATTTTTTGGCCAATTTTGCATTTAGTATCAACGACTCTTTTATTGAATGGGATTCCGACTCCTTTCTATTGATCCCCAGAGTTAGTTATATTTTGGAAAAGGACAAAAAGGTTTAATTTGGGTAACATTTGTTGTCATTTTTAGTGACTTTATTGGATCATCATTACTTACTTTTATCCTTATTCTATCGGCACTCTGTGCTGACAAGATGACGATGTTCAAGTTCTTTGAAGTATTTCTCCATTTTGTGTGCAGTACTTTGATGTATTTCTTGAGTGCAAGGTGGCAAATTTCGCACAAGGGAGCTGACAAGTTTGATCTCATATATTTGATGAGTTTTTGTTTTTTTATATATACTTATAAATCTGTTGTATGCTCTACTCCTATTATAGTTATTTCATTTCTTTTGCAACTGTTAGCTCCCAAGTTTTCAAAATTTAGCATGGGCTCTATTCAACGAAACACCAAAATTTGCTGGCCTATTCAAAACTGGGAACAACCCCTTCTTGGTTTTTTTAACCCAAATTCAATGCAGGAAGTATTTAAGATTAATGAGGGTTCAGTAGAAAGAGTTATCACTCAGGTTTGTGGTTTGCAAGTTTTACATTCTCTAATTTCTATTTATCCGTCTCAAGCTACTTCACATTTTCTCTTTAATGCGATGGACCTTTTGCAAAGTGGAGATAGGGTAAGGGATCTGGGTGTAATGTTTGTTCAGAATGATCATTTCTCTATAGACACTTTTAATGATTCTTTAGAAGACTATGATTTGCATGAAGGTACTACTCTTGTGGGAGGGTTATTTGATTGCAGGTTTCTATTTCGCACTCCTGAACTTCATTGCCTCTTTAATGCATTTATACATGGCCTTCATAATAATTATGTTACATCCTTTCAGAACTCCATTCACTGTCACAGGTGAGAATTGGGGAATCAACTAGCAGATAATACTACAGAAATCTTTAATGCTCTGCACTTCTTATTGAATTATGTCCCTCCTCCACCTCCTCCTCCTCCTCAGCCAATAGAAGATGAGGATTGAGCCTTGCAGATTATTGAAGTTAAAGAATAATTGGGAATCCCCTAATGTTTTGGGTTAGCATTAAGTTTGTGTTCTGTTCATTGGTCGACTAGATGTCAGTTGTTATGTAAATATTTTTTTAGTATGAATCCTACTAAGGATTGAGACACAGATTGTTATTACTGGATCGACTCATTTTTCTGAGTTGATTTTTGTTTTGTTTTGTCACAAATGGGCTACAACCAGAGGTTTTCTTTGCCGATTCTTTCCTACCAGTATGCCTCCTTGAATCTGGCATTTTGTATTTTTCTTTTTCTAATTAATATATTTTCAGTGGTATTTACCACTTTTTCAAAAAAAAAACTTCATTCCAAAAGAATTTGGGATGAATTTTTTGAAGACAAATCTCTGATTGGAAGAGCACAATTATGTGCTAAGTTATTTAGGTGAAAAGAAATGACCCCTGTTTTGGAGTTGCTAGGGGTTGATAATAGGGAGAAAAAAAATCTAGCAAAAAACATAATAGTTGAAAACTTGCAAGAAGCTTTGAACTCTATTCAAAGTACAAGTAGAACAAGTGATTTAAGTGTAGCATGCAAGGCATTGATGACCATGATTTCCACTAAAAAAATATCACTGATGAGACAGGTGAAAGGGTGCTACCACAATAATGGGTTACACTTTCTAGGACATCCCAATTTTTGCTGAAATCACATATTTTTAGAAAATATAATAATTTAAGCCTTGAAAGGTTCCATTTAAAGGATTTTAATTAAAGAGGGTTTGATCAAACCCCCTTGGATAGAACCCCGCTAGTTTTAAACCATACCTATAATGGAGTCTCCTCTACACCTATCAAAATGATGATAAAAAACCACTTTTGATTTACCTTTTGGGGGATCAAATGAATTCATTTAAAATTTATGTTTTGTAAGTATGTAGTCCTTATTATAAGCTTCCAAAAAAGCATAATTTTATACATATTTAATTTGATTATTATATTTATTTTTTATTTCTTGGGAATGTAGGTTTTTCACCTAACATCAAGTTCTCTGTTCCACACACATGGAAAATTAGTAAATTAGTGATTTTTTTTTTGAAAAATATCTATGCCCTAGGTATTGATGTCCTTGTTTCAACAAAAAAAATATTGAATTTCAATACATACATAAAAAGTTATGTTTTATGGAATATGCCTATGTCTAAATTATAATTGGTTTGACTTCATTAAAAAAAAATATTCGACAAAACATTATAAAACCAAATGCATGCCCTATATATCGGTGTTACCAATCTAAATTCAAAAGAATCAGAATTTTATCCTTTGTAGAAAAAAAGTTATGTGCTACATAATACACATCACTTTAAAAAAATGTTGTTTTCTATTAAAAACTAGTTATCAAAGGAGACGCAATTTTTTTTACAATTTAACTCCAATTTTTAAAAAATATATTTAGAATCTACAAACAAAATCTCACAAAATACTAGTTCGCATCATCTTCAAATTCCTAATAGTTTAGTGGCTATAAGTGTCAGAAAGTGAAGATTTAGTTCAAAATGTTGATTTCAATGTCAAGTTTGGCCAAAAAGTGTAACTCATTATTGTGGGATGACCTGAAAGCAATTGGAAAGTTACCGCATGTATCCAGCAAAACTATTCATAGATATATTTCAAAGAGAAATAAGCTTGATGAAAACATAGAAAAAAATTGGGTAAATATTGTCAAGGTTCCCATAAAAGATAGAATCTTAGAAGATGTGAAGAAACAAGTCATTGAATATTGAATCAACCACTCTCGTGTTTCCTCTAATAGAAGGGATACTATACAAGTAATAGGCGAAGATGGAAAAAAGTATCCTCATCCAAAACATTTTATAGATACAACATAGAGTGAATGTTTTGAAGCATTCAAACAAGAATCTCCACATGTAAAGATATCTCAAAGGGTGTTTGAAAAGCTGCGTCCCTGTTTTGTATGCATAAATAAAGTGCATGAAACTTGTTGTCAAAATCACATGGAAATTTATCTACATCTTCAATCTTATAAAAAAATTATGGTAATGCCTTATCTAGATGTTATCATCCATGCAAGTACAACACAATTTATGAAGTCCTCTTATGTGAAAAAATAGAAGGTTCTAATGAATTCAGTATGCAATGTATCAAAAATAGTTGTGAAAATTATGGAGATTTGAAGAAGCTTCCTTTGATCAAAAATATTGATCAATAAATGGAAATTATATGGAAGAGCTTTGAATATGCGAAATGCACAACCAAGTCAGGAGTGGAATAAAAAAAATGTTATGAAAGAAAGTGCATTGCCCTACAATGCATTTTTGAATAAATTTTATAGTCTCATATATCCACACATCCAACATTGTCATGGTACAAGATGGTAGGCAAATCAGTTTCGTGAGTCAAAGAATTGTTTTCCACAATGTTATATTCTTTTGGTTGTGGATTTTACTGAGAAATATACATTTAGTCCTCAAACAGAGATTCAGATTCAGTATTATCATTTAGAGCAGGTTGCAATCTTCGTACATGTCTATTATAGACATGCTGAGTTGCAACTAGATGGTGTACAAAGTAGCCTGCATGAATGAAATATTATCAAAGAGGTTCATTTTTATATTAGTGATGATACTGGTCATGACAAAATCTATGTATCCCATTGTTTTGGAATGTTTTTTGATGATCTGAGACAACGTGGCATACATACTTCAAGTCACTGGATTTGGTCAGATAGATGTGCTGGTAAGTGTTGAATTTATTAAATATTTCAATTTTTTTTAAAAATTATTTCTGACTTTTAAACAACTTTTAAAGTTCATTTGTTTACTTTATAGGACACTTCAAATTTTCTAAATCATTTAATTGGTTGAGCCAACAATATGTAAGAAGTTCCATAAAATTTGTATGGAAGTTTTTTGAAAGTGGACATGGAAAAGGTGAGCATGACAGAGTTGGTGCATGTGTGAAGCGTGCACTTCACCAACATGAGCTTGCTGGTAACACCATTCATAGTGCAAAAGAAATTGTTGAATGGTGTAAGACTCATTTTGGGGCTCGTGAAGGAAAATGTGGCTCAATAAGTACCAAACGCTATTTTTGGGAAGTCAAAGGTATTTCTTGTAATTCTTGCAGATCTACATTTATTTATGTTTAGTACATGTACATCTTTTGTTCATACAAATTTAAATTTCCATGATTGTAGATATCAATTGATCAAATATCTATAATTGTCAAAAGATTGTCAGTATTAGAAGACTTCATCAAGTCATGACGACTGGACATAGTAAACCACTTGCAATCCAAATTAGAGAAAAATCATGTTTTTGTGTTGATTGCATTGAGAACAATGCAAATGTTCTACAATGTCAACATATTATTCATGGATATGTTTCAAAATGGGAGATGAAACAATTAGTTTCAATGTCTCCTTTTGAAGATTATAATATAGATCTCCTTGATCCTTTATATTCATTTGATTTTGAACGTGTATCCGATATTGTTGTTGCAAGTAAATAAACTATTTACATGTATATTGTTATTCAAATAGTGAATTTACATGTATATTGATTATTTAAATAGTGAAATTTTGTCTAAATTGTCTAACTACTTGTATTTGAATTGACTTTTGAATTTGTGTATTTGTTGTAGGAGATATCTTTGTTGTGATTGCAGATCCTAATAATACCGAAGGTGTAGATTATTATCTACTCAGATGCACGCAACCAAAATGTAAGTTGATAGAATCTAGGATAGATGGTGATGGACAAGAGTATCCCATTGGATCTATAGTGGTTGAAGGTACTTATTATCAACAATTGAAGATAGATAAAACTCATATTATATTTTTTGATTATTTGCTAAGACAAAAGGTTCTACATTACAGTCACTTAGTTATAGCAACATGGTTAAATTTGGAAACTTTGAAAAAATAGGATGTAGCCAACAAAAATGGAAGTTGAGTATTGAAGACCATGAAAGAATTTTAGAGATAATAAAAGGATAGAGAGGATCTAGATTTTATGTACCAAGAACTAAGTTAAATGTATGTAAATTACATGTTGCACATGCATCAATTTGTATGAAATATGTTCACAATAAAATGTTACAATTTCTAGAGGTTCCTACACATGCACAAGTTCATTGAAGCTCTTTGATCATTGTATGTAATAGTTGTATTAATTAGTGCATGCAATTGAATTTGAACCATGTACTTTGAGGGACTATGCTAGATACAATTTAGTTTCATTATTTACTATATTGGTTGTAGTAATTTCTATGTCAATATGGGTTTGGAGACTATATTTTAAAACCTATCAACAAATTAACATGTTTATAAGTCTCACACATTTTGAGTTTAGATCTCTTCTACTTGGTTGTAGTATCACACATATTGAGCTTAAAGGTATCTTATTGAACATTCTTGGTCATCATAATATTATTTTTGTTTAATGTTTATGTAACTTATTTATATGTTTAATGTTGAATACACAAAAATAATTTCATTTTAATTTCTATTTATTTTTAAAATAGTTTCTAATTTTATGATTTTAAATATTAACCTCATAACCAAATCTGAATATAATATTTTAATCAAGAGTGCCTAGTTAAAACATATATATGTGACACCCCCCTCAAACCATACTATAACTTAATAGTTTTAAAGTTTATTATTATCTAAAAAACTTAGATTGTGACTACTAAATGAGTTTGATTCCAAGTTCTAGCTTGCTTAGTAAGACACTTTTCACATGATTAGTCCTAACATGAGTGCAAAATTAAATAGACAAGTGGAAGAGCTAATAGAGAGAGGTCTAATTTAGCCTATAAAGGATTACAATTTTGACCATTATATCAATATTTGACTCTAATTAAACTCCAAATGACTTTTTAAATTCAATCTTGAATGCATGGATTTGGCATCAAGAAGCATCAAGTGACAACCATGTATATATTAGCTAAATAGGATTAGGACTAAATGAAAGGAGTTGTGTCACTAACATGACAATGTGAAATAATAATTGATAACTTAGGAAAAGAGATAAGAAAGTGTATCTATATCTCATTGTGTGACTAATGTGGTTAATTGAAAGTAACCATGTGTACCAAATCTATGATTAGAATGATGTTCAAACTACTGGCATAGCTTAATCCTATTGATTTTAGTTTTCTAATATAATTGGGATTGTGATCTTTACCTTTTTATGTAATTTTATCCTTTTATTCAATAAATTTGATTGACATATATATCATATTGTTGACAAATTAAAACAAGGAATTATGAAGTATGAAGAACATTGAACAAACTAACTAATTATAAATAGTTTTTAATTGATTAGCATTTATAGTTGATGGAATCATGGATTTGGCACCAAGAAGCATCATGTGACAACCATCACACATTTTAATCTAGAAGCATCAAGTGACAACCATGTACATATATTAGGGGCGGGTGCAAAAAGTTGGGGGGCCAAAAAGTGGCCAACTTTTTCTTAAAAAAAATAATCCATAATGCACTTGTGTTATGGCTTGGTGATGTCGAGCCTAAGGCTCAACAACACCAAGCCATAACATGCTCACATTATAACGTGAGCACGTTATGCTCTGCTATATTAACTTGGCACATTGCCATAGATATGGGAATGGAAACATTTGGTATACAAGGTGTAGACACCTAAATTTGACTTTCTTTGCAAATCAATTTCGCATAGCTTCCCTAACCATCTGTCTATCCCTTGTGATCAATTAATCCATTTGATTTATCACTAGACCTTACAACACTATCCTCATCAATTAAATAAATATTTCTAATATTTATTTTGCTTTTTGTCCATTTCTCTAACCCCTGTCAATTAGATAAATCATGCTTATCTAATTGATCTATCCTACTGATCAATCTACCCTAACCTACCTATCCCCTAGACCTAGGTTAATTAAGCTAAACACTCAATTAACCTTGCTTATCCCCTTCTTCCATGCACCTTTTGAATAAAAATCAATCTTTTATTCAAATGGTCAAATCCTCCTTACACCTCATTTATCACTCTCTTACACATGTAAGAGTACATCTTCACATCTCCACATAAAGGTGAATTAAAAATTCACTTGTCATGTCCCCTCTTCCCAAAATGAATCTTTTATTCATTTTAATCCTCCACACCTTTCCCCATGTGAATTTAAAATTCACTTTTAATGAGAGCCCTCCAATCCCATTGACCAAGATTCAACCCTTGATCTCCCTCATCCACTCTCCTTGTGACACTTGTCACAAGGCTATGAACCCAATCCTAACCCTAACTCTCATTGATTCCTAGCCCTTGATCTCATCTTTCAATCCTCACCCTCCATCCTCCTTTCAGAAATTCTATAAATGAAACCCTCTCCAAGCCATTTGGGAGAGACTCTTTCATGCATCACAACCTCTGCCAAAATCATTTCACAATCCCCTTATCATGCCACCATAATGTCCAAATCACTCTAAATCATCTCTCATTTCCATCTAGTCTCTCAAATCTATCATCTAATCCCTAATCATTCATCTTACATTGTGTTGAGCATTTGAGCAATCCACATTAGTCATTCTAATCATGGGTAAAATCTGAGGAGACTAATTAGGTGCACTCCTTCCCACATGGATTTGTGAGTTTGTTATGAAGGTATAATCATTCTATTTTGCATTTGATTTATGTTTTAATCTTCATTTTGTCCTCATTGATCACATTGCCACGCCCGGTGGGACCCACAAGGTCCCAATCTAACTATCTTGTGAGTTTTTTTTCGTGAAAGACGTGTTTTTTACAGATTGGTGCCATCTCTCTATGTAGTGGTGCCATTTCACTTATGTTTTGGCACTATTCTCTATCTGTTTTAGCACTATTTGTAGCATGGCAATCCCCTCATCTTCGACTCAAATCTAACACTCTTTTTCTTGTTTTTTGGCTTTTCAAGCATTTTATCTCTCAGTTCTTGCAGGTTTTACACAGAAACAAGGAGAAACTATGGTAAAATTTTCCTAAAATCATCCATTGACCAACTCTGTGTCGTATTGGCACTATCGACACCCAGAGCGACGCTATCTTCAAATTGTGACCAGATCGCCTGACAAGTTGCGTAGTGGTGCCTTCCATGACCTATTTTAGCGCTATTTTCTATATTAGTGCTTTCTTTCTATTGTATTAGTGCTATTTTTTGTATTAGTGCTATTTTATGTATCAGCTCTATCTTCTGTATTAGCGCTATATTTCTTCTATTAGTGCTATCTTATCTTTGTAGTAGCGCTATTTTCTGAGACTAACTTTGTTCTCTGTGTAGGGACTAACAGCTTGTGTGCAGGTCATCAACATCACTTGGAGGATACTAACACCTTTTTTATAGGGTATTTTTTAGATTAGCAAACTTTTCAAATTTAGAAACTAAAAAGAACCCTTTAATGTTGGCTTAAATCAAAAACATTTCGAATTGGTGTTTTAAAATCGATCAAACAAACAAATAACTCTTTGTGTGAAGTGTGTGTGCCAACAAACATTTACTTTGGTGCTCTAAAATTTACTCTTTGGTGTGCCAACAAACAACAATCAAACAATTCGATTTTGGACTCTAAAAAGAACCACAACTTGCATAAAGCATTTGGTTAAAAAGAACAACTTGCATCTCTCACGCATGTAACCAAGAAAATCATCTCAATTGTTTGAAGTGTCTTGTGCTCTTTTTGTTTGTAGCGTGAAGGAGCATATGCTCTTCCCTTGCACCATTTTGGTGACCTTGGGAATCAAAAGCTCATCACAAAACTTGTAAAAATCACACCCCATTTTTAATCCAAAGATCTAAAATTGAACCATGTTTAGTGTGATACAATCATTTAGAATACGTATGCTCTCCCCTCGCACCTTTGAGTGAACTTGGGGATGAAAAGTATTTTTATGATTGTATTACTTTTGTAATCCTTAGAGGGCCTGCCACCCCACTTCAAAAGGTGGGAACGACCCAAGTGACATCAAGCTAAAGCCAAGCTCTTCCAAGCTGCTATATAAAATAAGGCGTTTGGGATGAAAGTCTCAAGCGATAGGTGTTGTTGTGTTATACCGATAGCCAACCTCCCCCAAAACCCTCCAAGGTGTAACCCTTGAAGGCTGGGAGACTCCATAACAGAGAGTAGCGTTGCCGCATGTATAACCACCTGAATGAAAGCACTCACTATGAACCTTTGTTTTAGTGGCCCAAATCCCTAAGGTTGTACATGCTTGATTATTACATTTTTTCATAAATCAAACCTTCAGTCATTGTGTTTTCTTACTTGTTTGTTTGTCTACTTGCCAGGAAAAATCAAATTCATCCATCAATCCAACCATTTGCATCCTTTAACGTCATTCCTCTCTATTTCAGCGCCATTTTCCATCTATTTTAGCACCTTCTTCATCCATGTCCAAATATCAAATTTTCTCATAAAAAACATCAATTTTATAAGCCCATTTTTCAAAAAATTTCTAGTCGGGAGGCTACGCCCCCGCACCCCCCTCACGTCGAGCCAGGTTTTTCTCCCAACACAGCTAAACCATCCCCCCCATTTATCAAATCCCATCAATTGAGCTTGTCCAATTCCTTTATTTGAGCTTGATCAAATTCATCGTAATCCACTTCATCCCTAGTCATAATCATCTTCATAATCCTTAATCCAATTCATTATCATCATCTTAATCCCATTCTTGCATCCGTTTGATCAACATTATCCAAATCCTCATCCCAAAATCAAATCCAATCCAAAATCAACATCAATCCCAATCATTCTCCAAATCCCCCACATCATTATCAAACTCCAAATCCAAATCAACCCAATCAAAAATCAAGACCTTAATTGATCATCTAATCAAATCAACCCAATCAACCCTCTTGCTTAAGATCATTAGTCTATCTTAAGCATAGAGAACCATTCATCAAATCAAATCAAATCACCCTAAGGTCTTGAAATTTTGATTCCCAATCATCCATCATCCCCCATCATCCCATACTATCTCCCACAGAATGAATCTTTATGAATCAATACAACAATTACAAAGACTTAGAAAAGTCTTTGAGAACATGGATCCTAATGCTAAGGAAGAATTCAAAAATGACATTAAAGATATACCCTTAGCACACCTCATCATTGGAGAATCCCAAACCCCTCCCCCATCTTCATCATATCAACCCTCATCATATCAACCTTCAACATCTTACATATCCACACCATGGACCTCATACCAACCTCCATCATTTCAACAAACACCCTACACATCATCCCCATCCACATCATATCAATCGTCATTCTTTCAACCTTCATACTAACCTACATCTTACATATCCACACCATCAACCTTCATCATATCAACTTCCATCATATCAACCTCCATCTTCCTCATATCAACCTTCAACCTCATACCAACTTCCATCATATCAACCTTCATCATATCAACCTTTACCCTCATATCAATCACCATCCCCTTACACATCCATGCCATCATACTTATCCAACCAATCACTACCTCCACCTTATCCATCCCCCAACCTTTGTCATGCTAACTTTGATCAAGGGAACACCATTCTAGCACACCTTATATCCGAAATCCAAACCTCATATCAACAACAAAATCCCCCATCTCCTAATCCCCATCCTATAATCCCCCCATTACAATATCCCTCCAACCTTATCAACCTTAATCCATCACCTTATGTATCTTCCAATCCACCAATCCCTATCACCCATCCACCATCTGATCCACCATCAAATCTTCCAAATCCTAACACTATCACATCCAAAGAATCCTTGTGGGATTTCCTCCAAAGAACATCACCTAAAAATGAAAGCAAAGCAAAGGAATCCCCCCCATCCCCCACCCCTCCAACACCACCATCTAGTTCAATACCTACCCTTGAACCCATCCACGAGCCATCACAACTTAATCCCATCACCCCCCTATGCAATCCCAATCCTAATCCTACATCATCCACCATCATTATCCATCCATTACATTGTTCTTCAACCCATAAACTCATGAAAGATACTATCCATTGGCTATTAGAAAGGAATCAAACACCCTCATGCAATCCAACATCCACCAAATCTCTTGAACAATCTCCTATCATAACTCGAGAACCATCATGCAACAATGTTCAAGAACCCATAAGTCAAGCACCTACCACATCTATTCGAGTCACTCCCACTTCTATCCAAACACATGAGCCATGTTAAGAATCAAATCCAAAGCATGTTGAAACATCAACCCCCTCTCCTAATCAAGATCTAACCATCTCATCTAATCCCATCCATGATCCCCTACCATCTATTGATCAACTTATTGATCCCATACCATCTACCAATCCCATCCAAAATCCATCCCCTTATCCACTTGGCACAAGCACTTTCATCTGTGGTGACTCTCTTGTAAGAGGTGAACAACTTCCATCCACCACCTATCTTTCTCCAACAAATAATAGACTCGTGTCTTGATTCCAAAGCACTAAACATCCCATTGCATGTTGCATACTCCAACACATGAACTATCAAGGCAAAGGCTTAGGCCTTCACAAACAAGGCATCTTGGAGCCCATCCACACCACATTCCATCCATCCTTGCATGGCCTCGGCTATACATCCCAAGACAAACAAAATGAACATGTTGGTACAATCCATACACCTTCCAAAATCCATTCATCCAATCCCAAACATGGTGCATCTCATCACACTCCAAAAACATATGTCGCCATCCCTCCTCCATCATCCTATCATTTGCAAAAGCAAGTGACCATCCATCTCCCTCCATCAAATTTACCTTCACTACTTCCAACTCCAAATATCTCTATCAAATCCACTTTACCTCCACTCCTACCAACTCCTAATATCCCTATCCTCAAATCTCCTCATCCATTTATCCATAAATCCACTTTTAATTTCTCCACCCATAAATGCCCTAAAATTCCCAATCAAGACCAACAAAAGCATACATCTTTCAAACATGAAGCTTCCCCCAAATCCATGGGATTCAAAAGTAATAATTTGAATGCCTCAACTCATAAAGCACAAAAGCCTAAAGATATTATCCCTTCCAATCAAAATGAAAAATCCAAAAGGCTATCAAAGCCCACACCATCACAAGAAAAAGAAAAAACAAAAATGGTGTGGGTCCCTAAACAAAGATCACTCAACTCTAATGAGGCATCTACATCCCAATCCACTCCAAACTCCCAAACATCTTGCTCCACATCTAAAAATCCCATAAATCCTAAGTCTATTTGGGTCCCTAAAACCCCAAATTGATCATACAAAAATCCTCCATCCCGATCCCCATTACTCCCAACTCCACATCCAAAGTACAAGCTTCCAAATACATCACGGTGTGTATGACCGTTGGTCTTGGTTCCCCTCCACAA
The DNA here is from genome assembly GCA_027924645.1 of Cunninghamia lanceolata. Taxonomy (NCBI): domain Eukaryota; kingdom Viridiplantae; phylum Streptophyta; class Pinopsida; order Cupressales; family Cupressaceae; genus Cunninghamia; species Cunninghamia lanceolata. The sequence goes on along the minus strand of BSBN01000650.1, from coordinate 2,353,076 downwards.
CTTAACATTCCCACATACCCCCATCTCTCCATCTTTTGTTCACTATCCTACATATCTTCCCCATCACATTCCTATGGTCCATGCTTTTGCATAATCCACATAATCCACATCATAATCAATTATCCACCATCCATTTCATCTTCTCCTATCTACCAACAATCCATGCGATCATCATCCATAATGCTATCCAACATGGCACCATCTTCTCCTTGCTATAGAAACAGACGCTAGAGTCCCCCTTCCATCAAAAAAGCAAAAAAAATAAAAAAATCAAGAAAATAGTAAAGAGAAAAATCCACCCAATGGTGAAAACCACTCCTTGTGGCGCCTTGGGCAAGTACCTTGATGAAAACCCCTTTTGGGCGTCATGTGTAATCCCTTCTCCATCCATTTTGCATCCCTACACTTGGGGGTAAAACCATATCCTTCATCCACATCCATAATATCCTTTTCACATCTTATCCACTATCTTATCCTAATCCACCATCCCCTCTTTATCCTATCATTTTCCATCCATCCTATCCATTATATCTTGCTTTTACTATCCTCCTCCTTAGATCTTGATAAAGACAAGGGGCAAAATATCAACAACATGCTTTGGAGACCTCTTGGCATACTTCCTTTCTAAGTATATCCTCCATTCATCTATTGCAAAGACCATCCATTCAAACATGAACCCATCATGCAAAATTCTTTAAGCATTGGGGCATATGATTCCTTGCAACCTAGCCCTTGGAGAAAATCCTTATCCCCATCTCCTATCCATCTATCTTGCATCCATATCTCTATCTTCCAATCCATCTATCATGAATCTTCTCCCTCTCCAATCCCATCACTTTCACCTATAGACTTGGTGTTCCCTTGTCATTGGTATCTAGCGCAAAGGTTATCCACACAAAATCCAATGCAACCATCTCATAATAAACCATTTCTTTTCAAAAATCAAAAAATTCAAAAACATCACAAAATCAAAAAATCCAAAAACATCACAAAAAAATCAAAAGTACCAAAAACAATAGAAAACATCACAAAATCAAAAAATCTAAAAACATCACAAAATCAAAAAATTCAAAAACATCACAAAATCAAAAAATCCAAAAACATCACAAAATCATGAAAAATCCAAACACATCACAAAAAATAAAAAAAATACCAAAAAAAATAGAAAACACACAAAATTCCCAAAATAATTTATCCATCACAAAATCAACATTATTACCTCAAAATCACCCAAATCTTCCAACATCATCACATCACATCATCATCCCACATCATCATCACAAATCAGAACTACATATCATAACCACTTGCTTCTTAATGTGCCTTGATCCCATGGATACAAGGTATGTAGGCAATCTGGAATACGAAGGACATTTCTAGTACTCAGGTCCATAAGATGCACCCATCCAACCCACTGAGCTTACACTAGATCCAAGCATCGCATCACCTATCAAAGCATCATCCCTTATCAAAATCATCAACTATCAAATTAGCATCAACCATAACTTGTCACTATCATATCTTGAGCCAATCTTACAACATCAACAAAACATGATCCAATCATCAACCGATTCTTGCCTTAGGATATATCTTTCCTACAATAGCTAGAATCTATCAAATCATTATCCATTTTGGCAAGACAGACAATGGCTATTTGTTTTGGTTCGTTGGTCTTTTTGTTTTTGATTTTTATCTTTTGTCCTATTCAAAGATCACATCAAAGCTACCTTGATTTCACTATATAATGGTATGTGGCGAAAACATCTAGAATGGGGCATAGTCTTGCTTTTGTATGCTGTGCTTGTGGGCTGATTTCATTACTCCAAGCTAGTATTTATATCTTGTTGATCATAGGGTCGGTTCTAGCATATTGATCCCCTTATGCATCTAAGATTCATCATACCTTTTGTGTACTAAGGACTTATGCTATGAGTCCCCTTCCCTCATCAGGACAAGGTTGTACTATCTTAGGCATGCATGGGATCATCCCTTTGTTTGCATGTCTAGTCCATGCAAATGTTGGATAAACATCATCACCCTGGTCTTCTATACCTTGGTGAAAACATATCCACTTTGCTATATCAAACCTAGGATTGCTCTAAATCATTTTTCAACACAATGATCATCCACCAATCAATCTCCCACCATCATCATCCTTTCATCTCACCACTTATCCTCCAACTAATCCGACCAATCTATTTCATCCATTTCGAGAGCACACCTGTGTTCTTGCAACCCGCATGTCCTCTCGAGGGGGCATCACCCTTACCAGTTATCCCCAAACCTTACCCTATTCTTCTAAGCCAAAATCATTTTTCTATCCAATCCAACTCTATGTTTTAACTTCTTTGAAATGATGCTACTTAGCCGCAACATCATCTCAAAGAGGGGCAAATGTAGACACCTAAATTTGACTTGCTTTTCAAATCAATTTCACATAGCTTCCCTAACGATCTGTCTATCCCTTGTGATCAATTAATCCATTTGATTTATCACTAGACCTTACAACACAATCCTCATCAATTAAATAAATATTTCTAATATTTATTTTGCTTTTTGTCCATTTCCCTAACCCCTGTCAATTAGATAAATCATGCTTATCTAATTGATCTATCCTACAGATCAATCTACCCTAGCCTACCTATCCCCTAGACCTAGGTTAATTAAGCTAAACACTCAATTAACCTTGCTTATCCCCTTCTTCCATGCACCTTTTGAATAAAAATCAATCTTCTATTTAAATGGTCAAATCCTCCTTACACCTCATTTATCACTCTCTTACACATGTAAGAGTACATCTTCACATCTCCACATAAAGGTGAATTAAAAATTCACTTGTCATGTCTCCTCTTCCCAAAATGAATCTTTTATTCATTTTAATCCTCCACACCTTTCCCCATGTGAATTTAAAATTCACTTTTAATGAGAGCCCTCCAATCCCATTGACCAAGATTCAACCCTTGATCTCCCTCATCCACTCTCCTTGTGACACTTGTCACAAGGCTATGAACCCAATCCTAACCCTAACTCTCATTGATTCCTAGCCCTTGATCTTATCTTTCAATCCTCACCCTCCATCCTCCTTTCAGAAAGTCTATAAATGAAACCCTCTCTAAGCCATTTGGGAGAGACTCCTTCATGCATCAAAACCTCTACCAAAATTATTTCACAATCCCCTTATCATGCCACCATAATGTCCAAATCACTCTAAATCATCTCTCATTTCCATCTAGTCTCTCAAATCTATCATCTAATCCCTAATCATTCATCTTACATTGTGTTGAGCATTTGAGCAATCCACATTAGTCATTCTAATCATGGGTAAAATCTGAGGAGACTGATCGGGTGCATCTCCTTCCCACATGGATTTGTGAGTTCATTATGAAGGTATAATCATTCTATTTTGCATTTCATTAGTATTTAATCTTCATTTTGATTCACTTATCACACAAGGTTTGTATGAACTATCAACATGAAGAATAATGTAGCATAGCATGGATCATGATTGGATTAAGCCTATTAGGATTTACTTATATGATATTGGCACCTATTCATTTGTATTTTAACTTGTTATGACAAGATAATAGTATTTCATTATGCTTAAGGGATTGTATATTTATATGTTGTAAGGATGTATTCTTGTATAGTTTGACATCACAGTATGTTAAGGTTTGTTTAATTCATTATTGCACATAATTATTAAAGAGCCCAAGTGTAGAAAATGTACATGGCACCATGTGAGATTGTAGGCTACTTTCTTGATCATGATTGTGTCTATTTTAATTAATGTTGACCTTTGAGATATATCTTTTATTATGCATACCATGAACTGATTTAAAACATAGTCTATTATAAGGACATTTGTGTGGGATGACTGATTTAAAACATGTATGATAAAGCATGATAAACTAATTCAAATAGAATTAAGGAAAATGTAAAGAACATGCATGTAAAGACTTGACATACCTAAAAAATAGAGAATCGAATGGAGAGAGTACCCAATTATGTAGTGCTTTTTTCTTCTTGCATCAAACTCCTCAACAATTTGAGTTTTTCACCTCTTGCTTCATTTTCAACGTTAAATTGAATAACACTCAAATAGAATTAGTAACAACAATACTATAAACCAATCTATAATGTTAAATTCCTACAATTCAATCACAATTAACATTGCAACACTACAAAAATTGAAACTTCAATTGATATATAGCAAATTTGATGTGAAAACTATGTTATTTCCTCCTTAAGTTGGCAAAGAAGAAAAATGTGGTGGAAAGTTCATCCAAAGCTGGTAGAATGTGAAAAATGTGCATGTGAACTTCCTAACAGCATGAAAACACTTTTTATTTTATTAGAACATGTACATAAACAAAAGAGAATAGAGTATGTGGGCCTGGATCACGAGGTCCATGCCTTTTTACTATTTCTATAGCAATCCAAAATGCACACACATTATAATGTACTCGCGTTATAACATGAGTGTGCTTTGGCATGCTATAGAAAAATCCATATTATTCATTTATCCTTGTATTTCTTCTATCTGTCACCTCTCTATCTCTCACCTATCTCTCCCCCTTACCTCTCTCCTCTCACCTATCTTTCCCCCTCACCTCTCTACCTCTCCCTCAACCTTAAACCTTAATCCCTCAACCCTAAACCTTAATCCCTCAACCCTAATTCCTTATCCCTAAAATCTAAACCCTAATCCCTCAACCCTAAACCCTATCCCTAATCCCTCTACCCTCAATACTCTACCTTAACTCTAATCCCTCGACCCTCAACCCTAATCCCTCAACCTTAAACACTATCCCTAAAGCCTCAACCCTAAACCCTAATCCTGTCATGCCCACATTTCCCATGCAGTCACGACACACATCACATGTGTCATGTCCACATCTATCATGTGGTCATGACATGAAATATCAAAATTTTTACCACACTTCCCTAGAAACCCCCTCGCATGCGTAAGCATTCTCGATGGTGTTACGCATAAGGTGTAAACATGACAATTGAAGGTGAAGTAATGCATTCACTTGCGTATACCATTTCTCAATGAAGACCAACTAGGGGGTTGATGCGACGCAGATAATGTCTCCTGTAGGGTTAGGATCAATGATCAAAACCCTAGGTTAACTTAAGTGAATGATGGGATTTTGACATAAGTCAAAATCAGAAGTCAAATTCTAAAGCATGAGAAAAATATAATTTAATACCAAAACCTAATTTCGATAACTGGCAAAACAATAATTTAATCCTAAGCAAAGTTAAATTTCACTAACCTAGCTAAACCCTAAATTCTGAAAAAATTCGGCAGCATAATGCCTCACGGGCATGATTAGAGTTTATTATGATAAAACTAATTTTGATCAAAAGTTTACTAGGTTGGTTTTAAATTACCTATGTTACACTAGTTAAATTGGTAGAAAAGTTAATCAGATTAATTAAAAACCCTAAACTCATTAATGAAATCTCTACAAAGATGCCCAGAACATTTTTCAACAAAGCTCGATCAATTTGTTCTTCTTCACGTTCTCTATCAATCAGAGCTATCACTACATCCTTTACATTATTCCTAATTTCTCGGTAGACTAGATCACGGAAGCATCTTATCCTAATTTCATTTAAATAGTTTACTAGGTTTCCAAGTTTGATTAAAAGGACGTCTTTATTAAACTAATAAAATCGCTCTAGATTAATTAAATTAATTACCAAACTATTAACAAATAAATTGCCACTAACCTTGTTTGATAAGGGTTTGCAAGCCATAAATTAATTCCACTGATTTAAAATTATTTATGCTTCAATAGTTAAATTAACACAACTAGATTGAATAATTAAAGTAACATTAACCCTACGATAAATATCCACATGCATTAAGTAATTACAATTTAATCTAAACTACTTCCAAAAACAATATTTAAATTGGGGAAAACTTAACTAGATTAATTAAATCCCACTGCAAAATATTTAATTAAAATAGTGTATATAATATGCTCTAACTTAATCACTATACTTTTAAAAAGTCTCACAAATAACAATATTAAAATAAAACCCCAATATGTATTATAAATTTATCCATTACCAAATATGCATCTCAAGTTAAATAATCAAGCAAAAACCCATAAATCAAATCCATAAAGAGAGGGAAGGGAAACAAGAATTAATAAAATCAAATTTAAAAAAAAACACTCTTGCCCTAAAAGCCTCCCAATAGAATAATAATATCCTTATGGGGAGAAGATCAAACCCTAACCTCCTTATTGTTTTCTCATTTCCCTCTTCTTCATTTTCTCATTTTCTTGCTTCTTATTTTGTTTTGGATTTGTGTTTGTAGGTTGGAGGAGAAGCCATTCATGGCCACACCAGGAAGGATACTCAATAGGTATCCATGATTATATATATATATTATTTATGAAAATAATAGTATTCAACAATGTTTGCAGGTCCTAGGGGTCGTGAGGCCGAATCCAACACTGCACACAGGGGTTGCAGTGGCTATGGTGAGGGAAGTCTCTACACACAGGGGGGGCAAAGGGAGGATGGAGAGTGGCGTGGGAGGTGGCGGTGTTGATAGGGCAGCGGCAGTGGTGACTGGGAAGGGGTCTGCACAAGGGTTTAAGGCAACAATAGGGGTGTGGGGAGGGGGTGGAGCCCCCACCCACATCCCACCATAATGGGATGTGGGTGGGGGCTCCTCCCCCTCCCCACACCCATAAACAACAACGGCAGTGGGGGGAGGTCAAAGCCCCCCACCAAACATTATATATATATATTTAAAAAAAAAATAAAACTACAATCTAGTTTAAAATGAAACATAGCTTATTCAACGTCTTTCACACAACACGCAATGGATTATATATATATATACACACGCACACACACACAAACAAAACACAGTTTCATTCCATTCCACAGTTTAATGTTTAATATTATATGACAACAGATATAAGGAATATATATATATATATATGTATGTATGTATGTATGTATCCACTGTTGTATACATAAATTTTGTCTCTTTGTTTTTTGTTAAACAGTGTATAAAAAAAAAGTCTATATTTAAATATATTAAGTAAATACATTCCATAGTATATATATATATATATATATATATATATATATATATGCTTATAAATAACTGAATTTTCAAATATAGTTGTCATTCTACAACGCACAGATTCTTTTTTGAATGTAATAAAGCAAAAGAGCATTTTTCTATAACAAATTAACATAGAGAAAATGAACATTTTTCTTTTGTAAAAACATAATTCCACATAACAACTCTTCAAAAGATTTATTCACTATCCCTTTTTTTTTTTTGCAAAGGCAATTAGTTCATTCTTTCATAATAACAACAACATCTATATTTTCTTCTATTAAGAAAATAAAAAATAGAGATTTTCATTTTATCCCAAAAAGATAAAATAGCAACTACCCTTTTTTTTTTGAAAAATAAACATACAAGTGAAATAACAATAAGACCATGCTATTCCTCCAATACTCTATTTTTCTTTTTCTAATTCGTAAGGCATTAAAATCAGCAATTTAATTCTTCTATTTTCAAATATAACTAGTTTCATACAACTCAAGTAAAAATATACTCTTACAAGTGGAGAGAGAGAATAAAGTTCTCTTTTGAAATATAAAATAAAATGATACACAAGGCCTCTCATGGCCATGCTCTCTCAAGAGAATGAAAATATTTTCTTCAACTCCACATAGCTCCATTTTCCTGTATAAACACATAGAAGGGAAAAGAAGCCACTCAAACTACTCTCTTCCCTACCATTGACTCACTTATGAGTCACTCCCAAGCTAGGAGGTCATCCTCACACTAGGAAGAATCAAACCACAACACGACAATGCATTCAACACCCAAAAATAAAATTACTCCCGTGGTTATCACAACACAAATCACACTCAAGGTGAGCTTAATAGGGTAGGAGAGTGGATATCACTCAACTCAAGAGTGCCACTCCAAGACTTCCCAAAACATAAATCCCTCAAGGCCTCAAGCCCACACATATAAACATGATTTCACAACTTTCTCTTGGCTCTCAAACCATATCACAATTTTCTCTTATACACATATTGCTCAAATTCACAATTTTGCCCTCAAGGCTAAAACTCCATGAACCCAAGGATTTGACCCCGAGGAGGTTCACTCCTCCCCCACCCCACACATGTTGAGCTTCTTCTCCCAAGTAGGAGAGGCTTTCACAACTCCCATGCCCAATTTTCCTACAATACAAAGTAAAATCAACAAAATGAACTCACACACACACAACATGCAAGTAAAGAAAATGCATAAAGAAAGGCATTTTCATTGAATCGTACCTTATAAAGCCCAAATGGAATATAGTTGAGAAGAGATCCTCTAAGTACTTCTCCAGGTTGAGCCACCAATTTCCCTCTTACTTTTGCCCCAAAATAATTAAAATAAGAAAAATTGCCAAAAATCAACAACCCCTTCCCTTTCTCGAAGAGGGATTAATATAGGCTCTTCTCATGAGCCTTGAGGAATGGAGAGGTGACACATGTCACCTCCTCACTCCTCCTCCCAACTACAAGAAAGACTCTTGGAATGGGGTGGTGACACATGTCATTCACCCATCCACCAATTCTCTCTCCCATCCACTTGTCCTCTCTAAATTAAGTGGGAGAGAAAGGTGGAGCCAAAGAAGGAGTGGGTGCCACATGTGCCCAATTCATCTCCTCCTATGAAGGACCATTCAACCCCAAGGTGCCCTCACGAATGGTCGAAGAGACTTGGAGTAGAGTCCTCCACAATTAAGGGTTCTTGAAGACTCCCCCAACCTAGGGAAGAGGTTGAGTGTTTGACCCACTCATCCTCTCCCTCCCAAGCTTCCATTTTCGTCACTTTACTTTAGGATGAAGTTAAAGTGACCAAATGGGAGTTTACCTAAGGTTACACAAGCCCAAATGACCCCTAGACCCTAGGGGTACAACCCAGGGTCAAGTTTAACCCATTTTGAGCACCAAAGGTTGAGTAAAAACACATAAAAAGGAGTCACAAAAATTATGACTCAAAAATGAAATTCAAATGACACTACAACTTACAACACCAATTAGAAATCAAATAAAAGAAGGGTAGACCTAACCCAACTAACACCATACAACAACATTACAAAAATTCATCATGCAAACATAGTTGATCTTGGTTCCTCTTGGAACTAGATCAGCTTCATATGTGAAAACAACACAGTGTGTGGGATGATCTCTGATTATCTGTGGCTTTGTTAGAAACAGCTGTACACTCAAATAAAATGCTAATCTGACATGTGTATGATAGCTGAAGCAAAGTGAAAACAAGCACATGCAACATCACATGTTCATATAAGCATCAAGGAAATCACATTATAATTAAATTCTAAATTATGTATTTCAAACATCCATCATAGATATAATTAGATAACAATTTCCTAACTAAAATCACATGCATAGTATCCAAATAACATCATAATGTAAATCACATGTCTAACCTCATTAGTGAACCAATATCAAGGTCTAATCACATCGTAATCCTGCTAAATATAATAAATCCACATAAAGCATGAAGTCTAATAGTCTTGCAAATTAGAATCAACAATCCCATAAGTCTAATATGTATCACCAATAGTAAAATAAAGTAGTCAAATATAAGGGAATGAAAAGGTAGGCCTCACATCCTCCCCCCTAAGATGGTACTTCCTCCTGGAAGCCATCAAAGAGGTGAGGATAAAGGGCCCTCAATCTCGCTACATTCTCCCATGTCGCCATGACCTCATTGTACATGTCCCACTGGACCCTAACCTTGTCCAGCTCTCAACTTCGAAGGCCCAGCATCTGATGAGTCAATATGCAAATTAGTTCCAAAGCTAGTTATCTGTCTACTCTACCTAAAGAGCACTCCAATCCAATACATGAGATAAATCAGATATGTAACACTATAAAATGGAAACATGAAAAACATCGTAGATACATGACAGACTAGGTGGCAAGGCTAGACGATAGGATATGGGTCTTATCCATTCTAAGTTCTCAAAAGATCCAACAAAACAAGATGTGAGCTTAAGGCCCTTTTCGTAATAGATTGGACTCTTGTGTGGTCACACTCTCAAGAACACTTTGTCCCCAACTGAGAAGTTCCGATCTACCCTCTTAGCATTGGCAAACTTCTTTTATTGATCCTAAACCTTCTAAAATATCTACCTAATCAAAGTCACCTACTACTCTATATCCTGAACCAACTCTAGCCCTATTGCAACCATGTCCTCTATACAGTCCTAACTCAAAAGTGTCCTGTAAGGTTTGCCATACAAGGCCTAAAAAGGAGGCATACCCAATGAGCTATGATGCCCATTGTTGTAGGCAAACTCAACAATATATAGGTACTCCTCCCATCTATTCTGGTGATCCATGACATACATATAGAGTATATTCTCAAGAACTTGATTAACTCTCTCTGTCTATCCATCAGTCTTAAGATGATAAGCAAAACTGAAGTTGAGTTGTGTGCCCAACGCCTGCTGCAAGGCTCTCCAAAAGGCTGAAGTGAACACTGAATCCCTATAAGAAATGATATGGCGAGGTACCCCATGTAATCTAACAATCTAATCCAAGAATACTATCACCATAGATGGCATCATGGTGGTGTGATGACATAGGAAGACCAACAATGAAGTCCATGGAAATGGTGTCCCATTTCCACTCAAGTATCTCGTGAGGGTATAAAAGACCCGTGGGATGCTGATGCTCAGCCTTGACCCTCTAACATTCAAGGCAATGAGCAACATATTCTGCAATATCCCATCTCATACCTACCCAATGGTATAACTGTCTCAAGTTGGCATGCATCTTCTTCACCCCTGGGTGTGCTACATAAGGTACTCTATGAGACTCTGAAAGAACTACTGCATGAAGATTACCTACATGGGGTGCATAGATACACTATCAATGTCTAAGCAATCCATCTGACTCAAGGGAATATCCTACAAATTTTCCCTTAAGGGCCCTCTGTGACTAGATCTCCTGCTACACCTCAAGAAACCACTCGTCCTTAGGTAGATGTTGAATGATGTGCTCTCTCAAGTCCACACTCAAGGTCAAGGTTAGGATCTCGCGGTGCCTTTGACTCAAAGCATCAGCGACCATGTTCTCCTTCCCTTTGATGTAGTGGACATCAAAGTCATACTCGCATAGAAACTCCATCCAACGCCGCTGGCGGGTGTTCAAATTTGGCTATGTGAATATGTACTGTAAACTATGATGATCTAAATGAAGCTCAAAGTGACGACCCAAAAAAAAGTGTCTCCAATGAACAAGAGCATGAACCACTATTGCAAGCTCTAAATTGTGAGTAGGGTAGTTCAACTTATGTGTCTTGAGCTTACGTGACTCATATGCAATCACTCTACCACCCTGCATAAGCATGGCTCCCAAACCCTCAAGTGAAGCATAAGATCAGGAACCTCTAAGATGGGAGCACTGCTAAGATGCTCCTTGAGGACCCCAAAGGCCATCTCACACTACTTGGTCTAAGTGAAGCTCTTCCCTTTTGGCTGAAGGGATGTAATGGGGTGCGCTATTCTGGAAAAGCCCTCTACAAATCTGCGGTAGTAACCGGCTAATCCCATGAAACTCCTGACCTCTGTCACACTGGTGGGTGTTAGCCAATCTTTGATAGCTTTGATCTTTGATTGATCTACAAAGATGCCATCACCTGATAGGATCTGCCACAAGTGTTGTACCTTTGTCCTGAAAAAGGTACACTTCACCAAGTTACCATAAAGCTGCTGCTCTCTCAAGCACTACAAAACCTGATGTAGGTGCTCTGCATGTTCCTCCCCAGTTTGTGATTAGATCAATATGTCATCAAGAAAAATAATCACAAACTGATCCAAGTAGGTACGTAACACCCCATTCATGAGACTTATGAACACTGTAGGGCGTTCATCAAATTGAAGGGGACCACTGTGAACTCATAGTGGCCATATCTAGTGTGAAAAGCAGTCTTATGAATATCTACCTCTGTGATGCACAACTCGTGATACCCAGATTTTAGATCAATTTTTAAGAACACTCTAGCTCCCTACATTTGGTAAAAAAGGTCATCAATCCTAGGCAGAGGGTAACAGTTCTTCACCATCACCTTATTCAACTGCCTATAGTCCATGCATAAGCAAAGAGACCCATCCTTCTTCATGAAGATAACTAGTGTGCCCCATGGTGAAACACTACGATGGATGTGCCCCTTCTCTAGCAACTCCTATAACTACAATTTAAGCTCTGTAAGCTCATGAGTGATCATCCTGTAGGGTGCATGAGACACTGGCTCAGCACCTGGTACTAAATCGATATGAAAGTCTACCTCATGACGGGGTGGTATCCTTGGTAACTCTGATGGAAACAAGTCAGCAAACTCCCTCAAGATAGGGTGATCATCCAATGAAGCCTCAAGCTCATCCTCTAATCTATTAGTAACTGTGATAGAAAATATCTGACATCCCTTCTACATGTAGCGCTTAAGCTACTGAGTGGATATCATAAGAACTGTCGTGGGCTTCTAAATGTCCACTATCTGAACTGGTGAACCATGATCATCTAAGCAGCTAATCACCTTTCGGTGACAATCTAGCTTGGGTCTATGAGCCGCAAGCCAGTCCATACCCAAAACCACATTGTAGGATCCTAATGGCATAATTCTAAGGTCACAAGATGTAGTGAAGGACCCTAAAGAGATCTCACAATCCTGAACCAAGGCATATACTGTCATCCTGGCCCCAGAGACCAACTCAACCTCCCACCTAATGTCCTACCTAGAAGTCACCATCCTGCAATGTTCCACTAATGATGTAGATAGAAAAGAATCAGTAGCTCCAGAGTAAAAAAGAATAGAGATGGAAGCACCCCCGATCATATTTGATGTCTCAATCATGGATGCCTGATAGTCAGCTTGGCAGTTATCAATCACTACGAACATGCGGTGGGACTTGCCCACATCTCCTACCATCTACTCTGACCCTCCTAAATGGGGTTGTCCCCTTGCCATAATGCCCTGTGGGCACTCTCTAGCTAGATGTCCTGCTCCACCACACACATAGCATGGGCCTTAAGCCTGTATCTGTCCCGTCTGAGTCCTACCCGACTGCTAATGTCCAGATCTACTTGTGGAACCCTGTGAACCCCTGTATGTCTACTAAGACCTTGTGGGCCCCGCAGGTAGTCTTTGTTGCCTCTAGTCTCTACACAGGCCCTGTTGCTACCAGCCTCAATTTTGCCCTCCCTGTGCCCTCTACTGGGGTCTAGACCTCTACTGATTCTACTGCTACTACTGTGGAGGTGTAGGAGGTAATGATGGAGAACTAAATCCTCCTCTCTGTGGTGGTAGTGGTGGTCTGCGATAATTCTACTAATGCTACTACTACCCACAATCTTGAAACTGGAGGCATGATCCCTACCCTCGTCCCCGTATCTCCTCAGCTATGTATGCCTTCTTGGTAGCATCACTTAATGTCTAGGGGTTTGCCATGCGTACAAGCCCTGCTATGCTATGGTTCAATCCTTTGATGAACTTATGAACTAGGAGTTTCTCATTGTGGAGATACTTTGCATATCGAGACAACTCAGTGAATCTACCCTCTTATTGAGCAACAATAAGCCCTCTCTGTTGAAGATTGTGAAACTTGTCTATGTGACGTTGTCTATAGTGATCTGATAAATACTGCGCATTGAAGCACTCAATGAAGGTCTCCCAAGTGAGTGTGTCCAATGATAGATGACGCTTGCACTCCTCAGTGCACCATCAAGTAGCTATTACATCTCGCAATAGGTGGATTGCCACATGTGCCTTCATGTTGCCCTCATAAGGATGCAACGTGAAGCATTTGTCTAGACTAATGAGCCAAGCCTCAGCTTCAACTCCCTCTGTAGTCCTGGTAAAAGTAGGAGGATTCAACCTCAACACGTCTTTGATGGAGTCTCCTTAGTCTCTGTGCCCTCTAATGGGCTTATCTACATAATAATCATATGGCCTATGAATGATCTACTCCACGCTTACTATCTCCTCATGCCTATCATGACATGGAGGGCTCCTACTACGGACCTTGTAGGCTGATCCAACCTCCTCTACCATCGTATCTAGTATCTCCACAAACAACTCCACACATGGTGCCTCTCATGGCTCGATGCGGGGCTCCACACGTGGCTCCACACGTGACTCTGCTCGTGGCTCCACACGTGGTTCCTCTCGTGGATCAATGCAGGGCTCAGCACATGGCTCTATGTACAGTGCATCTTTAGCCAGTGGTAGCCTATCTAAAACTACTTGTAGTGCCTGAAGTATCTATGGTCCAATGTCTGGTATAGGTAGGACTTGTGGCGCCAGTGGTGCCAGTGGTGCCTGACCCTCAGCTGAAGAATCACTCTGCACCTCGATGGATGTAGTGTGGTGTGAACACACTCACTAAACTCATTGGGAAGGCATCCTACAAAACAAGGTAATCACTATTAATCAAATTTGTGGAATAAGTAACATGCCCAAATAAGCCTAGTGTTTAAACTTAGGCTCTGATACCAAATGTCATGCCCACATTTCCCATGCATTCACGACACACATCACACATGTCATGTCCACATTTGTCATGTGGTCATGACATGAAATATCAAAAAATTTACCATGCTTCCCTAGAAACCCCCTCACACATGTAAGCATGCTCAGTGGCATTATGCATAAGGCATAAACATGACAGTTGAAGGCGAAGTAATGCATTCACTTGCGCATACCATTTCATAATGAAGGCCAACTAGGGGGTCGATGTGACGTGGATAACGTTGCTCATAGCGTTAGAATCAATGATCGAAACCCTAGGTTAACTAAGTGAATGATGGGATTTTGACATAAGTCAAAATCAAAAGTCAAATTCTAGTGCATGAGAAAAATATAATTTAATACCAAAACCTAATGTTGATAATTGACAAAACAATAATTTAATCCTAAGCAAGGTTAAGTTTCACTAACCTAGCTAAACCCTAAATTCTAGAAAAATTTGGCAACATAACGCATCAGGAACGTGATTAGGGTTTATTATAATAATACTAATTTTGATCAAAAGTTTATTGGGTTGGTTTTAAATTACCTAGGTTACACCAGTTAAATTGGTAGAAAGGTTAATTAGATTAATTAAAAACCCTAAACTCATTGATGAAATCTCTACAAAGATGTCCAAAACATTTTTCAACAAAGCTCGATCAATTTGTTCTTCTTCACATTCTCTATCAATTAGAGCTATCTCTACATCCTTTACATTATTCCTAATTTCTTGGTAGACCAGATCACATAAGCATGTTATACTAATTTCATTTAAATAGTTTACTAGGTTTCCAAGTTTGATTAAAATGACATCTTTATTATACTAATAAAATCGCTCTAGATTAATTAAATTAATTACCAAACTTTTAACAACCGAATTTCCACTAACCTTGTTTGATAAGGGTTTGCAAGCCATAAATTAATTCCACCGATTTAAAATTATTTACACTTCAATAGTTAAATTAATGCAATTAGATTGAATAATTAAAGTAACATTAACCCCTACGATAAATATCCACATGCATTAAGTAATTACAATTTAATTTAAACTACTTCCAAAAACAATATTTAAATTGGGGAAAAATTAACTAGATCAATTAAGTCTCACTGCAAAATATCTAATTAAAACAATGTATATAATATGCTCTAACTTAATCACTATACTTTTAAAAAGTCTCACAAATTGCAATATTAAAATAAAACCCCAATATGTATTATAAATTTATCCATTACCAAATATGCATCTCAAGTTAAATAATCAAGCAAAAACCCATAAATCAAATCCATAAAGAGAGGGAAGGGAAACAAGAGTTAATAAAATCAAATTTTAAAAAAAACCTCTTTCTCTAAAAGCCTCCCAATAGAATAATAATATCCTTATGGGGAGAAGATCAAACCCTAGCCTCCTTATTACTTTCTCATTTTCCTCTTCTTCATTTTCTTATTTTCTTGCTTCTTGTTTTATTTTGGATTTGTGTTTGTAGGTTGGAGGAGAAGCCATTCATGGCCACACGAGGAAGGATACTCAATAGGTATCCATGATTATATATATATATATATATATATATATAATTTATGAAAATTACAGTATTCAACAATGTTTGCAGGTCCCAGGGGTAGTGAGGTCGAATCCAACGCTGCATATAGGGGTTGGGGTGGCCATGGTGAGGGAGGTCGCTACACATAGAGGGGGGGCAAAGGGAGGATGGAGAGTGGTGTGGGAGGTGGCGGTGTTGATAGGGCAGCGGTGGCGGTGACGGGGAAGGGGTCTGCGCAGAGGTTTAAGCCAGCGACAGGGGTGTGGGGAGGGGGTAGAGACCCCACCCACATCCCACCACAGTGAGGTGTGGGTGGGGGCTCCGCCCCCTTCCCACACCCATAAACAACAACGGCGGTGGGGGGACGTCAAACCCCCCCACCAAACATTATATTTAAAAAAAAAATTAAAACTGCAGTCTGGTTTTAGAACTAAACATAGCTTATTCAATGTCTTTCACACAGCACTCAATGGATTATACACACACACACAAACAAAACACAGTTTCATTCCATTCCACAATTTAATGTTTAATATTATATGATAGGAAATATAAGGATTATATATATATATATCCACTGTTGTATACACAATTTTTGTCTCTTTTTTTTTGTTAAATAGTATATAAAAAAAGGCCCATATTTAAACATATTAAATATATACATTCAAATATATATATATATATATATATATATATATATATATATATATATATATATATATGTTTATAAATAACTGAATTTTCAAATATAGTTGTCATTCTAAAACTCATAGATTTTTTTTTGAATGTAGTAAAGCAAAAGAGCATTTTTCTATAACAGATTAACATAGAGCAAATGAACATTTTTCTTTTGTAAAAACATAATTCCACATAACAACTCTTCAAAAGATTTATTCATTATCCCCCCCTTTTTTTTTGCAAATGCAATTAGTTCATTCTTTCATAATAAGAACAACATCTATATTTTCTTCTATTAAGAAAATAAAAAGTAGAGATTTTCATTTTATCCCACAAAGATAAAATAACAACTAACCTTTTTAAAAAATAAAAAATAAACATACAAGTGAAATAACAATAAGACCATGCTATTCCTCCAATACTCTATTTTTTCCCCTAAATCATAAGGCATTAAAATCAACAATTTAATTCTTCTATTTTCAAATATAACTAGTTTCATACAACTCAAATAAAAATATACTCTTACAACTTGAGAGAGAGAATAAAGTTCTCCTCTTTTGAAATCTAAAATAATGATACACAAGACCTCTCATGTCCATGCTCTCTCAAGAGCACAAAAATAACACTCTTAAGGACAAAAATATTTTCTTCAACTCCACATAGCTCCATTTTCTTGCATAAACACATAGAAGGGAAAAGAAGCCACTCAAACTGCTCTCCTCCCTACCATTGACTCACTCATGAGTCACCCCCGATCTAGGAGGCCATCCTCACACTAGGAAGACTCAAACCACAATAGGACAATGTATTCAACACCCAAAAATGAAATTACTCCCATGGCTATCACAACACAAAACTCACTCAAGGTGAGTTTAATGGGGTAGGGGAGTGGACATCACTCAACTCAAGAGTGCCACTCCAAGACTTCCCAAAACATAAATCCCTCAGGGCCTCAAGCCCACACATATAAACATGATTTCACAACTTTCTCTTGGCTCTCAAGCCATAGCACAATTTTCTCTTATACACATATTGCTCAAATTCACATTTTTACCCTCAAGGCTAAAACTCCATGAACCCAAGGATGTGACCCCGAGGAGGTTCACTCCTCCCCCACCCCACACATGTCGAGCTTCTTCTCCCAAGTAGGAGAGGCTCTCACAACTACCATACCCAATTTTCCCACAACACAAAGTAAAATCAACAAAATGAACTCTCACACACACAACATGCAAGTAAGGAAAATGCATAAGGAAAGGCATTTGCCTTGAATCCTACCTTATAAAGCCCAAATGGAAGATAGTTGAGAAGAGATCCTCTAAGTCCTTCAAGTTGAGCCACAAATTTCCCTCTAACTTTTTCCCTAAAATAATTAAAATAGAAAAAATGCCAAAATTCAACAACTCCCTCCCTCTCTCCAAGAGGGATTAAAATAGGCTCTTCTCATGAGCCTTGAGGAATGGGGAGGTGACACATGTCACCTCCTCACTCCTCCTCCCAACTAAAAACAAGACTCTTGGAATGGGGTGGTGACACATGTCATTCACCCATCCACCAAGTCTTTCTCCCATTCACCAAGTCTCTCTCCCATCCACTTGTCCTCTCTAAATTAAGTGGTTGATAAAGGTGGAGCCAAAGAAGGAGTAGGTGCCACATGTGTCCAATTCATCTCCTCCTATGAAGGACCACTCAACCCCAAGGTACCCTCACCAATTGTGGAAGAGACTTGGAGTAGAGTCCTTCACAATTAAGGGGTCTTGAAGACTCCCCCAACCTAGGGAAGATGAATGCAAGAGGTTGAGTGTTTGACCCACTCATCCTCTCCCTCCCAAGCTTCCATTTTCGTCACTTTACTTCAGGGTGAAGTTAAAGTGACCAAATGGGAGTTTACATAAGGTTACACAAGCGCAAATGACCCCTAGACCCTAGGGGTACAACCCAAGGTCAAGTTTAACACATTTTGAGCACCAAAGGTTGAGTAAAGACACATAAAAAGGGGTAACAAAAATTATAACTCAAAAATGAAATTCAAATGACACTACAACTTACAACACCAATTAGAAATCAAATAAAAGAAGGGTAGACCTAACCCAACTAACACCATGCAACAACATTACAAAAATTCATCATGTAAACATAGTTGATCTTGGTTCTGTTGGATCTAGGACATACAACTGAGAGGGGGGGGTGAATCAGTTGTATAGAACTTGTTCTATTTCAAACACTTTATTCTCTGTTGTTAGTTAGCAGCATATCAAATAATCATTCATGGAAGCACAATACATAAACACAAGAGCAGATAAGCATCAACACATTGAACACCAAGATTTTGACGTGGAAAACCCGCTTAAGGGAAAAACCACGGGGTGATTAACCCAAGATTTATTCTCTGTTAGAAGAATAAGGAAAAATGAATGGCACATGCCAATAAGGGCTCACTGCCCGAGCACACTGCTCACAAAGAGGCCCACTGCCTACAAGGAGACACACTGTCTACAAAGTGATAAAAATCACAGTCTTGAACTGGAGAATGACATCTCTACCATGTCCGGATCAGTTCCAATTAAGCCCAACAATCTCTGCTCTGCCTTTCGCACCTTTCTTCGCTATATCATGCTCATCCACATGCCACACCCTGAAATGAATTCACAAATCATTATTTATACAAGACATCGACTTAGGAACAAGCATCTAAGTCGGCAAACAACCATAGGAGTATCCGCAAGATGAATAACACATCCGGTCGGCTATACAGAGCAATAACTTCATCCGGAAGAATAACTTCAATTCCGGGCTCTACCATCAATGCGGACCAACGACACAACCTAAACATGATTCAAGAACCTTCACAAGTCTGTCTGAATGTCCGGATACATCCGCACTTCCTCTGCTTACTGGGATCTCTTGTCTTCCTCATCCGGAACTTCAAGAACACAGTCTGTCGCCACTGTCATAATGCAAGAGGTACTTCCGGACCTCCAAATCACACACAAATCAGGATGACACATCACAAGGACATCTCAAACACTCCTTCCAATCCGCAGATTATGATAATACAATTCCGGACCTCACCGGACCTTTTTGTGATCCTCTGTCACCTCCGGATACTTGCCGGACCCAGTTCTATACCGGCAGCCACAACGCCTTCAGATCTTCATGCGGACCTCTGAAATCTTAACTGTAGCATCTCAAGACTCATATCTACTAACCCTTTAATCTGCATCCTCTGGTTCTCAACCTATACAGTACATTTACCTTCTTCTCATCACTGTTCTTCACTGTTCCTGACTGAGTCTAATTTTCTCAATATCCTCAGCACACAGCTCATCAAATCCTTCTTGTCAATGCAATATGAGTATGTTGACATCAATGACAACACTGGCTCACCTCATACTTGCAACAATCTCCCCCTTTGTCATTGATGGCAACATATGATGTGAAAAACCATCAAGACAAGAACTTCTCTTTTCTGTCACAGCTCCCCCTATCAACAACAACTCTTCACATGTCTTCCTTTGCTGCTCCCCCTTTGATCATCAACCACTTGTTTTTCACATGTCTTCTCTCCCCCTTTGACATCAATGGCAAAGGGCTCATACTTGCAACTCTCATGCATCAGAATAATACTAGCTGCTCCCCCTTAGTTGCAGCTCCCCATTAGTCCGGATCACAAGATATGACTGTGATAGCCACCGGACTGATGCACATCAGTGCATCTTAGTTCATCACCGGAGGGGCCATGACCCCTAACTTCTCCCGGAGATATTCAAAAGAGTCCTTGGGAAGAGGTTTTGTAAAGATATCTGCAATCTGATCCTTGGAGGGAACATACTCCAATCTGACTTCTTCCTTGTTTACTTGTTCTCTCAAAAAGTGAAATTTGATAGATATGTGCTTAGTCTTAGAATGCAATACCGGATTCTTGGAAATATTAATTGCACTTGAATTATCACAGAAAATTGTAATAGGCTCCTCATATTCAACTTTGATGTCTCTTAGCATCTGCTTCATCCACAAGATTTGAGTGCAACTACCTGCTGCTGCAATGTATTCTGCTTCAGTTGTAGACAGAGATATTACATCTTGTTTCTTGCTTAGCCAAGAAACCAATCTCTTCCCCAAAAAGAATGCTCCACCACTAGTGCTCTTCCGGTCATCCACATCTCCTGCCCAATCTGCATCTGTGTAAGCATGAAGAGAGAAATCCGGATCTCTAGGATACCATAGACCATACTCAACTGTCCCTTTCAAGTATCTAAAAATTCTTTTGATTGCCATAACATGAGATTCTCTAGGATCAGCCTGGAATCTTGCCACAAGACCAACAGCTTGCATTATATCTGGTCTAGTTTGAGTGAGATACAACAATCCACCAATCATTGATCTATACTTTGTCTGATCTGCCTTTGGAGAATCATCATCTTTGCTTAACTTACATCCGGTTGCCATAGGAGTGTTCATAGGCTTTGAGTCTTCCATACCAAATTTTTTTAACAATTCTTTCACATATTTGGTCTGAGAGATGAAGATCCCTTCTTTTGTTTGAGTAATTTGCAGACCCAAGAAGAAATTCATTTCACCAAGCATAGACATTTCAAACTCACTTTTCATCTGATTTGCAAAAGTTTTACACATACTATCTCTTCCTCCAAAAATGATATCATCCACAAACACTTCAACAATCAGAATGTTTTCATGATCAATTTTGAAATATAAGTTGCTGTCAGCAGTACCTTTGTTGAATCCAATCTGCACAAGATGCTTATCCAACCTTTCATACCATGCTCTTGGGGCTTGCTTCAATCCATACAAAGCTTTCTTCAACTTGCAGACCATATCATTATTATCAGACAATTGAAATCCATCCGGTTGTTCAATGTAGACTTCTTCTTCCAGATCACCATTTAGGAAGGCAGACTTGACATCCATCTGATATACCTTGAAATCTTTGAAGGCAGCAAATGCAAGAAGTAATCTGACTGCTTCAATTCTTGCTACCGGAGCAAAAGTCTCTTCAAAGTCAATTCCTTCTATTTGAGAGTAGCCTTTGCAGACCAATCTAGCTTTGTTTCTGATTACTTCACCAGCTTCATTTAGTTTGTTCCGGAAGACCCACTTGGTTCCAATTACATTCCTGTCTCTAGGTCTGGGAACAAGATCCCAAGTATGATTTTTCTCAATTTGCATCAGTTCATCTTCCATTGCTTTGGTCCAGTTTTCATCATTGCAGGCTTCATTTATTGTTTTAGGTTCAATCTTTGAAATCAGACAACATTCATTCTGATCTTGAGCAATATTCCTTCTAGTTTGTACACCTTTGCTTCTGTCACCTATGATCTGATCTTCAGAGTGATTCAGTCTTACATACCTTGGAATTTTGGGAGTATCTAGTACTGCTGTTTCTTGATCAGGCTCATTCAAACCTAACTCTTCTTCCTGATTTACCGGATCAGGCTGACTCTGTTTCACCGGAGAGGATTGAGGTCCTTAAACACTATCTTGGTCATCTTCATCAAATTCATAAAATCTTGAAGGCTTCTCAATTCCTTCATCAACCTTTACATTGGTGCTTTCTATCATCTTCCTCAATCTCTTATTGTAACACCGGTATGCTTTGCTTTGAGTGGAGTAGCCCAAGAAAATTCCTTCATCACTTCTAGCATCAAACTTTCCTAGATCTTCATCTCTTTTAATATAACACTTGCTACCAAATACCCTGAAATATTTCACAGTAGGAGTGATGCCAAACCAAAGTTCATAGGGGGTCTTACCGGTGTTGTTTCTGATTTGAACTCGATTGAGAGTGTAGACTGCAGTGCTGATAGCTTCTTTCCAAAACATTTGAGGAACATTTGCTTCCAACATCATTGTCCTAGCAGCTTCCTGGATGGTCCGGTTCTTTCTCTCAACTACTCCATTCTGCTGTGGAGTCTTAGGAGCAGACAACTGTCTCCTTATACCCTGTTTCTCACAAAAGTCAATGAATTCACCAGATGTAAATTCACCACCTCTATCAGACCTTAGACACTTTAGTTTCAATCTGGTTTGATTCTCCACCATAGCTTTGAAGATTTTGAACTTCTCAAAAGCTTCTGATTTTTCTTTTAGAAAGGTAACCCACATCATCCGGGAATGATCATCAATTAACAACATGAAATATCTATCACCTTGCAGACTCTTGATTCTTGTCGGACCACATAGATCAGTATGTACTAATTCCAACAATCCGGTAGAAGACTGATCTTTGCTTTTAAAAGAGACTCTGCTTTGTTTGCCTAACTGACATTCTTTACACACACTGTTTGTAGGTTTTATCAACTTTGGAAGATCTCTCACAGCCTGAGTATTGCTTATTTTGATGATGTTATCAAAATTTACATGACACATTCTTCTATGCCATAACCAACTCTGATCAATTTGAACAAACAAACAACTTTTATTTGAACCAACCAGATGAAAGATGTTACCTCTTGTCTGAGTACCGGATGCAATTTCAGTTCCGGAGCTTGTAAAGATTCTGCATTTTCCATTCTTGAACTAGAGATCATAGCCTTTGTCCACTAACTGACCAACACTGAGAAGATTGTGCTTCAATCCTTCAACATATAGTACATTACCTGTTTTGCTCTTACCATCAAAGGAAATAGTTCTCCTACCTCTGATTCGCCCAGCAGAATTGTCACCAAACTTTACCATTCCTCCTTCATATCTTTCCAAGTCTAAGAACTTATTCTTGTCACCAGTCATATGGTGAGAACATCCACTGTCGATAACCCAATCATCCTTTTCTTCCACTTGAGCAGCCAAGGCTTTTTCAACAACTTTGTGATTGACAGATTCAGAGAGCAAGGAATCTTCTTCCTTGATGGCTATAAACACCCACTCATTTCCGGATTTGCTTCCTGGATCTGATTCATCATCTGTTACTCCTTCATTGTCATCTTCTTCATGAACATAATAGCAATTTTTTTGAAACCTTTGTCTGTGAGTATTAGATCTTGCAGATCTCTCCGGACATCTTGAGGCAAAATGACCAATCTTATTGCAGTTGAAACACTTAAAAGGTAGTTTTCCTTCATACTTACCGGATCCTCTGGGCAGTCTCTTTGCAATGAGGGCTTCAAGTTGAGCTGTTTCTGCTTCTTCTTCTTCCATGTCTCTTCTTGCTTGATCATACCATGACATTTTTCTTGATGAGTTTTCACCCGGATCAAATCTCTGTTTGCCTTTCACATAGGCACTGGCTTTAAAAGCAGATTCAGTCTTGGGTGGATCATCTCCAAACTCGGTCATTTCAAATGCAGCTAGTTTGCCAGCCAGTTGTTCTCTTGTGACAGTTGTGTGGGCTTTGAATTCATCAATGGCAGCAACTTTGATTTTGTAGGCAGCAGGAAGGGATCTTAGGATTTTGCAGACAATCTCATTTTCATCTAGAGTTCCACCAGCATTTCTGATTCCACATACCAGCTCATTTACTCTTGGCATAAAGGTAGTAATGTTTTCATCATCTCTCATTTTCAATCTTTCAAATTTCCCTTTCAGACTTTGCAACCTTGCACTTTTGACAAACTCATCTCCTTCATACAGAAGTTCCAGTTTAGTTAGGATCTCATATGCAGTTGGTAGGTCAATGACATTCGAGAGATCTGAGTCATTCAATGCGCTTAGAAGAGCTTCCTTGGTCCGCAGATTGTTTTCAGCTTCTGTGGTTTCATCTGGAGTTGTCGGACCACCTTGTGGGGGTATATATGGTTTTGAAATCATAGCCAAGTATGCTTTTCCCATACATTCCAAATGACACTTCATGTGACCTTTCCAGAGAGTGAAGTTGGTTCCATCGAACTTCGGACTATCCTTCTTGTATGACGACATCCTGGATCACCTCAAGCGGTTAAGCTCCTATCAGAGGAACTTAGCTCTGATACCAATTGTTGGATCTAGGACATACAACTGAGAGGGGGGGGTGAATCAGTTGTATAGAACTTGTTCTATTTCAAACACTTTATTCTCTGTTGTTAGTTAGCAGCATATCAAATAATCATTCATGGAAGCACAATACATAAACACAAGAGCAGATAAGCATCAACACATTGAACACCAAGATTTTGACGTGGAAAACCCGGTTAAGGGAAAAACCACGGGGTGATTAACCCAAGATTTATTCTCTGTTAGAAGAATAAGGAAAAATGAATGGCACATGCCAATAAGGGCTCACTGCCCGAGCACACTGCTCACAAAGAGGCCCACTGCCTACAAGGAGACACACTGTCTACAAAGTGATAAAAATCACAGTCTTGAACTGGAGAATGACATCTCTACCATGTCCGGATCAGTTCCAATTAAGCCCAACAATCTCTGCTCTGCCTTTCGCACCTTTCTTCGCTATATCATGCTCATCCACATGCCACACCCTGAAATGAATTCACAAATCATTATTTATACAAGACATCAACTTAGGAACAAGCATCTAAGTCGGCAAACAACCATAGGAGTATCCGCAAGATGAATAACACATCCGGTCGGCTATACAGAGCAATAACTTCATCCGGAAGAATAACTTCAATTCCGGGCTCTACCATCAATGCGGACCAACAACACAACCTAAACATGATTCAAGAACCTTCACAAGTCTATCTGAATGTCCGGATACATCCGCACTTCCTCTGCTTACTGGGATCTCTTGTCTTCCTCATCCGGAACTTCAAGAACACAGTCTGTCGCCACTGTCATAATGCAAGAGGTACTTCCAGACCTCCAAATCACACACAAATCAGGATGACACATCACAAGGACATCTCAAACACTCCTTCCAATCCGCAGATTATGATAATACAATTTCGGACCTCACCGGACCTTTTTGTGATCCTCTGTCACCTCCGGATACTTGCCGGACCCGGTTCTATACCGGCAGCCACAACGCCTTCAGATCTTCATGCGGACCTCTGAAATCTTAACTGTAGCATCTCAAGACTCATATCTACTAACCCTTTAATCCGTATCCTCCGGTTCTCAACCTATACAGTACATTTACCTTCTTCTCATCACTGTTCTTCACTGTTCCTGACTGAGTCTAATTTTCTCAATATCCTCAGCACACAGCTCATCAAATCCTTCTTGTCAATGCAATATGAGTATGTTGACATCAATGACAACACTGGCTCACCTCATACTTGCAACAGGTTCCTCTTGGAACTAGATCGGCTTCACATGTGAAAACAACACAGTGTGTGGGATATGCTTCAAGTATCTGTGGCTTTGTTAGAAACACCTATGCACTCAAATGAAATGTTAATCCGACATGTATATGATAGTCGAAGCAAAGTGAAAACAAGTACATACAACATCACATGTTCATATAAGCATCAATGAAATCACATTATAATTAAATTCTAAATTTTGCATTTCAAACATCCATCACAGATATAATTACATAACAATTTCGTAACTAAAATCACATGCATAGTATCCAATTAACATCATAATGTAAATCACATGTCTAACCTCATCAGTGAATCAATATCAAGGTCTAATCACATCATAATCCTGCTAAACATAATAAATCCACATAAAGCATGAAGTCTAATAGTCATGTAAATCAAGATCAAGAGTCCCATAAGTCTAATATGTATCACCAATAGTAAAATAACGTAGTCAAATATAAGGGAATGAAAAGGTAGGCCTCACAAATCCCTCAAGGTCCTAAATCATAATCCCTTATCCCTAAACTATAAACCCTATCCCTAAACCCTCAAACCTTAATTATCAACCTTAAACCTTAATCCCTCAACTCAAAACCTTAATCCCTCAACCCTCAACCCTAATCCCTTATCCTTAAACCCTAAACCCTCAACCCTCGACACTATACCTTAAACTCTAATCCCTTATCCCTAAACCCTCAACCCTAAACCTTCAACCCTAAACCCTATCCCTAATCTCTCTACCCTTAACACACTACCTTAACCCTAATCCATCGACACTCGACCCTAATCCCTCAACCCTCAACCCTAATCTCTTATCCCTAAACCCTAAACCCTAATCCCTCAACCCTAAACCCTAAACTATATCCCTATTCCTAAACCCTCAACCCTTGACACTATACCTCAAACCCTAATCCCTTATCCCTAAACCCTCAACCCTAAACCCTAATCCCTTAATGCTAAACCTTCAACCCTAAACCCTATCGCTAATCCCTCTACCCTCAACACTCTACCTTAACCCTAATTGCTTGACCCTCAACCCTACATGCTATCAATAAAGCCACAACCCTAAACCCTAATCTCTCAAGGTCCTAAACCCTAATCCCTTATCCCTCAAGTCTAAATCATATCCCTAAACCCTCAAACCCTAAACGCTATCCCTAAAGCCTCAACCCTAAACCCTAATTCCTCAAGGTCCTAAACCATAATCCTTATCCCTAAACTCTAAAACCCTATCCTTAAACCCTCAACCTTAATAACTATCCATAAAGGCTCAACCCTAAAACCTATTCCTCAAGGTCCTAAACCCTAATCCCTTATCTCTAAACTCTAAACCCTATCCCTAAACCATCAACCCTCAACCCTCAACCTTAAACCTTAATCTCTCAACCCTAAACCTTAATCCTTCAACCCTAAACCCTAAATGCTATCCCTATTCCTAAACCCTCAACCCTTAAAACTATACCTTAAACCCTAATCCCTTATCTCTAAGCCCTTAACTCTAAACCCTAATCCCTCAACCCTAAACCTTCAACCGTAAACTCTATTCCTAATCCCTCTATCCTCAACACTATACCTTAACCCTAATGCCTCAACCCTAAATTCTATCCCTAAAGCCTCAACCCTAAACCCTAATCCCCCAACTCTAAACCTTCAACCCTAACCCCTATCCCTAAACCCTCAACCCCCAACACTATACCTTTAACCCTAATCCCTTATCCCTAAACCCTCAAACCTAAACCCTAATCCCTCAACCCTAAACCCTATCCCTAATCCCTCTACCCTCAACACTCTACCTTAACCCTAATCCCTTATCCCTAAACCCTCAAACCTAAACCCTAATCCCTCAACCCTAAACCCTATCCCTAATCCCTCTACCCTCAACACTCTACCTTAACCCTAATCCCTTGAGCCTCAACCCTAATCCATCAACCCTAAACTCTATCTATAAAGCCTCAACCCTAAACCCTAATCCCTCAAGGTCCTAAACCCTAATCCCTTATCCCTAAACTCTAAACCCTTTCCGTAAACCCTCAGCCATCAACCTTAAACCTTAATCCATCAATCCTAAAACTTAATCCCTCAATAGTCAACCCTAATCTCTTATCCCTAAACCTTAAACCCTAATCCCTCAACCCTAAACCCTAAACACTATCCCTAATCCTAAACCCTCAACCCTTGACAATATACTTGAAACCCTAATCCCTTATCCCTAAACCCTCAACCCTAAACCCTAATCCCTCAATCCTAAACCCTATCCCTAATCCCTCTACCCTCAACACTCTACCTTAACCCTAATCCCTCAACCCTCAACCCTAAACCCTAATCCCTCAAGGTCCTAAAGGCTAATCCCTTATCCCTAAACTCTAAACCATATCCCTAAATTTTCAACCCTCAACCCTCAACCTTAAACCTTAATCCCTCAACCCTAAACCTTAATCCCTTAATCCTCAACCCTAATCTCTTATCCCTAAACCCTCAACCCTAATCCCTCAATGCTAAACCTTAAACACTATCCCTATTCCTAAACCCTCAACCCTCAAAATTATACCTTAAACCCAAATCCATTATCCCTAAACCCTAAACCCTCAACCCTAATCCCTCAACCCTAAATCTTCAACCATAAACCCTATCCCTAATCCCTCTACCCTCAACACTCTACCCTAACCCTAATCCCTCGACCCTCAACCCTAATCCCTCAACCCTAAATGCTATCCCTAAAGCCTCAACCCTAAACCCTAATCCCTCAACATCCTAAACCCTAATCCCTTATCCCTAAACTCTAAACCCTATTTCTAAACACTCAACCCTAATCCCTCAACCCTAAAGCATCAACCCCAAACCCTAATCCCTCAAGGTCCTAAACCCTAATCCCTTATCCCTAAAATCTAAACCTTATCCCTAAACCATCAACCCTCATCCCTCAACCCTACATTCTATCCCTAAAGTCTCAACCCTAAACCCTATTCCCTCAAGGTCCTAAACGCTAATCCATTATCCCTAAACTCTAAACCCTATCCATAAACCCTCAACCCTTAACCCTCAACCTTAAACCTTAATACCTCAACCCTAAATCTTAATCCTTCAACCCTCAAACCTAATCCCTTATCCCTAAACACTAAACCCTAATACCTCAACCCTAAATGCAATCCCTATTCCTAAACCCTCAACCCTCAACACTATACCTTAAACCCTAATCCATGATCTCTAAACTTTCAACCCTAAACCCTAATCTCTCAACCCTAAACCTTCAACCCTAAACCCTATCCCTAATCCCTCTACCCTCAACACTCTACCTTATCCTTGATCCCTCGACCTTCAACCCTAATCCATGAACCCTAAATGCTATCCATAAAGTCTTAACCCTAAAACCTAATCCATGAAGGTCCTAAACCCTAATCTCTTATCCCTAAACTCTAAACCCTATCCCTAAACCCTCGACCCTCAACTGTTAACCTTAAACCTTAATCCTTCAACCCTAAACCTCAATCCCTCAACCCTCAACTATAATCTCTTATCCCTAAACCCTAACCCTTAATCCCTCAACCCTAAACCCTAAACGTTATCCCTATCCCTAAACCCTCAACCCTCGACACAATATCTTAAACCCTAATCCCTTATCCCTAAACCCTCAACCCTAAACCCTAATCCCTCAACCATAAACCTTCAACTATAAACCCTATCCCTAATCCCTAATCCCTCAACTCTCAATGATAATCCATCAACCTTAAATTCTATTCATAAAGGCTCAACCCTAAACCCTAATCCCTCAAAGTCCTAAACCCTAATCCCTAAACTCTAAACCCTATCCCTAAACCCTCAACCCTAATCCCTCAACCCTAAATTCTATCCCTAAAGCCTTAACCCTAAACCCTAATCCCTTATCCCTTATCCCTAAACTCTAAACCCTATCCCTAATCCCTCTACCCTCAACACTTTACCTTAACCCTAATCGATCGACCATCAACCCTAATCCCTCAACCCTAAGCACTGTCCCTAAAATCTCAACCCTCAACCCTCAACCTTAAACCTTAATCCCTCAACCCTAAACCTTAATCCCTCAACTCTCAACCCTAATTCCTCATCCCTAATCCCTCAACCCTCAATACTATATGTTATACCCTAATCCCTTATCCCTAAGCCCTCAACCCTAAACCCTAATCCCTCAACCCTAAACCTTCAACCCTAAACCCTATTCGTAATCCCTCTACCCTCAACACTCTACCTTAACCCTAATCCATCGACCATCAACCCTAATCCCTCAACCCTAAATGCTATCCCTAAAGCCTCAACCATAAACCCTAATCCCTCAAGGTCCTAAACCCTAATCCCTTATCCCTAAACTCTAAACCCTATCCCTAAACCATCAACCCTCAACCTTAAACCTTAATCCCTCAACCCTAAACCTTAATCCCTCAACTCTCAACCCTTATTCCTTATCCCTAAACCCTAAACCCTTACATCCCTCAACCCTAAACCCTAAACACTATCCCTATTCCTAAACCCTCAACCCTCAACACTATACCTTAAACCCTAATCCCTTATCCCTAAGCCCTCAACCCTAAACCCTAATCCCTCAACCATAATCCTTCAAGCCTAACCCATATCCCTAATCCCTCTACCCTCAATACTCTACCTTAACCCTAATCCCTCAACCCTCAATGCTAATCCCTCAACCCTAAGTGCTATCCCTAAAGCCTCAACCCTAAACCCTAATCCCTCAAGGTCCTAAACCCTGATCCCTTATCCCTAAACTCTAAACTCTATCCCTAAACCATCAACCCTCAACCATCAACATTAAACCTTAATCCCTAAACCCTAAACCTTAATCCCTCAACCATCAACGCTAATTCCTTATCCCTAAACCCTAAACCCTAATCCCTCAAGCCTAACCCTAAATGTTATCCCTATTCCTAAACCCTCATCCCTCGACACTATACCTTAAACCCTAATCCATTATCCCCTTCAACCCTAAACCCTAATCCCTCAACCCTAAACCTTCAACCCTAAACCCTATCCCTAATCCCTCTACCCTCAACACTCTACCTTAACCCTAATCCCTTGACCCTCAACCCTAATCCCTCAACCCTAAATTCTATGGACCTAAAGCCTCGACCCTAAACCCTAATCCCTTAAGATCCTAAACCCTAATCCCTTATCCCTAAACTCTAAATCCTATCCCTAAACCCTCAACCCTCAACCCTCAACCTTAAACCTTAATCCCTCAATCCTAAACCTTAATCCCTCAACCCTAAACCCTAATCCCTCTTGACCTTAAACCCTCAACCCTTAAAGCCTAAACCATTGACCCTTAAACCCTCAACCCTTATCCACCCCTCTCCTCCCCTATTTGCCTCACCCCCATATGTAGCCTCCTCTACCCGCAACACTATACCTTAAACCCTAAATCCAAAAACCTCAATCCTCAACCCTAAAAACTCTATGGGCTCAAGTCCTTATATACCCTAAACCCAGAACCCTTACATACATAGATACATACATACATACATACAAGCATACATGCATGCATACATACATACATACATACATACATACATACATACATACATACATGTATACATACATACAAGCATGCATATATACATACAAGCATACATATATACATATATACATACATATAAGTATACATACATACATCAATACATACATACATATAGGCATACATACATACATGCATACAAGCATACATACACACATGCTTAATGACCTTGAACATAAAACATTCCAAGGGAGACATAATGTGAGCACATTATAATGTGCTTGTATTATGTCAAACATGACAAACAACTGTCAAAGTTTTGCGAAAAGGGAAAAAATGCAAAAGAAAACATAATGTGAGTACATTATAATGCACTCGCGTTATATTTTTCTTTGGGGATCCCAAGCCTTAGGCTTGGGATTTGCTTTAGATTTCCAACCCAAAGGCTTGGAGTGCCTTCCCAACATCTAGAGACATGTTTTTCCATATTCTACAGGATTTTACATAATTTCATTCGTGCTAACCCTCATATTTGCACGTGTTTCAAGGTCGAACAAATCGAACCCCTGGGTAATGTTAGGCTTTCTCAGCTATTTAATGATGTAATTTTTTTCACATTTTGACAATGTTAAGCCTTTCATCTTTAATTTCTTTTGTTTGTGTGTACGTTTTTGGGAAAAACTAGTGTTTGGTCTTTTTTTCATTGTAAATTAACTGTTCATTGAAATTTCAAAAAAATTACATTTTTAGAAACTAGACTCCGTTCTACACATATTAAAATAAATTGATTTTCAATTAGTTTTCAAAATTTATTGGGGTAGCACGACCAAAATTCTATTTTTCAAGATGTGCCCACTTTGAATATTAGTAAAAAATCAAATATTCATTAAAAATTTATCAAAAAAACAGGCATAAACTACATGCTATTAGCTAATTTCTCATTGAAGTGATTTTAACAATACCAAAAAAAAATTAACTTTGTGAGGGAGCCACAAAACATGTCATGCTATGTTTTTTTGATAGAAACAACACCAATTTTTGTGGCTCCCTCTTTTGAACCCCTTATTCTCTACCATTTAAAAAAAAATAGTAGTTTAGAAAGTAGACTCATAGCACTATGAACATTGTTTTTTGTTGTATCTTAACATTTTGCGTGTAACTATGCTCAATTTCTCATCCAAGGCTAGCATTTCCTGATTTCAGAAAAAAGTGACCACTTAAGACCCCTTTTTGGCTCCCCATCTTCTTGCACTTATCCGTAGCTAACATGATTAGCACTAAATGAAAGGAGTTGTGTCACTAACATGACAATGTGAAATAGTAATTGACAACTTAGGAGAAGAGATAAGAAAGTATATCTATATCTCATTTGTGTGACTAATGTGGTTAATTGAAAGTAACCATGTGTACTGAATCTATGATTAGAATGATGTTCAAAATATTGGCATAGATTAATCCTATTCCTTTTAGTTTTTTAATATAAATAGGGTTGTGATATTTACCTTTTTATGTAATTTTATCATTTTATTCAATAAATTTGATTGACATATATATGATATTGTTGACAAATTAAAACAATGAATTATGAAGTATGAAGATTATTGAACAGACTAACTAATTATAAATAGTTTTTAATTGATTAGCATTTATAGTTGATGGAATCATGGATTTGGCATCAAGAAGCATCAAGTGACAACCATGTACATATATTAGCTAAACATGATCAGCACTAAATGAAAGGAGTTGTGTTTCAATAAAATATTTATTATACTTAAATAGTATTTTTTTATTCAGTAATAAATTGTCCCATAACACATAAATTGAACTACAAATAAAATGTTTACATGGTTTCTTGGAAATAGATCTTAACTCCAATATCTATGCATTAATATTTTTTTGTAAATATTTTTGAATATTTTTTATTTAATTTTTAATTGGTAAGAATTGAAACTTAGACCTATATTTTCTTGTATTTAAGCATTTATCTTTACCTATATATCCAAATTGAATTTTATTTTTTCATTGAAACAAGGACATCAACATGGAGTGAAACACAATTTCTTGACATTTTTTGACATATTTTGTTATTTTCCCATTTCCTTGAATACCTCAAGTCATTATTTTTTTGTAGCTTGCCTATGTTGATTATAAAATTAATAAATATATTTTTAAATAAAAGAAAATTACAATTATAATTTTTAGAAAGAAAATAATGAGGGCTAATTACCTATATAGTTTAAACTATAAGTTAACTAAAACTTGGTTTTATCCAAATTAAGATTGGTATATGAAGGAAAGAATTCATACATCTATAACTAAACATCTAAATGTGCATATACATATCATATATATAAATAAATAACTAAACATGTAAACTCAAGATTATCAAATCTAACTGCAACAAATGAACTCAACAACATGTACTAACTCAAGAACATCAAGTCTAACTACAACAAGTAAACTCAACAACATGTAAGTTCTCAATAACATCAATTTTAACTATGCAACATCATGATATTTTGGACAAACATAACAAAGAACATGTCTAATTGCAACATCATGACTCGTGCCTCCTATGGGTGGAATGGGCCTCACTCAACCCAGGACTAGAATGATTTGTTGAGCCCTATCCTGAGCCATGTACTGATCCCTTTACTAAACCCTGTGTATCTAATCTCATCCATCTATGAATATCTGAGTCATGTGTAGATCATTAAACATAAAAATTATCTCTATTCAATTAAATTTATATGTTAAAAAATATGGAATTTGAAGTACATGTGTTCAAATTTTTTACAATTAAATACTTTACCTTTCATCTAACCTCAACCACATCCAGTGTCTACTGCATAGTGTCATGTCCTAGCACCACTCTAGTCGGTCCCTCATGCAAGATTGATTAAATAAGAGTCAACACACATGATGCACACTTGACTAAATTACACTAGATTAAACACAAAATTTAATATATACCTCGTCATCAACAACCTATGTAGCTCCATAGATGACCCTCCCAATCCCACTAAGGTTAGATGAATTGAGGTTCATCACAATGTCTTCCTCAAACAAAAGTCCATGGAATGATCCTACTGGGTAAGGTGGCACAATACGAGTATCAGGCTGTGATGGAATTTGTCATGAAGGCACTATGTCAGTCATATGTGTAGCTCGACGATCACTGCACTGACTGACAAATATGGTCATAGACTTGAGAGGGATCTCATATTCTAAACTGACAAACTAATATACTGATAATAGATCATGCACCATACATGTACTCAATCTACGTAGTGCACTCTCTCCAGAAGTCTGCACCACATCATATGGTGAAACTATGTCAGCACATATGTAAGGATCATAACTAGTGGAAGTTAAATCAACTGATCATATGCTGGTGTGTGGATGCAACATATATCTACCAACATGATCTGATGCAAGGTGGTTAATGTCACTGGCAATAGAACCCAAATTCTCAAACATGCATTGTCTCGATGATGTAATTGCTAACTCAGCTGATCATCCTAGATTCAACCTTTTGGGAAGTACCAAAATGTTGGGACCCACTAATGCCCTCTTATCAATAAGAAGATCCTGATTAGGATGTCAATATTGAGGTTTATCTGAAAACCTCCCAAGACCCTGACCTACATGAGGAGGGATAGATGTGAAATCAACATCAAGTCATAAATGAACTACAACAAATAATTATTTGCAAAAATACAAGGGCAACTCATCATTGTGTGGCTATCTATGTTGTGTTGTTGACCACTTAGGATATATAAGTGGTGCAACAACAACATCTATACACCTGGTGATGGGATAGCCCTGAACTCTATCCTTTCCCTAATAATAAGGAAAAATAGAATGCACTGTATCCAATGAAACGACCCTATTAACTACTGACCATTTCACTATCCTAGTAATAGTAGTAGCAAGTGACAGATAGAAATCCTTAATACTCAAATCATCATATGGATTATAGGATTTGACAATGTCAATCATCTAGGCAAATTATGCTCTAATTCCCACCAACCTCTCTCTATTAGATAGGTTTGATGTATTATGGATCATCTAATCTAAATGTGTCAAAGCATTATTCAATATATCAAGAGTGCCAACATATAAGTCACTCCTAGCAGTATGTGTATCAGTAGTATTACATGCTCACTATCATGTGTATGAGTCCCATCACTATGATGGGATGCCATATCATCCATGTGATCTATATGAAAAAAATATGTACGTGCATGTATGCATATCTGCATTTCAAAAAATTGAACATACATTTAATTTATGAAATGAAAATACATTAAATTTTTATATTTAAATTAACAAAACTAAAAACATGTAATATCTAATCTAATTAAATACACATGAAAAATCTACACATTAAATTACTTACAAAACTATAAACATTTAAAATTGAAAAATTAAATACATTCAATCTAAACATTTATATTAACAAAACTAAAAAAATATAATTGATGTCAAATGTGTCTAGATGTACCAACAAGGAGTTGGATGAAGCCAATCAATTGCATGTTATTTGAATGAACATATTCAAATAATTTGTGCATATGTAGGACGCGATTATCATATACATGCTCTAGGCATAAGAAATAGAATGTTCCTACAAGATTAAAAAAGAAGAGCTCTTTTAATTCTTGAATGGATAACATTTAGGATTTAACTTATATACATGGAACATGTTGTAACACATATTGAAGATTGGTTTAAATTGGAAAACCTAAGAATATTTAAATATCTATTTTGTAGATCCTATTTTAATCTTGGGAAATGTAAGACCAATGTCCATACAATGATTTAAATTATGAGGATGTCTAGATGTACACCAACAAGGAGTTGAATAAAACCAATCAATTGCATGTTATTGAATGAACATATTCAAACAAAATTTGCATATACATAGGATGTGATTGTCATATACATACTCTAGGCATGTAAGAAATATAATGTTCCTATAAGATGAAATTCTAGATCTATCTCTTCAATAGTTCTCCTTGAGGAGTACTAGCTCTAAATCCCATTGTATTTAATTTTGTTCTTGGATAATGTTTTTAAGTTTTTAGACTTGTTCAAGTTCTCAATAACTTCAAAAATTGATTGAGATACCCTTAGCTCACTCAAGATTTATAAACCCTTAGCTCATTAAAAATAAAGTTGACCAATCATATTATTTCAAACAAATTGAGAATTCTAGAGTTTATTTCAAATAATTTTTTAAATTTAGTCTAGTAATAAGTCCATAATAATTCTAAACTATTTATTCCTCTTTGTAGCATTTGGATCGATTTGTATGATGTTCAAAGTTTATTTAACTAGGAGTTGAACCTCAATATTGTTGATTTCATTCTTTAGAGATTTTACATAGTTGTTGACCAACTAAGTATGTAGGAGAAATATGTTTTTGTATTGTCATGTGCTAATTCTAACTACTTATATACTCTAGATAGACATTTATTCTCTCTTAATTTACTAATTTTGTTGATTAAGAGATTGATCATCTCTTCATTCTACACATAGGGGTTCATCTAGTCTAGTTGAGTACTATATTGAAGAGCATTCCCCAAGGTCTATTTTTGAATGGGATTTGGTTTCTGTAAGTCAACTTGCTATCCCTTATTCAATGGTTAAATGTTACTATGGGCTACTAAGAGGATAGGAAATTATTGTCTTTATTGGGCCAAGAAGGTGTGGATCTTCTCAATTAGCTCTCATGAATTCTCTTATTGAGTGGTCATCATAATCTACTTTCCTTTTTATGCTATAGATTTTTTGAAGTAAATTTCTTCCCTCTATGTGGCTATTGTATTAGCTTCTTTCTCCTTTTGTGCGGTAGCTTCTATGGATTTCTATTTTTGAGCAATAGTTGAAATCTAGACTTCTTGTCTTTTACCTTCTTTTGTTTTGTTCCTCTTCTGATTTGTCCTATGCTAATATAGTGGCTACCTTAGTATCCAATCTAAACTTTTCTTGGGTTCTTTACAACCACTCCTAAATCTCTTTTTCTCCACCCTCCTATATTTGTGGTAGCTTAGGGGTTTCCTTTTTGTACTAGTCAACTTAAGAGGTCCAACTTTGATTTGTTAAGAATGAATCATTGCTCACATATGATCTTCATGATGGTTGTGGTTGTGATTCTTGAGGGAGTGCTAACTTGAGAAAAGGCCCATGGATTAAGTCATGTGGTCTTATTTGTCTCATGGAGTGATGTTGACTAATGGTGGTACAATATTTTATATTACACCTCTTTTATTTAAGTTTACTTATGCAAATAAGTGTTTTCATAGGTAGCTAATAAGAACATGTTTGCTTCGTTGATTGAAGAAAATTGGCTACCACCACTACCTCCTCATGTGCCACCAATAGCTCTTTAGGTGTCACTATTGCCTCTAGTTGTCAAGTTAGCAACACTCCTCTTGGATACTTATCACAATAACTCATTCATCTAAGAAGCTATGTATGTGTGTATGTTTTATTTTGAGTAACATATGAGATTTCCAAGTTCTATTCATGTTCATTGTCTTTTCTACATTTGTATTAAAAAACATTTGTAATTATTTAATTTATTCATTTTAAATCTAGATTGCTATTAGACTAGATTAAACAGTCCATACACTATATTTAGACTTTTTTTTCATAAAATACAGTCAAAATTTTAAGTGTTTCAATCACATGAAAGGAGAAATTTTGTATGGACTGTCAAAAGTTATATAGAAATACGATGATATATATATATATATCATAATTCTATATAACTTTTGACAATCCATACAAAATTCAAAATTTATATAGAATTATGATGATATATATATATATATAATTTTTTTAATTTTATCATATTATTTTAAGGGCACCTTTGAAGCCGTCATTAAACAACTGATTGATAGGCAATGTTGACTATCATGTTAGGGTTTGAAATTACATAAAAACCATATATATATATATATCATCATCATCATAATCCTATATGAATTTTGATATTTTGTACAAAATCTCTCCTTTCATATGATATTATAATACATGTATAATGACAGTATCTCCATCAGGGTCTAAATGTGATGGTCGTATGGCTACATTTAGACATTTTTGCCATAAAATATAGTCAAATTTTTTAGTGTTTCAATCACATGAAAGGAGAAACTTTGTATGGACCATCAAAATTTATATAGAAGTTTGTATGGTGTCAATTTTATTTATTTTAAGCATTTCAAATACCCACTTCACATTGTTTGATTACTGATTAGGGTTCGAAACTGAGTTCTGCCTAGGGTTTCAAATTCAAGTGATAATAAACTTTTGAGTCCATATAGTAGAGAATGTAAATACATCAAAATACTTCAATAGATCTTGGAGGCCATGAGAAATATATAATGTGTACTTGGAGGTGGCAATTGGCAGGCCTATGTGCTCGTTGGCTATTGTGGGCTCCATGCAAAATTTTTTACTCTAACACCAATCCAGGCGATAATGACATATATATATATCATAATTCTATATAAATTTTGAATTTTGTATGGACTATCAAAATTTATATAGAATTATGATATATATATATATAATATTTTAATTTTATCATCGTATTTTAAGGGTACCTTTGAAGCCATCATTAAACAATTGATTGACAGGCAAGGTCGACTGTCAGGCTAGGGTTTGAAATTACATAAAATCCAAATATATATATATCATAATAATCCTATATGAATTTTGATAGTTTGTCCAAAATCTCTCCTTTCATATGATATTATAATACATGTATAATGACAACATCTCCATCAAGGCCTAAATGTGATGGCTATATGGTTGCATTTAAACATTTTTTCCATGAAATACAATCAAAATGTTTAGTGTTTCAATCACATGAAAAGAGAAATTTTGTATGGACTATCAAAATTTATATAGAATTTTGTATGGTGTCAAAATTTTATTTATTTTAAGTGTTTCAAATACCCATTTCACATTTTTTGACTTCTGATCAGGGTTTGAAACTAAGTTCTGCCTAGGCTTTCAAATTCAAGTGATAATAAAATTTCAAGACCATACAATAGAGAATGTAAATACATCAAAATGTTTCAACAGATCCTGGAGCCCACAAGAAATATATAATGTGTACTTGGAGGTGGTGGTTAGCAGGCTTGTGTGCTCGTTGGTTGTTGTGGGCTCCATGCAGAAGTTTTTACTTTGACACCAATCCAGGCGAAAATGACATTTTCACCCTTATTTTTATTTTTATTTTATTTGGTTCCATCTAGAACCTTACCAGGTGTAAAAGTATCACTCAATTCATTTACGCTTGAAAATGTATAACCACGTAGGTGCCACATGGTTCTAGGTGGAACTAAGCTGGGCAGAAACTTACCACATGGAAACTATCTGCTCGGAACTATTTAATTGGATGAAAGTGGGACATAGATATGAACTTTCACCCATAAATATTGCATTCAATCTTGATAGAGCTTAGAGCTATCAGTGTTTTGTTAGGGATTGGAACCATTGGATCCTTTAGAATCTAAAGTACAAAGCATTGATCTATCCCTCTTGTGGATTTCTTCATCCTTTTTTCCCCTCATGCTACCCATTTTCTTTCTCTCCATTATATCCATCAGGCTCTTTCATTTTCCTTCTAAATATACAAGATTATTTTCCGAACATATTTGATGCAGAGAAAGAACTCAACTTGATTCAACTTGACACATTCTCAATCATTGACCCAATGCAATTAATGTAAACATGTAATTTATCCATCCTAGACAATTAGGTCCTGAACCCTAATGGCATTCAAATGAAGGAAACCAATAAGGAACATGGAAAACTTGTATTATTCATACCTCTTACAACACATATCATTGATCCATCACACATTCATGATCAAACTTTGCATTAAGCCCTCATGGAAATAGGGTTTTATGACTATTTTCTTGCAAAAGAACATATACAGGTTATCATAACTCTCACATATAGTTGTTTGGTGCAATTTAATTTAATGTGTATCTAGAAAATGGCCTTAAAAAATATTTCACCAAGTTTCATAATTTTTTCATGGTTAAAATAAAAGTTATGAATGTTTTACACTCACTAGAAACCCTAATTTCTGAACATGACTATCTAGAGCATTTTTGTCATAACTTCCTCAAATTAACTCCAAATGAACCCAAACCAAAAGAATTCAAACCATGAAATAGAAACCTAAATTTTTTTATGACTCTCCAGCCATACCAGGTCATACAAGTCCATACAATTTACTGTTCTAACTGAAAATGCAAAAAATTCACTTTCTTTTACATTATTTTTTCTATAACTTCTACAAAACTCAATGAAAATTCATGAGACAAAAATAATTTGGAAGAATAAAGTGTCATACAAATTCTACAATCACCTGTAGGACTACACTTTATAGTACAAGGCCATACAATCTAATTTATAGTCTATTTCACATAGAAAATGCAAAGGAGAACATACAAAATTGAAGTATTTCCATTCCAAAACGTTCTCCAACCTTCTCCAACTCTGGTGCTCATGTGTACATATCATATTTATTCCATTACATTCATTCCCATCATTCAAAACTAATTCCTAAATTCCCAAACTAGCTTTACAAAATTGCATTGACAACATTGACAAGTTTTTGTAA
Organism: Cunninghamia lanceolata; assembly: GCA_027924645.1. NCBI lineage: Eukaryota > Viridiplantae > Streptophyta > Pinopsida > Cupressales > Cupressaceae > Cunninghamia > Cunninghamia lanceolata. Next base: position 2,311,921 of record BSBN01000650.1, on the reverse strand, counting down.
CTTTTGACAACTTTTGCATTTTTTGACAACTTTGCACCTAATCACCCAAAACTAATCCAATATGACCCCAAATTGTCTTAAATAAATTTATTTGATCAAAACACATCAAAATGACCTTAAAAGTTACATAATTCAAGGTGATGCTCCTATATCATACTCCTAGGGGAGAGAAAGTTTGAGGTCCACCTCAAATGATGATTTGCTTTTCTTTCACTTCTTCCAATTGTGCTGCATATGGATCTATTTTCTGACCTTCTCATGATCCTCTCCATGCTTGGCTTGATATTCTCCATGTTTCTTGGTCTTCACTCTTTTGTTTCGTTCTTGATTTTTGTACCTCCTCCTGAGGATCTTCTTCTCAACAACAAGACTCCAAAAGTCTATTTCCCTTTCACATGCCTCATTACTGCTATCCATTTCTTCATCGTCTTCATTCTCTCCTTGGTCTGCACCTATATAAACATTATCAGCAACATGCATTAGATAAAAATCATGAGGCCAATTTACCTCTTCACTGTCTCTTGGTGCTTGTTGTCTTGGTTCTTCCTTGATATCATCTATACCCATCTTCTTGTCGACTATTTGATCATCACCAACTTGTTGGTTTCTTGGATGTATCTCTTTCCAGTGGACCTTGCATGATTTTCTTGAAGACACTCTTGATTTTTCTTCATGCCCATGTCAATGAATGTCTCTTCTTCCTTTGTTTCATCTTCTCTTTTTAAAGTAACCATCTTTTGCTTTCTCCTTTTATGAACAATAATCATTATGTGCCATTTCACTTTCTTATGTATTGGTCAATACCCAACAAATACTTGGTATGCTTCCTTATGACCATTATTCTATCAAACTCTTCATCTAATCTTATTTTATTGACCTTCATCTTTTCCTTCTGAGTTTGTTGTTGTATCTTGCTATCTCTTCTCTTTTCTTAATTTTTCTTATGATACCTCACCTAGGTTTTCTTTTCTTTCCTCACTACCTAGTCTTTTGACATCTAGGGTCTTCACTTCAACCTATAAAATGCAATATAGAAACTTCCAAAACTTCCTTTCCTAGATCTTCAGGCTCTGATACCAAAAATGATGTAGAGAAAGAACTCAACTTGATTCAACTTGACACATTCTCAATCATTGACCTAATGCAATTGATGCAAACATGCAATTTGTTCATCCTAGACAACTAAGTCCTGAACCCTAATGGTATTCAAATGAAGGAAACCAATAAGGAACATGAAAAAATTGGATTGTTTAGACCTTTTACAGCACATATCATTGATCCATCACACATTCATGATCAAACTTTGCATTAAGCCCTCATGGAACTAGGGTTTTATATTATTTTCTTGGAAAAGAACATATATATGTTAGTATAATTTTCACATATAGTTGTTTGGTACAATTTACTTTAGTGGGTATCTGGACAATGGCCTTAAGAATAATTTCACCAAGTCTCATAATTTTCCCAAGGTTAAAATAAAAGTTATGAATTTATTACACTTGCTGGAAACCTTAATTTTTGAACATTACTATCTAGAGCATTTTTGCCATAACTTCCTCAAATTAAGTCCAAATGAACCCAAACCAAAAGAATTTGAACCATAAAATAGATACCTAACTCCTCCAATAAATTTCCTAGATGTACCAATTAGTACAAGTCCATACAATTTATTGTTCTAACTGAAAATGTAGAAAATTCATTTTCTTTTGCATTGTTTTTTTATAACTTCTACAAAACTCAATAAAAATTCATGAGACAAAAATAATTTGGAAGAATAAAGTGTCCTACAACTTAGAAATCAATTTTAGGGCTGTACTATATATTACAAGGTTGTATAATCTAATTTACAATCTGTTTCACATAGAAAATGCAAAGGAGAATATGCAAACATGAAGTATTTCCATTCCAAAACATTCTCCAACCTTTTCCAACCCTGGTGCTCATGTGTACATGTCATATGTAAGCCATTACATTCATTCACATAATTCAAAACTGATTCCTAACTTCCCAAACCAACTTTGTAAAATTGCATTGACAACATTGACAAGTTTTTGTAACTTTTGACAACTTTTGCATTTTTTGACAACTTTGCACCTAATCACCCAAAACTAATCCAATATGACCCCAAATGGTCTTAAATGACCTTATTTGATAAAAACACATCAAAATGACCTTGAAAACATAATTCAAGGTGATGCTCCTGCATCAATATCTCATCCCATCTAAATCCTCAAGATTCCCTCTAGTATCTTGTTGGGATAAGGTGCCATTAACCTTGTAAATCCCATTATTATATTATTCCATTTATTATTTGTAATTACCCATAAGGGATGTACAAGTTTCACCAGAAGTAGTAAAAATTATTTACTATCCGCAGTAATTATGGAGTTACTACACGGTAAGTCCCAGAGTTACCGACGGTAGTTACGAGATGTCATTTACTATCGTAAATGGTAATTGGTCAAAGTGGGGTGTACATGTGGAGGAATAATCTATTTTTAGTGTTATGACACATGTCATAGATGTTGTAAGAGGGTGTAAGAGATTCTATGACAACTATAAGTTGTCATAAGAATCTATGACACTAATAATAACATATGACGCGTCATAAGATGCTATAAGTGGCTATTTTTGGCCCCAAGTCATTCAAGCTTGCATGGAAACATTTTTCCAAGTGTAGGATGTATGTATGATAGCATTTATGACCCTGTAAGAGCCTATTCTTGGCTATGGATGCCCAAGGTTGTATTGTTGACTCTTGACAAGTGTTATGGGCTTGTAAGAAGTCATTTTAATGTCTTCAGGTTGTGTAAATTCTAAAAAAAAACCATAGCATAGTAGTTGAGGTGCATATAATAGTTTACAGGTACCTAGGTTCTACCGGAATGAAGGTTGGAGGACAGAGGAAGTTAATGTATTTGTAATCTCCTTTTGTGAAGTTAATACAACTTGGCCTCTTTTCTTGGTGGAGTTTTTTACTTGAAAGGGTTTTCTCCATGTTAAACACTTATGTTATATGCTTCATTCTGCTTCTGGTATATTTATGTAGTGTGGGTTTATGTTTTGTTACAATCTCCATTATTAATGCACACTTAAAAGATTGCTGAAATTTATTCAAATCAAATTTCCATTGAAGTAGTGTTGCTTTCATTTCTAACATTTGTTATCAGAGCCTGGCTAGCTTTGACTCTTGGGTGGTAGTGTGGAAGCTGTAGCTGTAGTGGGAGATTTAGTTGCATTTGTTTTGCAGATCTTGTGTTGTTATTATGGCTACATCCACTATTGCATCAACCTCTCATTTGGACATTAAGAAGTTCAACAGAATAGAGTATGAGTTGTGGAAGCTAAAAATGGAAGATTTGTTGGAAGAAAGAAACCAATGGTTGGCTGTCCAAAAAGAGAAGAAACCTAATGATGTCTCTCAAGATGAGTGGGATAGACTAGATAAGAAGGCACGGGGAACCATCCGGTTGAGTCTTTCAGAATATGTCCTGTTGAATGTCACAAAGGAAGAGACTGCATACAAGTTGTGGAAATGGTTGGGTGAGATTTATCGAGCCAAGAGTATGGTAAATAAACTTTATTTAAAAAGAAAATTGTTTTCCATGAAAATGAAAGAGGATGAGTCAGTTGCAAAGCATTTAAATTATTTTAATTTATTGGCAAGTCAACTTGATTTAGTAGATGTTGAGGTTAGTGAGGAAGATAAATGTATCTTACTTCTTTGTTCTTTACTTGAGTCTTGGGAGAATGTTATCCTTTTTATCACTGCTAACCTTGCAGATCTGAAGTTGGATGCTCTTGTTTTAGTGCTACTATCATAGGAATTGAGGAAGAAAAGTTTGGATAGTTCAGGGGATGCTCTCAGTATTAGGGGAAGGTCTAAGGAAAGGGGACCTAAAAGAAATCAGAAAGGGGCTAAGGACAAGTCCAAGGGCCAGTCTAAGACTCCTAGTAAAAAGAACAGAGTTAAGTGTTGGAACTACGGAAAAAGGGGACATGTGAAGGAGTGTAGAAACCCCAAGAAATCAGGTGAAGAAGTTTTACTTTCTGCATGTAATCTTGTTTCTAATGATAACTGCTTAATTTAATTAGGATGTTCATTTCATATGACCCCACATAAGGAATGGTTCTCCTCATATGAAGAATATGATGGAGGTAGTATCTACCTTGGTGACAACTCTACATATCTGATTGTCAAGAAAGGAAAGGTATTGTTATGTTTTAGTGATGTGAGGATTAAAACCTTCCCTAGTGTTTTGCAAGTTCCTGGATTAGCTAGAAATCTGATTTTAGTTTTGAAGTTGAATGATTTCGAAATGCATGTGACATTTGACAAGCATGGCTGCAGATTGGTGAGAGGGAACTTGGTGGTAGCGAAAGGGGAGAGATTCAGGAACTTGTTTAAGCTTGAAGCCACTATAGTTTGTAATGCCTCCTATATATCTGAGGCCACTACTGAAAATACATGTATGTTGTGGCATCATAGATTGGGCCACACAAGCAATACTGTACTAAAAACTATTAAAAATAAAAATTTGATGGATGGTTTCTCTTATTCTAATGAGCACTTTGATTTCTGTGAGCATTGTGTGTTTGGTAAATAAAACAAAAAATCATTTCCTTTAGGAAGCAATAGAGCAAAAGAGAAATTAGAAATTATTCATACGGATGTGTTTGGACCTGTGGATAATGAATCTATTGGTAAATCTCATTATTTAGTAACCTTCATTGACGATGTATCCAGATTTACATGGATTTATTTTATGAAGCATAAATATGAAGCTTTCATGAAGTTTAAGGAATTCAAAGTCTTAGTAGAGAACCAATCAAGTTTAAAGATAAAAATATTAAGATCTGACAATGGAGAGGAATATTGCTGTAAGGAATTTGATGAGTTTTGCAAGCATGTAGGTATAATCAGACAAAAGATAACTCCGTATACACCACAATAGAATGGTGTTGTAGAAAGCATGAACCAAACAATTATGGAAAGGGCAAGAAGTATGCTTAGTGATGCATAGTTGGATAAATTCTTTTGGGTAGAGGTTGTGTGTATTGCTTGCTACTTGATAAACAGATCTCCTTGTAAGGCTCTTGAATTGACACCTTATGAAGTTTGGACAGGTAAGAAACCTTCTATTCACATTTAAGGGTTTTTGGTTGTGAGGCTTTTGTTAATATACCTAAGGAAAAGTGATCTAAGTTGGATCCAAAGGCTGAAAAGTGTATATTCATTAGATATGGTGATAATGTCAAAGGTTATAAGCTTTGGAATCCATTAACCCGCAGGATTATCTTTTCTAGAGATGTTATTTTTAGGGAACTTAGAGCTATTTCTGAACCTGAGCAGCCAATAGAAAAAGATGAAAAGGTAAAGAAGGTGCACTTTGATTTAGAGCAGCAAGATGCACCTCAAGAAGAATAGAACGATGGATTGGGGGGTGAAGAAGAAGAAGAAGATTCAAGTGGTTCTGATGAAGATGAATCTGTTGTGACAGAAGAATTTCGTATAGATGATCATGCAGAAGAACAAGTAGAGTCTCTTACTCCACCCTTGAGGAGATCCACAAGACAATAGAATCCAGTTGACAGGTATAGCCCACCAGATTTCCATTGTGAATATGCTTTATTGAGTACTAACGATGAACTGAGATCCTACAGGGAAGCTATTTTTGCAGATGAAAGTGAGTCATGGCAGCTAGCCATGTAGGAGGAGATGATGGATTTAGACTCTAATAACACCTGAGATCTTGTTTCTTTGCCCAAAGGAAGGAAGGCCATAGGATGTAAGTGGGTCTTCAAGAAGAAGTTTGGAGTAGACGGGTCATTGGAGAAGTACAAGGCTAGACTGGTAGCCAAGGGCTACTCCCAGAGAGAGGGAGTTGATTTTGGTGAGATATTCTCTCTTGTTGCTAAATTGACTTCTATTAAATTTCTCTTATCCATTTCTATAGCTTATGATTGGGAGATTGAGTAAATGGATGTTAAGACTACATTCTTGCATGGAGATCTTGAAGAAGAAATTTATATGCAACAACCTACATGTTTTTAGGTAAAAGGAAAAGAACATTGGGTTTGTAGGTTAAAGAGGTCTCTTTATGGTCTGAAACAGTCCCCCAGAATGTGGTTTCAGAAGTTTAATTCATTTGTTTTGAAATTGGGTTTTGTTACAAGTGAGGAGGATCATTGTGTTTACATTCATTATGTTAATGATTCTATACTAGTTATTGCTTTGTATGTTGATGACATGTTTTTTAGCAATACTAAGGGTATGGTCACTGAGCTTAAAATCCAACTTTTAGGTGCATTTGAGATGAAGGATCTTGGTGTTACAAGGTATATTTTGGGAATGGAGATTAGGAGGGATAGAGTTAATAGAAAGCTTTGGTTGTCACAAAGTATGTGAATACTATTTTGCAGAGGTTTGGTTTGCAGGACTGTAATCCAGTTAGAGTTCCTTTACCTATCGGTACTAAGCTTTCATTAGATATGTGTCCAAAGACTGAGGATGATCTTGAGGGTATGTCTAATGTGCCATATGCTAGTGTTGTAGGGAGTTTGATGTATGCAATGGTTTACACTAGACCAAATATTGTCCAAGCAGTGGTAGTTTTGAGTAGATTTATGTCTAACCTTGGTAGATAGCATTGAAACTATGTGAAGAGAGTTTTAAATATCTTGTAGGTACTCCTGATCATTGTCTAGTTTATTCTGGTACTGATACTATTGATAAATCTTTGGACATATAGGGTTTTGTTGATGCAAATTGGGCAAGTGACTTGGATAGTCTAAGGTCCACTAGTGGCTATGTGTTTACTCTGTTTCAAGGTGCAATGAGTTGGATGAGTAAGAGGTAGCCCACAATTTCTTTGTCCACCATAGAAGTAGAGTATATGGCTGCTACTCATGTCTCTAAGGAGGTAGTTTGGTTAAGGAGATTGTGTACAAGTATTGGTTTTGATTGCAGGAATATTTAGATTGGTTGTGATAGCTAGAGTGCTATTTGTTTGGCTAAGAATCCCATGTATCATGCTCGAACTAAGCATGTTGATGTTTAGTATCACTTTGTTTGAGAGTTGGTTGCAAATGGAGAGATTGAGTTGAAGAAGATAGACACTCAAGAGAATGTTACATATTCATTGACCAAGCCTGTGAGCATAGAGAAGTTTGTATGGTATAGAGAGGCCATGGACCTTGTTTCTAGTGCCTGATTATTTTTCATTTGATTTTCTATGGGTTGATTTACAATGTATAATGTCAAGTGGGAGAATGTTGGGATAAGGTGCCATTAACCTTGTAAATCCCATTATTGTATTATTCCATTTATTATTTGTAATTACCCATAAGGTATGTATAAGTTTCACCGACAGTAGTAAAAATTATTTATTGTCCATGGTAATTATGGAGTTACTGCATGGTAAGTCCCAGAGTTACTAGTGGTAGTTACAGGATGTCATTTACTATGGTAAATGGTAATTGGTCAAAGTGGGGTGTAAATGTGGAGGAATAATCTATTTTCAGTGTTATGACGCATGTCATAGATGCTATAAGAGGGTGTAAGAGATTCTATGACAACTGTAAGTTGTCATAAGAATCTATTACACCCTCTTATAGCATCTATGATGCACCATAAGATGTTGTACGTGGCTATTTTTGGCCCCAAGTCATTCAAGCTTGCATGGGAACATTTTTCCAAGTGTAGGATGCATGTATGACAGCATTTATGACCCCGTAAGAGCCCATTCTTGGCTATGGACGCCCAAGGTTGTATTGTTGACTCTTGACAAGTGTTATGGGCTTATAAGAAGTCATTTTAATGTCTTGAGGTTGTGTAAATTCTAAAAAAAAAATCATAGCATAGTAGTGTTATCACCTAGATTTACACCTTTGCATACAGTTGTGAAACCTCAGCAATTTGGAGTAACATGGGAATGATATTTAAGTGTGGGACTTTGCTAAATGAGATCAGACCTTTGGAGAAGGCCGGCTTCCTTAACTAGTTATCACCTAAAACTACTGAATCTTAAGAGGAAAAGAGAGAAGGAATGCTTTAAAGTGAAGGGTGAAACAAAATCTTGAAAACAAAGGGTGATTCACCAAGTTTAATAAAAGAACCCTCACAATACTGAGGACATGCACAACATAACCAAATATAACAAGCAAACATACATAGATTCAATTGATCCTAGCAAAGGTGAGAAACCAGATGATTGAGGAACAAAGACATTCACAAACAACCATATGTAGATTCACACATGACTAGAAATTAGTCCAAAGAGGCAAAATAACTTGAGTATATTCAGTGGGAAGGAACAGTTATAGTATAGAAGGCTCTGTTTGGAAATAGAAATCCTGAATGCTAAAAATTTTCCAACCTTATTTACATCATATGAATGCATATATATAGCATTCTAAACTAACCTAGGTCGGTTACAAAAATGTGCTCTAAGAGCTGTCTCAGAAAATATCTACATTTAGTGACTATCCAGCCGTAGGAGTTATGGTGCCAAATATTCGGCATTGGGCAGATAAAAGATATTTTAAGTCTTTAATGCAAGTTGTTGCATCATCGATCCTCAGCAATGCATACCTTAAAATATCTGGAACAAGACGGTGGAGAAATATCTTTTACCATCAATATGAGCAGTTTCCATTACCTACAGAAATAAATGCGAAAAATATCTGCATCCTGCCCCAAAAAGTCGCTGAAACGTCCACGGCCCAAAATATGCAAGGCTAGATCTGAAAATGGAAAGGTGACAAAAACCCCTAAAAACCCTACCAAATAAAAGAGGGGACCAAAATATGCATCTGTGTCTCTTACAACATGTTGAAATTTGCCAGGACGAAGGAGATACGGCGGCCAAAGTTTTGGTCAACCACCTGTATATATCGCTTTGCATCTGTGTATATATCGCTTGCATTTGCCACCTAAATCAGCATCCAAAACCTTCTCTGCAACTCCTTTGTATATGTGTGGTGCCTTGTATATCAGATTTGAATTTGCCCTTTGAATTTTGAAATTGTATATGCATACAATTTCCTTTTGTATATGTGGGCCCCACCATTTGTATGTTAACTTGCATGTATGTCTACCACCACGTGGCACCGCCTAATTCGTTGCTGAGCTGGTTCAAGGAGCATCACTGAAAATTGTATCTACCCTTTGCATATTGAAATATACAAGCACAATTGTACATGCAAGCCATGGACTTCAAATTTTATGAAATAGCCTGAAAAGACGTTGAAATCTAGCTTGTATACTTCCTTTGTCTGTTTGCTTGTATATCGCAATATACAAGTGCCAAATATACAAGCCACGGACCCCAAAAATTTATCAACTGCTTTGATTGTTGGGTCGGATCCGGCTTGTATCACTTTCTTTGTATATTTCCCTGCATGTTAAAATATACAAAACACTTATACATATACGAGGCGGACTCGAGACCTGAAATGCTAAATTTGATCTTTGATTCAAGTCCACCTTGTATATAACCCTTGTATCTCTGACTTGTATATCGCAATATACAATCTCCCATATACAAGGCAGACCCCAAGACTTTATAAAACAAGTTAAAAATGTAATTGGGTCCGGCTTGTATGTAAACTTTTGTATATCAACTTTGTATGTGCAAACATACAAGCGAAATATACATTCTACTATTCATGCTCACTTGTATCTTCTAACATACAATCAGCCTTGTATGTGCGTAGGCCCCACCTCTTGTACGTTCAACCTTGTATGTTTCTTCGTATGTTTCGCTTGTATGTGCAAAACATACAAGCAAAATATACAAAGAAACATACAAGGCTGAATGTACATTCCACTGTAGTGGATGCACTTGTATGTCAAACCTTGTATCTTTTCATTGCATGTGCAAACATACAACATAATATGCATTTGAAACCTGATATGCATTGAGGGAATATTCCTATAATGTATCTCCTACTTTGTATAATTTTCCTTGTATGTTTCACTTGTATGTGCAAACATACAAGCGAAATATACATTCTCTTTTGTATATGCGCCGATATACATTCCACTGTTCACATGTATATAATTGGCCTTGTATATTTTGATTGTATGTTGGGTTGTATGTGTGAATATACAAACCCAATATACAAAGAAAATATACATTTGTAGAATATTCTGGGTATCTACCTTGTATGTGAAGACATACAACACAATATGCATGCGAAACCTGATATACATTGAGGGAATATTCTTGGAATCTACGATAGATTCCCTCAATGTATATGCATTTCCTTGAGCCTGATATGCATTCCAAAATGCATACAACTTACCTTTTTCATCATTTTCTAAGGCCGATAGAGATTTGCAAGCCTGCCAATGAACATTTGAACTTTATGTTGACCAAAACTTTGACCATAAATAATTTATTTATTTGGCCAAATTTTAGAGTGATGTAAAAAGCAAATCTGCCTATTTTTTCAAGTGCTTTTCAATGGTAAGGTTTTTTTTAGGCAAGGATTTTTAGGAAATTTGGCACTTTAAGCTTTATAGGAACATTTTCTAAAGGATTTTCAGGGAAAAGTACCAGGTGAACTATTTAGCTCTGGACAGGGGAAAATGGGTCAACAATTTGGTGACTTCTATGGGATGTTTGCCCACTAAATAAATGGGACCAGTGGCCTTAAGTATCCATTGGGCATGGGGTCAAGTCAAAAACATGCTAGAAAGTTGAATCCTACCCCCAAAACACAAAAGGGAAGAGACTTGCATTCTCCTAATGACAATGCAGCCTGTGCAGAAGCACTTAGGGAAAACAAAAATCTAAACTAAGGTGCAGCAACACTTATTGAAAGCATAGAGGCCTAATCTACTGATTTACAAAGCACTCATACCTCAAAACACCTCTTTAAGTGTATCCCATTGACTGGGATAGGCAAATTTTGTCCATTCATGCTTGATAACTGAAATGCATTGTGCTCCTTGCATTCAATAATGAGAAATGGGCCACTCCACATGCTATCAAACTTGGAATGCTTTCCTGATCTACTTTTCAATTCATCCCATTTGAGCACCATGTCACTCATTCTAAAGTTCCTGGTGTTGGCCTTCTTATCAGAATTTCTTTTTGTTTGAAGCTGATGATATTCCATAGTCTTCATAGCCTTGTCTCTGATTTCTTCAAGCTCCATAAGCTGAGCATATTTGATAGCCATGGGATCTCCTGCTTCAAACATTTCCAGTTGATTCATAATGTCTAGTGCTGGTAGCTCCATAGATATAGGTAATCTTGCTTCCTTCCCATAGACTAACATATATGGAGAGTTTCCAATGGACCTTTTAAGAGTTATTCTGTCAGCCCACAAGGCATATTTCAAATTAGTGTGCTAGGTCCTCTGGTTGTCTTCCATTGATCTTTTAATGATTCTTATGAGATTTTTATTTGTAGACTCAGCCAAACCATTACCCTGTGGGTAATAATTTGATGAAGTATTCAAATAAATCCCATTCTTAACAGCCCAGTCAGTTATTTTCAATCCTACAAAGGCCAAGCATTGTCTGAGATGATACACTCGGGCACTCCAAATCTAGATATCAAATCATGATAAAAATTCAAGACAACATTTTCATTGGATTCCTTCAGGGCCACTGCTTCAGTCCATCTTGTGAAATAATCTATAGCTGTAAGTATCCATCTGTGGCCTACACTTGATGGTGGGTTAATAGGACCTATAAAATCAATGCCCCATCTCATAAAGGGCTACTCTACCTGAATTGGCTGTGGTAAAGCTGTTAGCCTTTCCTTTCCTACAAAAATGACACATTTTATACATTTTTTAGCCCATGCATGGGCATCCTTAAATAAGCTAGGCCAATAATAGCCAGCTCTCATTACTTTCCAAGTAGTAGTCCTTGGGGCAAAATGACCCCCTGCGGCTCCATCATGAAACTCATGAAGCACTTTATTAGTCTGATCATAATCAAATCATCTTAGCAATACACCATTAAAATCCTTTCTAAAAAGAATACCATTTATTAAAACATATGGAATAGATTGCAGTCTAAAATACCTTCTTCTGGTTCTATTTAGACCTACAAGACATTTACCAGTTCGCAAAAATTGAATCATGTCATTTACCCAACTGGTGCCTACTACTGCTGTATCATTCTGATGCCCTTTCTTGAATAGTCAGAAGCACCTCTACTTCTTTTTCTATTTCATTCTCTGAATTGGTAGTGAGTTGTTCACTGAGTCCTCTGCCTCTGACAAGCTTGGTTATCTTGATCTCCATGTCATATTCCATGACTTTGGTGATCCAACCAGCCCTTTTCTCACTAACATGTTTACTCAACAGGAACTCCTTCACAATGGGATGAGTGACCATCAAATGTATCTTGTTATTAGAAACAAGGTGCCAAAACTTCTTGGGGCTCTTTATCACTGCTAGGACATGTTTCTCAACAAATCTATACCTTTTCTCGTACTCCTCCTCCCCTTGGCTAAAGAAAGCGATTGGTTGCTCAAAACCTTCACTCTGCTGCTGTACTAGGATTGCAAAGATTGTATCTGGGCTGCCATAAGCATATAAGATAAAATCCTTAGAGAAATCAGGGTTTACCAGAGTTGGTGTAGCTGCTAATGCCTCCTTGATGGACTTGAAGCTAAGCTTGGCCTCCTTCGTCCAACTAAAAATTATATTCTTCTTTAACATGGACATTAAAGGCTTCAAAAGATTCACAATATCAGGGATGAATCTTCGCAGAAAATTAATTCTACCAATAAAACTTTGCAATCCCCTTTTGTGGCTGGGTAAAGGTAGCTCTAGAATAGCCCTTACCCTTTCAAAATTAATGGTAATGCCTTCCTTCGATACAATATGCCCTAAAAGCTTGCCTTCATGCACAGTGAATATGCACTTCCTGGGATTGAGAGAGATCCTGAATTCCTTGCATCTTTCAAATACTAGCCTCAGATGAGATAAATGTTCAGATGTATTCTTGGAAAAAACCATGATGTCATCTAGGTATACCAACACCAATTTATACATCAAACCCTTAAAGGCCATATCCATGGCTCTCTAGAAAGTAGAGCCAGCATTCAAGAGGCCAAAAGGCATTTTTTTGTAGGCCATGGTACCCCATTTGGTGGTGAAAGCGGTCTTGAACTTATCCTCCTCCTTGACTAACACCTGATTGTAACCAGGAAACCCATCACGCAAAGAAAACCTTTTTGAGCTAGCCACTACCTATAGAATTTACTCCATTTAAGGCAATGGGTAGTGGTCTTTTAAGGAGGCTCTATTGAGGTCTCTAAAGTCGACATATAGCCTAATCTCTCCATTCTTTTTTCTTACAAGGACAAGGTTGGAGACCCAAGAAGTATGCTTGATTGGAAAAATGATTTTCCCTTCAATTAGCTTAGTTAGTTCTTTAATCATTAGAGGCTCAAGCTTTGGATTTAAAGGTCTTTTCTTCTGCCTCACAGGTTTAGTACCTGATTCTAACTCTATGGTGTGCTGGGCAATCTGAGGGTCGAACCCCTTTAGGTCTGAATAATCCCAAGCAAACACCCCTTCAAATTCTTGGCAAAGAGCAAGAAAAGCTCTTCTATCCTTAGCTGAGTAGATTTTACCGATTTTAAGAAGCTAACCTTTAAAAATCTCCAGCTCTTCATAATGCTCTTCTTTAACGTGCATGCTAATCTTGCTTTTCTTCAGTTGATCATCTATACTAAAAATAGATTCCAAGGTTACCAATCCCTTGGGTAGCTTGTTTGTCCTCAACTGAACAAATTGATCATTGCCATATTGTTGTTTAAGCTTATCTTGATTTATCACAGAAAATTCATCTTCCTCCAACAAGAAACGTAGGATCTGCTCATCACTTTGAAAAACTTGCCAATGAATATTATTGTCAGGGATAGAGGGCCTATCCACTATTTTTACATGAGGTTGTACCTTCCCCTTTTGAATGTCACTAGGGATGTCAAACTAAGCTCCAATTGTAGCTAACCTGTCAGCATGGGAGTTCTGATTTCTTGGAATGGAAATCAGATTGAAAGCATCAAATTCTTCAATCATGTCCCACACCCTATGTTTGTAGCATTTCAGAACATCATTTTTTGTAAGATGTAGTCCTCTTACCTGATTTACAATTAGTTCACTGTCCCCAAACACTTGTAAACATCCAATCTTTCTCTTTCTTGCCCAGTGTAAACCCTAGATCAATCCTTCATATTTAGCAGTGTTATTGGTGCACGAGAAGGAAAAATAGAAAGTAGCATAATATCTCTCACCCTGGGGAGATACAAGCATTGCACCACCACCAGATCCATTTCTACTCCTTGACCCATCAAAGTACATTTTCCATACTTCTCCTTGCTACTCTGTCTGTTATTTTGAACCTTTCACAAGATTTGGAATCACTGTTTCAGACTCATGAAGTATATAGACCCCCATACCATTTTCTTGAATATGTGCCTCAGGATCATCTATAACATTTTTTGAGGACCACTACCTTAAGAGTACCTCTGGTATGCTTTCAGCTTGTAGTTCTTGAGCAGCAACAAGCTCAGGATCATCAGAAATAATGCAATTTGCATTAACAACACTTGGTGTGTAAGGTTCTATGTGATGATTTGAAAGTAACTTAGATTTTAAAGTTACTTTGGTGCCATATCTGGTCCTAAAAAATATGTGGGACCAGTCTGAGGATAAATACCCTCCTATCTTGGCTGTAAATTCTCTTGATAAGCACATGGAAAAATAAGGAGGCAAATCTATGATGAACACCTCTTGTGAAATGGAAACATTTGGGCAAGTGTGCAGAGTGAGGCCTAGGTCTTTTATTACACCCACCGTATTAACAGATGTGCCATCTAATTGGAGTACACCCTTCTCAAGAGGTTGGTATTTGAGCCCTAATTGGTCTGCAATTTGTTTAGACATCACAGAACTGCTTACTCCACTGTCCACCATGCAATTATGTACTAATTTGTCTCCAATTATTAATAATACATAGAATGGGAGTGGTTTAGCACTTTGGTTTGGCTATTTGCTGTTATCCTAGGATGAATTGGTGAGGACAACCCTATTTGGGTCAACAGTCATATTTTTTGATACTTTCAAATCAGACAAGGCAAATTACAATATGTCTTTTTGGCCTAGGATGGCTAAAGAATCCCACATAGACATTGTCACATTCATCTTCTTCATATTTTCAATAATATTGAAAGGTGGAGTGACACTTACCTTTTGTTGTGATTTTGTAGCACCAACCTCTGCTTGCAAATGAGGCATTTCCCTTGCCATTGCTAAAGTATTTCTTTGTAGAATATGGAGAAATTGAGGTATAGAAGCATCAGCATGTGCTTTTCCTTTATTTGCTTCTTGTTCAATCTTGTAACCCCTCTTCTTAGCTCTTGTATTTGCTGCAACTGAGGTGTTATCACTGTTTATGCCACATAACTCACCTTCTTGTCAGTTCATGAAAGTAGAATCTCCCTGAGGTTGTTCTTGTTGTTGCACGGCTCCATCATTAGGTGTATTTAACTGTGGGACTACAACATTTTGCACCATTAAAGCCTGATTTATGACTCCATTTGAACAGGCTGCTTGACTATGTGGCTGATTACATGGATAGCACCATTCGTACTCAGCTGCAAGATTGTTCTGAGTAGGGACAAGGTCCCTTACTGTGTTAATAGGTGCTAGATTATAAGGTTGAAAAGGCCTTTGATTTGCATTCTGTCTGGTGCCTTGGTAGTTACTTTGATATGGAGGCCTATTAGCTTGATAAGGCTAATTTTGGCCTTGATATGGCTGCTGATTTTGCCCTTGAGGTTGTGACTGGTAAGATTGCCTGCTCTGGGATTGCTGTTTTTTAATGCTCACTAGCTCATTGCCAAAAGTTTGCAAAATATTTTCTATTTTCTGTTGGATATTTTTAATATCCTTTAATTCTTGTGATGAGCTAGAAGTAGCAGCTTTAGAGTTGGCAGTACTTGGTAGTGCTGCAGTAACAGGTAAAGGGGTGAAATATGGAATTGGTAAAGGCATGGAAGCTTGAATTTTGGGGAAGATGGGCATGGGTGGCCTAGGTGCTATTTTTCTGGCCTGAATCGGATTATTTTCTTCCCTAATAGCCATTTCATATGCAGCAGGCAAACTAGTACCTCCTAATGATTGAATAATTATTGAAATATCATTGTTCAGGGCTTTCAAAAAATACAAGAATGCATATTCAGCTGGAGGCCTTACCATGGCAGGAATTCTATCCCATGTCTTCTAGAATCTAAAGTTAAAGTCCATCATTTGCTCCTGAGGAGCTCTCTTTATGGTGGTCATCTGTTCAACCAGTGACAATTTGTCTGATTTATCCTAAAATTGCTTATTTAACTTATCACCTAGATCATCCCAGGTTGTAATGGTCTGCACTGGTAGGCTCCTAAACCATTGTAATGTTTTCCCTTGAAAGAAGTAGCCAACAGCCTGATGGCTACATTTTCTTGGGTGATGTGATGCACTCCACATAGAGAAGCCACGTCTTTGATGTGCTCAATAGGGGTAGTTTGATTTTCCCCTGTGAAATAAGGCAAACTCTTTAAAGCTGCCATGGGTATCACATCATGTATTGTTAAATTTAAAGGGCTGCCCCCATCAAAAGCCACGAATGACTGATTTCTCACCATTGGGGCAGCTAGAGGTAGGATAGTTTGGACTGTAGCAAGGACTAGAGGTACAACTAGCCTAAAACTTGGAGGAGTTGACTGTATCCTATTAGAAGCTGAGGTTCTTACTACAACTTTGCTCTGCCTTCTAGGTGAAGACAGGTACAAATATTCAAATGAGCTCGAACTCTTGGTTTGAATCTTTCTCATAAAACATGTATCAACAGGACTGGCATGCTTGTTCTTCCTCAGTGTGAGTCACCAGATATGCAAACTTTAACCTCTAAAGGTCTATAATCACTAGTTGCACATCAAAACCAGCAATAGTGATTGCTATCTTGATTATGTTCTGACTCTGGTCTCACCGGGTGTGCCAAAAGTTGTTATCACCTAGATTTGCACCCTTGCATACAGTTGTGAAACCTCAGTAATATGGAGTAACATGGGAATGATTTCTAAGTGTGGGACTTTGCTAAATGAGATTAGACCTCTGGAGAAAGCCAGTTTCCTTAACTGGTTATCACCTAAAACTACTGAACCTTAAGATGAAAAGAGAGAAGGAATGCTTTAAAGTGAAGGGCAAAAAAAAAGCTTGAAAACAAAGGGTGATTCACCAAGTTTAATAAAAGAACCCTCACAATACTGAGGAAATGTACAGTATAACCAAATATAACAAGCAAACATACACAGATTCAATTGATCCTAACAAAGGTGAGAAACTAGACGATTGAGAGGAACAGAGACATTCACAAACAACCATATGCAGATTCACACAGGACTAGAAATTAGTCCAAAGAGGCAAAATAACTTGAGTATATTCAGTGGGAAGGCACAGTTATGGTATAGAAGGCTCTGTTTGGAAATAGAAATCCTGAATGCTAAAAATTTTCCAATCTTATTTACATCATATGAATGCATATATAGCATTCTAAACTAACCTAGGTTGGTTACAAAAATGTGCTCTAAGAGTTGTCTCAGAAAATATCTACATTTAGTGACTGTCTAGCCGCAGGAGTTATGGCACTAAATATCTGGCACTGGGCAGATAAAAGATATTTTAAGTCTTCAATGCAAGCTACTGCATCATTGATCCTCAGCAATGCATACCTTAAAATATCTGGAACAAGACGATGGAGAAATATATTTTACCATCAATGCGAGCAGCTTCCATTACCTGTAGAAATAAATGCGAAAAATATCTGCATCCTGCCACAAAAAGTCGCTGAAACGTCCACGGCCCAAAATATGCAAGGCCAGATCTGAAAATAGAAAGGTGACAAAAAAACTTGAAAACCCTGCCAAATGAAAGAGGGGACCAAAATATGCATCTTTGTCTCTTACT
This sequence comes from Cunninghamia lanceolata, assembly GCA_027924645.1. Lineage (NCBI taxonomy): Eukaryota > Viridiplantae > Streptophyta > Pinopsida > Cupressales > Cupressaceae > Cunninghamia > Cunninghamia lanceolata. The sequence continues at coordinate 2,293,936 of BSBN01000650.1, read as the reverse complement.
ACCTATCAAAATTTGCCAGGACGGAGGAGATACAGGCAGTCAAAGTTTTTGTCAACTGCCTGTATATATCGCTTTACATCTGTGTATATATCTCTTGCATTTGCCACCTGAATTGGCATCCAAAACCTTCTCTGCAACTCCTTTGTATATGCGTGGTGCCTTGTATATTAGACTTGAATTTGCCCTTTGAATTTTGAAATTGTATATGCATACAATTTCCTTTTGTATATGCGAGCCCCACCATTTGTATGTTAACTTGCATGTATGTCTACCGTCACGTGGCACCGCCTGATTTGTTGCTGAGTTGGTTCAAGGAGCATCACTAAAAACTGTATCTGCCCTTTGCATATTGCAATATATAAGCACAATTGTAAATGCAAGCCGCGGACTTCAAATTTTATGAAATAGCCTGAAAAGACTTGAAATCTGGCTTGTATACTTCCTTTGTTTGTTTGCTTGTATATCGCAATATACAAGTCACGGACCCCAAAAATTTATCAACTGCTTTGACTACTGGGTCGGATCCGGCTTGTATCACTTTCTTTGTATATTTCCCTATATGTTCAAATATACAAAACACTTATACATATACAAGGCAGACCCGAGCCTGAAATGCTAAATTTGATCTTCGATTCAAGTCCGCCTTGTATATAACCCTTGTATCTCTGACTTGTATATCACAATATACAATCGCCCATTTACAAGGCAGACCCCAAGACTTTATAAAACAAGTTAAAAATGCAATCGGGTCCGGCTTGTATGTAAACCTTTGTATATCGACTTTGTATGTGCAAACATACAAGGGAAATATACATTCTACTGTTCATGCTCACTTGTATCTTCTAACATACAATTAGCCTTATATGTATGTAGGTCCCACCTCTTGTACGTTTAGCCTTGTATGTTTCTCTGTATGTTTCGCTTGTATGTGCAAAACATACAAGCGAAATATACAAAGAAACATACAAGGCCAAATGTACATTCCACTGTAGCGGATGCACTTGTATGTCAAACCTTGTATCTTTTCGTTGCATGTGCAAACATACAACATAATATGCATTTGAAACCCGATATGCATTGAGGGAATATTCCCATAATGTATCTCTTGCTTTGTATAATTTTCCTTGTATGTTTCGCTTGTATGTGCAAACATACAAGCGAAATATACATTCTCTTTTGTATATGCACTGATATACATTCCACTGTTCACATGCATATAATCGGCCTTGTATATTTTGATTGTATGTTGGGTTGTATGTGTGAATATACAAACCTGATATACAAAGAAAATATACATTTGCAGAATATTCTTGGAATCTACCTTGTATGTAACCATTGCATGTGAAGAGTTACAACACAATATGCATGCGAAACCCGATATACATTGAGGGAATATTCCTAGAATCTGGGATAGATTCTCTCAATGTATATGCATTTCCTTGAGCCTGATATGCATTCCAAAATGCATACAACTTACCTTTTTCATCATTTTCTAAGGCCGATAGAGATTTGCAAGCCCGCCAATGAACATTTGAACTGTATGTTGACCAAAACTTTGACCATAAATAATTTCTTTAGTTGGCTAAATTTTAGGGTGATGTAAAAAGCAAACCTGCCTATTTTTTCAAGCTCTTTCCAATGGTAAAGTTTTTTTTAGGCAAGGCTTTTTAAGAAATTTGGCACTTTAAGCTTTATAGGAACATTTTCCAAAGGATTTTCAAGGAAAAGTACCAGGTGCACTGTTTAGCTCTAGACATGGGAAAATGGGTCAACAAGTAGATGAGGTGCATATAACAGTTTATAGGTACCTAGGTTCTGCCGGAGTGAAGGTTGGAGGAAAGAGGAAGTGAATGTATTTGTAATCTCCTTTTGTGAAGCTAATACAACTTGGCTTCTGTCATGCCCATATTTTCCATGCAGTCACGACACGCATCACACGTGTCATGTCCACATTTGACATGTGGTCATGACACAAAATATAAAATTTTTTCCCAAGCTTCCCTAGAAACCCCCTCGCACGCGTAAGTGTGCTCGGTGGCATACGCTTAAGGCATAAACAATACAGTTGTCAGCGAGGTAATACGCACAGATACGCATACCCAAATGGAAGAAGGCCAACAAGAGGGTCATTGCGACGCGGTTAATGTCGCTACAAGGGTTAAACTTACTAACCTACTAAACCCTAAATTCTAGGAAAAATCTGGAAGCATAACACCTCGCAGGCGTGAATAGGGTTTATTGTACTAACATTAATTTTGATCACAAGCTTTCCTGATAGGGTTAATCAATATTTTACAACTCACTAATTACATTGGAATTACAGTTGATTGAGTTAATTGAACATTTTTCAACAAAGTTCTATCATTTGCTCTTCTTCACGTTTTCTGAAATTTAATATTTATCTATTCTCCTTCACATTTCCTAAATTTAAAACATTTTTCAACAAAGCTCGATCATTTGTTCTCCTTCTCGTTTCTCTAAAATTTAATTTTAATTTGCTCTCTTTCATGTTCTCTATCAATCAAAGTTATCACTGCATCCTTTACATTATTCGTAATTTCTTGGTAGATTAGTTCTCTATCAATCAGAGTTATCTCTACATCCTTTTCATTATTCCTAATTTCTTGGTAGATCAGATGACATAAACAGGGCTTACTAACTTTGTTTGATGAAGTCCACTAGGTTTCTGCTCTAGCTTTAGTTCAACGCTTGAATTAATTTTGTTAATTAGATTGCTCCAATCAGGTTTAAGGGAATATTAAGTCTTAATTAGTACTCTTACCCCTATTTTGGAAAAGTCATGTGTTTTCTCCTCTTTGTTTTCACTTTTATCTTTTTCTTTCTCTTTTCTCTCATTTTTCTCAATTGGACATTTTTTTTTTCAAATTACAGGTTGGGTTAAAATAGCCACATATGAAATGCATATGATGGCTGAAATAAATGTGAAGTTATAATTACACACACACACACACACACACACACACACACACACACACACACACACACACACACACACACACACACACACATATATATGCTAGTTGAATTTACAACACTAGATTTTTTTTTTAATATATGTATTTTTTTTTCTTTTCATTTTCTTGGTATTTTATTTGTGAAAACTGTTAAACCCCAAAACAGATTTTCCTATAATTAGAATTAATGTATACATACATACATATATATATATTCTTATTGAATAATTGTTATATATTTTTTTGTCAATATTGAAACCCTATTTTTTTTTAAATGGCTTCTTTTTACAAAATTATCAGTAAATAATATATATATATATTAATTAATTGAGTTACAATAATAGGTTTTTCTTTATATACATATGAATATTATTTTATTCCCATATATATATTTTTAAACAAATTGAAAAACCCTAACATATTGTTGATCATGATGTTAGTCATAAACAAACATAGAATAAAAGCTATATATGAACCTTTACTCATCTTGAAAGATACAATGAATTCAAAGAATTCATGATCCCAAGTCTTTGTAGATTAGGTCTTAATCAACTCACGTTACTCAGTGGTTGATGTGAGTTGCTATTTTCCATTGAGGGGCCTTACGTTAGTTCATCAGCAGGATTCAGTTTCTATAAAGATACTACATAGAAGGTTATTTGCACAAGATATTTCTACAACTAGTGTGTCTGTACTCAAATCTTTGCATGATATTTATCAATTGTACATGCTTTAACTTCAAATATGCTATAAATCTTCAATTATCTACAAGTTGTCTACATATTTCATGTAATTTTCTTCTGATTATCTATTATTTACAATTGTGATGGTGAATTGTTCTGAAATTAAAAGAAATGTAAACAAATACTTCAAATTATGATGAATCTTCAGTTATTGAGCCAAATACATACTTGATATAGTCATGAAAAAGAAGAAATCAAACCATATGTTCACCAGGATGTTCCACAGCTAGATATAGTTGATGCTAACTTCAAAGGATGATGAATGAAGACAATATATGCAGACTGATAAGCACTCCAAGGGATGCAGCAAATCAAAGCATATATCAAGACTTCCTTCTGTAGTTTATCAATGGTGGAGGATCTTGCGATGCATCCACATGATGATCTTGTAATTGGTCATGTACTTCATCCTTTTTTGTTTCATCCCCTTTGGTAATTTCCTCATTATGAGGCACATTTGCATCTGTGGATGTAATGGTATTTGTCTTAGGTGCATCTACCCGATCTTGCATCACATTATGCTCCACACCTGTAGTATCTACCTCTTGAGTTTTTAGGTCATCTTGACCTGATGTGTCCTTTTCACCAGAGGCTTCTTGAGTCCGGGGTACTTCTTCACTTAATATGGCCTTGTCATTCCCACCCTTTTCTTAGACTTCAACTATTTTAGGCTCATTAGATATATCTTGTTGTTGTTGGCCCATATCTGAAGTATGGCCTTCCATTTCTGCCAGCTTTACTTTCTCAATATTTTCTTCTTAATCAGGTGCACCTGCTTGATGTTCAGGACTCACATCCTCTCTGTATGGTAGATCGATCACTACAGGGCTAGTTACCTGATCAACCAATTCATCGAGCCCTAATTGTTGTTCAATCCTTTCTGGGCTCCTTTCCTTTTCCTATTCCACTTGCTTCAGTTCTTCTAACACAGCCACCTGTACTGATAGAGTTCCTTGTTGAGTTATGTGGGTGTTAGTAGCAAGGATTTCCATTTGTTGAGAGGTTACATCTTTAACTACCTCATCATCAGATAAGTCAATTGTCTCTTCCAGTGAGACAAGACCACTTTGAATTGGCCTAGAGGCTTCTTTTATTTGTTCTTCAGCTTGTTCAGTCTTGAACTGAACAATGGTGGGAAGTCGCATGTTATGTTACAATTCTTTTCTAAATGCTTCACCACCAGCTCCCCTCAATACTATGGGATCATGCTTTATTTCACCTCTCATGGATGTTCTCAGTTTCTTAGGTGTGGATGCCATCACCTGAGGTGCTTTTCTTTTTCTAATGAGGGGCGTAGGGTCTTCCTCTTCACGTTCTTCATCAAGAGGAACATCCTTTTCCATTTTCTTTTGTGATGCTTGACCCTCCTCATATGTTTTAGTAGCTTCCACAGCTAGCCTTTGGATCTTTTTAGCCTTCTGTTTATCCATGGGAGGCAGTGTTGATGAGGCTGCTGCCTGTCTTGATGCAGATGCATCCTCTACTGATATAACTATTCTTTCAACTATTACCCCTTTAGGTTCATTATCAGTTTTCTTACCTCTGGGGGGTCTCTTACTTTGCTCTTGAGGTGACATTCATTCTCCTTTAGGTTTCCTCTTTTCAATCAGAAAGTCATCATATTCATTGTCAGGAATCTCTTGTCTCTTTTTCTTGTTATCAACTGTAAGGGTTACACCCTTCTTCAATTCATTTATTTGTTCATTTACCCAAGACTGTGTTAGCTACAGCATCCTACCTATAAATTGGTCTAAAGAGATATCCTCAGGCTGTGTAAGATCAGGTGCTGAGATTGTGTCATTATATATCTTCTTTTTTTCATATTCATCTACTATTATTTTGCCATCATCCCTTTTTAATTATACAGGCACTGGAATACAATCAAATGTTTTGATCTGGTTGAGAGTTAGCCTTTGATATTTTCTTCTTCTAGCCTCAGCCTCATCCTCACAATCGGTCTAGAAATCCTCCAAGTACTTTTGATGGATGGGCTTCCCCATGATTTTCTCCATCCTCTCATATGGGTCATATGATCTTGCCAATGGGAATGGTTGTAATTTCATCATGCCCAGACTAGCTATGGCCTTCTTGATGTTTTCAGAATCTTGGCATATGTACCAACCCATTGTTACTAGAAATAATACTAGTGGAATCTTATTATTTTCTTTGTAAGCATCCAGTATTGTGGATATCTGTCTCATGAACTCCATCAAAACAACTGCATCAGTGGGATATCTTAAAAGCATCAAGGGCTATTCTACAAAGCCCTCTATTCTGATGTAAGAGAAGGTGGTATATTGTATAAACCAGGCACCATGCTTGTATATGACTTATTGAGCTTCCATGCTTAGTCTTTTAGTCCTATCTTCTTCCATTGTCCTTCCTAGATGCATAGAAAATGCATCATTCACTAATCTGTAATCTTGAAGATAATTTTGTCTTTATAGTTGGGGATAATGATCCCATATGTGTGCATCATTTGTACTACCACTGATCCTTCCTACTATTGTAAGTGCATTGAATGTACTATTATAAGCACATGAGTATACCACATATGAAGTCATATAAAATGAACACTCCAGGCCTCCTAGGTTCATGAGCTGCTTATTTAGGGCATCACTTATCATTTTAGCCCATAATGGCCTGTTCTCTATATAAAGACACATCAGGATAACCCCATACATCCAATCTTTGAAACTTCCAGCATCAGGCTAGCTTGTCACTCTGGTGAGTAGGGCTATCATATATTGGTATTCGTCATCAAAATCAAACTTATACAGGTGCACTAGTAATTTGGCGGAGGCAGTGTAAGGACTATTCTTTACCCTCCATTGATACATCCTCTTCCTAGCAACTTTCTTGTTATTTTCATATTCAACTTGCAATTTATTGAAATCCATGCTGACAACTTTCTTTTCCAATGGCAAATTAAAAGTGGTTGCAATCCCCTTGATGGATAGATTTGCATAAACCCAACCATGTTTTTCTATTCTCCTTGTCTTTGGGTTGTAGTTTCTGGCACATTCAATAATCAACTATGGAGCCTCCATAGAATAAGGAAAACCAGCTACAGTCCACATTCCTGACACAAAAACAACGTCCAACAGGGTATTATTATTGTCATCATGCATTCTAGACGACCATGTGACCAGATCTGTGTTCCCTTGGTGTGTAACCACGATGATGCCATATTTGAACCGTACACCCTCAGGTTGAGCAAACATAGGTTTAAGAAATTCACCTTCAGATTTGTTCAACCTCTTGTCTGCCATGGTTTCCTACAATAAATAGGACCAGCCTTACCATACAATACTTCACATACATGCATACAACATTATATCTTCATGGCATGATGCACATTATATTCATTAATCATCACTTCATCATAATATGCATAACATATAACTTCAAACCAGTGGAAAAGCACACTACCTGCACACTCAAAAAACAACAGTAGGAGGGTTTTAATTACTTACTTGATAATGCTTATCTCCTTGATTATGCTGATGATTATATGAAAGAGATTCAAATACCAATGATAATCACGTGTCTTGTTCTGCTGCAAGTCATGCATGTCTGCAGGTAGGTCGTATGAGGATTTGAACGTCTACACTGTAAAAACTCATTTTATCGCAAGGTAAATGTAAAATGACTGTGAATTCACTTTATCCCCATTATTAGGGCAAAATTAGGGCAACACAAGGCAAATTTGATTATAACCATTGATCTTCCATCATAAATCTACGAGCATTGCTAGGTGTTTAGATCATGTTTGCAATCGGCGGGTGTCCACCTACTACATTATGGCATTTAATGTTGCGTGGCGAGATGAGGGGAGTGGTCTTTGGAAGATTGGGTGATATTAAGAATATTAGGTGATATTCAGAATATGACCCCCTATGTGTAATATGATCATCCGCCTTTGGTGGGAAAACTTATGTGAAAACATCAGGTGATGTTTGAGAATATCAGGTGATATTCAAACATCGGGTCATGTTTAAAATGTCAGGTGATGTTTGAGACATGACCCCCCTGAAACTAAAATGACCTTTTCTCAGAATATTAGGATGACATCATCAAGATAATGACTTGATTCATCATTGTAGCACTATGATGTCATCATCATGTTATGTAGAAAGGGTCAATGTTGGAAATATACCTCCATGAGGTAAAAAGGATGATGACATCATCATCAGGACAATTTTCTTTGTTTATCAGGATTGGATGATGTCATCAGCATATTGGTTGTAGGGTGATATTTGAAGATAGGGTGATATTTGAAGATAGGGTGATATTCGAAATATAAGGTGATATTCAAAATATCAGGTGATGTTGAAAATATTACCCTCGCAAAATATATGAAGCTGTTCGATGGGTAAATACCTCTATCACTTAAAATTGATGTTCTAATCTCTAGATACATGATTATCGGGTGATAAAATTGGATCGGGGTGATCTTTATTAAGATGACTGATATTTGTAAATATGACCCCCCCAGAATATTAGGTTTGACCAGGACTTTGACTTGTCATAACTCTCATTCCCTAAGGAATATCAGGATGATCCAAAAGGCAAACCTGCATGAAATTTTGTACTCTTTCCAACCATGAGGTTTTCAACATGAAATATTAAATTTGATAAACTGACCTCATCATGATGACTTACCCCAGCTTCCTTATCAAAGATCACCTATATGACTTACTTTTACCAGACCGCCAAAAAGAAGGAAAAAATAGAAGGTAAGCCAAGCAAAAGTTGGGTCCCTATTTTGTCAAGTGAAAATGGGGCATGTTGTGTAACCACACAACAACTTGCCACCAAAGAAAACACCAAAATTCCAATGATTCAAGTGAGGTGATCACATTCATATATAGTATTCTAACTCTTTTCTAAGTATAAGCATCATAATCTTTCTGAATAACAAATTTTCATCATGGCAACAATGCTAACAAAGGATCAGGTGTGTGCAAATGATTAATTATCCTCATCTTGAAAGCGAGTTGAAAACATGAGTAACCGGTGTTAAGTTACATAGTTGGAGATCATCCCTCATAGCCAACCTGGATAGAGCCTTGCTGCCAGCAAGCGTCCATAGCCTCAAAAAGGTTATCTATACAATCCCCCTAAGTAGATCCCCACTACCAGCAGGCGTCTATAGCCCCAGTAGAGTTACTTAGATGGCCTAATTTTATTTCTTTTCTAATTTTTTTTATATTCTGTAAACTTTATATATCTGATGTCCTCATGTAAGCTCAGTGTGCAAGGTATGGTCACTTGCTGATTTAGGTTGGAGATTGTATTGGTAGCAAGGGAGTCCCTTTAGATTTTTCACTTAACACCTATACTTGTGTGTTCAACAAACCCAAAGCTATTAGGTGAGTCATTGTGAAAAAATCACTTTGGTTAAGAAAAGGCACCCTAATGAAAAGCTATCACAGACCTGATCACAAGTACTTCTCAGAATGAATCACAACCTATATATAAATTTGATCTCATAACTTGAATCCTAACAATTTAGTTATTTTCTGAGGTGATAAGCTGCATCATCTTGACTACCCAAAATAAAACTCAACAAACAAACAAAAACAAAAACCAAAACCAAAACTATATAGACAACTATACAAATATACACTATGGTACACATGACTGTCATGAAGCTACTCAAGCTTGGAAATAATGTTTAAGGAACTATCCATTAACTGGTAATAGAACATCCTCACCTGTCAAGTTTTTAAGCATGTAAGTGCTGTCTCCTAACATTTTAGAAATTTGGAAGGGACCTATCCATAATTTGTCAAACTTACCATGGTCTCCTTTCCTCTCATGTGCTTTGTCCCACATCGGGACTAAATCAGATATTTTGAAGGCTTTAACCCTAGCTCTTTTGTCAAACTAGCGTTTGACAATAGCCTAATGTTTGGCAAATTGATCAATTCCCTAACTTCTTTTCTCTTCCAGGTGCATCAACTGAAGTAACCTGACTTCTTGCTTATTATCTATGCGTAGGTATTCTTGGGCAAACTATAGTGTAGGAATTTTCAAGTTTATAGGGAGGATGGGATCCACCCCATACACTAAATGATAAGGTGAGTTTCCTAATGCAGTCTTGTTCTTGGTTCTGTCTACCCATAAGGCATATTTCAGAAGTGTGTTCCACTCCATAGGGTTCTTTTCTATTAACTTTTTTTATGATATTTAGCAAATTTTTGTTGGTAGATTCTGCTAATCCATTCCCTTGGGGATAATAGTTGGATGAGAACTTCAATATAATCCCATAATCAAAATCCCACCTTGACAATTTAGTTGAAGCAAAAGCAGATCCATTATCACTTACTAGAGCATAGGGAACCCCATACCTGGTGACAATATTACTTTCCAAAAATCTGATGACATCTTCAACATTGTAGGTTTTGGTGCTAATAGTTTCAGTCCACCTGGTATAGTAGTCAGTAATCATTAAAATGTACCTGTGGCCTGATGATGATGGAGGATTAATTGGTCCTATGAAATCCATACCCCACTATGCAAATGGGTGCATCTCCATCACTGGCTGCAATGGTTGAGTAGTATATCTTTCTCTGTTAGCAGCAACCTGACACACATGACAACATTTAATATGCTCAACAGTATCCTTGAAAATGGTGGGCCAGTAGTATCCTGCCCTAAGGATAGCATGAGTAGTGGCCAAGGATGACCCATGGGCTGTTCCAAACTTGTCATGTAGCTCTGATAACACTCTTTCTACTTCTGGCCTCTCTAGGCATCTTAGATATATTCCTTCATAATTTTTCTTGAAAAGGACTCCCCCCTTTTATCATATACTTCTATGATCTTATTTTGAGGGCTCTCCTTTGTGAGGCCTGCAGTCTTGAAGGACATCTTTCAGTAATCAGGATATGCCTGATGTCTGAGTACCACTCTCCATTGTCCTTTTCATTGATAACATACTGCTGATTCATGATATTGGGATCTATCTTTGATATCATTTGGCTTAAAGCCTGTCCCCTCACCGGTTTCATTGGTGTAATATCCATGTCATATTCTTGTAGGACTATGATCCACTTAGCCCTTTTTTCACTTGGCTCGCTCTGCATTAAGAGCATTTTCACTGTTGCATCAGGCACCACAGCAATAACTTTACTTCTCAGTATATAGTGCCTGAACTTCTTTACTACTCTAACCAAGGCAAGTACCTACCTTTCAACATCTATATATCTTAGTTCAGCATCTTTGAAAGGACAGCTCATGAAGGCTATGGGCTTCTCTTCCTTTTCTTCATTTCTCTGTGTTAGCACTACTGCAGAGGTATGCTCTGAAGTAAATGAATAAATATAAAAGTCCCTGGTGTAGTTTGGACTGATCAGTACTGGAGCATCTGATATAGCTTTTTTAATGTCTTCAAAAGCTACTCTAGCCTCTGGTGTCCACTCAATCTTTGCATCCTTCTTAAGCATGGCATTTAAAGGTCTAACTATTTCAGCAAAGCCAGTGATAAACTTTCTAACAAAATTAATCTTACCGAAGTAGGATTTAAGATCTTTCTTGCTTCCAAGAAGCTGTATTTTCATAATGGACTCCACCTTGTCAGGACCAATGATAATCCCATCTTCAGTTATTAGGTGGCCTAATAATTTTCCTGTTGTCACCCCAAATATGCATTTCTTGGGGTTTAGAGATATCCCATATTCTTCACATTTTTTAAGCACATTTCTGAGATCTACTACATGGTTTCCTCTATCTTTAGAGAACACTGTTAAGTCATCCATGTATATGACTATGCATTTTCCTATTAAGCCTCTGAAGGCTATGTCCATTGCTCACTAGAATGTAGCTCCAGCATTTATCAGCTCAAATGACATTTGCCTGTGGGCAAATATCCCCCACTTTGTGGTGAAGGCAGTTTTTAGTCTGTCAATTTTATCTACCATTACCTGGTTGTAGCCTGAAAAACCATCTAGAAATGACATCATTTTGGCACTATTTACAATTTGTAGGACCTCATCAAGAGAAGGTAGAGGATAATTATCCTTCTCAGACGCTCTGTTCAAGTTCCTGAAGTCCACACATAGTCTGATGTCTCCATTTTTCTTTCTCACTGGGACCAGATTTGCTACCCAGGTGGAGTGTCTTATAGGAAATATAATCCTAGCATTTAACAATTTCTTTACCTCCTAAAAAATAATAGGTTCCAACAAAGCATTGACAGGCCTTTGCTTCTATCTAAAAGGCTTGGCATGTGGCTTGAGGGGTATGGTGTGTGTGATGACTTATGTGTCATACGTTTTTAGCTCATCATAAGTCCAAGCAATGACATGTATATAATCTTTGAGAGCCTAGGTGATTCCCTCCAACTCTTCTTCTGTGCAAACTTTTCCTATCAAGACATTTTTCTTTTCATCATTCTATCCAATATTCACCTATGAATATTGTCCTCCATCAGCTTTTGGAAGATCCTTCTATTTCAACATGTTATCCAGATCAAAAGCTCTCTCTAGCCCAATCATTCCCTTAGGAATCTTATTGCTGGGCAATTCTAAGATTTCTTCCTCTTCCCATACATGATCTTCTATATTATTCTCATCTATGATCTGAGCATCAAATATATCTTTGTTGGAGATGAAGTCTAGGATATGCTTATCATCATCAAACACTTGGAGGTTGGTCACATTGTCAGGCACAGAAGGTACTGATACCAGCTCTACTGAAAATCTTTTTAGTCCTGAAATAGACAATGGCTCTAATGTACTAGTAGCCTGGGCTAAAGTATCTGCCCTATGGTTCTGTCCTCTAGGTACGTGGGTGATATTGAATGCATCAAAAGATTCTATCAGGTCCCAGACCCTGTGTCTGTAATTAGACAGCTTTTTATAATTGCAGGAGTAAATTCCTCTCACATGTCCGACCACTAATTCTGAATCTCCGTAGACATGCAGAATTTTTACTTTCTTCTTAAGGGCAAACAATATCCCATGGATTAAAGCTTCATATTCTATTACACTATTGGTGCATGAGAACTATAGTCTGTATGCTGCCAAGTAGGATTTTCCTGATGGATCAATGAGATCTATCCCTACTCCGGCTCCTTGTTTTGATTTGGATCCATCGAATCTCAAGATCCATAGCTTGTCTTCTACCAAAGGCTTACTTGAACCTTCTTTCTTCCTTGCATCTCTAGCAGCTATTCCACTTGATATCCACTTTAACTTAGGTATCTTAGCTTTCTCAGATTTCATCTTTCCTTTCTTCTATGAAGCTGATGTCTCTTCTTTCTTTTTATCATCAGGAGGATGATCTTTTGGACTAGGCAATGTATGTCTCTTCAAAATATGTAAACACAGTGAACAAGTAGTCTCTGAGTGAGGTGCCTTATGTAACCTACACTAGCATTCAATCAGGACATCCTGTGGAGGTTTCTACTATTGTTTCATCTTCTGGATCTCTTTGTTTAGAAATTCTTCAAATTTAGATAGATTGCTGCCTCTGTCTTCATCAGATAATTCATAATCTAATTCAACTAAACAATCACTCCCTTTGGTGATTTTCTCTTTTCTCTTAACATTACTCTGGTTGCATACCAACATCTCTTTTGTCATTTAAACATGCTTTTCCTCCAACGGTATATATTCTCCTGTTCCTGCAGGAAATAAACAACAATGAACATCATTATCATTATCACTGTCTGATGAACTTACCTCTGATGATGATGATGATGCATCACTGTACACTTGTTCTAGCTCCAGCATGTTTATGCATGCTTTGCAGGTCTTCTTGGAATGTGACTCATTATGCAACCTGCACCAACCATTCATTAGAATATTACTAAAAGGTATCTTTAATAATTGACATTGCTTTACCTGTTTAGATAAGTGTTTTTTGAAATCCTTGTAATGGTCTATCTCATTTTCATTTTCAGGATTACTATCAGATTCTACAATTATTTCATCACTTGGAGGATCATCATCATGATGATGCACATCATACATCAGGATCTCTTCTATCCTGATGGTTTGGGGTCTTATGGCATAAACTCCAGGTTCCACATCTACGTACATGATCTCATTAGTTTTGTTGTATTCAGTGATCATGTGCTTCATTCTTGGTTCAGTATCAATTCTTATCTGGTTTGGTATCCCCTTCTAGGATAACCACATATGACTAAAATCCATGGACATGTATCCGTTGAGGGTTTTGGACTAGTCTTGGCTGAGTAGCATCCCATAAGTGTCAGGTATGTCAACTACCTGAATGTCAATATAATATTGGATTTGGGGATCTGATGCAAGCTGCATGTGGATGTGAGTTAACTCTCCTACTACACTTACTTCTATTTTTTCCAGTTGAGTTACCTTCTTTAAATATTTAGCAGGATGCAGGCCTAAAGCATTGCATATAGACAGGGGCATCACATTAGTAGAAGCTCCTGAGTCTACTAAATAGTTGTGTAGGTTTTTGCTAAACATCCTTATGGTCAGGAGGAATGGGGGTGACTCACTTTTATCTCTATATAAGGTCATGTGGGAGGTCTCTGTAGCTTGAACAGTAGCTGGCACCTTGTGTTTAAGATTATTGTCTCTAACAACATGATCTTTACTACCAGACTAACCTGAGGGATAACTATCCTCTCTAGGGGTAGGATCATCTAGTGATTTCATAAATGCCTTCTTGATGGTAGGAGTTTTGAGCAAATCTGACAAGGATAGACTAATTTTGATCTTCTTCATTTCATCAGCCAGATAAGTAACTAACTTGTTAGATTCATGAGGTAGGTTAGCAATTTTTGGCACATTATTTGGTGATGTCAAATACTGAGCATTCACCTTGGGGAATCCAGGGTTATTACTCGCCTTGGGATCTAGAAGTGTATTGAAACTATTCAGAGGCAAGGAAGAGGTCAATGGACCAGAAGGTTTGTTGGCATTACTTCTCAAGTTATGGTTATGCTTACCCTAATATTGTTGTTGGTAGGCATGCACCTCCTCATGTTCATTTGAAGGCTCATTTTCATCTTCAAAAGGGAAGACATAATTTGACTCAAAAGCCATGGCTGATTCCTCACATGCCAGAGTATAATCTTGTTGAGCAGGCACTGTCTTCTGATAAGGATGATGAGTGTAACTTTCCAGCACTAATGCAAAATCATATCCGCAAGGAACAAGTTCATTTCCTTCTACCTAAGGTTGATTTCCTGAAGTATTGGATACTTCAGTCTAGAAAATATTAGTAGCAATTCTGAATTGAGGACAGTCAAGCTCTGCATGTGCATTGGTGTTATGAATTCTGCACCAGTTAGTGAGGGCTGCTTCTGCAAGATTGACTCTAGTAGTCTGTTTTGGTTCACCAGGAGGCTGATTGTCTAGGGGTGATGGAAAGGAACCATTGTTTGGCCTAGTGTTCCACATTCTAGGCTGTCTTTGAGGATTATTATTGCCATTATTGTTATAATTATTATTGTTATACCCCCTATTAGGATTAATTTGGTCTGTCATTGTTATAGCCTCTATTTTGATTAGGCTGAGAGTAGAAGTTTTTACTTCTCAAGTGAGTAATCTCAGTTGTAAGTTTCCTTAACTAAGCTGATATTTCTTTGATCTCTTCTTTTTCTTCTTGAACCTTACCCACTACATTTTCTATTGAGGGCTTGAAAAAGGATGATCCATTGTTTTGATTATTGGCAGACTGGTCTACAACCTAAGGTGTTTGTATTTGTCCAGGGTACTGCATCATCTGGCCATTTCCATTTGGAGGTGGCATAATACTCAATGGAGGTACTTGCAAAGGTGCAGGCATGACAGCTGGAGGCATGGTGGCTCCATTATGCTGCGGTTGGACAGGATATCCTGGATAACTAGTAAGTGTGGGAAAAGCTATGTTTGGTGTAGGAGCATGAATTAGCTGCTGATTAACTTTGATAGCCTCTTGGAAAGCTCCTGTTAAAGTTGTGATTTCAGGATGTGCTCTCCTGATGAACATGGAAGTTAAAGGATCTAGAGCTGAATAATAAATGCTCCTAGCAGTAGCATCTACTACAACATATGGGGCAACTAACTTAGATAGCATTTTTTGGAACCTAGCATTAAAGTTGGCAATAGGTTATCCTTCAAACCATTTAATCATGGCAAATAGGTGATAGTTCATTGAAGGATCGATAGGTATTTTGAACCTATCAGTGAAAGCTTTCTCCAGAACAACACATGATCTGACTAAACCCTGACCAAGGCTAATATACCAATTATAGGCTTCTTCCCCTAAGGAAAAAGGAAATAATCTACATACAACATCCTGATGCTCTATTCTGGCCCTACAACAGGCTTCTTTGAAAGTTCTGATATGGTCATCCACATCCTGATACAGATGATACTTTGTGCAAATTTTGTCTAGATTCTTTGGCAAAGCATGATATGCCAATAAAGTTAATGGTGATTCCACTGCAAAGAAAGACATTGCCACTAGAGGAGGCTGACCCTAAGGTATGACAGGCTAAGGCTGAACCAGAGGTGTAACAGGTGATCCTGTAGGCGATTGTAAAGCAATAGGAGTTATAGGAGGATGCTTTGGTGATGCTCTTGAAGCACTAGAACTGGGACTATGATGGATATCAACAGTTCTAGGTCTCAATCCTCTGACAAGTAATTCTTCAATTATTCCACTTGACCTAGACCTGGTATTTGGCTTGTGAGCCAGGATGTCTCAAATTTAGAGAAATTGGCTATATACTTGTAAAGATCAGTTGGAATTTACCAGTACAAGCTGTATTTACAGTCAAAAAGTGAGTCTGATTAGATATTGACACGATATTTGCATAAACCATGCAAATATGAGGTGATACTGAGGTTTGGTGATGCTTGCAACTGGATATCAGGTTTCTAAGGCTGATTACCTCAAAGCTTTGACAGATTTACCTGAAATTAGGATTGATCTTTGCAAATTTATGATGATCTACCACAAAGCTTGCAATATTTATGGTTAACTTTGAAAACTTCAGAAATGATTAGCCTACACAAGCATAAAACAACAAATCCCTACGTATTTATTGAAATTGGGGGATATTTCAGTGTTACCTCGCGGTCTGCATCATCAAATTTCTAATTTACTGATGATGATCTTCTAGCAGCAGGCCCTCCTTCTAGCACCAATTTATGTTGCATTAGGAGCGAGGAGCTTGCATAAAATGAATGATGACTGAAGTAATGGTGTCTTTTCCATTTAGCCCTCCTTCTAGTGCCAATTTATGTTGATCATGATGTTAGTCATAAACAAACATAGAATAAAAGTTATATATCAACCTTTACTCATCTTGAAAGATACGATGAATTCAAAGAATTCATGATCCCAAGTCTCCATGGATTAGGTCTTAATCAACTGATGTTACTCAGTGGTTGATGTGAGTTGATGTTTTCCATTCAGGGGCCTTACGTTAGTTCATCAACAAGATTCAGTTTCTGTAAAGATGCTACACAGAAGGTTATTTGCACAAGATATTTCCACAAATAGTGTGTCTGTACTCAAATCTTTGCATGATATTTATCAATTGTACATGATTTAACTTCAAATATGCTATAAATCTTCAATTATCTACGAGTTATTTGCATATTTCATGTAATTTGCTTCTAATTATCTATTATTTGCAATTGTGATGGTGAATTGTTCTGAAATTAAAAGAAATGTAAACAAATACTTTAAATTATGATGAATCTTCAGCTATTGAGCCACATACATACTTGATATAGTCATGAAAAAGAAGAAATCAAACCATATGTTCACCAAGATGTTCCACAGCTAGATATAGTTGATGCTAACTTCAAAGGATAATGAATGAAGACAATATATATAGACTGATGAGCACTCCAAGGCACGCAACAAATCAAAGCATATATCAAGACTTCAGACATAGATTACTCATAATTTACGATGATTTGTAATTGAAATAGTCTTCTCTTTCATTAAGTATGCAAAAACATGTACATATACAATAACTTTGAAATAAGCCCTGATACTTCAACAAACAAATTTCAATTAAGCTTCAAATGTTCAAAATAAAGCATCCCTACACCTTTTATCGAACAAGGTGAGGGAGCGGTTACACATGATCTACAATCAAGATGTATCTATTAAGATCTATGGTGGATATTCATTTTTGACTTTGTTAACATTTCATGTGGCACAAGTTGCCAGCTGGCAACCATCTGAATTACTTATTTTCTCTAAATCTCAGATGCTTATGCCTTCTTTGGTATTGCATCTTCATCTACTCTTCATTCTTCAGGTTCTTCATCCTCATCATCAGGAGCATCAGGATCATCACTTCCCGTATCTTCATCATCTTGATGAACGTTGCTTTGCATATGGGCCTACATGATTGTCCTAACATTTTCATATGCTCCCACCACTCATTCAACTTCTCCGCCATCCTGAGTTTTTGCCTTGGAAATGGTGTGCTTGTGGGCCTGATATTTATCTCGAAGAGCCTCCAATTTGCTCCTCCTGTTGCTTGATGTTTCATTGTAATTCTCCACCCTAACCTTGATACTCATGATCTTGTCCATGGCTTCTTTCGTCAGGTGGTTAAGAGGGTCATCAACTATCAGCTGGAAGTTATTATGTAGAGCCTTTATAGCAAAATCTGCATCTTGATTCTCAATCTTTCCTTCTACTTTCCCCTCTAGGGCCTCCAGGATCTCTGCTTCAAATGCCATCATGTCATGCAACTTCATGCTGATGTCTCTTAATTTTCTATTGCATCTCTTTAATACATCACATTCAAATTTGATATCTTTATACCAGATATCTATCAACATGGCGGTATTATTATCCAGCACCTGTTTGTTTATTAGAACTTGAGGATTAATCCACTTTATTTCAACCAAAGCACTTAAGACTTTCTCTAATTGGAATGACCTTCTCTTGGCCTCCATTTGCAATTTATCAACCTTCCTTCTAGAGATACTTAGAGAATTCCACCTCTGCAAAGAGGCTTTTGCTACTTCTTCAGCTCCACTGAGTGCGGATGCCATCCACTTTCTCATTATTACTAATTCGTGCTTCATAAGGTCCAACTTATTGACCTCTTCCTAAGAAATTGCATTCAATGGGATTGCTTCTGAATTTGAAGTATCATCAAGGTTAATTAACCCTTTTATGTAGGTATGTAGTTGAGCAATGTGCTCTTTATGCTACTTATTTTTCACTTTTTCCTTCTTTACCCTTTGGGTTAAAGAATCAATTATATCTTTTCCCTCTTGACCTTCCTAGTCTTCAGTGGCAAACCCTAAATCAACAGTAGTAATCTGGAATTCTTCCAGGGTGATCTTGCCTTTCTCCTTTTCAACCTTGGGAAGTGCTACCTGAGCAGTCCTTCTACCTGTATCAAGATCTCTTCTTATGGACAAGGTTAACTTGGCCTTCCTCTTCAGCTTCATGATGGTCTCTGAAAATAGTGTTGACACATCGAACTCTTGGATTTCAAAACCTAATTCCATACCTATTTCTTTCTCAAGCCATGCAGGAACTTGGTCTCCAAATCCTTGTCGTCCATCATCATCATCATGATCACCCTGTTCTCTAGTAACTGCATCTGTTTTTGATGGAAATGGTGACTTCCTTATTTCTTTCTCATGATGCTCTTCATGAGGGTGATCCTGGGGTACTTCCTCCTATTGAGGAACTTCTTCTTGTGGTGGAGGATCTTACGATGGATCCACATGATGATCTTGTAATTAGTCCTGTACTTCATCCTTTTTTGTTTCATCCCCTTTGGTAATTTCCTCATTATGAGGCACATTTACATTTGTGGATGTCATGGTATTTTTCTTAGGTGCATCTACCTGATCTTGCATCACATTATGCTCCACACCTGTAGTATCTACCTCTTGAGTTTTTTGGTTATCTTGAACTGATGTGTCCTTTTCACCAGAGGTTTCTTGAGTCTGGGGTACTTCTTCACTTAATATGGCCTTGTCATTCCCACCCTTTTCTTGGACTTCAACTATTTTAGGCTCATTAGATATATCTTGTTGTTGTTGGCCCATATCTAAAGTATGGCCTTCCATTTCTGCCAGCTTTACTTTCTCAATATTTTTTGCTTTATTAGGTTCACCTGCTTGATATTCAGGACTTACATCCTCTCTGTATGTTAGATCGATCACTACAGGGCTAGTTACCTAATCAACCAATTCATCGAGCCCTATTTGTTGTGTAATCCTTTCTGGGCTCCTTTCCTTTTCCTATTCCACTTGCTTCAGTTCTTCTAACATAGCCACCTGTACTGATGGAGTTCCTTGTGGAGTTCTGTGGGTGTTAGCAGCAAGGGTTTCCATTTGTTGAGAGGTTACATCTTTTACTACCTCATCATTAGATAGTCAACTGTCTCTTCCAGTGAGACAAGACCACTTTGAATTGGCATAGAGACTTCTTTCATTTGTTCTTCATCTTGTTAAGTCTTGAATTGAACAATGGTGGGAAGTGGCACGTTATGTTGCAATTCTTTTCTGAATACTTCACCACCAGCTCCCCTCAATACTATGGGGTCATTCTTTATTTCACCTCTCATGGATGTTCTCAGTTTCTTAGGTGTGGATGCCATCACCTAAGGTGCTTTTCTTTTTCTAATGAGGGGCATAGGGTCTTCCTCTTTAGGTTCTTCATCAAGAGGAACATCCTTTTCCATTTGCTTTTGTGATGCTTGACCCTCCTCATATGTTTTAGTAGCTTCCACAACTGGCCTTTGGATTTTTTTAGCCTTCTGTTTATCCATGGGAGGTGGTGTTGATGAGGCTACTGCCTGTCTTGATGTGGATGCATCCTCTGCTGATATAACTATTGTTTCAACTATTACCCCTTTAGGTTTGTTATCAGTTTTCTTACCTCTAGGGGGTCTCTTACTTTTGTTCTTGAGGTGGCATTCTTTCTCCTTTAGATTTCCTCTTTTCAATCAGAAAGTCATCATATTCATTGTCAGGAATATTTTGTCTCTTCTTCTTGTTGTCAAAAGTAAGGGCTACACCCTTCTTCTTCAATTCATTTATTTGTTCATTTACCCAAGACTGGGTTAGCTGCAACATCCTACCTGTAAATTGGTCTAATGAGATATCCTTAGGCTATGTAATATTAGGTGTTGAGATTGTGTCATTATATATCTTCTTTTCTTCATATTCATCTTCTATTATTTTGCCATCATCCCTTTTTAATTGCATAGGCACTGGAATACAATAAAATGTTCTGATCTGGTTGAGAGTTAGCCTTTGATATTTTCTTCTTCTAGCCTCAGCCTCATCCTCACAATCGGTCCAGAAATCCTCTAAGTTCTTCTGATGGATGGGCTTCCCCATGATTTTCTGCATCCTCCCATATGGGTCATATGATCTTGCCAATGGGAATGGCTGTAATTTCATCATGCCCAGACTAGCTATGGCCTTCTTGATGTTTTTAGAATCTTGGCATATGTACCAACCCATTGTTACTAGAAACAATACTAGTGGAATCTTATTATTTGCTTTGTAAGCATCCAGTATTGTGGATATCTGTCTCATGAACTCCATCAAAACAACTGCATCAGTGGGATATCTTGGGAGCATGAGGGGCTGTCCTGCAAAGCCCTCTATTCTAAGTTAAGAGAAGGTGGTATATTGTATAAACTAGGCACCATGCCTGTAAATGACCTCTTGAGCTTCCATGCTCAGTCTTTTAGTCCTATCTTCTTCCATTGTCCTTACTAGATGCATAGAAAATGCATCATTCACTAATCTATAATCTTGAAGATAATTTTGTCTTTATAGTTGGGGATAATGATCCCATATGTGTGCATCATTTGTACTGCCACCGATCCTTCCTACTGTTGTAAGTGCATTGAATGTACCTTTATAAGCACATGAGTATACCACATATGAAGTCATATAAAATGAACACTCCAGGCCTCCTAGGTTCATGAGCTGCTCATTTAGGGCATCACTTATCATTTTAGCCCATAATGGCCTATTCTCTGTATAAAGACACATCAAGATAACCCCATACATCCAATCTTTGAAACTTCCAACATCAGGTTGGCCTATCACTCTGCTAAGTAGGGCTATCATATATTGGTATTCATCATCAAAATCAAACTTATACAGGTGCACTGGTAATTTGGCGGAGGCAGTGTAAGGACTGTTCTTTTCCCTCCATTGATACATCCTCTTCCTAGTGGCTTTCTTGTTATTTTCATTTTCAACTTGCATTTTCTTCATATCCATGCTGACAACTTTCTTTCCCAATGGAAAATTAAAAGTGGTTGCAATCCCCTTGATGGACAGATTTGCATAAACCTGACCATGTTTTTCTATTCTCCTTGTCTATGGGTTGTAGTTTCTGGCACATTCAATAATTAACTATGGAGCCTCCATAGAATAAGGAAATCCAGCTGCAGTCCACATTCTCGACACAAAAATGGCATCCAACAGGGTATTATTCTTGTCATCATGCATTCTAAATGACCATGCGACCAGATCTGTGTTTCCCTGGTGTGTATCCGTGATGATGCCATATTTGAACTGTACACCCTCAGGTTGAGTAAACATAGGTTTAAGAAATTCAGCTTCTATCTTGTTCAACCTCTTGTTTGCCATGGTTTCCTGCAATAAACAAGACTAGCCTTACCATACAATACTTCACATACATGCATACAACATTATATCTTCACATCATGATGCATATTATATTCATTAATCATCACTTCATCATAATATGCATAACATATAACTTCAAACTAGTGGAAAAGCACACTACCTAGACATGCAGAAAATGACAGTAGGAGGGTTTTAATTACTTACTTGATAACGCTTATCTCCTTGATTATGCTGATGATTATATGAAAGAGATTCAGGTACCAGCGATAATCACGTGTCCTATTTTGCTGCAAGCCGTGCGTGTCCGCAGGTAGGTCGTATGAAGATTTGAATGTCTGCACTGTAAAAACTTGTTTTATCGCAAGGTAAATGTAAAATGACTATGAATTCACTTTTTCCCCATTATTAGGGCAAAATTAGGGCAACACAAGGGAAATTCAATTATAACCATTGATCTTCTGTCATAAATCTACGGGTATTGCCAGGTGTTTAGATCGTGTTCGCAATCGGTGGGAGTCCACCTACTACATTTCTGGCATTTATGTTGTGCAGTGAGATGAGGGAGGTGGTCTTCGGAAGATCCGGTGATATTAAGAATATCGGGTGATATTCAAAATATGATCCCCTATGTGTAATATGATCATCCGCCTTTGGCGGGAAAACTTATGCAAAAATATCAGGTGATGTTTGAGAATATTAGGTGATATTCAAACATCAGGTCATGTTTAAAATGTCAGGTGATGTTTGAGACGTGACCCCCCTGAAACTAAAATGACCTTTTTCTTGGAATATCAGGATAATGTCATCAAGCTAATGACTTGATTCATTGTTGTAGCACTATGATGTCATCATCATGTTATGTAGAAAGGGTCAACATTGGAAATATACCTCCACGAGGTAAAAAGGATGATGACATCATCATTAGGGTGATTTTCTTTGTTTATCAGGATTAGATGACATCATCAGCATATTGGTTGCAGGGTGATATTTTGCGACAGGGTGATATTTGAAGATAGGGTGATATTCGGAATATAAGGTGATATTTAGAATATCAGGTGATGTTGAAAATATGACCCCTGCAAAATATATGAAGCTGTTCGACGGGTAAATACCTCTATCACTTAAAATTGACGTTCGGATCTCCGGATAAATGATTATCGAGTGATAAAATTATATCAGGGTGATCTTTCTTAAGATGACTGATATTTCTAAATATGACCCCCCCTGAAATATCAGGTTTGATGAGGACTTTGACTTATCATAACTCTCGTTCCCTAAGGAATATCAAGGTGATCCAAAAGGCAAACCTACATGAAATTTTGTACTCTTTCCAACCATGAGGTTTTTAACATGAAATATTAACTTTGACAAACTGACCTCATCATGATGACTTACCCCAACTTCCTTATGCAGGATCACCTGCATCACTTACTTTTACCAGACTGCCAAAAAGAAGGAAAAAACAAAAGCCAAGCCAAGCAAAAGTTGGGTCCCTATTTTATCAAGTCAAAATGGGGCGTGTTGTGTAACCACACAACACATACATTTTTATTTGCTTGTGCAAGGTCAATGGAGGGCAGCGGCGGCTTGGAGGATGCCGCAGGTGGATGTTAAGGGTAGAGGGAGGCCATTGTTTGGAAGCCGCAGGGAGCATCAGAAGGGAGGGTAGAGGGGTCACGAGCAGAGGGAGAGTAGAGGCTTTGAGTGGAGATCACGGGAGCAAACTGTGGAGGGGGGCCGCGAGGGTCTAAAGAGGTGGGGAGTGTGGGGAGGGGGGCGGAGCACCCACCCACACTCCACATAGTGGGGTGTGGGTGGGGGCTCTGCCCCCCTCCCCACACCCTTATAAAATAAACGGTGGGGGTTCAAACCCCCACCAAAATTTGTATAAATTTTTTTTATATATTCTGTCCCTCATACACATTCCAACGACTTTAAAAAAAATATAGTCCCTCCAAATTTAAGTATTTAATAATGTTTATTTTAATTAAATTTTATTATATATATAGGATTTTACGCAGCAATCACATAATTTAATTTATTCAAATTCACAGTTAGAGCCTTATTAAAATATTTATGTATAATATATATATATATATATTATGAGTATATTTCATGCAGTCCATTTGTTTCACGGAATTAAGGTAAACAATTATTTTTCAAAGCATGTAAAAATTACATTATTACAGTTTACTCAAAATATATATGAATTAAATATATTTTCAAAAAAAAAAAAGTTTCTTTCTAAGCACTTATAGGATTTCTATTTTTTAAAACAAATATACAAGATTATATATAACAATATTTTTCTTTTCTCAATCCTTCTAAGAGTTAAGGAACTCATTTAAAAATCTATTCATTATAAGATTTATATTTACACTTTTTTTTGTAAAAGGAAAGAATTAAATGTATTTGCAATTAAAACAAAAAGAACAACTCTAATGCTTAACTACAACCTAATTTCATTTCTTTCAAATAACAATTTATAACTGCTTATTTGCCTCAATAAAAACTAAGTCTCAACTTTGTTAATAGAAGTATAAAAAAAATTATATAAAAGCAATATCCTTTTAAAAACAAATTTCCTTCCTTCATCTTTACTTAAATGGTAAAATTTAAATCAACAATTTTCAACTATCAATACAATGAAGAGGCTTTCTCACAACTTAACAAGACACAATTTTACAACAAGAGAGAGAGAGAGAGAGAGAGAGAGAGAGAGAGAGAGAGAGAGAGAGGTTCTCCTCTTAGAAATCAACAAGGTTGAAGTCCTTAATAAGACCAAGCTCTCCTCAAGAGCCTTAAGAGTAAAGGAAAATAAAATATTTTCCAAGACTAGTAAATTCTTCAACTTCATAATAAGCTCCATGAAACCTATATATCACACAAGGGAAAGAAACACCACACATTCTACTCTCCTGCCTACCATCGACCCATAACAAGGTCAGCCCCGAGCTAGAGAGGTCATCCACACACCTGGGGAACTCAAATCCACTTCACAACATAGCACACAAACATCTCAAATCACAATATTACACCCATAGGAAAACACAACACATGAACTCATCCAAGGAGAGTTCAAAAGGGGTAGGAGAGTGGACACACTCAACTCTAGAGTGCCACTCCTTCAATGTATCTCAACACAATTTTTTTCTCATGGTCTCAAGCCAACATGTTAAGAAAATTTCCAAAGGGGTTCATATTTTGGCTCTCAAGCCATATAACAAAATTACTCAAAATCTCATAAAATGCTCTCAAAGATTTCAACATCCCGAAACAAGGTAATGACCTCGAGGAGGATCACTCCTCCCCTACCCCACACTTGTTGAGCATTTTCTTCCAAGTGGGAGAGGCTCTTACAACACCCTGCTAAATATTCTGCATAATAACAAAATACAACACAAGCAAAAATACATCTCACACATTCATCATGCAAACAAATTGAAATACAAGGGGAAGGCCTTAGCCTTGAAAACCAACCTTTAAAAGCCCTAATATGGAAAAAGTTGATGTAGAGCTCCTCCAAAATCCCCTCCAACCTAAGCCACCAAACTTCCTCTATTCTTTTCTCCCAAAACAATTTCAAAACAATTAAAAATTCTCCAAATATTCAACAACCCCTCACCTTATCCCAAGTGGGATTAAAATAAGCCCAATCCATGAGCTTAGAAGAATGGGGAGGTGACACTTGTCACCTCCTCACTCTTCCTCCCCACTAAAAATGTGTCCCAAGGGATGGGTGTTGACACATCTCACTCACCCATCCCCAAAGTCTCCCTCACCCCTTACCACATGTCCTCTCTCCAACACATGGGAGAGAAA
Source organism: Cunninghamia lanceolata (assembly GCA_027924645.1). NCBI lineage: Eukaryota > Viridiplantae > Streptophyta > Pinopsida > Cupressales > Cupressaceae > Cunninghamia > Cunninghamia lanceolata. The sequence continues at coordinate 2,267,800 of BSBN01000650.1, read as the reverse complement.
AAGGGGAGTTAAAGAGCGAAAGGGTGACACATGTGTCCCCTTCCTTCCCACTCATGAAGGACCACACAACTCCATGGGTACTCTCACCAATTGTGAGAGAGACTTGAAGTCAAGTCCTCCACAATTAGTGGATCTTGGAGTCATCTCTAGCCTTGGGAATTGAAAAGGGATGGGTTTGAGTGTTGGTACCACTCATCCTATCCCTCCCATGCCTCCAAATTCATCACTTAACTTCAGTGTGAAGCTAAGGTGACCATACAGAGGTTTACCAAGGGTTACCCAAGTCAAAAGGGACCCTAGACCAATGGGGTATAACCCAGGGTCAAGTTTTGCCTAGATAGAACACCCAGGATCAAGTTAAAACACAAGAGAAGGGTGTCTAAAAATTTTAAATTTAAAAATGTAATTCCAAGACAATTCTTACAACACATCATAATTGAAATTCAAAGAGGGTAGACTTAACCCAATTAACCTCATGCAAACTAACATTACAACATTACATCATACACAGAGTTGATCTTGGTTCCTTGTGGAACTAGATTGGCTTCACAAGGGATTACAATGTGAAGTATAGGTTGATCTCTAATATCTATGGTTTTGTTAGAAATAGCCGCACACTCAATTGTAAAAATTTAATTCCACATATAAATATCATAGCCGAAGCAATTGAAAACATGCACTCCCATAAAATATCACAAGTTCTCTTAAGCATAAAGAAATCACATTGAAATTTTCTAACTAACATCACCCAATTAGTTTTCCTTTAATATAGAGTATCTATCTAACATCACCCAATTTGTTTTCTCTTAATACAAGCATCTATCTAACATCATCCAATTAGTTTTCCTGTAATGTAAACATCTATCTAACATCACCCAATTAGTTTTCCTTTAACATAATAAAGTCTAATAGTTTGGGAATCTGGGATCAACAGTCCCACAAGTATAAAAGTATCAGCAACAATAAGGTAAATAGTCACATGAATAGAAATGATAAAAGGTAGGCCTCACATCCTCCCCCCTAAGACTATACTTCCTCCTAGAAGTCATCAAAGAGGTAAGGATAAAGAGTCCTTAATCTCACTGCATCTTCCCATGTTGCAGTGACCTCCTCATAAATGTCCCACTAGACCCTAACCTAGTCTAGCTCTCGACCTCGAAGGCCCAGCATCTGACTAGCCAATATGCGAATTGGCTCCAAAGCTAGATGTTCTTCTGCCTCTACTTGAAGAGCACTCCAATCTAATACATGAGATAAGTCAGAGATGTAATGACGTAAAACTGAAACATGAAAGACATCTTGGATATGCGACAGGCTAGGTGGCAAGGCTAGATGATAGGCTATAGGTCCTATCCGATCCAAGATCTCAAAAGGTCCTACAAACTGAGGTGCAAGCTTAGAGCCCTTTCTGTAATGGATTGGACTCTTGTATGGTTGCACTCTAAAAAATACCCTATCACCCAGTGAGAAGCATCGGCATATTTCTTCTGTCTATCCTGTGCCTCCTAAAGTCTCTATCTAATCAGTGTGATCTGCTGCTCCATATCCTGAACTATCTCTGGACCAATGGCAACCCTATCCTATTAGACTTAGGGCACACAACTGAGAGGGGGGGTGAATTAGTTGTGCAAAACTTTCTCCAATTTACACACTTAAATCCTCTTAGTGATTAGCCGTATATTAAACATGAGACATAATGCATTCAAATCAAAAGCAGAAACTCATCAACACATGAGACACCAAGATTTTGATGTGGAAAACCAAGTTAAGGGAAAAACCATGAGGTGATTAACCCAAGAATGTATTCTCTGTTAGAAGAATAGAAAGAACAAAATGGTACATGCTAATTAGGGCTCACTGCCCGAGCACACTACTCACAAGAGGCTCACTGCCTACAAGAGACACACTGTCTACAAAGAAATAAGTATCACATACATGAACTGGAGAATAGCATCTTCACCGTGCTTGAATCAGTTCCATTAAGCTCAATACTTCTGCTCTGCCTTTCGCTCTCCTCTTCTCTACCACTCACTCATCTCCATAAGATACACCTTGGAATGACTTCACAATCCCTTATTTATACAAGACATCGACTTAGGAATAATCATCTAAGTCGGCAAACATCTACAAGAACATCCGTAAGATGTGTAATACATCCGGTCGGCTAGTCTCAAGAAGAACACCAATATCTGGTGGTTATTCTTCAAATGCAAATTCTAACTTCAATGTGGACCACCAAGGACATGATCCAACAATCATCATAACCTTCCCTAAATCACCAAGAACATCCGCACTTCATTAGCCTACTAGAATTCTTCTCTCCTTCATCTGGAGCTTCAAGAACACAGTCTGTCATCACTATCACAAAGGAATAGGCTCTTTTGGACCTTCAGACCATGAACCCTAGTTGATACTTCATAGGGATGTCCTCAACACTCCCTCAAATCTGCAAAATGGGATAATGAATTTCCAGATCTCATTGGACCTATCTGTGACACTTTGTCACCTCTAAACAATTGTTGGAACCAGTTCTACTTGAGCAACCGTAACCTCTTTAGATCTTCATGTGGACCTTTGAAAACTTGACTGGAGAATCTCAAGACTTATATCTACAAACCCTTTAAACCGTATCCTCTGATCCTCAACCTATCTTGGACTTTTACCTTGTTGTCATCACTGTTCTTCATTGTTCCTAATTGAGACTAATTTTCTCAATATCCTCAGCACACAGCTCATCCAATCCTTCTCATTAATACAACATGAGTATGTTGACATCAATGACAACACCTGTTAAACCCATACTTGTAAAAATCTCCCCCTTTGTCATTGATGGCAACATATGATGTGAAAAACCATCAAGACAAGAACTTCTCCTGACTGTCACAACTCCCCCTATCAACAACAACTATTCACATGTCTTCTCTTCCTTTATAGCTCCCCCTTTGATCATCAACCATTTGTTTTTCACATGTCTTTTCTTCCCCTTTGACATCAATGGCAAAAGGCTCATACTTGTAACTCCAATACTTCAGAATCATACCTGCTGCTCCCCCTGAGTAGCAGCTTCCCATCATCAATTTGGATCACAAGATATGACTATGATATCCACCTGATTGATGCACATCAGTGCATCCTAGTTCATCACTGGAGGGGCAATAACCCCTAACTTCTCCCTAAGATACTCAAAAGAGTCCTTGGGAAGAGGTTTGGTAAAGATATCTGCAATCTGATCCTTAGAGGGCACATACTCCAGTCTAACTTCATCCTTGTTCACTTGCTCTCTCAGAAAGTGAAACTTGATAGATATATGCTTAATCTTAGAATACAACATTAGATTCTTAGAAATATTTATTGCACTTGAATTATCACAGAAAATTGTGATAGGCTCCTCATATTCTACTTTAATATCTCTTAGCATTTGCTTCATCCACAAAACTTGAGTGCAACTACCTGCTGCTGCAATGTATTCTGCTTCAGTTGTAGATAGAGATATTGCCTCTTGTTTCTTACTTAGCCAAGAAACCAATCTTTTTCCCAAAAAGAATGCTCCACCACTGGTACTCTTCTTGTCATCCACATCTCCTGCCCAATCTGCATTTGTATATGCATGAAGAGAGAAATCATGATCTCTAGGATACCACAAACCATACTCAACTGTTCCTTTTAGGTACCTAAAAATCCTTTTGATTGCCATGACATGAGATTCTTTGGGATCAACCTAGAATCTCGCAACAAGACCAACAACCTACATTATATCTAGTCTAGTTTGAGTGAGATACAATATTCATCCAATCATTGATCTGTACTTTGTCTGATCTATCTTAGGGGATTCATCATCTTTACTCGACTTACATCTGGTTGCCATGGGAGTATTCATTGGCTTTGAATCTTCCATTCCAAATTTCCTCAACAATTCTTTCACATATTTGGTCTGAGAAATAAAGATTCCTTTCTTTCTTTGAGTAATTTGTAGACCCAAGAAGAAATTCATTTCGCCAAGCATTGACATCTCAAAATCAATTTTCATTTGATTTGTAAAGGTTTTACACATATTGTCTCTTCCTCCAAAGATGATATCATCAACAAATACTTCAACAATCAAGATGTTTTCATGATCAATCTTGAAATATAAGTTACTGTCAGCAGTACCTTTGTTGAAACCAATCTTCAAAAGATGTTTGTCCAGTCTTTCATACCAGGCTCTTGGGGCTTGCTTTAGTCCATACTATGCCTTCTTCAACTTGCAGACCATTTCACCATGCTCAGATAATTGAAATCCATTCGGTTGTTCAATGTACACTTCTTCTTCTAAGTCACCATTCAAGAAGGCAGATTTGACATCAATCTGATACACCTTGAAATCCTTGAAGGTAGAAAATGCAAGAAATAATCTGACTACTTCAATTCTTGCCACCGGAGCAAAAGTTTCTTCAAAATCAATTCCTTCTATTTGAGAGTAGCCCTTGTAGACCAATCTGGCTTTATTTCTGATTACTTCACCAACTTGATTTAGCTTGTTCTAGAAGACCCATTTGGTTCCAATCACATTCTTGTTTCTAGGTCTGGGAACAAGATCCCAAGTGTGATTTTTCTCAATTTGTATCAACTCTTCCTCCATTGCTTTGGTCTAGTTTTCATCATTGTAGGCCTCATTTATTGTCTTAGGTTCAATCTTTGAAATCAGACAATATTCATCTAAATTTTGAGCAATTTTCCTTCTAGTTTGTACACATTTGCTTTTGTCACCTATGATCTGATCTTCAGAGTGGTTCAGTCTTACATACCTTGGAACTTTGGGAGTTTCTTGCACTTCTGCTTCTTGATCAAGCTCATTCAGACCTATCTCTTCCTGATTTACCGGATCAATCTGAATCTGACTTTCAGAAGAGGATTGAACTCCTCGAACTAGAACACCATTCTGATCATCTTCATCATATTCATAAAACCTTGAGGGTTTTTCTATTCCCTCATCAACCTTCACATTTGTACTTTCTATCATCTTTCTTAGTCTCTTGTTATAACACCAGTATGCTTTGCTTTGAGTAGAGTAACCCAAGAATATTCCTTCATCACTTCTAGCATCAAACTTTCCTAGATCTTCATCTCTTTTGATGTAACATTTGCTACCAAAGACTTTGAAATGTCTTACAGTAGGAGTAATGCCAAACCAGACTTCATAAGGGGTCTTACCGATATTGCTTCTGATTTGAACTCGATTAATAGTATAGACTGCAATGCTGACAGCTTCTCTCCAATAGATCTGAGGAACATTTGCTTCCATCATCATGGTCCTAGATGCTTCCTGGATGGTCTGGTTCTTTCTCTCCACTACTCCATTCTTCTGTGGAGTCCTAGGAGCAGACAACTGTCTCTTTATTCCATGTTTCTCACAGAACTCTATGAACTCACCGGATGTGAATTCTCCACCTCTATTAGACCTCAAACATTTCAACTTCAATCCAGTTTCATTCTCTACCATAGCCTTGAATATTTTGAATTTCTCAAAAGCTTCTGATTTCTCTTTTAGAAAAGTTACCCACATCATCCAGGAATAGTCATCTATTAGCAGCATGAAGTATCTATCACCTTGAATACTCCTGGTTCTTGCCGGACCATAAAGATCAGTGTGAACTAAGTCCAATAATCCAGTATAAGATAGTTCCTTGCTTTTGAATGTGACTCTGCTCAGCTTACCCAACTGACATTCCTTGCACAAGCTGTCAGTAGGTTTTACCAATTTTGGAAGATCTCTTACAGCCTAGGTATTGCTTATCTTGATTATATTATCAAAATTCACATGACACATCCTTCTATGTCATAACCAACTCTGATCAACTTGAACAAATAAATAGCTTTTACCAGTACCAACCAAGTGGAAGATATTACCTTTAGTTTGAGCACCGGATGCAATCTTTGTTTCAGAACTTTCAAAGATTTTGCATTTTCCATCCTTGAATCGGAGATCATAGCCTTTGTCCACCAACTGTCCAACACTGAGAAGATTGTGCTTCAAACCTTCAACATATAGTACATTACCAGTTTTATTTCTTCCATCAAAAGAAATAGTTCCTCTTCCTCTGATTCTATCAGCAAAATTATCACCAAACTTCACCACTCCTTCATACCTTTCCAAATCTATGAACTTATTTTTGTCACCTGTCATGTGGTGAGAGCAACCACTGTCAATGACCCAATCATCCTTTTCTTCAACTTGGGCAGCCAAAGATCTTTCTACAACTTTATGATTGATAGATATAGAGGATATTGGTTCTTCTTCCTTGTTGGCAATAAACACCCATTCACTTCCGGATTTGTTTCCTATCTTTGATTCATCATCTGTTACTCCTTCATTATCATCTTCTTCATGAACATAGTAACAATTCTTTTGGAACCTTGATCTGTTAGGATTTGGCTTTGAAAATCTTTCCGGACATCTTGAGGCAAAATGACCAATCTTATTGCAGTTAAAACACTTAAAAGGCAATTTTCCTTCATACTTACTGGATCCTCTTGGCAGTCTCTTTGCAATGAAGGCTTCAAGTTGAGCAGTTTCTACTTCTTCTTCTTCCAAGTCTTTTCTTGCTTTTTCATACCATGATAGTTTCCTTGATGAGTTCTCTCCCGGATCAAATCTTTGTTTACCTTTCACAGAGGCATTGGCTTTGAATACAGATTCAGTCTTGGGGGGATCATCTCCAAACTCAGTCATTTCAAATGCAGCCAGTTTGCCAGCCAATTGGTCTCTTGTGACAGTTGTATGGGCTCTGAATTCATCAATGGTGGCAACCTTGATTTTGTAAGAGGCAGGAAGGGATCTGAGAATTTTTCCAACAATCTCATTTTCATCCAAGACTCCACAAGCATTTCTAATTCCACAAACTAGCTCATTTACTCTTGGCATAAAAGTAGTAATATTTTCATCATCTCTCATCTTCAGTTTTTCAAATTTCCCTTTTAGACTCTGTAACCTTGCACATTTAACATACTGGTCTCCTTCATGCAAAAGTTCCAGTTTATTCCAAATCTCAAAAGCAGTTGGTAGGTCAATAGCATTTGAGAGCTCTAAGTCAGATAATGCATTTAGAAGAGCCTCTTTGGTCCGCAAATTATTTTCAACATCTGTGATTTCATTTAGGGTTGTCAGACCACCTTGTGGAGGTAAATATGCTTTTGTAACCATGGGCCAGTATGCCATTCCCATACACTATAAGTGACATTTCATGTGACCTTTCCAAAGAGCAAAGTTGGTTCCATCAAACTTCAGACTAACCTTCTTGTAAGATGACATCCTGGATCTCCTCAAGTGATTAAGCTCCTTTTAGAGGAACTTGGCTCTGATACCAATTGTTAGACTTAGGGCACACAACTGAGAGGGGGGGTGAATCAGTTGTGCAAAACTTTCTCCAATTTACACACTTAAATCCTCTTAGTGATTAGCAGTATATTAAACATGAGACATAATGCATTCAAATCAAAAGAAGAAACTCATCAACACATGAGACACCAAGATTTTGACGTGGAAAACCTGGTTAAGGGAAAAACCACGGGGTGATTAACCCAAGAATATATTCTTTGTTAGAAGAATAGAAAGAACAAAATGGTACATGCCAATTAGGGCTCACCGCCTAAGCACACTGCTCACAAGAGGCTCACTGCCTACAAGAGACACACTATCTACAAAGAAATAAGTATCACATACATGAACTAGAGAATAGCATCTTCACCATGCTTGAATCAGTTCCATTAAGCTCAATACTTCTGCTCTACGTTTTGCTCTCCTCTTTGCTACCACTCGCTCATCTCCACAAGACACACTTTGGAATGACTTCACAATCCCTTATTTATACAAGACATCAACTTAGGAATAATCATCTAAGTCGGTAAACATCTGCAAGAACATCCACAAGACGTGTAATACATCTGGTTGGCTAGTCTCAAGAAGAACACCAATATCTGGTGGTTATTCTTCAAATGCAAATTCTAACTTCAATGCGAACCACCAACATGAATTGGACATGATCCAATGATCATCATAACCTTCTCTGAATCACCAAGAACATCTGCACTTCATTAGGCTACTAGAATTCTTCTCTCCCTCATCTAGAGCTTCAAGAACACAGTCTGTCATCACTGTCACAAAGGAATAGGCTCTTCCAGAACTTCAGACCATGAACCAATCTAGTTGATACTTCACAGGGATATCCTCAACACTCCTCAAATCCACAGAACGGGATAATGAATTTCTAGATCTCACTAGACCTATCTATGACACTATGTCACCTCTGAACACTTGCCGAAACCGGTTCTACTTGAGCTATCATAACTTCTTCAGATCTTCATGCAAACCTCTGAAAACTTGACTGGAATAGCTCAAGACTTATATCTACAAACCCTTTAAACCACATCCTCTAATCCTCAACCTATCTTGGACTTTTACCTTGTTTTCATCATTGTTCTTCACTGTTCCTGATTGAGACTAATTTTCTCAATATCCTCAGCACACAGCTCATCCAATCCTTCTCATTAATGCAACATGAGTATGTTGACATCAATGACATCACCGGTTAAACCTATACTTGTAACATATCCTCTATCAGATCCCAACTCAATGGTGTCCTACATGGTCTTCCGTATAAAGCCTGAAAAGGAGGCATACCCAATGAGTTGTGATGCCCATTATTGTAGGTAAACTCAACTAGATACAGATACCCCTCCCATCTAGACTGATGGTCCATAACATACATATGAAGCATGTCTTCCAACACTTGATTAACTATCTCAGTCTGTCCATCGGTCTCCGAATGGTAAGATAAACTAAAGTTGAGCTGAGTGCCCAATGCTTGCTGTAAGGCTCTCCAAAAAGCTAAAGTGAAAACCAAGTCTCTGTCAGAAATGATGCAGTGAGGTACTCCATGAAGTCTGACAATTTGATCTAAAAATACTCTTTCCATAGATGGTACATTGTACATTGTGCGTACATGTAAGAAATACACCACCTTGGTCAACTTGTCAACTGTCACCATGATGGCATCATGGCGACGTGATGACATAGGTAGACCAACAATAAAATCCATGGAAATGGTGTCCCATTTCCACTCAGGTATCTCGTGAGGGTACAATAGTCCTGCTGGATGCTGATGCTCGGCCTTGACCCTCTGACACTCAAGGCAATAAGCAACATATTCGACAATGTCTCGTCTCATCCCATCCCAATGATATAATTGTCATAAATCACCATGCATCTTCTTCACTCCTGGGTGTGCTGCATAAGGTGCCCTATGAGCCTCTAAGAGAATCACTATACGTAGATCACCCACATGAGGTACATAGATGCACTGCCGATGTCTAAGCAACCCATCAACCTCTAGGGAATATCCTGCGAACCTGCCCTTAAGGGCCCTCTATTTCTGGATTTGCTGCTACACATCAAGAAACCACTTGTCCTTAGGCAGATGCTGTAGGATACGTTCTCTCAAGTCCACACTTAATGTTAAGGTCAGGATCTCGTGGCACCTTTGACTCAAGGTGTTAGCAACCACATTCTCCTTCCCTTTGATGTAGTGGAAATCAAAGTCATACTCGCATAAGAACTCCATCCAATGCTGTTGGAGGCATTCAAATTTGGCTGTGTGAAAATCTACTATAAGCTATGGTGATCCGAATGGACCTCAAAGCATTGACCTAAAAGGAAGTGTCTCCAATGAATAAGAGCATGAATAATTGCTGCGAGCTCTAAATCATGAGTAGGGTAGTTTAGCTCATGTGTCTTGAGCTTACGTGATTCGTATGCAATTGCTCTACCACCCTGCATAAGCACAGCTCCCAAACCCTCTAATGATGCATCTATGCAAACAACAAAATCCTCTGCAGGATCTAGAACCGCTAATATGGGAGCACTGGTAAGATGCTCCTTGAGGACCCCAAAGGCCTTCTCACACTACTCAGTCCAAGTGAAGCCCTTCCCTTTCTACTGAAGGGAAGTGATGGGATGTGCTAATCTGGAAAAGACCTCAATGAATCTACGGTAATAACCGGCTAATCCCATAAAGCTCCTGACCTCTGTCACACTGGTGGGTGCTGGCCAGTCCTGAATGACTCTGATCTTTGATGGATCTATGGAGATGCCATCACCTGATAAGATGTGCCCCAAATACTGCACCTCTCTCCTGAAGAAGGCACACTTAGCCAGGTTGCCATAAAGTTGCTACTCTCGTAAGCATTGTAAAACCTGATGCAAATGATCCACATGCTCCTCCTTGGTCCATGAATAGATCAAAATATCATCAAGGAAAATAATCATGAACTGATCCAAGTAAGTGCAGAACACCCCGTTCATGAGACTCATGAACACTGCAGTGGCATTCGTCAACCTGAAGGGTACCACTGTAAACTCATAATGGCCATATCTAGTTCAAAAAGTAGTCTTATGAATGTTTGCCTATGTGATGTGCAATTGGTGATACCTAGATTTTAGATCAATTTTTTATAACACTCGCTCCCTGCATCTAATCAAAGAGGTCGTCAATCCTAGGCAGAGGATAACGGTTCTTCACCGTCACCTTGTTCAACTGCCTATAGTCCATGCACAAGTGAAGAGATCCATCCTTCTTCTTCACGAAGATAACCGGTGTGCCCCATGGTGAAACGCTAGGTCGAATGTGCCCCTTCTCAAGTAACTCCTCTAACTGCAGTTTAAGTTTTGTAAGCTCATGTGTAGTCATCCTGTAGGGTGTACGAGACACTAGCTTTGCACCTGACACTAGATCAATGTGGAAATCTACCTCTCTACGTGGAGGCATACCTAGTAATTTTGGTGGAAATACATCGACAAAGTCTCTCAGGATAGGGTGATCATCTAAAGTAGCCTCGGGCTCATCCTCTGATCTGTCACTGACCGTGATAGCAAACATTTGACAACCCTTCTGCATGTAGCACTTAATCTGCTGAGTGGATATCATATGAACAACCATGGGCTTCTGAATGCCCACTATGTCAACTAGTGAGCCATGATTGTCTAAGCAGCTAATCATCCTGTGGCGACAATCTAGCTTGGCTCTATGAGCTACAAGCTAGTCCATACCTAGAACTACATCATAGGATCCTAATGGAATAACCCTAAGGTCACATGATGTAGTGAAGGAATCCAAGGAGATCTTGCAGTCTCTAACTAAGGTATCTACTAACATCCTGGCCCCAGAGGCCAACTCAACCTGCCACCTAATGTACTTCCTAGAAGCCACTAGCCTGCAACGTTCCACTAATAATGTAGATAGAAAAGAGTTGGTAGCTCCAGAGTAGAAAAGAATAGAGATGGGAAAATCCCCAATCATACCTACTGTCTCAATAACTGAGGCCTGGAAGTCACCCTGGCAGTTGTCAACCACTGCAAACATGTGGTGAGACCTGCCCACATCACCTACAGTCTACTCAAATCCTCCTGAATGGGGCTGTCCCCCTACTATAAATCCCTGTGGACACTCTCTAGCCATATGTCCTACCCCACCACATACATAACATAGGCCCCTAGCCTGTAACTATCTTGACTGAGTCCTGCCCGATTGTTGTTGTCTAGTCTGTCCAATGGACCCCTGTGAAACTCTGTAAGACTATTGAGACCTCGTGGATCCCACAGATGATCCTTGTTGTCTCTAATCTCTACGCGGGCCTTGTTGCTGCTAACCACGGTTCTATCCCCCCTGAACCCTCTACTGGGGTCTAGACCTCTACTGATGCTGCTGTGGAGGCCTAGGAGGTAATGATGAGGAATTAAATCCTCCTCTCTGTGGTGTGTATTGTGGTCTTTGAAAGTTCTGCTACTTCTGGTGATTACGGTCCTGAAACTATAGGCATGAATTCTACCCTCATCCCTAAATTTCCTCTGTAATGTAAGCCTTTTCGATAGCCTCACTCATAGTCTGGGGGTCTGCCATACATACTGGTCTTGCTATCCCACGATTTAGGCCTCTGATGAATTTGTGCACTAGGAGTTTCTTGTCATGGAGATACTCTGCATAACGAGAAAGCTTAATGAACTGACTCTCATACTGAGCAACCATGAGTCCTCTCTACTATAAGTCATGGAACTCATCTATCCGGCACTGTCTGTAATGATCTAACAAATATCGCACATTAAAGCGCTCTATGAATATGTCCCATGTGAGTGTATCTAAGGATAATCGATGCTTGCACTCCTCAGTATGCCACTAGGTAGCTACTGCATCTCTTAGGTGTACTGCCACTCATGCTTTCATGTTGCTCCCATAAGGTTGCAATGCGAAACACCTATCTAGACTAATAAGCCAAGCCTCAGCCATAGCTCCCTCTGTAGCTCCTATGAAGGTAGGTGGATTGAGCCTAAGCAAGTCTCTGATGGGGTCTCCTCTATCTCTAAGTCCTATAACCGGCTCATCCAACCCATACTCATACGATCCATGATGTATCTGCTCTACTCTCATGGTCTCAACTCATCTCGAAAACCTCAGAGGACTCCTACTCTGTGCACGGTAGGCTGACCCTACCTCCTCTACAATAGTATCAGGGATCTCTATGAAAGGCTCCATACGTCGTACCTCTCACAGATTGACGCGGGGCTCCACACATGGCTCAACACGTGACTCAGTACGCAGCTCCTTACGTGGCTTCTCTTGCAAATCAATGCAAGACTCATCATGTGGTTTTGGAATAGCTAGTGGTAACCTCTCTAACATGGCCTACAATGTTTGTAGAATCTATGGACCTATGTCAAATACTGGTGGTGCCTATGGTATTGGCAGATCTACTATGACTGCGAGTACCTGTTCCTTTGCTAAGGAATCATTGTGCACCTCAACGAATGCCATGTTGCACGATCGCACTCATCAAACATGTCAAGGAGGCATCCTACAAAACAAGGTTGGCACTAATTAATCAAAGTTGCCGAATAAATAATGTGCCCAAATATGCCCAGTGTTTAAACTTGGGCTCTGATACCAAATGTCATGCCCACATTTCCCATGCGGTCATGACACGCATCACACGTGTCATGTCCACATTTGACATGTGGTCATGATACAAAATATCAAAAAATTTCCCATGCTTCCCTAGAAACCCCCTCGCACGCGTAAGCGTGCTTGGTGGTGTATGCTTAAGGTGTAAACAATACAGTTGTCAGTGAGGTAATACGACACATACGCATACCCAAACGCAAGAAGGCCAACAAGGGGGTCATCGCGACATGGTTAACATTGCTACAAGGGTTAAACTTACTAACCTACTAAACCCTAAATTCTTGGAAAAATCTAGCAGCATAACACCTTGCGGGCGTGAATAGGGTTTATTGTACTAACAGTAATTTTGATCACGAGGTTTCCTGATAGGGTTAATCAATATCTTACAACTCACTAATTACATTGGAATTACAGTTGATTGAGTTAATTAAACATTTTTCAACAAAGTCCTATCATTTGCTCTTCTTCACGTTTTCTAAAATTTAATATTTATCTATTCTCCTTCACGTTTCCTAAATTTAAAACATTTTTCAACAAAGCCCGATCATTTGTTCTCCTTCCTATTTCTCTGAAATTTAATTTTAATTTTCTCTCTTTCACATTCTCTATCAATCAGAGTTATCACTACATCCTTTACATTATTCCTAATTTCTTGGTAGATCAGTTATCTATCAATCAGAGTTATCTCTGCATCCTTTTTATTATTCCTAATTTCTAGGTAGATCAGATCATGTAAACAAGGCTTACTAACTTCATTTGATGAAGTCCACTAGGTTTTTGCTCTAGCTTTAATTCAACGCTTGAATTAATTTTGTTAATTAGATTGCTCCAATTAGGTTTAAGGGAATATTAAGTCTTAATTAGTACTCTTAGCCCTATTTCGAAAAAGTCATGCATTTTTATCCTCTTTGTTTTCACTTTTATCTTTTTCTTTCTCTTTTTCTCTCATTTTTCTCAATTGGACGTTTTTTTTCAAATTACAGGTTTGGTTAAAATACCCACATATGAAATGCATATGATGGCTTAAATAAATGCGAAGTTATACACACACACACACACACACACACACACACACACACACATATATATATATATGCTAGTTGAATTTACAACACTAGATTTTTTTTTCTTTTCATTTTCTTGGTATTTTATTTGTGAAAACTGTTAAACCCCAAAACACATTTTCCTATAATTAAAATTAATATATACATATACATATATATATATTCTTGTTAAATAATTATTATATATTTTTTTGTCAATATTGAAACCCTAATTTTTTTTAAATGGCTTCTTTTTACAAAATTATCAATAATATATATATGTATATATATAATTTAATTGAGTTACAATAATAGATTTTTCTTTATATACATATGAATATTGTTTTATTCCCATTTTTTTTTAAACACATTGAAAAACCCTAACATACATTTTTCTTTGCTTGTGCAAGGTCAATGGAGGGTGGCGGTGGCTTGGAGGAGGCCGTAGGTGGAGGTCACGGGCAGAGGGAGGCCACTGTTTGGAAGCTACAGGGAATGACAGAAGGGAGGGCAAAGGGGTCGTGGGCGGAGGGAGAGTAGAGGCTCTGAGCGGAGGTTGCGGGAGTGAACTGTGCAAGGGGGCCACGAGGGTCTAAAGAGGCAGAGAGTGTGGGGAGGGGGGCAGAGCCCCCACCCACACTCCACATAGTGGGGTGTGTGTGGGGGCTTCACCCCCCTCCCCACACCCTTATAAAATAAACAGTGGGGGTTCGAACCCCCACCAAAATTTGTATAATTTTTTTTATATATTTTGTCCCTCATACAAATTCCAATGACTGTAAAAAAATAAAGTCCCTCCAAATTTCAGTATTTAATAATGTTTATTTTAATTAAACTTTATTCTATATATATATAGGATTTTACACAGCAATCACAGAATTTTAATTTATTCAATTTCACAGTTATAGCCTTATTAAAATATTTATGTATGAAATGATATATATATATATATATATTATGAGTATATTTCATGCAGTCCATTTGTTGGACAGAATTAAGGTAAACAATTATTTTTCAAAGCATGTAAAAATTACATTTATGCAGTTTACTCATAATATATATGAATTAAATATATATATTTTTTAAAAAGTTTCTTTCTAAGCACTTATAGGATTTCTATTTTTTAAACAAATATACAAGATTATATATAACAATATTTTTCTTTTCTCAATCCTTCTAAGAGTCAAGGAACTCATTTAAAAATCTATTCATTATAAGATTTATATTTACACATTTTTTTTGTAAAAGGAAAGAATTAAATGTATTTGCAATTAAAACAAAAAGATCAACTCTAATGCTTAACTACAACCTAATTTCATTTCTTTCAAATAATAATTTATAACTGCTTATTTGCCTCAATAACAACTAAGTCTCAACTTTGTTAATAGAAGTATAAAAAAAATTATATACAAGCAATATCCTTTTAAAAACAAATTTCCTTCCTTCATCTTTACTTAAATGGTAAAATTTAAATCAACAATTTTCAACTATCAATACAATGAAGAAGCTTTCTCACAACTTAAGAAGACACAATTTTACAACAAGAGAGAGAGAGAAGTTCTCCTCTTAGAAATCAACAAGGTTGAAGTTCTTAATAAGACCAAGCTCTCCTGAAGAGCCTTAAGAGTAAAGGAAAATAGAATATTTTCCAAGACTAGTAAATTCTTCAACTTCACACTAAGCTCCATGAAACCTGCATATCACACAAGGGAAAGAAACACCACACATCCTGCTCTCCTCCCTACCATAGACTGGCAAGAGGGTCACCTCCAAGCTAGGGAGGTCATCCACACACCTGGGGAACTCAAATCCACTTCACAACATAGCACACAAACATCTCAAATCACAATATTACACCCATAGGAAAACACAACACACGAACTCATCCAAGGAGAGTTCAAAAGGGGTAGGAGAGTGGACACACTCAACTCTAGAGTGCCACTCCTTCAATATATCTCAACACAATTTTTTTCTCATGGCCTCAAGCCAACATGTTAACAAAATTTTCAAAGGGGTTCATATTTTGGCTCTCAAGCCATATAACAAAATTACTCAAAATCTCATAAAATGCCCTCAAGGCTTTCAACATCCCAAAATAAGGTAATCACCTCAAAGAGGATCACTCCTCTCTTACCCCACACTTGTTGAGCATTTTCTCCCAAGTGGGAGAGGCTCTTACAACACCCTGCTAAATATTCCCCACAATAATAAAATACAACACAAACAAAAATACATCTCACACATTCATCATGCAAACAAATTGAAACACAAGGGGAAGGCCTTAGCCTTGAATACCAACTTTTAAAAGCCCTAATATGGAAGAAGTTGATGTAGATCTCCTCCAAAATCCCCTCCAACCTAAGCCACCAAACTTCCTCTATTCTTTTCTCCCAAAACAATTTCAAAACAATTAAAAATTCTCCAAAAATTCAACAACGCCTCACCTTATCCCAAGTGGGATTAAAATAAGCCCAATCCATGAGCTTAGAGGAATGGGGAGGTGACACTTGTCACCTCCTCACTCTTCCTCTCCACTACAAATGTGTCCCAAGGGAAGGGTGTTGACACATGTCACTCACCCATCCCCAAAGTCTCCCTCATCCCTTACCACATGTCCTCTCTCCAACACATGAGAGAGAAAAAGGGCAGTTAAAGAGGGAAAGGGTGACACATGTGTCCCCTTCCTTCCCTCTCATGAAGGACCACACAACTCCATGGTTACTCTCACCAATTGTGAGAGAGACTTAAAGTCAAGTCCTCCATAATTGGTGGATCTTGGAGTCATCTCTAGCCTTGGGAATTGAAAAGGGATGTGTTTGAGTGTTGGTACCACTCATCTTATCCCTCCCATGCCTCCAAATTCATCACTTAACTTCAGTGTGAAGTTAAGGTGACCATACAGAGGTTTACCAAGGGTTACCCAAGTCAAAAGGGACCCTATACCAATGGGATATAACCTAGGGTCAAGTTAAAACACAAGAGAAGGGTGTCCAGAAATTTTAAATTTAAAAATGTAATTCAAAGACAATTCTTACAACACATATCATAATTCAAATTCAAAGAGAGTAGACTTAACCCAATCAACCTCATGCAAACTAACATTACAACATTACATCATGCATAGAGTTGATCTTGGTTCCTCGTGGAACTAGATTGGCTTCACAAGGGATTACAACGTTGAGTGTGGGTTGATCTCTAGTATCTGTGGTTTGTTAGAAATACTTGCACACTCAATTGCAAAGTTAATTCCACATATAAATATCATAGACGAAGCAATTTAAAACATGTACTCCCATAAAATATCACAAGTTCTCTTAAGCATAAAGAAATCACATTGAAATTTTCTAACTAACATCACCCAATTAGTTTTCCTTTAATGTAGAGCATCTATATAACATCACCCAATTTGTTTTCTCTTAATACAAGCATCTATCTAACATCATCCAATTAGTTTTCCTATAATGTAAACATCTATCTAACATCACCCAATTAGTTTTCCTTTAACATAATAAAGTCTAACAGTTCAGGAATCTAGGATCAACAGTCCCACAAGTATAGAAGTATCAACAACAGTAAGGTAAATAATCACATGAATGGAAATGAAAAAAGGTAGGCCTCACAGCCTCTTTTCTTGGTGGAGTTTTTTACCTAAAAGGGTTTTATCCACGTTAAACACTTGTGTTATATGCTTCATTCTACTTCTGGTATATTTATGTAGTGTGGGTTTATGTTTTGTTATAATCTCCATTATTAATGCACACTTAAAAAGTTGTTGAAATTTATTTGAATCAGATTTCCATTGAAGTAGTGTTGCTTTCATTTCTAACATATCTTTGTAATCTCCATTTTCCACCTCCTTGTATCGCCTCATTCTTCCTTGTTGCCTCCTTGTTTCCTTTCTAGCCCCTAGGATTTTTGTCATTTTAGCCACCATTGTTAAACATTCATTTAACTAAAGTACAAAAGCTCCTTTTTTCCATGTTCATATGAATTTTTTTGGAAAACCCACAATGGTGATTACTAAATCAAATTCTCCTCTATTGTTCTCTTTTGTAGGTTTTTCTTATTTTGTATAAAACAATGTGTACATGATGTGCATATATAGACAGATTGTTTACAAGTCATCATGGAGCATACATGAAATTTTTAGAGGATTTAAACATTCTTAAAACATGTCCCCCTTTGGGACATCCTTCCCTCTTTTCTGGAGGATAGCTCTTGAGACCACCAAAATTCTCTCAAAACTACTCAAGTTCTAGTGTAAGCATTTTTTATTTCTTACACTTTCAATTTTTATTAGTTTTATCTAGCTAAATTTTCTATTTCGGTTTTACTTTTCTAGTGTATTTTTTCTATGTTTAACACCTTTTGTGTCATATATTTTTGTATTTGTAGTTTCAAGATAAATGACTACCAAAGTTTCCTAAATGAAGGGAACATAAAGATTCTTTAATTACAAGTTGGGAGGATTCTAAGAAAAAACCATATGTGATACTTTTGGACACCTACCCCTAGGCATGGCCAACCTTGGCCCTTTCTTAGAATAATTCTTCTAGATCCTCCAAACCTTCCAAGTCATTTTACTCACTTTCTATCTATTAGATTCACTAGTGCCACTTTTGATGCTTGCAAAGTTTCTTCTCCTAGTTTAGTCTATAATTTATTTCACTTTTGTGTTTTCTCTTTCCAAGTTCATGTCTTTTATACAGTTATTGTAGATGTAAAAATATGGAATCAAATAAGGAAACAATACACAATGAAAGTACCTATTCCATACTTAAACACCACCTCAATGATAATAAAAGGACTAAGAGATATAATGAAAATGATAAACAATCCTATGATA
The DNA here is from genome assembly GCA_027924645.1 of Cunninghamia lanceolata. Classification (NCBI taxonomy): domain Eukaryota; kingdom Viridiplantae; phylum Streptophyta; class Pinopsida; order Cupressales; family Cupressaceae; genus Cunninghamia; species Cunninghamia lanceolata. The sequence continues at coordinate 2,248,925 of BSBN01000650.1, read as the reverse complement.
TTTGATAATAATTTTGATATGTTGGTTTCTTAATTTTGTAGCATAACATTAGATAATGATGATAGATAATGTATGATAATGGAGAATAAAGATGGTGGATATGATAATAAGAGAGATAGGATGATTTTGACAGCATGGTATTGTATGAAAATGTGATGTTCAAATGACTTAGTTGAGGCTTAATTTATACAGGTTGGATTTGATGAGTAAAGGGCTAGGATTATAAGATTAAATCAATGGCTAGAATTGGTTGAGAGCACATTAGGTCAAGGATAAGGATTTCTAGGGAAACAAAGGAATCATCTAGGGCTTATCGTTATGTGAATGGCTAGGATTAGAAGATGTAGTATGAGATGGATGGTGGAGATGGAAAGCTCATTTAATGTTTGGGACACTCCTTTAATGATTGTGGCAAGTGGATGAGGATGAAGACAAGATAGTGATGTGGCTCTAAATAATTAAATTAAATAATTAAATTAAATAATAAAATTATTTAATTAATTATTTGAGAGGGGATGATGGGAAGATAAATTAATTAAATAAATAAGATTTATTCAATTAATTTTGGCTAAAAGGGATAAATGGATTAAATAAATAAATATAACTTATTTATTTAATTTAGGTGATGGAGGAAATGGATTAATTAAATAAATATAATTAAAATAATTAATTTAGGAAAGGGATTAAGGAACAATGTGTTGTAATATGAATGTCTAGGTGATCTTGAAGGGTTATGAAGACATGGTCAATTTTAGGTGTCTACAATTATTACTTCCAATATCCTATTTAGTTTCAATTTGAACTCCTTACTTTATAATATAAAAGACCATGATTTTGATCTAATTGAATACACACTTAAAGGGAAAAAATATTTAGTACACATTAGGGAAATGTTTTTATTCTTTTATTTGCTAAACCTATTTTTTTAATTTTAATTTCTAATTTTAATTTTTTTATCTCATTATTACATCCATTTTCCTTTATGTTGTTTTTTTGTGTTTCCTTTCATTTATTTGTGTTTCTACTCCAATCCCTATTACCTAGTCCTACTATAACTTTCACAACAGTCTCTTAACATTTCCTAACACTCTCTTTCTTCTCATAATCATTAACCCCACCCTTTATACTACCTTTATTTACATTTCCATTCTCCACAACACTACTTTAGATCATCCTATCATTAACTTTTTCTATTCATACCCTATTTACATTCTTTATTATCTTCACAAAACCATTCTAATTTTTCACAACATTCTCACTTAAACTCTTTGATACCCATCTATTCTTCACAATGCCTCTTTAATCATTCTTATCCCCTTGATCTAATATTCCCTACACCTTCTTTTACACCTCATTCTCTTGGTCTCTACCATATTTAAATTTTTATAATTACTTATATTTTTGCTTCCCCTTTCATTCATTCTAACATCCTTGACCCTCCTATCCTTCTTAGCAAGCCCTCTATGATTACTTTGTTGAAGGCATAAGACAATTGAGAGGGGGGTGAATCAGTTGTATCAAAAACCTTAAATTCTCTTGAACAAAATCAAATTTGCATTCACTTACTTTAACCCATTAATCTATTATGAAGATTAAACATGAAATGTAGAATCAAAACTTAAAAACATCAACACCATACACACATGAACACCATATTTTTTACATGGAAAAACCTAAAAGGGCAAAACCACGGTGAGTGTTAGCTCACAATATAATGTAGTAACAATACCAAATAACAAAAGAGGCTTACTGCAAAAGCACTCACTACCCAAAATAATGCTCACTGCAAAAAGGATCACTAACAAGGTGTGGCTCACTACCAAGAGGGGCGGCTAACTACCATGAACTGATATGATAGCATGTATAACATGCCTGAGTTTAGTTCCATTAAAGCACAATACATATCACCTTCGCTGCCTTACAACACAAACATTTCATCTTTGCATCTTTGCATCCACACACACTACACGTGGATTTATTACATTTATTTATACCAATCATAAACCTTAGAACATACATCAAGGTTGGCAATATAATCTACAACCTTTGGAATAGTCTCCAAGATCGACAATTATACATAATTCAAATTAGGTCTAGACCTAAACAAATTTGTGGAGCAAATGAATGAAAGAAGAAAACTTCATGGCTTATCTTGGGCCCAAATAAATCTTCACACACTTCAACATGCTTCTACAATCCACGAAACAGAACCGCAAAGAGTGTTAGCACCCAAGTCGACCAAACTTGTGCAAACACAAAGAATACATAGACACACGCTTCCAAGAACTTAATCTTATCTTGTAGATCAAGATCAATCCTTTAGCATGATCTTGAGATATCCAAGAACAACATAAAATCACTTGGGAGCCAACAAATCTAGCTACAACAAGTTTCACTTGAAGACAACAAATCTCACTTGAAGACAACTTATAAACAACACTGCTAAGTTCTACTATTCAATAACTTGCTTTCAGGAGCACCAAATCATAAATCCTTTAGAATAAAGATATCTAAGGAAATTATAAACATATGTCTAGAACTACATCACCTAAAGCCACTCTGCTGAGAAATGCAAAGTAAAATACTTTCTCCCAGACACCTTTGCACAACTTAAAAACTTTGTCAAATACAATCTTCAAACTGGTGAACTCATCTTCTATTGCATAGTGATTTGGACCACCAAATTCTAGATTTAGTACCTTTAAACACTTCTATAAAACATATCCAAATCTCATACTCTTATCTTCAACATAGAAGAAATGCAGAGAAAAAAATTAGGCCATATCCTACAAGCTAGAATATTGTGCAACACACTATTTCCACTTGGAGATCAAATTTTCTCAAAAGCACTTGGAAACTTAGCAACTTGAATATTATGCTAGCATCATCAACACTTCTTCAAGTCATTCAAATTACCTCAACATGAAAACTTAATCAAGCAATAATCAACAATATCAGAAGACATAATTGACACTAATGACAACACAATCATGTTGACATCAATGACAACGCTGATTATAACATACTTGCAACAATTTCCCCCTTTTCATTGATGGCAACATATGATGTGCAAAACTATCATGAAAGAATTATACACTAATCTCATTCTCCCCCTTTATTTTATACATCTTACTCTCTCTTTTGTTTTTCACATGAACTATCTCCCCCTTTAACATCAATGGCAAAGGGTGACACACATTCTTCAATCTTTCTCCCCTTGAGTAGGATACAACACATACTTACATTGTCCTTATCTTCTCTAAATATTTCCCTCTGACTGCAACATTCTCCAATGTCACTACTTGCTCCCCCTGAGAGGTAGCCTCCATCATCAGTCCAGAAAAGAATGACTCTTGAACCACACTGGACGATGCACTTATGCATCTAGTTCAACACAGGAGGGGAAATAACCCCTAACTTCTCCCAGAGATACTCAAATGTGTCCTTAGAAAGAGCTTTGGTGAATATATCAGCAATCTAATCTTTTGTAGGCACATACTCAAGCTTTACTTCTTTCTCTGCAACCTTCTCTCTCAACAAGTGATACCTAATAGAAATATGCTTTGTCCTTGAATGTGTCAATGGGTTCTTTAAAATGAGTATTGGTATTATCACAAAAAATAGGAATTGGATCCTCATACCCAACTGGATGTCCTTTAGAGTTTGTCTCATCCATAGCATTTGTGTGCAACATGTTGTTGTTGCAATGTACTCTGCCTCTGCAGTAGATAAGGCTAGTAAATCCTGCTTCTTGCTTTGCCATTACACAACTCTGTCTCCAAGAAAGAACACACCACCACTTGTACTTTTCTTGTCATCTACACATCTAGCCCAATCTTCATCTATGTAGGCACTTAGGTTGAAATCATTGTTCTTAGGATACCACAAACCATGATCTAGAGTGCCCTTCAAATACTTGAATATTCTTTTTTATGGCCATGACATGTGACTCTCTACGATCTACTTGAAATCTTGCCACAAGATAGACTGCATGCATGATATCCAGTCTGGTAGCAGTTATGTAACACCCTGCCATAAAACCCTAGAGAAAAGTTAAACTAGGCATCACAAAAGGCTAATTTTTTTTATAAGAAGAACTGATAACAAAGTATAATCAAATAATCACTTAACACGCTAGTTTACTTTAATCTCTAGGGATAACATGACTGCATTACTAATTACTAACATAATCTAATAATCATCCATGATTAATCTAAAACCTAGAACATTAAAGAGACATAAATTTTTCCATCAAGATCTTGCATAAGAATTACAATATATTTGAATTTCTCTTTACAAAGAGATACATCTTTACAAGACAACTTTATTGCTTAATGAGTACATCAAAGTATATTCATCAATATAATAATACATAATAATTCTGGTGTACAACATGAGTGTCTATTCAAAAGATAACTCCTCAAACACTCAAACAACTACACAAAAGACCAATGGAGAGATGCACATCCACCTGACCATGTGGAACCCTGAGGTCTACCCCCCATGCTAGGAGATAACAATAAGGTCCCATGACATAAAGAGTTGGCTTAACAAAACTAAAACACACAAGGACTATACATGACTATACAATCATACAAGTCAGACATCAACTCAGACATCTATTCCAGAGGCAACCACACAACGCAAGGCAAATGAACAAGGGAATGCTAGACTATAGTAGACAGGAGTGTCATCACATGGTTTGTCATGGGTTATCCTGGTAGGCCTTCCTAGGCTCCATCCCCCATCTTGGATTATCCTGATAGCCTCTCCTAACCTCCAGCCCCCATACGAACTCACGTGGAATCAACATACCTTCCATGTGGACAAGGTAGTTGATTTTGCCATTCCAGGCCTTCCTATCTCATCTCAAGTCTAAACAAGTACTTGAGCTATGAGTGAGGCATCCAATTATCTTGTTAAGTGTGTTTACTATCCAACCCCCTAAGTTCATTAATTGGGTTATCACTTGATTAAGGAAACTCCCACATGGGTTATCCTGGATGCCACTTTCGGCTCTAGCCCCCATTGAGAGCCATTCCCCTTCCTGCATCTAGAAGACCCCACTCAACAAGCATAACAATGGTATAATAATTCATCCAAGGCATTAACCCTCTTGCATTTCAACATGGCCACAGTAATGCATTATCCATAGTTCCTATGTAAAACAACCATACACCACATTTTCTTTTTCTTTTTCTTAAACTAAAACCCAAATCGACTCACACATAAACAACATTAAATTGACCCATACGAGACATAACCTCATGATATTTTACACCCACAACACATACATAAAGACAAAAATAAACCTTAATGCCTCTAAAACTAGCATAATTGACACAACTCACTCTATAAACATCATTAAATTCCAACAATATAAATTTCTTTACATAATAATACCAAATAATGTCTAAATTTATCATTACTTAAATGTAATATCTATGAATTTCAACTCAAATATAAACCTTTACATCTAAAACCTAGTCTTATTAGATTTCTTATTCTATAACAAATTTATTCAAAATAAACAACAAATATTTCAATGGCATTAAATAATGACCATCTAATTTGAAATAATAACAATAATAATAGTAAAGTAATAATTATGCCGAGAGGTGTTCTACACTCACAGCAAGGGCTGAAAGATTCAGATTCTCGTAAACAATTAAGATTCAGATTCCATGTAAATTAAATTCATAAAATGAATAAATAAATTCGTGGAAGTGAAATGGATAGAAAAATAGAAAAACTTGGGCATGGGAGCTGAAAGATATAAAAAAATAAAAAAATACATAAAAAAGAGAAGGTAAACAGAATAAAAAATAAAATAAAATAAAATGCAAACCTGATGGATGGCAGTTTCAAAGAAGCCATCACTATCCACTAAAATTAAAGAAAGAAACGTGACAACAAATAGACATTATCTCTATTTATATTGTCTCCTTAAGTTTTTTTAATATCAAATTGCAAGATTTGAGGTGACCTGAAAGGGAGTGCTGAAAGAGAGTGCGGAATCGCTTTCCAGGAATTGAAGGTTAGCCTATTACAATTTTAAATTTTATTGATATTTTTACTTTAGCTTCACATATCTAAGGAACATGGATTGAATATACCTAAGTTTGTTGCAGTTCCGTAAGACAAGCTTGTTGTTCCATTTAGCAATGAATATTTTATTTGGGGTTAAACCCACACCAGAGACTTAAAATAGTAGATTATCCATACATCTTAGCCAAAAATTCAAGTGATCTTCATAGCAGAAGCTGAGCAAATATGATTTTGATTTGTGTACAATGGGGTTGGGGTAGTTGAGTTATTGTAAAAACAATAAAGTTCTTTTTTTATGGATCTAATTAATTTTGGTAAGATTTAAAACTAAAAAAGAAACTTTACAATTTGTACTTTAGATTCACTATAATTTAGCTAATTAAACTTGGGACATGTATTAATTTATTTAAGTTAAAAATACATTTAGTTTTATGTTTTAAATTATTGTGATGATTGTTTAATTAAATTTAAAAATTTGTCTTTTATTATAGTAAGGATTTAAAAAAGATTAAATTAAAGATTTATATAAGATTTTATTGATAATTATTAACTGGTGTTAAATTTGATTTATTAAATTTTTCAATACAATAATTTAATTTTTATTTATTTTAAATTTAAGAATATAAGTATTTAGATATGACTTATGAAAGGCTAAGATATTAGTTGTAGAAACCTTACAACTTATCCTAGGTTTAAACACAAACAATAAAATAAAACAAAAGCTATTTTGTTTTCTTTCTCTAGATGCATTTATTTTCTTTCCTTTCTCTAGATGCATGTGCATGCATGTGATTTTATTTTGCTTTCTTTCTTGGATGCATTTATTTTGCTTTGCTTTCTCTAGATGCATGTGCATGCCTATGATTTTTTCACAGAGGGTTTTTTTAACCTCCCTCCTACAACATGCAGTTCACATTATAATCAGATCTGAACTTGGAGAAAATAAATTTATTAGAAATTCTAAGAGAAATTAACTCACAGGCATAATAAATAATTAAAATTGCAAACCAAATAAAAGCAAACAAAGAGAAATTACTTCACAGGCATGAAGGTGGACTATGGCTTCTTCCACAGAGTCTCCTCTAGATTTTTTATGGTACAATAAAATAAACTAAAATTAAGAAAGTTAAATGAATAATTTTATGTGAATGAATTATATTTTAAGTTTTAAATGATTACAAGTTTTCCAAATAAGAAAAATAATTATTGCTCTATTTATTATTTGTAGCTAACTTGAGTTAGTTTTTAGTAAGAGATTATTTTATTATTAGTTTTAAAATATGATCATGTTTTTTTAAATTTATGAAGTGCATAATAAAATTATTAGGTTAGTTTTTAAGTAGGGGATTTATTATTTATAACTTTTATACTTTAATTGTTTCAAATAAAGTGAATGTTTTTTATATGCCTTTTGTCATTTGGCAAGTTTTAATATTTTTCTAAAATTAGTACTCTACCACCTCCTAAATTATAGCCCAATTTAAATTTATATGATGTTAACTTAAATTTAAAAATCAAAATCTAAGATTATCTACCACCTCCTAAATTATAGCCTAATTTAATTTTATATGATGTTAACTTAAATTTAAAAATCAAAATCTAAGATTATTTTAATACATATATTATTTAAAAATTAATTCTTTTTTTTTAAACGGAGTTGGTCAAGCCAATATTTTAAATGAAATGCATCATTATATAATATATCTAAAGTACACATAAAGTTTTAATCTTATAGCATAGTTATAATATATCTAAATTATTTAGTAAGATAATATACTTTTCTATTTTAAGAGCCCAATAAATCCTATGTTTTAGTTGTTCAATTTTATTGTTAGAGTGTATTTTTTAAATTGTGGTTTCTATCTAATAAAATATATATTTTTAAATGGTGAGTCATAATCTCTTTTTATAGGACTTCATTTAAGTCCTCATAATTAAATATATTTTTCCTAAAATTATCTAAGTTATATTTTATTTATTTTAGAAAAAAACTTCACTTATGTCTCATTATATAAAAAAAAAATGTTGTTTAATTTTAAAAACATGTCTAGAAAAAAAATCTAAAAGTATTATCTTTTATACACTAATTAATTAACTTAGTGAATAGAATTGAATATTCATCTAATAAAGTTTATTTACTTTCCATTCTTTATATAGGTTACAAGAGTAGTATTAGTTGAGTGAGGAATTGTTAAAAAAATTACTTTTTCTTCAAAAATAGGGAATTGTTAAAGAGTTTATTCTTAAAAAAATTATTCTTTCTTAAAAATAGGGAACATATAAAAGAGTTTATTCCTCTCTTCTTTATATTAGGTTACAAGAGTAGTATTAGTTGAGTGAGGAATTGTTAAAAAAATTACTCTTTCTTAAAAAATAGGGAATTGTTAAAGAGTTTACTCTTAAAAAAATTATTCTTTCTTAAAAATAGGGAACATATAAAAGAGTTTATTCCTCCCTAAAACATAAGAATTATTAAAAAAGATTAGTCTAAATTAAAACAATTAGAAAAAAAACATTATAAAATTGTATCCACAATATTTGAGTGAGGAATTGTTGAAAAAATTACCCTTTTAGAGTTTACTCATAAGAATTATTAAAAAAGATTAGTCCAAATTGAAACAATTAGAAAAAGAACATTATAAAATTGTATCCACAATATTAAATTTTTATTTTTTAAAAGTTTTTTAAATAATTGGTTGGGATTTGTTTTAATATTCTAATCTAATGTTAGTTTTATATTATTGGGTTAATAGTAGTGAACCTTAACTTAATGTCATAGAATGCATATGTAGTATTAAATATACATTGTATGTTCACCATTTTTATAGAGTTATTTTGAATTAGGACTTTAACTTATTTTACAATTATATTGTGCATTACAAATTGATTAAATATATCTATCTTAATGGATATTTCTAACCCATTTACATTACGTTGTTAGGATCAGGGTGTTTCTACTAAAATGGTAGAGCTAAGGATGAGAGACAGTGTGGAGCAAGTTCTTTTTTCAAGAAACCTTTTGACTTCCCCCAGTGAAGAAGTGCAAGAAGAGGCACTTTAGGCCTTAGCCATTCTTGCAAACCATGCTTTTCACTCCCATGACTTTGAAGCCATCCCTCATGATATTATTTTTGATTTGTTGTGATGCAGGGACTTCTGGAGGTCATAACTTTTGACTCGGATGTGGGTTTTCTACGAAATTTTACAGGTGGATGCGTTATGAGGTGGCCAGTGGTTTCCCAACCAACCCTAGTCGGTTGGACCTCATCTTGGCACTTTTTCACCGTTGAGTGTCTATTGTGTGCTGCATCATGTTGCCTTTCTTCTATCATCCTAAAGGTCCTTTTAAGCTCTTTTGGCTTGCCCTAAAAGCAATCGTATACATTGTTCATTGCAAACCTAATCACACAGTTACTGCTTTTACAATTGTGAAGCCCCTTCTTGAAATAGGGGAAGACCTACAAGTGCTAAAGCTTAGTTGTGAGATAATTTTATATTTTTCTAAAGAAGGTGACAGTCTTGAATTTATCATTAGAAATAATACTTGTCCATGCCTCATTCAACTTCTCTTTCATGAATCTCCTCATATACTACTTTTTGTCATGGAAACTATGGCCAACATTGTAGAGTATGGGAATCATAAAGAGATTGTGAATGACAGAGTACTATTACGTATTGTGGTAATCATTTCAAGTGGTGACAAGAGAGATTTGAACATAATGAGACAGCTTCATATGGAGATTTGTAGGTTCATTTCCAATATCACAACACTCACCCAAGATGACATTGAGCTTGCAATAAAGACGGGGGTAATTTTTGCACTTGTGGGGCTCCTTGTAGAGGCAATAGATTGTATAAAGGAAGAAGCAATTTATGCTATTGTTAGTGGTATTATAGGTGGCAGTGATGAGCAACTAGAATACTTTGTCGATCTTGATTGTATAAATCTCCTTACTAATATGATTACAACTATCAACAAAGGCCTTACACAAACTTGCCTTAAAGGCCTAGAGAGGATGTTGAAGGTCACAAAAGAGAAAAACAAAAACCCACATCTTTTCCAAACTACTAAGCTCAAGGATTTCATTAAACCACAAGAACAAAGCACTTTGTTCAATTATTTTGATCAATGGCTAGATCCAGACCACTATACTTTTGTATTTCCTCCTTCTAAGAAGTCTTGTACTCGTTTGGCATAATATTTTTGGTTTTAGATTATTGAATGTTGATATTAAAATTTTACATTGGGATTTCCATCTTTGAAAGATATTATATGTTTGTCTTATGATGTCAAATGATATCTTTAAATAGTTACTCCATACCAAATGGTTTTATATATTAATATAAATTTTGGAATTAATATTGCACCAACGAAAGCATTTCAAATGACCCAACCCTAACCCTAACCCTAACACTAACTCCAACGTTAGAACTAGGGTTAGGGTTAGAATTAGTGGTATATTAGATATGAAATTGGAAACCTAATGGGATTGGCAAGGGCGGCTATGGTGGGTAAAGGATAGATCTCAACAAAGCACAAAACTCTAAAAGAAAAGATATAATAATGGAATAATGATAAGTAAGAATTTACAATCCCTCAAATTTAGATATAAAAAATGATAATGCCATCAGAAATGACATATCTAAGATTCTAAAAGTGATAAATCATACAAAATGTGTATCGAGTCAGCTCATGGTGGGAAAGAAATGGACAAGAGTCAGGAAATTTATAAGTTTTAAATTAGGGCTAGGGTTCAGGTTCAAGTGAATATTAAAATTAGTGTTAGAGTTAAAAGTAGGGTTAGGGTTAGAAATAGGTTTATAGTTAAGGTTAGAATTAGGGTTAGGGTTTGATTGGGGTTTCATTTAGTGTTAGTATTAGAGTTATATTTAGAATCAGGTTTAGGATTAGGGTTACAATTAGGTATATAATTAGGGTTTTAAGTATGGTTAGAATTAAAATTAAGATTAGAATTAGGGTTTGGGTAAGAATTATAATTAGGATTAAAATTAGGGTTAGTGTTAGAATAAGGATTAGGGTTAGAATTACGATTGAAATCAGGATTAGGATTAGAATTAGAGTTAGGTTTAGTGTTAGAATTACGGTTATAGTTATAATTGAGGTTAGGGTTAGAGTTAGAATTAGGGTTACTGAATTAGGTAAGCATTAGAGTTACAAAACTTTAGGGTTACAGTTAGGGCTAGATTTAGGGTTAGAATTATGGATAAAATCATAGAATTAGGATTAAGGTAAGTGTTAGAATTAGGGTTATAGTTAGGGTTAATATAGGAAACTATAGTTAGGGTAGAATTAGGGTTAGGATTAGAATTAGGGTTAGGGTTAGAGTTACGATTACGGTTGTTATTACAATTAGGGTTAGGGTTAGAGTTAGGATTATAGTTATTACAATTAGGGTTAGAATTAAGGTGTGTATGACATTAGAATTAAAGTTAGATTTACAATCACGGTTAGAATTAAGGTGGTTACTATTAGAATTGTGGTAAGAATTAGGATCAATCTTAGGGTTAAAATTAAAGCTATGTTTAGGGTTATAATAAGGGTTAGGGTTAGGGTTAGAATTAGGGTTAGGGTTATAATTAGATTTGGGGTTGGAATTACAATTAGAATTATAGTTAGGATAAGGGTTAGAATTATAATTAGAATTAGAGTAAGCATTAGAATTGCTATTAGGGTTAGGGTTAGGGCTAGGGTTAGGGTTACAATTTAGGTTAGTGTTAGCATTAAAATCATAGTTAGAATTATGAATTAAGGTAAGGGTCAGAGTTATGGTTATTGTTAGATTTAAAATTAGGGTTATAGTTAGGGTAGAATCAGGGTTATGATTAGAATTAGGGTTAGGGTTAGAGTTAGGATTAGGGTTCCTATTAGAATTAGAGTTATAATTAAGGGGGATTACTGTTAGAATTATAATTAGAATTAGAGTTAGGATTATAATTATTAATGTGTGTAGGGTTAGGGTTACCATTAGGGTAAGGGTTAGGGTTAGAATTAGGGTTAATGTTAGAATTAGGTTAGGGTTATAATTAGGCTTAGAGTTGGAATTGAGGTTAGGGTTAGAGCTAGAATTAGGGTTACTAAATTAGGGTAAGCATTAGAGTTACAGTTAGGGTTAGAATTTGGGTTAGAGTTCAAGTAATAGTTAGAATTAGGATGAAGGTAAGGGTTAGGATTACTGTTATTGTTATATTTAAAATTAGGGTTATAGTTAGGGTAGAATTGTGGATATGATTAGAGTTGCCGTTAGGGTTAGGGTTAGAGTTAGGATTAGGGTTCCTATTAGAATTAGGGTTAGAATTAAGGTGGGTTACTATTAGAATTAGGGTAAGAATTAGAGTTATGGTAAGCATTACAGTTACAGTTAGGGTTATGGTTATGGCTAGAGTTAGGGTTAGAATTTGGGTTAGGGTTAAAATCATAGTTAGAATTAGGATTGAGGTAAGGGTTAGAATTATGATTATTGTTAGATTTAAAATTACAATTATAGTTATGGTAGAATCATAATTGGGGTTAGGATTATAATTACAGTTGGAATTAAGGTTCAATTTAGAATTAGGGTTACACATTATTACAATTAGGGTCTAGAATTAGGGTTTAGGTTAGGAATAGGGTTAGAACTATGATTAGAATTAGGTTTAGGGTTAAAATTAGGGTTAGTATTGGCCTAAATTTTAGGGTTAGGGTTACAGTTAGAATTAGGGTTAGGGATTGAGTAAGAATTAGTGTTAGAATTGCGGTTAGGGTTAAAATTAGGATTAGGGTTAGGGTTAGGGTTAGGGTTGGGATTTGGGTTAGGGTTAGAATTAGGGTTATGACTATAATTAGGGTTAATGTTAAAATTAGAATTAGGGTCAGGGTTACAATTAGGGTTATGTTTAGTATTAAGGTTAGGGTTAGGGTTTCAATTAGGATCAAGCTTAGGGTAAGAGTTGAGGTTAGGGTTAGAATTAGAATTAGGGTTACTAAATTAGGGTAAGCATTAGAGTTAAAATTAGGGTTAGGGTTAGTGCTAGAATTAGGGTTACAACTAGACTAGGGTTATGATTAGGGTTATAATTAGGGTTAGGATTGGAATTATAGATAGAATTAGGGTTAGGATTAAGGTTAGAATTATAATTAGAATTTGGGTTATAGTTTAAAAAAGGGTGACAATTAGAATGAGAATTAGGGTCAAAACTAGGGTTAGAGTTATAATAAAGGTTAGGGAACTTACAATGATATTTAGGATTATGATTAGAATTAAGGTTAGGGTTAGGGTTAGGGTTAGGATTACATTTGATTAGGGTTATAATTAGGGTTGGGGTTAGGGTTAGGGTTAGAAATAGAATTAGGGTTACTAAATTAGGGTAAGCATTAGAGTTTTAGGGTTAGGGCTAGAGTTAGGATTAGAACTCTAACCCTAATTATAATATTATATATTTTTAATTAATAAATATTATAATTATAATAATATATTATATAATAAATATAAATATTTATACAATATATTATAAATAATATATTTAATCTATATTATAATATTATATTATATAATTATAATAATTTCTTATAATTATATAATATAGTTAGAATTGGGCTTGTCGCTGCGGATGCTACTAGCATACCTATATTTAAAAAAATATATATAAAGTATGCTGAGAGATATCCTTTTCAAGGTGCCTATTTTTAATCAATATACCTCACAAAGGTGGAATAGGCACCTTGAGAAGGATATCTCTCGGCGTACTTTAGATATATTTTTTTAAATATAGGTATGCTAGTAATAATAACAATATTAATAATAATAATACTAGTACTACTAATAATCTTAAAGATACACTTATGTTGTGAACTACATACCGCTATTGGGATACATTAGGGAATATAATCTTAAAGCCATGGCAAACTAGAGATGGCCTCATATAAAGACTTGATATAGATTGGCTAAAATTTTAATTGCATAGTCTATTAAGTAAACACAGCTACAATTTTCATATTACGATATCTAATGTAGGAGAATCCCTAGTTCAAGAGTAATCTTTCATCAACCAAAAAGATTTACATTTCAATTTGTTTGCATTTTAGTTCTTTCATTTTCCAGTTTAGTTCAGGCAGTTCAGTCAGAAGCAGTTTTAGCTTGTGGTCCAGTTTTGGCAATTCACATCTTACAGATCTGGACTTAGCATATACATTCATTCATCTATATCATATCAAAAATTTAGAACATTTGGATTAGTTACCGGAAAGATATCGCTATCAGAAGATCATTTGTTTTCTCAGAGAAGAGCATCGTGATAGTCTCAGACAATCAGCTAAAGGAGAAGGCTTGTGGATCATTCCTTGACTTGTAGATCTCAATGACACATCATTCAATGTCCTTTGGTTCATGGCTGACCTTCCCCAAGGGTCCACACATTGTTTCATTCATTTGAGGTAGTGTTCTATGCATTTAGGTTTGACTTATCTATGAACACATTATGACTCTTCATTGGAGTTTGTGACCTTCCTTAGCTGACACAGATGAATCTATTGGTCTAGAAATGATATATATTAATGTAATAGATCCTTAGGAAAGTAGCTATTCACATAAGAAAGATCTGATAGTTTATATTTGTGCGAAGGAGCTTCAAATCTTTATCTTGTGCATGTGTATAATCAAGCCTGTGAGCCCTAATTCTAAGCCCGCATGTTGCTAGCTAGATTGTATTTGAATTCTATGATATACTAAATGACTGAATCTACATTTATTCCATTTCCTTGAGTTTTTTATATTGTGTTTACTCTTGCTACACAGTCCAGATAGTTCATTATGTGAACCCTCCTACCATGACTGTACCAAGTGGTATCATAGCAAAAGTTTGATTCTTTGGAGTGAGTTGGCAAAGGGGATTTTGTAATATCTTGTTGTAAGTAGATCACTGATTTGAGGCATGTTACTTGTGTGCAACTAATCACTGATTGAGAGGTAGTTGTCTCTTGTAGCCCGATCACTGAACCTAGGGCAGTTTGCACTTGAGCCTAGGAAGATGTCACCGCAGAGAGTTCCTCCTATTGGTACAATGGCTAATAGAATGGATGAGATGATGGAATTAATGAGAACAATGTGAATTCATTTGGATGCTATTGAAGAAGATAGGTGAAGAGGATTGACACTGAGACCTAATGTTGAAAGTGATGATGAAGAAGAATTTCAATTTGTTGAACAAACTAGTGAAACCCTAGAAGATAACGAAGAAGAAGAATCAGATCAGATAAAGATGTTGTGAGCTATTTCAAAGATTGGAAAAAGACCTAGATTTGATGTACTAAACTATACTAGTAATTTGAATCCTGAAGAGTTGATTGACTAGATAAATGATATGGAAGAATACTTTGAATATGAACAAATTGAGGATCTAGAGAAGGTAAAATTTGCAAAGACAAAGTTGAAAGGACATGCTGCTATATGGTGGAAAGAAGTTTAGTTAGAAAGAAACAAAAGAGGAAAAGAAAAGATTAAAAAGTGGGACCGGATGGTGACAAAGTTGAAGAATTAGTTTATACCTGCTAACTATGAGTTGGAGTTATTAAAAAGATTGCAAAACCTGAGACAAAAGGAGAAATCTGTGAAGGAGTACACTAAAGAATTTCATAAGATGATCATAAGAACAGGACATAGTGAAGCAAACAAGGAGAAAGTGGCAAGATACATCAATGGACTAAGATTGCACATTCAAGAAGAACTAAGTTTGGTAAGGAAGACATCTTTGGAAGAAGCATATCATTTTGCCCTAATAATTGAAGAGAAGCTGAATAAGAGACATGATTAGAGACAGAGAGGTAGAGGAGGTAAATTTTAGAAAGGTAAAACATTTTTCAGATATGATAGATCATTCATGAAGCAGAACAAGTTTAACAACCCATTTAAGAAAGATGACAGAGATAACAATGCCTACCGGAGAGATGACATAAATTTTTACTAGAGAGGAAACCCTAGTGCATACTAGAATGAAGGATACAATAGAGAAGGAAGAGGATTTGATAGGAGGACATTTAGAGGTACTTGTTTCAAGTGTGGAGGTGAAGGACATAGAACATTTGAATGTAATCAGGGTAGTACAAGTAAGAGGACAAAAAGTAGTGGAAGAGCAGCCTATGTTGAAGAAGAACCTATTGAACTAAGTGACCCCTATTCAGTTGGCAAACCTGAGAAAGGAGAATCAATGGTGATGAGGAGAGCAGTATTTAAAATAGAGACAAATGAGGAACCACTGCAAAGGAAGAGCTTATTCAGAACTAGATGCAAATCCAGAGGTAAGTGTTGTAAAGTTGTAATTGATAATGGTAGTTCAGATAACCTAGTTTGAGAGGAAATGGTGACTAAACTAAAGTTGGAAAGATTGAAACACCCTAAGCCCTATCAGATAGCATAGATTTAGGATGATCATAAGGTACTGGTGAGTGAACAATATTTGGTGAAAGTTCATATTGGATCTTATCATGATGAAGTCTTGTGTGATATTATGCCTATGGATGTTTGTCATATCTTGTTGGGTAGACCTTGGCAATATGATAGAAAATCTATACAAGATGGGAGAAAGCATACATATACTATAACATCAAATGGAAAGAGAATTAATTTGATTCCTTTGGAGGATGATCCTAAAGATGTGGTATGTGGAAATGCTAGAATCTGTTTGGTAGATGGAAGGAAATTTTTGGATGGTTTGAAATAGGAAAGTATGTGTTACACCTTAGTTCCTAAAATGCTTGAAGTAGTGAAGAAAGAAACTAAATCGAAGGAGATAAGAGAGTTGCTGACAGAATATGAAGACATCATATCAAATAATGTACCTAATGGATTGCCACCTATAAGGAGTATCATTCATCACATGGATCTTACACCAGGAGCAAGTTTTCCTAACAAAGCAGCACACTGGATGACACCAGTAGAGAATGAATAACTAAATAGATAGATACAAGAGTTGTTAAGGAAAGGTTTGATCAAAGAAAGTTTGAGTCCTTGTGTAGTACCTGTAGTTTTGGCACTGAAGAAGGATGGAGAATAGAGAATGTGTACTGATTCCAGAGCAAAAAATAAGATCACGGTTAAGTGTAGATTTCCTTTACCTAGGATGGATGATATTATGGATTATTTGAGTGGAGAAAGATATTTCACAAAGATAGACTTGAAGAGTGGATACCATTAGATTAGAATCAGAGAAGGTGATGAATGGAAGATTGCTTTTAAGACAAATGAAGGATTATATGAGTGGTTAGTGATGCCTTTTGGATTAACAAATGCACCGAGTACTTTCATGAGATTGATGGATGAAGTCTTGAAGAAATTCTTGGGTAAGTTTGTGATTGTGTACTTGGATGATATTATGATTTTTAGTAAGACAAAAGAGGAACATTTGTGGCATATTAGACAAGTTTTGTAGAGGTTGAGAGAGGAGAAATTGTTGATAAACATTAAGAAATGTAGTTTCATGAAGGAAGAGTTGGTATATTTGGGATTTGTGATTTCTATGGAAGGATTGAAGATGGACCCTGAGAAAGTGAGAGTGATTATTGAATGGTCTACACTGGAGAGCATTAGAGAAGTTAGATCATTTCATGGATTGGCTAGTTTCTACTAGAAGTTCATCAAAAAATTTAGTTCAATTTGTAACCCTATGAAAGAGACTATGAGAGGTGACAAAAAGGATTTTAAGTGGACATTAGGAGCAGATAAAAGTTTTGAGTTGTTGAAGTAGAAAGTGATAGAGTAACCTTTTTTGGAATTACCATATTTTAATAAGGTATTTCAAGTTGATTGTGATGCAAGTGGAAATGCAATTGGAGTAGTATTAAGTCAAGAAGGTAGACTTGTAGCATATTTCAATGAGAAGTTGACTGATGTAAGGAGAAGATATTTAGTTTATGATTAGGAGTTCTATGCCATAATTCAAGCCTTGAAGAAGTGGAGACATTATTTGTTGCCTAAGGAGTTTGTGTTGTATACAGATCATCAAGCTTTGCAATATTTGAATAGTCAAGGTAAGTTGAATCAGAGACATATGAGATGGGTAGAGTTCATGCAGAGTTATACTTTTGTGTTGAAGCATAGGAGTGGAAAATCAAACAAAGTTGTTAATGCCTTAAGTAGAAGAAGAAACTTGTTGACATAATGAGAGTTGAAGTGTTGGGTTTTGATGAATTGAAGAATATGTATGAGGGAGACATTGATTTTGCAGAACCTTGGAAAGCATGTAAGGAACCTATTGTGATAGATAAGAGTAAGTGGTTGGACTATTTCATTCATGAAGATATGTGGTTCAAGGAAGTCAGTTGTGCATACCTAGAAGTTCAATGAGAGATAATTTGATCAAGGGGAAGCATAGTGGTGAATTGGCAGGACATTTTGGCATTGATAAGATAGTGGCTTTGGTGAGTGAAAATTACTTTTGGCCTTAGCTACATAAGGATGTTTAGAGATTTGTGTAGAGTTGTAGAATTTGTCAAGTTGCAAAAGGAAATAGTCAGAATACTAGATTGTATAAACCTTTGACAATACCAGAGAGACCTTGGGAAGACATAAGCATGGATTTTTTAATGGGATTGCCTAAGATATAGAGAAGACATGATTCAATATTTTTATTGGTTGACTAATTTTCAAAGATGGCTCATTTCATACCTTGAAAGAAGATAATTGATGTAGTGCATGTAGCTGACCTATTTTTCAAAGAGATTATGAGATTGCATGGATTACCTAAGTGTATAGTTTTAGATAGAGATACAAAGTTTGTTGGATATTTTTGGAAGACACTTTGGAAGAAGATGAATATAAACTTGAAGTTTAGTTCAACTTTTCATCCATAGATAGATGGATAGACAGAGGTAGTGAATAGGAGTTTGGGAAACTTGTTGAGATGTTTAGTTGGAGACAAAGCTGGAAGTTGGGATTTGATTCTTTCACAAGTAGAGTTTGCATACAATAATTTAGTAAATAGGAGTACCAGGAGAACACCTTTTGAGATTGTTACCAGAGTGAATTCTAGAGGAGTTGCAGAATTAAGAGATATTAGTATAGAGGAAAAGAGGAGTGTAGAAGCAGAAGAATTTGTAGATCACATGAAGAAAGTGGATAATTAGGTTAAGAAGCATTTGGAGAATATGAATAGTAAGTACAAAGATAAGGCTGATGAGAAGAGAAGACATAAGAAATTTGAAGTCGGAAATGAAGTGATGGTGTACTTGAGAAAAGAAAGATTTTCTAGTTGGGACATATAACAAGTTGAAGATGAAGAAGTTTGGACCTTGTAGGATACTCAGGAAAATTGATTCAGAAAGTGCATATGAAGTAGAGCTACCAGAGACATTAGGTATTTCACCTATTTTCAACATTAAAAATCTTTATTAGTATCATGAAGCAGAGTTCAGTGACAACATGGTAAAAGACTTGAAGAAGTAGTTACCACAACAAGCACGAGAGTAAATTGAAGACATTTTGGATAGTAGAGTCAAATGTAGCACCAGAGGAAGATAATACAAAGAATATCTTGTGAAATGGAAAGGCAAACCAAAAGAAGATTCATCATGGATTTCTCAGATGGAGGTGGACTATCTTGGTTCTCCCCTAGCCCCAAGAAAGTGAGGGACTCACTTTTTCAATAACCCCAGATGTCTGATGCAGGAGCATCCCTAGTTCAAGAGTAATCTGGCATCAACCAAAAACATTTGCATTTTAGTTTGTTTGCATTTTAGTTCTTTCATTTTCCAGTTCAATTAACGCAGTTCAGTTAGAAGCAGTTTTAGTTTGTGGTTTAGTTTTGACAATTCACTTCTTGCAGATCTGGACTTAGCATATAAATTCATTCATCTACACCATATTGAGAATTCAAAATGTTTGGATCAGTTACCAGAAATATATTGCTATTAGAAGATTATCTATTTTCTCAGAGCAGAGCATCCTAATAGTCACAAACAATCAGCTAAAGGAGAAGGCTTGCAAATCATTCCTTGACTTGCAGATCTCAATGACACATCATTTAACATCCATTGGTTCATGGCCAACCTTCCCCAAGGGTCTGCATGTTGTTTCATTCATTTGAGGTAGTGTTTTATGCATTAAGGTCTGACCTATCCGTGAACACATTACAACTCTTCATTGGAGTTTGTGACCTTCCTTAGCTGACACGGAGGAATCTATTGGTCTACAAATGATATATATTGAAGTAATAGATCCTTAGGAAAGTATCTATTCACATAAGAAAGATCTAATAGTTTAGATTTGTGTGAAGGAGCTTCAAAGCTTTATCTTGTGCATGTGTGTAATCAGGCTTGTGAGCCCTAATTCTAAGCCTGCATGTTGCTAGCTAGATTGTATTTGAATTCTATGATATACTAAATGATTGAATATGCATTTATTCCATTTCCTTGAGTTGTTTTCATTGTGTTTACTTTTGTTACATGGTTCAAACAGTTCATTATGTGTACCCTCCTACCATGACTACACCAATAACATGGTTGGAAATACAGTGCATGAATGGAAGCTATTAACAAACATGCTAAAGGAAAACTTCCAACTTGGTCAAGCATATGCCAGAGCCATAGACATTGGATTTATTTATTGATATCAATGAAATTTCAATGCATAGTTTATCAAGAGGTAAGGATAGCTATTGCAACTATACTCAGCTTATAGACAAGCCTACACAGAAGACATTGGGGCATGTCTTTGCTGATGAAAGTCTTCTAAAAAATAGGGGTTATAGGGTAAACGCAAGTACAAGGAAATCTTAAAGACCTTAGATTTGAATATGACTATCCAAGAAGATATCATACGAACTTGATATAAATCCCTATCATGATGGTTATTAACATAGTTTCTATTTACTTCATATAAATAGAAAATGGTTTGCCTAAAAAGTGATTTAGGGAATAAGATTTTACTCTTAGGGAGACCCTTATCTTTAACAAGTATGCTTGGTTACAAGATGATTTCTTATAGTAGAAGAAGGGGACAAAAGATATTGAAGCATAGAACTCATCTAGAAAATAAAGTGTCAGATGACCCAACTAAGATGCGGGGATACTAACCTAGTGCCTGAAGATTGCATTCAGCAATAAGGGAGGATAATGCGAAATCAGAGAGATAAAAGCTAGGATGATGAAAGCACTAAGGTGGAATCATAGCCACAACATGTGAGCTAATTGAAAGAATGCCTCAAAAGGGTTAACAATCTCATGGTATCAGCATTGATGGATTAAGAAATATCAACTTCCTCACATCAGAGAGATTGTAGTATATACACAAAATGGTTTTCTTTGAAGAAAGAAACTTAACAACATTCAAGTAGGCACAATTGCCAGGAGCAGAGTAGACAAAACCTATAGGAATTCGTTGGTAAAAAATCTTATTAAATTGCCTCTAAGAAAATGCCATCTCACAAAATGCAATGATTGTGTGTATGCACAAAAAGGTCTGATCCACAAGAAACCTTGGGAGGGATCCTATACAAGAAGAAGAGATTGCACTATATACACATAATGGATTTGTTGATTTAAATTCTATGATCTTGCATTCAGAATCACTCAACAGAGAATACGACTATCAATATATATATATACACACACACATAAGTCACATATGAAAATATACTCAAATCATACAAGAACTTACTTGGAAACAAGATGAGGAATTTCCAAAACATGACCTCAGAAAATCCCCTTCCACAAAGAGTCCTTCCTTCCCAAAAAATGTCTAATGTCCTCCCTTTTCTAGAAATTGATGTTGCCCCCAAATAAAACGTTTAGACCCATTGAAATAGTAAAACAATAAATTCCCCCATAACTACAATTTCCCATTGCAGGCCATCCACTACTACCCATTAATTTTCCACTACCCCCCAGCACAACAATTTCAAATTTTTTATTTATTTTGGGTTGCACACCTAGATTATCTAACAACTCAATATTCTAATTTATTAGTCTTAATTGGAAAATAGAACATTTAATATTTAAACACAATAATAACTTTTATTAATACTTATTATATTTTATATTCACTTCCTCCAAAATATAAAATTTGCTTAAATATTAACATTTTGCATTAATATTATCAATTAAATTTACAATTTAAGATTCTTATTTACCTATTAATGTTATTATTTATTTACCAATGTGGATATTTAATAATGCAACTAAATTAAAACAATATCGCACAATGCAACCTGAAAACCCACATACTGGACAATGCTAGATGAAGTCAACAAGGATGACTGACCATCAAACCCAAATTGACCAATCTAATAGATCACGGGACATAAATTCACCAAAGAAGGTGATAACAAGCTAAGGGACCTTATGTCATCTCCAATCCACAGTTCTCCATTGGATATAAGGGATGCTCAAACCTACCAATTTAGGTGAAGTCGATGCCTGGTACCTGCAATCCTGCAGCAACAAGATGTCAAGCATATATATATAATCATCAAAACAAGCACACTATGATAGGGAATTGCAGCATAGTAGGGTGCTCATCACGAGTAATGTTACATTATCCCTTCACAAAGTACATCGCATTATCCACATCAAGCATGTACATGAATAACTAAGCATCTGTATAAAGCATCATCAGATAATCACATAAGCACTTGATAAGATTAATCCACATAATCAATTAAGTCCATAACCATCCATAATATAGGCATAAAACATTAGTTCAAATAGTATCATCAGAGCAATAAGAAAGTATCATCATCAAATAGTAAATCCAAAATGTCATAATGTCCAGATATGAAGAAATAACTAACAGTCTATCAAAAAGCCAAAATGAGGGGGACTACATCTTCCCCCGCAGAATTAGGCTTACTCCTGAAAGCCTGCAAACAAGTATGGATATAACTCCCACATCCAGGATGCATCCTCCCAAGTAGCAAAAGTCTCATCATTAGGATCGCACTAGACCTTGACTTGCTCCATGTCTCTGTCCCTGAGTGTGAGTCTCCTATGCTGCAAAATGCCTACCGGCTCCAAAGCCAGCTACCCATCCTCTACCTGTAGAGCATTCCAATGCAGAACATGAGCAATATTTGGATAATATGGTCTGAGTATAGAAACATGAAACACATCATGGATTCGTGATAAACTAGGGAGAAAAGCAAGAAGCTAAGTGACAAGATCGATCCTTTCAAACACCTCAAACAGTCCAACAAAGCATGGTGTGAGATTAGAGCCTTTTCCATATTGGATTGGACTCTTTCATGGACACACTTGCAAGAACACCCGATCTCCAACTAAAAATTATCGATCAACCCTATGAGCATCTGCATACTTCTTCTATCTATCTTGAGCAGCCACCAAATGCTCTCTAATCTGCTCAACCTATTGCTCCATCTCCCTAAGCATATCCAGTCCTAGGAGAACTTTATCCTCAAGGAGATCCCAACTCAATGGGGTCTGGCAAGGACGGCCATACAAAGCCTAAAATGGAGACATACCGATAGAGCTGTGATAACCATTATTGTATGCAAACTCCACCAAGTATAGATAATCCTCCCAATGGTTCTATTGATCCATAACATACATCCTAAGCATATCCTCGAGGATCTGATTAACCCTCTAAGTGTGCCCATTAGTCTCCAGATGATAAGCTAAACTAAAGTTCAACTGAGTCCCCAAAACATGTTGTAAGGAAGTCCAAAGAGCTGAAGTGAACACTAGACCCCTATCAGAGATGATCTTGCAAGGAATCCCATGTAATTTGACTATGTCATCCATGAATAATCTAGCCACAGAAGAAGTAATATATGATGATCAAATAGGAGAGAAGTGTGCTACCTTCATCAACCCTTCCATAGTGACCATAATTGCATCATGATGACAGGAGGATACAGGTAATCCGACTATAAAATCTAAAGAAATGATGTCCCATTTCCATTCTAGGACAAGATGCAGCTACAAAAGACCTGTGGGGTGCGGGTGCTCCACCTTCACCCTCTGACACTCAAGACACCTCAAAACAAAATCAGTAATATCCCTCTTCATTCCACTCCAAAAATATAGCTGAAGAAGATTTGCGTGCATCTTCTTGACACCTAGATGGGCTAAATAGGGTGCCCTATTTGCCTCTAACATGATTATGGTATGGAGACCCTCTGAACTAGGAACATAAATATGACCCAAATGCCACAAAAGGCCATCTGACTCAAGAGAGTAACTAGCATATCTACTCTCCAAGGGTCTACCTGACTAAACCTCTAACCTAACTTCCTAATACTAGCTATCGGTAGGAAGTGCTGCAAGAATCTAACCTCTCAAATCTACTACAAGAGTGACTACTGAAAGCTCATGTCTCCACTGACTATGAGAATCTGCCACTACATTCTCCTTACCCTAGATATACTTTACCTCAAAGTCATACTCACAAAAGAACTCCATCCACCGCCTCTGCCTCGCATTCAGGTTTAGCTGTGTAAAAATATACTATAAACTATAGTGATCACTATGCAGCTCAAACCGATGCCCCAAAAGAAAGTACCTCCATCTCACCAAAGCATGCACAACTATGGCTAACTCCAGATCATGTGTGGGATAGTTTGACTCATGATCCTTGAGTTTACGAGACTCATAGGCAATCACATGACCATCCTACATCAAAACTACTCCTAGACCCTCTAAAGATTCATCAGTACACACTACAAAATCTCTGGTAGGATCAGGAACTGCCAAAATAGGTGCACTAGTCAACTGCTCCTTAAGAGTCTGAAAGGCTACCTAACACTACTCTAACCAAATGAACTTCTTCTGTTTCCTCTAAAGAGAAGTAATGGGGTGAGCTATCCTCGAAAAATGCTATACAAACCGTTGATAATAGCCTACCAAACCCATAAAACTGTGAACCTTAGAAACATTAGTAGGTGTAGGCTAATCCATAATGGCTTGGACCTTTGAAGGATCCACTACAATACCCTCTCTAGAAATGACATGACCCAAATACCTTACCTTAGTCTGAAAGAATTCACATTTTGCCAAATTTGCGTAAAGCTAATTTTCTCTTAGACACTACAAAACCTGTCGCAAGTACTCCTCATGCTCCTCCATAGTCCTTGAATAAATCAATATATCATCTAGACACACAGGGACAAATCTATCGAGATAGGTGCGAAATACACCATTCATCAGGCTCATAAACATAGAAGGTGCATTTGCCAACCTGAATGGTACAACAGTAAACTCATAATGTCCATAACAGTTTCAAAATGTTGTCTTATGTATATCTACCTCAAAGATACGTAACTGATGATATCCTGACTTAAGGTTAATTTTTGAAAACACCTTAGCCCTCTTAATCTGGTTGAAAAGATCATCAATCTGTGGCAAGGGGTACCTATTCTTAACAGTCACCTTATTAAGTTGTCGATATACACAACCAAAGAGATCCATCCTTCTTCTTCACAAAAATTATAAGTGCTCCCCAAGGAAAGACACTAGGACAAATGAATCCCTTGGCTAACAACTCCTCAAGCTGCAAATGAAGCTCCTTAAGCTCCTGAGTGGTCATCCTATATGGAGTTCATGAAATTGGCTCTACATTGGGAACAAGATCAATCCTGAAGTCAATGTCATGCTTAGGTGGTATTCCTAGAATCTCACTAGGAAAAACATCAACATACTCTCTAAGAAGTGGGTGATCTTCAAGAGATGTCTCTCGACTCTCCTCCATCTCCAAGTCATTAACTATCACAGCAAACAACTAACAACACTAACGTATACATCTCTTCAACTATAAAGTAGAGATCATACGCAAGGAAATGGGTCTTTAAATACCAACTACTACCACCTCTCTACCAGGATCATCCACAAACTTTACTGACTTATGTTGACAATCTATCACTACCTAGTGAGCATCTAACCAGTCCATACCCAACACTATATCATCTGAACCAAGGGGTAGGATGTGGAGATCTACTGTGGTAGATAGAGGACCAATCCTCAACTCACAACCATGCATTAGGGATTCAATTGTAACCTTAGCTTCAGATGCTAACTCAACTTGCCACCTAACATCCTACTTTGTTACCACCAATCCACAATGCTCTACTAGAGAAGGAGAAATGAACAAATTAGAAGCACTAGAATTTAAGAGAATGGAAAAATCAATACCTCGCATCAATCTAGAAGTCTCCACAACTGTGCCCTGAAGCTTTGCTTGGCAGTTATCAACAACTACAAATAATCTATGTGACTTGCCTGCATCACCTATGGTCAGTTCTGAAGCTACCAGCCTCTGACAAAAACTTGAAGCATTCTTCTGAGGACACTACCTAGCTATGTGATCCTGTTGGCCACAAGAGAAACATCTTGTACCTCTACCAAATCCACCACCACTCAGAAAAGCATTAGACTGCTGAAAACTACCTCTACTAATTGTAGACTGAGTGCTCTGAGCTAGCTGATTAGGATAATGTTGCCTAGCTCACTGCCGAGAGGCATCCTACAGTGGCAGCAAGGGCTGAAAGATTCATATCCTGTAAACAATTAAGATTCTGTAAGCAAATATCATAAAACAAAATTGATGTAAAAAAAATTAAAAATACCAATTAAGATTCCCTAATTTAAAATATATTATCAGATGGACAGAATGGCATATCAACTAACATGAAAAGAAACGTTACATAAATGGCATATGAAAGGACACATATTCACATAAAAGAATAGCATTGCAGAAGAAATTGATCAAAGGCCTGCAAGAATTTTTTTTGGCAGCAAGGGCTGAAAGATTAAAAATAGGCGCGTCGAGAAGGATATCTCTTAGCGTACTTTAGATATATTTTTTTAAATATAGGTATGCTAGTAGCATTCACAGCGGCAAGCCCAATTATAACTATATTATATAATTATAAGAATATATTATATTATAATTATAATTATATTAATTATATAATATAATATATAATTATAATTATATATCTAACCTATATTATAATATCAAGGTTATGGTTTTAATCTAATTAAATTTATGGTTATGTTCATAGAAATATATGCTAAGTGTAATGTTAGCACAACTTGTCATAATTGTATCAATAATGATACCCTAATTCTATCCTAAATTTGAAATGTAACTCTAACTCTAATTCTATCCTATATTTGATATGTAATCCCAACCCTAATTGTATCACTAACCTTAATTTTATGCTTAACCCTAATCGTAATTTAACTCTAACCCTAGTTCTAACTCTAGTGTTTTTGCCTTATATATTTGCCCTAATTATAACCAAACCCATAACCCTAATTCTATACCTACACCTAACCCACACCCTAATTCTATCCCTCAACCTAATTGTAAACCCAAACCTTTGGTTATATATATGCCCTGATTGTAACCCTAATTTGAATTGTAACCTTAAACCTCATTCTATTGAGAACCTTAATTTTATGATTCTTAACCATAACCCTAATTTAACTCTAACCCTAATTCTAGTTCTATTTTATTTTTACTTATATATTTTCCCTAATTATAACTAAACCCATAACACTAATTCTAACCCTAAACCTAACCCTAACCCTAATTTTATCTCTAACCCTAATCCTAGCCTAATCATAATTTTGATCCTAAGACTAACCCCAAACCTAATCGTAATTCTAACCCTAACCCTAACTAAATTTATAACCCCTACCCTAATCATATTCATAACCCTAATTTTGAACTTGGTCATAATTCTATCCATAACCTAGCCATAATTATAACTCTAACCCTAACCCTAATTCTAACTCTAACCCTAACAATTTTTTTGTTATCAATATTTTTCTTAGTTGTAAACCTAATTCTAATCATAACCCTAACTGTCATTCTATCCCAAACCCTATTTCTTTCATTATCGCTAACTCTATCCCTAATCCTAACCCCAATTCTAACTATAATTATAACCAACCCCATAATTCTATCCCTAAACCTAATTATAAACCCAACCCTTTAGTTATATATGCCATGATTGTAAGCATAATTTGAACAATAACCCTAAACCTCATTCTATTGGTAACCTTAATTTTATCATTAACCCTAACCCTAATTTAACTCTAACCCTATTTCTAGTTCTATTATTTTTTACTTATATATTTTCCCTAATTATAACTAAACCCATAACTCTAATTCTATCTGTAAACCTAAACCTAACCCTAAGACTAACCCCAACCCTAATCCTAATTCTAACCCTAACCCTTATTCTAACCCTAACCCTAACTAAATTTCTAACCCCTACTCTAATTATATCCCTAACCCTAATTTAACTCTAACTCTATTATTTTTACTTATATATTTTCCCTAATTATAACTAAACCCATAAAACTAATTGTAACCCTAAACCTAACCCTAACCCTAATTTTATCTCTAACCCTAATCCTAGCCTAATCATAATTTTGATCCTAAGACTAACCCCAAACCTAATCGTAATTCTAACCCTAACCCTAACTAAATTTATAACCCCTACCCTAATTATATTCATAACCCTAATTTTGAACTTGGTCATAATTCTATCCATAACCTAGCCCTAATTCTAACTCTAACCCTAACCCTAATTCTAACTCCAACCCTAACAATTTTTTTGTTATAAATATCTTCCCTAGTTGTAAACCTAATTCTAATCATAACCCTAACTGTCATTCTATCCCAAACCCTATTTCTTTCATTATCGCTAACTCTATCCCTAATCCTAACCCTAATTCTAACTATAATTATAACCAACCCCATAATTCTATCCCTAAACCTAATTATAAACCCAACCCTTTAGTTATATATGCCATGATTGTAAGCATAATTTGAACAATAACCCTAAACCTCATTCTATTGGTAACCTTAATTTTATCATTAACCCTAACCCTTATTTAACTCTAACCCTATTTCTAGTTCTATTATTTTTTACTTATATATTTTTCCTAATTATAACTAAACCCATAACTCTAATTCTATCTGTAAACCTAAACCTAACCCTAAGACTAACCCCAACCCTAATCCTAATTCTAACCCTAACTCTTATTCTAACCCTAACCCTAACTAAATTTCTAACCCCTACTCTAATTATATCCCTAACCCTAATTTAACTCTAACTCTATTATTTTTTACTTATATATTTTCCCTAATTATAACTAAACATATAAATCTAATTCTATCTGTAAACCTAAACCTAACCCTAAGACTAACCCCAACCCTTTAATCCTAATTCTAACCCTAACCCTAACTAAATTTCTAACCCCTACTCTAATTATATCCATAACCCTAATTTTGAACCTGGTTGTAATTCTATACCTAACCCTAAACCTCATTCTATCAATAACCTTAATTTTATCCTTAACCCTAACCCTAATTTAACTCTAACCCTAGAGTTCTAGTTCTATTATTTTTTACTTATATATTTGCCCTAATTATAACTAAACCTATAACCCTAATTCTATCCCTAAACCTATAACCCTAATTTATCCTTAACCCTAATTCTAACCCTAACCCTAATTCTGACCCTAAGAATAACCCCAACCCTAATCCTAATTCTAAACCTAACCCTAACTAAATTTGTAACCCCTACCCTAAAATATTCATAACCCTAATTTTGGACCTAGTCATAATTCTATTCCTAACCCTAACCCTAATTCTAACTCTAATCCTAACAATTTCTTTTGTTATAAATATTTTCCCTAACTGTAATTCTATCCCAAACCTTATTTCTTTCACTATCCCTAATTCTATCCCTAACCCTAACCCTAATTTTAACTATAATTATAACTAAACCCATAATTCTATCCCTAAACCTAATTTTAAACCCAACCCTTTGGTTATATATATGCCCTGATTATAACCCTAATTTGAATTGTCACCCTAAACCTCACTCTATCGGTAACCTTAATTTTATCCTTAACCCTAGCCCTAATTTAACTCTAACCCTAGTTCTAGTTCTATTGTTTTTTACTTATATATTTGTCCTAAGTATAAGTAAACCCATAACCCTAAATATATCCCTAAACCTAACCCTAACCCTAATTTTATCCCTAGCCCTAATTGTAACCCTAACCCTAATTCTAATCATAACCCTAACTATAATTCTATCCCAAACCTTATTTATTTCACTATCCCTAATTCTATCCCTAACCCTAACTGTAATTCTAACTATAACCCTAAGTTTTTGTTTTATATATTTTCCCTAGTTGTACCACTAATTCTCATCATAACCCTACCCTTAATTGTAGCCCTAACCCTAACCATGATTCTACTGCCAACCCTTTGTTTATATATATTAGCCCTAATTCTAACATAAATTTGATTTGTAACTCTAACCGTAATTGTATCACTAACCTTAATTCTATCCTTAACCCTAACCCTAATTATAACCCTAATTCTATTCCTAACTATAACTATAATTCTAACTGTAACCCATACAATTTCCTAGTTATAAATATTTTCCCTTTAACTATATCCTAATTCCAATCATAACCTAACTGTAATTGTATCCCTAACCCTAATTCTATCACTAATCATAATTCTATCCCTAACCCTAACCCTTTAATTCTAACCCTAATATTTTTGGATATATATTTGCCTTAATTGTAACTCTAATTCTAATTGTAATTCTAACCCGAAATGTAGCCCTAACCATAATTGTAATTCTAATTGTAGTTCCCGACCACAAACACCTTGAAAGACAACACATCTATGCAAGCAAAGCGGAATAATTTTTTTTGAATAAGATAACAAGTGAGGTTTAGCAGATCAATACACATCATTAAGTAACAACTTGTCTCCCAAGGTGCTATGGTTGCATTACTAGACAAATAATCAACATCATTTACATACATTGCTAACTAACATCGACAAATCATTCTAACTCCATTGCATTATTGATTATACATATACATCTCCATTCCGTGACATCAATTAGATAATCAACTTTGATCAAGATTACATGCACCTATTCAAGTCCATACATATGAGTACATCATTGTGTAATTTACATCATCACTATACTAATTACATTTGAATGCATGGAATCTAAATCAACTGATACACCGGTAAGAACATTAGCATAATAAGGGTCTTCATAAACAGGTACAAGATCTGATGCCTAAAGCACGAGGAACATTTTCCTTCACTTAGGAACAACGGCAAGGGGAAAAAAACCAATGGAATAAGCTCTTCCACCTGACCATGTGGAACCCTGAGGTCCACCCCCCAAGCTAGGAGTTAACATAAGGTTCCCATGACAACAACAGTCAGGTAGACAGGGGACTAAGGCCGACACATGACTCCAACATCACAAGTCGATATCTCAAACAACACAACAGTACTTCCAGAGGCAACACTTAACAACTGGGGAGAGTACAACAGGGGACTGCTAGACTACAGTAAGGATAGTGTCATCACATGGCCCTAGCATGGGTTACCCAAGCTATCTATCACCAGAAGCCAGCCCCCATCTATGGTTACCCTGGCAGCCTCTCTAGGCACCGGCCCCATAGGGTGACGCATGTGGAATCGACATTCCTTTCATGAGGACAAGGAAATTGATTTTCCAACCACAGCCCTCTCATCTCATCCTTAGCCTGAACGAGCACTACAGGCATGAGTGAGGCATCCAATTATCTTGTTAGTGTGAAAACTACCCAACCCCCTAGATTAATTATTAGGTTATCACTTGATTACCAACTTCCAATGGGTTACCCTGGCAGCCACTTTGGGCACCGGCCCTACATTGGAAGCCACTCCCCTATCTGTACCTAGGAGACCCCATCCATTATGCACAAATCACCATAACAATAAACTAGACATACACATTGCAAGGCATTAACCCTCTTGCAAACTGTGGCATAATCACAAGGCAAATTCCCAATACATTAATCATGGTTTCCAGATGGAGTAACACATGAGAGATTTCTTCTATACAGATGACAAGTGTCCCCATTTTCCTAACCAGCACAATATCGTATGACATACTCAGAACCCATAGATAATTGCAACATCCAGGAAGGCTTCATTATCACACCATGATGCTTTCCCAACAAACCATGTATGTGTAAACAACCGTTATAACATATGCCTCTGGAACTAACCACTCAGGTGAAGGTAATGACTTAGGGACCCTGATGACCTATCAAATTCACTTCCCATAATTCAAGTTTCACAACCCTACTATGTAAGCAAAATGTGCTCAACAAGAAGCCATTTAAAACAATAATTTAGGTTTATTCTAAACACTAGTTGACTGTGTTAAGTCCTCAAATGATAATGTCAATTAAATAATTTAACATTATGAAATTCAACATAACTTGTAATTTTAATTTGGAATAAGTCTACAGAATACATAAGATTGTTGGCCATAACATAATGTAAATGTACTTCTTTTTATTGAAAAAGAATTTTAAATTTTACTGGCATAAGCTTCGTTATCAGTTCGAGGCCCCCTTAAAATTGACTTAGGTTTTAAGAAAAATGCGGTTACCTATCGAAATGTATAGCTATGAAAATGTAAATTGAGAAATATCTACTTGCAATTGGATCCTAACCCTAAAGTGGATAATAACATTATTCTAAATTTGCAAAGAAAGAAAAAAAACATAGTGAACCATTGATTGAATTTTTGTTAAGAATTAAATCTACAATCACATTAAAACTACAATTGCATTAAAATAACTATATGAAAAATATTGTTAAAACAATTGTTTAGTTGATTTACAAGGACAATATAATAAAATTCACTTCCAGATTAAATCGATTAACACTCGCAACAAACCAATTTTCCAAATGCTTTACTCATAAATCCTAACTCAAAACAATGTTAAAGACCCAATAACGAGCCTATTCCATCAATTTCAATTAACAAATCTTCCTAAGAATATAAGATTAACAATCATAACAATTGAATGGTTGTAATTAATAATTTAACTAAACGTTAAACACTTAAATGGATTGAACTCCTCATTTCAGCCATGAGACATATTGACTACAGGATATTCCAGCCAAATCCAACTGCCAGATCTAGGGACTCATAGAATGGTTTCACTGCAAGGCATTAGAAACTCTCAAGAAGATGCGAATTGGCAGGTTAACACCTCACCAGCACCCTTTCCAGCATCCATCAAATTGCTTCACTCTGGAGTTTTGGACAAGTAGAAAATACATATGTGATGTTTCTCATGAAGTCCACAGTAGTTCTCGCAGTTTCAATGATATGATTAAAGAGTTTATTTTCATCAATGCCAACATAGGTTATAAAGCCTTGGAAATCTTAGAAGAAATGTCAATTATTGATCAACAATCTTCCATGGTGAATAAATTGGGAAGATGGGAAGAGTGATATACAATAATACATACAGATTGTATGATGATGCCACTGTATCCTACAACACGACTTTTGTTTTAAATATCAAAGTGGAAAATAGAATTGGTGGGGAGGAAATGGGGTTTATCCTAACTTCTCAGAAAGATGTCAAGAGAAACCAGAGGAGGGCTACGACTGTGGTTATATTTTGTGGCAAGCACTCAAATCAAATCTCCTTGCAGAGTATAAAATAGTTCATCTACCGAGGCTTATAATGATCCAGAAAAAATGTTTTGGGCAATTTTTGGCAAACTGTAAACAAAACATTGGTCTTAGACTAGAAAGTGAACTATTTGCCATACGCCTCAAAAGACATCATTGCATGATTCAAATGACTTCTAGATACACACAAAAATGGATTTGTTGAAAGCGATTTAGAAACTTTCAAACAAACGTGGTTGGAAAGGCATTAATGGGCCGCAAAGCTATCTGGTTGAATGCCTTAATGAGATACTATCACACAATATGCAATAATTATAGGATATGTACACAAATGGATTTGATAAGAAGGTTTTAAAAAAAAATCTTCGAGCAACAACGATCGTTCTTAAATGTCAACTTTAGCATGCACGCCATAGTATATGTAATTTTCTTAAGTTGTACATGACATCGTTCATCAACCAACAAATTATAGGGTTGGCATTTTTGGTAAGTTCTCAAATAAAATAGTTTAAAATAGCTTATACTACTTCTATTATAAGCGTTTCTACTACAACTATTAACGTTGAGGCTGATAGGTATTAGTCACTAGAACAAATATCAGATTAAGGGCTACGGGTGAGAGCGTATTTGACAACAATTACAACAGGTTGGTTAAACGATTGTGCAACACAAATCTTACATGCTCTTAGAGGTGGCGGCAGATGTATATGTATATATATGATGGCACTTCTTTAACAAATATTCATTTCTCTCTCTAGTTTATGTGAAATCCAATTCTATATATGCAAGTGTATAATTGCTATCACCGAAAGAGACCGCTGCACATAACAGCCAGCCTACAGATAAGGTTATTTTGGACTCTAGGGGGATGCCGTCCATAGTATGAACTGATTATAGGATATTTACGAATGGGTTTGTTCGAACCCTACAACAATGATTCCAGCTGTACACTACTAAACTAGAAAAAAAAGAACTTTAGGAACTTCATCTAGAGGTGAATCTTTAGATATTTAATGGTGCTCCTTACGACTCACCTCAAATCATGCAATCTGGAAGCTATGAGTAGTACAAATGGGCTGGGGAGATAATACTAGATGTATTTCAGTGATCTAACTTTGTCAAATCCTATACCTAACCCATGAGGCAAACTTGAACTCATGCCAAGCGAATTTTTGACAACAGGTAATATGTCAGATATATATATGTATTTGTTTATTTATCAATGCATTGTTGAGATACAGGTCCACTCTTTCATTAAAAGCAAAATACAAGGAAACCGAAGAGGCTGCATTGAAAAATTAATTGAAAGAACTCAAGGAACATAGAGTTAAACTTAGAAATTTTAAAGGAACCTAATTTTACTCTTGACAGATTGATGATTCAATGTTGCTCCCACCTCCAATCCTCCTGCTTCAGCCTCCTACCAAAATCCCCCTCAGACCAGGGGACATCCTGACATCCCACTTTCTCAAAATCTGGAATGGACTCCTCGGGTAAATGCAGAGACATTCCTTCCTTTCCCCCACAACCCACTCTCTCGTGGGGTACAAAATTAATTATCTCTGAGACTCCCAATTCCTCAATTTAACAAATGATGGCACTTGATATAATTTTGCATATCCCCAAATATGACAACCCTAAATTTTAAACCTAAAAAAATGTTATCAGAAACTGATTATGTTTAATAATGCACCTAAATAATCATAGTGATAATAATAGTGTTAGAGATGGCAATAGCAAACCCATAGGTCATTGGATAATAATTATTTTTATCCATAGAGAAGCAATTTATTAATTCTTGACCTAAATTAATTTCTTTTTTTTATATAACAAATATCTATTCAATAAAGAACTAAATAATCTCATCGTCATGATCCAATATAAATTTGATAGATTTGGTCGGATCTCTCCCTCCAACATATGGTCATTTTCCCTTAACAATTTCATTTTACCATTAAAATATTCGTAACCCAAATTTACTGCACAATTACTTTAGCTTGGATTTATTTTATCAACGTTATCGATGTTTATTCCCTTTTACATATGCATTTTATTTTCTGTTTAATTTAATCGGCTACAAAATGCAATCTAATTTTTTGTTAAATCATTTATCTAGTTCAATTTATTTATTTACTAATTATGGTAAAATTTACCAATTACCACACAATTAAATCATTTTTACAAATCACAACACATAATTCCCATAGCACCCATTTAATTCACGTTAGCTTAATTTTCACCTTATTAATGAAATACCAACCATGCATAAATTGACACTAGAATTGGATATACCCTAATTTACAAGGTGATACCTGACCCAAGAGAAGCCACAGGACACAACGACAAATGACAACAACAGTCCCACTGACGGTGACGACAGGGTACAACACTGACAGCTCATCCTCCTTGAGGATGTTGACTAATTAGGGGAACCTCATGTCAACTCCAATCCATGATTCCATTGGCTAGGGCACACTCAGACCTGGTAATTCAGGTGGAGTCAATGCCTAGTACCTGCATCCTACAACGAACAACAAGGTTGTGCATATATACATATATAACCATGTAATCGAAAACATAATGAATGGAAGTCACAGCATGGCAGGGTACTCGGACACGAGTAATGCAACATTGTTCCATTCAAGTAACACATCATTAAATAACTACATCCAATACTAGTCATATATCATAATCATGATCGAACAACACATTAAACATAAAATAACACTAATCTATAATCGTGTCCATCGAACTGTGAAGGCACAAAGTACAAGTAATCAAGCATCACCCTAACATAGATCCATAATTAGTTTGCATGATAACTAGGTGTCCATCAAGATCAAGGAGAACATAAACCATAACATAGAAATCAAAATATCTCAAAACTGTAACATGCACTATAAGACTATCATCTATACTAGAACTGTCATAGGAATCATGAAAATAACATCTATCACAAGCAAAAGCGAGGGGCATTACACTAATCCCAACACTTTGGTTATATATATTTGCCCTAATTCTATCCTAAATTTGAATTGTAACCCTAACCCTAATTCTATCGCTAACCTTAATTCTATGCTTAACCCTAACCCTAATTTAACTCTAACTCTAGCTCTAATTTTAATTTTAATTCTAATTCTAATTGTAACCCCAATTATAACCATAATCCTAACCCTAACCTTAATTCTAACTCTAATTATAAACCTAATCCTAACCTAATTCTAACCCTACCCTAACCTTAACAATAATTATAATCCTAACCCTTACCCTATTTATAAAATTGATATATGTAAATTATTTGTGAAGACTTCCCCTTGACACACTTTCCAAAGTGGACCTAGAAGAGGTAATAATTAATTATAAAAAGAGGCAATAATTAATTAATTTAATTATATAAGTCCATAATATTAAGTCTAAGAAAATCATGCAATATAATTAAAACCAATAAATTCTAAAAATTAAAACTTAATTTTAAGAGCATGTAAATAATTTAAAACTAAATAAATTCATAAAATTAAATTTAAATTTAAAATGCATGTTTGTTTTTTCTAAAATTAAAACAATTGTTATAATGACTTGGATAAGTCATCTATTTTTTTTTAGTAAACTACAAAAACCAATTAATTTAAGTTACCAATTAAATTAAAAAATAAAAGCAAAAACAAAAACTTAATATTAGTAGAGATATCTAACATAGATTAATAAGTTTGAATATTTAAAACTTATCATTCAAAATAATTTAACTCAATTCATAAATTTATTTAATATTTTCATGATTTTAATAAATTAACACTATTGGTGCTCATAATTTAAAAAATAATTAAATTTCTAAATATTTATTATACATTCCTAAATAAATTCTTAAAAAATATAGCATTTGTTGGTTAACCATACCACAAGTTACTATATAGCAAATTAATCCACCACTTTATTTGAAATAATTGAAATATAAAAGTTAGAGAAATGAAATAATAAAACTAAATAATATTCTAAAATTATTTTTAATTTTTAAATGTGCATGAAAGTAATTAAAACTCACAAATTAAAAGTAAATTTAAATAGCATTTTTCTCAAATATAATGAGACATAACTATAAATTTAAAATAAATATTGTATACTTTAATATTAAATTTATTATTATCATTTTAACATATTATATGTAACAATTCTAATAACATAACTTATACTTTTAAAATATAGCTTAAAACTTATACTATACAAAACCTCATATTAAATTTGATATATATTATATACACCATATTATTAATTTAACTAAGTGATGCTATAAACCATTTGACTTTAACCACTAGAGATTAATTTAATTTTAAATTCACAATTATAAAAACAATTTGTATTTTAAACATCATACAAGACTTTCCCTAAAATTCTAATTTAACTACTGCACATTAATTTAATTTTGAAAGAGATCACTTAGAAAATAGGGAGTTGTGGAGCTCTAATTTTAGTAACTATTAAAACTTACCAAAATGATATAAAAAACATATAAAAACTCTAGTTTTACACTACCTTTTTTTAATTTTCTCCATTATTGTTTTTTTTTTTTTCAGGAGACTCAAATTTTCTTGGTCTGCATGGAGGGTTGCCCTCAAATTGATGCAAGGACTTCCAGAGGTCATAACTTTTGACTCGGATGTGGGTTTTCTACGAAATTTTACAGGTGGATGCGTTATGAGGTGGCCAGTGGTTTCCCAACCGCCCTAGCGGGTTGGACCTCGTCTTGGCACTTTTTCGGGGCTTCAAACTTTCATCTTGGCCCTCAAAATGGCAAATTAGTGTTTTTTTCTAGTTTTTTAAAAGTTGCTTTTATTAATAACTCGAAACTCATGTTTCGAATTTAGGATGTTAGTTGGTTTTTCGTCCTACCTTAGCTTTATGAGCTTTTTGGGAAAAAACTGGATTCTCAAGATATGATTGTAAAATTACCTAAAATGGCAAAATCTGACAATTCTCGAAATCTGCCAAAAAAGGTAATTTTTTGTTTTTTTTTTTGTTTTCTTAGATATAAGAGAGTTTTCTCTTATTGTAGCAGCAGAGTTGAGGAATAGAAATTTTGTTATGTTTCAGCTTCCAATTTTTTGTCTCTCATGTTTAATGGCACAATTCTGTTGAGTGTATGTTGTGTGCTGCATCATTTGGTATCAGAGCAGGAAGATGGCTGGGAGAGGAAGAGGAAGAGGCGGTCTTGTCCAGATGCATAGAGAAATGCAAAATCTGCAAAGGCAAATAGCAGAACTTACAACACGGATGGAAACCCAAAGACTGGGTAGAGGAGGAGACGAATCTGATGAAGAGATAGGTCAAGGAGCTGCAAATCAAGATACAGAACATGAAGAAGAAGAATTAGAAGGCATGAGTTTTGAAGAGAGGATGCTCAGGGCCTTAGAAGGAAAAAATGACGGGATCAAGGTAGATGTTTCAGATTATGCAGGTAGTCTTAAACCAGAGGAGTTGATAGACTGGTTGAATGGCATGAGAAAATTTTTTGAATGGAAATCCATGACAGAGGAGAAGAAGGTAAAATTTGCATGCACCAAATTAAAGGGTCATGCAATGATTTGGTGGGATCATCTTCAAAAGGAATGAACAAGGAAAGGTAAGGATAAGATCCGGACATGGAATAAAATGGAGAAGAAGTTGAGAGAAAAATTTTTGCCCATAGATTATGCGCAAACCCTTTTTCGTAGGTTTCAAAATTTAAAGCAGAACCTCCCTTCTGTGCAAGATTATACAAATGAGTTTTATACACTGTCTATACGTATAGAGCATCAAGAAACTGATACACAAATGGCTGCTAGATATGTGAATGGCCTGAAATTTTCTATTCAAGATGAATTGAGCATGCATCGACTCAACAATATGGAAGAGGCTTACCAATTGGCTCTAAAGGCTGAAGAAAAACAAAAAAGACAGTATCATTAGCGGAATAGAGGAGGAAGAAGGGGTACATCAACCCCATTTCGAGGAGGTTCAAATTATGGCAGGGGAGAGTCATCCCATGGTGTGGAAAAACCAGTAGACACTCGGCAAGATCCTCCGAATCAAGAACGAGGAAGGGGATTTCAAAGAGGTAGAGGTTATGGTAGTGGTAGAGGATGGGAAAACCAGAGAAGGCCTTTCACTTGTTTCAGATGTGGAGAAGAAGGTCATAGGGCATTTGAATGCTCTAATTATAACATGCAAGAAAGAAATCAAGGAGGACAACCTAGGGTGAACATGATTCAAATGCAGCATGAAGTGGAAGGGACAGAACTGGAGGTTCCACCAGATGTGGGAGAAAGTCTCATGATGAGAAGAGCAATGGTGATTCCAGAGAAGGAGAAAACACAAGCCAAAAGCTCTGATGGTTCATGGCTTCGAACCAATATCTTCAGAACCAGATGCACTTCGGGTGGCAAGGTATGTCAAGTCATTGTTGATGGAGGTAGTTGTGAAAATATGGTTTCTAAAGAAATGATAGACAAATTGAATTTACACTATGAAAAACATCCTCATCCGTATCGCATTGCATGGTTTAAAAAGGGAAATGAAGTCACTGTTGATAAAAGATGCCTAATTAAGTTTAGCATAGGGAAGATCTATCAGGTTGAGATATGGTGTGATGTTGTCCTAATGGATGCCTGTCATGTGTTATTGGGAAGGCCATGGCAGTATGATCGAAAAGTTATGCATGATGGAGAGAAAAACACATACACCTTTTGGAAAGATGGCGCTAAGGTGATTTTATTGCCTCTCAAGGATGAAGGAAAAGGTGAGACCATGTTGTCTGAAAGAGATCTTGTTAAAGAAATGAAGGTGACAGGGTGTTGCTATGCATTAGTAGTGAAAAAAGGTGAAGAGGAAGACATTTCAGTTCCCCCAGAAGTAGCCGAGCTGTTGAAAGAATTTGTTGATGTTTTACCTAATGAATTGCCTGATGATCTACCACCAAAGAGAGATATTCAGCATCATATTGATTTGATTCCAGGAGCAACTCTACCCAACCAAGCAGCTTATAGGATGAATCCAACACAACATGCAGAGATGAATAAGCAAGTAACAGAACTCCTAAGTAAAGGTGTGGTGAGAGAGAGCATGAGCCCATGTGCTGTACCTACATTGTTAACCTCCAAAAAAGATGGAACATGGAGGATGTGCACTGATAGTAGAGCAATTAATAAGATTACCATCAAGTATCGGTTTCCTATACCTCGTATGGAGGACATGATGGATGTCCTTGCAGGGGCTAAATATTTCAGCAAGATCGACCTACGAAGTGGCTACCACCAAATCCAGATTTGAGAAGGGGATGAGTGGAAGACAGCGTTTAAGATTGGAGATGGATTATATGAGTGGATGGTTATGCCATTCGGGTTATCAAATGCACCTAGCACATTTATGAGATTGATGAACACTATACTACGCCCTTACATTGGTAAGTTTGTGGTAGTTTATTTTGATGATAGTTTGGTATTTAGTAACAGCAGAGAAGAGCATCTACAACACTTGAGGATCATCTTTGGTGTGTTAAGGAAGGAGAAGATCTATGCCAATTTGAAAAAGTGTAGGTTCATGCAGGACAGTTTGGTTTTTTTAGGCTTTGTCATTTCTAAAGATGGTGTCAGAATGGATCCAGAAAAGGTCAGCGCAATCCTAGAATGGCCTAGTCCAAGCAGCATCACAGCGGTAAAAAGTTTTCATGGCTTGGCCACTTTCTATCGAAAGTTCATTCGCAATTTCAGTAGTATTGTAGCTCCTATAACAGATTGCACCAAAGGGAGGGAGTTTGTATGGACCAAGGATGCTGAGGAGAGCTTTAAGTACTTGAAGAAAAAGGTAACAGAAGCACCTATACTTGCATTGCCAAATTTTGATAAAGTATTTGAAGTAGAATGTGATGCCTCCCATGTAGGAATAGGTGCTGTACTTAGCCAAGCTAGCAAACCTATAGCTTTCTTTAGTGAAAAGCTGAATGCAGTGGGAAAGAATTATTCTACTTATGATTTGGAATTTTATGCAATTGTCCAAGCATTGAGGCATTGGAGACATTATCTAGTTCCCCAGGAGTTTGTATTGTTTACAGATCATATTGCACTGAGGTACTTGAACACACAGAAAAAGTTGAATAGTAGGCATGCCAAGTGGGTCTCTTTCTTGCAGGGTTACAACTTTGTGTTGAAGCATAAGTCTGGAAAACAAAATCAGGTTGCAGATGCGTTAAGTAGGCGTGTTGCACTTTTGACCACAATGGAAGCTGAGGTGATTGGTTTTGATGCCATCAAAAATTTGTATGAGTCTGATGATGATTTTTGGGAGATTGTGGAACAATTGAAGGCACCAATATCTGGTAACTTGGATCACTTTAGGGGTGAATATTTTATGCAAGATGGGTATCTATTTAAAGGAAAACAACTATGCATACCAGCTGGCTCTATGAGGGACAACATTATCAGAGAATTTCATAGTAGTGGGTTGGCTAGACATTTTGGCAAGGACAAGACAATAGCCTTGATAGAAGATAAATATTACTAGCTAAAGATGAAAAGAGATATAACTAAGTATGTAACAAGGTGTAGAATCTACCAAGTGGCTAAGGGACATTCACAGAATACAGGATTGTATATGCCCTTACCAGTACCAGCTGCACCATGGACAGATTTGAGCATGGACTTTGTGTTGGGACTTCCACATACTCAACGAGGTAATGATTCCATTTTTGTAGTTGTTGATAGGTTCTCCAAGATGGTTCATTTTATTGCCTGTAAGAAGACTAATGATGCAACGAGGGTAGCAGAGTTATTTTTCTCAGAAATTGTTAGACTACATGGTGTTCCAAAGACTATTACCTCTGACAGGGATACCAAATTCCTCAGTCATTTCTGGAGGACTTTATGGAAGAAGATGGGGACCAAGTTACAGTTTAGTAGTGCATATCATCCTCAAACAGATGGGCAAACAGAGGTAGTTAATCAGAGTCTGGGAAATTTGCTGAGGTGTATTGTTGGAGAAAAGCCAAAACAATGGGATTTGGTATTACCCCAGGCCGAATTTGCCTATAATAGTTCTGTTAACCGATCAATAGGAAAGTCCCCTTTCCAGATTGTGTATGGCAGGAATCCTCGGGGTGTTCTAGATTTGGTATAGCTACCAATGAAAGATCGGGTCAGTGATGATGGGGAAGCATTTGCAGAACACCTTCAACAGTTGCAGCAAGAAGTGAGACAGAAGTTACAGGACAGTAATGAGAGGTATAAGAATTCAGTGGATCCTAGTCAGCGACATCAAACATTCAGTGAAGGTGACTTAGTGATGGTATATTTGAGAAAAGAGCGGTTTCCTACTGGAACATATCACAAGTTGAAGTACAAGAAAATTGGTCCTTGCAGAATTACAAAGAAGATCAATGATAATGCATATGAGGTTAGTTTACCAGATGATCTCGCTATTTCTCCCGTGTTTAATATTTCTGATTTATATGCATTCCATGGTGAGGATGATGCTGAAGATAGTCAACCAGAGGTGTCATGGCACAACCACATTCCCCATCAGAAGAAGGAAAAGATTGCACAGATTCTTGATAAGAACACTATCTCCACTCGGCACGGGCGTTACAACAAGTATTTAGTACAGTGGGAAGGCTTGCCACCAACAGATAGCACATGGATTACAGAGTGGGAAATGCAGAGGTTAGATCCCATCCAATGGCGGCAGTTTGAAGACACTCACTTGCAGGAGCTGCGTTCTTTTCAACCAGAGGAGAATGATGCAAGGACTTCCGGAGGTCATAACTTTTGACTCGGATGTGGGTTTTCTATGAAATTTTACAGGTGGATGCGTTATGAGGTGGCCAGTGGTTTTCCAACTAGCCCTAGCGGATTGGACCTCGTCTTGGCACTTTTTCAGGGCTTCAAACTTTCATCTTGGCCCTCAAAATGGCAAATTAGTGTTTTTTTCTAGTTTTTTAAAAGTTGCTTTTTTTAATAACTCAAAACTCATGTTTCGAATTTAGGATGTTAGTTGGTTTTTCATCCTACCTTAGCTTTATGAGCTTTTTGGGAAAAAACTGGATTCTCAAGATATGATTGTAAAATTACCTAAAATGGCAAAATCTGACAATTGTCGAAATCTGCCAAAAAAGGTAATTTTTTTTTTTTTTTTGTTTTCTTATATATAAGAGAGTTTTCTCTCATTGTAGCAACAGAGTTGAGGAATAGAAATTTTGTTATGTTTCAGCTTCCAATTTTTTGTCTCTCATGTTTAATGGCACAATTCTGTTGAGTGTATGTTGTGTGCTGCATCACAAATTTCTTCTTCTTGGTCTGCATGGAGGGTTG
Source organism: Cunninghamia lanceolata (assembly GCA_027924645.1). NCBI lineage: Eukaryota > Viridiplantae > Streptophyta > Pinopsida > Cupressales > Cupressaceae > Cunninghamia > Cunninghamia lanceolata. Next base: position 2,205,060 of record BSBN01000650.1, on the reverse strand, counting down.
CACAATTGAAGAATTTGGAATGGAGGTGTTTTACAAATTATTTTAACTATTTTATCAATTTAGCTGTGCAGCTGTAGGATTCACTGGGAAGATGGTATGCATGTAGGTTAAGATGAAGGAAAATGAGATATTTAGCTAGAGTTTGATTGCATGTATAGAAGATTGCAAAAAAAATCTAGATCCAAAAACCTCAATTTTCTTAGTGGGTTTCCACATATAATCTATATATGATTGGGTTTCAATTATTTTAGGTTAAAATTAAACAAAATATATTAATCTATATGCTGGTAGGATAAGGAAGTACAGAGTTAAATTATCAAAACAAATTTAATAAATTATAGGGGAGGGTGTATGTATATGTGTGTGTGTGTGTATATATATTGTATGCTATATTTAGCATTGATTTTTTAAACTATTTTTACCCTATGTTGTATTTAAAAAAATAGAATGTAGAGTATTAAAGTCCATTGTAATTGCTATTTTGACACTTTAAGATGACATTATAATATTATAATATGATATAATATTATAATATAGTATTATATTATAATATGATACAATATTATAATATATTATATAATATTATAATATACTATTATAAAATAATATGATATATTATAATATAATGTGATACGCCTTTGATCAATTTATGTAATTCTATTCTATTATATTATACTAAAATGAAATACTTTTTGAAAAAAAATTTATTGCGCAATGCTATTCTTTTATGTGAATATGTGTCCTTTCATATGCCATTTATGTAACGTTTCTTTTCATGTTAGTGGATATGCCATTCTGTCCATCCGATAATATATTTTAAATTAGGGAATCTTAATTGGTATTTTTAATTTTTTTTTACATAAATTTTGTTTTATGATGTTTGCTTACAGAATCTTAATTGTTTACGGGAATCTAAATCTTTCAGCCCTTGCTGCAACTGTAGGATGCCTCTCGTATAAAACCTGAAGTATTCTTCTGAGGACACTACCTAGCTATGTGATCCTATTGGCCACAAGAGAAACATACATCCTGTACCTTTGCCAAATCCACCACCACTCAGAAAAGCATTGGACTACTAAAAACTACCTCTACTAATTGTAGACTCAGTGCTCTGAGCTGGCTGATTAGGATAATGTTACCTAGCTCACTGCCAATTATAGTTTTTTTTATGGAGGTCTACCACCATGCTAAGGCTGAGAATTCTTTGGTTTTGGCTGAGAGTACTACTGCTACTGTTGTCCACCCTTGGTGGGTGCATGATGACCTCTGTAAGAACTTACTACCTACGACCGACCACCTCAAGACCCAAAGCCTGATGAAGGTGCACTACCAATCCGCACACTTGTACGTGCTCCAAGAGCCATAGCCAGATTCTCCTCTACTAGACAGGCCTTCTCAATTGCTACCTCCATGGTCTTAGGCTCAAATACATAAACTCCTCCATTGATTCAGGCATTCAAGCCCCTAATAAAGTGTTGTACTAACATAGCCTCATCATCGCCAATTCTTGCATACTACTTAAGCTCATAGAATCTATGTCATACTGCTCTACTAACATGGCAATTTGTCTCAACTCATGGAACTTGTCAGCTCACCACTGCTTCAGTGATCTGATAGGAAACGAGCTCTGAATCTCTCTAAGAACAACTCCCAAGAAACTATACCAATATCTAAGTACAACTTCTATTCCTCTAAATGCCACCATGTAGAAGCGAAACCTCTGAGATGCAAGATGACACATCTCACCTTGGTGTTACTACCATATGGATGCATGCAAAAACACCTACCCAAATCCAACAACCAGGTCTTTGCTTCCAAACCACTACTAGATCCATCAAAAGTTGGAGGGCGTGCCTTCAAAATATCTCTCATATGACTAGCTAAGGTATCCTCTTTCTCTGCTATTATCTCTCTCCTTCTAGGTGACCTTTCTCTTTCCCTAACCTTTGTCTGATCTACCTCCTATCTCTCTCCTGGCTAATCTACCTCCTGTCTAGGACCTAGACGAGCAAGGGCCTCTTCAAGCAATTGAGGCAACTGAGCTCCCTCTGGCTGACACTGATTCTCCATATTCTGGCCCCCACCTTCCTAAGCACTCTCATGAGGGGAACTAGGAGGAGGTGTACTGCCACCACCTCTCCCATGTCCTCTACCCTGACCCTAACCTCGACCTCAACCCATAGGCATCCTCCTACACACACACACACACCCCCAAGAAGAACCTTAGTTCTAAGATGAGGCATTAAAAGGGAAAACATAATCTTCAGAGTTTATCAACCAAGACAACATAATGGCTCATACTAACCCAGAGTACCCAGTGTTTGAAAAACCTAGCTTTGATACCAAGTGTAACGCCCCACCATGAAACCCTAGAAAAAAGTTAAACTAGGCATCACAAAAGGCTAATTTTTTTTACAAGAACTGATAACAAAGTATAATCAAATAATCACTTAGCATAGAAGTTTACTTTAATATCTAGGGATAACATGACTACATTACTAATTACTAACATAATCTGATAATCATCCATGATTAACCTAAAACTAAGAACATTAAAGAGACATAAATTTTTCCATTAATATCTTGCATAAAAATTACAATATATTTGAATTTCTCTTTACAAAGAGATACATCTTTACAAGACAACTTTATTGCTTAGTGAGTACATCAAAGTATATTCATCAATATAATAGTACATAATAATTTTGGTGTACAACATGAGTGTTTGTTCAAAAGATAACTCCTCAAGCACTCGAACAACTACACAAAAGACCAATGGAGAGATGCACATCCACCTGACCATGTGGAACCCTAAGGTCCACCCCCTATGCTAGGAGATAACAATAAGGTCCCATGACATGAAGAGTCATCTTAACAAAACTAAAACAAACAAGGACTATACATGACTACACAATCACACAAGTCAGACATCAACTCAGACATCTATTCCAGAGGCAACCACACAAACAAGGCAAGTGAACAACAAGGGAATGCTAGACTATAGTAGATAGGAGCATCATCACTTGGTTTGTCATGGGTTATCTTGGTAGGCCTTCTTAGGCTCTGGCTCCCATCTTGGGTTATCCCAGTAGCCTCTCCTGACCTTTGGTCCCCATACGAACTCACATGGAATCAACATACCTTCCATGTGGACAAGGTAGTTGATTTTGCCATTCTAGGCCTTCCCATCTCATCTCAAAACTAAAAAAGCACTTGAGCTATGAATGAGGCATCCAATTATCTTGTTAAGTGTGTTTACTACCCAACCCCCTAAGTTCATTAATTGGGTTATCACTTGATTAAGGAAACTCCCACATGGGTTATCCTGGATGCCACTTTAGGCTCTGGCCCCCATTGAGAGCCACTCCCCTTCCCATATCTAGAAAACCCCACTCAACAAGCATAACAATGGTATAATAATTCATGCAAGGTATTAGGCCTCTTGCATTTCAACATGGCCACAGTAATGCATTATCCATAGTTCCTATGTGAAGCAACCATACATCACATTTTCATTTTCTTTTTCTTAAACCAAAACCCAAACTGACTCACACATAAACAACATGAAATTGACCCATACAAGACATAACCTCATGCTATTTTACACCCACAACACATACATAAAGACAAAAATAAACTCTAATGCCTCCGAAACTAGCATAATTGACACAACTCACTCTATAAACATCATTAAATTCCAACAATATAAATTTCTTTACATAATAATACCAAATATTATCTAAGTGTATCATTACTTAAATGTAATATCTATGAATTTCAACTCAAATATAACCCTTTACATCTAAAACCTAATCTTATTAGATTTCTTATTCTATAACAAATTTATTCAAAATAAACAACAAATATTTCAATGGTATTAAATAATGACCATCTAATTTGAAATAATAACAATAATAATAGTAAAGTAATAATGATAATAACAATACTAATAATAGTAATACTAGTACTGCTAATAATCATGGAGTAATAAAAACAATAGGTAATACTTAGTTGCTAAATAGGTCCATACAAGACTTCATTATTGCTGCAAAGATTTTTATCAAAAAAACTTCTAACTAAAATAACAATAGTAAATTTAATTTTTACCAATATGAAACCATTCATTAGAGACAAAGATCACCTCTAAAGATACACTTATGTTGTGGACTAAATGCCGCTATTGGGACACATTAGGGAATATAATCTTAAAGCCAGGGCGAACTAGAGATGGCCTCATATAAAGACTATTGATATAGATTGGCTAAAATTTTAATTGTATAGTCCGTTAAGTAAACACGGATGTAATTTTCATATTACTATAAGATGGTTGGAAATACAATGCATGAACGGAAGCTATTAACAAACATGCTAAAGGAAAACTTCCAACTTGGTCAAGTGTATGCCAGAGCCACAAACACTGGATTTATTTAGCTATATCAATGAAATTTCAATGCATAGTTTTATCAAGAGGTAAGGATAGTTGTTGCAACTATACTCAACCTGGAGACAAGCGCACACAAAAGACATTGGGGCACGTCTCTTCTGATGAATATCTTCTAAAAAAAATAGGGGCTATAGGGGAAACACAAGTATAAGGAAATCTTAAGGACCTTAGATTCGAATGTGACTATCCAAGAAGATAGCATACAAACTTGACATAAATCCCGATCTTGATGGTTATTAACATAGTTTCTATTTGCTACTGAAGCCAAGAGTAAATGACAAATGGTTGAAAGAAGATAAAACTACTAGTGTAAAACCCATTCCTATATTAGTTAGACTGACTCATAAATGCTGAGACCTCTCCTAAATTTCCTTCGTAGAGGCTGTTTGAATCATAAAAAGGCCAACCAAATAATATAGAAGCCGTTTGACTCATAAGGAATGCCATTTGATTTTCATAGATGGCAAAACATTAAATGGTGATTCATATAAATAGTAAATGGTTTGCCTAATAAGTGATTTAGGGAATAAGATTTTACTCTTAGTGAGACCCTTATCTTTAATAGGTATGATTTCTTACAAGAGGATCACTTATAGAAGAAGAAGGGGACAAAAGATGCTGAAGCATAGAACTCATCTGGAAAATAAAGCACCAAATGACCCAACAGAGATGCGGGGATACTAACCTGGTGCCTAAAGATTACATTCAACAATAAGGGAGGATAATGTGAAATCAAAGAGAGATAAAAGCTAGGACGATGAAAGCACTAAGGTGGAATCATAGCCATGACATGAGAGCTGATTGAAAGAATGCCTCAAAAGGGTTAACGATCTCATGGTATCAACATTGATGGATTAAGAAATATCAACTTCCTCACATCAGAGAGATTGTAGTATATACACAAAATGGTTTTCTTTGAAGAAAGAAACTTAACAACATTCAAGCAGGTGCAATTGCCAAGACTAGAGTAGGCAGAACCTATAGGAATGCTCTGGCAAAAAAACTTATTAAATTGCATCTAAGAAAATGCCATCTCACAAAATGTGATGATTGCAGGTATGCACAAAAAGGTCTGATCCACAAGAAACCTTGGGAGGGATCGTATACAAGAAGCAGAGATTGCACTATATACACATAATAGATTTGTTGATTTAAATTCTACGATCTTGCATTCAGAATCACTCAATAGAGAATATGACTATCAATATATATATATATATATATATATATATATATATATATATATATATATATATTTACACACATAAATCACATATGAAAATATACTTAAATCATACAAGAACTTACTTGGAAGCAAGATGAGGAATTTCAAGAACACGACCTCAGAAAATCCCCTTCCACAAAGAGTCCTTCCTTCCCCCAAAATGTCCAATGTCCTCCCTTTTCTAGAAATTGATGATGCCCCCAAATAAAATGTTTAGACCCATTGAAATAGTAAAACAATAAATTCCCCCATAACTACAATTTCTCGTTACAGGCCATCCACTACTACCTTAATTTTCCACTACCCCCCAGCACGACAATTTCAAATTTTTTATTTATTTTGGGTTGCACAACCAGATTATTTGACAACCCAATATTCTAATTTGTTAGTCTTAATTGGAAAATAGAACATTTAATATTTAAACACAATAATAACTTTTATTAATACTTATTATGTTTTATATCCACTTCCTCCAAAATATAAAATTTGCTTAAATATTAACATTTTGCATTAATATTATCAATTAAATTCACAATTTAAGATTCTTATTTACCTATTAATGTTATTATTTATTTACCAAAGTGGATATTTAATTTTTTCTATTTAATAATGCAACTAAATTAAAACAATATCACACAATGCAACCTGAAAACCCACATACCGGACAATACCAGACAACCTCAACAAGGATGACTTACCATCAAACCCAAACCAACCAATCTAACAGATCACATGACATAAATTCACTAAGGAAGGTGATAACAAGCTAAGGGAACTTATGTCATCTCTGATCCATAATTCTCCATTGGATATAAGGCATGCTTAGACCTGTCAATTTAGGTGAAGTTGATGCCTGGTACCTGCAATCCTGCAACAACAAGATGTCAAACATATATATAATCATCAAAACAAGCACACTATGATAGGGAATCATAGTGTAGCAGGGTGCTCATCATGAGTAATGCTACACTATCCCTTCACAAAGCACATTGCATTATCCACATCAAGCAAGTACATGAATAACTAAGCATCTATATAAAGCATCATCAAATAATCACATAAGTACCTAATAAGATTAATCCACATAATCAATTGAGTCCATAACCATCCATAATATAAGCATAAAACATTAGTTCAAATAGTATCATTAGAGCAATAAGAAAGTATCATCATCAAATAGTAAATCTAGAATGTCATAATGTCCAGATATGAAGAAATAACTAACAGTCTATTAGAAAGCCAAAATGAGGGGCACTACAAGCTAGGTATAGCAGTCCTCCAATCATTGATCTATATTTGCTCTGATCAGCCATAGGGGACATATCATCTTTGTTGAGCTTGCAACTAGTTGTCATGGGAGTACAAACTGGTTTAGATTCTTCCATTCCAAACTTCTTCAACAACTCCTTGACGTACTTAGATTGTGAAATGAAAATGTCCTTATCTGTCCAATTAATTTGCAATCTAAGAAGAATTTCATCTCACCACACATTGACATCTCAAATTCTTTTTACATCTCATCTACAAAGTTCTTACACATACCTTCATTTCCACCAAAGATTATATCATCTACATAGACTTCAATAATCATGATTTGATCTTTGCTTACCTTGATATACAAGTTACTGTCTGTAGACCCTTCACTAAATCCCTGCTGCAACAAATACCTATCCAATCTTGCATACCAAGCTCTAGGAGCTTGCTTCAGTCCATACAATGCCTTCTTCAATCTGCATACTATGTCTATTCTATCTGATAACTAAAATCCATTTGATTGCTCTAGATATACTTCCTCTTTCAACTCACCATTTAGAAAAGAAGACTTCACATCCATCTGGTATACTTTGAAATCTTTATGTGTCACATAAGCTAGAAACAATCTAATAGCTTCCAGTCTTGTCACCAGAGAAAAACTTTCCTAATAGTCTATTCCTTCCACTTGAGAGTAGCCTTTGCATACAAGTCTAGCTTTGTTTATTACTACTTCTCCATTCTCATTCAACTTATTCCTAAAAACCCACTTTGTTCCAATCACATTCTTATCTATAGGCCTAGGGACAAGTTCCCAAGTCTTGTTCTTTTCAATTTGCATCAATTTTTCTTCCATTCCCTTGACCCAATGTTCATCTCTACATGCTTCAGAGACAGTCTTAGGTTCAACCTTTTAAATTAAATAGAGATTTACCTGTTCTTTTGCAATTCTTCTTCTCGTCATAACTCCTTTATTTTTATCACCAATGATTTGATCCTCTAAGTGATTCTTTTGCACATACTTGGGGGTTTTAGGAACTCTTTCCATAGCTTCTTCTTCCTCACTCTAAACTTCATTGTCTTTGACTTCTTCAACTACTTTTGTATTAGCAGACTCATCTGATTCATATCCATTAGGCTCTAAGTTCTTCTGAATATCTTCATCTACCTTCACATTTACACTTTCAATAATCTTCCTCAACCTTCTGCTATAGCACTGATAGGCTTTGCTCTTGGTGGAGTACCCAAGGAATATGCCTTCATCACATCTAGCATCAAACTTTCCCAACTCTTCATGTCTTCTGATGTAGCATTTGCTTCCAAGAACTTTGAAATACTTGAAAATAGGAGTTCTTCCATACCACAGCTCATAAGGTGTCTTTGTTCCATTTGCTTTGACTTGCACTCTATTTTGAATGTAGACAATAATATGAATAGCTTCTTTTAAATAAACTTCTAGAAGGTCAGCTTCTTTGATCATTGTTCTAGCAGCTTCCTAAACTATTCTTTTCTTCCTTTCAACTACTCCATTTTGCTAAGGAGTTATGGGGGTAGACAATTGTCTCTTTATCCCATGTTCTTCACAAAAAACATTGAATTAATTTGAAGTAAACTCACCACCTCTGTTAGATCTCAGACACTTGATTCTCAAATCCATTTCATTTTCAACCATTACTTTAAATGACTTGAACCTGTTTAGGGCTTCTAATTTTTCTTTAAGGAAGTAACCCAAGTCATTCTTGAATAAACATCAAGAAGAAGCATGAAATACCTATCACCTTGTAGACTTCTTGTTCTTGTAGGATCACATAGATTTGTATGCACCAACTCCAACAGATTAGTAGAGGATTGTTCCTTGCACTTGAAACTTATCTTTTCTTCCCAAACTAACATTCTTTACAAATGGTATTAGTAGGCTTCACAATCTTAGGAAGGTCTCTTACAACTTGGACTGAGCTTATTCTCACCAAATTATCAAAGTTAATATGAGACATTTTCCTATGCCATAACCAGGTTTCATTTGTCTGAGCCAACAAACAATTGTCAGTACCTTTCAAATGATAAACATTACCATGAGTCTTCTTACCAACAACAATTATAGTTCTAGAGCTTTTCCTTATTTCACATCCATTATCCTTAAATATCAGATTGTATCCTTTCTCACACATCTATCCAAGACATAGAAGATTGTGCTTTAATCCATTGACATAAAGAACATCATCTGTATTATGCTTGCCATCAAAAGTAATTGACCCTTTTCCTCAAATATTACTAGTTGCATCATCACCAAACCTAACCAGTCCTCCATCATACTTTTCCAATTTAACAAACTTACTTTTATCTCCTATCATGTTATTTGAACATCCATTGTTAATGATCCATTCATCTTCCTTTTTAGCATGAAATGCAAACAACTCTCCTGGACTTCGTTTCTTCTCATAGCTTACAAGGTTAGCAGAAATGGGTTCTTCTCTTAGGGCAATAAACAAGCATTCACTAGCATTACCATCTTCAAAATTAGGATCATCATCATTTACACCATCATCATCTCTAACATAGTAACTCTTTCTTACCATCTTACTTTTACTTTCATTTTTCTTGATCTTCAAAGCTCTATCAGGACATCTTAAAGCATAGTGACCAATCTTACCACAACTGAAACATTTGAAAGGTAACTTACCTCTAAACTTTCCACTACCTCTTTTCATTCTACTTGTAAATTTTTCCTCAAGCTCATCAAAGTCTTCTTCATTTGATTCCACAACACACTTATTTGATCTAGCAGTCTTTTCTTCCTTGGCCTTAAAAGTAGTCTCAGTTTTCGTAGGGCCATTAGTAGTACCAAATTCTCTCATCTCAAAAGTAGTCATCTTACCAAGCAATTGATCTTTTGAAAGCTTATCCATATCAAACAATTCTTCAATGGCAGACACCTTGTGACTATAAGATTTGGAAAGAGTTCTGAGTACCTTATCTACAACATCCTTATAATCTATCATTCCACGAAGAGCCTTGATGCTACTAACAACTTCATCAATCTTCTGTATGTAACTTGTTATGTTCTAATCTTTAGACATCTGCATAGTTTCATATACGGTCTTTAAGTTTTGCAACTTAGCCTTCTTGATAGATTGATAACCTTCATAGATGTTTTTCAATTTCACCCAAATCTCATGAGCAATTTCCAGATCCACAACTTTCACCATTTCAATGTTGGATAAAGCATTTTGTAGAGCATTTTTAGCTTTTCCATTAGTCTCATAGGCCCTAATCTCAAGTGCAATCTTCAGACCATCCTTAAGTATTTTGTATTCATCTTCAACTATTTTCCAAACATTAAAACCAATAGAAACAAGATAAATTTGCATTCGTATCTTCTAGAAGGTATAGTTAGATCCATCAAACTAAGGAATGTCTTTCTTGTGCACCATCCTAGATCTACCTTAAGATGTTAGGATTTCTTCCAAGGAACCTCGCTCTAATACCAATTGTTGAAGGCACAAGACAACTAAGAGGGGGGTGAATTAGTTATATCAAAAACCTTAAATTCTTTTGAACAAAATCACATTCACATTCACTTACTTTAACCCCTTCATCTGTTATGAAGATTAAACATGAAATGCAGAATCAAAACTTAAACACATCAACACCATACACACATGAACACTAGATTTTTTATGTGGAAAAACCTAAAATGGAAAAACCACAGTGAGTGTCAGCTCATAATATAATGTAGTAACTATACCAAATAACAAAAGAGGCTTACTACCTAGAAGAATACTCACCACAAAAAGGCTCAATGAGAAGGGGTTGTTCATTGCCAAGAGGGGTGGCTCACTACCATGAACTGATATGATAGCATCTACATGTCTGAATTCAGTTCCATTGAAGCCCAATACATATCACCTTCACTTCCTTACAACAAAAACACTTTCATCTTCACATCTTCACATCCACACACACTACACACATATTTATTACATTTATTTATACCAATCATCAACCTTAGACCATACATCAAGGTCAGCAATACAATCTACAACCTTTGGAATAGTCTCCAAGGTTGGCAAACATACATAATTCAAATTAGGTCTAGACCTAAAAAAACTTGCGTAGAAAATTATTGAAAGAAGAATACTTCATGGCTTAGCTTGAGCCCAAATACATCTTCACATGTGCTTCAACACACTTCTACAATCTACGAAATAGAACTGCAAAGAGTGTTAACACCCAAGTTGGCCAAACTTGTGCAAACACCAAGAATACTTAGACACACACTTCCAAGAACTTAATATTAGCTTATGGATCAATCTCAAGCCTTTAGCATGATCTAGAGACATCCAAAAACAACATAAAATCACTTGGGAGCCAACAAATCTAGCTACAACAAGTTTCACTTGAAGACAACAAATCTCACTTAAAGACAAATTACAAACAACACTGCTAAGTTTTGCTATTCAATAACTTGCTTTCTAGAGAACCAAATCACAAATACTTTGGAATGAAGATAGCTAAGGACATTATAAACATATGTCTAGAATCACATCACCTAAAGCCACTTTGTGGAGAAATACAGAGAAATATACTTTCTCCCAGACACCTCTGTACAACTCATAAACTCTGTCAAATATGGTCCTCAAACTGGTGAAAACAACTTCTACTTTACAGTGATCCAGACAACCAAAATTTGGATTTATGACCTTCAAACACTTCTCTAAAACATATCCACATCTCATACTCTTGTCTTCAGCATAGAAGAAATGTAGAGTAAAAACTTAGACAGTATCCTACAAACCAGAATACTTTGCAACACACTGTTTCCACTTGGAGATCAAATTTTCTCAAAAGCACTTGGAAACTTAGAAACATTAACAATATGCTAGCATCATCAACACTTCTTCAAGTCATTCAAATTACCTCAACATAACAACTTAATAAATCAACAATCAACAATATCAGAAGACACATTTGACACCAATGACAACACAATCATGTTAACATCAATGACAACACTGGTTAGCACATAATTGCAACATACTCATCTCTTTTAATTCTTCAATCAAGATTTGAATTTACCCTCTCGTGATTACATATCATCTTGTCATACCCCACAACATTACTTCTCTAACTTTCTTAATGAATCTCCATGTGGAATTTCTCCCCCATCTATCTCACCTCTTCACATGTGTATTTATTTTTATCTAAGCCATGATACATATTTTGATAATTGAATTAACTCTCATCCTTTTCCCATCATTGTTATTTGCATACTTCACACCTATGCTAATTCCACACTTAGTGACTCTTATTCCTCTCATTATGATCACTGTTGATGCTAATGTGACTACCATTTTCTATAATAATTTGGATCCTCCTTTATATTATACTCCTTTCAATACCAAACCCTTTTAACAAATTAAATGGGATGAATTACATTATGATATTGACTCTTACCTTATTCCTTTCTTCCTATTCCTTCTCCTATATCCATACATTATCCTTTAAAAATGAATCTACTTTTCTATACTTCTATGTATTCCCTCCCCTTTGAATTATCTTAAATTGTTTTATTATTACCCATTCTACATTATTATCTACTTCTTATGAGTCTTTACCTCCCTTTGTTGCATACCCAATTATTCTTTGCAAACCCACATTTTCTTCATCTATAAAAATTTCACTTCCTCCTTATGATTGGTCCTCTCTCTTCCCATCATAATAAAATTTTACCCCTTTATTCCTTCTCCATTCTCCCATCAATTTTAATTCCACAATATGTCTACTATAGCACATGTGATTAGAACAATAATATTAATTCTTTTGAAAATACCACATTAGATTCATTTTATGGTGAAAATGTGAATGCTACTCTTTCTATTAATATTTTTTCTATGGGTGATGCATCCTTGTCTTCTACAATATTATTTTCAATTTCTAAGGAAAAGAAATCTAAAGTACATGTGAACACTCTTATAGATTCTATGTATGCATTTCATTATGAACATATTCTTATTTCTTTGTTACCCAATCCTTTAAACAACTATGCAATTAATTGGTTTACTTTGTGCACAATGCCTTTTGCTCCCTTTCATGATAATAGATATACATTTATCAATAATTCTTCACATATATCCCACTTTATGCAAGAGCATCCCTAGGTGTAGAGGCAAGCTTGCATCAACCAAAAAAATATTTTCTTTCTACTTTTTAGTTGTTAGTAGTTTCAAAATAAGCCACTGCATTTTACTGCAAGTTAAGATTTGGTTTGTGAACATGTACCAAACTGATGGATTTGCATGATTTAACTCCTCCCACTTGGGCCAAGTTATTTGGATTTTACATGAAGAAAGAAATACATGTGAATATTCATTGGACCCAAGAGAGCATATGTCGAGCACCAAATAGGGATTCTCCTTTCCATTACCACTACATGGATTTAGATTTTATTAACATGGGTTGGCTACATGTCTTATGTGGACTAGGGCTTTGTGCCACCTTGTAACTAATGCTTATCATCTTTGAGACTTGGGATTTCTATATAAACATGGTTTGAGATTATATAAAGACATCACTAGGAGAAGGAGGAATCAAGTAGGAGAGAAAGGGAATGAATCTTGAGAGGAAGAGTGTGAGCATGAGGATGAGAGTCTAAAATGGAGTCTTATATTGAGAATAAAGATATTGATAGTGTAGAATATATGAATGTAATAAGTTTATTCTAAGTAGTTTATTTCCATGTTAGTAATCAAATGGCTATGGCCAAGCATGTAGGAAGCCCATTGTGATAAGTTGTAATCATTCAAATTTGTGAAATCAATAACATTTATCTTGTTGTTCTATGAAATTCTTCCTTGTATCCTGTGTTGTTTATTTTAGTTGCATGGTTGTACAATCCTTCATTTGTTCCTCCATCCATGACTTCATTAAGTACTACCAGAGCATAAGGATTAGGATTTTGAGGGTTGAAGAGAGAAAATGAGGAAGATTATGTTTGTCAAACTAAGGTATCTTGTGAAGGTCTTGTGGATAGATCACTAAGTGTGAGGAAATCATAAGAGTTTATAAGTAGACCTCTAAAACTTGAGGTATCTCAAGTAGGAAGGTTGTAAATAGAGCACTCATTATGAAGCAATTTATAGGGTGATTATGGATAGACCTCTAATACAAGGTAGTTTACATCAGATTCAAGATGTTGCCAAAGATAAGGTATGGTATTATTAATATTGTTGGAAGAATGGAAGATATGTATGAGATGATGAAAGCTATGTAGAACAAAATGGATGCCTTTGAACAAGACCGTAGAAGAAACCCTAACCCTAGGGTTAAAGAGAGTGATGGAGAATAAGAAGCAAACTTTATTGAGAAAAATGAAAATGAAGAAGGAGATAAGGAAGAAATGATGCTAAGAGCCATATCAGATATTGGTAAGAGGACTAGAGTAGACATTCCTAATTATTCTAGTAATTTGAACCTTGAAGAGTTGATAGATTAGATAACTGATTTAGAGGAGCACTTTGAGTGTGATGATATTGTTGATTTGGATAGAGTGAAATTTGCTAAGACAAAGTTGAAAGGACATGTTTCCATTTACTAGAGAGGAATAGGAAAGGTAAACCTAGCATTGGAAAGTGTGATAAGATGGTAGAAAATTTAAAGTCCAAGTTCATTTCTACAAATTATCAATTAAAGTTTTTGAAGGAATTGCATAATTTGAGATAGAGAAACATGACTATGAAAGAATATACTAAAGAGTACTATAGGGTAACAATATAATTTGGGCATGAGGAAGGAGGTAAGAAAGTAGAAAATTATATCAATGGCTCAAGGAAATCTATTCATGAAGAGTTTGGCATGTGAAATATCCAAATAATAGAAGATGATTACCTACTGGCCCTCGTCACAGAAACAAAACTAAATCATAGATTGGACGAGAAGAATAACCAACAAAGAAAAAAAAGAAGAGATATTCTAAAGTGGTAGTATGAGATGTGGTGACAAAGGAGCATACCCAAGGTGTCAAGGGAGAGGTATCACATAACATAATGAAGGAGAAAGGTAAAATAATCATCGTAGGGATACAAAAGATGGTGATTCCTACCACAATGACCAAAGAGATGATATAAGTACCTACCATAGAGGTAGAGATGATGGTAAATACTATTTCAAAGATGAGGAAGGCAATGATGAAAACTACAAAATGATTATTAGTAGGGTAGAGGATAATATGGGAGGAATAAGAGATCTCTCAGAGGAACCTATTTTAAGTGTGGGGAAAAAGTACATAGAGCATTTGAGTGCTAAGGAAAGAGGGTAGAAGGTAGTGCAAGATTGCATTTGTGGATGAGAATTCACCTAGTTTGGAAAGGGACCCAAAACATGTAGAATGGTTTGTCTTGAGGAGAGTATTGAGGTGTGATATTAGAAGATAATCATTGTAGAGGAAGAGTTTGTTTAGGACTAGATGCAAGTCAAGAGGTAAATATTGTAATATTGATATGGGTAGTGGTAGCATAGACTACTTGGTATCTAAAAAGATGGTTGAAAGGTTTGGATTAAAGAGGTTGAAGCATACACACCTTATAGGATTGGTTCGTTGTAGTAGGGAGACAAAATATTGGTGGAGGAATGATGTTTGGTAAGATTCAAGATAGAAGCATACTATGACAAGGTGTTGTACAATATTGTGCCAATGGATGTGTGTCATTTGTTATTGGGAACTAGGAAGGCCTTGGTAATTTGATAGAAGTCTTGTATATGATGAGAGATATAACACATACACAATTTGGAAGGATGGCAAGAAACACAAGTTGATTTTGCTAAGTGAGACTGAAGAATAGTTTTGTAATGGTGTGTAAATTTTCTTTGGAGATGAGAATTATGTTAGTGTAAATAGGTTCATTACATATCTAGTTAGCTAATCACCTTTTCTTGGTCAGACCTATTCACCTTTATCTTAAGCTTACTTAGAGGTTATTCTTTCATTTGTCTCACCTCATGTGGATTTGACACATGTCTGACACTTGTCTCAAGTGAGGTAACATGTGTTTCACAATTGGATGGGTAGTTAGACATTCAGTCCTACCTTCCTATCTCTCCTTCCTTGTCTTTATATTAAAGGGCCCTTATTGTAAATCTCATTCACTTTTGATAATATTCATTTGGCTTTTGAGCTCTCATTTTATTTGTGGAAGCTATCTTGGTGTTTACATTCTCATCTTGGAAATTCCAATTGTAATGCCCACCCTAGTTTGTTCCTTGGGTGATTTTTGATTCATGTGTTATATGGTGTTCTAAGTGTTTATTAGTGTATTATTTTATTATTCTATTTTGATACATTGCACCAAACTTTTCAATGAGGTCTATGGTGCCATCGATGGGGTTTGAGGGGTATTTTGCATGACCATCAAGGCATTTCTGATGGGGTTGTGCTTTGTTATTTGGTTTCTAGCTATGCATTATGGGATGCATATGTTGTGATTGTGCATGTTATATTATTCTAGTGCTTCAGATTTACTATTTTCACTATACTTTTTATAGTTGTGATTATCATATTATTCCCATGTTGTGTAATGTTTCTGTTTATGCATCATGTTCTTGGATCATGCTAGTCGTAGATGATTATAGTGGATGTGATTATTTTATATCATGTGTGATTATACCACATTGGAGTGGATTATGTTGCTTTAGATATTATATGTGGAGTAGGTATGCTTGATGATTGACTTGAGTGTGCAGGTAATTATAGATGTTAACTTGTTGCAAATATGTGCCTAACCGATGTTGTCATTAATGTCAACATATCTGTGTTGTTATTAGTGTCAACTATGCTCTTATTTTGTTACTTGCTTGTGATGAATATTTCTTTGCATAAGTCCTAAAGATCATGAGAATATGTTTTTGATATTGATTTTCCAAGTGCTTTTGAGAAAATTTGCCCTCCTAGTAGAAATAATGTGTTATAGAGTATCTTGGATTAATGATGAATAGTTTAGTAGTTTGTCCGCATTTGTTGTAGAATGAATATCTTTGTCTATATATTGGAAGTCATTTAGAGGCATGTCTAAATATTCTATGTTCCAAGTTTGAGCATCTAGTATGAAGATCTGAGTAAGTTATGTTCACTAGAGTAAAAACTGCTTTTTCTATGTATTCAGTGGTGATAGGGGGAAAGTATTTTTCTCTGCATTCCTCCACATTGAAGTATCTTGGTTTGTAGATCTAGAGTTAAGTTTGGGATGATGTTATGTGACTTCCAATCAAATAATTCATGTTTTGGTGGTTCACAAGCAATCTTTTCTTTATGACAGTAGCTGACAATGTTGTTTATGTGCTCCAGTTTGAATAATCTTCTTGACAGAGTGGTTAGAGGTTGTGCGGTTGTTCTTGATGATTACAATGCGCTTGTGGATGTATCTTAATCATGTTCCTACCTTTTGATTGGTTCACAAATAGTAATTTGGATTGTGGATAAAGACTGTTCCTAAAAGACTTAGTGTTCACTCCAAGTCTTGGCTGACCTAGTTGTTTTCACTACTTGTGGAGATGCATTTAAGATTGTGAAAGCATGTTGTGGCAAGGAAGTTTGCAATTGAGTCCCAACTAAGGAGTTATGTGATCCACATTCATCCTTTTCCTTCGCAACATGATTTAGGTCCAGACCTATTATAATGTATGTTTGTAATGTTTGTAATGCTGACCTTGGAGATTATTCCAATGGTTGATGATTGCAATGCCAACCTTGATGATCATTCAAAGGTTGATGAATTGTATATATACTTGAATGAAATCATGAAAATGTATGAAAAGTGAAAATGTGAATATAAGTGTGAAGAGTAAAGGTAGAGCAAAGTAGAGAAAATAAATTGCACTTCAATGGAACTAAACTCAGGCATGGAGTAGATGCTATCAAATCAGTTCACAAACCTTTGGCAATGAGCCCTAACTTTTGCAGTGAGAATTTTGGGTAGTGAGCCTTTGATTTTTGGTATTGCTATAACATATTTATTTTGTGAGCTAACACTCATTGTGGGTTTTCCCCTCTGGGGTTTTCTATGTAAAAATCTAGTGTCTCTTATCATGAATGTGTAAATATGTTTAAGTTCATGTTTCATACTTTCATGACTAAATTACAAATGCAGTGTTGATTGGTTGATGTTTTAATGGTTTTAAAATATTAGCTACAACTATTTCACCTCCCCTCTTAGTTGTATTGCTCTTTTCAACAATTGGTATTAGAGCAGAGGTTCCTTAGTAAAGAGTCTAATAGCTTGAGGTATAATGTCTAGAAGATAAATGTGAAAAAGTATACTATCCCTGAAAATGGTCCATCAGATGATGATGAAGTCAAATAGTATGAAATTAATGGAAAGGATAGAGATGCTTTATTAAATGCCTTATCTAACATGACTTGTGAAAGTTATGGATTTGGAGACTGCTCATGAGATCTAGGATAAGTTAAAAATTTTATATGAAGGAGATGATTTTGTAAAAAGTGCCAAACTACAAAACCTGAAGGCAAAGTATGAAGCCCTAAAGATGAGTGAAGATGAAAACATAACTATGTACATGTAGAGAGTTGATGAAATTGTCAATGGAACCAAAGGTCTTAGAGGTACTACAAAGGAGGATGAGGTTGTGATGAAGATTTTTAGGTCATTTCCTAAATCCTATAGTCACAAAGTGGCAGCAATTGAAGAGCTTATGAGTGTGCAAAAGATTTCAAAAGGTTAGTTTCTCGAGAACTTACAACTTTTGAAATGAGAGAATTTGGTGATGCTCTGCCAAAGATTGAGACTGCTTTCAAAGACAGTACTTTAGAAAAGACTTCAAGAGCTCACAAATATGCCATGGAATATGATGATGACCTATATGAGCTTGAAGCAAAATTTGTAGATAGAATGCAAAGAGGTTTCGATAAGTACAAAGGCAAATTGCCATTCAAACGCTTTTCTTGTGGTAAGATTGGTCACTATGCATCCAGATGTCCAAAGAGAATTGAAAGAAGTAAGAAGAAATTTGAAACTAAACCTAGGGTTGTAAAGAAATGTTATATTGTTAGAGATCTTGATGATTATGGTGTAACTGATGATGAGTCTGATGATGCTAGTACTAGTGCAAATGAATTCTTGTTTATTGCTATTAAGGAAGAACTTGTATCTACTAATCTTGTTAGCTGTGTGAAGGAAGAAAAACAAGTGGAAGAAAGTTCTTTGTCTATTCAGATGGAGAAAGATAAGGATGAATGCATTATTGATAGTGGATACTCACATCACATGATCGGTGACAAAAGTAAGTTTGTAAGTTTGGAAAAATATGATGGAGAGCTGGTTAGGTTTGGAGATAATGTAGGTGGTAAGATTTGTGGAAAAGGATCTATTTCATTTGATGGAAAGCATAATACGGATGATGTCCTATATGTGAAATTTTTAAAGCATAATATTTTAAGTGTTGGGCAGATGTGTAACAAAGGCTATGATCTCATATTCAAGGACAATGTATGCAAGATCATGGAAAGCTCTAGAACAGTGATTGCTACTGGTAAGAAGACCAGAGGTAATATTTATCAATTAAGAGGAACTAATGATTACTATTTGTTGGCTTAGACAGATGGGAGTTGGTTGTGGCATAGAAGGATGTGTCATATCAATTTTTACAACTTGGTGTAGATAAGTTTAGTATAGGCTGTGAGAGATTTTCCTAAGCTTGTAAAGCCTACTAATACAATTTGTAAGGAATGTCAGTTGGGAAAGTAGACAAGAACAAGTTTCAAGAGAAAAGAATAGTTTTCTGTTAGATTGCTAGATCTGGTACATACAGATTTATGTCGTCCTACAAGGATAAGAAGTTTGCAAGGAGACAGGTACTTTATGTTGCTTATTAATGTTTATTCTAGGATGACTTGGGTCACTTTTCTAAAAGATAAATCAAAAGCCCTAGAAAAGTTCAAGTACTTCAAGGCAATAGTTGAGAATGATCTAGAATTGAGAATTATATGCTTAAGGTCTGACAGATGAGGTGAGTTTACATCAAATGAATTCAACACTTTTTGTGAAGAAAAAAGAATAAAAAGATAGTTATGTTCTCTAGGACTCCTCAACAATATGGAGTTGTTGAAAGAAAGAACAGGATAGTTCAAGAAGCTACTAGAACTATGATGAAGGAGGCTAGCCTACCAAAAGTTGGAAGTAAATGCTATATCAAAAGAGAAGAAGATCTAGGCAAGTTTGATGCTAGATGTGATGAAGGAATTTTTCTTGGTTACTCTACTAAGAGAAAGGCCTACTAGTGCTACAATAAGAGACTAAAAAAGATTGTTGAGAGTGCTAATGTGAAGGTGGATGAAGACAAGGAAAGAATATCATATCTAAGTGGCTATGAATCAGTTGAACCTGTGGCTACAGTGACTAAAGAAAAAATTGAACAAGAAGACAGTCAAGATGAAGAAGAAAAGGCTCCAGTAAGTATTGCTAAAACTCCTAGGTATGTATGGATTAATTATTCTGAAGATCAGATTATAGGTGACAAAAGCAAAGGGGTACTAACAAAGAAAAGAGATACAAAAGAATAGGTGAACTAGTGCTCTCTTTCTAAGATTGAACCTAAAAATGTTAGTGAAGCATGCAATGATGAAAATTGGGTAAAAGCTATGAAAGAAGAGATAACGCAGACAGAGAAGAATCAAACTTGGGAATTGGTTCCTAGACTTGTTGATAAGAATGTGATTGGAACTAAATGGGTTTTCAGGAAAAAGTTTAATGAGAATGGAGAAGTAGTTAGAAACAAAGCAAGGTTGGTATGAAAAGGATACTCTCAGGTTGAAGGGATAGATTTTGAGGAGACCTATGCTCTTGTGGCAAGGATTGAAGTTGTTTAATATGAAAAAGGGGGAAAGATATCCAAATGATGTTTTTAAGGGTTTGCATCGAACCTCCTTTCACCACTAAACATTCAAGGACATTCAACTGAATAGAGAACTCTACTATAGATCTCCTATCACTTGGAACATAGGGGAAGATTGGAATTGTGTGAATTTATTGTTCAATTAAGCCCAATTATGGTCAAAACCCTAATTTCACAAATTCGTAAACAAATAGACAAATTATGGAAAATGATCGCACACAGAGATATTAAATGAAAACCAAATACATACCAGATTTTGAAGTTCAATGTGTAGAAAAGTCGGGGACTAATGAGCAAGCACCCTAGTCCAGTGCCTCAATTTTTGTCAGGATTTGGAAATGTTGTCTGCAACATAGTTTTGCTATTTTAGAGATTTCACTATTGCAAGATCTAGAGGACTAATGAGTGGGCACCTGAGTCCAGGTCCATGTTTTATTCTTTGATCTACAATTCCAATAGTCTACACTACTCTCCTACAACTCCACTTCTTTCACTTCCACAACCTATAACCTACAATCATAGAAAAGTGGGTTTGGGGGTGTGGTGTTTAGAGGTTTGCTTCAATCAAGTTCCAGAGAGACATTCAAGTCTTATGAAAACCATTGTTAGATAAAGAGTGCATATCCCTATAGGATAGAGGTAAAATCCAAGTGATAAATGATAGAAAACATGATTGATACCACCTTGTAGTGAAGATCTCATGGAAGGAAGATGCTTTTCATTCCATGAGGAGATTGATACCAAATCTATAAATACAGACACAATAACAACATAAAATATTGCTCTGCCACACAATGAATGACATGAATCACTTTCACATAAGCCACAAGTTCACAATGCCCATCTAGTTTCCATCTCATCCAGTTTCCTGCTAGTTTACAAATGAATCACTAATCATGCTTATATATGTAACTACAAACATTCCCACTAAGAATTTTGTAATTCAAACTTAGGATGTCAGCATAGGACCTAATAACGGTCATAAAATTGACACCAAAAAATAGATCATGACCTAAAATAGGGCACGACTAGGGTACAGGTGCCCAAGTCCTCCCCTTATTTTAGGTAGGATTTATCATAAGTGCACCCCCTAAGAACTATTTGCCATGAAATTTCAGGGTTTTCTCATCGGGAGTCAAAATTATCATGCAAGAGGCTCTAAATGCAATTTAAGGACCCAGGAGCTAAACCTTAAGAGGGAAAAGCCCCCAAGAGGACATTTTCTGACATAACTGAAGCAATTAGAATGTTTCTAGCATTTGTAGCACATAAAGATTTCAAAGTGTATCAAATGGATGTGAAATCTGCCATTCTTGAATAGTGAGTTGGAAGAGGAAGTTTACATTGAACAACTAGAAGGATTTCAGTTATCAAATCAAAGTGACATGGTGTGCAAATTGAACAAAGCTTTGTATGGACTTGAGAAAGCCCCTAGAGCCTGGTATGCAAGATTGGATAAGTATTTGTTGCAATTAGGGTTTAGTAAAGGTACTGCTAACAATAATCTCTACTTCAAAATTAATGGCGATCAAATTCTGATTGTCGAAGTCTTTGTTGATGATATTATCTTTGGAGGCAATGAAGGAATGTGTAAGAAATTTGTAGAGGAAATGCAAAAGGAGTTTGAGATGTCCATGTTTGGTGAAATGAATTTCTTTCTAAGTCTGTAGATTACTCAATTAAATAAAGGAATCTTCATTTCTTAATCCAAGCATGTAAGAGAGTTGTTGAAGAAATTTGGAATGGAGGACTCTAAACTAGTATGTACTCCCATGGTGACTGGATGTAAATTAAGAAAGATTGATGATTCACCCAAAACTGATAAAAAAAGGTATAGATCCATGATTGGAGGATTGCTTTACCTAACCCATTCTAGACCAGATATAATGCATGCAACTTGTCTTGTGGCAAGATTTCAAGAAAATCCTAGAGAGTCACATGTGATGGTAGTCAAGAGAATCATGAGATATCTGAAATGTACACTAGATCACGAGCTATGGTACCCAAAGGATAATAATTTCACTCTTAATGCTTATACAAATGCAGATTTAGCTAGAGATGTTGATGACAGAAAAAGTACAAGTGGTGGTTCCTTCTTCTTGGGCAATAGATTGGTTTCATGGTTGAGAAAAAAACAAGATTCAATCTCTTTATCTACTATAGAAAAAAATACATTCCAGCAATAGGTTGTTGTGCTCAAGTGTTATGGATGAAGCAAATGGGAGTCATGTACAAAGAAACAATTTCAATCCTCTATAATAACACAAGTGCTACAAACATTTCAAAGAATCCAGTGATGCACTCAAGAACAAAGCATATATATATAAGGTATCATTTTCTGAGAGAAAAAGTGATAGAGAATGAAGTAAGTGTCTATCAAGCCTCTGCCTAAGGATAATTTTGAGTATCTAAGAGAAAAGATAGGAGTCATTACCCCTCCTGCTTTCAACTAAGATGCATAGGAATGCATCAGTCTAGTAGTGTCCAAAGCCTCATTCTTTGATCTGGATTGATTTTTTGAGAGCTACCTCTCAAGGGGAGTAGCAAGTGTTCATGATATGTGTTCCTGACAAAGAGTAGTAAGTGTCACAGTGTTGATGAAAGAGAAATTTTAGTTTGATCAGAGTAGCAGAGTGCAAGTATGTGCCCTTTACCATTGATGTCAAAGGGGGAGAGAAATCTTGTGAAAAATTTAAAAGTGCAGATGTATAAAGAGAAAGGCGTAGAAGGTAATTAGTGCAAAATCTTGTCTTGATGGTCTTTATATTTTTTCACATCATATGTGCCATCAATGAGAAAGGGGGAGACTATTTCAAGTATGTGCCTAACCGATGTTTTCATTGATGTCAACATATTTGTGTTGTCATTGGTGTCAACTATGCTCTTATTTTGTTACTTGATTGTGATGAATATTGCTTTGTATAAGTCCTAAAGATCATGAGAATATGTTTATGATATTGAGTTTCCAAGTACTTTTGAGAAAATTTGCCCTCCTAGTGGAAATAGTGTGTTACATAGTATCTTGGATTGTATTGCAAGTATGGGCCTAACCGGTGTTATCATTGATGTCAACATACTCTTGTTGCATTGATGTCAAGGATTGGATGAGCTATATGTTGAGGCTATTGAGAAAATTAGTCCTATCAGAAACAAAGAAGAATAGTGAAGACAGTGAAGCTCTATGAAGTGAAGATCCTAGCTAAGATGGAGATTAGGGAATGCATATCAAAGGGATTGTAGATAAGTGTCTAAAGATGATCCAATCAAGATTTGAGAAGTCCACATGAAGATTTGTAGAAGTTATGGTGACTTGAGTGAAACCAGTTCTGGCAGGTGTTCAGAGATGACAGATTGACACAAATAGATCCGGTAAGATCTGGAAATGCAGTATCATGTTCTGTGGATTTGATGGGGAAGCCAATGTGAATTCACAACTCAATTGGATCATGGTCTGGCAGTTTGCAAGCATTTATTCTAATGTGACAGTAATGATAGAATGTGTTTTTGATGTTCTGTATGAAAATGAGAATGATTTTAGTATATAGAAGTGGTGTGGATGTTCTTGGTGATTTCAAGCAAGCTTGTGGGGGTCTCTAGATTGTCTCCAGTTTGTGTTGGTGATCCACATTTAAGATTTACTTCCAGATGATGTTCTTCCTAGTCATGGTCGACCGGATGGTTTGCACATCTTGCAGATGATCTTGAAGATGTTTTGTGAAGCATGGCATGTTCCCCAAAGAAGATTGAAGTCCCAGATATGTGTGGCCAACTGTGTGGTGATTCGTATGAAGTCTTTTGTAATAAGACAATTTGTATTTATGTATTTTCTCTATAACAAAATAAAGTGTATATTGTGCCGACTTTAATGATTATCACAAAGTTGATGTCTTGTATAAATAAGAGTTGTGAAGTCATTTCAAAACATGAAGGTGAAGATGAGTGTGGTAGAGAGGAGAAGAGTGAAAGGTAGAGCATAAGTGTTGAGCATAAATAGAACTAACTCAAGCATGGTGAAGATGCTATTCTTCAGTTCAAGTATGTAATATTTATTATTTTGTAGACAGTGTTTCTTGTAGGCAGTGTGCTCAAGCAATGAGTAATGATAGAATGTGTTCTTGAGGTTCCATATGAAGATGAGAATGATTTTAGTATATAGAAGTGGTGTGGATGTTCTTGGTGATTTCAGACAAGCTTGTGGGGGTCTCTAGATTGTGTCCAGTTTGTGTGGGTGATCCGCATTTAAGATTTACTTCCAGATGATGAAGTTCTTCCTAGTCATGGTCAACTAGATGGTTCGCACATCTTGCGGATGATCTTGAAGATGTTTTGTGAAGCATGGCATGTTCCTCAAAGAAGATTGAAGTCCCAGATATGTGTGGCTGACTGTGTGGTGATTCGTATGAAGTCTTTTGTAATAAGACAAGTTATATTTATGTATTTGCTCTGTAACAAAATAAAGTGTATATTGTGCCGACTTTAATGATTATCCCAAAGTTGATGTCTTGTATAAATAAGAGTTGTGAAGTCATTTCAAAACATGATGGTGAAGATGAGAGTGTGGTAGAGAGGAGAAGAGCAAAAGGTGGAGCAGAAGTGTTGAGCTTAAATGGAATTAACTCAAGCATGGTGAAGATACTATTCTTCAGTTCAAGTATGTAATATTTATTATTCTATAGATAGTGTGTCTCCTGTAGGTAGTGGGCCTCTTGTGAGCAGTGTGCTCGAGCAATGAGCCCTAATTGGCATGTGCCATTTTGTTCCTTTTATTCTTTTAACAGAGAATACAATCTTGGGTTAGTCACCCCATGGTTTTTCCCTTAACTAGGTTTTCCACATTAAAATTATGGTGTCATATGTACCAATGTGTTTCTGCTCTTGA
This sequence comes from Cunninghamia lanceolata, assembly GCA_027924645.1. NCBI lineage: Eukaryota > Viridiplantae > Streptophyta > Pinopsida > Cupressales > Cupressaceae > Cunninghamia > Cunninghamia lanceolata. Next base: position 2,179,362 of record BSBN01000650.1, on the reverse strand, counting down.
ATTATTACAATCTGTTTCCATGATTGATTTATTATTATGCTGTTGAATTATAAGAAGGATTTAAGTGGTTAATAAAAGGAAAGTTTTGAGACAACTGATTCACCCCCCCTCTCAGTTGTCTATCTTGAAACTAACAATTGGTATCAGAGCTAAGTTCCTCTAAAAGAGTTTAACCCTTTGAGGAGATCCAAGATGTCTTCCTACAAGAAAGATAGTCCAAGGTTTGATGGAACCAATTACTCTTTGGAAAAGCCGCATGGAATGTCACTTGCAATGTATGGGAATGCAATATTAGACCATAACTTCAAAGAAGTATGTTCCTCCAAAGAATGGTCCAACAACTATAGATGAAATCAAAGATGCTAAAGACAATCTTCAGGCTAAAGAAGCTTTATTAAGTGCCTTATCTGATTCAAAGCTGACAAATGTTATAGATCTAAAAACTGCATATGAGATTTGGGAAAGATTACAATTTCTACATGAAGGAGACAAATATATTAAATGTGCCAAGCTACAGAGTCTAAAAGGAAAATTTAAAAACCTGAAGATGAATGAAGATGAGAATATCACTACATTTATGCCAAATGTAAATGAGCTTCTATGTGGCATTAGGTGTGTTGGTGGAATCTTGGATGAAGATGAGATTGTTGCCAAAGTTCTTAGATCTCTACCTCCTGCTTACAAATACAAGGTTGTTGCTATTGAAGAATTCAAATCTTTTTCAAACATCACAAGAGATTAATTGGTTAGAAAATTAGCTACATTTGAATTGGCTGAATTTGGAGATGTACCCCCCAAGACTGAGTCTGCATTCAAAGCTAGTGCCTCTGTAAAAGGCAAACAAAAGTTTGATCCAGGAGAGAACTCCTCAAAGAAACTATCATGGTATGAAAAAGAAAGAAAATATCTAGAAGATGATGAAGCAGAAGCTTCTTAACTTAAAGCCCTTATTGCAAAAAGACTACTAAGAGAATTTGGTAAGTATGAAAGAAAATTGCCCTTCAAATGTTTCAATTGCAACAAGATTGGTCATTTTGCCTCAAAGTGTCTGGAAAGATTTTCAAGGGAAAATCCAAATAGATCAAGATTCCAAAAGAAATGTTACTATGTTCATGAAGATAATGATGATGAAGGAGTAATAGATGATGAATCAGAGACTGGAAACAAATCTGGAAGTGACTGGGTGTTCATCGCCATCAAGAAAGAAGATCCAATGCCCTCTAAATATGTCAATCATAAAATGATAGAAAGAGCTCTGGCTGCCCAAGTTGAAGAAATGGATGATTGTGTCATTGACAGTGGATGCTCCCACCATATGACTAGTGACAAAAATAAGTTCATAGATTTGGAAAGATATGAAGGAGGAGTTGTAAAATTTGGTGATAATTCTACTAGCAAAAACAAAGGTAGAAGAACTATTTCTTTTGATGGAAAGAACAAAACTAGTGATGTACTGTATGTTGAAGGTTTGAAGCACAATCTTCTCAGTGTTGGATAGTTGGTGGATAAAGGCTATGATCTCTGATTCAAAAATGGAAAATGTAAGATCTTTGAAATTTTTGGAACAGAGATTGCATCGGTACTCAAACAAAAGGTAACATCTTCCACTTGGTTGGTATTGGTAAAAGTTATTTATTTGTTCAAATTGATCAGAGTTGGTTGTGACATAGGAGAATGTGTCATGTGAATTTTGATAATATCATCAAGATAAGCAACACTTAGGCTATAAGAGATTTTCAAAGACTGGTGAAACCTACTAATAGTTTGTGTAAAGAATGTCAGTTGGGTAAGTAGAGCAGAGTCACATTCAAAAGTAAGGAACAATCTTCTACCGGATTGTTGGACTTAGTACATACTGATCTATGTGGACCGGCAAGAATCAGAAGCTTTCAAGGTGATAGATACTTCATGCTATTAATTGATGACCACTCCCGGATGATGTGGGTGACTTTTCTGAAATAAAAATTTGAAGCTCTTGAGAAATTCAAAATATTCAAGGCTATGGTGGAGAATGAAATTGGATTAAACATAAAATGTCTCAGGTCTGATAGAGGTGGAGAATTCACATCTGGAGAGTTCATAGAATTTTGTGAGAAACATGGGATAAAAAGATAGTTATCTACTCCAAGGACTCCTTAGCAGAATGGATTAGTGGAGAAAAAGAACCGGACCATCCAGGAAGCATCTAGAACCATGATGATGGAAGCAAATGTTCCTCAGATCTACTAGAGAGAAGCTATAAGAACTATTGTCTATACTCTTAATAGAGTACAAATCAGAAGAAATACTAGTAAGACTCCCTATGAACTTTGGTTTGGCATTGTTAGGGTAAAATTGGATCAACAATGAATATGCAATAATATCAATTATCAAATACCCAAAACTTCACTGAAATAGTGAACTAAGGAAATTCAATAACAATGATCAAATAACAAATCAAACCTTCCCTAGATCAAAACTTCCATTGGTTGCCTTTCAAAAATCATCCTTGCGTGTATGAGAAAGGGCCCTCAGTGAGTGAACTTTGCTTTGTCAAGAATGTCGATTGAGAATGGCTATTGTAATATCACAATGAAGAGGAGCTTCACAATGATGGTAGTAGTGCATAGTGTATACTAGCGAATGTGATCACAAGCAATAAAGGAATTGGTGCCAAAGGCACACTGTAATTCCTATAGAGTAACAATACTTAAAGCTTGGATGAATAGAATGGAAGAATAGGGTTCAATTTATAGACTTGGGAGAATGAAGATCAACAGTATAGAAGACTTGAGAAGATCAACGATTGAGAACAGATGAGGAACATGCAATGAATAAGAAGAAGACAAGTGTCACACCAAAGCTGTTTTATTTGAGTTAATCACTTTCTTTTCTAAAGATAAGACATGCTTTTCATAAATTAGAATTTTTTTTTCTAATTTAAGAGATATTGATAAAAAGAAGGTTGATTGAATAGATAACTCAACTTAAGATTTGCTTTTGCATGATTTGAGAGAAATTAAATAATAAATTATTTAATTTTATGTGCATGGAGAAGAAGACTTATTTTTAGAAGATTTGGAAGATATTTGAAGAATTAGAAGATAAGAAAGAAAATTAAATAAATAAATTTATTTAATTGTTGTGCATGATTTAGAAGAATAAATAAAATATTTGATTGTATTTTATTTTTGGAGATTTGAGAGGATTTAAATAAATTTGATTTGATTTATTTAAATTTGGAAGAATGAATTTGATTTAATTAAATAATTAGGAATTATTTAATTGTTTGGAAGAATTTAATTAAATAAAAGGGTTTTATTTAATTTTGACTTTAGAAGAGGTAATTAAATATTTTGATATTTAATTAACCTAGAGGAATATGAATCGTGTCATTTTTAGGCATATACATTTTGCCTCTCTTTGATCCAATGTAGTTTACGGCGTTGCCTCAAAGAATCAATAGTCTGATAGTGATACATGCCCTAGTTTGCCCCTGGTACAGGTTACGACGATAGGATGCCCCCTCGGGAGATTAGATGAGAAGAAGGCAGAAAGCGTGAGACGGACAATCTCACGAAGACAAAGGGAAAACAAGGTTGGGTTTGAAGAAAATAGGATGTGTTTCAGAGAAATGGGAAGAAAAACTGGAAGAAACAGATGTGGGAAGTAGTCGCAGTCACCACCTAGCTAGTTTAGGGTTTGCATGCTATAAATAGGAGCTGGGTCCACAAGACAATTCATTTGCACACTTGTCTTGGTTTGATTTGTTTTGGAGAGCCTAGAGTAGCATAGAGCATAGAGCAGTCAGCACGAGGATGGATATTCCATGTGAGGAGCATCAATTTGAGCGCGTTCGTCGATTCGACTAGCCAGCAGAGGCAGGACCCCCAGTATGTATCTCAAAAAATTTCTCCTAGGGTCGAGTTTGAATGCAATAAATGCTAGGAGAAAGTAGGTTAGACAGAAGCACCAAAAGGCAGAGCATCACATATGTTGTGTGAAATGGCGCATGCATTGTTTTGTAGTGCATACAGGATATAGGACGACGCTTCTGTGAAATCGGTGCATGCATTGAAAAGGACGGCGTATATACAATATGTTGCAGTGCATGCATAGAAGCAGCGTATATGTTGCATAGGTCAACACATATATAGGTTCTTGCAGTGATTTTGCTAGAAGTGGCACATAGGTCAAGAAACAACACTTCTTTTAAAAAATGGTGCATTTACCACCTGTTGTGGTGCATATGTTATAGATAGGCAGTTCACTTAGCAAAATTGACTCGATTGGTGTCCTGTTTGACACGTCAATCAATAAGCTATCTCTGAGATTGTAGGAATCTAGGCAAGAGATGTAGTTTTCTTTTTTGATCAATTTGAAATGCTAAGTTAGTTGATATGGTTCTTTAGATGTGTTGAGTATGGTGCTTGCAGCTTTGGGTTGACGCCTTGCTTTGCGTGCTTGCAGGAGGATATACAAGATACACTTCAGTCGAGGGAGCAGTTCCCTATGCCTTTGTTGCAGAGATACATGCTGACTGAGATAGATAGAGAGGTGCTTGGTGCTATGGGACTCAATTATGTATACTTCATGCCCAAGGTTTGGGTGAACCGTGGCTTGCTGACTGCTGATGTGGAGATATTCCATAGTGAGGATGGGACTTTCCACTTCCCTACTAGAGAGAAGGCCGTGACACTAGAGGACGTCTACAAGATTTTGCACTTGCTGATTCAGGGTGATCTTGTGGAGTATGATCCATAGAGAGATGCGGGACTCACTGAGTGCAGGCGAGTGTTTGATGACCTGGAGCTGGTTGGACAGGTCATCCCTTGGTAGGAAATTCATGATTACTACGACTACTTCCCTGGGATTGTAGCAAGATTGATCGAAGGTGTCGTATGCCCTGACAGGAGATCGCATGGGTTCCCCATTGGATGGGGTAGGATCATGGAGAGGATGGTGACAGAGGGCACCTGATATGCTTGGGGTGTCTGCGTACTTGCTTATTTATACCATGATATGCATCAAGTAGTATACCACAGGAGCACGAGCCTATCTGCAGGCATATCACTACTACAGTTTTAGCTATGGGAGCACATAGTGATCATGAGACCAATATATGTGTTTGACAGACAGAGGGGAGAGCCATACAATTATGGTTACGCAGGGGTGATTTCCTAGCATAGGCTGGGGAAGCTAGAGTACTAGAGACATGTTTTGGATGGGGTAGATGTGGTCATCTGGCGACCATATCTAGACTGTGAACCATGGTATGACGAGGTAGACGAGCTACCCTACTACTTTCAGATGAGATGGCTAATAGGATGGACATGATTCATACTAGAGAGACAGATCATTGGTAGAGTACTGAGATAGTTCAACAGGAGACAGGGCATGCCACAGGGGCAGGCTCAGTTTACACAGACACATGTAGAGAGGGTCAGATGGGGACCGATGGAATCTTATGAGGAGGCCTTAGCAAAGTTTCAAAAGACACCTTACATCTCCTGGGACATGAGGAGGGAGATAGCGGATGTGGGGATGACGTAGGACTATGAGGATTGGTTTACTCTGCACCCCTTCCTGAGATACTCGGGACCTGGGATGTTGGTGCCTCGCATAGATGAGGCAGACTCAGATGATGAGGGCCAGGTTGGCTGGAAGAGGAGGGGGAGAGAGAGGGGGAGAGGAGAATAGAGAGGTGGCAGAGATGGAGGAGATGATAGAGGAGGAGGGGGAGGAGGTGGAGATGATGGAGGCTGACCCAGATAGAGGCAGAGAGTTGGGGAGGGACAGTACGTACCACAACAGGCACCACAGTAGACACCACAGGTATAGTGGGCACAAATACTACCACCTCAGTAGGTGGCATAGCAGTAGGTGCCCTAGCCATAGGGCCAGGGACAGGCATAGGCAAATGTCTACAAGAGGACCATAGTGACACTAAGAGGGAAGGTTAGACAGGTGCAGGCATAGCTCAGGAGGTTTGAGACTCGACGAGAGATAGATGTAGAGTACTTTGCTGGGCTTACTAGAGAGAGAGACATGGCAGATGCTTAGATATGAATTATTCAGGTGGAGAGGGATACTGCAATAGCAGCCCTGGGGATAGATGTGATGAGTAGCTTTTTGTTTGGGTAGGTGCAGCAGGCATAGGCACAACTAGCACAGGCACAGGGGCAGCTAGCGTAGGCATAGACAGATTTGGTACAGGTGAGGGGACAGCTAGCACAGGCATGCTAGCATAGGCACAGGGGCAGCTAGCACAGGCACAGACAGAGTTGGCACAGGTGTGGGGATGGCTAGCATAGGCATAGGGTGAGCTTGCCAAGGCATAGGCTCAGACATAGTACTATCGAGGATTATGCCATGGTGTGGTGCCAGTTAGTCAGATGGCCTCGAACTACACGATCCAGTCTATGGCTTCTTAGAGGGCAGGTAGGTGTGTCCTTGTATAACTTGATTTGCCCCTTGGCGATCATATCTTTTTCGATAAACAATCCCATTTCAATGACTTTTGAGAATGATGTAGGGCATTGTATTTGTATTTGATAGCCAAGATCAGTGTTGAGGTTATGGACAAACATCTCCATTAGATACTTCTCAGGTGTATCGTATGAGAACTTGCTTGCTAGTTGTCTCTATCGTTATAGGAATGTGGCAAATGATTCACCACTCTTTTGTTTGGTGTTGCATAGATCAAGCATAGAGACTTTGTGTTTAATATTGTAAGAGAAGTGAGTGAAAAATTTGTTGACTAGCTCATCAAAAGTTTTGATACCCAGTGGAAGCCGTGAGAACCACTCCATAGCTTGACTGCCTAGAGATCTAGAGAATAGTCTCATTAAGTAAGTCTCATTGTGAGCTAATTCTAAGCATGCTGTATTGAATTCCCTAATGTGATCTCTAGGGTCCCCTTTTCCTTTGTACTTGTCAAACTTAGGAACTTTGAATTGATAGGGAAATGGTCTCATGATTAAACCTTTATCAAAGGGGTACGGTGCAATATCTTCCAAGGAGTAGTTTTTAGTGTTTGTACTCATCTTGAGATCCAACATTTGTTGCTTTAGACTCTCGAGTTATTTCCTCATTTCTTCCATAGGAGCATTTGGGTCTATGGATTTCTTTCCCTTATCCTTTATGTTTGGGTCTATGGCATTCTTTCCCTTTTCATGATCATCCTCTATGCTTTCCAGGATTGAGCTTATATTGAAATCCGTAGGGAGTTTTATTTGAAGATTAGCAAGATGATAGAAATACTTGTGAGGGTCCACATGGAGAACTTTATCTAGTAAGAGTTGGAACTTCCAATCTTGGATGTTTCCCTGATAGTCTTCATTAGAGATTTCCTCATCACTATCATGAGGTGTGATGATGTGGTTGGATGATCTGGCCATTTCAAGTTGTTTTCTATATTGAGATCTAGTGAGAACCATGCAAGGTGATGTGGGATGAGGTGGAATGGGACTAGAGATTTTGGTGAGGTGCTGATGGAGACTGCTGAGAATAGGATACATATGACAAGATTTGGACAAAGGACTTTCTCGATCAATGATTCCAAGTAAGACGGCCGATACAAGACGGTAGCCACTAGTAAGGGTACTCAATACCTATCTTACTGTGTAGGGACTAGTCGTGCACCAAGACCTACTAGCAAAGTTCTGTGACTAACTAGGTTTACTTGAATCCACAAGTGATATGAAAAAGGGGACTATGCTGACCTCATATGGGATAGTTTTGACTTTGGGACTAGAAAGACCTGATAGAAGGTGAATGGGATGACCAATGAAAGAGAGATTTTGAGATGAAATAGATGAAAAACTGACTGCAAGGTAGGACCTAATCTCTAATTTTGGGACTAGACTGAAATGGGTACCTAGAACTGGTGAAATTTTTCTCTTGAAAACTATGCAAGTGCTTGTTGTCGCATATGCACTGTAGAAATTGACAAATGCATCGTAAGTTAGGATACATGCGTTGTGTTGTTAAAATGTAAATGCGCAGTAACAAACAATGAAAATGTTGTAGGTCTAAACAAATGTGTTGTAGGTTGACATAGATGGATAGGAACATGTTGTGTGGTTACACAACACGCCCCATTTTGACTTGACAAAACAAGGACCCAACTTTTGGTTTGGCTTGTTTTGTGCTTTCTGGCAGTTTTGGTAAAAGTAAGTCATGTGGATCATCATGCAAGGAGGCTGGGTAAGCCATCATCATGAGGTTAGTTTGTCAAAGTTTGTATTTCATTCCAGTAACCTCATATTTAGATAGAGCATCAAGATTTCATGCAGGTTTGCCTTTTACATCACCCTGATATTCATTAGGATGTGAAAGTTATGAATAGTCAAAATCTTAAGTCAAACCTGATATTCACAGGGGGGAGGATCATATTTCTTAATATCAGTCATCTTTCAAAAAATCACCTCAATCTAATTTATCACCTGATAAATCATGCGGTCCAAATATCTGAACGTTAATTTTATGTGATAGTGACATATACCCGTCAACAGCCTTATGTATTTCGCGAGGGTCATATTTCTCAATGTAATCTGATATTTCTAAATATCCTCCTGCCGTGAAATATCCCCTTAAGCCATTATCTTGATGATGTCATTCAAGTTCGATAAACAAAGAAATAAGCATGACAATGACATAATCATCATTTTTACCTCTCAGGTGCATATTTCCTAAACATGATCCTTCTCGCATAACATGATGATGACATCATGATGCCATAGTGATACACTGAGCCAATATATGGATGACAACATCCCAACATTCTGAGAGAGAAGGTTATGGTTTATCCGGTCATCATCATTTTTTGTAGTATCACTCGATATATTGAAATATCCTCCTAACGTATAAAGCATGACCTAATGGTGCGAGTATCATCCCGATATCCAAATATCATCATTTTTTTGAATATATCCTGTCATATGGATATCACCCCGCTCTCATTGCCGCCATTAACATTTAATGTGCGTAGAGGTGGTAGGTAGTTCCCGCCGACCACAAAACCCGATGAAACACCTGGCGAAATCCTGCATTTCCATGAGAATAATCAACGATCAAAATCTAATACGTCAGGTTTTGCCCTAATTTCACCCTAATTGCAAGGTTAAAAGGTAAAATCAATTGTCATTTTTACACTTACCTTGCGATTAAAATCATTTTACAGAGCACTAGCTTCCAAACCCTTGTACAGGCGATATTTGGATGAACAGAGCTTACAGGCAAGAGGAAGTGCGCAATTATCACCATAATCAAGAGCATTTTAAGAAAACCACTAGTATAATAAAAGGAATTTGCATAATTAGGTAAGCAATTGAAACCCTCATCTAGTTTTCTTCTGCATTGTTAGGTATGTTATTGCTAGTTTGAGGTTCTAGTTTATGCATCTCATGATAAGTAAATGCTGAATAAGTACAATATGCATGATGTTAGTAAAGATAAAATGTTATGTGCATGCTTGTGAACATCATTGTAAGACAAATCTTGTCAATTGCAGGTTGCAATGGCTGATAAGAGGTTAGCTAAGTGTGAGGCTAAATTCAGCAAGCCCATGTTTGCATCTCCTAGAGGAATCCTGTTCAAATATGGTGCCATAATAGATACACATCAAGGAAGTACCGATTTAGAAGCATGGTCTGCCAAAATGAATGATGAAAAGAATAAAAGCACCCTACTAGATGCGGTATTCATGTCAAGAATGTGGAATGCAGTTGGTTTTCCGTACTCCATGGAGTCTCCAGAGCTAGTTATTGAGTGTGCCCATAGTTACAATCCAGAAACAAGATAGGTGGTAAAGCATGGAAGAATATATGTGGATCTGTCCATCAAGGGTCTATCGAAGACATTTAGACTGCCATTGGGCAGGAGGGTTAACAGCATAGATTTGAAGAAATCTGAGATTGAATATGAAAACAATAAGAAGAAAGTAAGAAAGACAATGTATCAGTGGAGGGCTAAGAACAACACATATCCTATAGCAGCCAAACTTCTTGTGCACTTGTATAAATATGATTTTGATAAAGAGTATCAGTATATCATTGCATTGCTTAGTAGGGTGATAGGCCAGCCTGATACTCGTAGTTTTAGAGACTAGATGTACAGTGTCATCATGATGTGCATATATGCAGATACCAAGCCACTATGGGGCCAATTGATTAGTGATGCTCTACATGAGTAGATGATGAACCTAGGAGGTTCAAATTGTTCCTTTTACATGACATCATACATTGTTTACTCCTATGCTTACAAAGGCACATTTGATGCACTGGTTACAGATGGGAAGGTTACAGGCACAATCAATGTTGTGCACATTTGGGATCATCATCCCTAGTTACAAAGAGTTAATTACCTCTAGGATTACAAATTGGTGAATGATGCATTCTCTATGCATTTGGTGAGAACCATGGAGGAGGATAGGACAAAAAGATTGAGCATGGAGCTTGGTATATTCAATTTGCCACATTTTCTTATATGAGAATTGAGGGTTTTGAAGGATACCCTCTCATGCTGCCAAGATACCCCACTGATGTAGTGGTATTAATGGAATTCATAAGGCAGAGCTCCACAATACTAAAGACATACAAGGATGCTCAGAAAATACCACCAATTCTGTTTCCAGTAACCATTGGTTGGTACATGTGCCCGGATTCAGAAAGTATCAAGAAGGTGATGGTTAGTTTGAACAAAATGCAATTGCAGCCATTCCCATTAATAAGGCCATATGATCCTTATGGGAGGATACAGAAAATAATAGGGAAACCTATTCATCAGAAGCACCTAGAAGACTTCTGGGGGGATTGTGAGGATGAAGCAGAAGCCTGAAGAAGAAGATACCAAAGGTTGACATTGAATCAAATCAAAACCTTTGACTGCATCCCCATTCCCTCACAGTTGAAAAAGGATGATGGCAGGATAATGGTAGATGAGTATGAAGAAAACAAGATATATAATGATACAATATCTACACCTGATCTGACCATACCAGAAGATATATCTTTAGATCCTTTCATTGTCAGGACCTTACACCTAACCCAAGCTTGGGTTGATAAGAAAATTGAGGCATTAAAGAAGAAGGGTGTTGCCCTTACTGTGGATAATAGAAAGAAAGGATAGGATATTCCTAATGAGGAGTGTGATGATTTCATAACTAAAAAGAGGAAATCAAAAGGAGAGAGGCTACCTCCACAACAACAACAAAGTAAAAGACCCCGTAGGGGTAAGAAAGTTGATAATGAACCCAAGGGAGTGATTATTGAAAGGGAGGTGTTTCCAACTGAGGATGCAGCAGCATTAGGATTAGGATCAGGATCAACATCACCTCCATGGAAAGGTAAACAAAATCCCAAGAAACATCAGACGAAGGAGGCAGTAGTTACTGAGACCCAAGAAGAGGGTCAGTCCTCATGAAAACCAGTAGAAGAAGATATTCTTATGGAAGAAGAGTCTGAAGAAGAGAAGGCCCCTTTACTATTCAAAAGAAAAAGAAAAGCCCCACAGGTGGTGGTAGATACCACACCTAAGAAACCTAGAACCTCCATGAGGGGTGAGATAAAGCAATCCCCTACACTGTTGAAAGAAGCAGGTAGCGAAGTTGTCCATAAAGAATTTCAGCATAATGTTCCACTTCCTACCATTGTGAAGTTCAAAATAGAACTTGCAGAGGAGCAAAGAAAAGATACCTCCAATATATTAGAAGGAGGTCATATCTCATTGGAGGAAACAATTAATTTATCTGATGATGAAGTTGTGAAAGAAGTAGCTTCACAGAAGATGGAGACCCTTGCTGTAGGTACGCACATGACTCCTCATGGCACTCCATCAGTTCAAATGATATTAGAGGAAATGAAGCAAGTGGAAGCTGAAGCAAAAAAGAGTCCAGAGAAGATAGCTCAAGAAATGGGGCTAGACACATTAGTTGCACAGGTGACAAGTCCTGCAGTAGTGGATTTGACATATGCACAGGATGCAAGTCCTGAACATCTAGCAGGTACACCTGATAAAAGAGAACACATGGAAGAAGTGAAGATGGCAGAACCAGATAGCCATGCTTCAGAAATAAGCCAACAAAGCTAGCAGGATACATCAGCAAAGCCCACTATGGTGGAGGTTCAGGAAAAGAAGGCTGATGAGAAGGATGTATCCGATGATCCTGTTTCTAAGGTTTAGGAAGTAAGTAGTGTAGGTGCAGAACAAATTGTGGTTTCAGAACAAACACCAACACCTAAGGAGGATTCCACAATAGCCACAGTTATGAATATGCCTCAACAGGAAGAAAAGTCAAAAGTGGATGAAATAAGAAAGGAGAAGGATCATGATTATCATGATCATCATATCGACGCATCTCAAGATCCTCCACCTTAGGATGATGCTCCTCCAGAAAAGGAAATTCCTCAGCAAGAGGATGTACCACAAGATCGCCCCCAAGGTGAGCATCATGAAGAAGAAACAAGAAAATCACCTTCTCCATCACATATGCTGATGGATGCAGGAGATCAAGGTGAACATTATGATGATGCAAAGAAATTGATCAGTTACCTCGATGGTTGGAAAAGGAAGTCAACACAGAGGTAGATTTTGAGATTCAAGAATTTGATGTATCCACCTTGTTTTCTAAAAATCTAATAAAACCAAAGAGGAAGGCCAGAATGACTTTGGCCATTAAGAGAGATCCAACAACTAGAAGAAGGACTGCACAGGTTGCAATTCCTACTGTAGATAAAGAAAAGGGTTAGATTACTCTGGAAGAATTCTAGATTAATACAGTTGACTTAGGATTTGCAAATGAAGACCAGGAGGGTCAGGAGGGTAAGGATATCATTGATTCCTTAGCTCAAAGAATTAAGAAAGAGAAAGAGAAGAATAAGCAGCATAAAGAGCACATTGCTCGGCTGCATGCATACATAAAAGGGTTAATTAACCCTGATGATACGTCAACTGATCATGCAGTCCCATTGACTGCTATTTCTCAAGAAGAATTAAATAAAATAGATCTCATGAAACATGAGTCATCTATAATGAGAAAGTGGATGTTATCCACATTTGATGAAGTAGAGGAAGTAGTAAAAGTTTCTTTAAAAAGATGGAATTCTTTAAGTGTCTCCAGGAGAAAAGTTGATAGATTGCAGATGGAGATTGGGAAAAGGTCTTTCCAGCTGGGGAAAATTTTGGTCATCTTGGAAGAAATAAGGAGAATTGACCTTCAGGTCCTAATAAGAAATCAAGTGCTAAATAATAATAATGCATTGTTGATTGACGTATGGTATAAAGACACCAAATTTGAATGTGAGGTACTTAAAAGATGCAACACTAAATTAAGAGACATCAGCATAAAGCTACATGATATGATGGCTTATGAAGCTGAACTTTTAGAAGTGCTAGAAGGGAAGGTGGAAGGGAAGATAGAGAATCAAGATGAGGAGTTTGCAATAAAAGCTATACATAGTAACTTCCAACAGGTAGTTGATGATCCCCTAAACAATCTAACAGAGGAAACCGTGGACAAAATTATGAGTCTCAGGGTCAAGATGGAAGACTATCATGAAACATCCAGCATCAAGAGAAGTAAAATAGAAAATCTCTGAGGCAAATATCAAATGCATAAGCAGTCCACCATCAAAGAAAAAACTTAGGATGGTGGGGAAATAGAGAGAATAGTACAACTATATGAAAATATCAGGACAACTATGCAGGTCCACATCAAAGAGGACCATCATCATAATGATGAAGAGAGCGAGAGTGGTGAAGGTGATGATGATGACAAGGAGCATGATGAAGATACATCATAAAAGGAATATAAGCATCAGTTACTTACGAAAATAAGTACTCCAGATGGTTACCAGCTGGCAATTGATATTTGTAACGTTCCAACCAATTTGCCTCAAAATTGAGAAATCCTAGCTCATAGGATAAATACCAGGTCTAGATCTAGTGGAATCTTTGAAGAACTACCTATTAGAGGGTTCAGACCTAGAACTGTAGACATCCATCACACTCCAGGGTCTGGTGCATCAGGAGCTTCACCAGAACCTCCTCCTGTAACTCCTGTTGGCTTACAAATACCTTTTGGGATATCTGTGACACCTTCTATTCAACCTCAACCTCAGGTCCAACCTCAGCCAACTGTACCATAGGCTCAACCTCCTCCGATTGCAATGTCTTTCTTTACAGTGGAGTCACCTTTGAGTTTCAATGCATACCATGAGTTACCGAAATATCTGGACAAACTTTGTCCAAAATATCATCCTTATCAGGATGCTGATGATCATATCAGAACCTTTAAAGAAGCTTGCTGTAGAGCTAGAATAAAGCATCAAGATGTTGTATGCAGATTATTTCCTTTTTCCTTAGGGGAAGAGGCTTATAATTGGTTTATTAGTCTTGGTCAGAATTTTGTTGGTTCATGGGCTGTCCTAGAGAAAGATTTTACTGATAGGTTCAAAATACCAATTGATCCTTCAATGAACTATCACCTATTTGCCACAATCAAGTGGTTTGAGGGAGAACCTATTACCAATTTCAATGCTAGGTTCCACAAAATGCTATCCAAGTTAGTTGCTCCATATGTAGTAACAGATAATGCTGCTAGGAGTATCTATTACTCAGCTCTGGATCCATTGACATCTATGTTCATCAGGAGAACACACCCTAAAATCACTACCTTGACAGGAACTTTTCAAGAAGCTATCAAAGTAAATCAGTAGTTAGTCCCTGCTCCAACACCAAACGTAGCATTCCCTACATTGCCTGGCATGGGTCCAACTTATCCTGCATTATATCCTGCATATCTGGCACAACAATATCTGGCACAACAATATCCAGTACAGTAATATCCTAATGGAGCTATGATGCCTCCGGTAGTCATGCCAGCACCCTTGCAGATTCCTCCATTAAGTATCATGCCACCTCCTAATGGGAATGGCCAGATACCACAATATCCTGCACAAACTCAGACACCTCAGGGTGCTGATCTATCCAACAATAATCATGGATCCTCTTTCTTCAAGCCTCAAACTGAAAATGTAGTAGCCAAAGCTCAAGAAGAGAAGGAAGAAATCAAAGAAATATCTACTCAACTAAGAAAATTAATTACAGAGGTCACTCATCTGAGAAATCAGAACTTTTATTCTCAGCCTAACTAAAACAGAGGTTATAATAATGATAGACCAAATTATCCTAACAGAGGATACAACAATAGTAATTTCAATAACAGTGGTGGAAATAACAATAATCCTCAGAGACAGCCTAGAGTATGGAACTCTAGGCCAAATAATGGCTCACTACCATCTCCCTTGGATAATCAGCCACCTGGTGAAGCCAAATAGACTACTAGAGTCAATCTTGCTGAGGCAGCCCTCACTAATTGGTGCAGGATCCACAATACAAATGCTCATGCAGAGTTAGATTGTCCACAATTTAGAATTACTGCTAGCATTTTCCAGACAGAAGTATGTAATACTTCTGGAAATCTACCTCAGGTGGAAGGAAATGAATTTGTTCCTTGTGGATATGACTCTGCATTTGTATTAGAGAGTTACACTGATCATCATCATCAACAGACTGTGTCATCCCACCAGCATTATACTCAGGCTTGTGAAGAATCTGCTTTGGCCTTTGAGTCAAATTATGTCTTCCCCTTTGAGGATGAGAATGAACCTTTCACTGAACATGAGGAGGTGCATGCATACCAGCAGCAATATCCTGGTAAGCATAATTACAATCTAAGAAGCAACTCCAATAGACCTACTGGTCCATTAACTAGTTCCTTTCCTCCGAATAATTTTAATACAGCTCCTGATCCCAAGGCAAGTAACAATCCAAGATTTCCAAAGGTAAATGCACAATATCTGTCACCACAAAGTATAGTGTCAAAGACTGTTGGCATACCTCATGAGTCTGATAAACTTGTCACATATCTGGCAGATGAGATGAAGAAGGTAAAAATCAGCCTATCTCTGTCAGAATTGTTGAAAACTCCTGCAATTAAGAAGGCTTTCATGAAATCACTAGATGATCCTGCTCCTAAAGAGGATAACCATTCCCTAGGTCAGTCCAGTAGTAAAGACCATGCTGCTAGAGATAGTAAATATCAAACATAAAATACCAGCTACTGTCCAAGCTGCAGAAACCTCCCATATGACATTATACCGAGATAAGAGTGAGTCACCACCTTTTCTCCTTACCATAGGGATGTTTAGCAAGAATTTACACAACTGTTTGGTAGATTCAGGTGCATCTACAAATGTCATGCCCCTATCTATATGCAACGCTTTAGGACTGCATCCTACTAAATCCCTAAAGAAGGTGACATAGCTGAATAAGACAGAAGTGAGTGTAATAGGAGAATTGACTCATATACATATGCAATTAGCATCTGATCCCAGGATCCAGTATTACATTGATATTCAGGTAGTTGACATACCTGACACATATGGGATGCTGCTTAGTAGAGATTGGTCAAAGACTTTGAATGGATATATGTCTACTAACTTTAGTCACATGTGGTTACCTTGGAAAGGTATACCCAACCAGATAAGAGTGGATACCGAGCCTAGAATGAAGCACATGATCATTGAGTACAACAAAACAAATGAGATCATGTATGTAAACGTTGAACCCAGAGTTTATGCCATTAGACCACAAATTGTCAGGATAGAAGAGATCCTGATGCTTGACTTTCATCATCATCATCATGATGATCATTAGGAAGACATGCTAGTTGTAGAACCCAATAGTAATTTTAAGAATGGGAATGAGATAGATCACTTCAGAAGCTTTGAAGTGCATCTGTCCAAATAGGTAAACCGTTGTCAATTATTAAATATTCCTGTTCATGACATTCTGATTGATGGTTGGTGCAGGTTACATGATGAAGCACATTCAGAGAAAACTTGTGAAACATGCCTAGATATGATGGAGCTAGAGCAGACATGTAGTGAGGCATCATCATCATCATCATGTTCCAAGGTAAGTTTTACATTAGGTGATGATGATGATACTAATTTTTGTTTGTCTTTTGCAGGAACCATAGAAAAGGTGACGGGTCATGACAGAGATCAAATTTTGAGAACAAAAGAAATTCTGGTATATGACCAGATAAATGTTAAGAAGAAAGGGAAGATCACCCCTGGGAGTGATTGTCTGATGGAGCCAGATTATGAACTATCTGATGAAGACAATGGTAGTAACCTGACCAGATTTGAAGAGTTTTTATTAGGAGAATTTAACAAGATGATAAAACAAAAGAGACATCCACAGGATGCACTAACTGAAGGATGGTGTAGGTTGCATAAGGCACCTCACTCAGAGACTACCTGTTTGTTGTGCCTACATCTTTTAAAGAGACATACAGAGCTTGATCTAAAAGATCATCCTCCTGATGATGAGAAATAGGAAGAAAAACTAGCTTCCTAGGAGAAAGAAAAGATGAAGTCTAAGAAAGCTAAAATTCCCAAGTTAAAATGGATATCAGGTGGAGTAGCTACAAGAGCTGCAAAGAAAAGCAAAGGTTCAGCCAAGCCTCATGTTGAGGATAAACCTTGGATCCTTAGGTTTGATGGATCCAAGTCCAAACAAGGAGCTGGAGTAGGGATTGATCTTATTGATCCATCAAGAAAATCCTACCTAGCTGCATATAGATTACAGTTCCCCTATACTAACAATGTGATAGAGTATGAAGCTCTAATTCATGGGATACTGTTTGCTCTCAAGAAGAAAGAGAAAATTCTGCATGTCTTTGGAGACTCAGAATTAGTTATCAGACAAGTAAGAGGAATCTACTTTTGCAACTATAAGAGATTGTCAAATTATAGACATGGAGTGTGGTATTTGATTGAAGACTTTGATGCATTTAATATCACCCACGTTCCTAGAGAATAGAACCATAGGGTAGATGCACTTGTCCAGGCTGCTAGTACCCTGGAGCCATTATCTATATCAGGCCTAAAGAGATTTTCAATAGAACTGGTATCAGTGCCATCAGTGCCTGATAATGTTAATAATCTTTAGGTCTTTGATGATGATCAACACATCCTTGATTTCATCTCTAATAGGGATATATTTGATGCTCACATTATAGATGAGAATAGTGTGGAAGATCACATTTGGGAAGAAGATGAAATATTAGAGTTGCCTGGCAACAGGATTCCCAAAGGTATGATTGAATTAGAAAGAGCTTTTGATTTGGATAATATGCTAAAATAGAAGGATCTTCCCAAAGCTGATGGAGGTCAATATTCTCAAGTGAATATTGGACAAAATGAAGACAAGAGGAATGTCTTGATTGGTAAGGTTTGTACACCAGAAGAGTTAGAAGGAATAACTTAGGCCCTAAAAGATTACATCCATGTAATTGCATGGACTTATGATGAGTTGAAGACATATGACACATCAGTCATAACTCACACCATACCTCTCAAGCCAGATGCTAAACCTTTCAGACAGAAGCAAAGGCTAGTCAATGCTTTGCTTGAACCAATAATTTTTTAAGAAGTCAAGAAGCTATTAAATGCCAGGATAATCTTTCCTGTGAGGCACTCCACCTGGGTGGAAAATCTAGTGCCAGTTAGAAAAAAGAATGGAGATATCAGACTGTGTGTAGACTTTACGAACCCGAATAGAGCATCATAGAAGGATAATTATCCTTTACCCTCATTAGATGAAGTCCTGCAGATTGTCAATGGAGCTAAAATGATGTCCTTTCTAGATGGCTTCTCAGGGTACAATCAGGTCATGGTTGACAAGATTGACAGGCTAAAGACTACCTTCGCCACCAAGTGGGGGATATTTGCTTATAGACGTATGCCATTTGGGCTGATAAATGCTGGAGCTACATTCCAACGAGCAATGGACATAGCCTTCAGAGGCTTAATAGGAAAATGTATAGTCATCTACATGGATGACCTCACAGTGTTCTCCAAAGAAAGGGGGAACCATGTAGCAGATCTCAGAAATGTGCTGAAGAAATGTGAAGAATATGGAATATCCTTGAACCCCAAGAAGTGCATATTTGGGGTGACAACAGGAAAGTTGCTAGGCCACCTGATAACTGAAAATAGAATAATCATTGATCCTGATAGGGTGGAGTCCATCATGAAATTACAACTTCCTAGAAGCAAGAAAGAACTTAAGTCTTACTTTGGTAAGATTAACTTTGTAAGAAAATTCATCACTGGTTTTGTAGAAATAGTCAGACCATTAAATAATATGCTGAAGAAGGATGCAAAGATTGAGTGGACAGCAGAAGCTAAAGCTACTTTGGAGGACATAAAGAAAGCCATATTAGATGCTCCTGTCCTCATCAGTCCAGATTACACAAAAGACTTCTACATTTATTCATTTGCCTCAGAACATACCTCTGCAGCAGTGTTGACTCAAAGGAATGCAGAGAAAGAAGAAAAACCAATTGCTTTCATGAGCTGTCCCTTCAAGGATGCTGAATTGAGATATGTAGATGTTGAAAGACAAGCACTTGCATTGGTCAGGGCAGTAAAGAAATTTAGGCATTATATACTAAGAAGCAAAGTGATTGCAGTAGTGCCTGATGCAGCAGTGAAGATACTGCTAATGCAGAGTGAACCTGGTGAGAAAAGAGCCAAGTGGATTACTATATTACAAGAGTATGACATGGAGATTACACCCATGAAGCTTGTGAGAGGATAGGCTCTAAGCTAAGTGATATCAGAGATTGACCCAAACATCATAAGTCAATAGTATGTTATCAATGCTAAGGACAATGAAGAGTGGTATTCAGATATCAGGCACATCTTGATCACTAGAAGATGTCTTCCAAGACTGCAAGCTTCACAGAGAAGAGCCTTGAAGATAAGGTCACAAAAATATATGATGAAGGGAGGAACCTTATTCAAGAAGAATTATGAAGGAATATACCTGAGATGCTTGGAAAAGCCAGAAGCAAATAAGGTTTTATTAGAATTACATGACAATTTCAGAACAGCACATGGATCAGCCCTAGCCACAACACATGCAATCCTCAGAGTAGGATATTATTGGCCCACAGTCTTTAAAGATACAGCTGAACATGTTAAATGTTGTCATGTATGTCAGATTGCTGCCAACAGAGAGAAATATGCAACACAACCCTTGCAGCCAGTGATGGAAGAGTGCCCATTTGCACAATGGGGCATGGACTTCATAAGACCAATCAATCCTCCATCATCATCAGGCCATAGGTATGTCTTGACAATTATTGATTATTGTACCAGATGGACTGAAGCTGTCAACAACAAGACTTGTATTGTAGATGATTTTATTAAATTTTTGGAAAGCAACATTGTTACCAGGTATGGAATTCCTTATGCTTTGGTAAGTGATAATGGTTCTACTTTCACTTCAACCAAATTGTCAAGTTGGGATTTTGATCATGGAATCATACTCAAGTTTTCATCCAACTATTATCCCCAAGGGAATGGATTAGCAGAATCCACTAATAAAAATTTGTTGAATATCATAAGAAAATTAATAGAGAAGAACCCTAGGGAATGGAATTCATTTCTGAAATATGCCTTATGGGTAGACAAAACTAGAATGAAAACTGCATTAGGAAACTCACCCTTCCAATTAGTATATGGGGCAGATCCTATCCTCCTTGTAAACTCAAAAATTCCTACCCTGCAGTTTGCTCAAGAGTACCTAGGCATAGACAATAGACAAGAAGTCAGGTTGCTTCAGCTGATGCACTTGGAAGAGAAAAGAAGTCAAGCAATTGACCAATTTGCAAAACATCAGGCTGTTGTCAAATGCTGGTTTGACAAGAGAGCCAAAGCCAAAGCCTTCAGGATATCTGATTTAGTCCTGATGTGGGATAAAGCCCATGAGAAGAAAGGAGACCATGGTAAGTTTGACAAATTATGGATAGGTCCTTTTCAAATTTCTGAGATACTAGGAGACAACACTTATAGGCTTAAGAACCTGACAAGTGAGGATGTGCCATTCCCAGTCAATGGACAATTCCTCAAACATTATTTCCAAGCCTAAGTGACTTCATGACAGTCATGTGTATCATAATGTACATTTGTATAGTTGCTTGTACAGTTGTGTTTTTGTTGTTTTGTTTGTTTGCTTGTTGAGTTCTGTTTTGGTTAGTCAAGATGAGGAAACTTGTCATCCTAGAAAATAACTAAACTGTTAGGATTCAAGTGATGAGATCAAATTTAGACATATGTTATGATTCATTCTAAGAAGTATTCATGATCAGGTCTATGATATCCTTTCATCAGGGTGCCTTTTCTTGATCAAAGTGAATCAATCACAATGAAACACTTAACAGCCTTGGGTTTGTTGAAAATACAAGTATAGGTGTTAAGTGAAAAATCTAAATGGACTCCGTTGCTACCAATACAATCTCCAATCTAAAGCTGCAAGTGACTATACCTTGTACAAATGAGCTGACATGATGATATCAGATACAAATTTTATAGAAAAAATCAGAAAAGAAAGAAAATTAGGCCATCTAAGTAACTCTACCGGGGCTATGAATGCCTACTGGTAGTGGGGCTCTACTTAGGGAGATTGTATAGATAACCTTGTCGGGGCTATAGACGCTTGCTGGCAGCAAGGCTCTATCCAGGTTGGCTATGAGGGATGATCTCCAACTATGTAGTTTAACACCAATTACTTATGTTTTCAACTTGCTTTCAAGATGAGGATAATTAATCATTTGCATATACATGATCCTTTGTTAGCATTATTACCATGAGGAAATTTTATCATTCAGAAGATCATGATGCTTATGTTTAGAAATATTTAGAATACTATGAATGAATGTGATCACATCACTTGAATCATTAGAATTTTGATGTTTTCTTTGGTGGCAAGTTGTTGTGTGGTTACACAACACGCCTCGTTTTGACTTGACAAAACAAGGACCCAACTTTTGGTTTGGCTTGTTTTGTGCTTTCTGGTGGTTTTGGTAAAAGTAAGTCATGTGGATCATCATGCAAGGAGGCTGGGTAAGTCATCATCGTGAGGTTAGTTTTTCAAATTTTGTATTTCATTCTAATAACCTCATATTTAGATAGAGCATCAAGATTTCATGCAGGTTTGCCTTTTACATCACCCTGATATTCATTAGGATGTGAAAGTTATGAATGGTCAAAATCCTGAGTCAAACTTGATATTCACAGGGGGGAGGATCATATTTCTTAATATCAGTCATCTTTCGGAAGATCACCTCGATCTAATTTATCACCCGATAAATCATGCGGTCCAAATATCTGGACATCAATTTTAGGTGATAGTGACATATACCTGTCAACAGCCTTATGTATTTCGCGAGGGTCATATTTCTCAATGTAACCTGATATTTCTCAATATCCTCCTGCCGTGAAATATCCCCTTAAGCCATTATCCTGATGATGTCATTCAAGTTCGATAAATAAAGAAATAAGCATGACAATGATATAATCATCATTTTTACCTCTCAGGTGCATATTTCCTAAACATGATCCTTCTCGCATAACATGATGATGACATCATGATGCCATAGTGATACACTGAGCCAATATATGGATGACGTCATCCCGACATTCTGAGAGAGAAAGGTTATGGTTTATTCGGTCATCATCATTTTTTGTAGTATCACCCGATATATTGAAATATCCTCCTGACGTATAAAGCATGACCTAATGGTGTGAGTATCATCTCGATATCCAAATATTACCTGATATCCAAGTATCATCATTTTTTTGAATATATCCTGTCATATGGATATCACCCCACTCTCATTGCCATTATTAACATTTAATGCGAGCAGAGGTGGTAGGTAGTTCCCACCGACCACAAAACCCAATGAAACACCTGGCGAAATCCTGCGTTTCCATGAGAATAATCAATGATCAAAATCTAATATGTCAGGTTTTGCCCTAATTTCACCCTAATTGCAAGGTTAAAAGGTAAACTCAATTGTCATTTTTACACTTACCTTGCAATTAAAATAATTTTCTAGAGCGCTAGCTTCCAAACCCTCGTACAGGCGATATTTGGATGAACAGAGCTTACAGGCAAGATGAAGTGCGCAATTATCACCATAATCAAGAGCATTTTAAGAAAACCACTGGTATAATCAAAGGAATTTGCATAATCAGGTAAGTAATTGAAACCCTCATCTAGTTTTCTTCTGCATTGTCAGGTATGCTGTTGCTAGTTTGAGGTTCTAGTTTATGCATCTCATGATAAGTAAATGCTGAATAAGTACAGTATGCATGATGTTAGTAAAGATAAAATGTTATGTGCATGCTTGTGAACATCATTGTAAGATAAATCTTGTCAATTGTAGGTTGCCATGGCTGACAAGAGGTTAGCTAAGTGTGAGGCTAAATTTAGCAAGCCCATGTTTGCATCTCCTAGAGGAATCTTGATCAAATATGGTGCCATAACAAATACACATCAAGGAAGTATAGATTTAGAAGCATGGTTTGCCAAAATGAATGATGAAAAGAATAAAAGCACCCTACTAGATGTGGTATTCATGTCAGGAATGTGGAATGTGGCCAGTTTTCCATACTCCATGGAGTCTCCGGAGCTAGTTATTGAGTGTGCCTAGAATTACAATCCAGAAACAAGACAGGTGGTAAAGCATGGAAGAATATATGCGGATTTGTCCATCAAGGGTCTATCCAAGACATTTGGACTACCATTGGGCAGGAGGGTTAACAACATAGATTTGAAGAAATCTGAGATTGAATATGAAAACAATAAGAAGAAAGCAAGAAAGACAATGTATCAGTGGAGAGCTAAGAACAACACATATCCTGCAGCCAAACTTCTTGTGCACTTGTATAAATATGATTTTGATGAAGAGTATTAGTATATGATTGCATTGCTTAGTAGGGTGATAGTCCAGCCTGATGCTGGTAGTTTTAGAGACTGGATGTATGGTGTCATCATCATGTGCATATATGCAGATACCAAGACACTATGGGGCCAATTGATTAGTGATGCTCTACATGACCAGCTGATGAACCTGGGAGGTTCAAATTGTTCCTTTTAGATGACATCATACATTGTTTACTCCTATGCTTACAAAGGCACATTTGATGCACTGGTTAAAGATGGGAAGGTTACAAGCACAATCAATGCTGTGCACATTTGGGATCATCATCCCCAGTTACAAAGAGTTAATTACCTCCAGGATTACAAATTGGTAAATGATGCATTCTCTATGCATCTGGTGAGAACCATGGATGAGGATAGGACAAAAATATTAAGCATGGAGGCTCAAGAAATAATCTACAGGCATGGAGCCTGGTATATTCAATTTGCCACATTTTCTTATATGAGAATTGAGGGTTTTGAAGGACACCCTCTCATGCTGCCAAGATACCCCACTGATGTAGTGGTATTAATGGAATTCATAAGGCAGAGCTCCACAATACTGAAGACATACAAGGATGCTCAGAAAATACCACCAATTCTGTTTCCAGTAACGATTGGTTGGTACATGTGCCTAGATTCAGAAAGTATCAAGAAGGTGATGGTCAGTTTGAACAAAATACAATTGTAGCCATTCCCATTAATAAGGCCATATGATCCTTATGGGAGGATACAAAAAATAATAGGGAAACCTATTCATCAGAAGCACCTAGAAGACTTCTAGGTGAATTGTGAGGATGAAGCAGAAGCCCGAAGAAGAAGATACCAAAGGTTGACATTGAATCAAATCAAAACCATTGACTGCATCCCCATTCCCTCACAGTTGAAAAAGGATGATGGTAGGATAATGGCAGATGAGTATGAAGAAAAGAAGATATATAATGATACAATATCTGCACCTGATCTGACCATACCAAAGGATATATCTTTAGATCCTTTCATTGCCAGGACCTTACACCTAACCCAAGCTTGGGTTGATGAGCAAATTGAGGCATTGATGAAGAAGGGTGTTGCCCTTACTGTGGATAATGAAAATAAAGGACATGATATTCCTGATGAGGAGTGTGATGATTTCATAACTGAAAAGAGGAAATCAAAAGGAGAGAGTCTGCCTCCACAACAACAATAAAGTAAAAGACCCCGTAGGGGTAAGAAAGTTGATAATGAACCCAAGGGGGTGATTATTGAAAGGGCAGTGTTTCCAGCTGAGGATGCAGTAGCATCAGGATCAGGATCAGGATCAACATCACCTCCACGGACAGGTAAACAAAAGTCCAAGAAACATCAGACGAAGGAGGCGGTAGTTACTGAGACCCAAGAAGAGGGTTAGTCCTCATGAAAACCAGTAGAAGAAGATATTCTTATGGAAGAAGAGTCTGAAGAAGAGGAGGCCCCTTTACTGTTCAAAAGGAAAAGAAAAGCCCCACAGGTGGTGGTAGCTACCACACCTATGAAACCTAGAACCTCCATGAGGGGTGAGATAAAGCAATCCCCCACACTGTTGAAAGGGGCAGGTAGCGAAGTTGTCCATAAAGAATTTCAACATAATGTTCCACTTCCTACCATTGTGAAGTTCAAAACAGAACTTGCAGAGGAGCAAAGAAAAGAAACCTCCAATATATTAGGAGGTCATATCTCATTGGAGGAAACAATTAATATATCTAATGATGAAGTTGTGAAAGAAGTAGCTTCGCAGAAGATGGAGACCCTTGTTGCAGGTACACACATGACTCCTCATGGGACTCCATCAGTTCAAACGATATTAGAGGAAATGAAGCAAGTGGAAGCTGAAGCAGAAAAGAGTCTAGAGAAGATAGCTCAAGAAATGGGGTTAAACACATTAGTTGCATAGGTGACAAGTCCTGTAGTAGTGGATTTGACATATGCACAGGATGCAAGTCCTGAACATCTAGCAGGTACACCTAATAAAGGAGAACACATGGAAGAAGTGAAGATGGAAGAACTAGAGAGCCATGCTTTAGAAATAAGCCAACAAAGCTAGCAGGATACATCAGCGAAGCCCACTATGGTGGAGGTTCAGGAAAAGAAGGCTGATGAGAAGGATGTATTTGATGATCCTGTTTCTAAGGTTCAAGAAGTAAGTAGTGCAGGTGCAGAACAAATCATGGTTTTAGAACAAACACCAGCACCTAAGGAGGATTCCACAATATCAACGGTTATGAATATGCCTCAATAGGAAGAAAAGTCAAAAGTGGATGAAATAATAAAGGAGAAGGATCATGATCATCATATCGATGCATCTCAAGATCCTCCACCTCAGGATGATGCTCCTCCAGAAAAGGAAATTCCTCAGCAAGAGGATGTACCACAGGATCGCCCCCAAGGTGAGCATCATGAAGAAGAAACAAGAAAATCACCTTCTCCATCACATATGCTAATGGATGCAGGAGATCAAGGTGAACATTATGATGATGCAAAGAAATATGATCAGGTACCTCGATGGTTGGAAAAGGAAGTCAACACAGAGGTAGATTTTGAGATTTAAGAATTTGATATATCCACCTTGTTTTCTAAAAATCTAATAAAACCAAAGAGGAAGGCTAGAATGACTTTGGCCATTAAGAGAGATCCAACAACTGGAAGAAGGACTATACAGGTTGCAATTCCTACTGTAGATAATGAAAAGGGTCAGATTACTCTGGAAGAATTCTAGATTAATACAGTTGACTTAGGATTTGCAAATGAAGACCAAGATGGTTAGGA
Organism: Cunninghamia lanceolata; assembly: GCA_027924645.1. NCBI lineage: Eukaryota > Viridiplantae > Streptophyta > Pinopsida > Cupressales > Cupressaceae > Cunninghamia > Cunninghamia lanceolata. The sequence continues at coordinate 2,152,755 of BSBN01000650.1, read as the reverse complement.
GGGTAAGGATATCATTGATTCCTTAACTCAAAGAATTAAGAAAGAGAAAGAGAAGAATAAGCAGCATAAAGAGCACATTGCTCAGCTGCATGCATACATAAAAGGGTTAATTAACCCTGATGATACATCAACTGATCATGCAGTCCCATTGACTGCTATTTCTCAGGAAGAAGTAAATAAAATAGATCTCATGAAACATTAGTCATCTATAATGAGAAAGTGGATGTTATCCACATTTGATGAAGCAGAGGAAGTGGTAAAAGCTTCTTTAAAAAGATGGAATTCTTTAAGTGTCTCTAGGAGAAAAGTTGACAGATTGCAGATGGAGATTGGGAAAAGGTCTTCCCAGCTAGGGAAAATTTTGGTCATCTTGGAAGAAATAAGGAGAATTGACCCTCAGGTCCTAATAAGCAATCAAGTGCTAAATAATAATAATGCATTGTTGATTGACATATGGTATAAAGATACCAAATTTGAATGTAAGGTACTTAAAAGATGCAACACTAAATTAAGAGACATCAACATAAAGCTACATGATATGATGGCATATGAAGCTAAACTTTTAGAAGTGCTGGAAGGGAAGGTGGAAGGGAAGATAGAGAATCAAGATGAGGAGTTTCCAATAAAAGCTATACATAGTAACTTCCAATAGGTAGCTGATGATCCCCTAAACAATCTAACAGAGGAAACCATGGACAAAATTATGAGGCTTAGGGTCAAGATGGAAGATTATCATGAAACATCTAGCATCAAGAGAAGTAAATTAGAAAATCTCCGAGGCAAATATCAAATGCATAAGCACGTCACCATCAAAGTAAAAACTTAGGATGGTGGGGAAATAGAGAGAATAGTACAACTATATGAAAATATCAGGACAACTATGCAGGTCCACATCAAAGAGGACCATCATCATAATGACGAAGAGAGCGAGAGCGGTGAAGGTGATGATGATGACAAGGAGCATGATGAAGATACATCATAAAAGGAATATAAGCATCAGTTACTTACGAAAATAAGTACTCCAGATGGTTGCCAGTTGGCAACTTGTGCCACTAGATAAAGTTGACAAAGTCAAATGAAATAATGATAGTAGATATTCATAGATAAATCAAGATCATAGATCTTTTTGTAATAGATTCCTCACCTTGTTCTATAAAAGGTGTAGGAATGCCTCATTTCAAATATCTGAAACTTAATTGAAATCCATTTGCTGAAATATTTAGGGCTCATTTCAAAGCTTTTTGTATACATTTATATCCTTGCATACTTAATGAATGAGAAGACTTGTTTGATTACCATTCATAGTAAATCTTGAGTAATTAGTGTGTGAATTCTGGATATAAGCTGTGACTTGCAGCATCCCTTAGAGTGCATATCTACTTGCATATGTTGTTTTCATACAAATTCCTTTGAAGTTAGCATCAACTGTATCTAGCTGTGGAATGTCTTGGTGAACATATGGTTTGGTTTTCTTCTCTTCATGACTGTATCTGATGTATATGTGGTTCAATGGCTGAAGGTTCAGAATTAATATGAAGCATTTCTTTCAATTTCTTTAAATTTCAGAGCATTTCACCATCATAATTGCAAACAATTGATAATCTCAAGCAAATAATACAAATATGTGGACATCTCATAGATAATTGCAAATATTTAGCATATTTGAAGCTAAAGCATGTATAACTGAAAATATCATGCAAAGATTTAAATATTTCTGTATCATTCAACTGAACAACTGCATAAAATGACCTCTCTATGAAGAATCTTTGCAGAAACAGTGTCATGATGATGAACTCAACGTAAGGCCCCAAAAGGGAAATAGCAACACACATCAACCTCTGAGTAACGTTAGATAATTAAGACCTAATCACTAGAGACTTGGGATCATGAATTCTCTGAATTCATCATATCTTTCAAGATGAATAAAGGTTAATGTGTACTTTTATTCTATGCTTGTTTGTGACTAACATCATGACCAACAGAATAGAGGACGAATGCGCCGCTCTGGCTTTTTTTTAGTGTTTTTGCAATTTTTGGAAATTTTCTGATGTTTTTGGTACTTTGGTTGCAAGGTCTCTTTGATCTGATTTTTTGAAATTATGGCAAGAAGACACAGCAAACACAAAGAATTTTTTATGGTTTATTTATTTATTTTATTTTTTGTGATTTTTTTTACTCTTTTTGGACTAAAAGGAAAGAACAAGTACAAATCCTAGGCTTCAAATGGATAACAAGGGTTTTTGGCCACTAGAACAAAGGTGTTTAATGAAGGCAACCATTCGAGTGGTTATACATGTCGTAGCACTACTCTCCGTTATGGAGTCTCCTAGCCTACAAGGGTTGTGCCTTGGAGGGTTTTGGGGGAGGTTGGCTATTGGTATAACACAACTTCACTCGTTGTTTGAAGCATTTGCTCCAAACACAATTTTTTTATAGTGGCTTGGAAGGGCTTGGCGTCTAGCCTATTACCACTTAGGGTCATTCGTACTTGGATGAACGGTATCCAAGAGTAGGCCCCTCTAAAGGAAAAACACATGTGAAAATGATATGTCTGGCATTTTGATCACCCAAGCTAGGGGAGAGCATAGGCCTGATATCATTCCCAAAACATAGTATATAGTGGTTCTTTTCCCCTAGTTAAAATGAAAAAAACTGGATGAGCTATCTACTTGGGCAAGCATAAAACTTTGAAGTGATAACAAGATAGCAATGGTCCAGTTTTAACCAAGATAGCAATGATGAATTCAATTTTTAACCACATAGCATGAATTGTTAACTTTGAAGTGATGGTCAATTGAGATAGCAATGGTTCAGTTTTAACCCAAAGAGCAGTGATGAGTTCAATTTTATACCACAGTAGCATGAGTTGTTAACTTTGAAGTAATGGTCAATCAAGATAGAAATGGTTCAATTTTAACCTAGAAAGAAATGATGAGTTTAGTTTTATACCAGATAGCAATGTTGCAATGCAAGATATCAATGATTCAATTACCACTTTCCTAGTTAAAACTACGTGAGATTTGCATGAGCATCCATTTTACTTTCTTTTTAGAAATTGAAGTGTGAGCTAACAAATGCACCTATATGAATCTAAACCAGAACCTAGCCTACAAAATAGCTCCAGAGAATTCCTGCAAAGATGTCAGCGTTAGCAAAATCTTCTTAGAAAACCCTAAAATCACTGCCTACAATAGAAGCACCACTTCAAAGACTGAATGCGTAGAAATAGTCAACAGAAGCACAGTAATACATATGCGCTGAAACAGATAGTAAATGCATAGAAATAAAATGTATATGCGATGATCTGATGTATGTGCAGTCTTAGAGGGTAAAAGTGCTGGAATAGTGTATATATGTGCTGCATGAATAGATGCACTATAACATATAGTATATGCACTAGAACAATGAATGTATGCGCTATGGGATTGGATACACCATGACAGATAACAAATGCTTTTTAGGAAATGACGTATGTGCTGTTTCCTCCTATGTACAGCTTTCTAAACACAAAAAATTAGTTTTTGTGTTAAATTTGGGGCTAGGCCCCACAGTGAGCGCCAAAAATGTTAGGGTAAAATTAGATCAACAATGAATATGCAAAAATATCAAATATCAAATACCCAAAACTTCAATGAAATAGTGAACTAAGAAAATTCAATAACAATGATCAAATAACAAAGCAAACCTTCCTTAGATTGAAACTTCCATTGGTTGCCTATCAAAAATTATCCTTACGTGTATGAGAAAGGGCCCTCAGTGAGTGCACTTCTTTGCTTTGTCAAGAATGTCGATTGAGAATGGCTATGGTAATATCGCAATGAAGAGGAGCTTCACAATGATGGTAGTAGTGCGTAGTGTGTAGTAGCGAATGTGATCACAAGCAATGAAGGAATTGGTGCCAAAGGCGCGCTGTAATTCTTGCAGAGTAACAATACTTAAATCTTGGATGAATAGAATGGAAGAACAAGATTCAATTTATAGACTTGGGAGAATGAAGATCAATGGTATAGAAGACTTGAGAAGATCAATGATTGAGAATAGACAAGGAACGTGCAACGAATAAGAAGAAGACAAGTGTCACACAAAAGCTATTTTATTTGAGTTAATCACTTTCTTTTCTAAAGATAAGACATGCTTTTCATAAATTAGAAAGCTTTTTTCTAATTTAAGAGATATTGATAAAAACAAGGTTGATTGAATAGATAACTCAACTTAAGATTTGCTTTTGCATGATTTGAGAGAAATTAAATAATAAATTATTTAATTGTGTGTGCATGGAGAAGAAGACTTATTTTTAGAAGATTTGGAAGATATTTGAAGAATTAGAAGATAAGAAAGAAAATTAAATAAATAAATTTATTTAATTGTTGTGCATGATTTAGAAGATTAAATAAAATATTTGATTGTATTTTATTGTTGGAGATTTGAGAGGATTTAAATAAATTTGATTTGATTTATTTAAATTTGGAAGAATGAATTTTATTTAATTAAATAATTAGGAATTATTTAATTGTTTGGAAGAATTTAATTAAATAAAAAGGTTTTATTTAATTTTGACTTTAGAAGAGGTAATTAAATATTTTGATATTTAATTAAGCTGGAGGAATATGAATCATGTCATTTTTAGGCGTATATAGGCATCACTCCTACTATGAAGTATTTTAGAGTCTTTGGTAGCAAATGTTACATTAAAAGAGATGAAGACCTTGAAAAATTTGATGCTAGAAGTGATGAAGGAATATTCTTGGGTTATTCTACTCAAAGTAAAGCATACTGGTGTTATAACAAGAGATTGAGAAAGATTGTAGAAAGTACAAATGTGAAGGTTGATGAAGGCATTGAAAAACCCTCAAGGTTTTATGAATATGAAGAAGATGATCAAAATGATGTTTTGGTTCAAGCCCCCTTCTGAAATTTAGATCCAAACTATTTCGAAGAATCCTGAAACTTAGGAAGAAGAGACAAGTTTGAATGAACCTATCCAAGAAATAGAAGTGCAAGAAGTTCCCAAAATTCCCAAGTATGTAAGATTGAATCATTCTGAAAAGATGATTGTTATCACCCAGATTTGCACCCTCTGCTGCAGCTGTGAAACTTCAGCAATCTAGAGTAACATGGGAATGATCTCTAAGTGTGGGACTTTGCTAAATGAGATCAGACCTCTAGAGAAGGGCAGCTTCCTTAACTGTTTATCACCTAAAACTACTAAATCTTCAGAGCAAAAGGGGAAAGGAATGCTTTAAAATGAAGGATGAAACAAAAAAAGCTTGAAAACAAAGGGTGATTCACCAAGTTTAATAAAAGAACCCTCATAGTACTGAGAAAATGCACAGAATAACCAAATATAGCAAGCAGACATACACAAATTCAACTGATCCTAGCAAAGGTGAGAAACAAGATGATTGAAAGGAACAATACGTTCACAGGCAAACATATGCAGATTCACACTAATCTAAAACTCAGTCCAAAGAGGCAAAATAAATTGCATATATTTAATGGGAAGGCAAAGTTACAGTAGCAGAAAGCTCTATTTGGAAACAGAAAAGCCTCAATGCTTAAAAAATTTCCCAACCTTATTTACAACTTACGAATGCATATATATAGAATTCCAAAAAAAAACCCTTAGTCAGTTACAAAAAATTCGCTCTATGAGATGTAACAGAAAATATCTGCATTCTAATGACTATCCACCTACAAGAAGTTATGGTGCAAAAGATCTAGAACTGGGGCAGATGGAAGATATGTTTAGTCTTTAATGCAAGTAGCTTCAATGGTTATCTTCAACAATGAACATAGCATGGACTCAATCATTGAATATGCCAAACTTTGATCTCTGGGTTGGGTCCGCCTTGTATCTTTTCAGATGTACCTTTGACTTGTATATCACAATATACAATGTAAAAATATACAAAGGAAACTGTAGACCCACTTTATACATTACAAACACTTACTTTGGCATATGCAAAAACCCTTGTATATTTGATTGTATGGAAAAACATACAATCACAAATATACATACAAATGTGCTGACCTCAAAAGATCACTAGCCATTTTATAATTTTGCAACCGGCCCGGCTTGTATGTTCTCTTTGTATCTGTGGCATATGCAATGCATTCATACATACAAGCTACAGACTCAACACTTGAATATGCCAAAATTTGATCTTCAAGTCAGGTCCTCCTTGCATATTTCACTTTGCACCTTTGAATTGTATATCATAATATATAATTGCAAATATACAACCCGGATTTCAAACTTTTATAAAGCATTCTAAAAAATACCTTCGGGTTCAGCTTGTATGTTGTTGTTGCATGCTTTGCTTGTATGTCCAAACATACAATCACAAAATGTACATTTGGTGGACCCCACCCTTTGCATCTCCTCCTTGTATGTTTGGCCCTTTGTATATCAGCTTTGTATATGCAAAGATACAAAGAGAAATATACAAGCCACTGTTATAGCTACCTTACTATATCGCACATGCATATCTCCTTGTATCTGTGGGCGAAAGTCCTTTGTATGTTCTGCCAATGTACATTACAAAATGTACATTCTTCCTTGTATGTGATCCATTTGTATTTCGCAATACAACACACATATACAAACAACTATAGCTGATGCATAGTGGCCTTTGTATCTCATCCTTGTATCATTGACTTGTATGTGCGAACATACAATCACATATATACAAGCCACTATTCTGATATACATGGGCCTCTTTGTATGTTGCGCCTTGTATATGGCGAATGCATATTTCACTTGCACCTCACACATACAAACCCCTTCCACTGTAGTGAATGCATGCTGACCTCTTTGTATGTTGCGCCTTGTACATTCCCAATATATGTCAAACATACATTCGCCTTTGTATCTTTGCGGCATACATTGTCCCCTGCATATTTCGCTTGTATGTCACCAATGCATCTTTTCCTTTGCAAGTTCCTCTTATATGTAGCTATTGCATATCTTGACATTATATATTTCACTTGTACATATAAACATACAATGGCGAATGTATATCCAAATATACATTCAAAAATGCATTCAAAATACAAGCATGAAACTAAGACATCCTAGTGATTAAAAATACTTGAAACTAAAAGATTTCTAGGTTTTTCTGGGTTTTTTGCAAGTAATCTTTAGGCATGTTTTTAGGAAATTTTGACAAGGCATAGCATAAATATTTGAAGGATTTAAGCCTTGTATGGGTCATTTCTAAAGGATTTTGAAGGAAAAATGCACGGTGAACTATTTGACTCTGGACAGAGGAAAATAGGTCAACAAAGATCATAGGTGATAAAAGAAAAGGTGTTCAAACAAGAAGAAAGATTGCTCAAGACTTAGAGAAGTATTGTCTGATCTCAAAGATTAAACCAAAAATAGTAAGTGAGGCATGCAATGATGAAAGTTGGACTAAAGCAATGGAGGAAGAGTTGATGCAGATTGAGAAAAATCACACTTAGGATCTTGTTCCTAGACCTAGAAACAAAAATGTGATTGGAACCAAATGGGTCTTCCAGAATAAACTGAATGAAGATGGTGAAGTAGTCAGAAACAAAGCCAGATTAGTCTACAAGGGTTATTCTCAAGTTGAAGGAGTTGATTTTGAAGAAACTTTTTCTCTGGTGGCAAGGATTGAAGTAGTTAGATTATTTCTTGCCTTTGCTGCCTTCAATGATTTCAAAGTATATCAGATGGATGTTAAGTCTGCCTTCCTAAATGGTGACTTGGAAGAAGAGGTATACATTGAGCAACTAGATGGATTTCAATTATCTGATCAGGGTGATATGGTCTACAAGTTGAAGAAAGATCTGTATGGACTCAAACAAGCCCTAAGAGCCTACTATGAAAGACTGGATAAACATCTTTTGAAGATTGGTTTCAACAAAGGTACTACTGACAGTAACTTGTACTTCAAAATTGATCATGAAAATATATTAATTGTTAAAGTGTTTGTTGATGATATGATTTTTGGAGGAAGAGATAGTATGTGCAAAATTTTTGCAAATTAAATGAAAAGTGAATTTGAGATGTCTATGTTTGGCAAAATGAATTTCTTCTTGGTTCTACAAATCACTTAAACAAATAAAGGAATCTTCATTTATCAGACCAAGTATGTGAAAGAATTGTTGAAGAAATTTGGGATGGAAGACTCAAAATCAATGAATACTCCCATGGCAACTAGATACAAACTGAGCAAAGATGATGACTCTCCTAAGGTTGATCAGAAAAAGTATAGGTCAATGCTTGGAGGACTGTTGTATCTTACTCAAACTAGACCTGACATTATGAATGTTGTTGGTCTTGTTGCTAGATTCCAAGCTGATCCTAGAGAATCTCATGTCATGGCAATCAAGAGGATTCTCAGATATCTAAAAGGAACAATTGAGTATGGTTTATGGTATCCTAGGGATCATGATTTCTCTCTTTATGCATATACAGATGTGGATTGGGTAGGAGATGTGGATGACTGGAAGAGTACTAGTGGTAGTGCATTCTTTTTGGGGAGAAGATTGGTTTCTTGGCTGAGCAAGAAACAAGAGGCAATATTTCTATCCACTGTAGAAGTAGAGTATATTGCATTAGTAGGTAGTTATACTCAAGTATTGTGGATGAATAAAATGCTAAGAGACATCAGAGTAGAGTATAATGAACCCATCACAATATTCTATGATAACACAAGTGCAATAAACATTTCAAAAAATTTGGTGTTGCATTTAAACATAAAACATATATCCATTAAGTTTCACTTTTTGAGAGAGCAGGTGAACAAGAATGAAGTCAAATTAGAGTTTGTGCCCTCTAAGGATCAGATTGTAGACATCTTTACTAAACCTCTACCTAAGGACTCTGGTGTAGGAGCACCCCTTCAACAATATAAATATGCACAAGAGGGAGAAGAATAAGATTTTATTATGTTTTAGACATTTCATGTTACCATGCAGCATTTATATGTCATTGAAAAATGTAGCATTTCATGTCTATAAACATCAAAATTGACATTTTAGACATGTTGGGTTATGTGGAGAATTAAATCTAGGTGTCTTATTATTAAGTGTTTTGTTGTCTTATGTAAAACAAGTGTCGTGGGATTAGTTAGGGTTTATGACTATAATCTTGGTTTAATAAAAATCCTAAAAATAGAGGAGAGGAGAGTTGGGTAACAAAATAGGGAAGGTGGTCGAGGAATGAGAGTTCTTCCACCTTAAAAAAAAAAAAATCTTTGTAATTAGTCTGTGGTCCAAAAAATTGAAGTGAAGAAATAGAAATTCTGTAAATTGTGTTCTACCAATTCTGGATTTTGTGTAAATTCCCTATATATCAAATCATTTTGTAATTAGTCTGTGGTCGAAAAAGTTGAAGTGAAGAAATAGAAATTCTATAAATTGTGTTCTACCAATTCTGGATTCTGTGTAAATTCCCTATATATCAAATCAGTGGAATGGATTGTGTATATTAGTTTTCTGGTTGTTTTTCTTTTGTTCGATGGACATGGCCGAATAGAAATTACAGAATTCATCGTAGAGGAAGTTATCAGTGGGAAGTACAAATATACAACAATTGTATGCGGAGACAGTCTGTGAATATATCACATGTGCATGTGAGCAACTTCCTATATATATGCTATGAAAATGGTATCTATAAAAGTCTATTTGAGTCAAATTTGTGTTGGTCATTGAATATACAATTTCTGTATATATCCTGTATCTGTGTATTGGGTTGTAGCATATCGGGGGAACCGATAATAGAGGATTGTAGGTGGTTGAACCAATTCAAAGGTTCAACGGTTCAACAGGTTCATCACTGATAGCGTTTGAGTGTGTGATAGTTGAACCGGCGGTTGAACTAGTTCATTTGGTTCGGCGGATTCATGGATTTAATGAATAGAGGAGGTGTCAAGTGGTTAAAATACAGTGGGTTCAGTTAGTTCATTGGTTCAACAAGGAACATCGGGTTCAATGGTTCAATGAACTCAAAGGTTCAATCAGTACAGTCTATGCGACAGGAGTATATTGAACCGATAGTGTATGTTGAACTGAATAATTGAAGGTTCAATGGTTCAATGGGTTCATCGCTGATAGCGTTTAAGTGTGCGATAGTTGAACCGATGTTTGAACCAGTTCATTTGGTTCGACGAGTTCATGAGTTCAATGAATAGAAGGGGTGTCAAGTGGTTAAAAGGTTCAATCACAGAGGCAGCTCAGCAATTCTGATTTACAAAACTGAATGTATCTGACTGATGGGTAAATAGACAATGGTAAATGTTTATTGATAAGGAGCTGACATCAAATCTCCACTTTTTTGTTGCTGACTCTACGTCATAGTGGTATCAGAGCCAAGTTGTGTTCTTTGGGTAGAAGTGGGTAGAAGAAGAAGAAAAGATGTCAGAAGGAGTAGGTTCAGAAACGTACCCAGCAAAGATGACCAACACTGAGTTGACGGCCTTAGTAAGAAAGCAAATGGTAGAGAGTAGAGCTGATCGAGCTTAGAATCAGGCATTGAAAGAAGAGGTAGAGAAGTTGAGGGACAAAGTAGAGAAGGGGGAAGAAGATTCTAGTAAGCGAGAAGATAGGGATGAAGAGGAGGTCCCTAAGTAGGAAGAGATAGAGGTTCCTACAGACTAGAGACCCTTACTCAATGCCCTCAAGTCCATGGAAAGAAGAACCATGGATATGAAAATAGACCTACTAGTGTTTACAGGAAAAATGGAACTTGATTCGGTGATGGAGTGGATAGACTCCTTAAGTAATTTCTTTGAGACTGAGGAAATACCAGACCACCAAAGAGTGAAGATTGCTTAGTCCAAAATGAAAGGAGCTGCACTAACTTGGTGGAATTTCATCCAAGATGACAGGGTGAAAGAGGGAAAGAACAGAGTTGTTACTTGGAAGAGAATAATGGCTTTAGTAAAGGAGGCCTATGTTCTATTGGATTACAACATCCAATTACGTAAAAGGAAACAAAATTTGAAGCAAAAGGAATTAGATGTCATCTCATACACAGAAGAGTTCATGAAACTATGTGTCAAAAAAAAGGTAAAGGAGGGTGAGGAAGAGAAGGTAGCAAGGTACCTCAATGGATTAAGGTTTAACATCCAAGAAGATTTAAATCCGCATAACCCAGATACAGTCCAAAAGTGCTACCAGTTGGCACTCAAAGTGGAAGAGAAATTAAAGAGATGGCATGAGTAGAACAATAGAGGAAAAGGGAGATAGCAAAGGGGAGGAAGAAGCCTTTTCAGAGGCAGAGGAAATAGATTTGGATACTAGGGTGAATCCAATCAAGAGAATAGTAGAGGAGATAGTAGTCAAAACCAAGGAGGAAGCTACAATCAAAGAGGGAACTTCCAGGGCAGAAGGCCACCATTTAGAGGAAGATCTTAGGGCAAAGGACCTATTAGATGTTACAATTGCAATCAAGAAGGCCACATAGCCAGCAGATGCCTAGCAAAGGTAACAAGTCCAATAGGAGGAAAAAGGGTCAATCTGATCCAAGAATCTGATTGTCAAAGTGTAGCAAGCTCAAGCACTAATCAAAGTGTGAATGCTCTCGACAGTTATGGGTATCCTGATAATGGAGAATCTTTGATGATTCAGAGAGAAATGACCACCATGCAAGTGCCTAGAAAAGAACCTCCACAAAGGAAGTCTCTCTTCAGAACTACTTGCAAGGCAGGAGGAAAGGTATGTAAAGTTCTAATTGACTCTGGATCTATTGAGAATTTTGTGTCCATTGAGATGGTAGAAAATCTTAAGCTTAGGAGACTGCCACATCCTTGCCCCTATAAAATTTCATGGCTCACCCAAGGTCAGCAAACAATTGTAGAAGAACAGGCTTGGGTAGAACTTCAAATTGGACCATACAAGGATAGGTTGTTGTTTGACATTGCTAAGATGGATGCTTGCCATCTCCTATTTGGAAGACCATGGTAGTATGACTTGAAAGGATACCATGATGGAGTTAGAAACACATATTCGATCACCAAGAATGGTAAGGTGATAGAGCTACTACCATTAATGGAGAATGAGGTGGAATCAAAAGGAAAAGAAGTTAAGGTGAACAAGGAACAACAGTAAGAAGTCAAGGGAGAGAAGAGGCAAAGGTTCATAGATCCTATTGTCCAAGAGCAATTGGACAAGTACCAAGGCATCATCTCTGATGGAATACCAAGGTCCCTACCACCTATGAGGGACATCAGCCATTGCATAGATCTGATCCCTGGATCTACACTCCAAAACAAAGTAGCATACAAGCTTACCCCAGAGCAGAATACAGAGGTAGTAAGATAGATTAAGGAATTGTTGGAGATAGGCCTAATTGGCAAAAGTTTAAGTCCATGTGCAGTACCAGCTGTACTAGCACCAAAGAAGGAAGGCACTTGGAGACTTGTACTAATTCAAGGGCTATCAACAAGATAACAATCAGTAATGCAAGGGAAGAGTACCTCAACCATATAGACTTGGTCCTCAAAAAGTTACATGAAGAGCAGTTAATGATCAACTTAGCAAAGTGTTTGTTCATGCAAGAAGAGATCATCTACTTGGGATTTGTTATCTCACATAACAAACTGAAAATGGATCAAGAGAAGGTAAGTGCCATATTGTCTTGGCCAACTCCCAAAACCTTGAGTGATGTTAGAAGTTTCCATGGGTTAGCAACCTTTTACAGGAAGTTTATAAAAGGGTTTAGTCATGTTTGTGCAACCATGCTTGACACCATAAAAGGAGGACAAAAGTGCAGATTCACTTGGACAAAGGAGGTAGATGATTTATTTGAAACATTAAAGAAGTAGGTGGTAGAGCAGCCAGTTCTTGCACTTCCTGACTTCAGCAAGGTTTTTCAAGTAGAATGTGATGCCAGTCACATGGCAATTGGAGCAGTACTCAGTCAAGAAGGTAGGCCTATTGCATTTTTCACTGAGAAACTAAATGATGCAAAGAAGAGATACTCATCATATGATTTGGAGATGTATGCTCTAGTACAGTCACTCAAAAAGTGGAGGCATTACTTGATGCCAAAAGAATTCATAGTGTTCACAGATAATCAGGCTCTCAGTTTTATAAATAGTTAAGAGAAACTGAACCATAGGCATATGAAGTGGGTGGAAACTTTGCAAGCTTTCACCTTCACACTTAAGCACAAGAAAGGGGTCAAGAACAAAGTAGCAGATGCTTTGAGTAGGAGGGTTCTAACTGTAAATCAGATTCAATTAGAAAGCATTGGCATTGATTCTTTGAAGGCCATGTATGATGATGATGATGACTTTGAAGAGATCTACAAGGTATGTACTTCTTTTGGAGACAAATATCATGTTGAGTTCTCTGAATTTCTGATCCATGATGGATTACTTTTCAAAGGTGGACAATTGTGTATTTAAGATGTTCTATGAGACTGAATATTATTCAAGAGAAACATTGTGGGGCCATGGCAGGACATTTTGGTCTAGATAAGACTCTTGATCTAGTAAGGAGACATTACTATTGGCCCAAGTTGCAGTCAGATGTGAGGAAATTCATGGAGGCATGTGTGATATGCTAGAAAGCTAAAGGATGATCCACTAATGTAGGTTTGTATCAGCCATTACCCATTCCTTCTAGGCCGTGGGAGAGCATAAGCATGGATTTTGTATTGGGTTTACCTAGAACAAGGAAAGGATATGATAGTGTTTTTGTGGTAGTAGACAGATTTAGTAAAATGGCACACTTCTTTCCATGCAAAACCACCTGTGATGCTTCATATGTTGCAGACCTATTTTTCAAGGAAGTAGTGAGGATACATGGATTACCATTGAGCATAGTCTCAGATAGAGATGTAAAGTTCATTGGCCACTTTTAGCGGACTCGTTGGAAGAAGCTTGGAACCAATTTATCCTTCTCATTAGCCTACCATCCTCAAATAGATGGGCAGACTAAAGTAGTTAATCGTTCATTGGGAAATCTGTTAAGATGTTTGACAAGGCAGCATGGAGATAAGTGGGATAACATCCTACCACAAGCAAAATTTTCCTATAATGACACCATCAATAGGAGTATAGGGAAGTCACCTTTTTAGGTGGTATATGGTATTCATCCAAGAGGTATTTTGGAGCTGAGAGATATGCCTATAGGAGAGCCTATTAGTGCAGATGGAGAAGCTTTTGCTTCAGCTATCAAAGAAGTGCATGATCAAGTAAAGAACTAGCTTCAACAGACTACATTGAAATATAAAGTATATGCTGACAAGAAAAAGAGAGATGTACAATTTGATGTTGGAGATTTAGTATGGGTCAATCTGAAGAAGGAGAGGCTCCCAAAAGGTAAATATACCAAGCTAATGGAGAGGAAGATTGGACCATGTCAGATTTTGAAGAAGTGTGGGTAGAATGCCTATGAGATCCAACTTCCTCCTGATCTTGGATTGTCACCCATATTCAATGTATGTGATTTAACTCCATACAAGCAAAATACAGATGTAACATAGGAATCATTACAAGATGCAGCAGTTGATGATATTCCTAAGCATGATCCACCAAAATTAGGAAAGATCTTAGACTCAAGAGTGATAAAGAAGACACGGAACAAAGAATACATGGAGTACTTGGTGGCTTGGCATGGGAAACTTGATTCAGAAGCAATTTGGATGACTGAAGATCTGATCACAAACAATGGTGCAGACCTTCAAACTCTAATCTCAAAGGGACTTGAGATTTCTTCTCCCGGGGAGTAAGGTGCAGGAGCACCCCTTCAACAATATCAATATGCACAAGAGGGAGAAGAATAAGATTTTATTATGTTTTAGACATTTCATGTTACCATGCAGCATTTATATGTCATTGACAAATGTAGCATTTCATGTTTATAAACATCAAAATTGACATTTTAGACATATTGGGTTATGTGGAGAATTATTAAGTGTTTTGTTGTCTTATGCAAAACAGGTGTCATGGGATTAGTTAGGGTTTCTGACTATAATCTTGGTTTAATAAAAATCCTGAAAATAGAGGAGAGGAGAGTTGGGTAACAAAACAAGGAAGGTGGTCAAGGATTGAGAGTTCTTCCACCTTCAGAAAAAAAAATCTCTATAATTAGTTTGTGGTCAAAAAAGTTGAAGTGAAGAAATAGAAATTCTGTAAATTGTGTTCTACCAATTCTGGATTATGTGTAAATTCCCTATATATCAAATCATTTTGTATATTATTTGTATAGATTTTCTTTGTATTTAATTTAGTTTTTCTGTGGTTGAGATGTACAATTAAATCCATTCCACTGGTGGATTTCTGTGAAATAAGTGGAATGGATTGTGTATATTAGTTTTCTGGTTATTTTTCTTTTGTTCGATGGACATGGCCAAATAGAAATTGCAGAATTTGTCACAGAGGAAGTTATTGGCGGGAAGTACAAATATACAACAATTGTATGCGGAGACAATTTGTGAATATATTGCATGTGCACACGAGCAACTTCCTATATATATGCTATGAAAATGGTACATATAAAAGTCTATTTGAGTCAAATTTGTGTTGGTCACTGAATATACAATTTATGTATATATCCTGTATCTGTGTATTAGGTTATAGCATATCGGGGGAACCAATAATAGAGGATTGTAGGTGGTTGAACCAATTCAAAGGTTCAATAGTTCAACGGGTTCATTGCTGATAGTGTTTGAGTGTGTGATAGTTTAACCAATGGTTGAACCAGTTCATTTGGTTCAACAGGTTCATGGGTTCAATGAACAGAGGGGGTGTCAAGTGGTTAAAAGGTTCAATCACAGAGGCAGCCCAGCAATTCTGATCTACAAAACGGTGGTCATTGATCTCCAAATCATCAAAGATTCTCCATTCACACGATACCCATAACTGTTAGGAGCATTCACACTTTGATTAGTGCTTGATCTTGCTACACTTTGACAATCAAATTCTTGGATCATATTGATCCTTTTTTCTCCTATTGGACTTGTTGCCTTTGCTGGGCATCTACTGGCTATGTGGCCTTCTTGATTGCAATTGTAACACACACTCAAATGCTATTAGTGATGAACCCGTTGAACCGTTGAACCTTTGAATTGGTTCAACCACCTATAATCGTCTATTATTGGTTCCCTCGATATGCTACAACCTGATACACAGATATAGGATATATACAGAAATTGTATATTCAATGACCAAGACAAATTTGACTCAAACAGACTTTTATACGTACCATTTTCATAGCATATATACATGCAATGAACACCATGGGTAAACAGACAATGGTAAATGTTTATTGATGAGGAGCTGACATCAAATCTCCACTTTTCTATTGCTAACTCTGTGTCAGACTCTTTTGAGTATCTCAGGCAGAAGTTAGGGGTTATTACCCATCCGGCTCTTAATTAAGGTACACTAATGTGAATCAGTCTAGTGAATCTCATAGTCATATCCTGTGATCTGGATTGATGATAGGAAGATGCTACTCAGGGGGAGCAGTATGTATGATTTTGATTGATGCAAGTATGTGCCCTTTGCCATTGATGTCAAAGGGGGAGAGAAGACATGCAAAAAACAAAAGTGGTTGTTGATCAAAGGGGGAGCAATAAAGGAAGAGAAGACATATGAATGATTGTGGTTGGTAGGGGGAGCTATGTCATTCAGTAAGGAGAAGTTCTTGTTTTGATGGTTAAAACAATTTTTCACATCATATGTTGCCATCAATGACAAAAGGGGAGATTGTTGCAAGTATGGGCCTAACTGGTGTTGTCATTGATGTTAACATACTCTTGTTGCATTGATGTCAAGGATTGGATGAGTTGTGTGTTGAGGATATTGAGAAAATTAGTCCTATCAGAAACAGAGAAGACTAGTGAAGACAGTGAAGCTCTATGAAGTGAAGATCCTAGCTAAGATGGAGATCAGGGAATGCACATCAACAGGTTTGTAGATATGTGTCTAAAGATGATCTGGTCAAGATTTGAGAGGTCCGCATGAAGATTTGAAGAAGTTATGGCCACTTGAGTGAAATTGGTTCTGGCAGGTGTTCAGAGGTGATAGAGTGACACAAATAGGTCTGGTAAGATCCAAAAATGCAGTATCATGCTTTGCAAATTTGATGGAGTGTTTAGGAAGCTAATGTGAATTGACAACTCAATTGGTTCGTGGTCTGGAGTTTCGTAAGCATTTATTATAATGTGACAGTAATGACAGAATGTGTTCTTGAGGTTTCAGATGAAGATGAGAATGATTTCAGTAGACAAAAGTGGTGTGGATATTCTTGGTGATTTTAGGCAAGCCTGTGGGGGTCTCTAGATTGTGTCTAGTTTGTGTTGGTGATCTACATTGAAGATCGAGCTCGTAATTGAAGATTTACTTCCAGATGATGAAGTTCTTCCTAGTCATGGTCGACCAGATGGTTTACACATCTTACAGATGATCTTGTAGATGTTCTATGAAGTATGGCATGTTCCTCAAAGAAGATTGAAGTCCCAGATATGTGTGGCCGATTGTGTGGTGATTCACATGTAGTCTTTTGTAATAAGATAAGTTGTATTTGTGTATATTCTCTGTAACAAAATAAAGTGTATATTGTGCCGACTTTAATGATTATCCCAAAGTCGATGTCTTGTATTAATAAGAGTTGTGAACTCATTTCAAAACATGAAGGTGAAGATGTGAGTGTGGTAGAAAGGAGAAGAGCAAAAGGTAGAGTAGAAGTGTTGAGCTTAAATGGAACTAACTCAAGCATGGTGAAGATGCTATTCTTCAGTTCAAGTATGTAATATTTATTATTCTGTAGACAGTGTGTCTCATGTAGGTAGTGGGCTTCTTGTAAGCAGTGTGCTCAAGTAGTGATCCCTAATTGGCATGTGCTATTTTGTTCATTTTATTCTTTTAACAGAGAATACAATCTTGGGATAGTCACCCTGTGGTTTTTCCCTTAACTGGGTTTTCCATGTTAAAATCATGGTGTCATATGTGCCAATGTGTTTCTGCTCTTGAATTATTACAATATGTTTCCATAATTGATTTATTATTATGCTACTGAATTACAAGAAGGATTTAAGTGGTTAATAAAAGGTAAGTTTTGAGACAACTGATTCACCTCCCCTCTCAGTTGTCTATCTTGAAACTAACATGATTAATGATGAACTAGCTAGTAGTTTGCTCCACATTTCTTGTAGAATGAATATCTTTGTCTATGGATTGGAATTCATTTAGAGGCATGTCTAAATATGCTATCTTCCAAGTTTGAACCTCTAGTATGAAGATCTAAGTAAGTTATGTTCACTAGAGTAAAAACTACTTTTCTGTGCATTCAATGGTGATAGGGAGAAATTATTTTTCTCCACATTCCTTTGCATTGAAGTATTTTGGTCTGCGGTTAAGTCTGGGATGATGTTATATGCCTTCAAATCAAATGGTTCATGATTTGGTGGTCTGCAAGCAATCTTTTCTTTATGACAATAGCTGACATTGTTGTTTATGTCCTCCAGTTTGAAGAATCTTCTTGACAGAGTGGTTAGAGGCTATGTAGTTGTTCCTGATGATTATAATGTGCTCGTGGATGTCTCCTAATCATGTTCCTACCTTCTGATTGGTTAGTGAAGATTAATTTGGATCATGGATGAAGACTATTCCTAATAGACTTAGTATTAACTCCAAGTCTTGGCCGACTTGGTTGTTTTCACTACTTGCAGAGATGCATTAAAGATTGTGAAATTGTGTTGTGGTGTGGAATTTTTACAATTGAGTCCCAGCTAAGGAGTTATGTGATCTACATTCATCCTTTTCCTATGCAACATAATTTAGGTCCAAAACTATTCTAATGTATGTTTGTAATGTCAACCTTAGAGATTGTTCCAATGGTTGATGATTGTAATGTTGACCTTGATGATCATTCTAAGATTGATGAATTGTATAAATACTTGTAATGAAATTGTGAAAATGTATGAAAAGTGAAGATGTGAAGTGTAAAGGCAAACTAGAGTAGAGAAAATAAATTGTGCTTCAATGGAACTAAACTTGGGCATGGAGTAGATGTTATCAAATTAGTTCACAAACCTTTGGCAGTGAGCCCTAACTTTTGTAGTGAGCATTTTGGGCAGTGAGCCTCTGATTTTTGGTATTGCTAGAACGTATTTATTTTGTGAGCTAACACTCAGCATGGTTTTTCCCCTCTAGGATTTTCCATGTAAAAATCTGGTGTCTCCTGTGTTGAATGTGTAAATATGTTCAACTTCATGTTTCATACTTTCATGACTAAATTACAAATTCAGTGTTGATTGGTTGTTGTTTTAATGGTTTTAAAATATTGGCTACAACTGATTCACCCCCCTCTTAGTTGTATTTCTCTTTTCAACATAACTAATGTGGGAAGTGTGGAGAAGATTGACATGGGATGCTAAGCCATCTCACCCTTATCCTTGTATTGTGGAAACCTGTGATGTGTGTTTGGAATCATTTGCATGTGTTTCCTTAGCATTCTTGCACTTTATTTTAAAATGGTTTGAAAAGTGTGTTTTCCATGTTTTTAGATTAAATTAATGATTTTAATTTGGAAATTTCTATTTCTTCTTTAGAGAAAATGTTTATTGCATCATTATATGCTTGTGGAACAAATTTGAGTGATTTCAGTTTAATTTCAAAATTTGATATTTTCTGTAAAAAGGTAGAAATTGCATTAAATGAGAAAACTAAATGCCTAGTATGATGTGTTTGTACTTTTTGGAATGAGACCAAGTTGAATGGAAATAACCTATTTGGAATAGTTGAGTTTGTTTGACTAACTATTTCCCTGTTATTCTGAGTGAATTATTTAGGTGTTTTCAAGGAAAATTGAAATATTAATGCATTTTGATTAAATGCTTATGTGATTTCAAATGAAATATTGTAATTATTTATTGTTTGGAATTAATAAATTAAATAGTTTAATTATGCAGATTCTATAATTCTGAATTGATTGATTAAATCACTTAAATGATTATTTTATTCTCAAAAAAGGAATAGTGTCTTTGGAGGCATGAAAGGAAAAAGACATGTATTTTGCATTATCCTTTTTCTCTTCAAAATTTGCTCTCTCCTTTGTTTGAAACACTCTTTCTTAAAAAATGGATATTTGATTTCTTTGAAGGGAGTTTTGCTTGGAATTTCTTAGAGTTTGGATTGGATTCAGGAGCTTGGTGTTTGCTTTTTGTGTGTGGATCAAAACGGACATTCAACCTCATTCTTTTCCTTGGATTTTTCTTGTATTGGAAGGTAAGTTTCTCCAATATTCTCATTTAAATTATTTTATTCTATTTCCTTCATGCCACACCATCTAAAATGGTTGAAGATGGCTTTGCTTAGTTGTAGGAAACTTAGAAAATTTATTTCAGCTGGTTATTTATTTATTTCATGTATTTTCCATTTTGGAAACATAGAAATACAGATACAAACTTGGAAGAATTTCCCTAGAAATCCCCAACACATTTTTATTGCATATATTGGTTGTTGGGCATGTTATCTATGATGGGTAGTTGTCAGATCATCCATATCTATTGAAAAACAAAAGTTAGAAAATTGGTCAAACTTTGGTCAAGGTGCAAAAGAGAGCTCCAATGGAGTTTTTAGGGCCTTATGGTTATCCTACACTTTTAGAAAAAATGAAAACTAAATTCTATACATTTCCTTTATGATTTTCCTTGAGGGATGAGTTGACTCCTTCATATTATGTGATTGAACATCTTGTGAGACTATGTCGTGTTTTGGGACATTTTGGTGCATTAAAATCCGTCACTTATTTCTCCATTTTTAAAAACCTAAAAATTGTTTTTTATGCATTCCCATGATGTTTTAGTTTGTGGGATGAGTTGTCTCCTAATTAAAATGTTATTTTTCATCTTTTGAGATTATGTTGTGTTTTGTTAATTATTGGGATTTTGTCACCTTGAAATCTCGCACCATACCCAGTTGGTTAAATTAGTGCTATGGGTGTTTATGAAGAGGTCCAGGGGTAGGAAAGGAGTGGCTTCCATTATGCACCACAACCCAAAGAGGTCATTGGAATTTAGTGAATGGAAGTTTTAATCAGGAATAACATGTAAATGTTGGAAATAGTCGAGACAACTGAGAGGAGGGCGGGAGTGAATCAGTTGTCCCTAAACTTTAACCTTTTATAAACCTTTTAAATATTCTTTGTAATTAGATTAATGATGAAAACATTTAACCATAAATCAACATATGAGCAGAAACAACATGAACACACAACACCAGAATTTTGATGTTGAAAACCTAGTTAAGGGAAAAATCACGGTGGGGGTTAACCCGCAAAAATGCATACCCTGTTAAAAATACTTAAGAAAATAGAAGGCACATGCCTTTGGGCACACTGCCTAGAGCTCACTTCTCAAGAAGAGGCTCACTGCCTATAAGAAATTATGATTTATATAGAAATAATGAACTGAGAAACAGCATCTACATTCATGCCTGAATCAGTCCCTTTGAAGGCTCAAGACTTTTGCTCTTATCTTTAAATTCCTCTTCATAGATTCTTCACTCTATACTCCCTTCACTCTTCTTCTTCTCTGCTCTGGTTTTGATCCCTTCTTTAGATTTAATTCATTGTGTACAAGGATGCTTTTCAACAACTCTTCAACAAGTATTTATATGCTTCATCAACCTTGGAATGATCAACACGGTAGGATAAACTTGATGTAGATCATCACACTGTCAGCCAAACACAACTGAGACTTGAATCTTCTTCTATAACCATGCCACACTTCATAAAAATGCTCTTAGATCATCTGTAACATGGTAGGAACATACGATCATCCAAGAATGGGAAGAACAACAACCTCAAAGAAGAAATCTTCAATCAATGAGCTGAAACTTTAGTACAGACCTCCAACATAGTAGCCACACAATCCAGAGACCTCCATAAGCACATTGAAACCAGCAATAACATTCATTCTAAACCAAATTACTAGAATCATTTGTATCTTCCTCTGGAACCTCAAGAACACTATCTGCCATAATTGTCAAATTAGAAGGATAGCTTGCGGACCTCCAAACCACAAACCACTGGAGTTGATGATACACATTGACTTCCCAAACATGCCCTCAGATCCACAATCACAATTTTATCTTATCAGAGTAATCCAGACCTCTTTCTTGTCACTCTATCTTTCCTGAGTATTGCAGGAACCAATTCAACTTAGATGGCCATAACTCCTTCAAACCTTCATGTGGACATCTCAAATCTTAACTGGAGAAACCTCTGACAATCCTCTACATAGATATATGGTCCACAAGAATTGATTGTTATTAGATTTCTCAATATACTCAACAATCTGGTCTTCTATACAGATAGTAACAATTGACACTAATGGCAACAAGAATATGTTGACATCAATGACAACATTACTTAGGCACATATTTGCAACAATCTCCCCCTTTCTCATTGATGGCAACATATGATGTGAAAAACTGAATTTAACCATCAAGACAAGAACTTCTGTAGTACCCCTCAGCTTATCGTCTTTTGGACTGATGGTTGCTTAGTAGTATTGGACATTTTGACAGTATTTTTAGATCGTTGATGATGGACTTCTAGTTATTTTGCCTATTTCAGTATGAACTTAATTGTTATGATAACAGATATTGATGATGGATTATGTCATTTTATGCTTTACAATTTGATAAATGAACTGATGTTTTAGATGCTTTGATGTTATTCATTATATGGGATTGAAAGTTAGCTGATCATTTTATGTCGTAGATTAGTAATCTGATATCTTGTTCAATTTAGTTGATTATTATTTTAAAACGTGAATGGAACAGTGTTGTATTACTCGTTCTCGAGTACCCTACCTCACTGCGATTTCCATTCACGATAGGACTGCATGTGATGTATATGTATATCTTGTTACGGTTAACTGTGCGTTGCTGCAGGATGCAGGTACTTGGCATCGACTCCACCTGATTGCAGGTCTGAGCGTGCCTTCGCCAATGGATTAGTTGGTTGGAGTTAACAGGAGGTCCCTAGTCAGTGTCCCTTCGTCGTCAGTTTACCCTTGTGGCTATTGGTTGTCATTCGCCCATGTCTCACTGTCAGGTAATGTTGTATTTTGGAGTCAAACCAAGTTCAAAGGTGTTTAAGTATGTGCGGTAATGTTGTGCTTTAATTAGAAATACTCTACGGAAGAGTCTAGTGTTGTTAAATAGACATATTGTCGTTAGTTGTCGATTTAAGTTATAAATAAATTATTATTATTTTTAATAAAAGTGTTGTTGATAAATAAGCTGTAAGGAGTTTGTATTATTCGATATAATATTATTTATAATAAATATTTAAATAAATAAATAATTATAGCCATGCTTGTAAATTGTGTTCACAACTGGATTAATAAAATAAATTATGGGATAGTACAAAATATGGATAGTTGAAATAGTACTATTCTATTAATGAAAATATTTTGGGTCGCTTATAAAGAAAATAATAATAAAATAGAGTACCTAATAATTGGGAATCATTAAATTAAATTAAAAAAATATACATATTCTTAAAAAAAGAAGTTTCTCGGAATCTTGTGGAAGCCCTAGGAGAAGAGAGAGAGATACTGAGTTATAAAAGAATTGTCGGTGCAACAAGGAGGACATCACAGGGGTAAGGAAGAAGCAGCTGGGAACTGCAACAATTGGAGCGGGTTCGTCACGGTGGTTGCGAAATCAGGTTCCGTCGATTGCCTTATCTCTGAACTTCCTTTCAATCTGCAAAATGTGTTTTTAGTTTGTTTGATTCCGCATTGTTCGGCAGTCTGTCCTTTCTGTGTGTGAACAGCAACCTCTCTTAGGGTTTAAATACATCGGTACTGCCCAAGGATTCTGTAAGTCAAATGTTGTCCTTCCTTCCTTTGGTTGCCGAATCATTCTGTATGCATTCACAGACCGGCGAGATCTTGGTAGGGTTTGTAGGTGTAAAATGACACCTCCTTAAGATCCATTAGAATTTCATTTTCTGCCATCATTGAATCTAAAACAAAAGACGTCTCTGATTTGTCAACAAACCCTAGTTTTCTTCCTCGAAAAAGTGCAGGTATAAGCAGTAATAGTTTTAGGGCAGTTGTTCCTACAGTAATCCTTCGCCATGATTTTCCTTGTCTTCTGAGAATGTCGTCCTTCGACCATGCTGAGACGCTCTCCTCTGGCTTCTGCTGATACTATTTGAGGAGGCGCTTCTGGTATAGGTGTTCACCTACACTCTTTCCATCGAAGTCCTAGCCATTGGGTTGAGCGAACACTTTACGGAGGCTAGTCGTGAGGTTCGCACCTGAGTTGCGAGTGTAATCCAGAAATACTCAGGCGAATCCCTCTTATACTAGATGTGAGGCGGGCGAGCTGTAGTGTCAAACTTGTCTATCGGGCTGCCTGAGATTCCTTTTGTTTTATATTGTTTCGTTAGGCATTATTTAATAGCAGATGGATGCTATCAAGCATCGCTGCAGATGGTATACGGGGCGTGAGAGAGAGTCCGCTGTTTTTTCTTTCTCTCTTACCAATCATTGTGAAGCCTTGTCACTTCATTTTCATTCTAAGATGTGGGATGATACGCTTTTTGCCCAGCTGTTTGTGTTTGGACTTATCTCTTGGTGGACTGATAATATTAGGCAGTTCGCTGCTTTGTAATCAGTTGTTTGAATAAAAGAACCAAACCCCTTCCTTCGCCATTCACCTAGTATCACTCTATGGTACCGTGGACTAACCTACTCCATAGCTGGAGTGAACGAAATCCTTTCATTAGCGATCATGGGAGGTGATGGATTAGTAAGTTCGCTGCCGTATTGTGTATTATTCGCCCTTGTTGAAGTCTCAGAAGTCTTTCCAGCATGTCCACCTTGTGGCCTTCGTCAGTCACTCGTAGTAATTGAACTCTATTTATTTTGTTTTGCTGTGGATCGGTTATGTATAGGTCACACTGTAAGAATGCTGGGGCATGGCGATTTTGGCAGTTCACTGCCTTATTCTATCCTGAATGAAAGTTCTGATGCCTTTTTCCTTCGCCACTCACCCAGGTGAAGCTGCCCCTCATTCGTCCCTTCTATAACTGAATTGTCCTCGATCTTCAATCAGCTATGCATTGTTTGAATGAACTCATACTACCATGTCTCGAATACTGACCACCCTCATAAGCGCATCAGGCCGAGGTTTCCTGTGTGCTGATCATTAACATCAGAAAAGGGCAGTCTATTTAATTTGTTGAGCGCCCTTGCTCTGGCTGGCACACTGCTGGAACAGTTTGAGGTGTTCTCTGGATAGCCAGCGAGGCAAGGGGGTCAACAATGCACAAACTATAACCAACGGTGGTAGGATACAAAAATAGTTTCAAATGCAGTGATGCAAAAATAGTTTCAAATGCAATTTGACCAGCTGTCTTCCTCTGATAGCTTACTGTCCCATACACAGACAATCCTTAACACCTGAATGTTTCTGAAACTCGATAACAGGCCCGGCAGCGACAGTGTGATGGAAAGGTCATCGTCATAGTTCGTCTTGCAGGTAGAAAGTTTTCTTGGTAATCTAACAAATGCAGTGCACACACACAAGTTGAAATGAGATTGCTGTATTGGCAAAACCGTTATCTTCTTTTCAGATATTACGTCCTAACCATTCCCAGTTCCCTAAACATTCAGTGATCAGGTTATTTGGCTTCTACATCTTTATTAGTCCTCTGTAAAAACATAGATTAAACTGGTGTCTAGCTGGTTACTTTGGCAGTTTCATTGCTGTTTGTGCTTTGCCTACCGCCTTGGGTGAAAGTGACAGAAGCTGTTTTAGCATATCCTTCCTAGAGGTCTCCGTCACTCAGCAAATGATGGCGAGATGTTTTCCTTGACCAGTTATATTGTAGATTGGAATGCCACGACTTTGCTAGCCCACAACAGTTGTTTACCTTTGAGCTGGGCGAGCATGATCAATCGCCGAAGATGAAAGAGGCCAAGTTATGCGCCAAGTGTTATTGCACCCACACCGTCTGGCTGGGATAATAAGAATTTACGTTTCCTGTAAATAGTTAGAGTTTAAAATCTAAATTTTGGTCAATATGATTGGGTAGTGCAGCGAGAAAGTTCAACGGAGTGCCTACAGAAATTAACTGTCGAATCTTACGGAATGAATCAGCGGCAATAGAAATCAGAACGCCATGAAGATAAACATAACGGCATATGTATGACAATTCTGATCCTCTGTTTGGACAGACGTAAATCATTTCGTTTTAGCATTTCTGAGTCACCATTACGGCGAAAACATGTCATAAAACCATTACACCGTCTTTGACGATTTTTCCTAGATATGAACGTCATGCGATAATATGGTGTTATTGTACATTTCACTACTCGATAGGAAGTATATGAGATCGTATCATTGGAAGTGTCAAACGGTAAACAGAAATTAAGTGGTTCTTATGTCAATTGTTATAATGATTTAGTTAATCAATTTGTTTAACGTTAGAAGCAAAATAAAGATTAGTTAGAGATTTTGATGCAAGTGTTATAATATCATGTTGATCTTATTTCAGAAGTTGTTTGCATTAAACTGAGAATGAGCTGTAGTATTTACCTCCTGAATCTGAATTGTGTTGATTTATATGAGTGTTGTAATGAGTCGTATCGAGGTTGTCAAACTCGTATCTCAGAGGCTAAGTTGTCGTTGTTAAGTATGGGTAACTTGTGTATTGCTGTTTTATGATTGTGATGTAATAGCGTTTATAAGTATCAAACAAAGTGTGTAGTATAATGGGGTACTGTCACGGTTGAATGTTGTGTCTTGTAAAGTAATAATCTTGGGATGAGATATCAATCCTCTTGTGACCTTATTGTACTATTTTGTCGTAAGGAGAGACCTGAAATCTGTAAAAGAATAAAGTTATGTAATGTTAAAAGTATTGGATCACAATTGATGCTATGATTCTATTTTGATGCAAGAGGGTTTATGCCTTGCAGTGTTCATTTACGTGTATGGTTATAAGTCTTGCTTGATGTTGTAAGGTTGACTAGGTGTTAGGAAGGAGAGTGGCTTTCAACGTGGGGCCGGCGCCCAAAGTGGCAGTCAGGATAACCCGTTGGAAGTAGATTAATCAAGTGATAACCTAAAAATTAACTAGGGGGTTAAGGGTAGATCTCACATTAATAAGATTAATGGATTCCTCTCCCATGGCCTGTAGTGCTTGTTTAGACTAAGGATGGGTAGAGAAGGCCTGGTCGGCATCATTGACTTCCTTGTCCTCATGAAAGGAAGGTCGATTACGCATGTGTCACCCTATGGGGCCGGCGCCTAGTGAGAGGCTGTCAGGATAACCATAGATGGGGGCCGGCGCCTAGTGAGAGGCTGTCAGGATAACCCATGTTAGGACCATGCGATGACACTCTCCCTACTACAACCTAGCATCCCTTGTTCGGTCTCTCCTCGTTTGTTTTGTGTCGCCTCTGGAAATGAAGTAAAAGTTAAGTTATGTTGTGCTGCATTGTTATAGCCATGTGTTGTATTGGCATTGGCCGTCCTTTGTTCTTGTTTGTCTTTCGTCTACCTGACTGTCAGTGTTTGGGACCTCATGTTAACTCCTAGCTCGGGGGGTGGACCTTAGGGTTCCACATGGTCGGGTGGAAGAGCTACTTTATCCATTGGTTCTCTTGTCAGGATCTTATGCAGAAAAGGATTTGTTTCAGTTGTACTTGTTTCAATGATGATGATGTAAGTGTACAACCTTGTACCAGATTTATGTAACAGAATATTCTTTATGTATGTGACTTTAAAAGTGGCCTTGTAATGATGTCTTGATGTACTTATATAAGAGCATTTCAGTTATGTATCTTATCATGCTGATTCCGTTACCTGATGTTTGCAATGAATGTGAATGAGTTATTTATTGAAAAAGAATTTGGATCAATTACTGATGTATGTTAATTTATGTTAGTTGATTGGTTAAGTGATGCAGCCTTGGTCCCTTAGAGAATATGTTGTAATTAGTTGTGTAACTTACTTTATCAGTTTTTTTTTAAAAAAAAAAAAGAATTTCCTGTTTTATATTGTATACATGTGTATTCTTTAAGGCGTTCAAGGCGGGCGTTACATCTGGTATCAGAGCCAGGTTACTAACACTGGGTACTCTGGTTTTATAATTAGCCCATTAAGCTATGCTAGTTGCTTAAACTCTGAAGGACATATTCATTCATAGTCCTTGCCTAACAACCTGAAGTTGTTCTTGGATGTGTTGTCCAGGAAGATGCCTAGGGTACGAGGCCGAGGACGTGGTCGAGGTAGGGGTCGTGGGAGAGGTGTTGAAATCAGCCCTCCTCCTAGCTCCCCTCATAGAAGTACACAAGAAGGTGGAAGCGAGAATCAGGAGAATCAGGTTCAGCCTGAGGGTGCTCAACTACGCCAGCTCCTTGAAGAGGTGCTTGCTCGTCTTGGTCCGAGGCAGGAGGTGGTGCAACCGGAAGAAAGAGAAAGAGAAAGATCTCCTAGAAGGAGAGAGGTCACAGCTGAACAAGAAGCCATTCTTGCAGGCCACATGAGAGACTTGATGAGAGCCCGTCCTCCTACATTTGATGGCTCCGGTAGCGGTTTGGAAGCAGAAACATGGCTAATCGATTTGGAGAGATGCTTTGCTATGCATCCATATGGCAGCAACACTAAGGCAAGATGCGCCATCATGCATCTAAGAGGATTCGCCTCTACTTGGTGGCGTCTTGAGGAACAAAAGTTGCATCTAGATATTGCGACAGTTTCATGGGAACTATTTCTGGATAGGTTCAGAGCTCGATTTTTATCTGATCACTGGAGGCAACGACGAGCGGATGAATTCCATGGGTTGAGACAGATGGCCATGACAGTGGAACAGTATGAGCGCAGGTTTTATGAACTCAAGCAATATGCAGGGATTGGAAACGACGAGGCTATGTTAGTTCAGCATTTTATCAGAGGTCTGAATGCACGCATCAGCGGAGGAGTTCGTGTGTTCGAGCCGAAGACCATGGAGGTAGCAGTGGAGAAGGCTAGATTGGTGGAAGAGAACTTGACCATGGCCCTAGGGGGTCATACAGGTGTACAGATTGGTAGCTCATCTCGAGCAGGTTCAGGTTTCCGAGGTGGTCAGTCTCATGCAGCAGGTAACTCGAGGAGTCATCAGGTACCTTCTAAGAGTGGACAGCAACAACAACAGTTTTCTCAGACGAAATCAAGAAACTCTCAGTATCAGCAAGGCAACAGATTTCATTCCAGAAAGGATCGAAGTTGGCAGAGAGTTAAACGTGATCGTGCCAGTCAACCAGCGCAAAGCACACAATCTGCAGCAAGTAGAGGTAGTTTTCAGCAGTCAAATGCTCCTGTAGGCGGTGGAGGTTTTGGCAGGGGAACAGGATGTTTTTCTTGTGGTCAGCAGGGCCACATTGCTAGGCAGTGCCCGCATAAGAATACTTCAGGATTTGGTCAGAGACCCGCAGCTTCAGAGCCCACTGTTGGTGATGCAGGCAGGTCACATAGAGTGTTTGCGGCGGTGGATAATCGCCAAGCGGAGCACCAAGGTACCGTTGTAGAGACTACAGGTGTCTTGCGAGGTATTACCATTTCTATTCTTTTTGACTCTGGTGCTTCAGATTCTTTTATTTCCCCTTCTATAGTGGAACGTTGCAAATTAGTGGCAGCAAAGCAAGATGTCAAGTGGCAGGTGGAATTGGCCTCAGGATCTAGAGTATCAGTAGACTCTCTTGTGCATGGTTGCGAGTTGAGGATAGGACCCTTATCTACCACAGTGGATCTTCGCATTATACCATTAGGATCCTATGACATAGTGTTGGGAATGGATTGGTTGGATGCTCATCAAGCGGTGATAGACTGTCGCCGCAAATTAGTAAGGTGTGTTGATGATTCAGGCAAAGAAGTAGAAGTGGTTGGGATTCAGAGACCCATCTCCTTGCGCATGATTTCTGCTATGCAATTGAAGAGATGTCTGCGTCAAGGATGCAAGTTGTTTGCTGTAACAGTTAATGACTCAGATTTTGGGGAAAATAGGGAGGCATCCCTTGATGATTATCCTATTCTCAAGGAGTATGAGGATGTCTTTCCTAGCGAAATTCCAGGTATGCCACCGAAGCGGGATATTGATTTCAAGATAGACCTTGTTCCTGGAGCAGAACCTATTTCACGAGCTCCATATTGAATGACTACTCAGGAACTTAAGGAGCTTCGCTTGCAGCTAGAAGAGTTATTAGCGAAGGGATTCATTCGTCCGAGTGTCTCTCCATGGGGAGCACCTGTGATTTTTGTGAAGAAGAAGGATGGATCTCTGCGTTTGTGCATCGACTATCGGCAGCTTAATAAGGTGACTGTGAAGAACAGGTACCCATTGCCGCGAATTGATGACCTTTTTGATCAGATCAAGGGAGCTAAGGTATTTTCGAAGATAGACCTAAAATCGGGATATCATCAGTTGCGCATTTTTGAGGCTGACATCCACAAGACAGCATTTCGCACTCGCTATGGGCATTATGAGTTCACTATTGTACCTTTTGGATTGACAAATGCGCCATCAGTATTCATGAGCCTGATGAATGGTGTGTTCCGTACCTATCTGGATAGATTTGTTCTTGTCTTCTTAGATGATATATTGATTTATTCAAGGTCTATGGAGGAGCATGAAGAGCATTTGCGGCAGGTTTTGCAGTGTTTAAGAGAAAATCAGTTGTATGCAAATTTGGCTAAATGTGATTTCTTTCAAACTGAAGTAAAATATTTGGGACATGTTATTTCAGCCAAGGGTATTGCAGTGGATCCTTCAAAGATTCAAGCGATCATGGACTGGCCTGCTCCTACCAATGTTTCGGAGGTTCGTAGTTTCATGGGTTTAGCAGGCTATTATCGGCGATTTGTGGAAGGATTTTCAAAGATAGCTCACCCTATAACTTCACTTCAGAGAAAAGGAAAGAAGTTCATTTGGTCAGATCAGTGTCAAGCAGCCTTTCAGAGTCTTAAGGAGCGGTTAACCAGTGCACCTATTCTAGCAGTGCCGGATCCTGCCAGAGATTTTGTGGTTTGTACTGATGCATCTTTGGAAGGTTTAGGAGCAGTTTTAATGCAGGAGGGTCGTGTGATAGCTTACGAGTCCCGTAAACTCAAAGATCATGAGTTGAATTATCCTACACATGACCTAGAGTTAGCTGCAGTTGTTCATGCATTGGTAAGATGGAGACACTTCTTGCTGGGGCATCGGTTTGAGCTGCACAGTGATCACCGAAGTTTACAGTATATCTTTACTCAGCCAAACCTGAATGCGAGACAGAGGCGATGGATGGAGTTTCTATGTGAGTATGATTTTGAGGTAAAATATATCCAAGGTAAGGAGAATGTGGTGGCGGATGCCCTTAGTCGTCGAAGGCATGAACTTTCATCTATCACTCTTGGAGTGGATTTGAGAGGGCAGGTTCTTGCAGCTCTCCCTGCAGATAGATGGTATCAGGAAGTGAAAGCTGAAGTGGAGTCTGGTAGAGCCTTGGAGGGTAGATATGCTGGGTATTCTATCGAGTCGGATGGTCTCTTGCGACATTTAGATCGCATTTATGTGCCTTCTACAGAGGGTCTCCGCACCCTAATCATGACTGAGGCTCATCGGGCACCTTATTCTGCGCATCCAGGTGTCAAGAAGATGTATGCAGACCTTCGTCAGATATATTTTTGGGCTGGAATGAAGAGGGATATTGCTGATTTTGTTTCGAGATGCTTAGAATGTCAGAGGGTTAAGGCGGAACATCAGCATCCCGCAGGTCTTCTTCAGCCACATCTTATTCCGGAATGGAAATGGGACATCATTTCAATAGACTTTATAGTTGGGTTACCCATGTCTTCTCGTCGCCATGATGCGATAATGGTCACTGTAGACAGGCTTACGAAAGTAGCACACTTTTCTCCTGTCCGATCTTCATATAATGCTTCTTCTGTGGCCAAAATTTTCATGGAGGATATCGTCAGATTGCACGGGATTCCTCGCAAGATTATCTCCGATCGTGATCCAGTTTTTACTTCAGCTCTTTGGACGTCTCTTCAGCATGCTTTGGGGACTCAATTGAACTTCAGTTCAGCTTATCATCCAGAGACTGATGGGCAAACTGAGAGGGTCAATCAGGTCCTTGAAGATATGCTCCGTATGTATGTGATGGATCAGCAAAACCGATGGGAAGATTATTTGTATTTGGTGGAGTTTGCGTACAATAATGGGTACCACAGTTCCATTGGCATGTCTCCTTTTCAGGCCCTGTATGGTCGTCCTTGTCGTACCCCATTGAGTTGGGATCGCCTTGAGGATAGAGTTCTCCTAGGTCCTCAGATGCTCCAAGAGATGGAGTAGCAGGTTGATCGCATCAGAGAGCATCTGGTAGCAGCTCACGATAGACAGAAGAAATATGCAGATGCTCACAGACTTGATCGTCAGTTTTCAGTTGGTGATCGGGTGTTCTTGCGGGTGCGTCCGCGAAAGAGTCCGATCCGTTACGGAAAAGGCTCTAAACTTGCGCCACGCTTTGTGGGGCCATTCGAGGTTTTGGAGAGGATCGGTCCTGTTGCATACCATCTTGCTTTGCCGCCTAGCTTGTTACGCGTCCATGACGTATTTCATGTTTCTGTTCTTAGACCTTATCATCCAGATATTTCTCATGTCCTTGATTGGAATGCTTTACAGGTAGAGGACGGGCAGCTAGCTTTGGAGCCCGTAGGCATTTTAGAGCACAGGCGACTCGCTCTCAGGGGCAGAGCCATAGAGCAGGTAAGGGTCCAATGGGATCCTAATGATGAGACTTCAGCGACCTGGGAAGATACTTCCCGTATGCGAGAGCTATATCCATATTTGTTCGCAGGCTTCCAGGAGTAAGCCTGATCCTAGGGGGGGAGGATGTAGTACCCCTCAGCTTATCGTCTTTTGGACTGATGGTTGCTTAGTAGTATTGGACATTTTGACAGTATTTTTAGATCGTTGATGATGGACTTCTAGTTATTTTGCCTATTTCAGTATGAACTTAATTGTTATGATAACAGATATTGATGATGGATTATGTCATTTTATGCTTTACAATTTGATAAATGAACTGATGTTTTAGATGCTTTGATGTTATTCATTATATGGGATTGAAAGTTAGCTGATCATTTTATGTCGTAGATTAGTAATCTGATATCTTGTTCAATTTAGTTGATTATTATTTTAAAACGTGAATGGAACAGTGTTGTATTACTCGTTCTCGAGTACCCTACCTCACTGCGATTTCCATTCACGATAGGACTGCATGTGATGTATATGTATATCTTGTTACGGTTAACTGTGCGTTGCTGCAGGATGCAGGTACTTGGCATCGACTCCACCTGATTGCAGGTCTGAGCGTGCCTTCGCCAATGGATTAGTTGGTTGGAGTTAACAGGAGGTCCCTAGTCAGTGTCCCTTCGTCGTCAGTTTACCCTTGTGGCTATTGGTTGTCATTCGCCCATGTCTCACTGTCAGGTAATGTTGTATTTTGGAGTCAAACCAAGTTCAAAGGTGTTTAAGTATGTGCGGTAATGTTGTGCTTTAATTAGAAATACTCTACGGAAGAGTCTAGTGTTGTTAAATAGACATATTGTCGTTAGTTGTCGATTTAAGTTATAAATAAATTATTATTATTTTTAATAAATGTGTTGTTGATAAATAAGCTGTAAGGAGTTTGTATTATTCGATATAATATTATTTATAATAAATATTTAAATAAATAAATAATTATAGCCATGCTTGTAAATTGTGTTCACAACTGGATTAATAAAATAAATTATGGGATAGTACAAAATATGGATAGTTGAAATAGTACTATTCTATTAATGAAAATATTTTGGGTCGCTTATAAAGAAAATAATAATAAAATAGAGTACCTAATAATTGGGAATCATTAAATTAAATTAAAAAAATATACATATTCTTAAAAAAAGAAGTTTCTCGGAATCTTGTGGAAGCCCTAGGAGAAGAGAGAGAGATACTGAGTTATAAAAGAATTGTCGGTGCAACAAGGAGGACATCACAGGGGTAAGGAAGAAGCAGCTGGGAACTGCAACAATTGGAGCGGGTTCGTCACGGTGGTTGCGAAATCAGGTTCCGTCGATTGCCTTATCTCTGAACTTCCTTTCAATCTGCAAAATGTGTTTTTAGTTTGTTTGATTCCGCATTGTTCGGCAGTCTGTCCTTTCTGTGTGTGAACAGCAACCTCTCTTAGGGTTTAAATACATCGGTACTACCCAAGGATTCTGTAAGTCAAATGTTGTCCTTCCTTCCTTTGGTTGCCGAATCATTCTGTATGCATTCACAGACCGGCGAGATCTTGGTAGGGTTTGTAGGTGTAAAATGACACCTCCTTAAGATCCATTAGAATTTCATTTTCTGCCATCATTGAATCTAAAACAAAAGACGTCTCTGATTTGTCAACAAACCCTAGTTTTCTTCCTCGAAAAAGTGCAGGTATAAGCAGTAATAGTTTTAGGGCAGTTGTTCCTACAGTAATCCTTCGCCATGATTTTCCTTGTCTTCTGAGAATGTCGTCCTTCGACCATGCTGAGACGCTCTCCTCTGGCTTCTGCTGATACTATTTGAGGAGGCGCTTCTGGTATAGGTGTTCACCTACACTCTTTCCATCGAAGTCCTAGCCGTTGGGTTGAGCGAACACTTTACGGAGGCTAGTCGTGAGGTTCGCACCTGAGTTGCGAGTGTAATCTAGAAATACTCAGGCGAATCCCTCTTATACTAGATGTGAGGCGGGCGAGCTGTAGTGTCAAACTTGTCTATCGGGCTGCCTGAGATTCCTTTTGTTTTATATTGTTTCGTTAGGCATTATTTACTAGCAGATGGATGCTATCAAGCATCGCTGCAGATGGTATACGGGGCGTGAGAGAGAGTCCGCTGTTTTTTCTTTCTCTCTTACCAATCATTGTGAAGCCTTGTCACTTCATTTTCATTCTAAGATGTGGGATGATACGCTTTTTGCCCAGCTGTTTGTGTTTGGACTTATCTCTTGGTGGACCGATAATATTAGGCAGTTCGCTGCTTTGTAATCAGTTGTTTGAATAAAAGAACCAAACCCCTTCCTTCGCCATTCACCTAGTATCACTCTATGGTACCGTGGACTAACCTACTCCATAGCTGGAGTGAACGAAATCCTTTCATTAGCGATCATGGGAGGTGATGGATTAGTAAGTTCGCTGCCGTATTGTGCATTATTCGCCCTTGTTGAAGTCTCAGAAGTCTTTCCAGCATGTCCACCTTGTGGCCTTCGTCAGTCACTCGTAGTAATTGAACTCTATTTATTTTGTTTTGCTGTGGATCGGTTATGTATAGGTCACACTGTAAGAATGCTGGGGCATGGCGATTTTGGCAGTTCACTGCCTTATTCTGTCCTGAATGAAAGTTCTGATGCCTTTTTCCTTCGCCACTCACCCAGGTGAAGCTGCCCCTCATTCGTCCCTTCTATAACTGAATTGTCCTCGATCTTCAATCAGCTATGCATTGTTTGAATGAACTCATACTACCATGTCTCGAATACTGACCACCCTCATAAGCGCATCAGGCCGAGGTTTCCTGTGTGCTGATCATTAACATCAGAAAAGGGCAGTCTATTTAATTTGTTGAGCGCCCTTGCTCTGGCTGGCACACTGCTGGAACAGTTTGAGGTGTTCTCTGGATAGCCAGCGAGGCAAGGGGGTCAACAATGCACAAACTATAACCAACGGTGGTAGGATACAAAAATAGTTTCAAATGCAGTGATGCAAAAACAGTTTCAAATGCAATTTGACCAGCTGTCTTCCTCTGATAGCTTACTGTCCCATACACAGACAATCCTTAACACCTGAATGTTTCTGAAACTTGATAACAGGCCCGGCAGCGACAGTGTGATGGAAAGGTCATCGTCATAGTTCGTCTTGCAGGTAGAAAGTTTTCTTGGTAATCTAACAAATGCAGTGCACACACACAAGTTGAAATGAGATTGCTGTATTGGCAAAACTGTTATCTTCTTTTCAGATATTACGTCCTAACCATTCCCAGTTCCCTAAACATTCAGTGATCAGGTTATTTGGCGTCTACATCTTTATTAGTCCTCTGTAAAAACATAGATTAAACTGGTGTCTAGCTGGTTACTCTGGCAGTTTCATTGCTGTTTGTGCTTTGCCTACCGCCTTGGGTGAAAGTGACAGAAGCTGTTTTAGCATATCCTTCCTAGAGGTCTCCGTCACTCAGCAAATGATGGCGAGATGTTTTCCTTGACCAGTTATATTGTAGATTGGAATGCCACGACTTTGCTGGCCCACAACAGTTGTTTACCTTTGAGCTGGGCGAGCATGATCAATCGCCGAAGATGAAAGAGGCCAAGTTATGCGCCAAGTGTTATTGCACCCACACCGTCTGGCTGGGATAATAAGAATTTACGTTTCCTGTAAATAGTTAGAGTTTAAAATCTAAATTTTGGTCAATATGATTGGGTAGTGCAGCGAGAAAGTTCAACGGAGTGCCTACAGAAATTAACTGTCGAATCTTACGGAATGAATCAGCGGCAATAGAAATCAGAACGCCATGAAGATAAACATAACGGCATATGTATGACAATTCTGATCCTCTGTTTGGACAGACGTAAATCATTTCGTTTTAGCATTTCTGAGTCACCATTACGGCGAAAACATGTCATAAAACCATTACACCGTCTTTGACGATTTTTCCTAGATATGAACGTCATGCGATAATATGGTGTTATTGTACATTTCACTACTCGATAGGAAGTATATGAGATCGTATCATTGGAAGTGTCGAACGGTAAACAGAAATTAAGTGGTTCTTATGTCAATTGTTATAATGATTTAGTTAATCAATTTGTTTAACGTTAGAAGCAAAATAAAGATTAGTTAGAGATTTTGATGCAAGTGTTATAATATCATGTTGATCTTATTTCAGAAGTTGTTTGCATTAAACTGAGAATGAGCTGTAGTATTTACCTCCTGAATCTGAATTGTGTTGATTTATATGAGTGTTGTAATGAGTCGTATCGAGGTTGTCAAACTCGTATCTCAGAGGCTAAGTTGTCGTTGTTAAGTATGGGTAACTTGTGTATTGCTGTTTTATGATTGTGATGTAATAGCGTTTATAAGTATCAAACAAAGTGTGTAGTATAATGGGGTACTGTCACGGTTGAATGTTGTGTCTTGTAAAGTAATAATCTTGGGATGAGATATCAATCCTCTTGTGACCTTATTGTACTGTTTTGTCGTAAGGAGAGACCTGAAATCTGTAAAAGAATAAAGTTATGTAATGTTAAAAGTATTGGATCACAATTGATGCTATGATTCTATTTTGATGCAAGAGGGTTTATGCCTTGCAGTGTTCATTTACGTGTATGGTTATAAGTCTTGCTTGATGTTGTAAGGTTGACTAGGTGTTAGGAAGGAGAGTGGCTTTCAACGTGGGGCCGGCGCCCAAAGTGGCAGTCAGGATAACCCGTTGGAAGTAGATTAATCAAGTGATAACCTAAAAATTAACTAGGGGGTTAAGGGTAGATCTCACATTAATAAGATTAATGGATTCCTCTCCCATGGCCTGTAGTGCTTGTTTAGACTAAGGATGGGTAGAGAAGGCCTGGTCGGCATCATTGACTTCCTTGTCCTCATGAAAGGAAGGTCGATTCCGCATGTGTCACCCTATGGGGCCGGCGCCTAGTGAGAGGCTGTCAGGATAACCATAGATGGGGGCCGGCGCCTAGTGAGAGGCTGTCAGGATAACCCATGTTAGGACCATGCGATGACACTCTCCCTACTACAACCTAGCATCCCTTGTTCGGTCTCTCCTCGTTTGTTTTGTGTCGCCTCTGGAAATGAAGTAAAAGTTAAGTTATGTTGTGCTGCATTGTTATAGCCATGTGTTGTATTGGCATTGGCCGTCCTTTGTTCTTGTTTGTCTTTCGTCTACCTGACTGTCAGTGTTTGGGACCTCATGTTAACTCCTAGCTCGGGGGGTGGACCTTAGGGTTCCACATGGTCGGGTGGAAGAGCTACTTTATCCATTGGTTCTCTTGTCAGGATCTTATGCAGAAAAGGATTTGTTTCAGTTGTACTTGTTTCAATGATGATGATGTAAGTGTACAACCTTGTACCAGATTTATGTAACAGAATATTCTTTATGTATGTGACTTTAAAAGTGGCCTTGTAATGATGTCTTGATGTACTTATATAAGAGCATTTCAGTTATGTATCTTATCATGCTGATTCCGTTACCTGATGTTTGCAATGAATGTGAATGAGTTATTTATTGAAAAAGAATTTGGATCAATTACTGATGTATGTTAATTTATGTTAGTTGATTGGTTAAGTGATGCAGCCTTGGTCCCTTAGAGAATATGTTGTAATTAGTTGTGTAACTTACTTTATCAGTTTTTTTAAAAAAAAAAAAAAGAATTTCCTGTTTTATATTGTATACATGTGTATTCTTTAAGGCGTTCAAGGCGGGCGTTACAACTTCTCCCCCTTTCTCTTCTCACTTCTACAACTAATTTCTTTACTACTCCCCCTTACAACAGTAACTAGTTTTTCACATGACTTCTCTCCCCCTTTGACATCAATGGCAAAGGGCACATATTTGCATACTGACTACTCCTGCTTTGAGTAGTACCTCCTTAACATCAATCTGGATCACAAGATATGAATGTGAATTCCACTAGACTGATGCACCTTAGTGCATCTTATTTCTAATAAGGAGGGGTAATAACCCCTAACTTCTCTTTGAGATACTCAAAAGTATCCTTGGGAAGAGGCTTAGTGAATATATTTGCAATCTGATCCTTGGAAGATAGAAACTCCAACTTGACTTCATTCTCATTAACTTCCTCTCTCAAGAAATGAAATTTGATAGATATATGCTTTGTCTTTGAGTGCAATATCGGATTCTTGGAAATGTTTATAGTGCTTGAGTTATCACAAAAAATTGTGACTAGCTCCTCAAACACAATTTTGATGTCCTTCAACATTTGCTTCATCCACAAAACTTAAGTACAATTATTTGCTGCTACTATATACTTTGCCTCTACAGTAGATAGAGATATTGCCTCTTTCTTTTTGCTTGTCCAAGAGACCAATCTTCTCACCAAGAAGAAAGAACCACCACTAGTACTTTTTCTGTCATCCACATCTCCTACCCAATCAACATCTATATATGCATGAAGTGTGAAATCATTATCCTTTGGATACCATAGTCCATAATCAATTGTCCCCTTGAAGATATCTAGAAATTCTTTTGACTACCACAACATGGGATTGTTTTGGATCACCTTGAAATCTGGCAACAAGTCCAACTGCATTCATGATGTCAGGTCTAGTCTGAGTTAGATAGAGCAATCCTCCAATCATTGATCTATACCTTTTCTAATTTGCCTTTGGGGAGTCATCATCTTTGCTCAACTTGCATCCAGTTACCATAGGAGTACTTACTAGCTTTGAATCTTCCATTCCAAACTTCTTCAATAATTCTTTCACATACTTGGACTGAGATATGAAGATACCTTTATCTGACTGAACAATTTGCAGACCTAGGAAGAAGTTCATCTCACTAAACATTGACATCTCAAACTCACTTTTCATTTGATCAGCAAATTCTTTGCACATACATTCATTTCCACCAAAAATGATATCAACAAAGACCTCAATAATTAGAATGCCCTCATGATTTATATTGAAGTATAAATTACTATCAGCAGTACCTTTGCTAAATCCTAGCTTAAGCAAATGCTTATCCAATCTGGCATACTAGGTTCTTGGAGCTTACTTGAGTCCATACAAGGCTTTTCTTAGTCTAAAAACCATATCTCCCTAATCAGACAACTAAAATCCTTCTAGTTGTTCAATGTAGACTTCTTCCTCTAGATCTCTATTTAGAAATGTTGATTTGACATCCATCTAATAAACTTTAAAATCTTTGAAAGTAGCAAAGGCAAGAAATAATCTGATTGCCTCTATCCTTGCCACTAGAGCAAAAGTTTCTTCAAAATCATTTCCTTCCACTTGAGAATGGCCTTTACATACTAGCCTTGCCTTGTTTCTTACAACCTCACCATCTTCATTCAGTTTGTTCTGGAAGACCGATTTGGTTCCAATCACATTTTTGTCCTTAGGTATGGGAACAAGATCTCAAGTGTGTTTCTTTTCAATTTGCATCAATTCTTCTTCCATTGCCTTAGCCCAGTTTTCATCATTACAAGCTTCACTTACTGATTTAGGTTCAATCTTTGAAATCAAACAAATCTCTTCTTGATCTTTAGCAACTCTTCTCCTAGTTTGAACACCTCTATTTTTATCTCCTATGATTTGATCTTCAAGATGATTAATTCTTACGTACTTGGGGGTTTTACGAATTGCTTAAACTAGTTCCTCATCTTCTACACAAGTCTCTTGAGTTACTGGAGCTGCTAGATCAATCTGGATCTATGTTTGAATTTGATCTTGCCTTCTTGGACTTTGACTTTCATCATGATCATCTAAATCATATCTGCAATACTTGGAATAACCTTCTTTGCTTTCATCAACTTTAACATTAGCACTTTCAACAATCTTTTTCAACCTCTTGTTAAAGCACCGGTAAGATTTACTTTGAGTAGAGTATCCCAAGAATATTCCTTCATCACTTCTTACATCAAACTTGCCTAAATCCTCACCTCTTTTGATATAGCATTTACTACCAAAAACTCTGAAATATCTTATAGTAGGAGGATGGCCAAACCATAGTTCATAAGAAGGTTTACTAGAATTTCCTTTGATCTACACCCGGTTAAGAGTGTAGACAACAGTACTCATAGGTTCCCTCCAATAAACTTGAGGAACATTTGTTTCCATCATCATGGTCCTAGAAGCTTCTTGAATGGTCCCATTCTTCCTTTCCACAACTCCATTTTGCTGAGGAGTCCTAGGAGAAGATAATTGTCTTTTTATCCCATGCTTTTCACAAAAAGCATCAAACTCATTGGAAGTGAATTCTCCACCTCTGTCAGATCTCAAACATTTCAATTTCCCACCAATCTCATTTTCAACCATCATCTTGAACACCTTAAACTTATCAAGAGCTTTTGATTTTTCTTTTAGGAAGATCACCCACATCATCTGGGAGTAATCATCAATCAACAACATGAAATATATGTCTCCTTGCACACTCCTAATTCTAGTAGGACCATAGAGGCCAATATGTACCAGTTCCAATCTCCCACTTGAACCTTGCTCCTTATTTTTGAATGAAATTTTTCTCTGTTTACCCAATTGACATTCTCTACACATACTATCAGGTTTCACAAGTCTTGGAAGATCTCTTACAGCTTGAGTGGAACTTATTTTGACAATGTTATCAAAGTTTACATGACAATCCTCCTATGCCATAACCAACTTTGATCTATTTGAGCAATCAAACAACTTTTGCCTGAACTACTTAATTGAAAGATGTTACCTTTAGTCTGAGTACCAGATGCAATTTTAGTTCTGAAGCTTTCCAAGATTCTATATTTTCCATCCTTGAAATGAAGATCATAACCCTTGTCAACCAACTATCCAACACTGAGAAAATTATGCTTCAGTCCTTCCACATACAGAGCATTATTGGTCTTGTTCTTACCATCAAAAGAGATGGATCCTCTACCATAGATTCTACCAGCTGAGTTGTCTCCAAAATTCACAAGTCCTCCTTCATAATTTTTAAAGCTCAAAAACTTACTCTTGTCTCCAGTCATATGATGAGAACATCCACTATCAATCACACATTCATCCTTTTCAACAACCTAAGCAGCTAAGGGACTTTCTACATTTGCACAGCTAGTAGATTTGGTAGACATTGAATCTTCTTCTTTAATAGCAATGAACACCCAATCACCTTCTCCATGATCAGATTCATCATCTGTGACTCCTTCTCTAGCTTCTTGGACATAGTAACAATTCTTCTAACCCTTGTACCTATTAGGATTTGGTTTTGAAAACCTCTCTAGACATCTTGAGGCAAAATGACCAATCTTATTACAAGAAAAACATTTGAGTGGCAACTTTCCTTCATACTTACCAGATCCTCTTGGCATCTGTTTGGCAATGATAGCTTCAAGATCTATAGTTTCTAATTCAATGTCTTCAAGATCCTTTCTTGTCTTCATAAGTCTGTTTGATCTTGCAGAAGATCTTTCACCCAAATCATATCTTTGCTTTCCATACGCACTGGCCTTGAATGCAGATTCAGACTTAGGAAGAGAATCTCCAAACTCACTCATTTCAAATGCAGAAAGCTTGTCGACTAACTAATCCCTTGTGACTGTTGTTACTGTCCAGATTTCTTAAATGTCTACAGCCTTGTGTTTTTAAGTTGTAGGTAACGATCTGAGCACCTTGGCAACAATTTATGATTCATCTAATACTCCACCTGCATTTCTGATACCAGTCACAAGTTCATTTAGCATGTAAGAAGTAAGGTTTTCATCTTCACTCATTACCAATCTTTCATATTTACCCTTCAAGCTTTGTAGCTTGGCACATTTAACATATTTGTCAACTTCATATAGATTTTCTAGTTTACTCCACATTTCATAAGCAGTTTGGAAATCTAGGACATTTGCCAATTCAGTATCAGACAGGGCACTCAACAATTCTTCTTTGGCTCAAGTGTTGCATTTAGCATCTCTATGTTCATCTATGTTTGAAGGTCCATTCGTTGGAATTTTATACACATTCTTGGTAATTGTCCAAAATCCATCACCCATACATTCTAGATGACATTGCATGCGTACCTTCCAAATGGATTAATTTGTTCCATCAAATCTCAGACTTTCCTTCTTGTAGATTGACATCTTGGATCTCC
This sequence comes from Cunninghamia lanceolata, assembly GCA_027924645.1. Taxonomy (NCBI): domain Eukaryota; kingdom Viridiplantae; phylum Streptophyta; class Pinopsida; order Cupressales; family Cupressaceae; genus Cunninghamia; species Cunninghamia lanceolata. The sequence continues at coordinate 2,109,921 of BSBN01000650.1, read as the reverse complement.
TCAAGTGGTCAGGATTCTTTTAGAGGAACTTGGTTCTGATACCAATTGTTGAAAATAGTTTGGACAACTAAGAGGGGGGGTGAATCAGTTGTCCCTAAACTTTAATATTTTATAAACCTTTTAAATCTTCTTTGTAATCAGATTAATGATGAAAACATTTAACCATAAATCAACATATGAGAAGAAACAACATGAACACACAACACCAAAATTTTGAAGTGGAAAACCTGGTTAAGGGAAAAACTGATGCAGACACAAAAGCAAGGTTTCACTTACCACTTGACTGGTCATACTTTGTCTTGACTGTCCTCTTATGATGCATTGCTTCAAGACTAGGAAAAGAAGCTATTTCATGGTTTGAATACATAAGATACCTACCAAACCTCCCAATCACCTTGGACCACACTAAATTGACTATGAGATACTCACTAAACTCACAAAACAACTTAGCAATTTTCTCTTCCTCACTGTCCCTTCACAACTAGGCTTACTTGCTTGTAGCCCTTTCCAAGGTGATTTTTGAGCATAATTTGTAAAATATAGATCAAACCTATGAAAAAATTAGGTTTTTAGATACCCAATATGGAGGTACACAACATACTAAACATGTAGGGTGGACTCCTTTGTAACAAACACCCCAAAACATGACTGTTATAGTTTGACAGTAGGCCTAATTAGGCCACATTTGCAAAGAAACTATGAGTTTTTGGGCGTCCCAACATACTAGCTGCACTTGAAACCATTAAATGTGTTTCTAATAGACACAATCAACCATTTTTTTGGTCAAGACCTTCACTTATCTTATAAAACTAAAGCATGCAAACTAGAAACCCTCATTTCTCCAAAAAATAAGAAATTACAACACTAAGAACATTCAAAACACCATGAAAACTCATTAATTTGCTCCACCAGTGAAGAAATCAGTTGAAGGACTTCAAAATATGTCATTTCATCATTTTGTGCCATTTTCCCATGGTCGTGGCACTCAAAAACATGAAATTTCTCTCTAACTCTATCAAACCCTTGGTCACTGGACTGTCATTGGAAAAGTGAGCATAAAATCCTCATACATTCATGTCAAGCCACCAAATTACATGTAAAAGAAAGATAACACAATAACCTATCTAGACATGTATGATACAGAGTGTAGTAGGGTCTTGCTAGTGCAAGGAACAACAAAAATGCAGTAAAATTGTAAGAATACAGAGCTAGAACAACAAAAATTGGTCATCTTATGTTATTTCCTTCATCTCCAAACCTCAACTCCTCCTCTACAACCTGTCTATGCTATCAAAAAGCATGTTTACATTATATAATCACATCCCACTCCTTCATCACTGAGGAAACTCAAAAAGAAAGACTAAAAATAGCCTTTCCACTAAGGCTGCCAAAATAGAAATACTAAACTTAAGTAAAAAATCTTAAAGACCCTAATCGTATAATTACCCCCACTACAAAAATACCTCAAATAGGCTTTATTACAATAGTAAATGGTCTTTTAAGACCTTATTTTATGCAAAACTCAAAACTAAAGCCTAGATTTTAATAATTGTCCATTTTTAACAAATGGTGCTCCTGCACCAAAAACCATAGTGGGGGTTAACCTACAAAAATGTGTACCCTGTTAAAAGTACTTAAGAAAATAGAAGGCACATGCCTTCAGGTGCACTGCCCAGAGCTCACTACTCAATAAGAAGCTCACTGCCTATAAGAAATTATGATTTATATAGAAATAATGAACTGAGAAATAGCATCTACATTCATGCCTAAATCAGTCCCTTTGAAGGCTCAAAACTTCTGCTCTTATCTTTAAATTCTTCTTCACAAATTCTTCGCTCTATACTCCCTTCACTCTTCTTCTCTGCTATACTTTTGATCCCTTCTTCAGATTTAATTCATTGTGTACAAGGATGCTTTTCAAAAACTCTTCAACAAGTATTTATATGCTTCATCAAGCTTGGAATGATCAACAAGGTCAGCCAAACTTGATGCAGATCATCACACTATCGACCAAACACAACTGAGACTTGAATCTTCTTCTATAACCATGCCACGCTTCATAAAAATGCTCTTAGATCATCTGTAACATGCTAGGAACATCTGGTCAACCAAGACTAGGAAGAACATCAACCTCAAAGAAGAAATCTTCAATCAATAAGCTCAAACTTCAGTGCAGACCTCCAACATAGTAGCCATATGATCCACAGACCTCCACAAGCACACTAAAATCACCAATAACATTCATTCTAAACCAAATTACTAGAATCATTTGTATCTTCCTCTGGAACCTCAAGAACACTATCTGCCATGATTGTCAAACTAGAAGGATAGCTTGTGGACCTCCAAACCACAAACCACTAGAGTTGATGATACACACTAACTTCCCAAACATGCCCTCAGATTTGTAGATCACAATTTTATATTAATAGAGCAATCCAAACCTCTTTCTTGTCACTCTATCTTTCCTAAGTATTATAGGAACCAGTTCAACTCAGATGGCCATAACTCCTTCAAATCTTCATGGGAACTTCTCAAATCTTAACTGGAGCAACCTCTGACAATCCTCTACATAGCTATATGGTCCACAAGAATTGATTGTTATTAATTTTCTCAATATCCTAAAAAATTCAGTCTTCTATACAGATAGCAACAATTGACACTACTGGCAACAGGAATATGTTGACATCAATGACAACATTACTTAGGCACATATTTGCAACAGTAAATACATTGGGTAATAAAATTTAATAATGAGATCATCTACACCAAATTGCATGTCTTTGTGAAGTATCTGGCTTGCTTGGGTTTGGGTGTAGAGAGTAATCTTTGGTGTAGTGTCTGGTTGCGATAAGGAGGTTATGCCATCATGTTTTTCCATGAGGTGAGTATTGCCCTCATTTGACTCTCATTGTCCTAACTACATAGGTCTCTCTTCCTTCTTCCACCATCAAAGTTTGACTTGATGTGTGATGTTTACCATGTGATTTCATGTGCAATGTAATGTCTAATTCATGTGTGTATGTGTCTATGATGGACTATGATTTAGGCCTCGTTCAGCATGTATTGAAGGTGTGATTATTTCCCTTATGCTTGAATGTTGTGATGTCATTCTATTATGCTTTGGCAAGTATACCATATGTCACTTGAATGCAATTGGATGGTAGTTGTAGGTGGACATGTGTTGTTTATATGCATTGTATTGGCAGTTGTGCCATGTGTGTTGTGTGCATTGATTGGTGTGTATACCATATGTTTGTATGTATACCCTGGATTGAGTGAGATGATGCTAACATGTTTTCCATTATCACCTTCTCCATAGCTTAGGGGTTTCCTAGAGTTGCATAGATAGCTATTGCACTCAACGATGGTAATATGGTTGGGAGGCGAGCAACATTTCTCCATTGGTCCTTTATGATGATCTTCAAGTGTTGGATGGTTTCATTATCTTCTTGTAGGTTGATTATGTCATGCTTCATGTCTTGTTGCACCTTAGAGAGCACATTAGTTTTTAGGTGGTTTAATCACTTGTATTTTGTCATTAATGATTATTGTAACCTTTATAATGTATGTGTTTTGAGACCCTTGTAATAAGATGTAATTAATGCTTTGAGTTGATTTATGATGTTGGCTATGATTTATCTATGTTTAGGATGAAGCCCTTCGAATATTGTAATTATTGGATATCATCTTGTATTTTTGCATGCCTCGGTTTGTGAGGATGTTGGCATGTTTTGATAGATTTTACATGTTAGAATCTGTCTATGTTATCATGTTTAGACTCAGTTATTTGATGTTATATTTGATGTTTATGGATATGTTTGTATTAGATCATATTCATCCCACATAGGTGGTTAGGATCCTATCTTTTCTTTTGACATGTGTTGACATTGGTGTCAAACATGCATGACCTTTTCTATCACTTTTCTCTTGTTTTGCCTGTTCAACCCTTTTGTGAAGCTTGTTGTCATAAGGTGCTCGTTTTACCACTTGAGTGTATCCATGGTGTCATTTTCATGATGTGATATGCACTCTTGGATTATTCCCTCTTTTGGTTTGGGAAGAGTGCCTTTGCATGAGTTCATCTAGTGACCATTCTAGTTGGTTGAGGACTGGTACTTCCTAGTTGGACCATCCCATGGGTGATCGTTACCTTGTGTTTGGGATGTCTTGTGTAGTCATGGAATGGATTGAGGTGGATGTCACCCTCATCCTAAGCCATGTTTTTGTGAGGGAGGAAGGTCATGGATGTGTATTTAATCCTCATTATGGAGTGAGCTCCACCTCTTGCTTGGTCATCATGGTGATTTGTCTCATGATGGGTGAAGTCTTCCACTTGTGCCACCTTGTATTTTGCAATGGTGATGTCACTTTTGGTGTTGTTTTCCTTGTTGCAAGACCTTGTGTGTGAGTGAGTGCAATGTGACATGTAAATGTCGCACTTGCAAACATGAAAAATTTGTTGGTTCAGTGTTTGTTCGGCTAATGCCTTGGGTGAATGCTCAGAGTATTACACCAAATGGTATTACAACCATGAATGGAAAAACCCTTCCCCTTTTATAGTGACTCCCACACATGGCCCTATCAAAAGTGCCATGTGGAGCCAAATAGAGCTCACCATTCAATCTAGAAGGTCTAAGAAACTAAAGACAACTAGTTGTTTCATCAAATTCTAACATAAGCATATTTTGCAAAAACTTTAGCCCCATGTATGACCATACATTCATACCCTATACAAAAATCCATATATGTATGGATTTTTTTGTTTGAAACATAATTTTTTAACAAAATCATTATTTTACAGAATTGGGTGATCCCTATCGACCTTTTTCTTGGTACATTTGGTAGATTTTTTGGCTCGGGAATATTTTTTACCTCCCTAGCTTGATTTAGGTGGATTTAGTTCTTGTTTGGTGTCTTCTAGTCTAATTTCAAGGAATCTAGTGCATGGTGTTTTCTGAGGCATCCTTTTTCTAGAGGAGCACCACTAGAGTTGACGAGCGTTTGTTCTTTATTGCTTCATTTTTATCTCTCCTAATTATTTATACCTTTGTTACTATTTTGGAGATATAGTTTAGGGTTTCTCTACTACTTCCAAGCCACAACTAGGAAACCTATTCCACATCATTGACTTCAAATGGCTAATGGTTTAAAGATTTTGGCCAATGGTTAGAGATTTTTGTTGCCATTGGGATTCAACCTTCTAAATGCTCAAAATCGCCACTTTGAAATGCAAGTAACATTAACAGTCAACACAAAGGTTCACAAACCATTAGTGGTTTCATTTCTTGGCTACTATTTCATTCCTTACAAGTCATGGTTAATGTTAGCCACTAGTGGTTAACTGATAAACTGTAGCATTTCTTGTCATAGTTACATTTATCATTAGCTGTTTATGTCACATTTTTTGTTAACATTGACATTATATGTAACCCATTAACTATTACATTTTATGTAACTTTTTTTAATGTTCAACTATAGTCTATTAACCATCAAGTCATGGTTAATAAACTGCCAGACAATAGTTAGATAACCACCAATATTTTATGCCAAGTGCTAGACTGCTAGCTTTGCCAAGTGTTTGCAAAAGGGGGATTTTTCTTTTCACCATAACTTGCATCTGGAGAGTCAAAATTTTGATTTCTTATATAGCCAACAGAAAGCAAGTTCCATACATTATGCAGTGGTGAACTTGTTTTTCCCAATTATGTTATTTTCACTATTTTTGGCCTCCAAAGTCACATGTTTTGCATATTTTTTGACAAAACATAATTATAACCCTTTTTATCAAAAGATTGCAAATTTTTTTTCAAACTTATCAAAAAATTACAAGGATTCGATTTATGCATGTAAATTTTAGATTTAGATAGCCTTTTTTTTAAATTGTTAAAATCACCATGTATTATAAACAAAGGATTTAGGCTTCCAAACTTGCACAAATTATAATCAAACTTATCTATATTTCTAGGGTGCCTATGTTATAGCATTAATCATTTTGGGTGGATAATATTTTGATTCTCCATTCATATTTTCTCATTTTAAGATCATGTATCTCACAATAAATCCGTTCCATTTGATTATTTTTTATAATCCTCCTAATAAATAGAAAATCACCTGTGGACATTGTGTGAAGAACAAGCATCTAGAAGAAGATTTTATTCATCAATAATTTGATGAAACAAAACAACTTCTCATTGATAATGGTAGTGCTTTACATGATCATTATAATCCAACACCTACAGAATCATCATATGGTCTCACTAAGACATCTTGTGAGATAACAACACCATTTGGGGATGAACCATGTAGTCCAATAACTTGCATTGAGATCTCATCTCCTCCATTACATGTTTCTACATCCAAATCCAGTGTTAATTCATCCATGGTTTCTAGAGATTCTATGCACTAGAACATTGATATCAATTTTCTAGATCCACCTAATTGGGATACATTTCTAATAGACATATCATCCTTGTTTGTAGAATCTTGCATTGTATATTTGGAAGACACAATTGAGGACATTCGTCTTCTATTAGATAACAAATTAGATGGAGTTGTATCCCCATCATCTTCTTCGGATATGATTGTTCTTTCTTTGCTTAAATTTTCTTCTATAGTGACAAATTCTATAAATATTTCTAACTTAGTCATCATCTATTTTGAAATCATCTATAGAAGTATCATATTCATGTCGATCTAGTTGTCTTGCTTATGGTGAGCACCATACATCCATCGTTAGTGTACCTGAATCTTTTATGGTACATGATTTATCATATCAAAATTTGTCATAATTTAGTATTGTCTTGGAGATCTTTGATTAGCATTCAAAGACTTCATATTAGGCTACATCATTGTCTTTGGATCACGTGTAGAATTTAGAGACTATATTCATCCTTATTCCTACATACTCCTATATGGAATGGGAATTTTTTTTGCACATTTATATAGTTTTGTTTATTCCCAAAGGGAGAAATGTTTTTCAATGATTGTGGATCATCTTCAACATCTAGTGTCGAGCATCTACTAGCACTAGAAGAGGCATTTTGAGGGGAGGCTGCATGGTTTCTCATCTCATCTCAGTTTTGTGAGGGAGTATTTCTTCTCATAGAGTTCCTTCCTTCTCACCTTCTGGGGAATCACATAGACCTTCTCTCTTTTCTATCCTATGGGGGAACATTTATTGTACATTCATGAGAGAAGTAGTCATTGGGGGCTCATGATGATTGCTTCTTCACTTGTACATTTCTTTCATGTATCTTTTCTCCTTTAGAAAGGAGTTCTATTTCCCATCAAATTTTCTTCTTTACTTCATTTATGAGAATTTTTTTGTATATGGCTACCTAACATGGCCTAGTATTTGGGATCCATCATCATTATATTTATTCTCCCTAAGTTTCACTTAAGGTGGGGTGTTAGTGGAAATAGGACCATTACATATCTAGTTAGCTAATCACCTTTTCTAGGTTATACCTATTCACACTTAGCTTAAGTTTACTTAGAGGTTATTATCTCATTTGTCTCACCTCATGTGAAATTGGCACGTGCCCTCAAATTTGTCTCAAGTGAGCTAACATGTGTTTCACATTTGGAGGGGTAGTCAAATATTCAGTCCCACATTCCTACCTCCTCTTCCTTTCCTTTATATGCAAGTGTACTCATTGTAAATCTCATTTACTTTTGATAATAGTTATTTGGATTTTATGCTCTCATTTTATTCATGCAATCTATCATAGTACTTACATTATGATCTTGGCAATTCTAACCCATTATATATTAATTCCAAGGATATGTGGCACCATAAGCCTACCAAATAGTATTGCAATTCGAGAAAAGATACTGTGGAAGATGGAATGTGGGAGAAAAGGTCACGCTAGGGGAGCCATCTAGATAATGAGATAAATGAGGGATAGGATGAGGAGATATATGGAGGAATATGCAAAAGTGGAAGATAGAGTGAGATGTATTATAGAGGACTATGTGGTAGCAGAGAATGAACTTGAGAAGGTGTATGATAGATGTAGGAAACAAGTTGATCAAGAAAGAAAAGGTAAGAGGATTGTGAATTAAAGTAGGTCAAGAGGATGTGGAGCAAAAATATGTCTAGTGGAACAAAGTACCACAACTAGAAAAAAAGATGCTTGATGAGATGGTGAACAACATGTAGGAAGGAAGAATATATGATAGATCACTTAAGGCATACCTAAAGATATGGAAAGAAAAGGTTGTAGATGTTATAGGTTGGAATTCCTAGGTAGGGGTAGGTTGTTGTGGAATATGAGGGACTCATTTTTATTAACCCTAGGTAATGCAGGAACATCCCTAGATGTAAAGGTAATCTTGCATCAACCAAAAAATATTTACTTTCTAGTTTTTATTTGTCAGTTAGTTGTAGAAGAAGCCAGTACATTTTACCAGAGTCTGAGATTTAATTTCACAATTTTGAGGATATGTTATATAGTAATGTATGGATGTCATATCCATGTTTCAAAAGAATTAGATCACCATAAGGGCATAATTTGGTTCATGAACATCTATGAAGATGATAGATTTGCATAGTTGTAACTTCTCCCACTTATGCTAGGTTATTTGGAGTTTGTGTTAAGAAATAAATATGTTTGAAGATTCATTAGACCTAGGAGAGAATATGCTAAGAACCAAACTAGGATTCTCCTTTCTATTACCACCACATATATTTAGAATTTGTTAATGTTGGTTGACTATATGTTTCATGTGGCCTAGGTCTTTGTGCCACCTTGTAGTTGACATGGATCACCTTTGAGACTTGAGATTTCTATATAAACATGGTTTGAGATGGATTGAATAAATCATTACGAGAAGGAGAAATCAAGTGGGAGAGAAAGGGAATGAAGTTTGAGAGAAAGGGTGCAAGCATGATAATGTGAGTTTGATATTGAAAATGAATATGTTGATAGTGCAACATGTAGAAATGTAATAAGTTTATTTTGCATAGTTTATTTCTATGATAGTAACCAAATGATTGCAACCTAACATGGAGGAATCCCATTGTAGAAAGTTGTAATTGTTCAAATTTGTGAAATCAATAAAGTTTATGTTGTTCTACGAAATTCTACTACATATGTTCTGCCGTTTGTTTTGACTGCATGGTTGGACAATCCTTCATTGGATCCTCTATCCATGGCTCCATCACCATGCTGTTATCTTTTGTTGTAATTAATCACATGTCATTACACATATGCTTAAAGGACTTCAAGATGGAAAATTTAGATACCTTTTTAAGCTAATGTGTGACATTCCTATCTTTCCCATTCAACCCATAATGGTACCACATTATCTTCATCTTCCTAAGATTGTTGAATGAGCCACTCTCACTTTGAAAATAGTACTATGAGGTTTTTCTTCATTCTCCCCCTCTTTGAATAAATAATTCTCCTCAATCCAAGCTTAACTTCCCTATACTATTATGAATCTTCCCTAAATATTATTATCTCATAGATAAATTACAACCAACACAATCTAATATATCTATTTAGGATCTTCTTTAGATCTCTACTTCTCTCAAGGATATCATTTAATAAGCATTGTATTATATTTCCATTCAACCACCTATATAACCCATTAAACTAGCCTCTATGGTAGAATCTATACTATTTTCATTACAAATTCCACCCATTTCAATTCTTTAGGAACTCCTCCCATTAATTATCCTCAAAGGATATAAGAATACTAGAACTAGAAGGATACTTATTGATAATATCTTTAGGTTGAATATTTGTAGCCCAAACATTCTTTATTGTATTCATGTTGATTGTTCTTAACTAGACAAATCCAACCTCACAAATTTTGTTTTGGACAATGTTACCTAGGAACCTTTAAAAACTATTAAATTACATATCATAAGAAGTCTTATCACACTCAAAACATTTTTTCATGTCATGCCAAGTAATTTTTTACAATATTCTCCTTGGATGACCATGGATCCATGGAATCCATGTTGTTCTCTCCACCATTCATTAATGCTTAATACTCATGCATAACAATTAATATTATTCTATATATGTCAATGAATCCTCTTTTCAATTTTGTCAAAATATTGAATCTCAAACTCTCTTTCACCTACACATATTTCACCTCCTTGCCAAAATTTTATCAAATAAAACTCACCTAACCCACCTCCCAATACTTCTTAAAAAAGGCTTTTGTTTCATCTACACCTCCTCTATATGACAATTAACCTTCTTCTTTTACACCTTCAAGTAACATACCTTCTACATCCACTACACCTACTCCTCAATCTATAGTTGGTTCCTCTTCTTCTTATCAATTATTTCCTCCACCCCCAATTATTTTCTTCAAGATGAGTGGGGCTCTAAATTAGATTTCACCCATCATTATTCTAACTGATATAGGAGCATCCCTGGTTCAAGAGAAATCTTGCATTAACCAAAAACATTTGCATTTCAGTTTGTTTGCAATTTAGTTTGTTTCCTTTCATTTTCCAGTTCAGTTCAGGCAATTCAGTCAGTAGTAGTTTATGTATTTTGGTCTGAATTCTACTACAATTGTATTTCACATCTTAGGGAACTGGACTTAGCACCTAGATTCATTCATCTACATCATATCTAGAATTCAGAGCATTTGGATTAAGTACCTAAAAGTTATCACTATCAGAAGACGAGTTGTTTTCTTAGAACAGAGCATCCTAACAATCTCTAATAATCAGCCAAAGGAGAATACTTGCGGAGCATTCCTTGACTTGTGGAGCTTAATGACACATCATTCAATGATCTTTGGTTTCATGGCTGACTTTCCCTGAGATCTACACATCATTCCATTCATTTGTAGAGGTGTTCTACATGATTAGGTCTGACCTATCCATGTACACACGTTACAACTCTTCATTGGATTTTGTGACCTTCCTTGGCTAAGGCAAAGGAATCTTTTGTACTGAAGATGATATATATATATTGATGTAATAGATGCCTAGGAAAGTAGTTATGATCATTAGAATAAGTTCATAGTTTGGATTTTGCACGAAGGAGCTTCAATGCTATATCTTGTGCATATTTCGATATTCTGTAATTAGGCCTATGAGCCCTAACTGTAATCTTGCATGATGCCATCCAGATTATATTTGAATTCTATGATATACTAAATGACTAAAGCTGCATTTGTTTCATATCTTTGAATTGTTTCCGTTGTGTTACTCTTGCTACACATCCTGGATAGTTCATTCTGTGAACCCTCCTACTGTGACTGCACCACTAATAAAGGTACATTTCCTCTCCATGAATATACTATATCAACTTTACACATTGACCCCCATTATTATGGTTTACCTCCTCATAGTTGTACCTATATTACCCCTACTTCAACTAGTTACCCACCATCTTCAACATCAATAAATTGATTAGACATTGATGAATATTTTTTAGGTTCACTCCATCCTATATTAGTGAATATAAGGTATATCTCATGGATTTCACCATTGTTGTATTGTATTCTAATTATCATACTCAAAACCTCTCCTTTGAGGACCCCTTTTATTTTCTCCTTCCACTTCACATAAGGATGTTCATTGAACTAGTCATACTATCTTAGATCCCCCTTTCTCTTTTCTTAGACTTTAAAGATTATATCAAAAGGATTCAAGATATTTGTAAACTCTATATATAAAAGAGAATTCCTTGGACCCAATGGAGATAGAATCCTTGAACCTATATAGCTTTAACTATATATTTTGATAAATTTTCTCTTAGATATTCTCTTATTAATGGTTCCTACACTTCCTTCTATTCTCATCATCTCTATGATCTTTATAATTCATATAACCTTTCATAATAAGAATATCTAACATTTAATAGTACACTTAGTTGATGGTATCCTTCATTTATGTACCATGACTGATAAAGAATTTGTCAAATCACCATCTTTTCTATGTATTCCCACCACATTGTATACACCATATTTGCACCTACCTTCCCCCTACCATCTATTTCTATATATCCATTTAATGTTTCTTTCCATGATATGATCATTGATCTAGTCATGTCATTCTTTGGATTTTCAATCCCTCCATCATTATACTAATCCATTACCACTTATTATTCATCTTATCTACACACTACCTTATGTTATGTTGTGTTGATGATTGTTTTTACACATTCATAACAAAAGTTAAAATTCACAAAATGAACCTAACTGTCTTGAAAGATATGAAGAAATCAATTAAGATTTGCTTAATCCCAAGTTTCTATATGGTCAGGTCTTGACCTAGTGGACAATTCAGTAGGTTAATGTGAAGTTGTAATATGCAAGGGGCCTTACTTGATTTAAGGTGTTTTATGATTCACTAGACTCTAATTATGCAAAATATCACAAATATCAACATTTTCTTCATTCCTTTGGATAAATTTGTTACTGTATCACAAAGCTCTATATGATTTATATTAACACAAGCTTTCCTTTTCAAATATTATGAAAACTATCAAATATAAACTCAGTTGATCATGTTTCCTTCAAATATCAGACAATCTCCTTTAAATTTATGCATTTAAGCTAAGTATTTCAAATGGTTTGGGAAAAGTTAGAGAAATCTAAATTAAACTTCATTTTGCTACAAGATATAAATGCTCTGTTATGCATGTTGTAAGTAGTACAAAAAACTTGATTAAATCCACAGACTAAACCTTTAAATGTAAGCCCTGAGTATTTCCATGAACATAAATTAAAGATTGCAAGCTTTTGGAGAGATAATATTTCAAATACAAAGAAGAGCTAGAAGACACTCTGAATATAGACATAGAATTCTAGATTCATTTATATTCAAAACACACAGTCATATATGATTACAATGTATGAATGACTCCTTGCTTCATTAATCAACTTACAGAAAACTTACAACACTTTACAGATACAGTAAGGAAGTTAGATATTCCACGCATTCCTTATTGCAAGCACAGGTGACCTCCTTCTATTCTAAACTAAACTATTCTTCTACTCAAAGTCCTTGAACAAATTACAATTGCTAGCTATTTTCTAAAAATCCCTATGTGAGTCCCTGTGTAACTTATTATAGAGCAAAGGGGCTCAATATATAGATCTAATTATCCCCAATATGGTCACAAAACCCTAGTCAATCAACAGTCTATATCCCAAGTGTAGCAGCAATGGTGGAAAATAGACCCCGCCAAAAATCTCTGAGCAACATATGCACTCTGAGCATAAGGATGCCCTTTGGAAACCCTAACAACCACCAAAATATCTTCTGTTTCTCTTTTAATAATGTTTCCCTCCACCTGCATTTTTCTTCTCATTGAAAGCCTTTACTTCTTTTGGGACCTTTTGTGATCCGATCCACCTCCTATGACGTCATCACCATTAAAGCTCCACTTTTATATCTACCTGCATACCTACAAATAGACATAAAAAAAGATTATAAAAAATTCATGTTGCTTTCACCAATTTATACCTTGTCAGAATGTTAGATGGGCATTAATTATAGTAAACAATGCGCCAACAGTTTGGTCTTCAATTGCAGTGTTGGCACTTTTAAACCTTTTTTACTGCCAGTCTAATTCTGCATACATATCCTTTTGTATGTTTTGTTTGTATGTCTTCTGTTTTATATACCGCATTCTATATACCTTCACCATTAGCATAACTCTCATAGTTGGGGAGATCCAAAAAACTCTCGTTGATGATACATATCTGCCCGATGTAACTTTATCAACTTGTATATCTTGCTCATCGGCGTAACTTACTTAGTCGGGTTGATCCAAAAATTTCATTCCGATTGCATATTTCTGGCCGATGTAACTTTATCGGCTTGTATTTCCTTTGTCATCGGCATAACTTACTTCAGTCGGGTCGATCCAAGAATTTCATTCTGATCGCATATTTCTAGCCAATGCAATTCTTATCAGCTTAAGGCATAAGATCGGTATGATCTAAAACTCTTTCTCCATTAAGCTCACTCACGCCGATGAGTGGTGGAGCCTGCATTACTTTTCATTTGTCTCCCTACGATACAACATTTGTATTAAACCTTTACATACAAAGCCCAAGATACATACAAAATCCTTTGTATGTCCCTTCGGACTTCAACTTTTTTAAAAACCATAGTTCACTCACCTTTAGTTCCCCAACATGCATAAATTGCAATGCATCCTGACCTTGTATGTTTTGCTTTTGCCAAACATACAAAGATAAAATACATCCGATATACATTAAGTAGTGATGCATTGCCTTGACCAAATTTTAATGTTTCATTAGTTCTGCATTGTATATATCTTGAAATGTAAGTAACTGAAACATACATATACAAAGTGTGAAGTATACAATAATAAAACCAACCTTAATACTTTTTCAAATCCACAGTATGCATATCATGTTGTACATTTCCTTTGACTCAAACATACAAACCCTGATATACATCTAGTGGACCTAATTGATTATTCATTTTACCTCTGAATTCTATGGGGTATGACTTGTATACATCGAAATGCATCTTCTGATATATATTAAGTCCTGATGCATCCATTATACCAGATTTAAATCTCTCCCGAGTTCCACCTTGTATGTATACCGCAATGTATAACTTGAAACATACATGCAAGGTGGAAACATACCACAATTACTCTTTACTTTATAAACATTTCAGTTCGGCACTATGCATAAATCCTTGTATATCCACTTTGTATGTTTCACCTTCACTAAACATACAAACATAAAATACATTCAACGGACTTGACCGAATATACATTTAAACTTTGAGCTCTATCAGGTCCACCTTGTATGTACCAAAATAAAACGTTAACCAAATGCATACAAGTTAAATGTCTTAGAAAACTTGACAACCCATTTTTATGACTTGTATATGCAACCCGATATACAAAGGACTTTGTATATGAGTGACTTACAATGTAAGTGACCTTGTCTATGTAACCCGATATACAAAGGACTTTGTATATGAGTAACATATAAACTCAATATACAAGAAGCTTTGCGTATGCAACATACAAACCCTCCCATTGTACATTTTACCAAAAACATACATATCTTGCAAAATATTATGAATTTTAACATAGTTCAAAAAGCAAACCCCCTCATTTTTGACAATGAATCCACCCATATTCTACTCTGGTACTCAATGTTATTTTTTTTTGTTTTCAACAAGGTTTGTAACTTTCACTCTCTTTTTCCCTTTTGCCACCCAACAGACCCACACACAAAAGTAAAAGCAAAGCCACAACGAGGGTCCTCATTTTGCTAAGGAGTAAAATGGGGCATGTTGTGAGCATCACAACAACTAGCAACCAAACAAAATAATTAAATTAAAACCATGAAAGAAAACTAAATGAAATAAATTCATAACTTCCAACTATCTTTTCTACAAATCATTATCCAACTTGAGACTTAATGTATTCAATAAGGTGCATGAATTTTCCCTTTAGTTTAAGTGGGTACACATGATTAATAATCCTCATCTTGAAAATTAGGTGAACAAACTAGTGACTTATATTAGCCTACATAGTTGATGTCATTCCCTCATAGCCAATCAGATAGAGCCTTGCTACCAGTAGGCGTCCATATCCCCAACAAGGTTATTGTTATAGTTCTCCTAAGTAGAGCCCCATTACCAGCAAGTGTCTATAGCCCTGGTAGAGTTACTTAGATGGCTTAATCTAGATTTTCAATAAAATCCATTTTATTATTTTATATTTTTTGTATTTGATAGAGATTTCATAAGATATTGTAGTTGTAACTTCATGATACAAGGAATGATCACTTGCTGAAATTAAGCTGAGAATTGTAATGGTAGCAAGGGTGACCTCTGATTTTTCACCTAATATCTACACTAGTATGTTCAACAAACCCAAGGATTTTAGGTGTGTCATTGTGAGAAACTTCCCTTGAATACTCAAGCCATAGTTATTGAATACAAAATTTCACAAGTCAAACAACTTTCTACATTCATGACAGTTACAACAAGTTATGCATAAATTTCAAATAATTAACCTAAATGTTCTAAATTTTCTATTGCTTTCAATGGTTGTCAATCTGCTCCTGCATACTCTAAATCAAAATAAAGAACCCAACACACAGGAAAACAATAAAGAAAATAAAACAAATAGACTGTACAAATGACCAACAGAACAAAGCAACAAACCAAAACAAAAAACAACCCAAAATTGTACATTATTTACATTATGATACATAGAAACTAACTGCCCTCACCTCAAGCCTAAAAGTAATGTTTCAAGTGTTGGCCATTAACTGGTAATGACACATCTTCTCCAGTCAAGGTCTTGAGCCTAGAAGTATTGTCTCCAATTATTTATCCGACCTGTAATGGACCTAACCATAATTTGTCAAATTTTCCATGATTCCCTTTCTTGTCATGTGTTTTATCCCAACATAACACTAAGTCTGATATTCTAAACATTTTGACTCTTGCTCTTTTATCAAACCATCTCTTGACTACTGCTTGATGTTTGGCAAATTTCTCAATAGCTTGATCTCTTCTCTCATCTAATTGTAACATTTGTATTATTCTAGCCTCTCTATGATTATCAAAGCCTAAGTATTCTTTAGCAAACTTCTAGATTGGTATTCTTAAATTTACTAGAAGTATGGGATCAGTCCATTAAACTAAGAGATAAGGTGCATTGCCTAAGGCTGACTTAACCTTAGTCCTATCTACCCACAGCACATATTTCAACAATGTGTTCCACTCTCTAGGATTCTTTTTAGTTACCTTCATGATTATATCCAATAAAATTTTATTTGTAGACTTAGCTAACCCATTCCCCTGAGGATAATAATTTGAAGAAAACCTTAAAATTATCCCATATTCAAATTCCCATTTAGAAAATTTTAGAGAAGAAAAAGCAAGGCCATTATCACATACCAGCGAATATGGATTTCCAAACCTGGTTATGATGTTTTCTTCAAGGAACTTGATAACGACCTCAGTAGTAGAGAACTTGCAACATGTGGCTTTAGTCCACCTTGTACAGTAGTCAGTTACTATCAGTATAAACTTATGTCCTGCAGATGATGGAGGATTTATGACCCCAATGAAATCCAAGCCCCATTGTGCAAATGGTCTAGACTCAATCACTAGCTATAATGGATTAGCCTGATTCCTTCCCTTGTCTACTGTAGTTTGACAGGTGTGACAACATTTAATGTGACTCTCTATATCCTTAAACATTGTGGGCCAATAGTATCCTGCTCTTAATATCTTATGCATTGTAGCTAAATAGGAACCATGAGCAGTTCCATACTTATCATGTAATTCTAACAACACCTTATCTGCTTCAACTCTATTTAAACATTTTAAATATATTCCTTCATGGTTCTTCTTGAATAGAAGACCTCCTTGTACCATGTACTTCTATGCTTTAATCTTTAAAGCTCTCCTTTGAGAAGATTTCATCTTATTTGGATATTTCCCTGATATTAGAAAAGTGTTCAAATCATCATACCACCTTGATGCATCATTAGTATTCAACACATACTACTGTTTCACCAAATTTGGATCTATGTTCGCTATGGTTTGCACTAATGCTTGTCCTCTAACTAACTTCATTGGGGTAATTTCCATATCAAACTCTTGCAATGTTGTAATCCATTTAGCTCTTTTTTCTCCAAGCTCATTTTGCATCAATAGCATCTTCACGGCTGCATCTGGTACTATGGCTTTAACCTGACTGTGTAAGATATAATGTCTAAACTTTTTCACTACTCTTACTAATGCAAATGCTTGTCTTTCTATATCAAGATATTTCAGCTGTGCATCCTTTAAAGGTGCACTCATGAAAGCTATGGGTTTTTCTTCATTGTCTTCTCCCTTTTGTGTCAAAGCAGCTGCAACTGAATGTGAAGATGCAAAAGAATAAATGTAAAATAGCTTTGTATAATCTATACTTGTCAACATAGGAGCATCAAAAATGGCTTCCTTAATATCTTCAAATGCAGCTTTAGCTACTAGTGTCCATTCTATCTTTGCATCCTTCTTCAGCATGGCATTCAATGGTTGCACAATTTCTGCAAACCCTATAATAAACTTCCTGACAAAATTAATCTTGCCAAAAAATGAATTAGTTCTTTCCTACTGTTTGGTAATTGCACTTTGTTTATTCCTTCTATTCTATCAGGATTAATAGATATCCCATTTTTAGAAATGACATTTCCTAATAATTTTCCTTTAGTTATGTCAAATGAACATTTCTTTGGGTTAAGGAAAATCTCGTACCTTTCACATCTTTTAAGTACTTTTCTTAGATCTTCAGTGTAGATGTATCTTTAGAGTAAACAGTTAAATCATCCTTATAAATAACAATGCACTTACTTGACAATCCATGGAATGCAATGTCCATGGCTTGCTGAAAAGTGGCACCTACATTGATTAAACCAAAAGGCATTCTTTTGTATGCATAATTTCCCCATTTACAAGTAAAAGTGGTCTTTAATCTATCCTCTTTATCTATTAAGACTTGGTTATATCTTGAGAATCCATCTAAGAAAGACATCATTTTAGCCCCATTCACTACTTGCAACACTTCATCTATTGGAGGCAGGGGATAATTATCTTTTTCAGATACCTTATTCAAATTTCTAAAATCTACACATAACCTAATGTCTCCACTTTTCTTTCTGACAAGTGCTAAATTAGCTACCCGGGTTGAATGTCTGACTGGGAAAATTATTCTGGCAGACAACAATTTTTTCACTTCTTCAAAGATCAAAGGCTCTAAAATGGCATTCACAGGCCTTTATCTCTGCCTAAATGGTTTAACATCTGGTTTCAAGGGTATCACATGAGTTATGAAGGACGTATCATATGTCTTCAAATCTTCATACATCCATGCTATGACATGTTTGTACTCATTTAGAACATCCACAATTTCTCTTCTCAACTTTTC
Organism: Cunninghamia lanceolata; assembly: GCA_027924645.1. NCBI lineage: Eukaryota > Viridiplantae > Streptophyta > Pinopsida > Cupressales > Cupressaceae > Cunninghamia > Cunninghamia lanceolata. The sequence goes on along the minus strand of BSBN01000650.1, from coordinate 2,091,013 downwards.
AGAGCAAGCCCTTCCAATCAATACCTTCTGTGGACTCTGCTTTGTTCCAAGGTTATATGGATCACACTCACCTCCCTCAGTTTTGGGAAAATCTTTCTATCTTACTACCCCATCAAAGTCAAAAATCTATTCTAACTCGATCACCCCCTTAGGTAAGAAATTTCTTTTTAGGTTGATTATGTCTTCTTCATCCCAAGACACATCAGGCCTTTCCTGTTCATCAATAATTTGAGCCTCAAATACCTCATTACAAGTTAGAAAATCTACAATTTGTTGATCCCCTTCAAATACCTGGAAATGAGTAACATTATCTAGTATACTAGGAACATTTACTAGTTCAGCAACAAATCTTTTAAAACCTGACAGTGTTAAGGGTTGTAATGAGCTAGCAGTAACTGCTAATGCATCTGGTCTATGGTTCAATTCTCTAGGGATATGTTCTATGTTGAAAGTATCAAATGAATCTATCAAATCCCACACCCTATGCCTATAACAAACCATCTTTTTGTAGTTACACGCATACAATTTTCTTATTTTCCTGACTATTAACTCAGAATCTAAAAACACTCTGATCATTTTTACCTTTTTCTTGATAGCCAAAACAACTCCATAAATTAAAGCTTCATATTCTACAATGTTGTTAGTACAAGAAAATTGTAACCTATATGCTACTAAATATGACTTACCATGAGGATCTACAAGTTCTACACCTACACCTGCACCTTGTTTGGATTTAGATCCGTCACATTTCAGTATCTACATGCCATCCTTATTCTTTTGACCCTTTATTTTTGCATGTTTTGTTTTTTCTATCACATGTGAGGTGCTATGTTGTTCATTCATAGGCAATTCATTTTGACTTGTACATTTATCCTTTTAGTTTGTAAATCAGAGTGACAGACACTTTTGTCTTTTGTCTCTTTTTCCAAATCTAGAGTTACTACATTTATGTTGTTCTGAAAGTATCTCTCTGGTTGATTAGGATCAACCTTGCCTTCTTGCAGTTCCATCCCTTTTGTGTATTTTGTGTATTGGTATTCTATAATATCTCTGCACATTCCACAATTCTCTTCAGAATGTCGCTTATCATGAACTCTACACATGTTTTTGTATAACTTGCACTGAACTGGTAGATTTTGTTCAACGCACTTTCCCATCTCCTGTCTAATGACCTAGCCAAAATTATTCATTGCATTGTTTTCTTTATCAGAAGAATTTCCATCAGACTCAATGAATAATATTGTTTCCTTACTGACATGTTTTTCCCTAAAATTTAGCATTAAGATTTTTTCAATTTGTACTCCCTTGTCAGTGATTCTACAAACACCAGGTTCAACATAAGCATACAATATCTCATTAGTCCTATTGTATTCTGTAATCATGTGTTTTATTCTAGGTTCTACTTCTATCCTAATCTAATTTGGAACACCTCTCCAAGGTAACCACATATGTGAAAAATCAGTGGCCATATATACATTCAATGTTTTAGACCAGTCTCTACTCAGCAACATCCCATAATTCACAGGTATATCTACTTGTTGTGTGGTTACACAACACGCCCCATTTTGACTTGGCAAAATAGGGACCCAACTTCTTTTTGCTTGGTTTGTGTTTCTTGCTTTCTGGTGGTTTGGTAAAAATCAGCCAAGTGCATCATCACGTTGAGTCAGGATGAGGTAGGTCATCATTGTGAGGTCAGTTTGTCAAAATTCGTATTTCATATCTGTGACCACATATTCTGAAAGAACATTAAATTTCATGTAGGTTTGCCTTTTACATCACCCTGATATTCATTAGGATGTGAGAATTATGGACAGTCAAAGTCTTGGTCAAACCTGATATTCACAAAAGGGGGGGGTTTATATTTTATAACCTCAGTCATGTTTCAGACAACATCATCATATTTGAGACATCCCCTGATATATCCTGCGGCTCAAATATCCAGACGTCAAATTTAAATGGTAGTAAGTCTTTCCCGTCAATCGGTCTTTTATATCGCGAACATCATATTTTGAAAGTAACCCGATATTCGTTAATATCATCCTGACGCGGAATATCACCCTTAACAAACATCCTGATGACATCATCTGAATATGATAAATGAAGAAACAAACATCCTGATGACATCATCATCATATTTACATTTCGACAGGATATTTTGTAAACGCGATCATGTTCACCCAATATGACGATGACGTCATGAAGCGTTTCCGATACAAAGAACGAATATCATGATGACGTCATCCTGATATTCCGAAAGGAGGATGAGCAAGCTTGGCTCATCATCATCATTTTATTTTGAAACATCACCTGATAAACCGAAATATCCTCCTGATGTGCTAAAACATAAACAAGGGGTGCGTTATCGCCCGAATCTTGTCGCGATAATAATTTCAATGCTGGGGAGGACGATATCGAAACTTAACCCGATATTTGTGAAATATCATCCTGCCCTCATGATATCTTGTCATATGGATATCCCCCTACTCCCTTTGCCGCCATTATCATTAAATGCGCGCAGACATGGTAGGTGATTCCCGCCGATCCCAGAACCCAATGAAATACCTGGCGAGATCCTGAGTTTTCGCACGAATGATCAAAGATTGCAATCTAACTTGTCAGAGTTGCCCTAAATTTACCCTAACTGGGAGGTTAAAAGGTAATTCAACCGCCATTATTACATTTACCTACATTAAAATTATTTTACAGAGCACTAGCCTCCATATCCGCATAATAGCTACCGTTGCGCAATTTGAGCTCACAGATAGAAGGAAGGAAGTGATCAGCAGTTGAATTAAGAGCGTCTTGACGATATACTGGTATAAAGGAAAATCTGCATAACTAGGTAAGTGAACTGAAACCCTCATCATGTTGTTTCTAAATGATGTTGAAAGTTCTGGTTATGTATCCATGTAAGTAAGTAATGTGGAATTGATGCAATAAGCATGATAGTTGCAATATGTATACATGCATGTCCCTGTTGTGAGAAGAAATGTTGTTAATTGCAGGTACCCATGGCTGAAAAATGCTTAGTCAAGAATTAGGAAGAATTCAGCAGGCCTATGTTCTCTTCTCAGAGAGGGGTCCTATTCAAATATGGGGCAATTACAGATACCCATCAGGGGATTACCAACCTGGAGGCTTGGTCAGCCAAGCTGAATGATGGACAAGATAAGAGTCCAGTATTGGATGCCGTGTTTGTATCAGGTATGTGGAACGCTGCTGGCTTCCCATACTCTATGGAGTCTCCGGAGTTAGTCATTGAATGCGCCCAGAATTATAACCCTCAGACGAGGCAGGTGGTGAAGCATGGGAGGGTGTATGCAGACCTATCCATCAAAGGTCTCTCCCGGACATTTGGACTGCCAATGGGCAATAAGGTAAAGAGTGTAGACTTAAAGAAGTCTGAAAGAGAATATAAGGCCAACAAGAAGACGGCCAGAAAGAATATGTGTGCTTGGCGGGCCGAGAACAGTACATACAATGCGGCGGCCAAGCTCCCTGTGCACATGTTCAAATTTGATTTTAATGAGGAATATTAGTATGTGATTGCCCTACTAAACAAGGTGACTGGCTAGCCTGATACTAGAGAATTCAGAGATTGGATGTATGGCATAATAATGATGTGCCTGTATGCAGACATCAAGCCACTGTGGGGCCAAATAATTAGTGATGCTCTGCATGAGCAGCTGCTGAACCTGGGAGGTTCAGATTGTGCCTTCTACATGACCTCTTATATTGTTTATTCCTGTGCTTATAGAGGCACTTTTGACGCCCTGGTCACAGATGGAAAACTGACGGGCACAAATGCAGTATATATATGGGATCATCATCCTCAGCTGCAAAGAACCAAATATATCAAGGATTACAAACTGGTCAATGATGCATTCTCCATGCATCTGGTAAGGACCATGGAAGATGATAGGACAAAAAGATTGAGCATGGAGGCTCAGGAGGCAGTATACAGGCATGGGGCATGGTACATCCAATTTGCCACCTTTTCTTACATCAAGATAGAAGGTTTTGAAGGGCATCCCCTGATGCTGCCGAGGTATCCTACTGATGCAGTAGTTTTAATGGAATTTATCAGGCAGGGCTCCACCATCATATAGATGTATAAGGATGCCAAGAAGCTGCCACCAATTTTGTTCCCAGTCAGTATCGGCAACTATATGTGCCCTGACTCGGATAATATTAAGAAGGTGATGGTCACTCTGAACAAGATGAATTTACTACCCTTCCCAGTAATGAGACCATATGATCCTTACGCCCGAATGCAGAAGATTCTAGGAAAGCCTATTCATCAGAGGCACCTAGAGGATTTTTGGGCTGACTGCGAAGATGAGGCAGAGGCCAGGAGGAGGAGGTATCAGAGGTTGACTCTGAACTAGATCAGGACATTCGATTGTGTGCCCCTCCCTCAGCAGCTGAAGAGTGATGACGGCAGGATCATGGCAGATGAATACGAGCAGAAAAAGATATACAATGATACCATCTCTGCACCTAACCTCACCATGCAGGAGGATATGTCCTTGGACCCATTCTTTGCCAGAACCATACACTTGACCCAAGCTTGGGTAGATGCAGAGGTTGAGGCACTGAAGAAGAAAGGTGTTGCCATCACGGTGGACAACAAAAGGAAGGGGCAAGACATCCCTGCAGATGAATATGATGATTTCCTGCTGGAGAAGAGGAAGACTAAGGGAGAGAGGATTCCTCCACCACAGCAGCCTGGCAAAAGGGCCCCAAGGGGCAAGAAGGTGGAGAAAGGACCCAAAGGGGTCATAATTGACTGGGCAGTATTCACAGCGGAGGAGGCAGCTAAATCAGGATCAGAATCAGATTCTCCTCCAAAGCCCAAGAAAACCAAGGCAGCAGAGGCTGGAATCACAGAGACCCAAGAAGTGGGTGAGTCGTCCAAGCAACCAGGCAAAGATATCCTCATGGAGGAGGAGCCTGAAGAAGAGGAGGAAGCTCCACTGGTAATTAGAAGAAAGAGGAGAGCTCCGCAGGTGTTGGTTCCTACCACACCTAAGAAACCAAGAACCTCCATGAGAGGTGAAATAAGTCAGCCCCCAGCACAAGTACAAGGGGCAGGTAGTGAAGTGCAGAAGGAACTTTAGCATAACGTTCCACTTCCTACCATTGTCAAGTTCAAAACTGAACTGGCAGGAGAGCAACAAAAGGAAGCATCTCAGGCACAAGCAGAAAAGCATGTCTCGCTAGACGAAACAATAAACTTGTCTGATGATGAGGTGGTGCAGGAGGTGGTTGCACAAGAAATGGAAACACTTGCAGCTGCTGGCATCAGCGTGGCTCCTCACAAGCCTCCATCTGTCCAATCAATGCTTGAGGAGATGAAACAAGCAGAAGCGGAGCAAGAAAAGAGCCCGGAACTAGAGAAGAGCCCGGAGCAGGTAGCACAGGACATAGGGCTGGACACACTGATCGCCGAGGTGACAAGTCCTGCAATGGTAGACTTAACACAGAAGCAGGATGTAAGTCCTGAGAAGCCAGCAGGATCACCTGATAAGGGCCACCTGACAGAGGAGATAGAGATGGCCGAAGCAGAGGGCCATGCTCTTGAATCAGGCTAGCAGAGTCCACAAGATACATCAGCAGGACCTGCTATAGTAGAGGTCCAAGAAATAAGGGCTGATGAAGAGAAAAAAGAAGAAATAAAGGATCCAGCTGCTAAGACACAAGAGGTGGATAGTACAGGTACAGAACAGGTAGCAACTGCAGAACAGATGCCATCACCTCGGGCGGATCCTATGATAGCCGGTACGGTGGACATGCCACCAGAAATTGAGAAACAAAAGGAGGATGATCAACCTCCACAAGGGGAAGAACTAGGGACAGGTGAAGTAATAATGGAAAAGGATCATGGTCATCATGATTTACATACAGGTATGCTGCAGGGTTCCCCACACAAAGAAGATGCTCCCCCTGAAAAGGAAGTTCCTCAACAGGAGGAGGCACCTCAGGATCAACAGCAGCAAGGCGAGCATCAAGAAAAAGAAAAGGAAAAATCACCATCTCCACAACACGTATTGATAGAAACGGGAGATAGGGGTGAACAGCATCATGATGCTGAAAAGCATGATCAGGTGCCTCCATGGTTAGAAAAGGAGGTGAATGTTGAGGAGGAACTCGAAATCCAAGAGTTCGACGTCTCCACCCTGTTCTCCGCAGATATAATGAAGCCAAGGAGAAAGGCCAGAATGACTTCGGCCATCAAAAGAGATCCAGCGACGGGGAGAAGGACCGCACAAATTGTTGTACCTGCCATAGAGAAAGAGAAAGGCAAAATCACTGTGGATGAATTCCAGGTAAGCACAGTTGATTTGGGTTTTGCCAACGAAGAGCAGGAAGGTCAGGAGGGAAAGGACATCATAGACTCTCTAATTCAAAAAGTGAAAAGAGAGAAAGAGAAGAATAAGCAACATAAAGAGCACATTGCTCAGTTGCATGTATACATTAAGGGTTTAACCAACCCTGAGGATACTACAGGTGAAGCTGCAGTCCCATTGACTGCCATTTCTCAGGAAGAAGTAAATAAACTGGACCTCATGAAACATGAGGCTTCTGTAATAAGAAAATGGATGTCATCCACATTGGATGATGCTATAGAAATAATGAAAGGTTCTTTGAAGAGATGGAGCATTTTGAGTGACTCCAAAACCAAGGTGGACAGGTTGCAGATGCAGACCGGAAAAAGGTCTTATAAACTGGAGAAAGTCCTCAGCCTGTTGGAAGAAATAAGGAAGATAAATCCACAATTGCTTATCAGTAAGCAGGTGTTAAATAATAATACTGCATTGTTGGTGGATATATGGTACAAAGATGTATAGTTTGAATGCGGAGTCCTCAAGAGATGCAATAATAAGCTGAGGGAGATCGGCATGAGGCTACGTGATTTAATGGGCATTGAAGCAGACATGCTCAAAACATTAGAGGGCAAAGTGGAAGGGAAGATAGAGAATCAAGATGAAGATTCTGCCCTTAAGGCCCTGCACAATAACTTCCAAATGGAAGATGATGGTCTGCTCGTCCACTTGACAGAAGAAGTGATAAATAAAATGATGAGGATCAAGGTCAAGATGGAAACCTATAATGAGACATTGCAGGATAGAGAAAAATAAGCTGGATAACAGCAGGGATAAGTATGAGGCACACAAGCACGCCATTATCAAGGCAAAGACTCAAGATGGCGGAGGAATAGATCAGGTTGTGCAGTCATATGAGCAAATCCAGAGCAGCATGCAACCCCATATGCAGCAGCGTCATCATCCGGATAGCGAAAGTTCAGAGAGCGATGCACATGATGATGACCCGCATGCATCAGATGAAGAGCATGATGGAGATACATCATGAGGGAGGAATATTTTGCATATGTAGTATAGAGAGTTGCCAGCTAGCAACTTGTGCCTTTTTGTAAAATTGACAAGTCATGAAGTGATGACCGTTGATTTGTATTGACATATCAGATCTGTGGATCTTTTGTAACGGATTCCTCACCTTATTCTATAAAAGAAGGTGGAGTGTCTTGTGATATTCATTCAAAACTTAATTGAAATCCGTTTGCTGAAGTATTCAGGGCTCATTTCAAAGCTGCTGTATATGTATACGTCTTTTTGCATACTTAATGAAAGGGAAGAGTATTTTGATTACAAAATCTTCGTAAATCTTGAGTAATCTGTGTCTGAATTCTGGATATGTGCTTTGATTTGCTGCGTCCCTTGGAGTGCTCATCATGTTGCATGTATTGTTTTCATTCATTATCCTCTGAAGTTTGCATCAACTGTATCTAGCTGTGGAATGTCCTGGTGAACATATGGTTTGATTTCTTCTCCTCATGATAGTATCAAGCATGTATGTAGATCAAAAGCTAAAGGTTCAACTTAATTAGAAGCATTTCCTTTAATTTCTTTTAATTTCAGAAAGTCTCGTTGTCATAATTGCAAATAACTGATAATCTTAAGCAAACAACCCAAAATATGCAGACATCTTGTAGATAATCGCAAATATTTAGCATATTTGAACACTAAGCATGCACAACTGAAAATATCATGCAATGATCGAGGTATTTTACTTCTTTTCATCAAATAACCGCATAAATTGACTTCTCTGTAAAGAATTTCTGCAGGAACGTCATGATGATAATACGTTTTCACGTAAGGCCCCAAAATGGAAACAGCAATTCACATTAACTACTGAGTAACGTCAGTCGATTAAGACCTAATCACTGGAGACTTGGGATCATGAATTCTCTGAATTCACTGTATCTTTCAAGATGAATAAAGGTTAATGTGTACTTTTATTCTATGTTTGTTTGTGACTAACATCATGACCAACATAAATTGGCGCTAGTTTATGTTGGTCATGATGTTATCTTAGAGAAAGCTTTTCTTGATAGGTTCAAGATCCCTATTGATCCATCCATGAATTATCACATGTTTGCTACAATCAAAAGATTTGAGAATGAACCTATTGCTAATTTCAATGCTAGGTTCCAGAAAATGTTGTCCAAACTAGTTGCCCCATATGTAGTAGCTGATGCTGCTGCTAGAAGTATCTATTATTCAGCCCTGGATCCATTAACTTCCATGTTCATCAGGAGAACACATCCTGAGATCACTACATTGACAGGAGCTTTTCAAGAAGCTATCAAGGTAAATCAGCAGTTGATACCTGCTCCTACTCCGAATATAGTATTCCCTACTTTGCCTGGCATGCAGTCACCATATTCACCACAGTATCCTGCACAATATCCAAATGGGGCAGTGATACCTCCAGTAGTCATGCCTGCACCTTTGCAAGTACCGCCATTGAGCATCATGCCTCCTCCTAATGGAAATGGCCAACTACCACAATATCCTGCACATGCTCAAACACCTCATGGTACTGATCTATCCAACAATAACCATGGGTCTTCCTTTTTCAAGCCTCAGACTGAAAATGTAGTTGCCAAAGCTCAAGAGGAAAAGGAAGAAATCAAAGAAATTTCTGCTCAGTTGAGAAAACTCACCACAGAAGTAACACATTTGAGAAATCAGGGTTTTTATTCCCAGTCAGGTCAGAATAGGAGTTATTCCAATGACAGACCAAACTACCCTAACAGAGGATATAACAACAATAACTTCAACAATAATGGTGGAACCAATAATAATCCTCCTAGATAGCCTAGGATATGGAACTCCAGGCCAAACAACGGTTCATTACCATCACCCCTAGATAATCAACCTCCAGGTGAAGCTAAACAGACTACTAGAGTCAATCTTGCTGAAGCAGCCCTTACCAATTGGTGTAGGATTCACAATACAAATGCACATGCAAAATTAGATTGTCCACAATTTAGGATTGCTGCCAGCATCTTTTAGACTGAAGTGTCTAACACTTCTGGAAATCCACCTCAGGCAGAAGGAAATGAGATAGTTCCATGTGGATATGACTCAACTTTTGTGCTAGAAACATACACTAATCAGCCTCACCCGAGTTATGATCAGACTTGTGAAGAGTCTGCCTTAACCTTTGAAATAAACTATGTTTTTCCCTTTGAGGATGAAAATGAACCTGCAAGAGAGCATGAAGAAGTACATGCATATCAGCAGCAATACCCTGGTAAGCACAATTATAACCTGAGGAGCTATGCCAACAGATCTGCTAGACCATTGACATCATCTCTACCTCCAAACAACTTCAACACACCTCCTGATCCTAAGGCTAGCAATAACCCTGGGTTTCCTAAGGTGAATGCTCAATACTTGTCTCCTCAAAACACAGTAACAAAAGTCATAAATGCACCTCAAGAGTCTGACAAGTTAGTCAGCTATTTGGCTGATGAAATGAAGAAAATCAAGATCAGCCTGTCCTTATCGGAGTTACTGAAAACTCCTGCCATCAAAAGGGCATTCATGAAGTCACTAGATGATCCTGCTCCTAAAGAGGATAATCATCTTTCAAGTCAATCCAATGGCAAAGATCATGCTGCTAAGGATAATATTATCAAGCCTAAAGTGTCAGCTACAGTCCAAGCTGCCGAAACCTCCCACATGACCTTGTATAGAGATAAAATTGAATCACCTCCGTTTCTCCTCACCATAAGAATGTTCAGCAAGAACTTACACAACTGTTTGGTTGATTCAGGAGCCTCAACGAATGTTATGCCTTTGTCAATATGTAACGCATTAGGTCTGCATCCTGCTAAATCCTTAATGAAGGTCACTCAACTGGACAAGACAGAAGTAAGTGTAGTAGGAGAACTGACTCACATTCACATGCAGCTAGCGTCTGATCCTAGGATCTAGTATTACATTGACATTCAGGTAGTTGACATACCTGATACTTATGGGATGTTACTTAGCCGAGATTGGTCTAAAACGCTTAACGGATATATGTCCACAGATTTCAGTCACATGTGGTTGCCATGGAGAGGTATACCTAATCAGATTAGGATTGATGCTGAACCTAGGATGAAACATGTGATCACGGAATATAACAAAACAAATGAGATCATGTATGTAAACATAGAACCTGGAGTTTATTGCATCAGGCCATAGACTGTTAAAATAGAAGAGATCCTGATGCTTGATGTTCATCATCATCATGATGATGATTATCATGAGGACATGCCAAGTGTGGAATGTGATAATAATCTAGATAATGAGAATGAAATAGATCGCTTCAGAGATTTTGAGATGCATTTATCTACTCAGGTAAAATGTTGCCAATTATTGAATATACCTGCTAATGACATTTTGATTGATGGATGGTGCAAATTACATGCCGAAGCACACTCCGAAAAGACTTGTGAACCATGCTTAGACATGATGATACTAGAGCAGACGTATAGTGAAGCATCATCATCATATTCCGAGGTGAGTGCTACATCTGATGATGATAATGATACTAATTCTTATTTGTCTTCTGCAGGAACAGAAGAGTCGACAAATCATGATGAAGATCATATCCTAAAAACGGAAGAGATCCTGGTGTCTGAACAGATAAATGATGCAAAAAAAGAAAAGATCACTCCTGGTAGCGATTGGTTCATGGAACCGGATTATGAGTTGTCTGATGAAGACAAAGGTAGTGACCTGACGAAATTCGAAGAATTTCTGATAAAAGAAATAGAGAAGATGACACAACAGCATAAATCTCCCCACGAGGTGTTGATTAAAGGTTGGTGTAGGCTGCATGAGGCACCTCACTCAGAAACAACTTGCTCACTATGCTTACACATTTTGAAGAAGCATGCAGCTGTAGATCCTAAACATCATCTTCCTGTTGATATGGAAGAGAAAACAGAAAAGCCGTCAGGCTCACAAAATAAAAGAAAGAAGAAACTTGAGGATGATGATATCCCCAAATTAAAGTGGATATCAGGCGGAGCAGCAGCCAGAGCTACCAGAAGACAAGAAAGTTCAGCTAAGTGTCCTGCTGAGGATAAACCTTGGATCCTGAGGTTTGATGGATCCAAATCTAAGCAAGGTACTGGGGTAGGAATTGACCTTATTGATCCATCAGGGAAGTCCTATTTAGCAGCTTACAGATTACAGTTCCCCTGCACCAATAATGTCGCAGAGTATGAAGCTCTGATTCATGGAATGTTATTTGCTCATAAGAAGAAGGTAAAGATCCTGCATGTCTTTGGGGATTCAGAACTAGTTGTGAGACAGGTAAGAGGAATTTACTCCTGTAACTACAGAAAATTATCAAATTACAGGCATCGGGTGTGGGACTTGATTGAGGACTTTGATGCCTTTAATATCATTCATGTACCAAGAGAACAGAACCAGAGGGCAGATGCACTTGCACAGGCCACCAGTACGTTGGAACCACTATCTATATCTGGTCTAAAGAGATTTTCAGTAGAATTGGTGTCAGTACCTTCAGTACCTGATAATGTGACTAATCTCCAAGTATTTGATGATGATCAACACATCCTGGACTTCATATCAAACAAAGACATATTTGAAGCTCAGATTATAGATGAGAATGGTATGGAAGATCATGTCTGGGAAGAGGATGAGATATTAGAGTTGCCTAGTAATAGAATTCCCAAACGTATGATTGAATTAGAAAGAGCCTTTGATCTAGATAATATGCTTAAACATAAAGATCTGCCTAAGGCAGATGGAGGTCAATATTCACAAGTGAATATTGGACAAGCTGATGACAAGAGAAACATCTTATTGGGTAAGGTTTGTACACCAGAGGAGTTAGAAGGAATAACTCAGGCCCTTAAGGATTACATACATGTAATTGCATGGACTTATGATGAGCTAAAGACATATGACACCTCTGTCATAACTCATACTATACCTCTCAAGCCAGATGCAAAACCTTTCAGACAGAAACAGAGGCCAGTTAATGCTCTGCTTGAGCTAATCATCCTTGAAGAAGTTAAGAAATTGTTAAATGCCCGGATAATATTCCCTGTAAGGTACTCCACTTGGGTGGCAAATCTTGTGCCAGTCAGAAAGAAGAATGGAGACATCAGGTTATGTGTAGATTTCAGGAACTTGAACAGAGCATCAGAAAAGGATAATTATCCTTTGCCCTCTTTGGATGAAGTTCTACAGATTGTAAATGGAGCCAAAATGATGTCCTTCTTAGATGGTTTTTTAGGATGCAACCAAGTGATGGTAGATAAAATTGACAAATTGAAAACTACCTTCACCACAAAGTGGGGTATATTTGCATATAGACGTATGCCATTTGGACTTATAAATGCTGGAGCTACTTTCCAGCGAGCAATGGACATAGCCTTCAGAGGCTTAATAGGAAAGTGTATAGTCATCTACATGGATGACCTGACAGTTTTCTCCAAGGAAAGGGGAAATCATGTTGCTGATCTCAGAAGTGTACTGAAGAAATGTGAAGAATACGGAATATCTTTGAATCCTAAGAAGTGCATATTTGGAGTCACAACAGGAAAGTTACTAGGCCACCTGATCACAGAAGATGGAATTATCATTGATCCTGACAGGGTGGAGTCTATTATGAAGTTACAACTTCCAGGAAGCAAAAAGGAACTTAAGTCCTACTTTGGTAAGATAAACTTTGTGAGGAAGTTCATCACCGGTTTTGCTGAAATTGTTAGACCACTAAATGCCATGTTGAAAAGGGATGCACAAATTGAGTGGACACTAGAAGCCAAGGCTGCCTTTGAAGATATAAAGAAGGCCATTTCAGACGCTCCTGTCCTCATTAGTCCAGATTATACAAGAGATTTCTACATCTACTCATTTGCCTCAGAACATACTTCTGCAGCAGTGTTAACTCAAAGAAATGAAGAGAAAGAAGAGAAACCAATTGCTTTCATGAGCTGTCCTTTCAGGGATGCTGAGTTGAGATATGTAGATGTTGAAAGACAGGCACTTGCATTAGTCAGAGCAGTCAAGAAATTCAGACATTATATACTAAGAAGTAAAGTGATCGCTGTGGTACCAGATGCAGCAGTAAAGATGCTGCTGATGCAGAGCGAACCTGGTGAAAAAAGAGCCAAATGGATAATTTATTACAAGAATATGACATGGAGATTACACCAATGAAGCTGGTAAGAGGACAAGCTCTGAGCTAGATGATATCCGAAACTGATCCAAACATCATCAGTCAGCAGTATGTGATCAATGAGAAAGACAATAGAGAATGGTATTCAGACATCAGGCACATCCTGATCACTGGAAGATGTCCTTCAAGAATGCAAGCTTCACAGAGAAGAGCCTTGAAGATAAGATCCCAGAAGTATATGATGAAGGGGGGAGCCTTGTTTAAGAAGAATTATGAAGGAATATACCTAAGATGCTTAGAGAAACCAGAAGCAAATAAAGTTTTGACAGAGTTACATGACAAGTTTGGAACGGCACACAGATCTGCGTTGGCCACAACACATGCAATCCTCAGAGCAAGATATTACTGGCCTACAATTTTTAAGGACACGGCTGATCATGTTAAATGTTGTCATGTTTGCCAGGTTGCTGCCAATAGAGAAAAATATGCTGCACAACCGTTGCAGCCAGTGGTGGAAGAGTGCCCATTCGCACAGTGGGGCATGGATTTCATAGGACCGATCAATCCTCCGTCTTCCTCAGGCCATAGGTATGTCTTAACGATTACTGACTATTGTACTAGATGGACTGAGGCTACCAGCAGCAAAACTTGCACTGCAGATGATGTCATTAAGTTTCTGGAAAGCAACATTGTCACCAGGTATGGAATTCCTTATGCATTGGTAAGTGATAATGGTTCTGCCTTCATTTCCACCAAATTGTCAAGTTGGGCTTTTGATCATGGGATCATACTTAAATTTTCATCCAACTACTATCCCTAGGGAAATGGATTAGCAGAATCCACCAACAAGAATTTACTGAGTATCATAAGAAAACTGATAGAGAAAAATCCCAGGGAATGGAACTCATTTCTGAAATATGCCTTATGGGTAGACAGAACTAAAATGAAAATTGCATTAGGAAACTCACCCTTCCAACTAGTGTATGGGGTAGATCCTATCCTCCCTGTAAACTTGAAGATTCCTACTCTATAGTTTGCCCAAGAATATCTAGGTATAGATAACAAGCAGGAAGTCAGGTTGCTTTAGTTGATGCATCTGGAAGAAAAATGGAGTCAAGCGATTGACCAATTTGCGAAACATCAGGCTGTTGTCAAACGCTGGTTTGACAAGAGAGCCAGAATCAAAGCTTTCAGGATATCCGATTTAGTCCTGATGTGGGATAAAGCCCATGAAAAGAAAGGTGATCATGGTAAGTTTGATAGATTATGGATACGTCCCTTTCAGATTTCGGAGATCTTAGGAGACAGCACTTATAGGCTTAAGAACCTGACAGGTGAGGATGTTCCGTTGCCAGTCAATGGACAATTCCTCAAACATTATTTCCAGGCCTGAATGACTTCGTCACAGTCATGTGTACCATATTGTATATTTGTATAGTTGTTTGTACAGTTTGTTTGTTGTGCTTGTTTTGTTTTGCTGGTTGGGACCTTTGTTTTGATAAGTCAGGATGATGCACTTCATCACCCTAGAAAATAATTAAGTTGTTGAGATTCAAATGATGAGATCACATTTAAACATAGGTTATGATTCATTCTAAGAAGTGTTCGTGATCAGGTTTATGATATCTCTTCATCAGGGTGCTTTTCTTGGTCAAAGTGAATCCATCACAATGAAACACTTAATAGCCTTGGGTTTGTTGAACACACTAGTATAGGTGTTAAGTGAAAAATCTAAAGGGACTCCCTTGCTACCAGTGCAATCTCCAGCCTAAAGCTGCAAGTAATGGTACCTTAGACAAATGAGCTGACATGATGATATCAGATATAAATTTTAAAGAAAAATCAGAAAAGAAATAAAATTAGGCCATCTAAGTAACTCTACCGGGGCTATGGATGCCTGCTGGCAGTAGGGCTCTACTTAGGGAGATTGTACAGATAACCTTACCGAGGCTATAGACGCCTGCTGGTAGCAAGGCTCTATCCAGGTTGGCTATGAGGGATGATCTCCAACTATGTAGTTTAACACCAGTTACTTACATTTTCAACTTACTTCCAAGATGAGGATAATTAATCATATACACACACCTGATCCTTTGTTAGCATTATCACCATGATGAAATTTTATCATTCAGAGGATCATGATGCTTACACTTAGACAGAATTAGAATACTATAGATAAATGTGATCACATCCCTTGAATCATTGGAATTTGTTCATTTTCTTTGGTGGCAAGTTGTTGTGTGGTTACACAACACGCCCCATTTTGACTTGGCAAAACAGGGACCCAACTTCTTTTTGCTTGGTTTGTGTTTCTTGCTTTCTGGCGGTTTGGTAAAAATTAGCCAAGTGCATCATCACGTTGAGTCAGGATGAGGTAGGTCATCATTGTGAGGTCAGTTTGTCAAAATTCATATTTCGTATCTGTGACCTCATATTCTGAAAGAACATTAAATTTCATGCAGGTTTGCCTTTTACATCACCCTGATATTCATTAGGATGTGAGAATTATGGACAGTCAAAGTCTTGGTCAAACCTGATATTCGCAAAAGGGGGGGTTTATATTTTATAACCTCAGTCATGTTTCGAACAACATCATCATATTTGAGACATCCCCTGATATATCATGCGGCTCAAATATCCGGACGTCAAATTTAAATGGTAGTAAGTCTTTCCCGTCAATCGGTCTTTTATATCGCGAACATCATATTTTGAAAGTAACCCGATATTCGTTAATATCATCCTGACGCAGAATATCACCCTTAACAAACATCCTGATGACATCATCTGAATACGATAAACGAAGAAACAAACATCCTGATGACATCATCATCATATTTACATTTCGACAGGATATTTTGTAAACGCGATCATGTTCACCCAATATGACGATGACGTCATGAAGCGTTTTCGATACAAAGAACAAATATCATGATGACGCCATCCTGATATTCCGAAAGGAGGATGAGCAAGCTTGGCTCATCATCATCATTTTATTTTGAAACATCACCCGATAAACTAAAATATCCTCCTGATGTGCTAAAACGTAAACAAGGGGTGTGTTATCGCCCGAATCTTGTCGCGATAATAATTTCAATGCTGGGGAGGACGATATCGAAACTTAACCCGATATTTGTGAAATATCATCCTGCCCTCATGATATCTTGTCATATGGATATCCCCCCGCTCCCTTTGCCGCCATTATCATTAAATGCGCGCAGACATGGTAGGTGATCCCCGCCGATCCCAGAACCCAATGAAATACCTGGCGAGATCCTAAGTTTTCGCACGAATGATCAAAGATTGCAATCTAACTTGTCAGAGTTGCCCTAAATTTACCCTAACTGCGAGGTTAAAAGGTAATTCAACCGCCATTATTACATTTACCTGCGTTAAAATTGTTTTACAGAGCACTAGCCTCCATATCCACATAATAGCTATCGTTGCGCAATTCGAGCTCACAGATAGAAGGAAGGAAGTGATCAGTAGTTGAATTAAGAGCGTCTTGACGATATACTGGTATAAAGGAAAATCTGCATAACCAGGTAAGTAAACTGAAACCCTCATCATGTTGTTTCTAAATGATGTTGAAAGTTCTGGTTATGTATCCATGTAAGTAAGTAATGTGGAATTGATGCAATAAGCATGATAGTTGCAATATGTATACATGCATGTCCCTGTTGTGAGAAGAAATGTTGTTAATTGCAGGTACCCATGGCTGAAAAACGCTTAGTCAAGAATCAGGAAGAATTCAGCAGGCCTATGTTCTCTTCTCAGAGAGGGGTCTTGTTCAAATATGGGGCAATTACAGATACCCATCAGGGGATTACCAACCTGGAGGCTTGGTCAGCCAAGCCGAATGATGGACAAGATAAGAGTCTGGTATTGGATGCCGTGTTTGTATCAGGTATGTGGAACGCTGCTGGCTTCCCATACTCTATGGAGTCTCCGGAGTTAGTCATTGAATGCGCCCGAAATTATAACCCTCAAACGAGGCAGGTGGTGAAGCATGGGAGGGTGTATGCAGACCTATCCATCAAAGGTCTCTCCCGGACATTTGGACTGCCAATGGGTAGTAAGGTAAAGAGTGTAGACTTAAAGAAGTCTGAAAGAGAATATGAGGCCAACAAGAAGATGGCCAGAAAGAATATGTATGCTTGGTGGGCCGAGAACAGTACATACAATATAGCGGCCAAGCTCCCTATGCACATGTTCAAATTTGATTTTAATGAGGAATATCAGTATGTGATTGCCCTACTGAACAGGGTGACTGGCTAGCCTGATACTGAAGAATTCAGAGATTGGATGTATGGCATAATAATAATGTGCCTGTATGCAGACATCAAGCCACTGTGGGGCCAAATAATTAGTGATGCTCTGCATGAGCAGCTGCTGAACATGGGAGGTTCAGATTGTGCCTTCTACATGACCTCTTATATTGTTTATTCCTATGCTTATAGAGGCACTTTTGACGCCCTGGTCACAGATGGAAAACTGACGAGCACAAATGCAGCATATGTATGGGATCATCATCCTCAGCTGCAAAGAACCAAATATATCAAGGATTACAAACTGGTCAATAATGCATTCTCCATGCATCTAGTAAGGACCATGGAAAATGATAGGACAAAAAGACTGAGCATGGAGGCTCAGGAGGTAGTATACAGGCATGGGGCATGGTACATCCAATTTGCCACCTTTTCTTACATCAGGATAGAAGTTTTTGAAGGGCATCCCCTGATGCTGCCGAGGTATCCTACTGATGCAGTAGTTTTAATGGAATTTATCAGGCAGGGCTCCACCATCATACAGATGTATAAGGATGCCAAGAAGCTGCCACCAATTTTGTTCCCAGTTAGTATCGGCAACTATATGTGCCCTGACTCGGATAATATTAAGAAGGTGATGGTCACTCTGAACAAGATGAATTTACTACCCTTCCCAGTAATGAGACCATATGATCCTTACGCCCGAATGCAGAAGATTCTAGGAAAGCCTATTCATCAGAGGCACCTAGAGGATTTTTGGGCTGACTGCGAAGATGAGGTAGAGGCCAGGAGGAGGAGGTATCAGAGGTTGACTCTGAACCAGATCAGGACATTCGATTGCGTGCCCCTCCCTCAGCAGCTGAAGAGTGATGACGGTAGGATCATGGCAGATGAATACAAGCAGAAAAAGATATACAATGATACCATCTCTGCACCTAACCTCACCATGCAGGAGGATATGTCCTTGGACCCATTCTTTGCCAGAACCATACACTTGACCCAAGCTTGGGTAGATGCACAGGTAGAGGCACTGAAGAAGAAAGGTGTTGCCATCACGGTGGACAACAAAAGGAAGGGGCAAGACATCCCTACAGATGAATATGATGACTTCCTGCTGGAGAAGAGGAAGACTAAGGGAGAGAGGATTCCTCCACCACAGCATCCTGGCAAAAGGGCCCCAAGGGGCAAGAAGGTGGAGAAAGGACCCAAAGGGGTCATAATTGACCGGGCAGTATTCACAGCGGAGGAGGTAGCTAAATCAGGATCAGAATCAGATTCTCCTCCAAAGCCCAAGAAAACCAAGACAGCAGAGGCTGGAATCACGGAGACCCAAGAAGTGGGTCAGTCGTCCAAGCAACCAGGCAAAGATATCCTCATGGAGGAGGAGCCTGAAGAAGAGGAGGAAGCTCCACTGGTAATTAGAAGAAAGAGGAGAGCTCCGCAGGTGTTGGTTCCTACCACACCTAAGAAACCAAGAACCTCCATGAGAGGTGAAATAAGTCAGCCCCCAGCACAAGTACAAGGGGCAGGTAGTGAAGTGCAGAAGGATCTTTAGCATAACGTTCCACTTCCTACCATTGTCAAGTTCAAAACTAAACTGGCGGGAGAGCAACAAAAGGAAGCATCTCAGGCACAAGCAGAAAAGCATGTCTCGCTAGATGAAACAATAAACTTGTCTGATGATGAGGTGGTGCTGGAGGTGGCTGCACAAGAAATGGAAACACTTGCAGCTGCTGGCATCAGTGTGGCTCCTCACAAGCCTCCATCTATCCAATCAATGCTTGAGGAGATGAAACAAGCAGAAGCGGAGTGAGAAAAGAGCCCGGAACCAGAGAAGAACCCGGAGCAGGTAGCACAAGACATAGGGCTGGACACACTGATCGCCGAGGTGACAAGTCCTGCAATGGTAGACTTAACAGAGAAGCAGGATGCAAGTCCTGAGAAGCCAGCAGGATCACCTGATAAGGGCCACCTGACAGAGGAGATAGAGATGGCCGAAGCAGAGGGCCATGCTCTTGAATCAGGCCAGCAGAGTCCACAAGATACATCAGCAGGACCTGCTATAGTAGAGGTCCAAGAAATAAGGGCTGATGAAGAGAAAAAAGAAGAAATAAAGGATCCAGCTGCTAAGACACAAGAGGTGGATAGTACAGGTACAGAACAGGTAGCAGCTGCAGAACAGATGCCATCACCTCGGGCGGATCCTATGATAGCCGGTACGGTGGACATGCCACCAGAAATTGAGAAACAAAAGGAGGATGATCAACCTCCACAAGGGGAAGAACTAGGGATAGGTGAAGTAATAATGGAAAAGGATCATGGTCATCATGATTTACATACAGGTACGCTGCAGGGTTCCCCCTGAAAAGGAAGTTCCTCAACAGGAGGAGGCACCTCAGGATCAACAGCAGCAAGGCGAGCATCAAGAAAAAGAAAAGGAAAAATCACCATCTCCACAACACGTATTGATAGAAACGAGAGATAGGGGTGAACAGCATCATGATGCTGAAAAGCATGATCAGGTGCCTCCATGGTTAGAAAAGGAGGTGAATGTTGATGAGGTACTCGAAATCCAAGAGTTCGACGTCTCCACCCTATTCTCCGCAGATATAATGAAGCCAAGGAGAAAGGCCAGAATGACTTCGGCCATCAAAAGAGATCCGGCGATAGGGAGAAGGACCGCACAAATTGCTGTACCTGCCGTAGAGAAAGAGAAAGGCAAAATCACTGTGGATGAATTCTAGATAAGCACAGTTGATTTGGGTTTTGCCAACAAAGAGCAGGAAGGTCAGGAGGGAAAGGACATCATAGACTCTTTAATTCAGAAAGTGAAAAGAGAGAAAGAGAAGAATAAGCAACATAAAGAGCACATTGCTCAGTTGCATGTATACATTAAGGGTTTAACCGACCCTGAGGATACTACAGGTGAAGCTGCAGTCCCATTGACTGCCATTTCTCAGGAAGAAGTAAAAAAACTGGACCTCATGAAACATGAGGCTTCCGTAATAAGAAAATGGATGTCATCCACATTGGATGATGCTATAGAAATAATGAAAGGTTCTTTGAAGAGATGGAGCATTTTGAGTGACTCCAAAACCAAGGTGGACAGGTTGCAGATGCAGACCGGAAAAAGGTCTTATAAACTGGAGAAAGTCCTCAGCCTGTTGGAAGAAATAAGGAAGATAAATCCACAACTACTTATCAGTAAGCAGGTGTTAAATAATAATACTGCATTGTTGGTGGATATATGGTACAAAGATGTACAGTTTGAATGCAGAGTCCTCAAGAGATGCAATAATAAGCTGAGGGAGATCAGCATGAGGCTACGTGATTTAATGGGCATTGAAGTAGACATGCTCGAAACATTAGAGGGCAAAGTGGAAGGGAAGATAGAGAATCAAGATGAAGATTCTACCCTTAAGGCCCTGCGCAATAACTTCCAAATGGAAGATGATGGTCCGCTCGTCCACTTGACAGAAGAAGTGATAAATAAAATGATGAGGATCAAGGTCAAGATGGAAACCTATAATGAGACATTGCAGGACAGAGAAAATAAGCTGGATAATAGCAGGGATAAGTATGAGGCACACAAGCACGCCATTATCAAGGCAAAGACTCAAGATGGCGGAGGAATAGATCAGGTTGTGCAGTCATATGAGCAAATCCAGAGCAGCATGCAACCCCATATGCAGCAGCGTCATCATCCGGATAGCGAAAGTTCAGAGAGTGATGCACATGATGATGACCCGCATGCATCAGATGAGGAGCATGATGGAGATACATCATGAGGGGGGAATATTTTGCATATGCAGTATAGATAGTTGCCAGCTGGCAACTTGTGCCTTTTTGTAAAATTGACAAGTCATGAAGTGATGACCGTTGATTTGTATTGACATATCAGATCCATGGATCTTTTGTAACGGATTCCTCACCTTATTCTATAAAAGAAGGTGGAGTGTCTTGTGATATTCATTTGAAACTTAATTAAAATCCATTTGCTGAAGTATTCAGGGCTCATTTCAAAGCTGCTGTATATGTATATGTCTTTTTGCATACTTAATGAAAGGGAAGAGTATTTTGATTACAAAATCTTCGTAAATCTTGAGTAATATGTGTCTGAATTCTAGATATGTGCTTTGATTTGCTGCGTCCCTTGGAGTGCTCATCATGTTGCATGTATTGTTTTCATTCATTATCCTCTGAAGTTTGCATCAACTGTATCTAGCTGTGGAATGTCCTGGTGAACATATGGTTTGATTTCTTCTCCTCATGACAGTATCAAGCATGTATGTAGATCAAAAGCTAAAGGTTCAACTTAATTAGAAGCATTTCCTTTAATTTCTTTTAATTTTAGAAAGTCTCGCTGTCATAATTGCAAATAACTGATAATCTTAAGCAAACAACCCAAAATATGCAGACATCTCGTAGATAATCGCAAATATTTAGCATATTTGAACACTAAGCATGCACAACTAAAAATATCATGCAATGATCGAGGTATTTTACTTCTTTTCATCAAATAACCGCATAAATTGACTTCTCTGTAAAGAATTTCTGCAGGAACATCATGATGATAATACGTTTTCACGTAAGGCCCCAAAATGGAAACAACAATTCACATTAACTACTGAGTAATGTCAGTCGATTAAGACCTAATCACCGGAGACTTGGGATCATGAATTCTCTGAATTCACTGTATCTTTCAAGATGAATAAAGGTTAATGTGTACTTTTATTCTATGTTTGTTTGTGACTAACATCATGACCAACACTACTATCTGAATGTCAATAAAATGACTTACTCTAGGATCTGAGGCTAATTGCATTTGAATATGCATCAGTTCTCCTATCACATTAACCTCAGTTTTGTCCAGTTGTGTAACAACCTTAGCAGATTTAGTAGGAGTCAGCCCTAAAGTTTTGCATATTCCTAAAGGCATTACATTAGCTGACGCACCAGAATCTACCATGCAATTATGTATGTTCTTTCCACACATTCTGATGGTTAACAAGAAAGGAGGAGCATCCTTCTTATTTGCATACATCACCACATTAGTGTTGGAAGGCTGCTCAATTTTCTTACCCTTTTCTTTAGGTTGTGAATCTCTACTAGGAACACTCACATCAGTAGAAACGTCATCTATCATGGATGTATCTAGGGACTCTATGAAAGCATTTCTAACCCTTGGACTTTTCAATAATTCACACAAAGGTATACTGACCTTAATTTTCTTTATGTCTTTAAATAAATAATTCATCAATCTCATTGTTTCTACTATCTCTGTTTTAACTATTTGGACCTTTTATGCTACTATTCCATTATTTGCATGATGATTATCCTTTAGTATAGCAGGGTTATTACTAGCGTTCTGATCTGGGGGAGTATTGAAATTGTTAGGAGGAATGGAAGTAGTGAAAGGACCTCCTGTCGTAGTGTTATTTCTCAAATTATAGGTGTGGTTTTTGTTCGACTGTTGAAGAGCCTATTCCTCTTCTGTTTCATATAACACTTCATTTTCAGTTTCAAAGGGAAACTGAAATGCATTTAGTACAAAGGCTGATTTAGGATATAGATTTTCACAAAAATAAGGTTCATCCTCTAACAATTGATCCTCTTCTTCTCTAGTTGTGAAGGTAAAAGTCTCTAAGACTAAAGCAGTCTCATATCCTGAGGGCACTACTTCATTACCTTTAGGAATGAGAAACTCAGAAGTGGGAGCCTATACATCTACATTGAAAATACTAGCTACTAAATGGAACTGAGGAAAATCTAGTTCAGCATGGGTACTGGTATTATGAAATATGCACCAATTCTTCAATGTTGTATTAGCCATTTGAATTCCAACTATTTGTTTTGTATCCTGATTATCTAAATTCTCAAATGGAGAAGCTAGAGTGCCATTATTTGGCCTTGTGTTCCATGTCTTAGGTGGCCTTGGCTAATTTTGATTCTTATTGTTGTTACCCTAGGCTCTGTTATCTATAACAGGTCCTCTATTTTGCATCGGTTGTCCTGGATTATGATTTTGATTCTGATTGTAATTCTGGTTTTGATTTGAACTTTGACCTTGGTTATAATTCTAATTATGATTCTGGTTATGGTTTGGGTGGTAGTTCTGACTATAGCTTTGGTTATGGTTTTGACTATATCCTTGGTTCTTTCTACCATATAGATTTTCATTTCTCAGTTATGTCATTTCAGTAGTCAGTCTTCTCAAGTGTGTAGTAATTTCTTTGATTTCTTCTCTTTCCTCTTGTGCTTTTGCCACAAATGTATCCCGAGGAGGTTGGAAGAAAGATTGACCATTACTCTGATTATTATTGGTAGTGTTACCAGTATAAGGGGCTTTGGCCTGGATTGGGGCAGGATTATACACAGGTGTGTATGTAGGAACTGGATTCAATAATGGAGTATTATGTGTAGGGACTCCATTCCAAGGTTGTGTTTGATTTTGTATCCCAATATTTCCTCCATTAGGAAATGGACTATAAGTTGTTTGCCTCATCTCCTAGTTTACTGAGGCTACCTCCTTATAAGCTTTAGATATTATATCTATGTCAACCTTTCTTTTGACAAACATAGTAGTTAATGGATCTAAGGCAACATAATACATGGCTAACAATGTATCTGCATTTACTATGTAAGGAGCTACTAACCTAGAATAAGCCTTTTGAAATCTATAATTAAAATTATCAATCATCTCTCCTTCACCTCTTCTAATTGTAGCCAATTTGTGATATAAGGTGGAAGGATCAATTGATCCTCTAAATCTAGACAAAAATGTTTCTTCCATAAGTACCCTAGAAGAAATGTAACCATTAGGCAAGTTAACATAACAGTTAGAAGCCTGCTCACTGAAGGTGTAAGGAAACAACCTACACACAACATCCTCATATTCTAACCTGGCCCTAAAGCATGCCTCTTTGAATATTCTAATGTGATCTTCTAGATCCTAATGTAATTGATATTTAGGACATATCTTTTTAGGATTTTTTGGCATCTCATGATAATTAGTGAACTATATGGGAGAATTGACATTAAAATAAGCCATTACAGGTACTTGTGCTTGACCTAGACCTTGGGGAATACCTAGATTTCTTGGTGGAAGAGGATTCTTGGGAGGACCTGAACCAAGATTCAAAGAACTAAATGAAGAACTGTTAGGACTCACAATGTTATGGATACTAAAAGGTGATCCAAGGGGTGTTCCAGATGAACCTCCTATGTGTGATATTCTAGGATTCCAAATCAAAGGACTCTTATTTTGCCTTTTATCAGGTAATTGCACAAATATATCTTCTGAACTAGATCTAGACCTGGCCACTCTACCACTATTATGAGCTAGCTTTACTTAGAACAAACCCTAACTCCAATCATGCCCTCCTTCTAGTGCGAAAAACTATTGATGATTGTTTTTACACATTCTTAACAAAAGTTAAAATTCACAAAATGAACCTAACTGTCTTGAAAGATATGAAGAAATCAATTAAGATTTGCTTAATCCCAAGTTTCTGTATGGTCAGGTCTTGACCTTGTGGACAATTCAGTAGGTTAATGTGAAGCTATAATATGCAAGGGGCCTTACTTGATTTAAGGTGTTTTATGATTCACTGGACTCTAATTATGCAAAATATCACAAATATCAACATTTTCTTCATTCCTTTGCATAAATTTGTTATTGTATCACAAAGCTCTATATGATTTATATTAACACATGCTTTCCTTTTCAAATATTATGAAAATGATCAAATATCAACTCAGTTGTTCATGTTTCCTTCAAATATCTGACAATCTCCTTTAAATTTATGCGTTTAAGCTAAGTATTTCAAATAGTTTAGGAAAAGTTAGAGAAATCTAAATTAAACTTCAGTCTACTACAAGATCTAAATGCTCTGTTATGCACATTATAAGAAGTACAACAAACTTGATTAAATCCATAGACTAAACCTTTAAATGTAAGCCCTGAGTATTTTAATGAACATACATTAAAGATTGCAAGCTTTTGGAGAGATAATATTTCAAATACAAAGAAGAGTTAGAAGACACTCTGAATATAGATGCAAAATTCTAGATTCATTTATATTCAAAACACATGGTCATGTATGATTTACAATGTATGAATGACTCCTTGCTTCATTAATCAACTTACAGAAAACTTACAACACTTTATAGATACAGTAAGGAAGCTAGATGTTCCACGCATTCCTTATTACAGACATAGGTGACCTCCTTCTATTCTAAACTAAACTATTCTTCTACTTAAATTCCTTGAACAAATTATAATTGCTAGCTATTTTCTAAAAATCCCTGTGTGAGTCCTTGTGTAACTTATTACAGCATAAAGGGGCTCAATATATAGATCCGATTATCCCCAATACGGTCATAAAACCCTAGTCAATCAATGGTCTATATCCCAAGTGCAGCAGCAACAGTGAAAAATAGACTCTGCCAAAAATCTCTGAGCAGCATACCCACTCTTAGCATAAGGATGTCCTTTGGAAACCCTAATAGCCACCAAAATATCTTTTGTTGCTCTTTTAATAATGTTTCCCTCCACTTGCATTTTTCTTCTCATTGAAAGCCTTTACTTCTTTTGCGATCTTTTGTGATCTGATCCACCTCCTATGATGTCATCACCATTAAAGCTTCATCTTTATATCTACCTACATACCTACAAACAGACATAAAAAAGGATTATAAAAAATTCATGTTGCTTTCGCCAATTTATACCTCATTAGAATGTTAGATGGGCATTAATTATAGTAATCAATGTGCCAACAGTTTGGTCTTCAGTTGCAGTGTTGGCACTTTTAAACCTTTTTTACTACCAATCTAATTCTACATACATATCCTTTTGTATGTTTTGTTTGTATGTCTTCTTCTTTGTATATTGCGTTCTGTATACCTTCGCTATCGGCGTAACTCTCGTAGTCGGGGTGATCCAAAAAACTCTCATTGATGATACATATCTGCCTGATGTAACTTTATCAGCTTGTATATCTTCCTCATCGGTGTAACTTACTTAGTCGGGTTGATCCAAAAATTTCTTTCCGATCGCATATTTCTAGCCGATGTAACTTTATCGGCTTGTATTTCTTTTGTCATTGGCATAACTTACTTCGGTTGGGTCGATCCAGAAATTTCATTCTGATCGCATATTTCTAGTTGATGCAATTCTTATCAGCTTGAGGCATAAGATCGGTATGATCTAAAACTCTTGCTTCATCAAGCTCACTCACGTTGATGAGTGGTGGAGCCCACATTACTTTTCATTTTTATACTTGCGATACAACAACACCTGTATCAAACCTTTACATACAAAGCCCAAGATACATACAAAATCCTTTGTATGTCCCTTCAGACTCCAACTTTTTTTAAAAACCACAGTTCACTCACCTTCGGTTCTGCAACATGCATAAAGTGCAATGCATCCTGACCTTGTATGTTTTCCTTTTGCCAAACATACAAAGATAAAATACATCTGATATACATTAAGTAGTGATGCATTGCCTTGACCAAATTTTAATGTTTCCTCAGTTCTACATTATATATATCTTGAAATGTATGTAACCAAAACATACATATACAAAGTGTGAAGTATACAATAATAAAACCAACCTTAATACTTTTTCGAATCCATGGCATGTATATCATGTTGTACATTTCCATGTATATTTCCTTTCACTCAAACATACAAACCCCGATATACATCTGGCGGACCTAATTGATTAACCATTTCACCTGTGAATTCTATTAGGTCTGACTTGTATACATTGAAAAGCATCTTCTGATATACATTAAGTCCTGATGCATCCATTATACTGGATTTAAATCTTTCTTGAGTTCTACCTTGTATGTATACCGCAATGTATAACCCAAAACATACATGCAAGGTGGAAACATACAACAATTACTCTTTACTTTATAAACATTTTGGTTCCATGCTATGCATAAATCCTTGTATATCCACTTTGTATGTTTCACCTTCACTAAATATACAAACATAAAACACATTCAATGGACTTGACTGGATATACATTTAAATTCTGAGCTCTGTCAGGTCCACCTTGTATGTACCAAAATAAAATGTTAGCTAAATGCATACAAGTAAAATTACTTAGAAAATTTGACAACCCATTTTTGTGACTTGTATATGCAACCCAATATACAAAGGACTTTGTATATGAGTGACTTAGAATGTAAGTGACTTTATCTATGCAACCTGACATACAAAGGACTTTGTATATGAGTGACATACAAACCTGATATACAAGAAGCTTTGCATATGCAACATACAAACCCTCCCATTGTACATTTTACCAAAAACATACATATCTTGCAAAATATTTTGAATTTTAACATAGTTCAAAAATCAACCCCCCTCATTTTTGACAAGGAATCCACCCATATTCTACTCTGGTACTCAATGTTAATTTTTTTTTGTTTTCAACAATGTTTGTAACTTTCACTCTCTTTTTCCCTTTTGCCACCCAATAGACCCACACACAAAAGTAAAAGCAAAGCCATAGTAGGGGTCCTCATTTTTCTAAGGAGTAAAATGGGGCATGTTGTGAGCATCACAACATGTTGTATTTCCATAATCAATCCCATGTATTCTTATTTTTTCTTCTATTTAGCAATACTGAAAACTTATTAGTGACTCCTAGATGCTTTTAGAAAGATCACACCTTTCTTTCCACACCAAGTGCAATGATAAAATACATATTGTACTTTGATATTCCACATATATGATGTCCATAATCACTAGGACTAACCTTTAATTATGAACCCTTTCATACCCCTAGTTGTAAGGGGTTATAATATAGGGGTGACTATTGGAAACAAGGTAGATAACTAAGAGGGGGGGTGAATCAGTTATCTCAAATATCTTAACTTTATTTTTCTCCTTTAATAATTGATGCAACATCAAAACATATAAGCATATATATTCATGAAAGTAGAAATAAAATCAGCACACATAACACAAGGATTTTAATGTGGAAAACCCTATTAAGAGAAAAACCATAGGGTGACTAACCCAAGATTGTATTCTCTGTTAAAAGAATAAGAAGTACAAAATGGCACTTGCCTATTAGGGCTCACTGCCTGAGCACATTGCTCACAAGAGGCACACTGCCTACAAGAGACTCACTATCTACAAAGTTTATAGAAGGTAACCAGGTGTTAAACTGATAAGAGGCATCCACAAATGCTAAAGTTCAGTTCTGATTAGGCTGAATATACAGATCTAGTGCACTTCATTCTTTCTTTGCTCTAGTGCTGCTACTCTATCACATACCAGACTTATATTGTTGCTCCCACACTTATCTCTACCTTTCCTCACACCTTATTTCATCATATCTACACACACACTCTACAACATACTGGAATTCATTTGGTATATATATCCGCACCAAGGATTTCAACAACTTTCTAGTCGGCAACCAGAATACTCAAGATATTTACAATATACTGATCTATTAGCTGAATCCATACTTGATTTGTGATGCATATCAAAAACATAGACATAGAAGTCATCAACCATGTTGGACAACATTGTATGATCCCTCTAGAGCTTGATCAACGTCAATTACTCATCTGGATTGAAGTCTGATACTCTGTCAATCAGTTCTTCCCTAGTCTGCTCTGCCTGTCAGGAACCCAACACTAGGATGCTCATATCTTTTCCATGTTTTATCACTAGAGGATCAATCTCTGGAATATAGTAGTCACGATACTCCTCTTGACTTGTCCAAGTCCGCAACTTACTAAGTTACACCATATGAGAGATCTGGACCTGATTGTCAAACCTTGTTGCATGCTCTATTCTTGTTCACCAAACCAAAACACTCTTCAATCTGACTTCCAGTATAGGCATACTATGTGTTGTAGATGTGTGGGATAGACTTTGTTGCCATTAGTGACAACACCCATGAAGCCACACAGTGGCTCTTGCCAACAATCTCACCCTTTGGCATTGATGGCAACACTTAGTGAAAAATGACTAAGTGTCATAGAAAACTCTCCCTTGGCTGATGCTTTGTCTTATGCACTATTTTACTAGAGCTCCCCCTTAGCTGGATTCCACATTTTTCACTACTCCTCACTCCCCCTTTGACATCAATGGCAAAGGGCAGAATCCACAGACCAAAATTTGCAAAAATCAACCTATTTATAGTTGTATAAGTATGTATATACATGTTATACTTACATATACTTAAGTATATCCGCAAAAGTGGTCTTGAACTGTACAAATTCTATTGCCCAACTCTGCTTCATTCTGTCCAAAATAGAAATGTGACTACTCAATAAAAATGCATATGCTTATGCCCTTCTTAAGTCTGTTGGATCACTGGTCTGGGCTGTGGTCTAAGCATCTATTAGGGCCTCATGCATTGCCTCTAACTTAGGGATAATTATACCTCTAAGTTTACTCATCCTGCTTATTATATTCTTCTTCTCCTTGTCTAGCCTCTTTATTTCATTTATAATGACAATAGCCTAGCATTCTTGAGTCATTATGGATGTAGTGAGGGGATCAAAATTTTGAGATAAACTTGACAGTTTATCTTCTTGTTCTTTCACCTTCTTTTCAATATCCTCTATCACTTTAGACCAGGATAGACAAAATTTGTACATGTCTCCACCATCATTAAGAGCATTTTCAAGGCTCTTTATCCCAATATGTAGGGTCCTCCTATCATTAGTTATGAGTCCCTATACTTCAGTGAATCTCTTTCCCAAAAACTCTTTCCAGACTTTCTCTTCTGCCGATTTCTCTAAAGAATCAAAATGAGTACTAACATAGTTTACTAGAGATTTCAGGTTACTAGATGGAGAGGCTGAAGGATCCTTTTGAAAGGATGGTATGATATTCTCGAGCATACTAGATGCAATCTCTAATAGCTCACAGTCTTCCATATGGGATTTTAGAAGTTTTTCTTTTGCTTTAGCTTGGGCAAAAGATGCTATCTTCATTGTCTGGATTGGAGAGAGGGAATCAAAGTTTAGTGGTCCTTGGAATAGTTCCAGCTCATCTATCTCCATCATCTCTTTATTCAATAAATTCTTCACTACCTCTGTAGTGTCTCTTGCCAGAGACTGAGTCTTCTTTTCTTTTGGAATCTCTAAACTATCATCAGAGATGTTCTATGTTTGTTCTTCTTTGCTTTCCTTTACTTCATCTTCTTGACTCACTTTCTCCTCTTTTCTTCCTTCTCCTTTAGTTTCTAAATCTGGAATGTCTACAGTGGGATCTGGAGGAGAGATGTTAACTACTTCAAGAACTTCCTCTTCTGGAATAGAGGAATCCACGTCCTTAGACTTCTCATCTATCTCTTGTAACTCTTCTACATTTTTGTCAGTAGATTATTCATTTGATGCATTTAATCCTTTGACATCCATGGTAGAAGGTTCTTCATCTATTTCCTATATAATAGGAAGATTGAATCATTTGAAGGCATTCTGGAGGATGTCTTATGTTTTTTTACTACTTGATCAGTTTCTCTAAGCATAAGTTTGTTCATTCTTGCTTTGCTCTAGAATTCATCCTTACAGTCCTTAAAGATCATGTTCATTTGCTTTGGAGTAATGGAAGGATAGAGATGAATTGCAATATGTTCTCAAATCTCTAAGTCCTTTGCCTTGGAATTCTCTTTTTTAAGTTCAAGTACCTTCTCTAGACTTTTGGGAATTAACGAAATGATTTCAATGAATTCTTTATTATAAATATTTAGGTACCTGACTGTGGCCTCTTCCAAGATCCTCTTGTTAGTATCACTATATTCATCATAAAATTCCATCACTGGTTGCAGATTCCCATCCACTATGACTTCCTTGATGATATCATCAAGAGAAAGAGTGGGCTTTTCAACAAATTCTTCTACCTCTTCTTCTTTGTTTTTACCAGTAGAGGATTCCTCGGATGTATTCTTCTTCTTCATTTTCTTAACTTCCTCATCAGACTCTGTTTCCTCATCATCCTTTTGACTTGTGTAAGACTTTGTGGCTTTTGTTTTTGTTCTCTTTTCTCCCTTTCCAAATGTCTTGACTTCTAGTTTGGTGGCTCTTGAGCTCTTAGGGGTGGCAAGTGTAGAGCTCTTGGAGGATCTAGTCCAGGAGGAGGCTTGTACTAGAACACTTCCTTTTTCTGCTTCTTGTTTCTCTTTCTCAGCTCTTTCTATTTTCTCTCTATTTGCATCAACTGCCTCTTTTGATATGCCATATCTTTTGGCAATTTCCTCTACTTCCCTTCTAACATTCCTTTTTATCTCCAGTTGTCTCAGCTCAACATGTATTTTTACACTCAGTTCTTCAAAGGTTTCAAACCTTTCTGCCTCAGGGTCCTTAGGCTGACTTAGCAAGTGTTGGATATGCAGATCCAAGATTTTCTCATCAACCTCATATCCCATTGGCATAATCCAAACTGTTCTAGGCTCAACTACCTCCATTAGGCACTGATCAGTATCAACCATGAAGCACATTGTATCCTTGTATTTTTCAACTATGGATTGAGGAATTCTTTCTTTGGCCTACATCATACTTTGGAAGTTTTTAAAGTACCCCTAGAGTGCTATGCTTTGAGCCTTAGTATCACCAAGTCCATACATATAGTCTCTGATCTATATGGCAACCAGGCTATCATTTTGTCATACCCAACCACTTGATCTGAGCAGGTCATTAATGTAGTAGTAAAATAAACGCAATATTAAACACCCATATTTAAATGAGTTCTTCTTGTCCTTCTTGATCTTCTATAGGTTTTCTAATAGTTGGTTTAGAAGGTCGCATAGATCATAATCTACATTTTCCCTTAGCATCTGATATGCTATATATATTGCAGTCCCAGACATACAGTTCTCTCTGCTAGAGTGATAGACCTTATATCCAATTATAATTTAAGAAAACTTGACATCTAGATCTATGATGTCATCAATTGTCATTTCTCTTTTGTCAAACTTAGATCTAGTAGCTTCACTTACTATCTAGTTCTTGACGGATTTGAGTGCAGGTAACCCACCAGATGAGTGCAATCTAGTTATTGCCCTAATGGGACCTTTTGTTATCTTGAAGGGCTTCATTTGTTGGCAAGAGACACTGTGTGGCTTCATTGGTGTTGTCATTGATGGCAACAAAGACCACTCCACACATCTGTAGGACATGGTATATCTTTATCGGAAGTCAGATTGAAGAATACTTTGGTCTGGTAAGCAAGAACAGAGCATGCAACAAGGTTTGATAGTCAGGTCTAGATCTCTTATAAGTAGTATCTTTGTAAAGTGCGGACTTGGGGAAGTCAAGAGGAATACCTTGACTAATAGATTCCAGGAATTGAGCCTCCAATGATGAAAGAGTAAAGAGATATGAGCATCTAAGTATTAGGGTCCGGTTTGGCAGAGTAGACAGAGGAAGAACTGACCGGTAGAGCATCAAAATTATTCTGGATGAGATATTGATGGTGATCAAGGTTCTTAAGGTATCATTCATGATTGGCTGACATGTTAGATGACTTCTATAAGTATCTCCTTGATTCGTATCAATTGGTAAGCAAGGATTCAGTGGATAGACTAGAGTTTGGGAAAATATTGACTATTCCGGATGCCGACTAGAAAGAGGATGAAATCCTTTGTGCAGCTATATATACTAGATAGATTTGGATTTGAAGGTGTGTGTGGTGTATTGTGTGGTGCGAAGAAAAGTAGAAGAGTAGTGTGAAGGCAGTAAGACAGGTCCAAAATGTAACAGGATAGCAGCACCTAAGAGAGTTAGAATGAAGTCCAGCAGATCAGTATATTGGGCTTAACCGGAACTGAACCTCAACATATGTGGATGCTTCTCATCAGTTCAAGTATCTAGTTTCCTTGTATAAACTATTGTAGGCAGTGAGCCTCTTGTGAGTAGTGTGCTCGGGCAGTGAGCCCTAATTGGCAAGTGCCATTCTGTACTATCTTATTCTTCTAACAAAGAATACAATCTTGGGTTAATCACCCCGTGGTTTTTCCCCTAACAGGGTTTTCCACGTCAAAATCATTATGTTATGTGAATTGATGTTATTTCCATTTCATGGTTATGTTTGCTTATTTAATTTAATACTACACTAATTGATAAGGAAATTTAGAAAGCTGAAATAATTAAGATAATTGATTCACCCCCCTCTCAATTATCAACAATTGGTATCAGAGCCAAGTTCCTCCAAAAAGAGCCTAATAGCTTGAGGAAGATCTGGGAGCTCAAATGGATGTGTATGGTATGAGGGAACAACTTCAGTCTACCCTAGATAATCTTGAGCAATCAAACTCTGAAGTCAATGAATTAAAGGAAAGACTCAAACAGGCTGATGATTTCATAAATGAACTAAAAGGGAAACTGAGTATCTCTATGAAAAAGAGAAAAGATTTACTTCAGCAATTGGCAAGTCAAAGTGAAGACAATGGTACAAATGAAGATCTAAAGGAGAAAACCAAGTTATGTGAAAAGTTATCAAAAGAGGTCATTATGGTAAGACATGAAATGGAATCAGGAGTTATGAAATTCACCCAAGAAATTGAAGAGAAAAGAAAAACTGAAGATGATCTAAGACAATCTCTCAAGGAGAAGTCAGAAAACTACCACAAAATGGATAGAATAATTAGGCATCTAGAATCTGATCTTGAAGATGCTAGAGATAATGAAGAAAAACTTGAGGATCAAATTGACACTCTTAAAAAAGATCTTCAAACAGCAAATGAATACAGAGAGAAATTCAAGATAAGTTCTGCTCAACTTGAAGTTCTTGAAATCCAAAAGAGGGTAGATGACAAGCGTGGCTTGGGATATGAGAAAGGTGAAAGCTCCGGATCCGGTCAGAAGAATTTTGGATCAGGAAATCCAAGGAACAGGCTTAGAAGACCTCTGGTAAGGCAACCTAATGCTCAAAGATATCCATCCTTCAATGGATACTGCCACAACTACAATAACTTTGGTCATAAAGCTAATCAGTGTAGAAAGAGAATAAATTAGACTAATACATCCTTCTCTAGATAGTGTTTCAACTACAAAAGGTATGGCCACAAATCTCATGAATGCAGAAATATGCAAATGAACAATTCATTCAATGGTAGATGCTTTGTATGCAATAGAATGGGACATATGGCTAATCAATGCAGATCAAGAGGATATCATTCAAATATGCAAAGAAATGTTGTTTTCCACAATTGCAATAGATCTGGTCATATTGCCAAATTCTGTAGAAGCAAGAATCAGGACAAAAGGGGTCCGGTGCATCATAATCAAAATCAAGACAAAGGAAAAGGAAAAGTGAATGCGGATGAAGTTAAAAGTGAGATAAAAAAATTTGGGTGAAGAGAAGTATAGAAAATTTAGGGGATGGATCCACACCAAAATCTGGTGCTAATATTCCTTCCAAAAATTAAAAAGTGAGCTCTGGCTTAGGGGGAGACATAAGGAAAAATATTTTCCCCCAGCTAGTTAATTGGTGCCTGAAATTGGCACATGGGAAGTTGCGGAATAAAAGGATTTTTAGAGAAACATCTAAAGAAAGCTTGGTAAAGATATGGAAGATCTGCAGGAAGATTTGAAGAGTCTAATCTTCCAAGATTGATCCGATTTAACAGTCATTCGGTAAAATAGGATTATCACAGTTAAATCTGGTATGATTCAAATTTGAGGCATCTTGTTATGTGGATAGATCAAGTGTTTGGGGAAAGTAAGATAATTTGTTATTAATCACGAAGGATAACTCTAAGTATGTCTCAGTGATCCTGAAAAAGATCTTTCTCAAAATAAGAACCAGGCAACCAGAATGACTTGAGTTGCACATTTATTGCAATATGAAATTAGGGTTTTCCCAAAAATAAAAGGGTTCATTCACTCATCATTTGCACATTTGCATTCAAGAAGAAGAGAAAAGGAGCTCTACAAAAAATTATCTCAAACTCTCAAAAGATCAACCGTTGAAGTCGATTCATCTAGCAAATTAATTTGGCTCATTTAGCAAACCCTAGAAGCACAAAAGGTATTTTCTGTTATTGAATATTTCTTTGTAAAATCTTTTGAAGATGACTACACTGAATGTTGTAAAGATCATTGATAGGCTGCATCCTAAATTCAAGAAACATCCATATAAACCCCTAGAAGTTGATCCCCTAGGCGCCTTTTCAAGCATTCTGCATGGGGTTCTGCATGTAGAAGATATTAGGGCATATATTCATGTGAATATTGAAGAATTTGGGGAATCTAAGCTGGTTGATATCTATCACAAGCATTTGATAGATGACTCATTTGAACTCAAAACTTAGTATAAAGCCATCTGGGACAAGCATTTTGCATAATGCATTCATTTCCCCTATTTTGTAGAAGATGAATGGGTCCGGTATGTTCTAAGTAGAATACATGATAACTTTATATGGTTGATGAGGCCATTTAAGATAACCAAGGATGCCATTAGGGCAATAACCAGATTGCACTTATCCAGTGGGATTCCTATTCTCAAATTTGTTAAGAATCAAACTGTGAGTGAAGCTACTGGATCAAAATTTGACAAAAGAGCAATGACAATAGAAGACATCACTAATCCGGATGTCAAGTTTGCCTCCATGATCATTGGTTATAAGATATATCACTCTAGCAGGGAAAATTCAGTACCCAGAACTACAATTTACATTGCTTATGAAATGTTGAGGAAAAATGCAGATTATGATCTTTGTGAACTCCTTCTGAGCTAACTAATGGAAAACCTACAAAAGATCAAGAAGGATAAGAAGAACTCCTTCAAGTATGGTGGGATGATATTGTGCTTGTTCTTCTACTTCATGAATGAGCTTCTCGGATCCAGTGGTTGGGTATGGCAAAATGATAGACCAGTAGCCATCCAAATCAGAGATTATATACATAGGCTTGGTGATGCCAAGGCACAGAATACAACACTCTGGGGCTATTTCAAGAATTTTCAAAGCATGATGCAAGCAAGAGAGATAATCCCCCAATCTTTAGTTGAAAAGTATAAAGATATAGTATGCTTTATGGTAGAAATTGATCAATGTCTAATGGAGGCAGTAGAGCCAAGAATAGTCTGGATCATGCCAATGGGGTATGAAGTAATGAGAAAATTGTTGAGCTACATGTTCAACACATGCTCAGTCAATCCAAAGATCCTAAAGTAGAAAGGTTTGGAACCATTCAAGAATCAAGTGTGAAGATCCATGTGGAGCTAAGACAACTAGAAATAAAAAGAAAAGTGAGGAAGGAAGTAGAAGAGTTTGCCAAGAGGCATGGAATTTCAAAAGAGGCACTTGATGCAAATAGATAAAAGATAGAAAGGGCAGAGAAAGAAAAAGAAAAAGTAGAGAAAGAAGGTGCTCTAGTGGAAGTCCCCTCTCAGACTAGATCCTCTAAGACCTCTACACCTACCACTGCAAAGAGCTCAGAGACATCAAAACTGAAAACAAAATCATCCAGAAAAGGAGAGAAGAGAACCAAGAAAAAGGCAACAAGGTCTTACACAAGCCAAAAGGATGAAGAAGAGACAGAATAAGATGAGGAAGTAAAGAAAATGTAGAAGAAAAGGAAAACATCCGGTGAACCTTCTGCTGAAAAAGTAACAGAAGAATTTGTCAAGAAACCTACTCTGTGCATTGATGACATCATAAAATCAGTTACTGTGGATGGGAACCTTCAACCAATGGCTGAATTCTATAATGATTACAATGAAGCTGACCAAAAAATCTTGCAAGAAGCCACAGTCAGGTATCTGAATATCTACAACAAGGCTTTTATTGAAATCATATCTCTTATTCCCAAAAGGCTAGAAAAGGAATTAGAAATAAGAAAGAATAATGCTATGGCAAAGGATCTTGAGATCTGAGAATAGATAGGTATTCAGCTATATCCTTCAATCACTCCTAAGAAGAAGAATATGATCTTCAAAGATTGTAAGGATGAGTTCCAGAGAAAAGTTAGAATGAATTAGCTTATGCTCAGAGAAACTGACAAAGTAGCAAAAGAGACAGAAGAGATTCTCTGGAATGCATACAAAAGATTCAACATTCCTATTATAGAGGACTTAGGTGATAATCCCTCGGCCACAGATGTTGAAGAAAAATCTACTGAGACAATGGTAGAAGAGGTAAAGGAGACAGGTGAACAAAAAGGTAAGGACTTAGATTCCTCTACTCTGGAAGAGGAGGTCCATGATCAAGCAAACATCTCTCCTTTGGTTTCCCCTACAGACTCTGGATTCAAAGAAAAAGAAAGAGTACAAGAGAAGATCAGTCAAAAGCAGAGGAAAAGGAAAAAGAAGATGATAGTAGTAAGGCTACAAAAAAAGAGAAAACTCCAATAGAGAAGGCTATAGATGATGGTAGTAAGGGTGTAGAAGGGGAGAAAACTCTGTCTCCAGCAAGAGACATAGCAGAGGTAATCGAAGATTTCTTAACCAAGGAGATGATGGAATTTGATGAACCAGAACTTCTTCAAGGACCATTCAATTTTGACTCCCTCTCCCCAGTTCAAACCATGAAGCTAGCATCCTTTACTTCAACGAAGGCAAAAGAAAAGCTTCTGAAGTCTCACATGGAAGACTGCAAGCTTATAGAAATTGCGTCTGGTGTATTGGAGAAGATCTTGCCATCGTCTCAGAAGGATCCCTCAGCCTCTTCATCCAGTAATCTCAAATCTCTAGTTAATAGTGTTAGGACACATTTTGATTCGTTAGAAAAGTCAACAGAAGATAAGGTCCAGAAGGAATTTTTAGTAAAAAGATTATCAGAGGTACAAGGGTTAATATAAAATGATAGGAGAGTTATGGATATTGGAATAAAGAACCTAGAAAATGCTCTCAAAAATGGGGGAGATATATTTAAATTTTGTTTATCCTAGCCTAAAGTGACCAAGGACATTGAAAAGAAAGTAAAAGAGCAAGAGGATAAACTATTAAGTTTATCTCAAAGTTTTGATCCTCTATCCTCTTCCATAGTAAAACAAGAGTGTTAGACTATTGCAGTCATAAATGAAATAAAGACACTTGAGAAGGAGAAGAAAAGTAGAATAAACAGGTTGAGTGAACTTAGAGGGATCATTATCCCTAAGTTAGAGGCCATGTATGAAGCCCTAACTGATGCTTAGACCACAACCCGAACCAGTGATCCGATAGATCTTAAAAGAGCAGAAGCTTTTGCATTCCTGTTGAATGGTCACATCTCAATTTTGGAGAGGATGAAGCTGAGTTGGGCAATAGAACTTGTACAATTGAAAAACACTTTTGTAGATATCTTAAAGTATATGTAAAGTATAACTGAATAATATACTTATGCGATTAAGTATAGATTGAGTTTTGCAAATTTTGGTGTATGGACCACACCCTTTGCCATTGATGTCAAAGGGAGAGTGAGGAGCAGTGAAAAATGAGGAATCCAGCAAAGGGGGAGCTCTAGAAAATGTTCATAAGAACAGAGCATTAGCCAAGGGGGAGTATAGTGTGACACTTAGTCATTTTTCACTAAGTGTTGCCATCAATGCCAAAGGGGGAGATTGTTGGCAAGAGACACTGTGTGGCTTCATTGGTGTTGTCATTGATGGCAACAAAGACCACTCCGCACATCCACAGGACATGGTGTATCTTTACCAGAAGTCAGATTGAAGAATACTTTGGTCTGGTAAGCAAGAACAGAGCATGCAGCAAGGTCTGACAGTTAGGTCTGGATCTCTTATAAGTAGTATCTTTGTAAAGTACGGACTTGGGGAAGTCAAAAGGAATACCTTGACTAATAGATTCTAGGGATTGAGCCTCCGGTGATGAAAGAGTAAAGAGATATGAGCATCTAAGTATTGGGGTCCAGTTTGGCAGAGTAGACAGAGGAAGAACTGACCGACAGAGCATTAGAATGATTTCAGATGAGATGTTGATGGTGATCAAGGTTCTTAAGGTATCATTCATGATTGGCCAACATGTTAGATGACTTCTATAAGTATCTCCTTGATTCACATCAATTGGTAAGCAAGGATTCAGCCGACAGACTAGAGTTTGGAAAAATATTGACTATTCTGGATGCCAACTAGAAAGAGGATGAAATCCTTTGTGCGGATATATATACCAAATAGATTTGGATGTGAAGGTGTGTGTGGTGTATTGTGTGGTACGAAGAAAAGTAAAAGAGTAGTGTGAAGGCAGTAAGACAGGTCTGGAATGTAACAGGACAGTAACACCTAAGAGAGTAAGAATGAAGTGCAGTAGATCAGTAAATTGGGCTTAACCGGAACTGAACTTCAGCATATATGGATGCTTCTCATCAGTTCAAGTATCTAGTTTCCTTGTATAAACTATTGTAGGCAATGAGCCTCTTGTGAGCAGTGTGCTTAGGTAGTGAGCCCTAATTGGCAAGTGCCATTCTGTACTATCTTGTTCTTCTAACAGAGAATATAATCTTGGGTTAATCACCCCTTGGTTTTTCCCCTAACAGGATTTTCCACGTCAAAATCATTGTGTCATGTGTATTGATGTTATTTCCATTTCATGATTATGTTTGCTTATTTAATCTAATACTACACTAATTGATAAGGAAATTCAGAAAGCTAAAATAATTAAGATAACTGATTCACCCCCCCTCTCAGTTATCAACATCATTTACCACATGAAATTTTCATGTATTGTACTAAGAACATACCGGACCCAATCATCTTCTGTAAAATAGGGAAAGTGGATGCAATGTCCAAAGTGCTTATCCCAGAGGGCCTTGTATTGAGGTTTGAGTTCAATTTTTTTGTCTATTATTTGTTTATGGTAGATGTCCATCAACTTAGATTCTCCAAATTCCTCAATATTGGCATGGATGTAAACCCTAACATCTTCTACGTGCAGTACCCCATGCGAAATGCTAGAAAAGGCACCTAAGGGATCAAATTCTAGGGATTTGTAGGGGTGTTTCTTGAACTTTGGGTGCGGCCTATCAGTGATCTTAACAACCATTGGAGTAGCCATTTTTGCAAAAGATTTAGAGAGAGATATTCATAATGGAATTACCTTTTTATGCTTTAGAGTATGGGAAAAAAGAGCCAGAACAAATTGCTGGTTGAATCAGTTGATCCTTGAGAGAGTTGTAGACACTTTGACGTAGAGTTCTTCTCTTCTTCTCGAAAGCAAATGTGCGAATAATAAGTGAATGAACCCTTTTATCTCTGCGCAAACCCTAATTTCCTTTTGTAATAAATGCACAACTTAAGTCATTTGGTTGCCTTGTTCTGAGAGAGATATTTCCAAATCACTAAGATGCACTTAGAATCATTTTTGGTGATAATGGACAATATATCTTCTTTCCTCCAATCATACCGTGAATCCGCATATCAAGATATCTCAACTTTGAATCATACCGGATCTGTCTATGAAAATCCTGCTTTACGAGATGGCTGTTAAACCGGTTCAATCTTGGATGATTAAACTCTTGCAAAACTTCATGCAGATCTTTCATATTTTCACGGAGGGTTATTTAGATAATTTTCTAAGAACCCTTTAATCTGTAATATTCCATGTGCCAAATTTAGGCACCAACTGACTGGCTAAGGGAATTTATTTTTGTTTGTGACTACCCCTGAGCCACAGCTCATCTATTTAGTTTTTGGAAGGAGTATCAGCCCTAGATTCTAGTGCAGATCCATCCCAACATTTTTTGTACTCTTCTTCACCCAAATCTTGCTCATCTCCCTTTGAATTTCATCCACATTCACTTTGCCTTTTCCCTTATCTTGATTTTGATTATGATGCACCAGAGCCTTTTTATCCTAATTTTTACTTCTGCAGAATTTGGCAATATGACTGGATCTATTGCAATTGTAGCAAACAATATTTCTTTGCATATTTGATTGATATCCTCTTGATTTGCATTGATTAGCCATATGTCCCATTCTATTGCATGCAAAGCATCTACCATTGAATGAATTGTTTATTTGCATATTTCTACATTCATGAGATTTGTGACCATACCTTTTGCAGTTGAAACATTATCTGAAGAAGGATGGATTGGTCTGATTCATTCTCCTTCTGCACTGAGTTGCTTTATGACTGAATTTGTTGCAATTGAAGCAATATCCATTGAAGGATGGATATCTTTGAGCATTTGGTTGCCTTAACAGAGGTCTTCTAGGCCTGTTTCTTTGATTTTCTGATCCAAAATTCTTCTTACCAGATCTAGAGTTTTCACCTTTCTCATATCCCAAGCCACTCTTGTCATCTTCCCTCTTTTGGCTTTCAAGAAGAACTTCAAATTGAGCTAAGCTTATCTTGAATTTCTCTTTGTATTCATTTGCTATTTGAAAATCTTGTTTAAGAGTGTCTATCTGATTCTCAAGTTGTTCTTCATTATCTCTAGCTTCTTCAAGATTAGATTCAAGATGCCTGATTATTCTGTCCGTTTTGTGGCAGACCCCTATCTTTTTCTTGAGGGATTATTTTAGATTATCTTCAATTTTCCTTTTCTCTTCAATTTCTTGGGTGAATCTCATAACCCCTGATTCCATCTCATGTCTTACCATAATGACCTCTTTTGATAGCTTCTCACATAGCTTGTTTTTATCATCTAGATCTTCATTAGTATCATTGGCTTCACTCTGACTTGCTAA
Organism: Cunninghamia lanceolata; assembly: GCA_027924645.1. Lineage (NCBI taxonomy): Eukaryota > Viridiplantae > Streptophyta > Pinopsida > Cupressales > Cupressaceae > Cunninghamia > Cunninghamia lanceolata. Next base: position 2,048,624 of record BSBN01000650.1, on the reverse strand, counting down.
TTTTTGAAGTAGTTCCTTTCTCTTTTTCACAGAGATAGTTAATTTTTCTTTTAGTTCTTTTATGAAATCATCAGCTTGTTTGAGTCTTTCTCTCAAGTTGTTGACTTTAGAGTGGGACTGTTCAAGATCATCTAGGGTAGATTGAAGTTCCTTCGTACCATACATATCCATGGAGATTCCTAGATCTTCCTCAAGCTGTTAGGCTCTATTTAGAGGAACTTATCTCTGATACCAATTGTTGGAAACAAGGAAAATAACTGAGAGGAAAGGGTGAATCAGTTATCTCAAATATCTTAACTTTCTTTTTCTCCTTTAATAATTAGTGCAGCATCAAAACATATAAGCATATATATTCATGAGAGCAGAAATAAAATTAGCACACATAACACAAGGATTTTAACATGAAAAACCTTGTTAAGGGAAAAACCATGAGGTGACTAACCCAAGATTATATTCTCTATTAAAAGAATAAGAAGTACAAAATGGCACTTGCCAATTAGGGCTCACTGCCTGAGCACACTGCTCACAAGAGCCACACTGCCTACAAGAGACTCACTGTCTACAAAGTTTAAAGAAGGTAACCAGGTGTTGAACTGATAAGAAGCATCCATAGATGCTCAAGTTTAGTTCCAGTTAGGCTCAATATACTGATCTAATGTACTTCATTCCTTCTTTGCTCTAGTGTTGCTGCTCTATCAGATACCGGACTTGTATTGCTACTCCCACACTTATCTCTGCCTTTCCTCACACCTTATTTCATCATATCTACACACACACTCTACAACATACTAGAATTCATCTAGTTTATATATCTGCACCAAGGATTTCAACAACTTTCTAGTTGGCAACCAGAATACTCAGGATATATACAAGATACTGATCTGTCGGTTGAATCCATACATGATTTGTGATGCGTATCAAACACAGACATAGAATTCATCAATCATGTCAGCCAACATTGTATGATCCCTCAAGAGCTTGATCAACATCAATTACTCATCCGGATTGAAGTCTAATACTTTGTCGGTCAGTTCTTCCCTAGTCCGCTCTGTCTGTTAGGAACCTAACACTCAAATGCTCATATATTTTCCATGTTTTATCACCGAAGGCTCAATCTTTGGAATATAGCAGTCATGATACTCCTCTTGACTTGTCCAAGTCTATAACTTACTAAGTTACACCATCTAAGAGATCTGGACCTGATTGTCAGACCTTGTTGCATGCTCTGTTCTTATTCACCAGACCAAAGCACTCTTCAATCTAACTTCCGGTATAGGCATATTATGTGCTACAGATGTGTGGGATAGACTTTTTTGCCCTCAATGACAACACCCGTGAAGCCAAAAAGAGAAGAGAAAAAGAGAAGACAAAAACCATGCACAAGATAAAATCCATCGAATTCAAAGTCAAAGAAAATATTAAAATCAAAACAAAGCAATGCATTTGCATCCAAATAAATACACTCCAACTGATTAAGATGTCCTACTTCTTCTTCTTTCTTTCTATTGATTTACTTAATAGCTCTTCTTAGGCTTTAACTCTTGAGCTAGGATACTTTCTCCTCCCTTTATTCTATTTTGCATGGCTTGAGATTAGAATTCTATTTTAGAATATCCCTCTACTCTATCAATACCATATTCCCATTTATTTACTTGTCTCTTCCTATTCCCATGAAGTCCTTGATTAAACACTAACTAGTTCTATGAAACATTCATGGCAAGACCTACAAACTTCTTATTCTTCCATATTACCTCTTATATCCTTTACTATTGCATTTATATTTGTATATTTCCTATATACATCTACACATTCCTCCATGTACACAACTTAAATATGTTTGATAACGAAGATAAAATTCCTTATCATTTCATTGTATATCCTTTGGATAGTGTTACACAAATCTACTTGACTAATTTACAGTCCTTTGTTCCTATGATACTCTTCTACTATACTACCTCTTCTTCCTCTTTCCATTACCTTATTCCTCCTATCACTTATCGTCATTCTCATATGTCTTTACTTTCCTATGGGTCATCCCACAATAATGGGCTACACTTTTTGGCCAAACTTGACATTGAAATCAATATTTTGAACTAAATCTTCACTTTCTAACACCTATAGCCACTAAACTGTTAGGAATTTGAAGATGATGCAAACTAGTGATTTGTGAGATTTTGTCTATAGATTCTAAATATATATTTTTTAAAAAAATTGGATTTAAATTATAAATTTTTTTGTGTCTCCTTTGATAACTAGTTTTTAATAGTAAACAACATTTTTTTAAAGTGATGTGTATTCTGTTGCACTTAATTTTTTCTACAAAGGATAAAATTTTGGTTCTTTTGAATTTAGATTGGTAACACCGATATCTAGAGGATGCATTTGGTTTCATAATGTTTTGTTGAATATTTTTTTAATTAAGTTATGAAGTCAAACCAATTATAATTTAGACATAGGCATATTATGTCCAACATAACCTTTTTTGTATGTATCAAAATTCAATTTTTTTTGTTGGAATAAGGACATCAATACCTAGAGGACATGTATTTTTTAGAATTTTTTTCTCTATTTTCCTATTTTTTTTGTATGTGTGAAACAAAGACCTTGATGTTCATTGAAAAACCTACATTCACAAGAAACAAAAAATAAATATAATAATCAAATTAAATATATTTAAAACTATACTTTTTGGGAAGCTTATAATAAGGACTACATACGTACAAAACATAAATTTTAAATGAATTCATTTGATCCCCCAAAAGGTAAATCAAAAGTGATTTTTTATCAGCATTTTGATAGGTGTAGAGGAGACTCCATTATAAGTATGGTTTAAAACTAGTGAGGTTCTATCCAAGGGGGTTTGAATATAAGGGGGTTTGATCAAACACTTTTCAATTAAAATCCTTTAAATGGAACCTTTCAAGGCTTAAATCATTATATTTCCTAAAAATATGTGATTTCAGCAAAAATCAGGATGTCCTAGAAAGTGTAACCCATTATTGTGGCAGCACCCCTATCACTCTTCTCTTTTCTATCTTCTATTTACACTTATCACATTCCTACCACACCCCTTACATATCCTTGGGGTATTACCTTATTTATAGCCTCAACATCCTTCCTAACATTTTACTATCTTATCATCCCTCAAATGAATCTACCTTCTTTCTTCCTTGTGGTATGCATCTACTAGTCATTATTGCCATCTTGTTCTTTCATAGTTGCTTGTTCCAGTCTCTTTGATCATTTTTCTATGACTTATTTTACCTATCTATCATGCACATTTCCTATAATTTCTTCTCCTTCCTCTAAAATTGGTGGAATTTTAAGTTTCATTATCTTCTCTCCATATTACATTTTCTTGATTATCCAATTGTCCACACATCCACCTATCACTAGGGCATGACTAAAATGTTCCCCTTATTCTCTCATTATCATCCCATTTCATCATTGGTGCATGACTTAAACATTCCCCTTGTGCTCTCATTTCCTGTAATCAACTAGGGGAATGATCTAAATTTTTCCCTCCTTCCTATTTTGTCTTATCACATCAAAATCATTAGAAAACTTTCCTTTTTGCCCTTATCAACTTTACTTCAAATTCACTAGCCCCTTTATCATATCACTCTATGACCAATTAATTTAAAGGGGACATATATCCTATATCTCTCAATATCACTTTTTTATCTCATTATCATGATGATAGCTAGACCTTTATGAATATGGGCATTTACTATTAGTTGGCTATCACATAGCCATTGATAACATCATCACTTTTTACCTCCAAAATTTGGCCTAGACTTATCTTGACCGGGTGGAGACCTCAAAGACAAGGGTGGAAAGATCAACTCATTTTTACCATTTTGATCATCATCATTAGTACGATTATTTTTGGCCTAACCTAATGATGCAGGGACTTCCGGAAGTCATAACTTTTGACTCGAATGTGTGTTTTCTATGAGATTTTATAGGTGGATGCATTATGAGGTGGCAAGTGGTTTCTCAACCTACACTAGTCAGATGGACCCCATCTTGGCACTTTTTTGGGGCTTGAAACTTTCATCTTGGCCCTCAAAATGGTAATTTAGTATTTTTTTCTAGATTTTAAAAAAGTTGCTTTTGTAATAACTTGAAACTCATGTTTCGAGTTTAGAATATTAGTTGGCTTTTTGTCCTACCTTAGTTTTAGGAAGATTTTGGGAAAAAACTAGATTCTCAAGATTTGATTGTAAAATTACCTAAAATAGCAAAATCTAACAATTGTTGAAATCTGCCAAAAAAGGTAATTTTTTTTTTTGTTTTTCTTGGATATAAGAGAGTTTTCTCTCATTGTAGCAGTAGAGTTGGTGAATAGAAGTTTTTTTTTCAGTTTCCAAATCTTTGGCTCTCACACATGATTAATGACACAATTTTATTGAGTGTATGTTGTTGGCTACATCATCTAGTATCAGAGCTGGAAGATGGCTGGGAGAGAAAGAGGAAGAGGCGGTCTTGCCCAGATGCATAGAGAAATGCAAAATCTGTAAAGGCAAATAGCAAAACTTACAACACAGATGGAAAACCAAAGAATAGGTAGAGGAGGAGACGAATCTGATGAAGACATAGGTCAAGGAGGTGTAGATCAAGCTACAAAACATGAAGAAGAAGAATTAGAAGGCATGAGCTTTGAAGAGAGGATGCTCAGAGCATTAGAGGGAAATAATGATGGGATTAAAATTGAAGTTTTAGAGTATGCAGGTAGTCTCAAACTAGAGGAGTCGATAGATTGGTTGAATAACATGGGGAAATTCTTTGAATGGAAGACTATGATAGAGGAAAAGAAGGTGAAATTTGCGTGCACCAAGTTAAAGGGTCATGCCATGATCTGGTGGGATCATCTACAAAAGGAAAGAACTAGAAAGGGAAATACTAAAATCAGGACCTGGAGCAAAATGAAGAAGAAGCTGAGAGAGAAATTTTTGCCTATGGATTATGCACAAACTCTTTTTCGTAGATTTCAAAATTTGAGACAAAATCTATCTATTGTGCAAGACTACACAGATGAATTTTACAAACTATCTATTCATGTGGAGCATCAAGAAACTACTGAACAGATGGATGCAAGGTATGTAAATGGTCTAAAATTCTCTATTCAAGATGAATTGAGCATGTACAGGGTTAGCAGTATGGAAGAAGCATACCAATTAGCTTTAAAGGCTAAAGAAAAGCAAAGTAGATAGTATTTTCAAAAGAATGGAGGAGCAAGGAGGGGAACATCATCTCCATTGAGAGGCAACATAAGTTATAATCAGGGAGAATCATCCCAAGGAATAGATAAACTAGAAGATATCTAGCAAGATCCTGAAAGTCAACAAAGAGGAAGAGGATTTCAGAGGGGCAGAGGTTACAGTGGTGGTAGAAGATGGAAAAACCCACAAAAACCTTTCATTTATTTTAGGTGTGGTGAGGAGGGTCATAAGGCATTTAAGTGTTTAGACTATCACATGCATGAAAGGAGACAAGGAGAACAACCTAGGTTGAACTTGCTTCAACCTGAGAATGAAGGAGAAGGAATAGAACTAGAGGTTCTGCTAGATATGGGTGAGAGTCTCATGATGAGAAGAGCAATGGTCATTCCAAAAAAAGAACAAGTACAAATTAAAGGTCATGATGATTCTTGGCTTCGAACCAATATTTTTTGAACCAGGTGCACCTCAGGAGGAAAGGTATGTCAAGTTATTATTGACAATGGCAGTTGTGAAAATATGGTTTCTAGAGAAATGGTAGATACACTGAACCTGCACTATGAAAAGCATCCCCATCCTTATCATATTGCATGGTTTAAAAAGGGAAATGAAGTCACTGTTGATATGAGGTGTTTAGTTAAGTTTTCCATAGGAAAGAATTATAAGGATGAAATATGGTCTGATGTCATTCCAATGGATGTATGCCATGTGTTGTTGGGAAGGCCATGGCAATATGATAGGAAGGCAATGCATGATGGAGAAAGGAATACAAACACTTTTTGGAAAGATGGTTCTAAAGTGATTTTATTTGCTCTTAAGGATGAAAGGATAGTTGAGAGTATGTTGTCTGCAAAAGAACTTGTTAGGGAAATGAAGGTGATAGGGTCCTGTTATGCACTAATGGCATAGAAAGAAGATGGTAAGGAAATACTAGTACCAGCAGAAGCACCCAAGGTACTAGAAGAACATGTTGATGTTATACCTGAGGGTCTATCACCAAAGGGAGATATTTAGCAACATATTGATTTGATCCCAAGAGCATCCATACCTAATCAAGTAACTTACACAATGAGTCCTACCAACCATACAGAACTCAATCAACAAGTGATAGATCTCATAAGGAAAGGTGTGGTAATGGAGAGCCTGAGCCCATGTGTTGTATCTACATTATTAACTCCAAAGAAGGATTTTGAGCCCATCAGGACTTACAACAAGTTGAAATACAAGAAAATTGAAGGTGAGATGGAAGTAGACTGGCAACAAGTTCCAAGTGAGAAAAGAGAAAAGATTGCACAGATTTTAGACAAGCAGGCTATATGCATGCAACAAGGTCAAGACAACAAGTTTCTAATACAGTGGGAAGGGCTAACACAAGTAGATAATATGTGTATTCTAGAGTGGGAATTGAAGAAGATGGATTTGGACAAGTGGCACAAGTTCCATAAAACAACTTACAGGAGCTGCATTCTTTTCAACTAGAGGAGAATGATGCAGGGACTTCCAGAGGTCATAACTTTTGACTCAGATGTGGGTTTTCTATGAGATTTTATAGGTGGATACGTATGACCCCGTCTTGGCACTCTTTCAGGGCTTGAAACTTTCATCTTGGCCCTCAAAATGGTAATTTAGTGTTTTTTTCTAGATTTTTAAAAAGTTTCTTTTGTAATAACTTGAAACTCATGTTTCAAATTTAGAATATTAGTTGGCTTTTCGTCCTACCTTAGTTTTAGGAAGCTTTTGGCAAAAAATTGGATTGTTAAGATATGATTGTAAAATTACCTAAAATGACAAAATCTGACAATTGTCGAAATCTACCAAAGGTAATTTTTTGATTTTTTTTGTTTTTCTTGGATATAAGAGAGTTTTCTCTCATTGTAGCAATTGAGTTGGTGAATAGTTTTTTTTTTGGTTTCCAAATGTTTGGCTCTCACACATGATTAATGGCACAATTTTATTGAGTGTATGTTGTTGGCTACATCACCTAACCTTATTTTAGGTGGCTACCTTATAACCCTTATTCTCATGAGTAATTTCTAGTATGTAGTATGCATTATCTAGTTCCCAATATCCATTATTTAGTTTCTAGTTTTCTTTTGCCAAGGTTACTCTTTGTACATTGCAACAATCTAATATTTTCTCATAATAATTACTCAAAAAGAATACAATTCTCTAAAAATAATGGTGGGGCTAGAGGCATCTCTAACTGAGCACTCATTAGGTTAAATAGTTTGATCTGATTGAGTGTGATCATTAAAAGATGTGAGTTAAATGATATATAAGATATGAATTAAAGTACATGTAAGATCTTCTCATAATTTAATCACATCTAATTAGTATATGCATAGAGCGTATAAGAATTTTATGGATTTACTATCAAGTTGCATAGTAATTAAAACTTCTCATGACACATTAAATGAATACCATTATAGGTAGACAAGTGGCAATATTTAAGAAACTCATATACTTCAACTTGCTTAGTTTAACACTTGAGTGAGGCTCGATTAATACTTAATAGATATAAATACATAAACCCATTTAATTTTATATTTACCTTGCAACATCCCACAAAACACTATAATTTTACCATTACAATTTAAATTCTGTAGCATTCCTCTAAGAGAAGACTTTAAAAATAAGTTTGAACAACTCAAAAATTTTAAAACTTGAAGTATTCCTATAATAGTCAGGACAAGAAATAGTTGTAAGGAGAAATGACATTTATCACTGAAGCTATGCAAAGAAGGTAAGGAGTAATTATTTTTAACAATAATAAAAAAATGTCTAATTATTTATATAGTTTAATTAGAGTAAATTTTGGGGCGACACAAAATGTATCTATTTCCAAAGATGGGAATGAAGATTTACAATACTTTCTCAATTGTGATATATTATGTCGAGAGTTAACAATTTTTTCTTTTGCCAAAGAGTTGTACTTCTATAGATGGTTATTTGAGTTTGATCTATTAGACCCCAAACAACACAAACTTGGAATTACAATTGATGTGTGGATGTGGTGCTGTCACATGAGTGACAATGACAGTCAGAAAGAGTTGATAAATTTAATCATCCTTTTCTAGCCTCATTGTTACCCTCACCTAGTGCTATGTTGTACATATACTTCAAAATTCAATGAGATGCTACTCACTAACATTGTGGATGCCAATGTTATTTAATATGTCATGGAAATATTCTCCATCAATTGAATCATTTTGGATTATGATGAAAAGTTTGTTGGACATCACACAATTCATAAATGAAAAAAAATTTGGAGGACAAGGGCAAGGATGAACTATTCTTGAAGGATGTTCATAAACCTTTGCATGTTTTCAAAATTTTCTTCTAACATTTTTTAGTTATTTTGTCTATATCATGTTTTGAAGGGAAAGGCTAGACTATTCTAGGTTTCATAGCTACCTATAGTAGTTTATCTTGTTTCTCATTTTTGAGACAAATGTAAATAACTATTAATGAGTAGAGGGTATAACATGTTTCTGATAATTTGCAAAAATGTAAATAATAAGTTGAGGGTTTGCTAGGATTTTTTTGTACCTTATTTTGATAGTTAATAATATATATGTATTTTATTTTATCCATGAAGTTAATATGGTTTAGTTTTGATAATATTTGTGGATTCAAATTATTCAAAAATTTTAAGACAATAAAATATCAAATATATTTCTAGTTTTATAATACTAACTATATTTCATGATTATCTCAAATAAATTTCAAATATGTATTTGTGATATGTAGAGACTACAATCTAGTGATAATTGCTACAAATTTGACTTTAGTCTTTCTAACCTTATCAAAATACCCTATCCACCACAAAAACTTAGCTTCAAAACTTTGTTAAGATGATAAATTTTGTTAATCAGTGAGGTAATGGATGTGACATTCCTTGAGTTTGGTGATAACCCCTATCTTCTATGTATCTTTTCATGCTATGGATAATCTTCACTACATCTACATTTGGTTGGGTTTATTTCTAGCCTAGCATAAGTGTCCAAATGATTGAAGGATACCACTTTAGGCCAATCCACCATATACCCTTCTCCTTCATACCCCTTATATATTGTCTTACCCTTGTAATAGCTAGCTGAAAATTTAGATAATGTAAGGGCTCTCTTATTTTTAATTTGGGTGTGAGATCCTCCCATTGATCCTTACAATGGTCTCTACTATTTGCAATATGTAGTAACATTCCTTTAGCCACCTCAACCACTTTATCCTTAGTCCAGCCTACATCATCTCCATGATTTCTATGTTAGTCATAAATTTGTATAGATTATGAAACACCTACCTCACAAAATATGTTCCCCTCATCATAACTTTTGCATCTCTCTCCATGTTGTCATACTTCTTCTTCTCCAACCCTATTTCTATTTGTCCTTAGATAAAAGAGAAAAATGATCTCAGATGAACATCTTCTAGGTATAGATTTGGATTCCAGTCTTTATCAATAGATAAACTAAAATTATGCAAATACAAATCACATAATAGATTCTTCTCTATCTTAAATTCACTTCCTAAATAAGATTCACAAAATGTTGTAGGTGTATCTAGGTTTTCTAATGATCATTCAATCACCTTTTTAACCTATAGCTTGTGAAACTATTCCTATATCCATAATTCATGCACTCTCATAGGGGACCTACACTATAGCATTTTACTAGCAAGCATTAAAACTAACAAAATTATGTCCCTCAAAAGCCTCTTTTCATGATCAATTTTATCCTTTCTTAATTGCTACGATTTCTCCTTTTGATTGGCATATGTAATGAACCAATCATGTTTTAATTTCTCCAATTTTCTCTCATGTTCCTTTACAAGACATGTTTCATTATGCTTTACATGCATTATAGTAACTTCTAACTCTGTAACTCTGTTTTTAAGTTCCCTTATCTCATCTTCTTGTTTCCTAATCAACTTATTTGTTTGCTCTAACTCTATCATACCTATAGCAACTCAATAGCCCCTGCTATAAGCCTATCCTATTAAATATCTTTAGCAAGAATATAAAAAAGTTCTTCTCCCTGTTCTACCATAACTGTCTAGTATAAGTATCACTAATTCAAGTTCTCCTAGAATATAAACTTCTACTATATGCATTTCTGTAGTAGGATTCACCATCACAAAACTTTTAGCTATATGTGTTCTCTTTCGTTTAGTGCTCCATGGCATTGTTTCCTCTAAAATATCCACCTCATAATCAAATTGAGCTTCTTTCTCTAATCATGTAGCTTTTTTTTTACTGGCCATGATTGCTAAATTCTTAAGCCTTGTAGATGACCTTACATTCAATTTTTTAGTAGGAAGGTTTGCATGTTCTTCATCCCCATATTCAGATTCTTCTATCCAAATATGTCACCTCCTTCACTTTCTAGTATCTCCTATTGTAGCTATAGAGAGCCTTGATTTATCTCCTAGAGCCATACATGTAAGATGTATATGACTTGTTTCAATAGGTTCATCATGGAAAGGGGTGTGGTCATCTTGCTCTACAACATCCTCTCTTTATGTGGTAGGTGTTTCAATGGACACTTCAAAAGTTAATTGGGGCTACCTTTGTTTCAAGGCCTCTACTACCACCAACTTAAATAACCCATAATGGGATAGGTATTTCAATTTTCTATTTTGCACTTCTAGAGACACCTCTCTCAAGGATTTGAATTAAAAATAAGAAACATTAATAATTTTTTGATGTCTCAAATATACCATTAAATGAAGATGAGAATTATAGATAAATGAGCACATTCCCTCACAAGTCACATACTAAATGAGTGTATACACCACCTCTAACCATACATCTAGTAGTGAGGTCTGCAAGATGCCTTGACTTGGCACCATTTGAGTTCACTCTCCTAGATTCAAAAACTCCTTGCAAATGCCTTCTAAATTTGGTCTACCAATAGGAAAACACTACTCCCCAGTGTTAGGCAACCCTATAGAAGCTGCAAGAAAATCCACATCAAAAGGAAAATCAATACCCATTATTACAATTTTATCCTCTAGTATCCCATGTTGAAATCTAGGGCAACTTGGTCATCAAATATCTAGAATCATTTGAAAGACTTTGTCCAACCTACTACCTTAAAAATATGATATATGTCTAGATTTTCCTTTAGCTAGTCAACACCTCTCAACTCTCTTCAGTTATATCCACTACCCATTGTGTTCAAACTTCAAACCATTTCCCTTTGCAACCCTACCTATGCAATGTGTTTCCACACAATGCCATTGTTATTATTTGTTATCAAATATGCCATAAATAAAAATACTAAAAAGAAGTACATGTAAGGTGTCTACATTGGGATTGGACACATGAAAACTATTAGGATAACTTAATAACTTTATAGGATGGGTCATAAGTACATGATACTTTCCCCACAAATTAAAGAGTTGCACAAGATTTTATGAAGTTTTGTTGTAAGTGAAAATTTCAAATCATACATAATCATATGTTGAAGATTCAATGTACCACCTCATTTAATATTGTGTTATGTGTGATTTATTTATATAGTCTCTTCGTTATTCTCCATTGCCTTCTTCCCAATTTTTGAGAGGAATTATGTAATGCCCCTCATTTTGGCTTGAGATAGTTGATAGTTTTATACTGCACTTTGACAGTTAGAGACATTTGAGTTATTAGACTTTGGTTTATGCTTACTATGATCATGATGGACTATATTTGACTGATGTGGTTTTTGATTTGTGTTATGAGTTTTAGGATGACATTACTGATATTCCAGTTTATGAGGTATGATGACATGTTTAGTTGATGGATAATCATTTATGTGGAATATTCTTATCATGATTTATGTGATTTGTTGGTATCTAACTTATAGTTAGAGATGTTTATGTTATTATCATGCTTTCGGAGAGGGGACAGTGTAGCATTGCTCGTTCTGAGCACCCTACTACACTGTGAATCCCTAACTCTGTATGTGTATGCAACATATTGTTTTGATGCAGGTTGCAAGTACTGGGCCTTGACTCCACCTGAATTAGCAGGTCTAAGTGGGCCCTTGCACTAATGGATAACGTTGATGGGAGATAACATGAGGTTTTTCCCTAGGTCAAGTTTCAGTCTTCAATTTGTGGTTGTGGGTCGTGATGTTGTTCTTTGTAATGTTGTTCTTTGGTCCTCACTTCAAATTGTTGGTTGTATAGTGGTATGTGGAGTTATTGTCAAGTTTTTGGTTAGTTAGCCCATGTGTATTTTGGTAATGCATTAATGGAGTAATATTATTTTAATAATGTTAATAGCATGCCAAATATAATAGTATTTTGTTTAGTTGTAAAACTTGGAATATTATTTAAGTAAATTTTAATATAGATTAAAATTAATTATTTTAATGTTTTTAAAAAAATGTCTGAGTCATAAGTTTTATTATGGTTAATTAGTATATTGTTATTTAAAGAAAAATATTGAGTAATAATTCCAAATTGGGGAATCTCTATTATAAGTAAAAATTTTAAATTTCTCTGAGGAGTGGGATTTTGGGTAATGGATTTTGGATAGTGGAAATTTATGAGTTGTAGCTATTTTTTCTTCTAGGGAGTTATTTTTTAGGGGGAAAATGGTCGGAGGAAGGGGGGACAGAAAATCAGAAAATCAAGGAGGGACTGGAGGCACCTTAAGAAATTGAAGCTTGGAACAAAAATTTCTAGGTATGTCTTAAGGATAACTGAATAAAGGTTATTGTCTCTCTGTATGAATCTCTTTCTTATATTGTTTTCTTGTCTGAAACCCTCATGTGCATGCATGATAGTTTAAACATTTCATCAATCTGCCATTTTCATGACTTGTGGAATGCGCATACCCTCTTGTCGCCATCTGTATTAAGAGAGAGTTTCGTGTAATTCTTTAACCTGGGTCTTTTTTTTTGGAGCCTTTTAATTTTGCCATGATTGATAAATCCAGTTATCATCTTTTTACCATTCGACTTACTATAACCCTATGGTAAAACAATTGAACACCCATTTATCAAATCAATTGCAAACTCTAAGTTGATGCTTCTGGTTTTGGTGTCGAAAGGCCAATTTATATTGATGTCTATATCATTTCAACTAGATCATTCTTGACCTATTAATTCTTCCATCTGACATAACCAGTGTGTATTCTTTTGAAAGCTACTAAAGCTTCTTCAATAATTATGTTCTTAAATTTGTGATTTCCTTTATATAATGCAAAACATATTGTTCTCCCAGCTACCATGTGACTACAAAATTTGCTAATCCATTCAATCTTTATAAGATTTTGTAATAAACCCTTTTAAGTTACTTGAGTGGGCGTTACCTTTGTGACTTCCTTTGGAGTTTATTTTGAGATCTACCAGGCTTTGGTGCTTCTGCCATATTACATTTAGCAATGGGAGTTGATTAAAAACTAGGAGAGCCCTTTATTCTATGGTAAGATGTTACCAAGTAGAGTGTTGGGTGGTTGACAGAAGATGAAGCTTTCGATGGACATTTCCTTGCTACACCAAACCAATGATGACAACCGTGAATCCAATTCCTTTTTTCTCATCAATGGTGGTATATATATATATATATACAATTGAATTTTTTTAAACTAAATCTTTAGCAAGCATTTACCAGTTAACCTATTGCAATCCTTTGGCCAATCCCCCTTTATATTCTTCAATATTTATCAATAATTTCTTCATAGCTTCTGCAATCAATTATTCCTGGAGAGAGATCACATGCAATCCCTTTTTGCTAAGAAGTATAATGAATCATTTGAAATGAATCGATTCTTTACCTCTGGAAGAAACATTAACTATCAAATTTCCTGTAAAGAATGGTCATTCAATTTCTTAGTTCTACCATCATCATAAATGATCACTGTATGGTCTTATGAGGCAAGAAATCATTAGATCAAGTGCTTTGTGTGGCATTTATAATTAGCTTTCTTTTTCTAGATTTTATTCTTCATTTTATGATCTATTCTGCTTATGTGCGTCCAATAGGTTATAAAGAAAACTAATCTCTCTATAGTTCAATTAATTTTAAGCTCAGAAATTTTATTTTGGCAAGTATTTTAAATAGCAATTTGTTTGGTTGGAAGGTATAGGTTAGGTGGAAATTAATAATAGAAGGTTGCTTGGTGAAACTTCTGTTATCTAATAGTTGGATTGTATTTATATGACTATAAGCTATGCTTATTACAGAATGCCCTATTCATTGCATCAAAATATAATTAATTTTTCTTTTTACTCTTTAGATATATCTATTTCTATATATTGCACTCCTATAATAATCAAATCTATTTCAAATTAAATATTTTTTTTACAAGGAGTCACCTGAAGTGCTAAAAGATAAATCTGTAAGGAAGTAGGACAAGAATAATAAGTCCTAAATTTAATTGTTTAATTAAAGAAATTAGTCATGGCATAAACTGAATATTGTTTGTTTTTTTATTTTACTTAAATATAGGATTATTTATAATGTTAAAATGTTTAATCAAGATCATGGAAATTTGAGTTTTAGTACAAGTAGATAGTAAGTAAATATTTGTTAGTATCGTAAAATTCCCTCTTAGTAGTTTATGTTGTAGAAATTTACAACCCTATAGGGACCAACTAGATAATGGAATATGTGCTCTTGCTTACTTTTTAGTAGTGTTACTCTAGAGGCCTAGAGTGTGTTAATTTTATGCAATACCTTGTGATAGTGATGAGTTATGTTATCACCTAGGGTTTTAGAGTTTGATATTGTGGAAAAATAATTATGCATTGATTTTTGTGTCAAGAGATTATATTGTTACAAAAGGAGAGACACCTTGCATTATAATTTTATGCTTTTGATGACCCTTATCTGGTTGGTTAGGGGTTACTAGTTGCATGTAGGAGAGTGGATTCTATGGTGGGGTCGGTTCCCAAAGTGGCTACCTAGGTAACCCCATGGAAGTTGTAATCAAGTGATAACTTAATAATTTATTTAGGTGGATCAGGTAGTAATTTACATAATAAGATAAGTAAGATGCCTCACCCATGCCTTGAGTGCTCTCATAGGCTAAGGATGGGATGAGAACGCCTAGTTGGCAAGGTCGACATCCTTATCTCCATGAGATGATATGTTGGCTCCACATATGTCACCCTATGGGGCTGGTGCCTAGAGAGAGGCTACTAGGGTAACCATAGATGGGGGCTAGTTTCTAGTGAGAGATAGCCTGGGTAACCCATGCTAGGACCATGTGATGACACTCTCCCTACTACAACTTAGTTACTTCCTCTTTATCTTTTGTTGTAGCCTCTGGAGTACTATCTTGTCTTGATGATTTGAGTAGTCTTGATGACTTGTGTACTCTTACTGATCTGAGTTGTCTATGTCAAATTTGTATATGCTTGCTTGTATCCTTCTACTTAGTGGAACCTCATTTTTATCTCCTAGCTCAGAGGGGTGGACCTCAAGGTTCCACATGGTTGGGAGGAAGAGCCTAATCCATTGGATGTTCTTGGTTGTCTTGATTCATGATCACTACAATCGTGATTCTAGTTCCAGTTTTGTACTTGCATCCTCAAAGATGTATTACACCTTCCAAATCTTGTTGCATATTGTAAACTGATGTAATTGGTCATCAATCTTGTAATCATGTAATCTTGTATTTGAACTTTGTAACTATTCATATCTATAAATGAATGATGTAAATTCTCTTTGGTTGTATTATAATGTATAGCTTGTATTGTTATAATTTTATATTTATCTGATGCAGTTATGTTCCTTAGAGATGTTAGCTGTTCATTTTATTTAATGTTGTTAATAGTGTAATTTTTTTAATGATTAATGCATTTACTTGCTTCAAAAAAAATATTTCTATAAATTTTGCTCTAGTTAGTCTAACTCTCTAAGGTTGCATGATGGGGCATCACAAGTTATGACATTCTATGGACTATCATCACTGATGAGGTTTGTCGCATACACCTTATTCATTATGTCCATCTCAATGTTTTAAAGCCTCTTAAATAGACCTTTAGCATTTTATTATATGGTATAGGTTAGTGGTAAAGATGAAGAACTCTTAGAAAAACATGTGGATGTTCTTTAAAGTGCAAAAATGGGATCCATGAGAACTAGGTAAGTATGATGCTAAAAAATGGTCTCATGTTTTTCCTTTTGACTATGATGATGTGGAGAATGCTATTTGTGTTCTACTTGGACTAGAGTTCTTGTTATAATGTCCAAGGGTTCTATAGTATTCAAAGGTGGTTTTAATTTTTCTCTCTAATGTGATGAACCTACTTCAAGATCCTGATTTCCTTAAATTGCTTGCTTTTGGGTATGTACGAGATTATCTAATTTCTAAAGAAAGGTTCTATAATGATGTCATTAGATATAGTTTGTTTTAGGGAGAATCTCTTGTTGGAATAATACTTTATTTGAAGTATATTATGAATGACTGTCATCACTTGTATTTGTAGACACCCAAATTTGTCCCAACTTTGTTCATGTCTAGCAACACCTTGATAAATACATCACTTAGACATCATGTAGCATTTTGTCCTAAATCCCACTCTTAATCCCATTTATCCATTAAGCCAATTAATTAAATAAATTTTATTTATTTAATTAATATCCCAATCACATCCTTATCCCACTTAGCCAATTAATTAAATAAATTTATTTATTTAATTAATTTCACATTCATAATCCCACTTTTCAATTAATTAAATAAATTTTATTTATTTAATTAATTTCCACATCATATCTTATCTTATCCTATTCATTTATCCAATTAATTAAATAAATTTTATTTATTTAATTAATATCCAACTCATATCCCAACTAATTCAAATATTTTATTTGAATTAAGTTCTCACATTTCATTATAAGCTGACTTTCCAATTAATTAAATAAATTTTATTTATTTAATTAATTTATCTTATCATTTAGCCAACATGTGTGCCTCTTTCATTTAAAAAAGATAAGTGGTACTACAGCCTTTTATTTAATATCTTTTATATGTAGTACTTTTTATGTACACAAGCACACATGAGCCCTATCCTCCTTGACACTTGTCAAATGACTACAACTCCCTTGAAGAGTGGGATAACCGAATCAATCCTAGCCGTCCACATCAATCAATTAGCTTTTTAATCTCAGCCGTCCATTGGAACCAAGCCTTTCCTATAAATCAAACCCCTCATAAGCCATTAGAATGCATTGAGCTTCAAGTACCCTTATTCTGCCAAATTTTCTATAATGCATGGAGCTTAAAGTACCATTATTCTGTTGAAATATCATTAGAGCCTTTGCATCCTTCAACTATCATCCTCATATCATCTTCATCTTAATGTTATGCTGCAGAAATGAGCACCCAACATTCCTCCAACAATAATCCTTCAAAATCTTGCATGCTCATGCGAGGTGGAGAAGAGCAATGGAGATAAATCAAGCATAGCGTGGAGATCGGTTTGCATTTGCATTTTTGTTATTTTGATTTTCATGTTGTCTTGTGCTTCATTGTGCATTGCTAGGGTTTTATCATTGTTGGTTATTCATTTGCCCTAATTTGCAATTTTACCCTAACATACATTTGGCACGCCCGGTGGGACTCACTTCGTTTGATCTTTTTTGCAGGTTTTTGTAGTAAAAATTTGCATTCATCTAATCCCCATTGTTGAGTTTTGCAGGTTTAATTAACTTTTTGTTGCAGATTCGCTGTTTTTTTGACAAAACCCTAGGTTTGAAAGATTTCATCATATCTTCCAAACGGCTGCAAATTTTTCTACAAGATTTTAGTAGAAGTTTGTCCATGATATAAGGAAGCTACAGCAGAAAAATTTTGGGTTTATCGCGATTTTTGCAAGATTTATCACGTTTTTATGTTTTTTCATAAAATCGCAATTCTGGGCGCAAATCAGCGAATTTTTCAGAAATTTTTACATTTTTGGAAATCTCTTGAAATTCTAATGAGGGTCTATGTTTTGGAGATTTAATTTGGAGGTCGTTTACTATGCGAAAAAATTAGATCTTTGCCGACTGTACTATTTTCATAAATCCGTATTTCTGGGCGCAAATCAGGGAATTTTTCTGATTTCTTTACATTTTCGGAAAGCTCTCTGAAAATTAATGGGGGTCTCTTTTTTAATTTTTTAATTTTCGAATCAAAAATCTATCGAAATAATCAAATCTAATTCGGCTATGCATCTAAAATTACAATTTTCCTTGCCTGATGAGCCTATTTTTATGCCTACATTATAATATCTTTTTTTTTTTATGTTGTAGGTGATCATAAGGAGCTGGAGCAACATTGACATCAACATCTACAATAATTTGGATAGCTAATTAACCAGGTGTAATCATTTCATTTCTCATATTCTAATAATTGTTTGCAAACACATTTGGATTTTGGGCATAAAATGAACAATTGTTTGCAAATTCACATCAAAACATTCAGCTAAAACGAACCATTGTCTTTCATCACATTTGGATTTGGGCTTTAAAACAAACAAGTGCTTGCATTGTCTTCCACACATTGAACTTCTAAGGTTAATGAACCCCATGCGAGTGTAACCAAGTAAATGTGTATGCTCTCTCCTCGCGTTCCAACACGAACTTGGAGATCAAAAACATTTACTTGTGTTGCTTTTGTTTAGCCTTAGAGAGGCCTGCCTTGGTATCCACCCCAAGGGAACGACCTCAAGCGGTACTTTCATCCGGTCCGCTATAAAAATCAGAGGATAAGGCGAAAGCCAAGTCTAACCGGTATTAGCGCTCACCATACAGTGCTAACTCGAAAGGAGGTGTACCATTGTGTATATTAAAACTCCTAGTAGGGTTAGTTAAAGTCTTAAGTGGCTTGCTGGATGCTCGTGGGGTGCCGGTCCCCCGGATTTTCACTAGAACCTCCTTGTGATAGTGGCCTTGCCTTGACTAGGATTTGTTGAATTGTCTTCACGTGCTTGCTTAACCAACATCACATTCTTCCAAACTAATAACTTGCTTATGTGTCTTGCGTGAGTGATTCATGTGTGTATATGCATAATCATTTGTTTGAACATTGCCAAATCAAGCTATAAACACCCAAACACATAAAAACAAGTCATCCTACACATTCTTCCAATAACATTCAAACCCAATCACTTTCATCCCAAACATAGCTTAGTCATCATCCAATCCAAACATAGCCAAGTCATCCAAACAAGCCACATCATCATCCAAATCCCTAAACAAACACTTGTTAAAAGGACTTAAGACAAACACTTGGTGACAACATGTCTACGCTAGAGGACCTAGAAATCAAATTCCAAAGATTCCTCCAAAATCTTTATCGAGGATCACAACCCCTAAACCAAGATGCCATTGAAAAATTACACTTCTTCATCCAAAAAGCTCAACCCCATGCAAGACAATCACCTCATCTGCAAAACCTCGTAACCCAAGTTCAACACCTTTTAGCCACTAGTCAAGCTCCACAAGTACAACAATCCTTAGCCATTCACTATCAACATAATCCACCTCATAGCCACATGTCATATCCATCCACTTCCTATCAACTTAATCCACCTATCCACCAAGTCAATGCCACATCAACCTATGAACATCCACCTCAAGTTTATCCAATCCCTCATGCCATCATTCCAATGCACTACCAAGCCCATCCACAAGGCAACCAAGTGTCCTCACAAGAACAACATCCAAGTCCCAATGGCCTTTTGTACATAAATCAATCAGGTCCCAGTACACCTTTTCAACAAGACCACCAAGCACCATTGATAGACCTAAGTCCACCTTTCCAACAAGAAGCACATCCAAGTCCAAGTGGTCCCTTGTACATAAATCAAATGAGTCCAATTTATCCTATGCAAGACTTAATTACCTTTGACAAGGGAGATACCGATCTAGAGTGGCCACCACCATCCAATCACATGCTAACACATGAGCCAACAAGTTCTATCCCAACACCAACATGTGATCCCATTCCTAGTCCATTGATCCCTTTACCTTCCAAACCACCAAGCCCCTCATTACCTTCCTCACCATATCATTCTAATCGTTCACCAAAGGATATGGCTGAGATAGTTTTACAAAGAATGCTTGAAGCAAAACTCATTGAACTTCCTGAAGTTAAGCCATGTGAAGAAAGTCCATATGATGAACATAATTATTGTGCATACCATAGGACCAAAGGCCATAATACAAATCAATGCCCAATATTTGTTCCAATTGTTTACAAGGTGTACCTACCTATCATGGGAAAACATGCCACATCATCCCAATCCTATGTGTCACCCCCATCTAGTCAAAATCCTAATCCATCCAATCCAATTAGCTCTCAACCTAATCCTCGTCCTAATCCTAATCCAACACCATCTACTATTATCATCCATCCATTATATTGCTCATCCACACATACACTTGCAAAGGATGTGATCCATTGGCTACTAGCTAGGAATAAACTACCTCCATGTCAAACACCCATTCATGAGCCTACCAAAGAACTTCCAAAGGTCATGTCCAATCATATAATCCCATCATGTGGTCCACCTCTCGTTGAGCCTATCAAAGATCCCTCCATTAACATTCTTAGCCCTTTAAGCCCATCATGTGACCTACAAGCCATCAAGCCTATTCAAGAGTCTTCTATCATTAATCCAAGTCAAGAGTCATCATGTTCTCATGTTGTTGACCAAAAGCCTATCCAAGAACCTTCCACTTTCATCCAAAGTCAAGAGGTATGTCAAAGGTTTAATCCTAAGCATGTGGAAACATTAAGCCCTAGTCCAACTCATGATCAAAACACTTTCATGCAACCCATCCATAACATTTACCTTCTTTATGATCAAGATGATACCTATGAAGAAGCTATCCATGAGCACCTTGATCCTATCCATAATCCTATATCTATCCATGAGCAAGATATCCACATTGCTCTTAGTCATATGCCATCTAGCCCTATCCGTAATGAGCAAACATCCACTTGTCATGATGAGACACTTGTCCCCCAAGTAAGCATAAAAGATCAAACAAATAACTTGGATCTTAGCGAACATAATCAAGATCCTAATGATCCTCCTTCCACATCCACTATCGATTCCACTTCAAATCCACCATCATGTCCTATTGGTCTTACTACCCTTATGCATGAATGTTCTTCCTTAGGACAACAACAACCATTGTCCTCTACTTCACCTTCTCCATCCAACAACAAACTCAAGTCTAGTGTTCAAACCATAGCTAGTCCCATAGTCAATCACATACTCCAAAACATGAACTACCAAGGTAAAGGTCTAGGCCTTTATGAACAAGGTATTTTGGAGCCAAACCATGTCAAAATCCCTCCATGCTCATATGACCTCGGATACACACCCCAAGGTAAACAAGGCCAAGATGTTGGTAATCCCTTCATGCATCCTAAACCTACCACTTTCCATCGTACCCCCCATCATCTACTCAAAACATATGTTTCCATTCCACCTCCATCATCCTATAAATGTCAAAAGCATGTGACCATACACCTTCCACCATCCACTTTGCCTCCACTTTTACCAACTCCAAATATCCCTCCATCCACCTTGCCACCATTGCTTCCAACACCTAACATACCGATCATTCATAAGTATCCTTACATCCATAATCATGGCCAACAAAAGCACACATCGTTTAAACATGAAGCTTCCAATCATTTCATCCACTCCACCCACCCCATGGGATTCCAAAATAAACATTTGGATGCCTTTACTTATAAAGCCAAAAATCCAACTAAAAATCCAAAGGACTATCATGCCTTAGGGCACAAACATGAAAAATCAATGCAAAAAACCAAAGCAAAGCAATCCAAAAAGCTATCCAAGCCCATACCTCCAAAAGCAAAGCCCAAAAGCAAAATGGTTTGGGTTCCTAAGCAAACAACTAGCAAAGCGAATGAGGCATCCTCATCCACATCTAAGCAACCATCCAAACCCTTACCTCCAAAAGCAAAGCCCAAAAGAAAAATGGTTTGGGTTCCTAAGCAAAAAACTAGCAAAGCAAATGAGGCATCCTCCTCTACATCTCAAGAATCCCAATCACCTATCTCCATCCAAAAGCCTACTTCCATCCAAAACTTCCATTCCC
This sequence comes from Cunninghamia lanceolata, assembly GCA_027924645.1. Lineage (NCBI taxonomy): Eukaryota > Viridiplantae > Streptophyta > Pinopsida > Cupressales > Cupressaceae > Cunninghamia > Cunninghamia lanceolata. The sequence goes on along the minus strand of BSBN01000650.1, from coordinate 2,026,341 downwards.
TTCAACAATCCCACAAGCAAAACAAAAGCACTAAAAATACTAAATCTATGTGGGTTCCTAAATCACTTCATCAACCATCTCCTAAGCAAACATCTCCATTGCTTCCTACACCACCATCTCATCAAAAGCTTCAATGTTTATCACGGTGTGTGCAACCATTGGTCATGGTTCCCTTCCACTCCGCAACACCTCCACACAACTACATCTCCCCATCTTCATTCCATAAGCCTATATAAATCCACACCATAAGCTACTAGCCTACCCTACCATAATTCCACATCATAATCTATTATCTACCTAATCCATCTCCCATCCATGCAATCCTTTATCAACATCTATGAGCATAATGATATGGTCCATGCGAGGACATCCATCTCCAACGGGACTACCAACATCCATCGAACTAGACACTTGAGTCCCTCCTATCCATTACCATGGTGAAAACCTAGCAAACAGGCGCCATGTGTACTTGTCAACCCATCTAAAACAAAAAAAAATCAAAAATCAAAAAGTAAAGAGAAATCCCTTCGTCCAACGGTGAAAACCTGGTAAACAGGTGCCTTGGATAAGTACCATGATGAAAACCTGGCAAATAGGCGTCATGTGTAGGTTGATCTTCTATGTCACTTACACTTGGGGGCACATTGTCTCATCCAACCTATCCATTTCCAAACTATCTATCCCATTATATCATTTACCATCCTACCATCCTTAGCCATTACATAAACAAGCCTATCCTATTGAACCCATTTATCCATTCATCCATCCTTCCGCCTTTTGATTTTGATGAAGACATAGGGGCAAAATGTTGAAACATGTTTGGATATTTCTTGACATACCTTCTTTCCAAACCAAGTCCTATCCAATGACTATTTATCCATCCCATTCAACCCAATCTATCATGTCATCCCTTGGTCATGAACTTGTCATGTAAAAATCCTAGAATGGGGCAAGTTATTCTTCCTATGCAACATAGCCTTTGGAGATCACATCCTAGCTCCCTTATGCTCCATCCACTATGGCATATCCTTATCACGAGCTTTCCATCTTATAGCTTATCCCCATCTGTCTAGCATGAGCTTTCCACTATAGCCTACCTATCTGTTTATCATGAGGCATGCATACATACCTTATACGGCCTATCCTCTTATTTATCCATCCAACTCTCATGAGTCTTCCATCCCATCCAACTATCATCAGTCTTTCATCTTATCCACTATCATCCATCCTTTTATCCATCCAATCCATTCATCCCTCCTTGCACTTAGACTTGGTTTTCCCTTATCATTGGTATCAAGCACAAAGGCTACCCAAATTGTAAATCCATTGACATCCCAAAACATTCAAAAAAATCTAAAAAAATCAAAATATCCCAAAAAAATCAAAATATGTCGAAAAATCCAAAAAATCAAATATCCAACAAAAAATCCAAGCAATAAGATCAATTCAATCATCATCCAAAATAATCCACTCCATCAACATCAATCAAAATCATCATCATCATCATCAATTCTTCCTATCAATAACGTTCATTCATCCATTTCAATCAATCACTTCTTCCAATCATATCAATCAAATCAATCTAAGCAATGATCTTAAATCCAAGTCACATTAATCCATATTAAGCAAGCCAATCAATCAAAGAACATTATCCAATCAAATCAACAAGTTTTTGATCCAAATCTTGTCATGAGCCAAATCAATCATCATCAATCATCATCAATGGGATATAGCGTTCCCACATCCTTGTGTTGATCTAGGGATATAGCTTTCCCCGCAATGACAACACTACTATCATTATCAATGAAACAATCAATTATTGGTTTATGACTTGACAAGGGCCATACTTTGTTTGTTTTACATCCTTTGAGCATACTGAGAACACTTGCTTATGCTTAGATTGAGTGGATACTCTAATCATCACACCATCACTATCATCATTCAAAACAATCCAATCATCAAAACAATCAACCCAGCAATAGCAAACATCAAAACCAAAGCACATCAAGCTAGCCATCAAAACAATCGAATCACTTTAACAAATCAAAGGCAGCTCAATCCACCACATATCATCACATCATCAACATTTCATTAATCCATAACTTGATCAATTCAACCCAATCTTTATCATCTCATCAATAAAACACAACATTAGAACTACATCTCATTTCCATCGTTAAGTGCCTTGATCCCGTGGATATAGGGTATGTAGGCAGTCTGGCGTACGAAGGAAGTGCCCAGATTCAGGCACAAGCGATTTTCCTCTTTCTTCTCTCATCATTTCTTCTATCATCTATCTTATACATCATCAATAAATAACTTCTTCCAATCAATCTATCATAGCACATCAATCTCAGTCAAATCAATCTTCATCCATCATATCATCATCCTCAAAATCATTCCAAGCAATGATCCAAATGCAAGCCCATCCTTAATCCATACCAATCAAGTTAATCAATCAAGCCAAGTTATCCAAACGCAATCCATGGTCTTGATCCTAGCCTTGTTGTAAGCCAAATCAATCAATCAACTAGCCAACCAACTCAGCAAACAACCTTGTGTTGATCTAGGGATATAGCTTTCCCCGCCATGACAACACTCTCAACACTATCATCAATTGACAACCAATCATTGGTTTACAGCTTGAAAAGGGCAATACCTTGTTTGTTTTTGAATCATTTGTGCATGCTTGCTTGCTTGCTTGTGTGTGTTATCATTTTATCTTGCATTTGTATCACATCTGTAACTTTCCAGCTAATATTCATATCTTGTGTATGTTGGAATAGCTTTTTGCACTATCCTTTGCATCTAAGGTCATATCATACCTTTTGTGCATTAGGACTTTAATGCTCTAAGTTTACTTCCTCATACGTTAGACAAGGTTGTATTATGCTGGGGCACGAGACACATTGTCACCCTAGTTCCTTATACCTTGGTGCATAACGTCTAGTGCTATATCAAACATCATGGTTGCTCACCTTCATTGCAGCATAACACATCTTCATTTCTTCAATCTATCCCTTTATCTTTCTTTCTTAGCCAATCCATTTCTTTTCGAGAGCATACCCATGTTTGTCCAACCCGCCTATCCTCTCGAGGGGGCATCATCATCCCATCATCTTTCCATCATCATCATCATCCTATCTTTCCATCATCATCATAATCCTCATCATATCCTTACATCATCATCCTATCTCAATATTATTTTCCTCTATCCATACCTTAACTTCTTTGAAATGATGTTACTCAACATAAATCTCATCATCTCGAACATCATCTCAAAGAGGGGCAAAATGTAGACACCCAAATTTGTCCCAACTTTGTTCATGTCTAGCAACACCTTGATAAATACATCACTTAGACATCATGTAGCATTTTGTCCTAAATCCCACTCTTAATCCCATTTATCCATTAAGCCAATTAATTAAATAAATTTTATTTATTTAATTAATATCCCAATCACATCCTTATCCCACTTAGCCAATTAATTAAATAAATTTATTTATTTAATTAATTTCACATTCATAATCCCACTTTTCAATTAATTAAATAAATTTTATTTATTTAATTAATTTCCACATCATATCTTATCTTATCCTATTCATTTATCCAATTAATTAAATAAATTTTATTTATTTAATTAATATCCAACTCATATCCCAACTAATTCAAATATTTTATTTGAATTAAGTTCTCACATTTCATTATAAGCCGACTTTCCAATTAATTAAATAAATTTTATTTATTTAATTAATTTATCTTATCATTTAGCCAACATGTGTGCCTCTTTCATTTAAAAAAGATAAGTGGTACTACAGCCTTTTATTTAATATCTTTTATATGTAGTACTTTTTATGTACACAAGCACACATGAGCCCTATCCTCCTTGACACTTGTCAAATGACTACAACTCCCTTGAAGAGTGGGATAACCGAATCAATCCTAGCCGTCCACATCAATCAATTAGCTTTTTAATCTCAGCCGTCCATTGGAACCAAGCCTTTCCTATAAATCAAACCCCTCATAAGCCATTAGAATGCATTGAGCTTCAAGTACCCTTATTCTGCCAAATTTTCTATAATGCATGGAGCTTAAAGTACCATTATTCTGTTGAAATATCATTAGAGCCTTTGCATCCTTCAACTATCATCCTCATATCATCTTCATCTTAATGTTATGCTGCAGAAATGAGCACCCAACATTCCTCCAACAATAATCCTTCAAAATCTTGCATGCTCATGCGAGGTGGAGAAGAGCAATGGAGATAAATCAAGCATAGCATGGAGATCGGTTTGCATTTGCATTTTTGTTATTTTGATTTTCATGTTGTCTTGTGCTTCATTGTGCATTGCTAGGGTTTTATCATTGTTGGTTATTCATTTGCCCTAATTTGCAATTTTACCCTAACATACAGTATTTACAAATGCAATGAAAATAAGCTTTGAAAATGACTATGTTGTCATCTTTTGAACTGTCATGAATTCACACAAAAATGAAATTGAAAATAATTTTGCATGAAAAGTGTCAAGGGTTTTTGATGTCATTCATTTTCTTCTCAGTCATGCTCCATGTCCTTCTCATCAACACCCTCTTGCAATAGAACCTATGCCTCCTTAGCCTCTGGATACTATTGGTGCATGTTCTTATACCAGTGCTTAAAATATTGAATATCATATAATTTTTTAGGTTTTTCAAATATTAGGGTTGTTCGTTGCAATCTATTTATATGTTTTCGATACTTTTGGTTATACTCCAACTAGAAGAAATTGCATTTTAATCTAATGATACTATGTATTTTGACATTTCAAAGACTTTTCAATATAATTATAAGTGTTTACACCTTTTATCAAAAAGAAAAAATGATAATACATTAAGCCCATTTTAGTATAAATTATTGGTCAATGTTGTAAGAATAAGTATTATAAGAAATGAATACATGCACAAATATTTACACTAATTGATTATATTGACTATATTGTCAAAGGAAGAATAAGTTGGCAATTATAAAAATAAAATATAGATTTCAGATTTTGGTGAAATTATCTATAAGTTAGTTTATTAATCAAGTTCATGAATTTTCTAAATATATGGGTTGGTTGTGTTTGATATTGGTTGGGAACCATCTTCCTATTCTTCATCCTATGTTTTAATTGGCTCTTTTGAAATCCTATTTGAATTCTCTAGTTGGTCCCCTTTTGATTGAGACAAAATATTTGTCACACCTCTTCTCTCACAAATAGAATTCTAAATTACAATGGCCCTATCAAATAGAAATATTTGAACATTGTAGCTGGTTGTATAGAGCCTCAAACAATTCTATAATATAATAAGATAATTCTATAATATTTTCTTAAGTTTGTTTCATAGCTTTGAATTCAAAAATGATAAGGCACTAAAAACTCTTTCATCCTCCAATGAACCCAAAATCATGGTTTGACACAAATATGCAAATTTGAAATATTCTAAAATAGAATATTGTAGAATTTCACTCAAACTTAATTATTTCCATAACTCGGTGATTAATCCATGTTCCAAAGGATGATTGAGAAATTTATACTATTCAATCATTGTTGATGCGAACCTAAAAAAATGTTCTACTAACTTTATCTTATCTATTTTTCCTTTTATCTATACTCCATTTCATTCTACTAAAATGATTGTCCGTGTACCTCACATTGCTTTGAAAATCCCATGGTGAACTAATAGAAGACACACTAATGACATTCCATTATTAAGGATAAACTATAGCCACTGCATTAAGAAGTTCATTGTAAAAGCCCTCAAACCACCACAAAAGTAAAATGAAGTAAAATGAAGTAAATAATCCACTTAAATACAACATCACAAAGTCAAAAGTAAATGATGTAAATAATTCTCTTCGATACAACAATCCAAATGGTAAAAAGGGTGTAATTAATCCACTTAATTACAATGTCACAATAAAATGGTAAGTCTCATAAATAAGATCCAATAAAGTCAATAAATCTTCATAAATAAGGATCCATAAGAATCATTAAATCTTGCAAAAGATAATCTCATCAATATAGATCAAATAAATTCATTAAATCTTTCAATTCGTGTGCTCATTCTAGGTAAAAGCACTATAAAACCATACACAAATTCCTTTGACAATCATGGCATAATACATTCAATAATCATGAACAACATGAATAAATAAATCAATATGCTCATCAATCACACGAACCAAGTGGTCCACCACCTACGAGCTGAGAGACAGGAGCATGGCTTAGGTGATTTTCCACCTAACCATGAAGTAATTACACTTCCCTGGATCCCTTGATGGAACAAAGGAAACCTAGCCCTACATGAAATGTCTAGCTACCTAGAAACAACTGGCAGGAGAGAATAACCAATGTAACCCTAATGTCTGATTGTGCAATTCTAAATAATGAAAAATAGATTGTCTCACAACAGGATGTGGCATATATATATATAAGTTTTGGTAGACAAATAAACATCTATTTCAATGTCATCTCAATTAGATCTAATCCTTTAAATAATAACTATAACGTTGGAAAATGTCCCCTTGAGGGATTTTCCCTCATAAGGTTTAGCTCCTGGGTCTTTTGCATGCATTTAGGACATCTTAGTTCATATTTTTGCATCCTGATGGAATGAGGCCTAGGTTTCATGGAAAAGTGGACCTAGGAGGACCCCTTGACCTTAACCCTACCCAAAATAGGGGGGAGGACTTGGGTGCTTGTGCCCTAGTCCTACCCTATTTTGGGTCAAGCCTAAAATTTAAATGTCAGTTTATGACCGTTATCTAGTCCTTTTGCCGACATGGTAAGTTTTGATTTTTGAAATCTTAGCGGGAGTGCTTGTAGTTGCATATATAAGCATGTTTAGGCATTCATTTGTAAACTAGATGTCAATTGTGATGTTCAAGTGTTCTCAAGGTGATTTAAGGCTTTCATTGTGTTGCAAGAGCAGACTTGTGTGTTTTGTGTGTTGATATTTGTAGATTTGGGTATCAATTTCCTCATGGAATAAAGAGTATCTTCCTCCCATGAGAGCTTCACTAAAAGGTGACATTATATTGTGTTTTCATCATTGATTCCTTTGGTTTTTTCGTCTACCTCACAAGGGCATGCACTCTTTATCAGACAATGGTGTTCAAAGACTTAAGTGTCCTCCAGGGCTTGACTGAGGCAAGCCTCTAAACACCACAAGTCCCAAACCAAATCTTGTGATTGCAGCTTATAGGTGTCAAATTTGGGAAAAGTGAAGTTGTAGAAAGGATTGGCAGGCATCAAGGATTTGTGATCTAAAGAGAAGTAGGACACCAAAGCATTTCTAGGACTCAGGCTCTCTCTCTAGTGTCCTCCACAAACAAATTTCTAGAAACAAAAGTTACAGGGTTGCTAGTGTCAGAAGGAGGTCTGGATCCCGCGAAGAAACTGGTACCTTGGAATAGGGCACTCGTGCCAGTGTCCCTGACTATTCCACTTTGGAGCCCCAAAAATAGGTACTCTATGATTTGGTATTTTACTCCTATCTGCAAGAGTTTTTTCTATTATTCATCAATTTGTTGTCGTATTTGCATAATTAGGCTTTCAATGGTCAATTGGGCATAGGAGAAGGAAAATTGATAATTAAATTCCCTAATCCAAGTTTCCCTACATCTCACAAATGATCTAGGGTATGATAGTGCTGACCACTTGACCCTAGATCCTTGAATGTATAGTGAAGAGGAGGATTTAAACATCAAAACACTAAAACTTTTACAAATCCAATTTTCCCCTAAATAGTAACCTAGTTCAATTTCTGAAAAGAGGAAAAGCCATCTTTGATAATCCACATTTGGCATCCTAGCCCAAAAAGTAACCCAATAACATTCCTAGATAAAAATCTACCTTCTTTCCCCAAGAAGTAAATAAGCAAATAAATAAAATCAATGAATAAAGATCCAAAATCACCTATGACCATCTCTAAATCCATTTCCCATGCATCAATAAAGAAAGCACACTTTTCAATCAAGCAGTAATGAAGAACATCATAAAGCAATATAGATTTTGTAATCTAATTCTATTCTCAATTCATAATTTCATGGTTTAAATAGATTGTAGAAACTAATGATTTTACTTCATATGCAAATACTATTTCATAATTCAATAAAAATAAATGATGAGGTTTGACTACTCCACTCTCATACAATGAGGTTTCATGCATACTTATGTCAAATATTAGTTCTATCTTTCCTCAAGATCAATAAGTAGAATAAAACAAATCAATGTTCTCCTATAAATCATTTCAAATCCCTTGCCAAAACTCCAATCAATGAAACACACTTTCTAAGCAATAATCCATCAATTTGTTCATACAGTTACATCCATAAGGTTGTCAAATTGATTTTATTTACTAATTCATATTTAAATCAAATTCCATAATATATTAAGCTTTCTAAATCATTCAATTCAAGTATACTAATTCTCTTCAAGAATTTTTAATAAGATAATGATATTTACATCATGAATTTTACTCCATCACTCTAGCTTATAAAGAAAGATAATTCTAATATCAATCTATTCATTCATTTCTGTAAGTATGAATTGGGTGTCTAAAATATGATTATAATCCTTAATTGTAATTCATTGTCATAAAGGATCAATGATTTTATGTTTAACTTGTTCCAATAAAATCTTGGTTTATGATTTATCAGTTCATAGAATTTGATATAAAAGATTAAAACATGTTTTAGTATTCAAATAATCATAAATGATAATCTATAATTAACTGCCTCTATTTTAAAATATATTAACTATTTAAAGTATTTAAACAAGCTACAGATACCAATAAATTGAGTTATAGGAGCTTTAATTCAACTATAGGCATTAAGCATATGTCTGCTATAGTAACTATGCAGATCTAAAAACAAATATATAGAAAAAGATAGTTACAGGATCTATAAAGAATGGTTGATAGTTAAATTGCTTCATGACTTAATTTATATGGCTATAGAAATAAATCAAGCTACTACAGAATCTAATTCTTTTATACAGTTTAGAACAGCGACCCAGCTATAGGAAAGGGCATCCAATCTGGTAATATTCATGCTAACGCCATGAAAAGATAAAAATTAGATTTATACGGCTAAGAGAATTTTGTTTCAAAGCTAAATTTAGAGGTTTTAAAGGCCAGCGACAGGAAAATCTAGAAACTACCAAAGGTAAGGAAAAATGCTAATTAAAATCTCTAATTTTTCAAGCTAATATTGGGCAGGTCAACCAACATACAAAAAGGATTGATTTCCAGCCAAAAATTGTAGAAAATAAGAGGGGAAACACCTACGTTTAAAGGCTAAAAACTAGCGACAGAAATTAACAAATTGGTGACAACAAATTAACAAGGCAGACTGAGCATAGAGAAAAGGCAAACACCTACCAAATAAGCTAAAGTTTATCAGTTTTATAGTCCACATCAAAGTATTTTAATTGCAAGGAAAATTAGAAGAAAAACTTGGGAAAAGTGATGGTCAAAGAATGTGTTTTGTAGCTGCTATCGCCTAAAACAGGACATGTTGTCGCCCAAACAAAACTTATTGTCGCTAAACAAATTTGCCTGTTATTTTGCTCAAAATTCTTCTCCTAATTAATAGTGTTGATCTTTTCTTTTGCCTCCCTTTTTATTGAAAAACTCTCTCCAAAAATGACATTCAAAAATAGGTTTTCTCAATTGCTTTTTGATCACTCAAGTTTGTTTTCAGTTTGCATGATAATTTGGCTTCCCAAAAGCCTTTGAAATTAAATAGATTAAACTTTATTTACTCATGTCACTTGCATGACAACATATCATTCATTTAATTTCTTTAATTAGATTTCTAAATATAATAATGTTATTAATACAATTTCTAATACATAATTACTTTAATAAAACAAGAAGTATTTACAATTAAAATAATATTAAATAATTTATATATACATATCTATTGTATTAAAATACAATTGTTTTAAACCTAATTATACATATTGTCATTCAACAATAACATCTATAAGAATAGAAAAACACTTATATATTTTTATTATTTAAATAATTTAAACACACTATTTATTTAAATATCATAAAATAAACTATTAAAATCAACCATTTAAAATAACCCATTTTAAATATAATTGAAAGAGCTTTTAATATTTATAATTGAATCATGCGCTCGAAAAAGACTTACTGTCGTAATTAAAATACAATATTATAAGTATCTAACCATTCACCACATTTATCATCCACACAATGATGTATAAAAATAAGCCATTCAAAATACAATATGAGACTACGTGAGTGTGATTGCATCATAGTTAACCATCCCAAATAGTTTTTTCCAAGTGACTAGAACACCTCTAACTCAACCATGTTCTCATCTTCAATGATTACCTGCATTCATTTGCACTCAACTCGACGTCAATAGGTTAGTGTCTCCAAAAACATAGCCAAAGCAAATCATTATAATCACATCGATAATATTCAATATTTAAATCAACTTTCCAATTTACTAAAATATAACTTCATGAGAATTACCTTCACACATGTGGAAGTTACCCAAAGTAAAACAATCATAGTAAATGTTCACTAATCTAGAATAATAATATTGTTGATAAAAATGAGACGTGACATCCTTCCCCACTTGGAAGAGACATCATCCTGATTTCTTATTACACATCAAAATAGTAATTAATCAATCTACCATCAAAGTATCAAAGTATCTTACAACAATACCAATAACTCAAAGTATCATTAAGGTATCATCAATTCAAAAAAAGCATGTTAATGTCCTTTTACATCCTCCCTTGTGGCACTACCCACCAAAGTATTGCTCCTACTTGACCTTATACAAACCAATATCTCAAGTTCACATTTAACATTGCATCCATCAAATAAATCCAAGTATAATCAATCAATTGATTCACATGGCACAATTGCCAATTCAATGTCTAATCCATCACATGGTACAACTACCAGTCAATTACATTTATTCTAGCATAAGAGTAACAACCACATCTTTAATGCACACCAAGAAGGCATAAATCAATTCATCATAGACATGAATCAATCATCACAATTCACATGCAACCACATGGTAACACAATATAATATCAAAAGATCAATACTCCCAAACAAACATTGGTCAAGATCTCCAACAATAAGACAAAACTCCAAAGGTGCACCGACTAGGTTATATCCAATGATTGTGCAAATAACTCTTCATATCATTCCTATTAATGGAATCCATTTCCTTTTTCATTACTTGTAACCAAACTTTATCTTCAACTTGATCTACAATTCAAAATTTCTCAAAAAACTCTTCCTTGTCTTCCTCACACTTTTGCACAAAAATAATTCAACTTCTTCAATTTTTTTCTATTCTATGCACTTGGCTATTCACTATATTCAGTTGTTTTATTTCTGTTGTTTAATTCTTTTCCTTTTTCTTTTGCCAATCAAATACATTTATCCAACCACAACTCATTTTTAAACAACTTGTCCTAGATTCATTTTTTTAACTCTCTATTCCAAAATGTCTTTTCACTATGATTTCTTTTCAAACCACAATTTTTTTTTTTTAAACAAAAGTGGTGGACCACTATAATTCCATTAAAATTAAAAGAAATTACAAACCCTGGTTCAGAGAGCATACTGGCAGGAAAGAACCAGGGAAGAAAACCTCCAGTTATAGCTCACAAAAACAAAAAAGCTCCAAACAGTTTACAAAAAATGGAGCAAGAGTTTGCATGAATAATTTAACAAAATATTACATTTTAATCATCGGACGGAGGAGGCAAAATCCCAAGAAAACTACTGACTAACCCAAATTCACTTCAGCATTCAAATCCTACACAACATAATTCGGATCCCCCACAGCCTGATCTTCAATGGGCAAACCTGGAGGGGAAGGAAGAAGAGGATGGAATTGAATTAAAAACAGCAGAGCTTGAAAAACTTCATCCACTCTGTTGGAGAAGCCTTCACCAATTTCACGACCATGAGCATGTAAAGAAAAGTGTAGAAAATCTTCATCCTCATGCAGTAGAGAAGAACGAACCGCATTAAAAATGCAATTGTGCGTAGGAGAGTGAAGAACTTGACATTTGGTGAAAAGACCACCAATGAGAGCTTCTGAACTAAATAAATCATAATTCTGAAAGGCTACATCAACACTTTCATCAGTAAAAAGAAAACGATGAACAAATTTCTCAATAAGCTGGCGAACTATACCAATATCCTGTAATAAGTCCATAGCATTAGAAATAAAAACCATAAAGATCTGAGAAGGGTAAAGAACTCGAACATGGCCTTCAAGTATGTCTCGGCCCACAACCTCCCGAATGACTTCCTCCACCTCCGGGCCGTCTATAGCAAAGACAGAACTTAAACCATCTGAAGACACAGAACCGATGAAAGCAGACTCCCATTTTGAAATAGGGAAAAATAAATGACGATTCAATTGAATTTCCATTGCATCCAACAGAGCAAACAACAATAGGAAAAGTATGGTTAAACATGTTAAGCAAAAGTAATATATAACCCAAAGGATCAATAGATCATAATTAGCAGGCGTCACCACCCAAAAGAGAAATGAATGCAACATGCTGTGAGCCGGTGCTGTAAGAAAGAAAGTACAAATAACTTGTGGAGGAAAGGAATCAATAGAATCAAAAAATCCCAACGCAGATGAACGACGCATGTGGAAATAATGACAATACCAAGAAAGAACTATAAACTGCCACAACCATGAAACCACACAAGTGAGTATTATTACACATACCTTAAACAATCAAGGCGTACTATATCCGCCAAATGTGTATATTGGTCAATTAAATCCTCATCAAAATAAGATAGAGAGGAGTCTAAATCAAAGCCCAAGTTAGCAATAGCGTCAGCCAATCTATTACCGTCTCGAAGGGTATGTGAAATAATATAGCTATCAAATGCATCCAAAAGATGCCATGCCTCTTGCAAGAAGTAATCCAATTGCTAATTAAAAGTATGATGCTTTTTCAAAGCATTAATAATAATTAAAGAATCACCTTCAATATGGAGATGAAAAAACTTTAAACTAATAGCCACCCTAAGACCCTCAACAAGAGCACGGGTCTTAGCCTGGTTATTAGTTCCATCAGAAATTTTACCAGAAAATGCTTTGAGGATTACACCTTTCAAATTTCGAAAGACCCCGCCAATAGAAGAGGGGCCTGGATTACCATGAGAAGCCCCATCAAAATTAAACTTAATGAAATCACCAGAGGGGGGCAACCACTTAACTAACCTTCTATCCACCTGAGAGACTGCAGAAGAATGTGAAAAAGAGAACAAACCTAAAGAGGGCCAGCCTTCCAAAATGGAATTATCCCATGAAGTAAAGTGGAGGGTAGAAGATTTTAATGATTTAAGATAGTTCACCACCACCTCTGAGATAGAATTTTCAATAATAAAGGAAATAGACTGAAAATCCTTACTAACATTTCTAAAAATCCTTCGATTCCTTTCCAACCAAATATTCCAAATAACAATAGAAGGAGCAACTATCCAAATAACAGCAAAAGTAGAACCTTTGAATAGAATGGGCCAACTTTTAAGAAGATCCAACAAAGAATTAGGCAGAGGAGAAGACCAATTTAATTTGGAAAAGAGCCAAGTCCAACATGAAAAGGCAAAAGAACAAGAAATAAACCACAAATTTTTGCAATGATGTAAATTCCAATAATTTTCTCTTCTGTGTCCTTCTCTATCACAATGTGAACAATGTAAAATCTTCTTTTCTTGAAATGACTTCTTAGTACTTGAAAAAGCATTTGTCTTTTCTTTTCCTTTACCTTGATACATGAGACTTCATACTTAGTCCCCACAAACTCAATTTTCTTCAAGATTTTCAAACCAACATTATCATCAAAACAACTAGCTATGATAGCAGATTCATCATCATTTTCATCCTTACATTCTTTAGCAATAAGCAACTTCAGCAACTACCAAGTGATTGATCAAAAGAACACAAATCATCTATGTCACATGAGACTTCACAAACTAATAGCTTGATTTCCAACATTCATTTTCTTTTTGGCATGCTACAAACATTTGTTTTAAATCATCAATTTGATCTCTCTATTTGAATTTTTTGCCTTCTAGGTTCTTCAATTTTTCTTGCAATTATTCTTTCCTTCAAACAACTTCAACTCTTCTTTCACCAATTCTTTTTCCAAAAGGTCATTTTCACAAAAAATTTCATACTTTTCCCTTCCTTTATTATTTCCATATATTCTATATTACTCCTTTTAACATTCATTAATTCTTTTTCCAATTCTTCTATCAAAATTTCCTTTTCACCCTATAAACCTTCAACTTCCTACAAAATTTCAACTTACTTTTGTATATGCCTAAAAATGACGACTCTGTCTAAACAAATATTCTTAATATTTATTCAAGTTAAATTCCTCTATCAATAAATAAATAAACAAATTTATTTATTCAATTCACATTCCTCTAAGTTAATTAAATATCAAAATATTTAATTACCTCTTCTAAAATCAAAATTAAATAAAATCCTTTATTTAATTAAATTCTTCCAAACAATTAAATAATTCTTAATTATTTAATTAAAATTAAATCATTCTTCCAAATTTAAATAAATCAAATCAATTTTATTTAAATCTTCTCAATCTCCAAAAATAAAATACAATCAAATATTTTATTTATTCTTCCAAATTATGCACAACAATTAAATAAATTTGTTTATTTAAGTTGCTTACTTATCTTCAAATATCTTCCAAATCTTCTAAAAATAAGTCTTCTTGTTCATGCACACAAAATTAAATAATTTATTATTTAATTTCTCTTAAATCATGCAAAATCAAATCACAAATTGAGTTAACTGACTCAATCAACCTTGTTTTTATCAATATCTCTTAAATTAGAAAAAAAATTTCTAATTTATGAAGTCATATCTTATCTTTAGAAAAGAAAGTAGTTAACTCAAATAAAACAACTTTTGTGTGATACTTGTCTTCTTTCTATTCGCGCACATTCTCTCAACCGTCCTATATCATTGATCTTCTTGTTCCTTCTATACCGTTGATCTTCTTTCTCTCAAGTCTATAAATTCAACCCAATTCTTCTATTTCATTCATCCAAGCTTTAAGTAAACTTACTCTGCAGGAATTACAACGTGCCTTTGGCACCAATTCCTTCATTGCTTGCAATCAAACTTGTTACTACACATTACTATCATTGTTATGAAGCTAATCTTCATGGCAAAACTATCATAGCCGTTCCCAATTGACATCTTGGAATCATAGCAAGGAAGTGCACCTTTTGAGGGCCATATTCATCAACAAGATCATTTGAGATAGGCGATCAATGGAAGCTGAGAATTAAAGGAGGTTTGCTTTGTATTGTTCATTGTTTGATTAATCTTTTTTGTTCATTATTTCATTAAGTTTTGGGTATTATTGATATACTATATTGACTATTCATGTTTACTCCAATTTTCCCTTAACATTTTTGGTGCCCATCGTGGGGCCCAACCATAATTTTTAACCCAAAAATTGAGTTTTTGTGTTTTAGAAAGTCATACATAGGAGGAAACTACACATCTGATACATCCTAACACGCATCTGCTGTCTGTTCTAGCACATACATCCTTTCAACGCATACAGGCTCTATTTCAACGCATCTAGCCTCTTATATGGCACATTTGTTAGTATGGTGCATATATACTATTTTCTTGTGCTTTTGACCTCTGTCTTAGTGCATATGTACTATGGCACTTATGAGCTATGTTTCTGTGCATTCAAGCTCTAAAGCTATGCATTTGATCTAGGTAGTGATTTTTAGGGTTTCCTTGAAGTTTTCACTAACAGTAACATCTTTTTGCAGGAACTCTCTTGATCTATTTTGCAAGCTAGGTACTAGTTTAGAATCATATAGTTGCACTTGTTAAACTCACACTTCAATTTCTAACGAGAAAGTAAATGGATGCTCATGCAAATCTCACATAGTCTTAACTAGGAAGGCGATAATTGAATAATTGATATCTTACATATCATTGAATCATTGCTATATTTCTATCCTTCAAAGTTAACAACTCATTGCTATCTGGGTAAAATTAAACACATCATTGCTAGCTGGGTAAAATTGAACCATTTCTATCTTGTTATCACTTCAAAGTTAACAAATTTCTATGCTTGCCCAAGTAGATAGCTCATCTAGTTTTTCTCATTTTAACAAGGGGAAAAGAACCATTGTCTTTTGTGTTTTGGGAATGATACCAGGCCTATGCTCTCCCCTATCTTGGGTTACCAAAATGCCAAACATATCATTTTTGCATGTGTTTTTCCTTTAGAGGGGCTTACTCTTGGATACTATTCATCCAAGTAGGAACAACCCTAAATGATAATAGGCTAGACACCAAGCCCTACCAATCCACTATAAATAAATTGTGTTTGGAGTGAAAGCTTCAAACAATGAATGAAGTTGTGTTATACCAATAGCCAACCTCCCCCAAAACCCTCCAAGGCACAACCCTTGCAAGCTGGGAGACTCCATAACAAAGAGTAGTTTTGCCACATGTATAACCACTTGAACAGTTGCCTTTATTAAACACCTTTGTTGTAGTGGCCAAAAACCCCTATAATCTGGTGCAGGGAAGGGCAATTATCACCTCCCAAAGATGCTTCACTAGAGATAGTGAGAATTCAGTTTTATACTGTCCTTTGAAATAGCTTTCTTTTAGTCCAAAAAGAGTCAAAAAATCACAAAAAATAAAAAACCATAAAAACATTCTTTGTGTTTGATGTGTCTTCTTGCAGCTAGGGATACCAAAAACATCAGAAAAATTGCAAACAAATTGTAAAAAAAACACTAAAAAAAGCCAAAGATGCCCATTTGCTGTCTGAAATTGCGTATTTATACTGACTTGCTATGCATCTATATTGACTTATTGCACTTTTAAGACCTGTTGTTGCGCATCTAAAATTTACTAGTATTGTGCTTCTATACCGACTTTTCACACATTTACCAGTTTATGCGGTGCATCTATTCCAGCACATGCATGACAGTGAGTACTTCCACAATCTTTGAGAGGAAAATTCTGCCATTTTTGGGTACCCATTCCAGCCTAGTTCCAAGTTTTGAGATCAGATCTTACCTTGTAGTCACTTTTCCATCCATTTTGCATCAAAGTCTCTCTTTCATTGGTCATCTCATTCACCTTCTATTAGGTCTCCCTAGTCCAAAGTTAAAGTATCCCATATCAGATTAGCATAGGCCCCTCTTTCAGATCATTTTGGATTCAAGTAACCCTAGTGAGTCGCAAAACTTCACTAGTGGTCTTGGTACATGACTAGTCCCTACACAGTAAGACAAGACTAGTGGCTATCGTCTTGTATTAGCCATCTTACTTGGAATCATTGATCAAGAAATTCCCTTGTCCAAATCTTGCCATAAGTATCCTATTCTCAGTAGTCTCCACCGACATCTTGCCAAAATCTCTAGTTTCATCCCACCGCATCCCACGTCACCTTGCATGGTTCTTACTAGATCTCAATACCAAAAGTAACTTGAAATGGCCAGATCATATGACTGTATTGTCACCCCTCTTGATAGTGACGAGGAAATCTCTCACGAAGATTATCAAGGACACCTCCAAGATCAGAAATTCCAATGCTTTCTAGAGAAAGTGCTCCATGAGGACCCTCATAAATATTTTATTCATCTTGTAAATCTTGGACTTAAGCTCCCTATTGATTTCGATCTAAGAAAACTCAAAAAGACTGTAGAGGATAATCATGAACACCACACCGGTGATGACAAAGGAAAGAAAATCATAGACCCAAACACACCTATGGAAGAAATGAGGAAATAAATCAAGGGTCTAATGCAACAAATGATGGATCTCAAGATAGGTACAAACACTAAAACATACTCCTTGGAAGATATTGTACCTTACCCCTTTGATAAAGGTTTAAACATGGTACCATTCCCCTTTCAATTTGAAGTTCCTAAGTTTGACTAGTACAAAGGAAAGGGAGGCCCTAGAGATCACATTAGGGAATTCAACGCCGCATGCATGGAAGTAGCTCACAATGAGACTATTCCCTAGATCTCTAGGTAGTCAAGCCATGGAGTGGTTCTCATGGCTTCCACCGAGCATCAAAAATTTTGATGAGTTAGTCAACAAATTCATCACACACTTCTTGTACAATATTGAGCACGAAGTCTCCATGCTTGATCTATGCCATACCAAGCAAAAGAGTGGTGAATCATTTGCCTCCTTCCTACAAAGGTGGAGACAAGTAGAAAGAAAATGCTCATATGATGTACTCAAGAAGCAATTAATGGAGATGTTTGTCCACAACCTCAACTCCGATCTAAGATACCAAATCCAAATCCAATTCCCTACTTCATTTTCAAAGGTCATTGAAATGGGATTGTTCATCGAAAAAGCTATGATTGCCAACGGACAAATCAAGTTATCAAAGGACACACCTACCTCCAACTACATGACTAACAAATCAAAGTTTTGGACTAAGAATAAAAATATCGTCAATGATGGAGTAGTTGATGCCAAGGTGACAGCTCCCAAACAACAACCAATATTCACTCTCAAAGGAGAGACAAGCAATGTTATGCCCAACAAAACATTCTCTTGGGAGCCAAGACCATGATTCAACTCAAATTCAATGTGAAAGTTCACACCACTGGGTGAGTCCCAAGAATCTGCATTAAAGAAGCTATTGGCCAATAATGAAATCACTCTACCACCAACAAGCGATTATGAACCTCAAATAAAACCTCACTATTGGAAAGACATCGACTTTTGTGAGTATCATAGAGGAAGAGGACATACAACCAACAATTGTATCTATCTCAAACATGTTATTCAAGACATACTTGATCAAAATCAAGGAGGTGCTCAACAACATACTTCTAATGAGATGGATGTGGCTTACAAAAATCCACTTCTCAATCACAATAGGCCATATAACAACAACTGCAACAGGCAAAATCAGAATAATGGGAATAGTAATGCCAATTACGCAAGTGTTCCATTCAATTACACCATCAATTGCATATTAGAGCATGTCCCACAAATCAATGTGGTTATGTCTAACCAACAATCAGGACCCAACAAAACTAATTGCAGCATCATCCCCTGTAGTGGTAAGGTCACGTTGAATACCCTCTCTCCAAGTTCATCACCTTCTTAGTCCAACTTCCATCAGTATAGTGTCATAGACCAACTATGGAAGACTCATGCCCACATTTCTATCTTAGAGTTGTTGCATCTATCTCCTTCCCACAAGGAGATTCTTGATAAAGCCTTGCTGGAAACAACTATACCCACTAACTTGGCCCAAGAGAAGTTTCAATCCATGGTAGGTAATCTGACCTCCTCTAGTAACATATCATTTACCGAACAAGATGACCTCTTAGTGTCTTAGCCTCATAACACCCCCTTACATATTGTCACCTTCATCCATAAGCACTACATCAAGAGGGTTCTCATTGATGGGGGAGCCAGTTTAAATATTTGCAAACTCAAGCTTGTCCTTACATTGGGGTTCTCTGAAAATACAGTTGATCCAAGGAAGAAGATTATTATCAAAGCCTATGATGAAGAGGAGAGAACTACCAAAGGAATAGTAGTATTACCCATACAAGTGGGACCAGTGATAAAAGATGTGTGTCAAGTCCTAGATAGGGAGCTAGACTATAATATTCTTCTAGGTAGACCATGGATCCATGCCATGAAAGTTGTACCTTCTACCTATCACCAATGCATAAAATTCCCTCATAATGGCAAGCAAGTCACCATCCAAGTTGATCCTGACCCCTTTCATCATTGCAACTTTGTCCTCTCAAAACCTGATTGCATCATACCCAACAATAGAGCATCTATATCCCCTACACAACATGATTCTACCTCTGAAGCTTCCTCATCCAAGCCCAAAGAGCAAAAAATTACCATCAAAGAAATAGGAGTTGGGGAATACTCCATCGAGCACAACCTCGACTTGGCCAAAATTCCTTTATCTCCTAGATCCTTTGGGCGACCCAAGCATTTTTCAAAGCCATCTCCTCCTCTTGCACCTCCCACAGTTCTCTTTGTAAAATGGGGGACCCTATCATATGAAACAAAGGAAAGAGATGTCTTACAATGGCTCTACATAGAAGAATAGAGCACACAACAAGAACCACCTAAGCTCCCAACAAAAAATTATGGGCAAGGTTAGTCTATCCTACACATAATGGGTTATGAAGGACAAGGCCCCATTGGCCTAAGAAAAGAAGGAATTATAGAACCCATTCAACCCTCTTCATCCTCATTGGCTAGAACTACAAAAGGTCTAGGATATAAGGATAAGGGCAAAGCTAAAGCAAATTCTTGTCTTGTGGAAATGATCCATACCCTTCAAGAGGACAGTGGCACAGATTCCAATGAGTATGAGTAGGATGAACTGATAGAGCATTCCTAAGATGACAAAAAGGTTGACACCATTCAAACTTATAGCCCCTATCATGAGGGACAAACACTACCGCATAGGCCATTAGATTGTGATTTTCCTATCCCTGAGAATACAACTTTTGAGGAAGGTTTGAGTTCTATCACAATAAATAATTTGGAGGAAAGTACCATCCCAAACACTCTCCCTATGAATACTCCTAGCATATCCATTCAAATTATCAATGAATTAGATCTATCCTCTGACTCCCTCCCCCTTGTACATCCTGAGCTTATTGACTGGGATATACAAGGAACCTTGCAACTAGATATGTTCCAAAATGATGATGCCTATATTGACTACATGGAACTTAGGGACCACCTACCTAAAGGAGATCATAAAGCTAGCTTCACCATTGAACTTAATACCATGGCTTATTTCAGAGAGGGTGCCAAGCCTTCTAGTCGCAAAAATATCAAAATAAAAACTAGATCTGATGGTGAAAACTGCTCCACAGTAGTGTCAGATCCCAAAATAGTAAAAAGAAAGGACAAATCCGATGGTGAAAACCCAACTGTGGCACCTGATGATGGAAGGATTGACACTTTCCCCAATGACATGCACTAGGAGAAGTCTCAGATTGTTGTGGAACCTACAGAACCTGTTAACATTAGAATAGAGGAATAGCCTAAGATCATTTACTTTGCTAAGTCTCTAACCCCACTAGAAAAGACTAAGTTTGTACCATTCTTCAAGAAAAAGAAAGTCAATTTTGCTTGGTCATACGCAGATATGCCGGGGTTAGATCCAGATTTGATTCTACATCACCTTCCACAAGATCTAGGAGTGAAACCAATGAAATAGAAGGTTAGAAAGATGCATCCACACATTGCACTGCTAGTAAAAGAGGAAGTCAAGAAACTACTGGATGTAGGGTTCATCAAATCCATAGACTATCTAGAATAGGTCTCCAACATAGTACTAGTATCCAAACCTGATGGATCAAAACAAAGCTTACCACAAGGATGATTTTCTGTTGTCAAATATAGATATCATAGTCGACTTAACAGCAACGCATACCATGTTATCTCTCATGGATGGCTTCTCAAGATACAATCAAATCAAGATAGCACCAGAAGACTAGCATAAGACAGATTTTACTTGTCCATAGGGTACTTTCTACTAGAATTTCATGCCATTGGGGCTAAAGAATGTAGGAGCTACATATCAATGTGCTATGACCACTATATTCCATGATATGATGCATGTCACAATGGAAGATTATGTAGATGATATCCTTGCAAAGTCACTCACAAGAGAATCACACCTAGATGTGTTAGAGAAAGTCTTTCAGAGACTAGAACAATTCAAAGTCAGGTTGAACCCAAAGAAATGTGTGTTTGGAGTCACCTCAAGCAAGCTCTTAGGTTTCATTGTATCAACAAATGGAATAGAGGTGGACCCTACCAAAGTCAAGGCTCTATGGACATGCAACCACCCAAGAATCTTACTCAACTAAGATCTCTATAAGGAAAGCTACAAGAAATCCTTAGGTTCATATCACAACTGGCAGATAAGTGTCAACCCTTTAGTCATCTCCTACATAAGAACATCCCATTTAGATGGGATGAGAAATCTGAAGAGGCATTTGACAAACTGAAAGAGTATCTTATGAATCCACCTATTCTCATGCTTTCTATCCAAGGGAAGTCATTGTTACTATACATATCTACTACACCAACAACTCTTGGGGCCCTTCTAGCACAACAAGATTATGAAGGTAAAGAAAGAGTCATCTACTACATCAGTCACACAATGGTGGGCTGAGTTGCAATACTCTCAAATAGAAAGATCATATCTTGTGGTAGATTTTGCTTCCCAAAAACTTTGACATTAAATGCTAGCACATCTAGTTAAACTTATTACAAAAATAGATCCACTAAAGTACTTACTAAGAAAAGCAGCTCTAACAGGCCACCTAGCCAAATGGGTAATGCTCCTAAGTGAATAGGACATTGAGTATGTAGACAGAAAGGCTATCAAGGGGCAAGTCATTGCTGATCAGTTAGCAAATGCACCACTATAGGACACCACACCAATGCAATTCAAATTTCCAAATGAATCCTTATTCAATATATCAACACATTCCTGGAAACTTTACTTTGATGGGTTCTACACAAACCATGGATTGGGGATAGGAATCTTGTTTGTAACTCCTCATGGCGACACCATACCAAAGTCTTACCATCTATTATTTCCAAGCACAAACAACATAGTAGAATATGAAGTCTTAGTCATTGGTCTCAAAATGGCAACAGAGTGGAAAATCAAAGAACTACACTTCTATGGTGATTCTCAACTAGTGATCAATCAGGTCAATGATGATTACTAGACCAAATATGAGAAGCTTGTCCCATACAAATGGATGGTTGAGGACTTTAAGGAATACTTTGTGATCATCTCTTTTGAGCAGATACCTCACATTGAAAACAAAGGAGTAGATGCCATGGCAACCATTGCCTCTCTCCTTGAAATCCCAGAGAATGAGTCACGGTACATGTTCTTAGTGGAATCAATTTAGCAGCTAGCTTATGATCTTCTTGAAA
Source organism: Cunninghamia lanceolata (assembly GCA_027924645.1). Taxonomy (NCBI): domain Eukaryota; kingdom Viridiplantae; phylum Streptophyta; class Pinopsida; order Cupressales; family Cupressaceae; genus Cunninghamia; species Cunninghamia lanceolata. The sequence goes on along the minus strand of BSBN01000650.1, from coordinate 2,003,285 downwards.
CCCATTCCATATGCCTATTAGTCAGATCTGATTCACCTTGGTATGGTAAGGTTTACACTTACCTTAAGGACAACACCCTCCCACCTGACTTATCTTCAAACCAACAACAAACCTTTATATGCCAAACCTCTCGTTATACCATTATTACTGATACACTATACTAACATGGTCTAGATGGTACTTTGCTCTATTGTTTAGAATGAGAAGAATCCCAAACCACCTTACAAGACATACACAAAGGAATCTATGGAACACACTCTAGCAGTCCTTCCTTAGCTAAGAAACTCATGCATTTGGGTTATTATTGGCTGAACATGGAAATAGATTCATATCAGTTTTTGAAGAAGTACAAGCAGTGCTAGATAAATGGGAACCTGATACATGTACCAACTCAAGAGTTGAGACCTTTAAAGACACCTTGGCCCTTTTGTCAATGGGGACTTGACCTTGTAGGCAAAATCCACCCACCCTCATCCAACGGCTACAAATTCATAATAACCACCACTGAGTACTTTACCAAGTGGATTGAAGCCATCCCCCTCACCACCGTCATAGGTAAAAAAATCTCTTCATTCATCCTTAATTACCTCATATGCAGATACAAAATTCCCTCATCCATTATCACAGATAACGGAAGACCCTTCAAAAACTAGGATGTCCAAGTACTCTATGATCGATTCAAAATCCAACACCATCTCTCCACACCCTATTACCCCCAAGGCAATGGCCAAGCAGAAGCATCCAACAAGACCATCTTGAAACTCCTCAAGAAGATAGTTAATGATGCTAGCCATGATTGGCACATCCAACTCAATCCTGCTGTGTAGGCCTATAGAACCAATATACACACTCCCACAGGTGCTACCCCTAATGCCCTTGTCTATGGGTCAGAAGCTATCCTGCCCATCGAGTTTGAGTTACCATCTCTCAGGGTATTGTTAAAAGGTCTCATAATAGATGAAGAGTACAGAGTTTCTAGATTGCAAGAACTAGAGTTGCTAGAGGAAAAGAGACAAAAAGCCTTTGACCATCTCAAAGCATACCGGCAAATGATGTCATGAGGCTACAACCACAGAGTCCACCCAAGAGTCTTTAAAGTTGGAGATCTAGTACTTAAGGAGAACCCTCGTAATCAATAGGATTGGGAAAAGAAAGGAAAGTTCAAACCCAACTGGCTTGGACCTTATGTGATTGTAGCTACTTATGGATCGGGAGCATATCAGTTAGCAACATTAGAAGGTGAGTTGTCCAATGACCCAATCAATAGCATGGATCTTCACCATTTCTATACCTAAGAGAACCCCAATGTAAGGGGGGTACAAAATACAAAAAAATCAAAAAATACAAAAAATACAAAAAAATAAAAAAATTAGAAAAAATACAACAAAATCGTCCTTTGGTGAAAACCTGGCAAATAGACGCCTTGGATAAGTATCATGATGAAAACCTGAAAACAAGTGTCATGCATACTTTCTAGATTTCTTGCAAATAGAAGCAAGTGGTGAAAACTTGGTAAACAGGCATTTCTTGTGATAAACTGCTTCCTCTGTCTTTGGGAAACCAATCACCTTGTGTCCATTCTTTCCTCACTCATGTCCCATTTGATCCATATCTGTTCCATAATAAAAATACCTAGCAATAACCTATCATGGCTTGATACTCTATCTCTTTTGTCACCTTGTCAACCAAGGTCTTATCTAATATCCTATCTACAGTGTCAACCTTACATAGTGTCTATCGTCAGTATCCATATGGTCTAGGTTTATGAACTACATTGCCTTTGCATTATCACGTAGGCAAGGCCATTAAGCAAATGCACCCTCGAGGCTCCCGCTATCCCATCCATCACATGTCTAGTCCTTCTATCTATCTAAGTCCATGCCACTTTCTATCACCTAGTTCTTAGGTCCATTAGGGTTCACTCTGAACTACATTGCCTCTGCATTATCACATAAGCAAGGCCATTTAGCAATGAGCCCCCGAGGCACTAGGTCAGTCCCTTAGGGTCTGTCTCACCAGTAAGGATTGTGGAATCTTTCACCAGGCAAGCAAGCACAAGTAAAACCTATTTTTTAAGCAAAAATTTCAACGCATAACCTCAACCTATCCAAAGCAAAAGCAAGAAAATACCTAAAGCACTCTAAATGATTTTACCTAAATTATGGCAAGAAAAAAACACATCTAAATGCAAAAATGTTTTGTGGTTGTGATCAAGTTAACTTACAGAGTCTTGATTTTTGTTATTATGTCTTCCTATGCTACTCGATGATGTCAAAAACTAGAGATGCTATGATGGGGGCATAATCATTTTCTTTGTTTGTTGTTTGTGGATTAAACTTTAGTAATGTGGTGCCTTGTCTAAAGACATGATCAGAAAAAGATCATTGAGAACATCAAAGGTCTAACATGAATGGGGGAAATCCTTGTCTGTTGTTATGCAAGAAAAACTTAGGTAATCTCGGTTCAATTATACCTCAATGCTTTGTATTAACTTGCTAAATAAAAATCCATGTAAGCAATACTCAGGTCATCTCAGTTCAATTATACCTAGATACTTGTATTAACTTACAACATTTGGAAAAAGTACCTAAAAAATTGCCCAATGATGAAATAAGCACTTCAAAATACTTACACCATCAAGATGTCAAAAGAAAAGCATCTGTCATACATCCATTGTACATCCATACATCCATATCCCATGCAATAAAAGATCCAAACAGTGCAAAGTATCAATGCAAATTGAAGCTTGTGAGTCTTTCTATCAAGTCATTCTTTCAATCAATCTTCTATCTACCATTATGTCATTTCTGTGTCGATAGAGTACATTTGGACATCACAAACACATAGCATACAATTGCATATCATATCACATGAGATAGTCATTTACATGATTAAATTAGTTGCATACATAATAAGTGCATCAGGTCATCCATATACATTTTTGTAATCATCACATAGTGTCAATAGAAAAAAATCAAAACATAGATAAGTGTATCACATAAACTGCATAATCATATAGATACCATTTGAATTCACACATTAGAGGCATATCAAGTAACACATCTAAGTCTATATTAGGTCACATATCATAAGCATCTAAGTCTGCATTAGATAATATCACATAGCATCATATAAACATCTAAAACTGTATTAGATAAACATCATATAGACATAGTCAAAATATGCATAACATGAGTACCATTATACAATAGAAATACATCCATAGTGTCAATAGATGCATCATCATATAAATATCATAAACATGTCCAATTGTACAATATCGAAAGGTACATCTATGAGTCAATGTCATATACAGTGTATACATCTCAAGAATAATGATACATGTCTCAAAATACAAAAGTGGTACATATACGTGTCTGGCTATCTGAACCATCAAGAAGTATGTATATAGGGGCCAAAAATTGTGCAAGTGTTTGCTAACCCCACTGCTATGAACCGCTACTCCTAGCACTGCCCTCTGTGTCCCCTCCTTTGCTAGCCCCAGACTACTGCGAGCCCATCACAGAGGCTCCTTACCATGATCCACCTGCTCTACGAAGCCATGGACTAGTTCCTGTAGCTCAAAGCCCTCTGATCAACTAGAATAGCAGCATGGTATAATCCCTAATAGTACTGTGTCTGAGCCTATGCTTTGGCAAGCTCACCCTGTACCTATACTAACTGCCCCTACACCTATTCCAACTGTGCCTGAGCCTGTGCAAGCTATACTTGTGCCTGTTGAACTTGTCCAACTAGAAATGTGCTAGTGCCATCTGTCCCAAGGGCTACCACTTTTGTGTCTCTCTACTCCAATAGCTCCTATCCTCACCTTCACCATATTGTTGTGATGTTCACAACATGCCCCATTTTACTCCTTAACAAAATGAGGACCCCTGCTGTGGCTGTTGCTTTTGCTTCTGTGTGTGTTGTTTTGCTTGGTGGTAAAGGGAAAAAGAGAGGTTAAGATTGCAAAATTTGTTTAAAAATAGAGAAAAAATACATTTTTAGTACTAGGGCATGATATGGTTGGATTCCTTGTAAAAATTAAGCTAGGGTTGCTTTTTGAATCATCTTAAAATTTGCCATATTTTGCAAGTTATGATCACTTTGGTAAAATGTACATTGCCCTTTGTATATCGCTTTGCATATACAAATCCATTTGTATATGCAAAGTCATTTTTATACTTAGTCATTTTTGTAGTCAGGTTCATATACAAAGTTAAATGCATAATGGGTCACTTGCATATTGCACATACAATCCCCTTTGTATATCATTTTCATATACAAAGACGATTGTATATTCGTTTTACCTTGTATGCATTTCAATAAAAGGATAATATACATACAGGATGGACCCGAAGTAGTTTTTGAATTAGAATGAATAAAGGTTTAAACTCCATTGTATGTATCTAACACTTGTATGTTTGGTAGGTCGCAACATACAAGTAAATATACAAGACACTACGTACATGGCGCGGAATTCAGATATTATGAAACAAGGTTAATTCGTTGCACATTTTGGACTTGTATATTTATACATACATTTGGAACATGCAATGTCCATAATACAACGCGGACCCAAAAGTTTATTAAACAAACTTAAATACTTGTATGTTTCAGAATATACGAAAGCAAGACATACAACATGTACATACATTCCGAAATATGCAATGTAGAATCAAAAGGGAAATAAAATGCGGTTAAGTGTTTGTATCACGTCCAAGTTGGAATATCTAAAGGATACAAATGCACTTATACATCCCACAGATGCGAAGGAGGGTTAAGAAGAGTTAAATCGATGTATGCATCCAGCTTGTATATAATTCATATACATTGCTACATACAAGCCGCGGAATTGAAAAGTTACAAAATAGAGTTAAGTGCTTGTATATTTTGGCGTTTGTATATTGCGATATACAAACCGATATGCAGAGTGATATACAAGCTAGAACCCAAATGAAATTTGAAATCTAATTTAATCCTTGTATCACGTCTAGCTTGTATATCGAAAATATAGGGATTTAAACAAGGAAAATGAAGCGATAGGAATTTTGAAGACATTTTAAGGCTCGAATGCGCATTTTTTGGTCAATGATGGTTGACCTGAGTTTTTGAACGTTGTATACGCATTTTGGGCATGATTTTTGCTGATTTAGGACCCAATATCGGCGTAGCATGGGCGATCGGAATGAAACATTAAGCTCACACTGATGGATAAAAATCAAGCCGATGGAAGAAGAAACGGATACTGATAGCAAAGAAAGGACATCGGCTAGAGTGAGGTGATCGGTAGGAAGTTTTTGAGCCCACCCGATTTGGAAGGTTACACTGACGGAGGTACGCAGAGTGCGATGGCAAAGGCAGAGACTTGAGGGCACCAAAATTTTCTGTAGTTATGCCCACCTAACATTTTAATTAGGTAATTAATTAGCAAGACAACTTGATGAGTTTTTTTATCTATTTTATCTATTTTGCAGGTTTGCAGTTGAGGCAGGTAGATGAAACTTGATGGCGGGAACATCCCAAGTGGTAGATCCGATCAAAGGCAGATCGCGTGCACGATAGAGGAAGATAGAGATGAAGGGCAAGGAAGTCAAAGGTCTTCATTAATGAAGACAAAATGCAGTTGAAACATCATCACAGCAGACAAACAGAAGTTACCATTAAGCTGCTAGGGTTTCAGAAGGGCAATATTTCATCCAGATTTGATGTATACTTAGAGATATTTTGGGAAACTAGTTCACCAGCATTTATTGTTGTAACCAGAGGTTTGAACTAGGGTTTAAATTAGGTTTTTTTTGGGTTGTATTAAGGACAATCAAAGTCTATATATTGTGCCTTGATACACTGTAATACTTTACATAGGGGCTACATAGAGATTTTGTAGCAGTAGAGATTTGTAAAACGTAACATTTAGAATAGAAGGACCTCTTAGTTTAGAAGTAGAAGAAGGAGGTCACCTGTGTTTGCAATAAGGAATGCGTGGAACATCTAGCTACCTTGCTGTATCTGTAAAGCTTGTGAGTTTTTTGTAATTTGATCATTGAAGCTAAGAGTCATTCAGACATTGTAAATCTTATATGATTGTATGTTTCTAATACAATTGAATCTAGGATTTTGCATCTATCTTCTTAGTGTTTTCTTGCTCTTCATTGTGTTTGAAACATTTTCTCTTAGAGCTTGCAATCTTAAGTGTATGTTTGTGAAAATGCTCAGAACTTACATTTAAGGTTTTTGTCTGTGGATTTGATCCATTTGCTGCAATACTTATAAAGTGCATAATAGAACAATTAGATCCTTTGGTAGAATGAATGGAGTTTAGATTAGATCTTTCTAACTTTTCCCAACCCATCTGAAAATACTTAGCTTAAAATGTAGAAATTTGAAGGAAATTTGTCTCATATTTGAAGAAGCATGAACAAAAGAGTTTGAAAGTAGACAAGTTTTCTTAAATATAAAGACAAGAAAGCTACAATAATTCAAGAAGACCATTCAAAAGTTTTGCAGCATAGTAATATTTTATGCAAAAGGAATGAACAACTTGCTGATATTTATGATCTTTTTGCATAGTTTGAGTCCAGTTAATCATCAAGAAACCCTAAACTACGTAAGGCCCCTTGAACATTACAGCTTCACATTGACCAACTGAATTTGCCCAACAGGTCAAGACCTGACCATATTAAACTTGGGATTAAGTGAATCTTAACCGATTCCATCATATCTTTCAAGTTAGTTTTGGTCATTTTATGTGAATTTTAACTAATTGTTATGATTGTATCAAAACGATCACCAACACATATCTCACTCTCTAGTGAGCCCTGAGATAACACCTACATCTGTCTCTTGCCAAGCCTCAGCCATCCTAAGTTGTGCCCGCAGCTACTAAACCTATCCTCTCAGCATGGTAATGGCTCTCCCCTAGACATCTAGCTATGCTAGATTTTGGGAGGCCTATACCTATCCCTACTCCTGTAGCTGAGGTACCTATTACTGTGCCACCTACTATGGTGGCAACATTTGTCCCTATTGTGCAACCTGTAGCTACACTACCTGCTAAACATGGGAGGATCCCTCCCTAGCTCTCCTCCTCTACCTAAGTTTGCCTCCATCTCCCCCATCTCCACCGTCTCCTCCGCCATCTACTCTACCTCCTCCTCCATCTCCCCCATCTCCACCATCTCCTCCATCTCTCCCTCCTCTCCTCCTCCTCCTGCCAACCCAGCCCTCATCATCTAAATCTGCCTCGTCTATACGAGGAACAAGCTCTACAGGCCTAGAGTATCTCAGAAATGGATGCTCTGCGAACCACTCCTCATAGTCATGTGTCATCCCTGCATCTGCAATCTCTCTCCTCATCGGCTAGACAATATAGGGAATCTATCAAAACTCTATCACTGCCTCCTCATAGGATGCCACTGGGCCCCATCTAAACCTCTCTGCATGTGTCTATGCAAATAGAGCCTACCCCTATGGCATGACCTGTCTCCTCCCAAACTACCTCCAAACCTGACTGACAATCTGTCTCTCCAAGATGAACCGTGTCCTGCCTATAAACCACTGAGTCTGATAGCAGCATGGAAGCTTGTCCACCTCGTCATCCCAAGGCTCACAGTCTAGATATGGTCATTAGATGACCACATCCACCCATCCAGTGCATGCCTCCAATATTCTAGCTTCCCCAGTCTATGCTGGGAAATCACTCCTGCGTATCCATAGTTGTATGGCTCTCCCCTCTATCTTTGAAACACACATATCAGTCTAGTAATGGCGATATGCTCCCACAACCAAAATTGTAACTATGAGACACCTGCTGATAAACTAGCACCCCTATGGTATACCACTTAATGCATATCGTGGTATAGGTGTGCCAAAACACAAACACCCCAAGCATAGCGGGTGCCCTTTGAGATCATCCTCTCCATAATTTGCCCCCATCCAATTGGGAACACATGCAATCTCCTATCGGGGCATACAATGCCTCCTGTCAATCCTACAACTATCCCATGGAAATAGTCATAGTAATCATGTATATCCTACCAGGAGATAACCTGACAGTCTAGCTTAGGGTTGTCAAATACCTGCCTGCACTCTGCGAGTCCTACATCCGGATGTGGATCATACTCCACGAGCTCTCCCTGAATCGGCAAGTGAAGTATCCTATATACATCCTCCAGAGTCACGGTCATCTCACCAGTCAGGAAGTGAAAGGTCCCATCCTCACTATGAAACCTCTCCACTGCTATAGTCAGTAAGCTATGGTTCATTCGAACCTTAGGCATAAAGCACACATAATCCAATCCCATCACACCGAGCACCTCTTAATCTATCTCTGTCAACATGTGGTGCTGCAACATCAATATGGGAAACTACTCCCTCAACATCAATGTATCTCATATGTCCTCCTGTAAGCACGCAAAGTAAGGTGTCAACCTAAAACTACAAGTACCATGCTCAACATATCTATAGAATCATATCAACTAACTTAACATATCAAATTGATCAAAATAGCACACTACATCTCTTGACTAAATTCCTGTAATCTCAAAGATAGCTTATCAATTTACGCATCAAACAAGATGCCAATCGAGTCAATTTTGTTAGGTAAAATAGACTACCTATATCATATGCCCTAGAATAGAAGGTACATGCACCATTTCTCAGCAAATGCGCCACTTCTATCATATGTGCCATAACATTTCATAAATGCATCATCCCATACCATATATGCAATGCCCAAGTGCATGCACCGACTCATACCTTGCATGCGCTGCCAAATAATACATGCACCAACCTTCCTCATACATGCACAGCTTCATATCCTACATGTACCGCAGAATGATAGATGCGTCGAACTGCAATCTTGCGCATTTGTTTTACCTAATTTTACCTAGCATTTAATGCACTAAAAATCAACCCTAGGTGAAATTTTTTGAGATACATATTGGGGGTCCCACCTTTATTAGCCGATCAAATCGACGGATTCGCTCAAAGTGATGCTCCTCACATAGAATATCCATCCTAGTGCTGACTGCTCTATGCTCTGTGCTCTCCTAAGCTCTCAAAGATAATCCAACAAAAGCCAGGTGTGCAAATGACTTGTCTTGTGGACCCAGCTCCTATATATAGCATGCAAACCCTAAATTGGCTATGTGGTGACTATGGCTACTTCCCGCACCTGTTTCTCCCCTTTTCTTCCCATTTCTCATAAACACATCCTATTTTATTCAATCCTAACCAAGTTTTTCCTTCATCTTCATGAGATTGTCCATCTCACACCTTCTGCCTTCTTCCCGTCCAATCTCCCGAGGGGGCAACCTATCATCATTAATCCTATACCAGGGACAAATTGGGGCATGTATCATTATCAAAAAATCTATTCTTTGAAGCAACGCTATAAACTACATTGCATCAAAGAGGGGCAAAATGTATACGCCTAAAAATGACACGACTTTGTCTAAACAAATATTCTTCATATTTATTCAAGTCAAATTCCTCTATCATTAAATAAATAAACAAATTTATTTATTCAATTCACATTCCTCTAAGTTAATTAAATATCAAAATATTTAATTACCTCTTCTAAAGTCAAAATTAAATAAAATCCTTTATTTAATTAAATTCTTCCAAACAATTAAATAATTCTTAATTATTTAATTAAAATCAAATCATTCTTCTAAATTTGAATAAATCAAATCAAATTTATTTAAATCTTCTCAATCTCCAAAAATGAAATACAATCAAATATTTTATTTATTGTTCCAAATCATGCACAACAATTAAATAAATCTATTTATTTAATTTTCTTACTTATCTTCAAATATCTTCTAAATCTTCTAAAAATAAGTCTTCTTCTTCATGCACACAAAATTAAATAATTTATTATTTAATTTCTCTTAAATCATGCAAAAGCAAATCACAAGTTGAGTTAACTAACTCAATCAACCTTGTTTTTATCAATATCTCTTAAATTAGAAAAAAAACTTTCTAATTTATGAAGTCATATCTTATCTTTAGAAAAGAAAGTAGTTAACTCAAATAAAACAACTTTTGTGTGACACTTGTCTTCTTTCTATTAGCGCACGTTCTCTCAACCGTCCTATACCATTGATCTTCTTGTTCCTTCTATACCGTTGATCTTCTTTCTCTCAAGTCTATAAATTCAATCCAATTCTTCCATTTCATTTATCCAAGCTTTAAATAAACTTACTCTGTAGGAATTACAGCGTGCCTTTGGCACCAATTCCTTCATTGCTTGAGATCAAACTTGTTACTACACATTACTATCATTGTTATGAAGCTCATCTTCATGGCAAAACTATCATGGCCATTCCCAATTGACATCTTGGAATCATAGCAAGGAAGTGCACCTTCTAATGGCCATATTCATAGACAATATCATTTGAGATAGATGATCAATGGAAGTTGAGAATTAAAGGAGGTTTACTTTGTATTGTTCATTGTTTGATTGATCTCTTTTGTTCATTATTTCATTAAGTTTTGGGTATTATTGATATACTATATTGATTATTCATGTTTACTCCAATTTTCCCTTAACAACTTCAAGTGATCCAAAGTGACACCCAAAATCCAATTCAGAACTTCCTCAACACTTCAACTATGTTAATACATCTAACAACAATTAATAAGCTCAATCTACCAAAGCCCTTAGTAACACACTCGCTATAAAACAACACATTCTCTACACCCTACTCCCTTACACAACCTATTAGAGGCCCTTCATGGACATGATAGAAAACATAACATGATACATGACCAACAGTTTTAAGACATTCAAGCATACCCACCACTAATAAATAAATAAATTCTGAAGAAAATAAAATTTCAATTCCAACAATAAGTCATAAAAATGTGCGCAATTTCAATAGTAAAACCAACATGACAATCAAGGTTGCAAGAAAAGTAACTATCAAATTTTGATGGCTATACTTTTTCATAAATAAGAATAAAAATTTTCAATGTTGGTCTTTACAACTTTTAGCCAAATTATCAAAGTCAAAAGATAAAGATCAAATTCAAAAGTTTCACATTACATGAACTATGTGACTAATTCTATCCACTAGAGAGGGAGTACAATGTTACACTACGCCTAGATCCAAATTGGGGCGGGTTAAGAGAACACACTCAATTGCACAAGCAACTTAGTCCTCTCAGAAATTCCAAACACCTCTATATCATAAGATCATTTCCACACAGCATCACTCAAGATACCTAGCAACAAAGATTTCATTCCGATCCAGGAAATCATAATCAAACTAAAGAATGCCCCACCCAACCTGGTGCATCCCCGTTAACCTACATGCATCCCCAACTTGAATACAACATCTCATTAATAGGATATGGTAGGGAATTAAATACATAAAACTGATTAATGGTGGGTAGGTTTTGAAAAGGGAACCTACCTCCCTATTTTCCCCATATTGGGCACCCATCCTGGAAGGTAACTTCCCAAAAGCATAGAAAGCAAAATAACCATTCTCCTTTCAAACACAAATTTCTGACAAAATATGTAGTCATATACTTGCAAATATTCAATAACCAAGATATCACAACACACCATTCTTTCCTACAAGAAACAGTTATCATTTCTTTCATTTAAACTTCAAAAATCCAATGCACTACTATCTTTCTTATAACCACATAGTGAATCCATATTCATGATCATGCTCTCAACAAAATAATGCAATATGCATTTCAAGCAAGCATTCATCAAAAGGCAAAATAAAATAAGTCAAACATGTGATCCAACATCCTCCTTCACATACTAATGCATAATGTTAGGTCTCAAAAATGCAGGTTGCTGATCCTAAGAGGATGCCAGGCTCTATGCTTAGATTTGCAACGTTTTTGAACTAACTTGATGAAATCAACCTTCAAGGTTTAATGATTTCCTACACTTCAGGGCCTGCTACACCTAGGTGGGCGAACCTTGGAATTTAAAGCAGACTAAATGTAAATGTATTGACTAATTAAATCTATCCACAATGGCAAAGGGTGTAAGATAGATGAAAAGCTTACTATCTGATTATATCTAATGTCTAGTGAATGGTTTAATAGAACTTGTATAAGGTAAAAGGATTTTAAATGATGAATATAAATAAGACCAGTGCTTTATAGGGTAACAGAGTCGAATGAAGGACCAAGACTAGTGGCTTATAATGGGTACTAATTCTAATTGCTTGGCACAACTTTAGTTTATAACTTGTATAAACGTGCAAGGGAATGACTGACAAACTCTTCTTAATAATCCAACCAATATAATCAGATATCTTATAATTCACCAGAAGGTATTTTAATCCTTACTTGAAGGAACCAATTGAAATGAATGAGCAAGAATAAAAGATAATATTGTCTTGGAGATAGAGTGGCAATCCTAATTATATGGCTCTACTTAGTAATCCAAACTTAATACTTCCAGGCTACCGTGATTGATCAAAAGGATTTTAATTCCTCAAATGGAAACCAATTTACTCAATCCACAGATACAGCGAATGTGTATTGACAAATTAAATATATGCTTGATATATTTATTTGAATAACAAGGAAATATAGAACTGGAGACAACCACAGAATTGAGTAACTATAACAAACAATTGATACCAAGATAGAACCATTGAATCAGAGAACTTCAATCTACTTCTCAAATAAAATATGCAACATAGTCTTTCTGAAACATTGTAAATTATATATATGTTATATATCCTACTGCTGATGATTTTTCAGCACCAATTGTTTGAACTTATATAGGTATTTCTATGAAGAGAAATAACTCTTCAATAAGTCCTTTTGGGATTTTGACAAGATTAACAACTACTACATAACTATGATTTAGGCTCTATTCAGCCATAAGTAAATTTTAGCTAGATGGTCCAAGTACTCTTGATCTCGATGGGAATTAGTAAGCTCAGTGGCACTTCTTGTAATCATTTCAATTTTGACCATCTTTTCCAAGTGTTCATAAATAATGGGGATAGTGCACAAATCATCAAGATTAAATACTTCACAAATAACATTTTTTGACAAATGTACAATTGGCTCCCCCTGTGGGTTGCATATAGCTTTTAGGCTTGGGCTATATTGTTTGGCAAGTAGTTGGAGGAGTTCCACATTTAGGAATACATTAGGCATGACCAATTTTCCCAAATTCAAGTGCCATGGGTTTGACACAGGAGCATTCCTGAACCTTCTATTATAATGGAATCTAAAAAGCTCATATCCTCTGATTGGGGTCTAGATATCTCCCAAGCGCTTATATTTATCTTCTAAATTTTCAACTTCTGCCCTAAGTTGATCAGATCTTCTGGCCTTGGGAGTTGACCTAGGCAATTGATCAATTAAGTCCTGATTGAGTTTTTTGTCTTTTATTTTTTCTTCAGGGGTTTGATCATTTTTTGTTTCTTAGATTTACTAGTTTCCCCTTGTGATTTTCTACCTTTTCACTTTCCCAGAGTATCCATATTCAAATTTTGGTAGAAAATTCAAACTCAAGTTATACACAATGGTTCGTATGTATGTACCTGTCGTTCTATGGCTATGATCGAAACGCTTCAAGAATTCCTTTGTATTCTCTTCTCAAACAACTCTCTCAATTGTAATTACAATGATCTTAAAAGATTTCATTGCCATCATGCATTTAATTGTCTGATCAATTCAATGTCATTCATCGCTGTGAAATGTCACATCCCCATAACTCATGTCATCGGCATGATTTTCAAAATGTCTGGGTGACCTTAATATCTCCTCATGGCACGATCAGTCTATCAGTGTGACCCCTCAATTGTATTCCCAATGCTATGTTGAGTCATATCTTAAGTGGGCATGACCATTGGCATGACTTCTTTCATTGCCGTGTGTTTTAGATTTCCCTCTGATATAGTGAGTCCTACCGATATAACTATCGGTGAGGGTCTCATCGATATATGTGACAACAATTTGTTACTGGGGAGACCAATACCATCGGGATAATATATTTATGTTTCCCCGAGCTTCATCGTCTTCCCGATAATCTTCTATACTCTGGATCAGAATGACCATCTTAATATCTCACTGATATGTTTAACACTTCTTATAAATGGGTGTGACTTTATTTCCATCGGAGTGAGATATACCATTGGGGTAATTCTTTTCAGATCACTTGATCACAATTATCTCCCTGATGGCTACTTTACATTCCTTATCAGAGAGAATCTATCAAAGTGTCACCGACACCTTTTCATCACTGTGACTTGTGAGTCGGTAAGACATTATTGCTTCATTCTGATATGTTAAGTTACACTGATGGATAAGTGTATTTATGTGACTCACACCGAAAGTGCCTTTTTATTTGCTTCGCCAAGAGACTGGAGTATTGGAGACTTATTTACTTTTCATCTAGATGTTTATTTCTTGCCAATGGTTATTGTTGGCTTTTGTCCCCGTAAGATATTCGATGAGACTCTTGCCGATATATTTCATTGGTATGATATATACCATCGGGGTAGCTTTTAAAGGACCACCCGATGATTACTAGTCATACCGATTGGTGTGACTGCTTGGTTCTCTTATCGATAAAAGGCCATCAGTATTACTTCTCCTATCGGCAACTCTTACAAATCTCTTTCCGATCTTTACTCTCACGCCGATAGTCATTTTCATTGATTTCTTTATGTATCGGTATAAGCAACACAAAGTCTTGCCGATATATTGAACTTTAATTAATTTTGCATTTCTTAGCCATGGACATCTTGTGGGATGTATCAAATTTTTGCTATGGTTTTGGGATGTTTTATGGTTTTGCTCAAATATGGTGAAGCGAGAATACAATAAAAATTTTAAATTTTTACTGTCCCAACAGTGGCTCTGTCTGGGATGTATACTCCCTGTGAGTATAACAAGGATCCAGATCTCCTGGGGAAGTAGACCACATGTTTTTATTCATTTGGGGTGATGATTCTATGAAAAATGGAAAAGGAAAGTGACAAATGATGGGGAACGGAAATGATTCCTAAACTACTATGCATGGAATAATGTATTTTTGAGAATTGTTTGAGGGTTGTCCATGCAATGGCAATGCTAAATCCTCATTGTACATGTTTATGAAAAGAACTGCTTCAAGTATTGCCCATGTACAGGCAATTTCTGCTCTTCTCTAGACATATTTTGCAAGTAGTAAGAGTCATCACCTCCTTTGCTAGTGATAACAAAAGGACCTAACCATAGGGCTTCAAATTTTCCATGCTTCCCTTTGTCTTGACACCTTGCATTCCACATTAGTATGAGATCATTTACATCAAACTTTCTATCTTTGGCCTTTTTGTCAAAGAGATATTTTACTTGTAATTGTAGCTTAACATTTTGCCTTTGAGCTGTTCTTCTTGTTTCATCAAGTTCTGCCAGATGTTCCAACCTCTCCTCCATTGGTTCAGGAATGTTCAAGTCTTCCTGGATAATGAATTTGTATACCGGCATAAGATTTTCCAATGGTAATCTTGCTTGTGTGCCATATACCAACTCAAAAGGAGATCTTCCAACTACTCTCTTTATAGTAATCCTATCAGCCCACACTGCCATTCTTAATTTTGAATCCCAGGCTTTTTTATTTCTATCCAACATTCTTTTTATGATTTTCAGGAGGCTTATGTTACTTGATTCTACTTGTCCATTTGCCTATGGATGATAGGAGGAGGCATAGGAGATAGTGATGCCATGTGTACTACAAAATCCTTTGAATTCATCTGATCTAAAACACATCCCATTATCTATAAATAATCTCACTGGGGTGCCAAATCTGAATATGATATTTTCCATTAGAAAGTTAATCACCACCTTACTGGTTGCCTGTTTGGTTGGAATTGCTTCCACCCATTTTGTGAAATAATCAGTTGCTACTAAAATCCATTTATGTCCACCACTTGATTTCTCCGCAATTTCACCTATGAAATCAATACCCCACTAATAGAATGGAGCCTCAACTTGCATGGGTTTCAAAGGCAATGCTCCTTGATACTTTAACTTTCCTGAGAATTTTTGGCATGCTTCACACCTCCTAGTGTAATGGTATGAATTATTAAAAACTTGAGGCCAATAGTATCCAGCCCTCAGGATCTTGTGGGCTGTAGTCCTTGTTGAGAAATGGCCTCCACACATGCCCTCATGTAACTCCTTCATAATATGTTTTGATTGATATTCATCCAAGCATAATAGTAAAATCCCATCTCTATTTTTCCAGTAAAGATCCCCATTGATGAGTACATATTTTGAAGCTTGCAGCTTGAGTGTCCTCCTTTTGTTATCATCATACCCTTCAGGACACTTCATATGTTTTAGATAATATATTACATCAGCATACCATGGCGTATGCTCAATACTTGTACTTGCATTATCAACATCATTAGCACCACATATTTGGGAAGCTTCGAGATTACTTTCAGCCATCAACCTAGCAAGGCCTTGTCCTCTCACTGGTTTAGTGATCTAGATTTCAATATTGAATTCCTGAATTCTATTGATCCACCTGCATCTTCTACCAGTGACTTCGGTCTGGACCAATACATCCTTGACTGCAGCATTAGGTACATATGCTATGATTTTGGCTCCCACCAAGTATGGTCTAAAGGTTTTTACTGCTTTTACCAATGCATATGCCTATTTTTCAACAATGTCATACTTTAACTCTGCATTCTGAAGGGATTTGCTAAAAAATGAGATGGGTTGTTCATATCCATCATTGTTTTTCTGTAATAGCACTGTTGCAACTGTATGGTAAGATGCAAATGAAAACAATTGGAATGGTTTATTGAAATCTGGGGATATCAAGATAGGAGCTTCTTTGATTGCTCTCTTAATAGTAGCAAATGCTTCTATTGTTTCTGTTGTCCATTTTACTTCTGAGTTTTTCTTTAGCATCCTTGATATAGGGCAAACAATTTCTGCAAAATTAGATATAAACCTTTAACAAAATTAATTTGTCCAAAAAATGATTGTATGGCTTTCACATTCTTAGGAATATGGACTTAGTCAATTGCTTCTACCCTCTCCAAATCTATTTTCACTTCATCCTTCGAAACTATGTGGCCAAGTAATTTCCCTTCTGTCACTGCAAAATGGCACTTTTTAGGATTCAGTGAGATCCCATACTCTAGGGCCCTGATAAATATTTGCTCCAAGTGTGTACAATGATCCTCTACCCTTTTAGAGTATGCTATCAGGTCATCTTGATACACTATCATGATTTTATTTATCAACTTAGAAAAAGCTACATCCATTGCTCTTTGGAAGGTTGCTCCAGCATTAGTGAGCCCAAATGGCATTCTCAAATATACATATGTTCCCCATGGAGTGGTGAATGTAGTCTTAAATTGCTCTGATTCTTTGACTTTCACCTGATTGTAACCTGAGAAGCCGTCCATCATTGATAACAACTCACATCCAGTAACCCTTTGCAATACTGCTTCCATATTGGGGAAGGGATAGTTATCTTTAAGAGAAGACATGTTTAAATTCCTAAAATCCACACATAATCTGATATCACCATTCTTTTTTCTGACAGGAACTAAATTAGATACCCAGAGGAATGTCTGATAGGTCTAATAATAGCCCCATCCCTTAATTTTGTAAGTTCCTCTAACATTTTAGGAGCTAAGGTAGGATTGATTGGCCTCTGTTTTTGCCTAAATGGTTTGGCATCTGGTTTTAGTGGTATTTCATGTTGAAACAGATCCTCTCTATATGCTTTTAAATCATCATATGACCAAGCAAATACATGCCTAAACTTCCTGAGTAAATTAATGATTCGGCTCCTAATTTTTTGGCTAAGATTTCTTCCAATATACACATTCTTTGGGGTTGTTTGTGTCCCCAAATTGATCTCTTCAAGGTCATTTGGTGCCACTGGTGTATCTTTTATCTTAGATCTATCATGTCCATCAAATGCCTTTTCTAATGCTATAAGTCCCTTGGGTATCTTATTCATTTTCAACTGAACTATCTCTTGGCCAAAAAGGGTTTCCTTCCCATCATGTTCCTCCACAAATGCATTGAAATCAATCTCTTGATTTTCATAATAATTAGCACAATGTAAGAAGTTGATTATATTAGCATCATTGTCAAACACTTGCTAGTTCTATATATTATCAGGGATGGTAGGTCTAGTTTTGAATTCAACCTCTGTAATCCCTCCTAATGTGACAACATCCCTCTTTAATGTGATATTTGCTAAAAAGTCTGCCATAATGTTTTTAGACCTATCAACCCAGTTGATTGAAAAGGCATCAAACAATTCAATATTATCCCAAACTGCATTTATGTACTATCTTAACCTTTTGTTTTTTGATAGGTATTTTTCTCTTACTTGGGAAATGACCAATTCAAAATCACCATAGACAGCTAACTTTTTTATTTTGTGCTTAGTGGCTATGTTTAAACCAATGAGCAAAGCTTCATACTTAGCTACATTGTTTGTGCATTCAAATGTCAATAGAAAAGAGTATTTGAAAGTTTTACCTCCTGGTGAAATGAAAATTACTCCAGCCCCATTTCCTATTTTGCTGCATGCACCATCAAAATACATCTTCCACACATCATTTTCTTCTTTCATAGATTCAGTGTGTATTGGATCAGTGTTACGCAATTCTGGTGTATTTTCTCCAACTTTGAAGACTCCTAAATCTATATCACAAAAGAAATTTATTTGATGCCGATCCAATCTTTCTATAATATTGTCATACCTTGGCTCTCTGCCCAGCTTAATTTCTTTGCCTCCCACTGGTATGGTGGCATATGATAAGTCCAATTGAACATTCCCTCTTGCCATTGCAGCCCATTGCCTTAATAGAAGCATTCCATAATATGGTGGGATGTCAACCACAGTAATATCAATGTTATAAGTTGCTTCAGGGTGTGAGGCAAGTTTTATCTCCACATCCCTCATAATACCAACTACTGGGATAGATCTGTTATCCATTGCATAACACTGGCCAAATGTAGTATCAACCCACATTCCCAATTCTTTCATAACTGCTATAGGCATGATGTTCATGGCAGCACCTGAATCAATCATGCAATTTTTGACTATCTTGTTCTTGATTAGTAGTGTAGTGTAGAATGGGTCTACCTGTGAGGGATTTTTTGTCAGTGTATCACCAAGGTATACCTCAGGCATTTGGAATGTTTGTTGATGAACATTGTTTGTTGTGTTTTCATGCCCTTTATATATTTGACTTGGTGTATCAGAAATCAACTTAACAACTATGCTCCTATATTTGTCTATCTTCATCATCTCTAGGAGTGAAACTGATATTTTTACCTGAGACACTGCATGAGCAATGTCAAAAGAATGAGCCATGGTCTAGTCATTCTTTTCTATTTTTGTGTTCTCCTTTTCTTGATTTTGTAAATTTTCTTTCACTTTACCCTTACCACCCTTTTTTGGTTCTTTAGATGATGATTTTGTATTATTCTTTTTGTTATTCTGATCTTTTATAAACACACTCTTAGGAGTTCCTTGTTCAACATTTGTCGTTCTATTCCTTAAGTTGTAAGTGTTTCTGGCTTGAGCTATTGCAGCTACTGTAAGGGCTTCTCTTTCATCCTCAATAGGCTTTCTCCATTGACCATATGGTTGATTGTTATAACAAATAGGTTGCTCATAACCATCTTCCTGATCTAAGAACACTTCTTGTTCTCCCATGTTGATATGATGCCTCTGGTTTCCTACATCATACTCATATCCTTCCTCCTCTGAAGAAGAGTAATCTTCAGTCACCACACATGATGTATTTTGTGTCATGTTTATGGTGTGGTTGTCTCTATTATAATTGTATAACATTTCCTCTCATTGTACTGATTTAGCTACCTCACAGTATTCAGGTAAATGTGGTAAATTACACACCAAACACCAAGGTTTATTTTCTACCATATGTGCCATGTTTCTTTTTAGGGGGTTAGGAGTATCCTTACCATACTGTTACTTTTTTCTATTGTCAATGGGTCTCCCATCCTTCCAATTTGTATTGTAGGGCATATCGTGCAACCTAGGCCTTTCATGCCTATGTTGACCCTCTAGTTTAGTTTGTTGAACATTTGAGTTCTGAGGATTTCTATGGTTGTCTCTCTTACTAACCATTCATGCAGCCTTCCTATTGTTTTCAATGGTTAGGGCCACTTTCTTGTGCTTCTGCCAGGGTTGCAGGACACCGATTTCTAAGCTCATACCCTATTTTGGGGTCAAATGCTTTCATATAAATACTCAGTGCTGTTGGATCAGATAGCTTGGCTCCATGTGGCACCTTATTATGTAACTTGGAAAATTTTAGGTTGAAATCATATACTGATTCATTTTGATACTTCTATATACTTATCAATTCATGTAATGCAAACTCAGGGGCATATTGGTTACCATACTGGTCCTTAAACTGGTTATGGAAATCAGTTATTGAACTGATTAAGGCATCAGGCAGGCTGTTAAACCAATCTCTAGCATCTTCAGTGAGGAACATCATGAATAACCTCATTCTAATATCTTCCCAATCCATACCAATATCCTGCACGAAAGCATTGAAACTTCTAATATGATCTTCCGCTGATATTGCATTGTTTCCAGTAAACTTGGGAACCATATTTCTCCAAGTACTATCCATAGGATATGGATACAACTGATATCCAGTTAAATCAAATTGACTACATATATTTGCAAGGTTTTGAGGTGGAAAGTTCATGGGTGGTGGATTGGGATAGTAATTATATCCACCTAGTGGCTGATGATAGGCATATTGCTGCTGTTGGTTCATGTGAGGATTCATGTAGGGATTTTGTGGTCTATAATATTTTTGGCCAGGGGGTGGGTAAGTATTTGCCATATGTTGAGATACATTATGTATGGGAGGTGGTCTAGGGTTTCGAGGTATATTATTTTGATGATTTCTAGATGCGTGTGAATTTGAAATTCCACCTACGTTTTGCTGTGGAATTCTGGACTTGTTTCCCCTATATGGGGGTACATATTTTGGGGGAAATGTTTCATCTTTACTTTTCATCTGTTGAATTTTTTGTTGTGACAACCTTTCATTTTCCTGTATCTTGAACTTTTTGAGTTCTTCTTGGAGCCAAAGCAACTCATGCTATTTTTCAGTAATACTTCCTAGATTCTCTGAATTGTTATTTATTTCCTGATTTTCTGGATTGTCATTCATTCCTTGATTTGAGAATCCATATCCTATCTCTTCTCCCTGATGTAATGACATCTTGAAATCATGTTTAGCTTGGTTTCGATCAATGACTTGTGCTTCATACTCATGCTATTCTTGAGGATCTAGTTTGTATCTTGCCAAAATATCATTAGTTGCTCCACCGAGATTCTCATTTGAATTATGTAGAGGTGTGAACTTGTTGTGAATTGAAATATTTTGCTCTGCATTATTCTCTGGGGTATCTAGATTATTATCCTGGTGAGAATAATTTGAAGTTCCATTTCTTTTGGAATTTTTTCTAAGTGGTGGAGATGACTGCAATTTCTTGCCTTCCATATTAGATCTCCTACCATCCATTTGATATTAATTTCTTTGTTATAACTGTAACTAGAGTCACCACCTATTTAGTAAATAGGAAAAATTTATGTTTTCTCTTTAGGGGTTCTTGTTTCCAGTAGAGTTACCAAATCAAAGTTTCTAAACTAACTCTATAAAAGGAATGATTAGTTTCTAAGGTCTTTTATTTAAGTCCCCAGTAGAGTTGCCAATTTGTTAGGTCTCAAAAATGCAGGTTGCTGATCCTAAGAGGACACTAGGCTCTATGCTTAGATTTGCAACATTTTTGAACTAACTTGACGAAATCAACCTTCAAGGTTTAATGATTTCCTACACTTCAAGTCCTACTACACCTAGGTGGGTGAACCTTGAAATTTAAAGTAGACTAAATGTAAATGTATTGACTAATTAAATCTATCCACAATGGCAAAGGGTGTAAGATAGATGAAAAGCTTACTATTTGATTATATCTAATGTCTAGTGAATGGTTTAATAGAAATTATATAAGGTAAAAGGATTTTAAATGATGAATATAAATAAGACCAGTGCTTTATAGGGTAACAGAGTTGAATGAAGGACCAAGACTAGTGGCTTACAATGGGTACTAATTCTAATTGTTTGGCACAACTTTAGTTTATAACTTGTATAAACATGCAAGGGAATGACTGACAAACTCTTCTTAATAATCCAACCAATATAATCAGATATCTTATAATTCACCAGAAGGTATTTTAATCCTTACTTGAAGGAACCAATTGAAATGAATGAGCAAGAATAAAAGATAATATTGTCTTGGAGATAGAGTGGCAATCCTAATTATATGGCTCTACTTAGTAATCCAAACTTAATACTTCTAAGCTACCGTCATTAATCAGAAGGATTTTAATTCCTCAAATGGAAACCAATTTACTCAATCACACAGATACAACGAATGTGTATTGACAAATTAAATATATGCTTGATATATTTATTTGAATAACAAGGAAATATAGAACTGGAGACAACCACAGAATTGAGTAACTATAACAAACAATTGATACCAAGATAGAACCACTGAATCAGAGAACTTCAATCTACTTCCTCAAATAAAATATGCAACATAGTCTTTCTGAAACATTGTAAATTATATATATGTATATATATCCTACTGCTGATGATTTTTCAGCACCAATTGTTTGAACTTATATAGGTATTTCTATGAAGAGACATAACTCTTCAATAAGTCCTTTTGGGATTTTGACAAGATTAACAACTACTACATAACTATGATTAGGCTCTATTCAGCCATAAGTAAATTTTAGCCAGATGGTCCAAGTACTCTTGATCTCGATGGGAATCAGTAAGCTTAGTGGCACTTCTTGTAATCATTTCAATTGTGACCATCTTTTCCAAGTGTTCATAAATAATGGGGATAGTGCACAAATCATCTAGATTAAATACTTCACAAATAGCATTTTTTGACAAATGTACAATTGGCTCCCCCTGTGGGTTGCATATAGCTTTCAGGCTTGGGCTATATTGTTTGGCAAGTAGTTGGAGGAGTTCCACATTCAGGAATACATTAGGCACGACCAATTTTCCCAAATTCAAGTGCCATGGGTTTGACACAGGAGCATTCCTAAACCTTCTATTATAATGGAATCTAAAAAGCTCATATCCTTTGATTGGGGTCCAGATATCTCCCAAGCGCTTATATTTATCTTCTAATTTTTCAACTTCTGCCCTAAGTTGAACAGATCTTCTGGCCTTGGGGGTTGACCCAGGCAATTGATCAATTAAGTCCTGATTGAGTTTTCTGTCTTTTATTTTTTCTTCAGGGGTTTGATCAATTTTTTGTTTCTTAGATTTACTAGTTTCCCCTTGTGATTTTCTACCTTTTCCCTTTCCCAGAGTATCCATATTCAAATTTTGGCAGAAAATTCAAACACAGGTTATACAGAATGGTTCGTATGTATGTACCTGTCATTCTGTGGCTGTGATAAAAAAATCCTCTACTTGCGCTTCAAGAATTCCTCTGTATTCTCTTCTCAAACAACTCTCTCAATTGTAATTACAATGATCTTAAAAGATTTCATTGCCATCATGCATTTAATTATCTGATCAATTTAATGTCGTTCATCGCTGTGAAATGTCACATCACCATAACTCATGTCATCGGCATGATTTTCAAAATGTCTGGGCAACCTTAATATCTCCTCATGGTGTGATCAATCAATCTGCATGACCCCTCAATTGTATTCCCGATGCTATGTTGAGTCATATCTTAAGTGGGCGCGACCATCGGCATGACTTCTTTCATCGCCGTGTGTTTTAGATTTTCCTTTGATATAGTGAGTCCTACCGATATAACTATCGATGAGGGTCTCATCGATATATGTGACAACAATTTGTTATCAGGGAGACCAATGCCATCGGGATAAGATATTTATGTTTCCCTGAGCTTCGTCATCTTTTCGATAATCTTCTATACTCTGGATCGGAATGACCATCTTAATATCTCACCGATATGTTTAACACTTCTTATAAATGGGTGTGACTTTATTTCCATCAGAGTGAGATATACCATTGGGGTAATTCTTTTCAGATCACCCGATCACAATTATCTCCCCGATGGCTACTTTACATTTCTTATTGGAGAAAATTTTTCAAAGTGTCATCGACACCTTTTCATCACTGTGACTTGTGAGTTGGTAAGACATTATTGCTTCATTCTGATATGTTAAGTTACACCGATGGATAAGTGTATTGGTGTGACTCACACCGAAAGTGCATTTTTATTTGCTTCACAAGAGACTGGAGTATCAGAGACTTATTTACTTTTCATCCAGATGTTTATTTCTTGCCGATGGTTATTGTTGCCTTTTGTCCCCGTAAGATATTCGGTGAGACTCTTACCGATATATTTCATTGGTATAATATATACCATCGGGGTAGCTTTTAAAGGACCACCCGATGATTACTAGTCATACTGATCAGTGTGACTGCTTGGTTCGCTTACCGATAAAAGGCCATCGGTATTTCTTCTCCTATTGGCAACTCTTACAAATCTCTTTCCGATCTTTACTCTCATGCTGATAGTCATTTTCATTGATTTCTTTATGTATCGGTATAAGCAACACAAAGCCTTGCTTATATATTGAATTTTAATTAATTTTGCATTGCTTAGCCATGGACATCTTTTGGGATGTATCAAATTTTTGCTATGGTTTTGGGATGTTTTATGGTTTTGCTCAAATATGGTGAAGTGAGAATAGAGTAAAAATTTTAAATTTTTACTGTCCGAACACATAACCCTAAAAGAAGAAAAGAACCTAGTTCATTCATACTCAAGAACAATCATCAGGGTCTATCTAACCCTGTAAAAAAATAAGGCACATGCTATTTACAGTAGGCCAATACTCAAGGACCCACACAAGCTTGATCAAACTGAGCAACACACACACCTAGAGCTCCCAATGCTGGAACCACATTCTGATACCAAATGTAAAAGACCTCAAACCATCACAAAAGTAAAATGAAGTAAATAATCCACTTAAATACAACATCACAAAGTCAAAAGTAAATGATGTAAATAATCTGCTTAGATACAACAATCCAAATGGTAAAAAGGGTGTAATTAATTTGCATAATTACAATATCACAACAAAATGACAATTCTCATAAATAAGATCCAATAAATTCAATAAATCTTCATTAATAAGGATCCATAAGAATCATTAAATCTTGTAAAATATAATCTCATCAATATAGATCAAATAAAGTCATTAAATATTACAACTCGTTTTCTCATTCCAGGTAAAAGTACTATGAAATCATACACAAAGTCCTTTGACAATCATGTCATAATACATCCAATAATCATGAACATGAATAAATAAATCAATACACTTATCAGTCACACGAACCAAGTGGTCCACCACCTGTGAGCCAAGAGATGGGAACATGGCCTAGGTGCTTTTCCACCCAACCATGAAGTAATTACACTTCCCTAGATCCCTTTATGAAACAAAGGAAATCCAACCTTGCATGAAATGTCTAGCTACCTAGAAACAACTAGCAAGAGGGAACACTCGATGCAACCCTAATGTCTGAATGTGCAATCCTAAATAATGAAAAGCATATTGTCTCACAATAGGTTGTGGAATATATATATATATATATATATATATATATATATATATATATATATATATATATAAGTTTTGCTAGACAAATAAACATCTATTTCAATGTCATCTCAATTAGATCTAATCCTTTAAGTAGTAACCTGGTTCAATTCTTGAAAAGAGGAAAAGCAATCCCTGATAATCCACATTCAGTATTCTAGCCCAAAAAGTAACCCAATAACATTCCTAGATAAAAATCTACCTTCTTCCCCCTAGAAGTAAATAAGAAAATAAATAAAATCAATGAATAAAGATCCAAAATCACCTGCAACCATCTCTAAATCCCTTTCCCATGCATCAATAAAGAAAGCACACTTTTCAATCAAGAAGTAATGAAGAACATCATAAAGCAATATAGATTTTGTAATCTGATTATATTCTCAATTCATATTTTCATGGTTTAAATAGGTTGTAGAAACTAATGATTTTACTTCATATACAAATACTATTTTATAATTCAATAAAAGCAAATGATGAGGTTTGACTACTCCACTCTCATACAATGAGGTTTCATGCATACTTATGTCAAATATTAGATCTTTCTTTCCTCAAGATCAATAAATAGAATAAAACAAATCAATGTTCTCCTATAAATCATTTCAAATCCCTTTCCCAAAACTCCAATCAAGGAAACACAATTTCCATGCAATAATCCATCAATTTGTTCATACAATTACATCCATAAGGTTGTCAAACTAATTTTATTTCCTAATTCATATCCAAATCAAATTCCATAATATATTAAGTTTTCTAAATCATTCAATTCAAATATACTAATTCTCTTCAAGAAGTTTTAATAAGACAATGATATTTATGTCACAAATTTTACTCCATCACTCTAACTTACAAAGAAAGATAATTCTAATATCAATCAATTCATTCATTTCTGTAAGTATGAATTGGGTGTCTAAAATCTGATTATAATCCTTAACCGTAATTTGTTGTCATAAAGGATCAATGATTTTATGTTTAACTCATTCCAATAAAATCTTGGTTTATGATTTATCAGTTCATAAAATTTGATATAAAAGATTAAAACATGTTTCAACATTCAAATAACCATAAATGATAATCTATAATTAACTGTCTCTATTTTAAAATATATTAACTATTTAAAGTATTTTAAACAAGCTACAGATACCAATAAATCAAGCTATAGGAGCTTTAATTCAACTATAGGTATTAAGCATATGTCTGCTACAGTAACTATGCAGATCCAACAACAAATATATATAGAAAAAGATAGCTACAGGTTCTATAAAGAATGGCTGATAATTAAATTGCTTCATGACTTAATTTATATGGCTATAGAAATAAATCAAGCTACTACAGAATCTAATTCTTTTATATAGTTTAGAACAGTGACTGATCTATAGGAAAGCATGTCCAATCTAGTAAATATTCATGCTAATGCCATGACAAGATAAAAATCAGATTTATACGGTTGAGAGAAGTTTGTTTCAAAGCTATATTTAGAGGTTTTAAAGGCTGGTGATAAGATAATCTGGCAGCGACCAAAGGTAAGGAAAAATGACAATTAAATCCTCTAATTTTTCAAGCTAATGCTAGGTAGGTCGACCATTATATGGAAAGGATTGATTTCTAGTAAAAATTGTAGAAAATAAGAGGGGAAACACCTATGTTTAAAGGCTGAAAACTGGCGACAACAAATTAACAAGGTAGACCGAGCATAAAGAAAAGGCAAATGCATAACAAACAAGCTAAAGTTTATCATTTTTACATTCCACATCAAAGTATTTTCATTGGAAGGAAAATTAGAAGAAAACCCTAGGAAAAATGTTGGTTAAAGAATGTGTTTTGCAGTTGTTGTTGCCCAAAATAGAACCTGTTGTCACCTAAACAAGACCTGTTGTCACCCAAACAAATTTGCTTGTTATTTTTCTTAGAATTCTTCTTCTAATTAATGGTGTCAAGATTTTCTTTTGCCTCCCTTTTCATTCAAAAACTCTCTTCAAAAATGCTGTTCAAAAATAGGTATTCTTAGTTCCTTTTTGATCACTCAAGTTTGTTTTCAGTTTCCATGATAATTTGGCTTCCCAAAAGCCTTCGAAATTAAATAGATTAAACTTTATTTACTCCTGTCACTTGCATGACAGCATATCATTCATTTAATTTCTTTAATTAGATTTCTAAATATAATAATGTTGTTAATACAATTTCTAATATATAATTACTTTAATAAAACAAGAAGTATTTACAATTAAAATAATTTTAAATAATTTATATATACATATCTATTGTATTTAAATACAATTGTTTTAAATCTAATTATAGATATTGTCATTCAACAATAATATCTATAAGAATAGAAAAACACATATATTTTTATTATTTAAATAATTTAAACATACTATTTATTTAAATATCATAAAATAAACTATTAAAATCAACCATTTAAAATAACCCATTTTAAATATAATTGAAAGAACTTTTTATATTTATAATTAAATCATGCACTCGAAAAGGACTTACTGTCGCAATTAAAATACAATATTCTAAGTATCTAACCATTCACCACATTTATTATCCACACAATGATGCATAAAAATAAGCCATTCAAAATGCAATATGAGACTACGTGAGTGTGTGATTGCATCAGAGATAACCATCCCAAATAGTTCTTGCCAAGTGGCTAGAACACCTCTACCTCAACCATGTTCTTGTCTTCAACAAGTACTTGCATTCATTCGCACTCAACTCAATGTCAATAGGTTAGTGTCTCCAAAAACAGAGCCGAAGCAAATCAATATAATCACATTGATAATATTCAATTTATTTAAATCAACTTTCCAATTTACTCAAATATAAATTCACGATAACTACCTTCACAATGTGGAAGTTACCCAAAGTAAAAAAATCATAATAAATGGTCACTAATCGAGAATAATAATATTGTCCATAAAAATGAGATATGACATTCATCCTGAGAAAAGTGATCTCTAATCTCAAAAGACAAACTTCTCACAATTTCCTATAATGTATCCTTTCCAAAAGACACAAGATCGTTAAAATCATCCTTTGCAACAATTTTTTGTTTGACCTAAGAGATCTATCCAACTTTACTAAAGTAGTGTAATTCTATCATATATCCATGCACTAATGTGCATAAATCACCTACATCATTGTACTCCAAAAAGTTATTTAGGTGTTCAATGTCCATCATTACTTTCCATCTTATAAACTTTGGACCCATAAATGTTTAAGATTAATTGATATATAGATTGTTTAGAGTAAGACATACCATTTTTTGTAGCTTTGAGTATTCTACAATGTACATTGTTTTGTCTTGTTCCTTATTTAATAGAACATTCATTTCTTCCAACAAGGGAAGAATCCCATATAGATTCAATAGTGTCTCAGCATCAATGAATAGTGCCAACATATTCATTTGATCTGCATGATTTTGGTAGATTAGGGCTAGCAATGACCAATACTCTTTGAACAATCAATTTTATGTTCCATGTAATGATATCTGCTTGGTGTCCACATCCCTAAGTAGCTTGTTACCTAGAGTAAGTCCTTCAACAAATCTTTGATATTTTAAAAACATTTTTGGACTTTTACAAAAATATGTATGCACCTCATGCACAAGATCTTCAACTTTCAAAATAGATTGAAATTGGCTCATAGTTTTAAAATCCAAACTCATTTGATGGTCCATGAAGTGAATGTTGGTCATGTACGACGAACATGATGTCTACAAATTAACAATAAGCCCATTTCTTTAACCTTGGATGATTGATGCTCCATCTACACCAATGCAGACTAGCTTCCTTGTAATCACCAAATCATCTAAGCCTCCAATATCCATCAAACTATTTTTTATGATTTCCACAAGGTTAGCAAAGGTAGAATTTTCTTTCATTTTATAAATTACAAGTAGATGAGGCTTGTAAATATGATTTTCTACAATATAAACATGCATACACACCCGCCTCTGGAAGGGTGGATCAAAATCAACTTTGATGGGATGGCAAAAGGTAATCCTGGAGTTACTGTAATGGGGGGGTGATAAAAGATAATCATGGTAGGTTCATAGAGGATGTGGCACTCCCTCTGGGTACTTAGACAAACCACTATGCCGAAGCTGTGGCTACCTATCATTATATAGCTTTGGCACATGCTAAAGGTTATATAAAAGTCTGGGCGGAGGGTGATTCTAACAATATCATCAATTGTCTTAGGAGTACCACTAAACCAAGTTGTTCTATAGTGACCATGATCGAAGATGTTATTATGTTGTTAGGAACTTTTGAGGCTACCCATATTTCTCACATTTATCATGAGGGGAACAAGGTGGTGGATGTTTTTGCCAACCTAGGGGTTATAAACAAATCAAAGATCATATGGGAGTCCATTTATTTCTACCCCAAGCAATGTCAAGGAATTTATTAATAATGATCACCTCCATGGTACGAAAATCAAGATCCTCTACGAAGATCATCATGATCTCTAAGGGTTCGCAGGCTGCTCCTTTCCAGATTGTTCATCTCACATGGATTATGGGTTGGATTAACAACAATATGGCTTTGCTTTTTGTCATTCTCACCTTCACTTCTGTTTGCAGAGAGAGTGGTTTCTTCTAGTGTATGTATTCTAGCATGGGGGGAGATAGAAATAGGGTTGAACTGTCTTCATGTGAGGGGATTAGGAAGAAGCAGAAAGTTTGGAGTATCTTGGAGGCTGGTGGGTTCACTCCATTCATAGAAAATCTCCATGGATCTGACCCTAATGTGACTGCTCTATTCATTAAAGGGTACAAGAACAAGAAGGTTACGGCGTATGGGTGGGAAATTGCTATCTCTAAAGACCTTATTGCCATGGTGATAGGCCTCTCAACTAGAAGGAAGAAATTCTTCCGTGAGAGGAAACAAAGTGAGGAAGCCCTTAATAACTTCTTTAAAGGTAACAAAAGGGATAAGATGGTTAAGTTTAAGACTGGAGGGTATAATCATCTCTCCATCAAGCCCATATGGGCAGAGGTGGCCAAAGTTATTATGAGATATGTCACTCTGGACGGGAGGTACGTGGCCATCTATAGTTATCACTTAAACTTGCTCAATCATTTCAAACATAGTATGTTGGTTTTCTTTCCCTTCTACCTACTTTCATCTTTAGAGTTTGGTTTAAAAGAGAATCACAAAAACCCTAAACTCCCAGTTCTTCATGAGAGCTTCATTTTACTCATCATGGAGTACATGAATAATAACACCCCCAAAAAAGGAATAAAACAAAAAAAAAGTGCTAAGAAGAAGGGCAGGGTGATGTCGAGTGAAGAGGAGACTGATTCTAAGGATGAGGAGTGGAATATGGATGATGAAGAGGATAGTGAGGCAGAGTCCTCTAGAAAGAAGAGAAAAACTTAGAAGAGGGAAGTATCCATCTCTTGGTCTGAAGGGTTTAATATGGGTGATGACTCTGACACCTCAGTCAAGGAGATCATTTCCAAGAAGGCCATGCCTCAGAAGAGGAAAACCCCCACTCCAGTGAAGAAAGGTAAAAAACCCTTGGAGAAAGAAATGGAAGAGGAGGGATTTGTCTTGGATGTCGGTGGTTCTTCTTAGAAATAGGGGTTTAAACCAAAGTAGGGGAATAAGGATAAGCTATTTGAGAAGGTCCAAGATGAGGGAAATATTCAGGAAGCTGGTTGTTCTACTCAGAAATAGGGGACCAGGTTGAAGTCAGGGATTAGGGAGAAACAGTCTAAGAAGTTGGATGATAGGGTGGAGGACACACATGGCAACACCATACATATCCCTAAACCTTGTGCTGGCCTCAATTTCCCTGAAATCAATGACCCTTCGAATAACCTTCCTGAGGATTTTGATGACTTGTTGGCCCAAACAAAAAATAGAGATCAGGTTAAGGAGGTTTTCAAACTGGTGAAGAATGCCCTTAATTTTTAGCACAAAATGACTAAGTGGTTCTTCTTGGAAATAAACATAATCAACATCAAGCTCCAGCTGATGTAGGAAAGCTTGGGGAGTGGTATCAAGACTATAGCTGAGAAGGACACCCTTATCTTCATAAACTAGGAAGCCATTCCTAAAATGGAGGAAATGGATCGTGAGTTGAACGGGATGAAGGAAGAATTTAATACTAGAGTCCAGTACCTGGAGGAGAAGATCATGGAGGTGAACAACAACTTAGACAAAATGATGAATATCAGTAGACTCAACATTCAAAATAGCCTCAATGGGATAAGAGTGCTAACAAAGAAGCTCAAGGAACTTAGAAAAGAGCAGTTCAAGGATTTCAATGCTGAGGAGATCATGAATGTTGAGGATCTAGGTAATCAAGACAAGGGTGATGAAACTAAAAATTTTGGTAAACAAGTGGCAGCTGAGGACATAGGTAGACCTTCAACCTACACTAGGGGGAGAAACAAAAAGAATTTTGAAGTTGAGAAGAAAGAACTCATGGACTTTGCCAAAATGCATGAGGCATTCTATGAACATGAATTAGAAGCAGCTGAGACTCTTAAGAAGATGAACTAGTTTAGTTTTGTTTGGTCTCTTTTTTGGCTACTCCTTTTATGATTATGTATTTTGGTAGCTTATAGTTGGCTTTTAGTTGGCTTTCATCTTTTTGTAAGCTTCCTTTTGTGAAGGGTTTCAGGGTCCCCTTTCAAAACCTATTTGACCATATTAATAAAAAACATGCATACACACCCAAGAACTATTGTCAATGGTTGTCACCTTATCCAAAGACAAGGAAAAGAAAGTTGTCTAACTTAATTTCTACTTTATATCCTCCTTATCCTTGTATCTTTATTTTCTTATTAGAGCCTCACAAGTCCTTGATTTGGTTTGATCTGATGGTGTACCTTTACCTATTTGTAGAAAGGAGGTAGGAGACACCAAGGCAAAACCATCAAGATAAAATTTTTTGGAAGGAAATACATCAGGGACCACTGCTATAGTCTATGTAAAAAATAAATATAGAACTACTGTTATAAAGAATAATCATACAATAAACAATATAGAACTACTATAAAAAATAAATATTTAAGTCAATATCACACATGACAAATATATAGAACCATAGGTGCACATGAGAACTACTGTTATAGAGATTAATCATGTACAATATAGAATACAAAATATGATGCAAATTCAAAATTATGTCTTTGTTACTTACTAGGAATGTAAGACCAAAGTAGAGTTGCAAAGTGTGTCTATTCCCCAACTCTTGAGAGGACCCTCCCATCTCATAGTTATTAACTCATAGTAGATTAATCAAATGCCTAACTAGAAATTGAAAATTTGCAATGTAGGAAATGGGTGAATTCAAAATTGAATGCCTAAAGAGTGAATGGAGTAAATTATTTTGTTTAAATACCAACCCATAAGTTACTTAGTTATACTACATTTTGCATGGGAGATTAAAAATATTAACCCTAAAAGACCTATAATTTTGAGACGATAGGCCACACTTTCTTAGAACCACCTATACTTCAATGGCTACAATAAATGTTTTCCCAAATATACCTATCATTGCATGATGATATTACATGTTTTCCCTAAATTCACTATAATTTCATTGATGATTCCACCACCATTTTCCCTTAATTGATTATAATTTCACTTGCAATTTCACCCCTTTTTCCCTAATTGCCCATAATTTTGTTGGCAATCACACCACCGTATGGCCATAATTAATGTAAAAAGGTAGGCAATTGAAACCTAAATTAGAAATTGCCTCATCCCATCATAGATGATTGGACCCATATTAAAGTTGTTTCTATAATATCTTAGTGATCAAGACCAAACTCCAATAAATAGTATGGCGATCTAATGCTATTCTAAGATATTAAAATATCAATTTACGAATGATTTGAAGTTACAGGCTTTAAATTACAATCAAATTAGGGTGAAAGCATTTAATGCCAAAACCATTAATATTTTTCATTTTCAACCCCTCGAAAGCTAGAAAATCACTAATTGGTGAAAGCACCACTAAAATTTTCCCTGATGTCAACCCTGTTTACAATTCTTTAAGCTAGAAAAGATGCCATTTAAAGACATAATCATATGGTTTATTCCATCTTGAGTAAGTAAATCACTTGGATAATTGATTTTCCTAAAAGATCTAGTTAAAGATAAGAAAGAACCTTGCATTTCAGATTCTTTGTCTATAATGTTGCATTAATAGAGGAAGCCTTAGTTGAGTAACTATCACTACTAAGTAATTGAACTTTATTATTGATCTTGGGAGTTTCAAGAAATGAATTATTTAACCCGGTTGCACTGGATAAACCACCTTTTAATTTAAATGGTGTATTTAATGCTAAATTTCTTTCCAATATAGGTGCTGCAACTATGGAAACTCTATCAGGGTCATCTATGGGAACATGTTGGTTAGTTCATTTAAATGATATTACCACTGCCTATACCCTTTTTTATAGAGGACATGTTTTATGCTTGTGAAATAAGCTTCTATTTTTTGTTTAGATATCTCTCAACAACTATGGCTACAATTTTCTTTTCATCTTGGAGGTAGAATGGATGACTATTGTTACTAGAATTATCAACATCTTTAGACATCCACACATCAATTTGCTTTGGCATAAATTTTATCTATCCCTTCAGAAGCAACCCTACTATGAGAAGTCAAATTTTTTTCTTTATCTTGCTAAAGAATGCAAAGTTAAGGCATAAACCAAATTTGAGTCCATTATGCTGAAATAGGCATAAACAAATTTAGGGTTCATTATGTTGAAACTGGCCTGTCAATAGGGTGACCCTAATAATAAGGATATCAGCCATACATACCAAGGCTATCCCCATCCTTGTCATTGTCGACTCTCTTTCATCAACATTACCATAGTGGGAACCATGGATTCCTAGATATCCATAGTAACCATCAATAGGTAGTCAATTAAGACACATACTTATTGCCAAGAGGAACACCACGATGACCCCCACCATATGGTTTGTAAATCCTTCTCAACAAATCCATTTTCTACATGTTGTTCCATTCATGGCATATTATGAGACTGTATTTCCTTCAAGGAATTTCGGTGAAACAGTTCATGATGCACCCTACTATTTTTACAAATTTCCTCAAGCCATTTTGTCAAATAGTTCACATGCCCTCTTTGTGCTTGCACATTTTTCATTAAATGTTAATAATTTCCTTGTTTTGTCCATGGTTCATTTTCTTTTCACTTATTTCCATATTTCCTTGATTGACAAATAGTTCACGGCCTACTACTTTTGCTTCAATTTACTTGAAGAATTTTATTAAGCAGACTGCATCCCTTGTTTGTGACTCCATCTTTGCATATATGTCTACTGGGCAACAACATCTATAACGTTTGATATGAAGGTGTGATGCAACTTCTAAAACATTGTTATCATAGCTTCCTCTCCCTTTTGCTTATCTAAGAGGATTTTTAATGCCAAATTCTATTGTGGAGCTTCTATTGCCATACTTGTTTTTAACCGTTGCCTTTTCTCAAATGATGAAAGGGAAATGAGAGTCGTATTTGCCCCACGATGGTTCATAGGTTTTGTATATCAAGTTTCATAACCCACTTGCAATTTGCAAAAGATTTTATGCATACATATCACCCAATTTGCAAATGTTGATGAAGCCCAAAACCCTATCTACGCTTGGCATTTTACAAATACATATCACCCATTTTAGCAAAAGTATGAAGGTTATGAAATTTGGCTTCAACCTGCCAATTCCCTTTGCTTAAAAGTTCTCAAATTCTTTTCAACAAATCCATTTAGGTAGATTTGGTGATAATGGCATTTGATGAGACATCATTTCTTTGAGACATTCAGCGAATATGCTTATTTCTTCGTATTTTGTAAAGGAGTTGGAGCTTTGCTATTTTTGGTTCCACTCTTCATATAAAATATAAAGTAGAGGATCTCCAACTATAATATCTAACAAAAAAAATGTCTTAATGCATTGAGAAATGGCCAAACCCTAATTCAAAGCTATCCTTTGGTATTGATATGAAAAATGTTTGGCAAAGGTAGTAAATCTAGCTTTATGTTGGAAATAAGTCCACTTGGATTAACGATGGACTTGCTACAAAGGGGTCAATATCTTAATTGGTAGAGTACTCTAGCCGCAAATGGAATGTCATATGTTTGAGTCTTAGCTGGTCCATATGAGTTGTAGCTCAACAATTGGTATTAGGGCCAAGCTAGGAGCCCCAAGCACTTGTAATGTTGCTTAACATGAGCTATAGCTCAACACTTTACTTACCTTTTGCAAGCCCTGATGTTTTGCCTCCCTACAAGGGTTCAAGTTTGCACTTTCATTTTATATTTTGGGTTTGAGTTTACACTAACAAAAAATGTATTTTATATTTTGGGTCTGAATTTTCACTTACAACATTTTATAATTTTGGACTGAGTTTGCACTTGCAAAGAGCCAAGCTAGGAGCCCCAAGCACTTGTAATGTGGCTTAACATGAACTGTAACTCAATACTTTACATACATGATGTAGGAGCATCCCTGGTTTAAGAACAATTTTGCATCAACCAAAAATATTTGCATTTCAATTTGTTTGTAGTTTAGTTTGTTTCCTTTCATTTTTTAGTTCAGTTCAGGCAGTTCAGTCAGTAGCAATTTTTGTATTTTGGTCTGCATTCTACCGCAGTTGCATCTTAGACCTTGTAGAGTTGGATTTAACATCTAGATTCATTCATCCACAACATAACCAAAATTCAGAGCATTTGGATCAAGTACCGGAAATATATCGCTATTAGAAAATTGACTATTTTCTCATAACAGAGCATCCTAGTAGTCTCAGACAATCAGCTAAAGGAGAAGACTTGTAGAGCATTTCACAACCTTAGAATCTTAATGACACACCATTCCATGTTATTTGGTTCGTGGTCGACCTTCCCCGAGATCTGCATATCATTCCATTCATTTACAGAGGAGTTATATTCATTTAGGTCCGACCTATCCATGTACACATGTTACAACTCTTCATTAGAGTTTGTGATCTTCCTTGGTCGATGTGGAGGAATCTTATGTTCCAGATATGATATTTAATGATGTAATAGATCCCTAGGAAAGGACGGATCAATAATTTAGAAGTTGATAGTTTGGATTTTGTGCAAAGGAGCCCCAAAGCTATATCCTGTGCATATTCTAATATTTTGTAATCAGGCATGTGAGCCCTAATTGCAAGCTTACATGTAGCTGGCCAATTTGTATTTGAATTATATGATATACTGAATGGTTGAATATGTATTTTCTTTACATCTTTGAGTTGTTTCTATTGTGTTTACTCTAGTTGCACGGTCTGGATAGTTCTCTTTGAGCACCCTCCTAACCGTGACTGCACCAAGTGGTATTAGAAAGAAAGTTTGAATCTTTGGGAGCGAATTGAGCGAAGTTGGCGAAGGAATTCCATAAGATCTTGTTGTGGATAGATCAACAAATTTGAGGTAGGTTACTTGTGTCACAACTGATCACCGATTGTGAGGCAGTTGTCACCTTGTAGTCTGATTGCCGAATTTGAGGCAGTTTACACTTGATCCTAGGAAAATGCCACCGAGGAGAGTCCTTGCTATTGGAACAATGGCTGGAAGAATGGATGAGATGATGGAAATGATGAAAACAATGAGAATTCAATTGGTTGCTGTCGAGGAAGATAGGCGAAGAGGATTGACACCTAGACCTAATGTTGAAAGTGATGATGATGAGGAATTTCAATTTGTTGAACAAATTGGTGAAACCCTAAGAGGTGACAAAGAAGAAGAATCAGATCAAGTCAAGATGTTGCAAGCTATTTCAAAGATTGGAAAGAGACCTAGAGTTGATGTACCTAATTACACTGGCAATTTGAACCCTGAGGAGTTGATTGACTGGATAAATGGCATGGAAGCATACTTTAAATATGAAGAAGTTGAAGATCCGGAGAAGGTGAAATTTGCAAAGACAAAGCTGAAAGGGCACGCTACTATATGGTGAAAAGTTCAATTAGATAGAAATAGAAGAGGAAAAGAAAAGATTACAAAATGGGATAGGATGGTGACAAAATTGAAGAATTAGTTTATACCTGCTGACTATGAGTTAGAATTGTTGAAGAGATTACAAAACTTGAGACAAAAGGAGAAATTTGTGAAGGAGTATACTGAAGAATTTCGTAAGATGATCATAAGGATAGGACACAATTAAGAAAGCAAGAAGAAAGTGGCTAGATACATCAATGGATTGAGATTGAACATTCAGGAAGAACTAAGTTTGGTAAGGATGACATCTTTGGAGGAAGCATATCAGTTTGCCCTAAAAGATGAAGAGAAACTGAATAAGAGGCATGATCAAAGATAGAGAGACATAGGAGGTAAATTTCATGAAGACATAACATTTTCTAGAGAAAGATCATTTGCAAAGTAGAATAGACAAGAGAATACATTCAAGGAGGACAAAGATAACAATGCATATCAGAGAGGTGATAGAAATTTCTACCGCAGAGGAAACCCTAGTCCATACCAGAGTAAAGGATATAGAAGAGAAGGAAGAGGACCTGATAGGAGAACATTTAGAGGCACTTCTTTCAAGTGTGGAGGTGAAGAACATAGAGCATTTGAATGTAATCAGGGGAGTACTGTTGTGTGGTTACACAATACACCCCATTTTGCCTTAGCAAAATAGGGACCCAACTTTTTGCGTCTGCTTGTTTTTGCTTTCTTGCTTGGGGCAGTTTTGTAAAAGGTTAGTCAAGTATGTCACCCTTGCTTATGTAGGTGTATCACAAGGAGGGTTGAGTAGCCAAAGTTAGAATTTACTATCACAAACCTCATAATCAGAAAGAATACACTTAGTCAAAGTTTGGTCAACCTAGATATTTTCCATAGGGTCACATTTCTAAATATCAGTCATATTCGTTAAGATGACCCTGACTTAAGAAGATCACTATATATATATTTGTTCCCTGATATGTGCACATCAAATTTAAGTGAGGTAGATTATTTTCCTGTCATAACCTTAGTGCATGTTTCGGAGGGTCATATTTCCAAACATCCGTCATCTTACAAAAATATCACCCTTTGTGAATATCACCCTTCACAAACATGACCATGACATCACCCAATTTTAATATATAGAAGAGATCACCCTGATGCTGAAGTCATCAATACACCCAAACCCTCAGAGGGTCACATTTCAAAACATTCGTCATATTCCTTAATATGATGATGATGTCAACATAACCCGATAACAAAGAGAATATGACAACATGATGATGTCATCACATTTCAACCTGCCAACATTATATTTTCAAATATCCCTGACCTTAACAAATATGACGCTGACTTCATCTTTCTCAAGTAACTTTGAAAGTCCATAAAACCATGAAGTCACCCCTACACTCTTGAATGGGGGTGATATTCCCGAGTATTAAAGATTTGGATATTGCTAATATCCCTCATTTTGAACTTTATGACCCAATATGATTGGCTTCATAATAACCAATCCAATCATGCCACGTAGCAATTCCCTCGGGGTCATATGGGCACAGTATTATCACGATTCATTAACAAATGTAACATGACCTGATCTCGGTCATTAGTCAAAAGGTTGACCATATAGATGATCGAATCACCCTGATTATTAGTAAATAATTGTCTTGGAGGAAAATATTTTCAAATATCCCTAATCTTCTAAGAGATCACCCTCCCGCATTAAATGTGATCCTAACGGTAGGTCGCACCCTCCAATTTTGAATATAAATCCAACACTTGGCAACATCCACGAACTTCATGTGAATGGTCAATGGACTTAAACAAAAATGATACACGCGCCCTAATTTGTCATATTGATTGGTTTAAAAGTGAATTTTAGGGATTATTTACATTTAGCCTACGATAATTGAAATTATAGAGCTCTGAAAATCAAAGCATCATCATCACTTGCAAATGGAACAAATGTGCATCTGAATGGAACAAGATGTTAAACACAGCTTAGCCACATTTTTCCATCATCACTTATACTGTAAAAGAGGAAAGTGATTATCAGCTATGTAATTAAAACATTCTCTTTTGTCATTTATGGTAAATCATAAGGTAAGAGGGTTGGGTTAAGTAAATTTAACACTATGATGCATGAAATGAGTTAGATTAATGAGATTGATACTAGAATGAATGTGATCTCTATCCTCTTGCTGTGCATAAACATGTTAGGGTAAAAATGTATGGTTTTATCACAAGATCTAATGGCAGCCAGAAGGAACATGTCTGATACTGAGTTCTTAAAACCCATGTTTATATAGCCTGAAGGGGTAGGATTCAGATACGGCATGATAAATGACACACACTAGGGAAATAGAAACCTAGATGCATAAACTAGAAAATTAGACAATGGAAGTGGAAACCCTATATTACAAAGGATATACTCCATAGGGATGTGGCACACTGGAGGATTTCCTTCTGCTATGGAGGCTACTAAACTAGTAGTTGAGTGTGCACAAAATTATAACCCTGAGACCAGAAAAGTGGAGAAGCATGGCAGGGTGTATGCAGATTTCTCAACTAAAGGCATCACCGCTGCATTCAATTTGCCTGTAGGAGATAATGTGGTTAGACTGACCTTGAGCAGGTTAGAAAAAGAATATCATAGTAATGAGAAAGAGGCCAGGAGGATCATGTACCAGTGGAGATCTAAAAGAAGCACATATAAGGCATCAACTAAACTACCTGTGTACTTGTTTAAGTTTGATTTTGTCGAGGAGTATCAATACATGATGGTCCTGCTTGCCAGAATGACAGGAAGACAACATGCTAGAAATTTTGAGAATTGGATGTATAGAATCATTAGAATGGTAGAATACTCAGATGATATGCCTCTCTAGGCTAAGATCATAAGTGATAGTTTAGATGCAGGAATGAGAAGGTTAGGTAGCCAGATGTGCATGTTTCACATGACTTCCTATGTTGTATATGCTTGTGCCTTTAGAGGAATCTTCAATGGGTTACAAATGGTGGGCAAGGTTGGAAACAATCCTAGTGATGTTAAAATATGGGAACACTATCCACAACTGGGTAGGAGAGAGAGTCCCCAAAATTACAAAATTGTAAATGATTCCTTTTCTATGAATCTAGTTAGATCAATGGAAGAAGACAAGCTAAAAAGATTGAGTATGGAAGCTCAAGCTATGATATATAAACATGGGGCCTGGTTTATCTAGTTCTCTACATTCTCATACATGAGAATAGAAGGCTTTGAGGGACATCCCCTCATGCCTCCCAGATACCCCAATGATAGGGTCATTTTAATGAAATTCACTAGATAGATATTAACCCCAGTTGAGGCTCATAAAGAAAAAGGGGAAGATTCCACCTATATTATTTCCAATTTTTACTGGTTGGTATATATGCCCTGATAGTCAAGTATCAAAGATGCACTCGGAGGATTGAAGCCAATGCACCTACACCCATTTTCAATAGCTAGGTCATATGACCCATATGGTAGGATGCAGAAATTACTAAAGAAGCATGTACATCAGAAGCACCTTGAGGACTATTGGTCTGATTGTGATGATGAGGCTGAGGTTAGGAGAAGGAATTACCAGAGGCTCACCCTTAACCAAATTCACACTTTTGACTACATACCAGTGCCATCTCAGTTGCACAAAGATGATGGAAAGATTATGTCAAATGAATATGAGGATAAGAAAGTGTATAATGACAATATCTCAACTCCTAATTTAACTCAGCCTGAGGTGACTTCATTTGATTAGATAATGCAAAAGGTTATTGAATTGGCCCAGAATTGGGTAAATGCTGAGGTCACCAAGTTAAAGAATAGGGGTGTAGCCCTTACTATGGATACTGAAAAGAAAAGACAAAAGTTATTTGAGGAGGAATATGATGACTTCCTCATTGAAAAGAGGAAATCCAATGGAGAACAGTTGCCAACTAAAGAACAAAGGCAACAAGGCAAAAACAAGAAGGCAGTTCCTATACAGTAGGGAGTAATTGTTATAAAACTTCAACCAAAAGGGGATGAGGCATCCACATCTACATCTGCAGCTACATCATTTCAGACCCCTGCCAACCAAAAGGGTAAGAAGGTCATAAATTCTACTCATGTGATTATGGAGGAGCCATTGGAAGAGAATCTAGTAGATGAGAAGCCTTTAGATGAAGAACCTAGAGATGATGATCTATTAATAACCAAGAAGAAAATGAAGAAAGAGAAGAGGACACCACCTCAGAAGAGGCAGAAGATTGCAATGAGGGGAAATGTTAACATTGATCCTATTATATTAAGGGGTGCATGTGGTCTGACTTTCATGAAGGAACTATAGCATGAAGTTCCAATTCCAAATATTATTAAATTTAAATTTGAGAAGGTGGAAGAGCAAAGAGAAAAGAGATATAAGGCTAGGAAAGAGGCACCATTTCCCCTTGATGACATTGTATTTATCAAATGATGAGGTAGTTACTGATGTTGCTGCCCAAAGGATGGAAACTTTAGTGGCCAATACAAAGATGACTCCTCAAGGTACTCCCATGGTCCAAAAGGAAATGCATCAAGAGCAAGTCAGGGTAGAGGAGGTTGAAGAGGTTGACCCTAAGGATGTAGCCCAACAGATAGTATTAACCAATTTGGTTGATCAAGTTACTAGCCCTGCGGTCATCAATTTAGCTTACCAAGGAGATGGAGACCAAAATAAAGAAAATGACCCACCTTGGAGCCTGAGAAAGTGCAAGCCCATGAGCATGTTGAGGGTGATAATCAAGATAATAACCTAGGATCAGAAGAGAAATTAGATGAGAAAGAATTGGGTAAGGCCTTGGGCCTTGGAGAAATAAATACATCGAATGATGAAGAACAAAAGTTGTCGCAAGATGATGGTCATGAGAAGGAGACAGAGAATGTGACCGAGGGTGATCAAGGTGATTCCCAAGGTCAAAATGCACAAGCTTCTCAAGAGGACCAGATGCTACATAATGTACAAGATCAAAATGTTCAAGAACTACCTGAAGATAAATTGCAGGAGGAGATGCATGATCAAAATGTGAACACATCACAAGAGCCTCCACCTCAACAAGAAATCCCTCAATAGGAGGCACCTTAGTAAGAGATCCCTCATGAAAATGTGCATGAGGAGGAACCAAAGAAGGAGAATTCACCACCAAGGGTAAGGCACAATATAGAATCCCAAGATGCTCAAAATGAGTAGACTGGTTGACAAGAGCCCAGGGGTGACATTCCATATTGGCTACAACAAGAAATAAGTCTTCAACAACTAGTTGATGTTTCTACATTCTTTTCTACAAGCATGATGAAACCAAAGAGGAAGGCAAGGCCAACCTTTGCAATAAAAAGAGACCCTACCACTAGTAGGAGGATAGCTCAAGTGACACTCCCCATGGTAGATAAAGAGAGGTAAAATAAGTCTTGAAGATTTCCAAATTACATATATTGATCTAGGCTTTTCCACAGAGGATCAAGAAGGCTAGGAGATAAAGATAGCATTGATTTCTTATTGAAAAGTGTAAAGAAGGAAAAGGATAAGAATAAGCAACATAAAGAGCACATTTCTCAATTACATTCTTTTATTAAAGGGTTAATTGATCCTAAGCACACACCACTTAGTGATGCTACCCCATTAACAATCATATCTCAAGATGAGATGACAGGATTAGATCTCATGAAGCATAAGGCTCAGCTAGTAGATAATTGGTTTATATCTTTTATCTTTGAAGCAGAAAATGTAGTGAAAACCTCCCTAGCAAATTGGAATTCTCTTGGTATTTTGAAGATTAAAGTGGACAAGTTACAAAATGAGGTAGGCAAGAGGTCTTTCAAGTTGGAAAAGCATCTTGATGCTTTAGGAGAAATGAGGAGGATTGATATGAAAATACTCATGGATAACAACATAATGGATAATAACACTGCCCAACTGCTAGGCATCTGGTATGAGGACATCAGGTTTGAGTGTGATGTACTAAAGAGATGTAGTAGCAAACTCAGAGATATAAGTGTCAAATTGCATCACCTCATGTCAGGAGAAGTGGACATCCTAGAGGCCCTAGAGGACAAAGTGGAAGGAAAAATAGAAAATCAAGATACTAATTTTGTTGTCCATGCCTTTCATAATAATTTTAAGCAAGTAGCAGTGGATCCCCTCCACCACTTGATAGAAGACGTAATAAACAAGGCCATGAGAATGAAAGCCAAGGTGGAAACATATAATGAAACGTTGAACAACAGGAAGAATAAATGGAATACTCTCCAAGCAAAGTTTCATTCTCAAAAGCATGCTGTAACAAAGGCTAAGGTCCAGGATGGAGGTGAAGTTGAGAGAATAGTGCAGTTATATGAATCAATCAGGGTAGTGGTAAAGCTACACATAAAAGGTGATCTACATGAAGATGATAGTGATGATGATGATGAGGATGAAGATGAGGATGTAAATGAAAAAGAAGATGGAAATGAAGAAGAATATGGAAATGAAGAAGAGGAAGGAGATGAAGAGTAAGTAAACATACATGATAACAAAATTGTATGCATAATCAGATAACAAATGATCAATTTTTGCTAGATAGTTGCTAGCTGGCAACTTGTGCCACATATGTAGATGTTGACTTAGTCAAAGAAGGATATTGGTTGTTGATCTAGATAGATAAATCTTGATCGTTGATCACTTGTAACCACCTCTTCTCCTTATTCTATAAAAGGAGGTGGAGTGCACTTTGTTGAATCATTAGAAACTTAATTGAAGTTAGATTGCTGAAGCGCTCAAGACTAATTTCAAGGCTTTTTTTGAATGTACATGTCTTTTGCATACTTAATGAAAGATAAGTTGTTTTGATTACAAATAATTGTAAATCCTGAGTAATCAGTGGACGAAATCTGGATATATGCATTGATTAGCTGCATCCATTGGAGTACTTGTCAATCTGCATGTGTTGTTTTCATTCCTTATTCCTTTGAAGTTAGCATCAATCATACCTACTGTGGAACATCCTGCTGAAATTATGGTTTGATTCCTTCTCTTCATGAATGTATCTAGAATGTATGTGACTCAATAGCTAAAGGTTCATCAAATTAGAAGTATTCTTTAAATTTTCTTTAATTTCATTACAAATCACTTTGATAATTGCAAATAACAGACAATCTAAAGCAAATAAACATGAAATATTCCTATAACTCGTAAATAACTGAACATATAGAGCA
Source organism: Cunninghamia lanceolata (assembly GCA_027924645.1). Taxonomy (NCBI): domain Eukaryota; kingdom Viridiplantae; phylum Streptophyta; class Pinopsida; order Cupressales; family Cupressaceae; genus Cunninghamia; species Cunninghamia lanceolata. The sequence continues at coordinate 1,958,416 of BSBN01000650.1, read as the reverse complement.
TATTTTGGGAGAAAGCATGTCAGAATGATAAATATCTTGCACATACATATGAATACTAAAGATAAACATGTAAATATCTACTTATAGGCACATTATTTGATTAAATACATAGTGCAGAAGTATAAAATAAGTTCATGATAGTTAATGTTTAGAAGAATTGAACAAACTTACAAATATAATCATCATCTATGGAGTACAATGAAAATGACCTTGTTTGTGAGGTAAATTTACAAGAAACAGGTGCAAAATCGAATATATAGGCAATAATTCACAATACAGACCATGTAAGACCCCTTGGAATTGAAAACAACATGTCACATCAACCTCTGAGTAACATTAGAAGGTCATGATCTGATCAACGGAGACTTGGAGTCATTAGTTTGTTCCATATTGATCATACTTTTCAGGATAATAAAGGTTTGTTGTGCAAATTTTTATGCATGTTGTTATGACTAACAATCATCATTAACATAAATTGGCACTAGAAGAAGGGCCAGCTCTTTGGTCCGATAGGTGAATTGGTTGCACACACATTATCTTGTATCTTTACAAGGTAATCTTCTCAAAACTTATCAAAATAGCTTATGTTTTGAGTGTCTATGCAAGGATTTGCTAGTTCTGTGTTGTTTGAAGTCTGTTGATCATAAATATTTTAGAATTGAGCATAAATATTCTAGGCGTGATAGTCAATCCTTGAAATCTTTGAAGGTTTAGTTGTTGTTTGAGGTTTTCCTGCAAGTTCCATATGTTGAACTGCATATATAGGCAGATATCTTGATATCCATGTCTAGATACTTGATCTTTACACATATTTTCTTGATTCAAGCAAATATTGCATAAATATCTATTTAGTCATGAATCCTGATCATAAATATTAGCTTTTCTTAGTTAGTTCTATCAATCTTTATAGGAACCAGGTTTAATTTTCATATTTTGTCATTAGTTGTTAGAATCTTGGCTCACAGACCTAATACCAGGTCTAGATCAGGTGGACTCTTTGAAGAATTGCCCATTCATGGACTGAGACCTCGTACCATAGATATTCATCATACTCCTGACTCAAGTGCTTCAAGATCTTCATCAAGATGCATTGTAACACCACCAGGATCACCAATTACACCTCCATTCCAACAGCCACCAGTCACAATGTCATTCTTTGCTGTTGATTCACCCTTAACTTTTACTACATATCATCCCTTACCTAAAAATCTTGACATCTATCCTAAATATCATCCATATCAAGATGCAGAAGATCATGTTAGAACTTTTGAAGAAGCTTGATGTAGAGCAAGGATTGAACATCAAGATGTGGTATGCAGATTATTTCCATACTCCTTAGGAGAGGAAGCATACAATTGGTATATTAGCCTTGGTCAAGCCTCAATTAGTTCATGGGCTGCCTTAGAGAAAGATTTTAAGGATAGATTTAAGATACCTATAGATCCCTCAATGAATTATCATCTCTTTGCCACAATCAAGAGGTTTGAAGGGGAGCCTATTTAAACTTCAATGCTAGATTTCAAAAGATGTATTCCAAGCTAGTGGCTCCATATAATGTAGCAAATGAGGAAACTAGGAGTATATATTACTCAGCCTTAGATCCCTTGACTTCTATGTTCATCAAAAGAACACATCCTAGTGTCACAACTTTATCAGGAGCTTTTGAGGAAGCTATAAAAGTTAATCAGCAATTGATCCCTACTCTAATACCAAAAATAGTGTTTCCCTCTTATCTTTCATATCCTGCATATCCTGCTCAGCAGTAGACCAATGGAGCTATGATGCCTCCAGTTGCAATGGTCGGTCCTTTATAGGTACCTCTGCTTAGCAACATGCCTCCTCCAAATGGAAATGGTTAGATAGTGTAGTATCCAGGACATGCTCAAACATCCTAGGATGTAGGACAAAATAATAATAAAGGTTCTTCTTTCTTTAAGCCACAACAAGAGAACATAGTGGCCAAAGTTTAGGAAGAGAAAGAAGACATCAAGGAGATGTCTACACAACTAAGGAAGTTAATGATAGAAATTACACATTTGAGAAGTTAGAACTTCTATTCTCAGTCAAATCAAAACAGAGGATATAACAATGATAGATCAGGATATCCTGATAGAGGATACAATAATGATAGGAACTATAATAGTAACACTGACAATAACAATAGTGCACCTAGGAAGCCTAGAGTGTGGAATACTAGGCCAAAAAATGGTTCTTTTCCATCACCCTTAGATAATCAACCTCCTAATGAATCAAAGCAAACCACTAAAGTGAACTTAGCAGAGGTAGCTCTTACAAATTGGTGTAGGATACATAACACCAATACTCATGCTGAGTTAGACTGTCCTCAGTTTAAAATAGCAGCTTCCATTTTCTAGGCTAAAGTGTCTAATACTACAGGTAATCCTCCTTTCATTGAAGGAAATGAGATTGTCCCTTTTGGATATGATACTTCTCTTGTGTTAGAGAGCTATGTAAATCATCCTCAGCACCAAATAGCCTTATCTCAGGATAATTACACATTAGCATGTGAGGAATCCGCCTTATCATTTGAAACAAACTATGTGTTTCCATTCGAAGATGAAAATGAACTAGCAGTGGAGCATGAAGAAGTTCATGCTTATCAATAGCAGTACTAAGGTAGACATAATTACAACCTCAGGAGTAATCCCAATAGACCTTCTAGTCCCATGACAACATCATTACCTCCTAATAACTTCAATACTCACCTAGATCCTAAAGCCAGCAACAATCCTGGTATTCCTAAGGTTAATTCTTAGTATTTTACACCTCAGAACACCATGCTGAAAGCTAATAATCAATCTTCTCAGTCTAACAAATTAGTTACATACTTAGCAGAGGAGATGAAAAGAGTTAAGATTGGTTTATCATTATCTGAACTGCTAAAGACCCCAAGCATCAAGAAGGCTTTCATGAAATCTTTAGACGAGCCTATACCAAAAGAAGATAGTCATGCTCACAATCCTAACCATAACACAAACAAAGATCCTATTGCTAAAGACAACAATGTCAAACACAAAGTCCCAACTACTGTTCAAGCTACTGAAACTTCCCATATGACCCTACATAGAGATAAAACTGAGTCACCTCCTTTCCTACTCACATTGAGAATGTTTGGAAAGATCCTACATAATTCTCTAGTAGATTTAGGTGCATCAACTAATGTGATGCCATTGTCCATTTGTAATGCCTTAGGGTTACATCCAGCTAAATAACTCAAGAAGGTGACACAACTAGACAAATCTGAAGTAAGTGTAGTGGGAGAGTTAACACACATCCACATGTAGTTAGCATCATATCCAAGTATTCAATATTATATTGACATCCAAGTAGTTGATATCCCTGATACCTATGGGATGTTGCTTAGTGGGGATTGGTCAAAGACACTTAATGGATATATGTCTACAAATTTTAGTAATATGTGGTTGTCATGGAAGGGGATTGCTAATCAAATTAGGATAGAGGCTAAACCTTGCATGAAACACATGATCACTGAGTATAATAACACAAATGAGGTGTTGAATGTAGATGTTGAACCAGGGGTTTATTCCATCAGGCCCCAAACAGTTAGGACAAAAGAGATCCTCATGTATGATGCACATAGCCCTGAGCATGTTCATCAGGACAATAGGGTGATTATTGAGTCCGATCATAGTTCAAATGATTGTGACGAAGTTGATCATTACAAAAACTTTGAATTACACTTGTCTAGGGAAGTACATTATTGTCAAGTATTGAATATATCTAATGAAGACATTTTGATTGAAGGCTGGTGCAGGTTGCATGATGCGGCACATTCAGACAAAACTTGTGATGCTTGTTTAGACATGATAGAGCTAGAACAAATGTGTAGTGAGGAAGGATTATCATTAGTTGAGGTAAGTAATGCAGATAATTATAGTGATGCTGATTCTTGTTCATCATTTGTAGGTACAGAAGAATCTGTATGTTAGGATAAAAGCTACACTCATAATTTAGGAGAGATCCGAATGTATGCTGAGAAGATTTCTAAGGATGAAGATAACATCACTCCAAGAACTAACTATTTGATTGAGTTAGATTATGAAGTATCTGATGAAGATAAAGGGAGTGATTTGACCAAGTTTGAAGAGTTTTTATCAAAACAAATCCAAAGCCTTATATTGCAAAAGATTCCTCAGCATCAAATTTTAATTGAGGGATGGTATAGATTGCACGGAGTACCATATTCTGAGACTACATGTTCATTATGCTTACACATATTGAATAAACAAGAGATGCTTTGCTCAAAGGATCAACTATCTGATAGAAGAAGAATGCTTTATGATGAAAAGAAAAATATCCAAATACAAATAGATACTAATGTTCATGACATTATAGATAAAAGGAGTAAGGATTTATTAGTTCCACATTAGTTAGAGAAAGTAAAAAGAAAAGAGAATGATTCACAAAGGTTAAAGTCAATATCAGGTGCTGCAACTGCCAGAGCTAAAAAGAAAAGAGAAGGTCCTGATAAACCCTTGACTGAAGATAAACCATGGATCCTTAGGTTTGATGGATCCAAGTCAAAACAAGGAGCTGGAGTAGGGATAGATCTCATAGATCCAGCAGGAAAATCCTATTTAGTAGCATATAGACTACAATTCCCATGGACAAACAATGTGACAAAATATGAAGCTTTAATTCATGGGTTATTGTTTGCCCTCAAGAAAAAAGTGAATATTTTGCATATCTATAGAGACTCAAAATTGGTAGTGAGACAAGTAAGGGGCATATACTCTTGCAATTACAAGAAGTTGTCTAATTAAAGTCATAGGGTATGGGATTTACTAGAAGAGTTTGATGCATTCAACATCACCCATGTGCTTAGAGAACATAACCATAGAGTAAATGCCTTGGCTCAGGCTACAGGTACTTTGGAACCATTGTCCATTTCTGGTTTGAAAAGATTTTTAGTTGAATTAATATCAGTGCTCTCCATACTAGATAATGTCATCAATCTCCAAGTATTCGATGATGACCAACACATTTTGGAATTCATATCTAACAAAAATGTGTTTGATGCCCAGATCATAGATGAAACAAATGTAGAAGATCATATCTAGGAGGAAGAAGAAATTCTAGAGTTTCCAAGTAATAAGATCCCTAAAGGGATGATAGAATTAGAAAGAGCGTTTGATCTACACAATATGCTAAAACAAAAAGATCTCCCAAAGACTAATGGAGGAGAGTATTTATCAATCAATATAGGACAAAATGAAGAAGTAAGCAATGTCCTGATTGGTAAAGTCTGTACAAAAGAAGAAATGGTAGGGATAACCCAAGCACTTAAGGATTACATTCATGTTATTGCCTAGACTTATGATGAGTTGAAAACTTATGATACCTCAATCATCACTCATACTATACCATTGAAGCTAGATGTTAAGCCTTTTACACAAAAGCAAAGGCCTGTTAATGCTTTGTTAGAACCCATCATCTTTGAAGAAGTGAAGAAATTGCTTAATGCCAGAATTATATTTTTGGTGAGGCATTCAACTTGGGTGGTTAATTTGGTCCCTGTAAGAAAGAAAAATGGTGATATCAGGCTATGTGTAGACTTCAGAAACTTGAATAGAGCTTCTGAAAAGGACAATTACCCTTTACCTTCACTAGATGAAGTCTTACAAATAGTAAATGGTGCCCAGATGATGTCATTCCTCGATGGTTTCTCAGGGTATAATCAGGTGATGGTAGATAAAATAGATAGACTGAAAACTACATTCACCACAAAGTGGGGGATATTTGCTTATAGGTGCATGCCTTTTGGATTGATAAACGCTGGTGCCACCTTTCAGCATGCAATGGATATAGCTTTCAGAGGTTTGATCAGCAAATGCATTGTCATTTACATGGATGACTTGACTATTTTCTCAAAGAAAAGGGGAGATCATATAGAAGGCCTTAGGAAGGTGCTTAAGAAGTGTGAACAATATGGCATTTCACTTAATCCAAAGAAGTGTATATTTGGAGTGACGACAAGTAAATTGCTTGGTCACTTGATAACAGAGAATGAAATCATCATTGACCCTGCTAGGGTAGAATCTATCATGAACCTACAACTACCTGGAAGTAAGAAAGAACTTAAATCCTACTTTGGTAAGATAAATTTTGTTAGAAAGTTCATTACTAGGTTTGCAGAGATTGTTAGACCACTTATGTAATGCTCAAGAAAGATGCCAAAATTGAATGGACTCCTGAAGCAAGAGAAACATTTGAGGATATTAAAAAAGCCATATCTGATGCTCCTATTTTGATTAGTCTAGATTATATAAGAGATTTCTACATTTATACATTTTCTTCAGAACATACATTTGCAATAGTATTGACACAAAGGAATGAGGCTCAAGAGGAAAAGCCCATATCTTTTATGAGCTAGCCATTCAAGGATGTAGAGCTTAGGTACATGGATGTTGAGAGACAAGCTCTTGCTCTAGTCTGAGCAGTCAAAAAATCTAGACGCTACATTTTGAGAAGTAAGATAATTGTTGTAGTACCAGATGCAATAGTGAAAATGCTCCTAATGCAAAGCGAGCCTAGTGAGAAAAGAGCTAAGTGGATAATAGTGTTCCAAGAATATGATATGGATAAGGGGACAAGCTTTGAGCCAGATGATTTCTGAGACTAGTCCCAATATAACAAGTCAACAATATGTAGTCAATTCCAAAGAAGATAGAGAGTGGTATTCAGATATCAGGCATGTCCTGATTACTAGAAGATGTCCATCGAAGATGCAAGCCTCATAGAGAAGAGCTTTAAAGATAAGATCATAGAAGTATATGATTAAAGGAGGAATCCTTTTCAAAAGGAACTATGAAGGAATATATATTAGATGCCTAGATAGACAAGAGGATGACAAAGTTTTAGCTGAATTACATGATAATTTTGGAACTACACATGGATCACATCTAGCTACTGCTCATGCTATCACGAGAGCAAGATACTATTGGCCTACTATCTTTAAAGATACTACTGAGCATATTAAATGTTGTCACACTTATCAGGTTGCTGCTAACAGAGAAAGATATGCTACCCAACCTTTGAAACTAGTGATGGAGATGCACCCATTCGCTCAATGGGGCATGGATTTCATAGGACCATCAATCCTCCATCATCTTTAGGCCATAGGTATGTTTTAACAATCACTGATTATTGTACTACATGGACCAAAGCTATCAGCAGTAAGACATGTAATGTAGAGGATGTGATCAAATTCTTAGAAAGCAACATAATAACTAGGTATGGAGTACCATATGCCTTAGTCTGTGATAATGGACCAGCCTTTGCATCATTAAAACTATCTAGTTGGGCTTTTGATCATGGAATTATTTTAAAATTCTCTTCAAATTATTATCCCCAAGGGAATGGCTTAGCAGAGTCAATAAATAGGAATTTATTGAATATCATAAAGAAATTGATTGAGAAAAACCATAGGGAGTGGAATGCCCTATTGAAGTATGCCTTGTGGGTAGATAGAACCAAGATAAAAGCTACACTAGGAAATTCTCCTTATCAGTTAGTGTATGGGGTGGATCCCATCCTCCATGTTAACTTGAAGATCCCCACATTGCAGTTTGCACAAGAATACCTAGGCATAGATAACAAACAAGAAGTAAGACTACTTCAACTCATGCATTTGGAAGAAAAAAGAGATAGAGCAATCAATCAGTTTGCTAAACAGCAGGCTATTGTCAAATGCTAGTTTGATAAAAGAGCCAAAGTCAAAGCTTTTAGGATCTCAGATTTAGTTCTCATATGGGATAAAGTGCATGAAAGGAAAGGTGACCATGGTAAATTTGATAAACTTTGGATAGGTCCCTTTTAAATTTTAGAGATTCTAGGAGATAGTACCTACAGACTTAAGACACTAACCGGTGAGGACATCCCATTACCAGTCAATGGGAAATTCCTAAAACATTAATTTCAAGCCTAAATAGGGTCATGAAGGTCATTTGTACCATAATGTACATGTTGTATAATTGTTTGTATAACTTTTCTTTGTGTGCTTGCTTGTTTGTTTGTTGTTGTTGAGTTGTGTTTTGATTAGTCAAGATGATGCACCTTATCACCCTAAGAAACCAACTAGATTGTTAGGATTCAAGTGATGAGAACAAATTTTTACATAGGTTGTGATTCACCCTGAGAAGTATCCCTGATCAGGTCTATGATATCCTTTTCATCAGTGACGCCTTTTCTCGATCAAGGAGATTTTCATAATGACTCACCTAACAACCTTGTGTTTGTTGAACACATTAGTATAGGTGTTAAGTGACAAAATCTAAAGGGTCACCCTTGCTACCATTGCAATCCCCAACCTAAATTAGCAAGTGATCACACCTTGCATATTGAGCATACATGATGATAACATATGAATAAAAATATAAAAAAAGAGATGAATATTGAAACTCCAAGAAGGATATAAAATTAGGCCATCTAAGTAACTCTACTAGGGCTATGGACGTATGCTGGCAGTAGGGCTCTACTTGGGGGGATTGTAAAGATAACCTTGTCGGGGCTATGAACGCCTGCTGGTAGCAAGGATCTATCCTGGTTGGCTATAATGGATGAACCCAAAATATGTAGCTTAACACTAGTTACTATTGTTTTCAACTTACTTTCAAGATGAGGATAATTAATCATATGCACACACTTGATCCCTTATCAGCCTTGTTGCACTTATGAACCTGATATCATCTAGAAGGGTCATGATACTTATGCTTAAGGAGAGTTATGATGTTATGTTTTAATGTGATCTCATCACTTGAATCATTTGAATTTGGTTGTTTTCTTTGGTGGCAAGTTGTTGTGTGGTTACACAACACACCCCATTTTGCCTTAGCAAAATAGGGACCCAACTTTTTGCTTCTGCTTGCTTTTTCTTTCTTTCTTTGGGTGGTTTGGCAAAAGGTTAGTCAAGTATGTCACCCTTGCTTATGCAGGTGTATCACAAGGAGGGGTGAGTAGCCAAAGTTATACTTTGCTATCACAAACCTTATAATTAGAAAGAGTACAAAATTCTAAGCAGGTTTGCCTTTTGAATCTGTAGTGCCCCTTCGTTCCCACCTTAGATGTACAGGTGAACTGATCAAGGCACATGAATATGAAGGTAAAATAATAGGAATAATTAAGGTAAGGCTTTGACATTGTTTTGCATTCTTATGATTAAGATGTCGATCTTACTACAATTGCTATATGTTAGAATGGATCTCATGGACTAATTCTGTTAGATTTATTTGTTATGATGGTACTTCTAAGACTTATTCAATTTCATGCACCTATATGTTCAATGTATGTTCTGTTCAGATAATAAGGTATATAAACATTTATGTCATATGGATATTTGTATAGGTATCAATTATTAATTATAAATTAAATATGAATCCATGCATAGTTAAGATCCACGATTTAGTAGATGAGTTTGTTGGAGTCTATATATATGATATAAATATTAACTTATGAAACAAAAGAAACATAGTTGTTATAGTTTAATACAAATGTTTATTAAACTAATCGATATGATCGCATATTTACTGTAATATGATATGTTTGGTTACTACTTGCACTATCTTGCTTTCAAAAAAAAAAAATTTATTTCTGTAACTTTTGCACTTTTAGTCTAGCACTCTAGGGTTGCATGACGGGATGTTACATCTTCATATTTAAGATCCACAATTTAGTAGAGGAGTTTGTTGGAGTCTATATATATGATATAGATATTAACTTATGAAACAAAAGAAACATAGTTGTTATAGTTTAATACGAATGTTTATTAAACTAATCAATATGATCGCATATTTATTGTAATATGATATGTTTGGTTACTACTTGCACTATCTTGCTTTCAAAAAAAAAAATTTATTTCTGTAACTTTTGCACTTTTAGTCTAGCACTCTAGGGTTGTATGACAGGGCATTACATCTGGCATCAGAGCCAAGGTTTGCAACACTGGGATCTCTGGTTCTTGTTGTTGTTTTAGGTTAAACATTTTTCTCCTTATGGTGAGTTAGTAATAGTACTTTTCACCTACGTGCCTTAGTATGGTTGATAAATTTACAAACTTGGTTCTGATACCAGATGTAATGCCCCATCATGCAACCCTAGAGTGCTAGACTAAAAGTGCAAAAGTTACATAAATAATTTTTTTTTTGAAAGCAAGATAGTGCAAGTAGTAACCAAACATATCATATTACAGTAAATATGCGATCATATCGATTAGTTTAATAAACATTCGTATTAAACTATAACAACTACATTTCTTTTGTTTCATAAATTAATATCTATATCATATATATAGACTCCAACAAACTCATCTACTAAATCGTGGATCTTAACTATGCATGGATTCATATTTAATTTATAATTAATAATTGATACCTATACAAATATCCATATGACATAAATGTTTATATACCTTATTATTTGAACAGAACATACATTGAACATATAGGTGCATGAAATTGAATAAGTCTTAGAAGTACCATCATAACAAATAAATCTAATAGAATCAGTCCATGAGATCCATTCTAACATATAGCAATTGTAGTAAGATCGACATTTTAATCATAGGAATGCAAAACAATGTCAAAGCCTTACCTTAATTATTCTTGTTATTTTACCTTCATATTCATGCGCCTTGATCAGTTCACCTGTACATCTAAGGTGGGAACGGAGGGGCACTACAGAATCACCCTGATATTGTTTAAGGATAGAAAGTTATGCTAAGTCAAAGTTTGGTCAACTCAGATATTTTCCATAGGGTCACATTTCTAAATATCAATCATATTGTTTAAGATGACCCCGACTTAATAGGATCACCTGATATCCATTTGTTCCCTGATATGTGAACATCAAATTAAAGTGAGGTAGAGTATTTGCCTGTCATAACCTTAGTGCATGTTTTGGAGGGTCATATTTCCAAACATTTGTCATCTTACAAAAATATCACCCTTTGTGAATATCACCCTTCAAAAACATGACCATGATGTCACCCAATTTTAATATATGGAAGAGATCACCCTAATGCTAACATCATCAATACACCCAACCCTCAGAGGGTCACATTTTGAAACATCTGTCATATTCCTTAATATGACGATGACATCAACATAACCTGATAACAAAGACAATATGACAACATGATGATGTCATCATGTTTCAACCCACCAAGGTCATATTTTCAAATATCCCCGACCTTAACAAATATGACACTGACATCATCTTTCTCGAGTAACTTTGAAAGTCCATAAAACTATGACATCACCCCTACACTCTTGAATGAGGGTGATATTCCCAAGTATTAAAGATCCGGATATTGCTAATATCCCTTATTTTGAACTTTATGACCTGATATGCCTAGCTTCATAATAACCAATCCAATCATGCCACATAGTAATACCCTCAGGGTCATATGGGCATAGTATTATCATGATTCATTAACAAATGTAACATGACCTAATCTTGGTCATTAGTCAAAAGGTTGACCATATGGATGATCGAATCACCCTGATTATTAGTAAATAATTGTCTTGGAGGATCATATTTTCAAATATCCCTGATCTTCTAAGAGATCACCCTCTTGCACTAAATGTGGGCCTAATGGTAGGTCACGCCCTCCAATTTTGAATATAAACCTGACACTTGGCAACATCCATGAACTTCATGCGAATGATCAATGGACTTAAACAAAAATGATACACGCACCCTAATTTGTCCTATTGATCAGTTTAAAAGTGAATTTTAAGGATTATTTATAGTTACCCTATGATAATCAAAATTATAGGGCTCTGAAAGTTAAAGCATGACCATCACCTACAAACAGAACAAACGTGCATCTAAACAGAATGAAATGGTAAACACAGCTCAGTCACATCTTTCTGTCATCACTTATACTGTAAAAGAGGAAAGCGATTATCAGGTATGTAATTAAAACCCTCTCTTTTGTCATTTATGGTAAATCATAAGGTAAGAGGGTTGGGTTAAGTAAATTTAACACTGATGCATGAAATGAGTTAGATTAATGAAATTGATACTAGAATGAATGTAATCTCTATCCTCCTGCTGCACATAAACATGTTAGGGTAAAAATGAATGGTTTTATCGTAGGATATAATCATAGCTAGAAGGAACAGGGGCAATACTAAGTTCTTAAAACCCATGTTCACACAGCCTGAAGAGGTAGGATTTAGATATGGCATGATAAATGACACACACTAGGGAAATACAAACCTAGATGCATGGACAAGAAAATTAGACAATGGAAGTGGAAACCCTATATTACAAAGGATATACTCCATAGGGATGTGGCACACCAGAGGATTTCCTTATGCTATGGATGCTACTAAACTAGTAGTTGAGTGTGCACAAAATTATAACCCTGAGATCAGAAAAGTGGAGAAGAATGGCAAGGTGTATGTGGATTTCTTAACTAAGGGCATCACTGCTGCATTCAATTTGCCTGTAGGAGATAATGTGGTCAGACTGAGTTTGAGCAAGCTGGAAAAAGAATATTGTAGTAACGAGAAAGAGGCTAGAAGGATCATGTACCAGTGGAGATCCAAAAGAAGCACATATAAGGCCTCAGCTAAACTACCTGTGTACTTGTTTAAGTTTGATTTTTTTGAGGAGTATCAATACATGATGGTCCTGCTTGCTATAATGACAGGAAGACAATATGCTGGAAACTTTGAGAATTAGACATGGAACCATTAGAATGGTAGAATACTCAGATGATACACCTCTCTAGGCTAAGATCATAAGTGATAGTTTAGATGGAGGAATGAGAAGGTTAGGTGGCCAGATGTGCATGTTTCATATGACTTCCTATGTTGTATGTGCTTGTGCCTTTAGAGGAACCTTCAATGGGTTACAAATGGTGGGTAGGGTTGGAGACAATACTGGTGATGTTAACGTATGGGAACATTATCCACAACTGAGCAAGAGAGAGAGTCTCCAAAATTACAAATTGATAAATGATTCCTTTTCTATGCATCTAGATAGATCAATGGAAGAAGACAAGCTAGAAAGATTCAGTATGGAAGCTCAAGCTATGTTATATAAACATGGGGCCTAGTTTATCCAGTTCTCTACATTCTCATACATGAGAATATAAGGCTTTGAGGGACATCCTCTCATGCTTCCTAGATTCCCCAATGATAGGGTCATTTTAATGGAATTTGCTAGACAGCTATTAACTTCAGTTAAGGCTCATAAAGAAAAGGGGAAGATTCCACCTATATTGGTTCCAATTTTTATTGGTTGGTATTGTGATAGGTAACAAATTAGGTTAATAAGATCAAACAATAGCCATGAAAACCTAACCCTACCATCATCAAAGAATCTATTCTAAATGAAACCAAAAGTAATGCAATTCAAGCACATCACCTAGATTGTGTGATTCCTTGTTTATGATGTGGATTGCTTCTTCAACAATGAACAATTATGAAGATAAAAGCTACCATGATGGATGATAATGATAATGTTGAAAGCTCAATGGATGCTATGGATGCTCAAATGCTCAATATGCTCAAGATGATAATGTAGATGCTATACGAATGCTAGATAGATCTAGTATGGAATGACAGGGTGTTTATATAGAACTCAACCAAAATAATCAACGGTGGAGATTCGGTGGCTATGTGAATGGCTAAGATTGAATGATAAGGATAGGTGAATGTGAAGATGACAAGTGGCGGGAAGATAGGGCTCATGTGTGCTTGTGTACATAAAAAAGTACTAGATATGAAAGATATTAAATAAAAGGATGTAGTACCACTTATCTTTTTAAATAAAAGAGGCACACATGTTGGCTCATGAGATAAATGTGTATACACCTAAAATTGACATGATTCACATTCTTCTAAGTTAATTAAATATCAAAATATTTAATTATCTCTTCTAAGGTCAAAATTAAATAAAACCCTTTTATTTAATTAAATTCTTCCAAACAATTAAATAATGCTTAATTATTTAATTAAATCAAAATCATCCTTCCAAATTTGAATAAATCAAATCAAATTTATTTAAATCCTCTCAATCTCCAAAAATAAAATACAATCAAATATTTTATTTATTCTTCCAAAATCATGCACAAGAATTAAATAAATTTATTTGTTTAACTTTCTTTCTTATCTTCTAAATTAAATAAATCTAATTATTTAATTGTTTCTTCCAATAATATCTTCTCTAAATTTAAATAAATCAATTATTTATTTAAGTTGCTTTTTATTCTAAATTGAGTTATCTATAAATATAATTCAAGCTTTGTGTACATGTAATTAAATATTCCTAATATTTAATAAAGAAAAATATCTTCTTATTCTCATGCAAATCCCTTCTTCTTGTTTTAAATCACTTAACTAATTATTATATTCTTTTAAATGCTTTAACTCATTCTTCTATCCTTGATAACTCCTCTCATGCGAAAGAAAGCAAGACACATGTCTTCTTCTTATTCGTTGCACATTCCTCAACCATTCTATACCGTTGATCTTCTCAAGTCTTCTATACTGTTGATCTCTTCATTCTCTCAAGTCTATAAATTTAACCCTATTCTTCCATTTCATTCATCCAAGCTTTAAGTATTGTTACTCTGCAGGAATTTCAGTACACCTTTGGCACCAATTCCTTCATTGCTTGTGATCACATTCGCTACTATGTACTACTACCATTGTTGTGAAGCTCCTCTTCATTGCAATAAACTATCACTACCATTCTCAATCGACATTCTTGAACAAAGCAAAGAAGTGCACTCTCTGAGGGCCCTATTTCATACACACAAGAATGATTTTGATAGGAAATCAATGGAAGTTTTGATCTAAAGGAGGTTTGCTTGATTGTTGATTCATTGCTTATTTGATTAAATTTCCTTAGTTCATTATTTCATTGAAGTTTTAGGTATTTGATATTGATTGTTATTGCATATTCATTGATTGATCCAATTTTACCCTAACATTTTTGGTTCCCACCATGGGGCCTAGCCCCAAATCTAACCCAAAAACTAAGTTTTTGTGTTTTAGAAAGTCGTACATAGGAGGAAACAATGCATACGTCAATTCCTAACACGCATATGTTACCTATCACAACACATACATTCTTTTGGCGCATACAGACTCTATTATGACACATTTACCCTCTAATATGGTACATCTATTATTTTAGTGCATACAGTCTTTGTTTCAACACATCTGACCTCTGATACGGTGCATTTACTGATTCTGCACACTTGTTCCATCTTGCAGTGCATCTATTCCATCCTGCAGCGTTTCTATTCCATCCTGCAGCGCATCTATTTTGTAGTGAATTTTTAGTTGTTTTAATGCATTTGATCATTCTTTATGTGCATATGTCCTCTGATTCAACGCATCTGTAAACCTGCGCATATGTTCTCTAACTCAACGCATCTGTAAAGCTGCGCATATGACCTCTATTTCTGCACATATGTGCTCTGAATCTACGCATCTGTAAAATGGTGCATATGACCTCTATTTCTGCGCATATGATCTTTGTACTTGCGCATCTAATTTTGACATTGGCTTTTTGAGTTTTCTTGTGGTTTTGCTAACGCTAATACTTTTTTTGTAGGAATATTCTTGGATCCACTTGTAGGCTAGGTACTGGTTTAGATTCATATAGTTGCACTTGTTAGCTCACACTTCAATTTCTAAAGGGAAAGTAAAATGGATGCTCATGCAAAATCTCACATAGATTAACGAGGAAAATGGTAATTGAATCATTGCTATCTTGCATATCATTGAATCATTGCTATTGCTATCTTTTCAAAGTTATTTCTATCTGGATAAAATTGAACTCATTGCTATCTGGATAAAATTAAACTCATCATTCCTATCTAGGTAAAACTGAACCATTGCTATCTTGATTGACCATCATTTCAAAGTTAACAATTCATGCTACATGGATAAAATTGAACTCATCATTGTTATCTCGGTTAAAATTTGACCATTGCTATCTTGCTAATCATTTCAAAGTTCTATGCTTGCCCAAGTAGATAGCTCATCTAGTTTTTCTCATTTTAAATAGGGGAAAAGAACAACTGTATTCTATGTTTTGGGAATGATACCAGGCCTATGCTCTGCCCTATCTTGGGTGACCAAAATGCCAGACATATCATTTTTGCATGTGTTTTTCCTTTAGAGGGGCTTGCTCTTAGATACCGTTCATCCAAGTAGGAATGACCCTAAGTGGTAATAGGCTAGACGCCAAGCCCTTCCAAGCCACTATAAATAAATTGTGTTTGGAGTGAAAGCTTCAAACAATGAGTGAAGTTGTGTTATACCAACAACCAACCTCCCCCAAAACCCTCCAAGGCACAACCCTTGCAGGTTGGGAGACTCCATAATGGAGAGTTGTGCTATTGCATGTATAACCACTCGAACGGTTGCCTTCATTAAACACCTTTTGTTCTAGTGGCCAAAAACCTTTGTAAACCATTTGAAGCCTAGGATTTGTACTTGTTCTTTCTTTTTAGTCCAAAAAGAGTTAAAAATCACAAAAAAAAAAACCATAAAAATATTCTTTGTGTTTACCATGTCTTCTTGCCATAAATTTAGAAAATCAGATCAAAAAGACCTTCTTGCAACCAAAGTACCAAAAACATCAGAAAATTTGCTAAAAAAAAAATTGCAAAAACACTGAGAAAACTAGAATTGCACATTTGTTATCTAAAGCTATGCATCTGTCCTGAGTTGCTACGCATTTGTACCGACTTGCTGTGCTTATATCTATTGATAACTGAGAGGGGGGGTGAATCAGTTATCCTAATTATTTCTGCTTTCTGAACTTTATTAGTAATCAGTGTAATATTAATCCAAATGAACAAACATAATCATGAAATGCAAATACACATGACACAGTATTTTTGATGTGGAAACCCTATTAAGGGAGAAAACCACAGGGTGATTAACCCAAGGATTATTCTCTGTTAGAAGAATAAGAAAAACAAAATGGCACTTGCCAATTAGGGCTCACTGCCCAAGCACACTGCTCACAAAGAGGCACACTGCCTACAAAAGACACATTGTCTACAAAAGGAATGTTATACAATACTTGAACTGATTGGTAGCGTCCACATATGCTGGAGTTCAGTTCTGGTTAGGCTCAGTACACTGATCTATTGCACTTCATCTTTCCTCTTTCCTTATGCTGCTTTCCTTTCACATACCGGACCTTCCTTACTACTTCTGCTCTGCTTTTATTCACTCATCAACAACACCCACAACATATCTCACAACTAAATCCATCGTGTATATATATCCGCACAAGTGATTTCATCACCTTTCTAATTGGCACCCGGAATAGTCAATCTTTTCACAAACTTTGATCTGTCAGCTGAATCCTTGCACACCAAGTAATGTGGATCAATGATATACTTGTGGAGATCATTAATTATGTCAGCCAAACATAATTCATGCCTTCATAACCTTTACCAACATCAGTAACACATTCGGAATAATGTCTGATGTTCTGCCAGTCAGTTCTTCCTCTGTTCACACTATCACATGAGAACTCGACACTCAAACATTCATATCTCTTTATCCTTTTCACACCAGAGGCTCAAACCTTGGAATCTATTAGTCAAGATACTCCTCTTGACTTCCCCAAATCTGTACTTCACCAAGATGCTTCCTCTGAGAGATCCGGACCTGTCTGTCGGACCTAGTCACATGCTCTGTTCTTGATTACCAGACCACAACATTCTTCACTCTGACTTCCGGTAGAGACATACCATGTCCTGCGGATGTGTGGGATGAACTTTGTTGCCATCAATGACAACATTCATGAATCCATATAGTGTCTCTTGCCAACAATCTCCCCCTTTGGTATTGATGGAAACACTTAGTGAAAAATGACTAAGTGTTTACACTATGCTCCCCCTTGGCTGATGCTCTATTTTTATATATATTTTCTGGAGCTCCCCCTTAGTTGGATTCCTCATTTTTCACTGATCTTCACTCCCCCTTTGACATCAATGGCAAAGGGTAGGGTCCGTATACCAAAACTTTCAAAATTTAAACTATACTTAGCCGCATAAGTATATACATATGACATACTTACATATACTTAAGTATGTCTACAAAAGTTGTCTTCAATTGTACAACTTCTATCGCCCAACTCTACTTCATCCTATCCAAAATTGAGATGTGACCACTCAATAGGAATGCAAAAGCTTCTGCCCTCTTAAGATCTGTTGGATCATTGGTTTGGGCAGTAGTTTGAGCATCACTTATGGCCTCATGCATGGCCTCTAACTTAGGGATAATGATTCTTCTGAGTTCACCCATCCAGCTAATTATGTTTTTTTCTTTCTCAAAATTCTTTATTACATTTGTGATTGCAATAGTCTGACACTCTTGATTGACTATGGAGGAAGAGAGAGGATCAAAACTTTGAGACAAACTTAGTAGTTTATCCTCTTGCTCTTTTATTTTCTTTTCAATCTCCACTATTGCTTTGGACCATGATAAACAAAATTTGTATATTTCTCTAGCATCTTTAAGAGCATTTTCTAAGCTCTTTATCCTTATACTCATATTTCTCCTATCATTACTTATCAACCCTTGTACCTCTGATAATCTTTTTGCAAGAAATTCTTTCCGGACCTTATCTTCTGCTGACTTCTCTAGTGAATCAAAATGTGTGCTAACACTATTAACTAGAGTTTTGAGATTACTGGATGAGGAGGCTGTGGAATCCTTCTGAAACAATGGCATAATCTTTTCTAGCACTCTGGAAGTAGCTTCTATTAACTCATAGTCTTCCATGTGAGACTTTAGGAGTTTTTCTTTAGCCTTTGCATTGGCGAATGAGGCTATCTTCATTGTCTGTACTGGAGAAAGTGAATCAAAATTAAATGGTCCTTGTAGAAGCTCTAGTTCATCAATCTCCATTGCTTCCTTGTTTAGGAATTCCTGGACAGTTTTTGCAGTGTCTCTTGCCAGAGACAGATGTTTCTTCTCTTCTGCATTCTTAGGTCTGTCCCTTAGAGCTTTCTCTCCTTCTACATTCTTACCACTATCAGTTGTGGTTTTCTCTATTGGGGTCTTCTCTTCCTCTACAACCTTGGTACTATCAACTTCTTTTTCCTTCACTCCTGCTTCTTTCTCCTGTATTCTGTCTTCTCCTTTAGATCTGGAAGCTATAGGAGAAACTGGAGGAGAGATATTTGTTTGTTCATGAGCCACCTCTTCCGAAATAAAGGATTCTAAGTCCTTATCCTTTTCCGTACCGATGTCCATTACTTCTTCTGTCATTATCTCAGTGAACTCTTCTACAATATTTGTGGCTGAGGGATCAGTACCCAAGTCCTCTATGATAGGAAGATTGAATCTTTTGAAGATGTTCCAAAGAATGTCTTCTGTGTCCTTGGCTACCTTGTTGGTCTCACCAAGCTTAAGTTGATTCATCCTTGCTTTGCTCCTGAACGCATCCTTACAATCTTTGAATACCATATTCATTGTCTTGGGATCGATTGAAGGATATAGCTGAATAGCTATCTATTCCCGGATCTCAAGGTCTTTTGCCATGGCATTGGTCTTTCTCATTTTTGACTCCTTTTCTAGGCTCTTAGGAATAAGAGAAATAATTTCAAAGAAAGCCTTATTGTATATGTTCAGATACCTGACTGTAGCTTCCTGCAAGATCTTTTGGTCAGCCTCATTGTAATCATCATAGAATTTGGCCATTAGTTGAAGGTTTCCATCCACAGTGACTGATTTGATTACACTTTCTAAAGATAGGGTGGGCTTTTCAACAAATTCCTCTGCCATTTCTTCCTTGTCTTGACCTGTGGAGGGTTTACCAGATCCTTTCTTCTTCTGCTTCTTTATTTCCTTTATCCCCTCATTTGATTTGGTTTCCTCTTCATCTCTCTGACTAACATAAGCCCTTGGGGATTTTATCTTTGATCTTTTCTCTCCTTTCCTAGATGCCTAGACTTTCAGTTTTGATGTTCTTGAGCTTTTGGCTGTGATAGGCGCAGATCTCTTTGATGATCTGGTCCAGGTAGATGTTTCTACCGGAGCACTTTCCTTGCTTTTCTTTTCTGCCTCTTTCTTCTCTTCCTCAACCCTTTCCATCCTTTTCTTGTGGGCATCAAGTGCCTCCTTTGAGATGCCAAGGCCTTGGGCAATATTTTCTACTTCTTTTCTCACCTTCCTCTTGATCTCTGGTTCTTTGAGTTCAACATGAATTTTTATACTCAGCTCCTCAAAGGTTCCAAACCTTTCTGCCTTTGGATCCTTAGGCTAACTTAGCATGTGTTGAACATGCAGCTCATCAACTTCATACCCCATGGGCATGATCCATACAGTTCTTGGTTCTACTACCTCCATTAGGCACTGATCAGTCTCTACCATAAAACAAACTGTGTCTTTGTATTTTTCAACAAGAGACTGGGGAATCCTTTCTCTTGCTTGCATCATGTTCTAAAAATTCTTGAAGTATCCCCATAGAGCTATATTTTGTGCTTTGTTGTCACCAAGTCCATACAAATAATCTTTGATTTGGATGGCCACTGGTCTATCGTTCTCCCACACCCAGCCACTAGATCCGGGAAGCTCATTCATAAAGTAGAAGAATAGACATAGTATTAGTCCACCATACTTGAATGAATTCTTTTTATCTTTCTTTATTTTCTACAGATTCTCCAAGAGTTGGTTCAAGAGGAGCTGATAAAGATCATAGTCTGCATCCTCTCTTAGTATTTCATATGCGGTGTAGATGGTAGTTCTAGGTACTGAATTTTCCCTGCAAGAATGATATATTTTGTATCCAATGATCATGGAGGCATACTTGACATCCAGATCAGAGATGTCATCTATTGTCATTGCTCTTTTGTCAAACTTGGATCTAGTAGCCTCACTCACAGTTTGATTCTTCATAGATTTAAGAACAGGAATCCCACCAGATGAGTGCAATCCGGTAACTGCCCTGATGGCATCTTTTGTGATTTTGAATGGTCCATTTAACCACATGAAGTTGTCATGTATTCTACTCAAAATGTACCTGACCCATTCATCCTTAGTAAAACAGGGGAAATGTATGTATTGTGCAAAGTGCTTATTCTGGAGGCCCTTGTATTGGGGTTTGAGCTCAAATGAATCATCTAATAGTTGTTTGTGATAGATATCTCTTAGTTTGAATTCCCCAAACTCTTCAACATTTGCGTGTATGTAAACCCTAATATCTTCGGTGTGTAAAATGCCATGCAGAACATTGGAAAAGCTCCTAGGGGATCTACCTCCAAGGATTTGTATGGACATTTTTTAAATTTGGGGTGAGGTCTATCAAAGATCTTTACTATATTTGGAGTAGCCATCATCATGGAATCTTACTGAAGGTTATCAAGAACGAAAAATACCTTTTACGCAGTTTAGGGCACACACGATACAATCCGGATTGAGCTATAGGAAGAATCATCTTGATCTTTGGGAGAAGTAGTTGCAGAGCTCCTTTTCTCTCTTCTTCTTGAATGCAGAATGAACAAGTGATTAATGAGAAAACTCTTATATTGCTTTGCAAACCCTAATGTCAGTTTGTAATAAATGCTTGAACTAAGTTATTCCGGTTGCTCTATTTTCCTAGACCAGTCTTGTGAAAACACCTGTTTCATCGAAAGACTCTTCAAATCCTTTTGTGGATCTCTCAAATTTTTACCAGACCTTCTTTAGATGTTTCTCTAGAAACCCTTTGATCTGTAGCTTCTCATGTGCCAATTTCAGGCACCACTTAACTAGTTGGGGGAACAAGTTTTTTTTTGTGTCTCCCCTTGAGCCAGAGCTCACCTTTTAATTTCTGGAAGGAATATCAGCACCAGAGTCTGGTGTGGATCCAACCTCTACATTCTCTAAACTTTTCTTCACCCAAATCTTGTTCATCTCATTCCTAACTTCATCCGCATTCACTTTTTGTTTACCCTTATCTTGATTCTGATTAGGATATACCAGACCTCTTTTGTCCTGATTCTTACTTCTATAGAATTTTGCAATATGACCAGATCTATTGCAGATTTGGCAAACAACATTTCTTTGCATATTTGATTGATATCCTCTTGATCTGCATTGATTAGCCATATGACCTATTCTATTGCATGTAAAGCATCTACCATTGAATGATTTGTTCATTTGCATATTTCTGCATTCATGAGATTTGTGACCATACCTTTTGCAGTTAAAACATTGTTTGGAGAAGAATGAATTTGTCTGATTCATTCTCTTTCTACACTGATTAGCTTTATGACCAAAAGTATTGCAGTTGTGGCAGTATCCATTGAAGGAAGGATATCTTTGAGCATTAGGTTGTCTTACCGGAGGTCTTCTAAATCTGTTCCTTGGATTTTCTGATCCAAAAATCTTCTGACCGGATCCAGAGCTTTCTCCTTTCTCATATCCCAAACCATACTTGTCATCTACCCTCTTTTGACTTCCAAGAAGATCTTCAAGTTGAGCAAAACTTATCTTGAATTTCTCTTTATACTTATTTGTTGTTTGAAGATCCCTTTTGAGAGAGACAATTTGATCCTCAAGTTTTTCTTCATTATCTTTAGCATCTTCAAGATCAGATTCAAGATGTCTGATAATTCTATCCATCTGGTTGCAATCTTCTATTTTTTCCTTGAGAGATTGTCTTAGATTATCTTCAGTTTTTCTTTTCTCTTCAACTTTTTGGGTAAACTTCATGACTCCCGATTCCATTTCATGTCTTACCATAATGATTTCTTTTGATAACTTTTCACACAACTTAGTTTTTTCCTTTAGCTCTTCATTTCCATTATTTGCTTCACCTTGTCTTGCAAATTGCTGAAGCAGCTCCTTTCTCTTTTTCATAGAGAGACTTAATTTGTCTTTTAGTTCTCTCATGAAATCATCAGCCTGTTTGAGTCTTTCCTTTAATTCATTAACTTCAGAGTTTGACTGTTCAAGATCATCAAGGGCAGTCTTGAGTTGCTCCCTTAAACCATATGCATCCATTTGAATTCCTAGATCTTCCTCAAGATGTTAGGCTCTGTTAGGAGGAACTTAGCTCTGATACCAATTGTTGATAACTGAGAGGGGGGGTGAATCAGTTATCCTAATTATTTCTACTTTCTGAACTTTATTAGCAATCAGTGTAATATTAATCCAAATGAACAAACATAATCATGAAATGCAAATACACATGACACAGTATTTTTGATGTGGAAACCCTGTTAAGGGAGAAAACCATGGGGTGATTAACCCAAGGATTATTCTCTATTAGAAGAATAAGAAAAACAAAATGGCACTTACCAATTAGGGCTCACTGCCTAAGCACACTGCCTATAAGAGACACACTATCTACAAAAGGAATGTTATACAATACTTGAACTAATTGGTAGCATCCACATATGCTAGAGTTCAGTTCCGGTTAGGCTCAGTACACTGATCTGTTGCACTTCATTTTTCCTCTTTCCTTATGCTGCTTTCCTTTCACATACCAGACCTTCCTTACTGCTTCTGTTCTGCTCTACTTTTATTCGCTCATCAACAACACCCACAACACATCTCACAACTAAATCCATCATGTATATATATCCACACAAGTGATTTCATCGCCTTTCTAGTCGGCACCCGGAATAGTCAATCTTTTCACAAACTTTGATCTGTCGGTTGAATCCTTGCACACCAAGTAATGCGGATCAATGATATACTTGTGGAGATCATTAATTATGTCAGCCAAACATAATTCATGCCTTCATAACCTTTACCAACATCAGTAACACATCCATAATAATGTCTGATGTTCTGCCAGTTAGTTCTTCCTCTGTTCACACTGTCACATGAGAACCCGACACTCAAACATTCATATCTCTTTATCCTTTTCACACCGAAGGATCAAACCTTGGAATCTATTAGTCAAGATACTCCTCTTGACTTCCCTAAATCCACACTTCACCAAGATACTTCCTCTAAGAGATCCGGACCTATCTGTCGGACCTGGTCACATGCTCTGTTCTTGATTACCGAACCACAACATTCTTCACTCTGACTTCCGGTAGAGACATACCATGTCCTGTGGATGTGTGGGATGAACTTTGTTGCCACCAAAGACAACATTCATGAATCCATATAGTGTCTCTTGCCAACAATATCACCTGTTATTGCACATCTTCTTTTTACCAGTACTGCACATTTGTGTCGACTTTCTATGCTTATATCCTCTGCTACTATGCATCTAGTTCTATGCATGCGTAATAGTGAGTACTTCCACATCTTTTCAGAGAAACAATTTAGGTTTTCTAGGTACCCATTCTAGTCTTGTGTCAGTTTTTGTTGAAATGACAAACCAACTAGAAGTACTTGCTCAAGAACTCCAATACTTGCAAGAACAATTAAACTTCGATCTCTCACCCCAAGATCATATAGCAATTGCCAAAGAACTCCAAGTGATACAACAAGAAATGGTAATCTTACAAGATGAACATGTCAGTACTAGCTACACGTCGCACCGAAAGCATACATCCTTTTCCCATCTTCCTGATACTCCTGACAGGGGAAGCACCACCTCAAGTTGGAAATCATATGCCAATCCATCTACTAGTCCTCCTTCATCATCTCCTAGAACACATGGCCCAAAGCATACTAATCTTACCATGGAGAACTCCAAACCCATCCAACCATTACCTCATTCATCTACCCATACACCTACGCAGGATGTGATCCAAGGGCTACTAGTAGAGAGTCAACCATATCCCCAAATTCTGGTCCTTGACCTTATCAAAGAACCCTCAAGCATGTCCATTACTCTAACCTCATCATGTAACTTGCAACCCCTTGAGCATATTGAAGAACCTCCTACCATGCACCAAAGTCAAGGTCTGTCACACCTTCATGTTGTTGACCAAGAGCCTATCCAAGAGTCTTCTACCTCAACTTCAATTCAAGCACATCAAGAGTTATGTTAAGAACACACTTTAGAACATGTGGAAACATCAACTCCTTGTCTAAATCAAGATCAAAGCACTCCCATCCGACCCTTACATAACCTTTATCTTTTCGATGATCCTATACCTATACATGAGCAAGAAATCCAATTTCAAACCATTCATAACCTATATCTCTCTTTTATGATCAAGATACTACCTTTGATGAAGAAGCTATCAATGAGAAACTTGATCCTATACATGAACAAGAGAACAAATTCCACCCTCTCCATGGCCTATATCCTTTCCATGATCAAGATATTATCGTTGATGAAGAACCTATACAAGAGCACCTTAATTCCATCATGCTAAATCCTATCTATGATCAAGATCCCATCTATGATCACGAGCCTATCTATGATCAAGTAGACCATGATGATCCTCTTAGCCCACTTTATGCATTCCATGGTCCTAAGCTTATAACCCCATCTAGTCTTATCCAAGATTCAACAACTTTGTCCTCCTTTGATGAGACACTTGCCTCCCAAGCAAGCGTAGAAGATTGAACCAAAAATAATCCTCCGCCGACCACTATCGACCATACTGCAAATCCCCCACTGTATATCCTTGGTCTTACCACCTTCATTCATGAGTATTCCTCCTTAGAATACCAGCCACCATTATCCTCTATCCCACCTTCTTCATCCAATAAGGAACTTGTGTCTAGTGTTCCACCGACACATAATCCTGCTGTCCACCGCATACTCCAACATATGAACTATAAAGGTAAAGGTTTAGGCCTTCATGAACAAGGTATTTTGGAGCCCGTCCATGTCAATGTTCCTCCTCCTTCATATGGCCTTAGATACACACCCCAAGGTGAACAATCTCGAGATGTTGGTACTTCCTCCACTCCTCCAAAGTCCATGACTTTCCATCACAAACCTGTTGTGTGGTTACACAACACGCCCCATTTTGTCTTGGTAAAACAGGGGCCCAACTTTTGCTTGGCATGTTTTGTGCTTTCTGGCGGTTTTGGTAAAAAGTAAGTCATGCAGATCATCATGCATGGGAAGCTGGGTAAGTCATCATCATGAGGTTAGTTTGTCAAGGTTCATATTTCATTCTAGTAACCTCGTATTTAGAAAGAGCATCAAATTTCATGCAGGTTTGCCTTTTGCATCACCCTGATATTCGCTAGGGTGTGAAAATTATGAATGGTCAAAGTTTGGTCAAACCTGATATTCGCAAGAGCAGGATCATATTTTTTGTAACATCAGTCATGTTACAGAAGGTCATCCTGATCTAATTTATCACCCGATAAATCATGTGGTCTGAATATCCGGATGTCAATTTTAAGTGATAGTGTCCTTTACCCGTCGATGGCCTTATGCATTTCGCGAGGATCATATTTCTCAATGTAACCCGATATTTAAATATCCTCCTGCCGCAAAATATCCCCCTAGCCAATATCCTGATGATGTCATTCAAGTCTGATAAATGAAGAAACGATATGACGATGACATCATCATCACATTTACCTCTTGGCAGGATATTTCATAAACATGACCCTGTTCGCATAACCTGACGATGACGTCATCATACCTCAACGATATAGTGAACGAATATCCAGATGACGTCACCCCGATATCCTTAGAATAAGAAAAGGAATGACTTCGGTCATCATCACCATCTCAACGCGACCCGATATTTTCTAATATCCTCCTGACGTATAAAGCACGACTTAAGGGTGCGTTTATCACCCGATATTGTCAGGATGGTTTTTCCTCTCGAGGAGGATGATCATGATCCTGCTCACATAATATGATGATGACGTCATAAGTGCCATAATGCTGAACCAAGTCGATATCCTGATGACGTCATCATGATATTTCGACACTGGGTCAATTTTGTTGCGGGGGTCATATTTCTTAACGTCCCGGTTTCCTTCAGTATGACCATGACGTCAGCCTTCCACATGTTAACGAAGCCCGTCCATGATGATGACATCATCATCATATCCTGATCTATGAAGAGAGTCATATTAGTTAATATCCCTCATATTAGCTAATGTGCATACCCGGACCCGATAGTTTTATTCAATGGAATTTAGTGAACAGAAGCGCATGCATTGCATATGCATGATCTTATGCATGCGATAACTGAAAATGTAAGGCTTGCAGATCATATGAAAGGTCCCCATCACCCTTGGAATACAAAAAAGGCTACCGAAAGGTGAAACTATTTGCAAAATTCAGAGAAACTCAGAAAATTAGGAAATTTTTGATCTTCCCCTTGGCAGGGTCATAACTCCTAGCCATGTTATCAGAATTTAAACTTTTTGGACTCATTGGAAAGATAAACTAGTTTTCTAGTTTGAGTTTCCCGGTCACTTAGGCTTAACGCCAAGTTACCGATAACGTGTTGAGCCCTAATTTTGCTCCGAAGGCCTCTGAAAATGCAATTTACTAAGATGTAGAAAATACAAAAAAATTACATTTTCGATATTTTTATCAAAAATCGCTCAAATGACCCTGGCTGGACCTGATCAGATATTGAAACTATTTTAGGGCCTGACAGCATGTTTTCCAGTTAACGATAGTCACCCGAACCCTCTTGACCACCTATGGGCATTTAGTTGCGCGAATTTTCTCATATGCTCAATATTCATAACCCGATATATGTAGGTTTGCACATTCACAGCCTGATAAAATGTAAATGTTTATTTTCCTGCTAGTTATTAAATGATGATGCTTAATTCTTGTCTGTTTGTTGCAGGATGTTGGAGCTGTATGAAGTGGCTAAAAATTGCCAACTGGCAGGCAACATGAACCGGAGCTGGGGAGGATATTATCAAATATGCTGTATGCTAGCTGGAAGATTCTATGCCAGCTGTGTATTTTCCAACTGGCAGGCACATGCTGTTCATCTGGACCATTGATTGTTCTGGGAGGATTCTGATCCTTGGATCATTGTAACTGTTTTCTGGCCTTTGTTCTATAAAAGGGTAGAACTTGTAAAAAATTAGGAAGTATGGGAATATCTAGCAAAATAAGGCCAATTACTGTAGAATCAAATAGGAGATCGGATTACTGAGACTAATGAGGATTGAATTGTTGAAATGTCAAGGTTCTTTCTTCAGATCGTTGTAAATGTACTTATTCTAAAGCATACTGAATGGAGATGAAGCTTCAGATTACATCCTGATTGTAAATTTTACGTAATCTTCATGTTGATTTCTAGATATGTACTGGTGAATGCTGTGTTCAACTAGAAGTGCTTTCATTTCATTACATGTTGTTGTCAACTTTTCCTTTGAAGATTTGCACTAGATCATGCGGATTTGTGGAATGTCCTGGTGAAGTATGATTCTAGTTTCCTTCTTTTCATTGCATGTATGGGAGCTTGTATGTGGATCAGTGATCTCAGTCAAGTAGTTTTGGGAATCTCATTCCTTAACCCTTTTCCTTTTTTTAATTTCATAAATTCATCACCATAACTGCAAGTCATGACAAATAATAAGCAGAAATAGAGAGGTATGCTGACATCTCGTAGGTAACTGAAAATCATTAGCATATTTGAGTTAAATACATGTAGTATTGAAAATATCATGCAAAGAATCATAAATAATGGTAGAAATCATGCAAATGTCAACCTGTAAGCATATTATTTGACTAAATTCGCAGTGCAGAGGTAGAATTATTGGAGATTTATGCAGAGCAGACATATAGAACAGGATATTTGGAGAAATAATGATGAACTTTTTAGAAATTACTGAAGAACGTAAGGCCCCTGAATGATTAACAGCAACACACATCAACCACTGAGTAACGTCAGTAGATTATGAACTAATTAATGGAGGCTTGGGATCATGAATTCTTTGAATTCATCGTATCTTTCAAGATGAATAAAGGTTGATGTGTAACTTTTATTCTATGTTTGTTTATGACTAACATCATGACCAACATAAATTGGTGCTAGAAGGAGGGCCTGAACAAGGAAATATCTGGATTTCTGTAAATATTGCATAAATATTTCATCATTTGAGTTAAATGTCTGCAAATATCTCTTATCTGAGAGGTTGTGGTTGCACCTTTGCAAAGATCTAGCTCAAAGCCTCAAAGATTTGTTTGATTTTTTGAACTTTCAAGTTTTATTTTGAGATATGTTAGATCTCATTAAAATTCTAAATAAAAAAAAATCCGGAAGAATTGAAATAGAGTCTCATTTTGATGGATGCATATGAAGGCAACTGTCAAGTTAACATTCCTTTATTTCAGGAAACTTTGAATAGGCAGCTTTATCCTCAAAGTTTATCTAACTTTGGTTTATCTAGTTGTTGCAGGATACACCAGACTATAGAACACAGTGAAATTAATTGTTTAACTTTTCTTATAAGGTTGGATCTATATGTGAAAGGAATAATATTTTCTATAGATGTGTTCAGGGCTGAAGTCTGGTAGGAAAATGAAGAAATTCTGGAGCAACAAGCAGATGCAGCACTAGAAGTTATTAGTAGTCCAGACGCTGAAGTGGACCGCTCTGAAGATTTTGAATTATACTTGTCCAGAAATATACAGTGTAGTCAAATATTAGGTTTATCCACTGATGATGTCCTAATTGAAAGTTGGTGCAGATTACATGATGAAGAGCATTCAGAAAGGGATTGTGACGCTTGGTTGGTCATGTTGGAGAAGACTCGAATTCTGGAACAGCAAAGAGAAGCAACACCCCTAGTGATGAATTTCTTGGAAAATACAATAGCTGAATCAGTTATAGAAGGTAAAGAAGAGGAAACATCCTTCCTTGAGTCATTCTATGGTGAGATCGATAGGAATTCTCTACTTTATGGTAAGGGTGAGGTAGAGTGCAGGTATGAATCTTTTGAAAATTGTGGAGAAGAAACCACTTGTCAGGATAAAGTCTTTGATTCTGATCCTAATACTTTTGATAAGGACAGTGAAACACCTTTCCTTGAGTCATTTTATGGTAAAAGGGAATGGAGACAGGTGGAACAATTTAAATACACTACTGCTGGTGAAGTTCCCATGATAGTAACCCAGGAAATTGTAGAAAAGAAAATAAATGTTGATGTACTACTATCTGACTTCTTTAAATTGAATGATCAAATGCAAGAATGCTGCAGGTCAATGGAACCAGATACCTTACTGGATGGAAAATGTCAGTTATTTGATGAACAATTCATGAAAGTTGAAGATGCAGAAAGCTTTGGATTTGTTGCGCATGATCAGACGCCAATCCAATGTTGTTTTGAAAATGAAATAGGGGAGTATTCCTATCAGTCAAAAGTAGTTTCACCTTTGCAGTCAAATGATTTAGAAATGATGAATTTATGTATATCGGGTTACGAGGATACTCATTTAGATGCCGATGTGTAGAAAATTAAAGAAAACATTGAGGTGCTGCCTGAAGTAAAGAATCAGATATACAAGTCAAATGAAGGAACAAGGCTGGATGAAGATGAAGAAATAATTCATCAAGAGCCATACATCCTTCAATTTGAAGGGAGATTTGAAGTTGAGATGAACAATGAGAATGCAAAGCTAAATGGAGGACCAGCTGTCAATGAAGAGGCATGTCCAACAGAGCCAGAAATACATCAGGTTGTATTTTTCCTTTCCACAGTGAATGATGTTGATTATTGTTTTGATTATGGAAATTTGAAAGATAGGACATGCATATGGATTAATCATGAACATGACGAGCTTCCTCAGTTGCTGATCATCAAGGGTTATTCTGTTGAATACAATGAATTCAGAATATCAGAATATTTTTTAGAATATAAAGATAAATTTGCTAGGTTGAGAACCATAACTAATACCCTAATGCTCCTGCACAATCAAAAGAAGTATGCAAATACAGGTGTATTTGGGTCTGTTTCTAGTTTTTGTTTGCATAGTAGTGGTTTGTTTCCTTTTTGTAGGTTAGTTGTTTGTACAGTTTGCTTGTTTTGCTTTCTGTTGTTTCCTTTTTGTAGCTTGCGTTGTTTGTACAGGTTGCTTTGTGTTTTGTGTTGTTGAGATTTTGTTTCAGTTGGGCAAAATTGGTGCACCTTGTTACTTAAGAACACTGCAGAAATTGTTAGAATTCAAAAGTTGGATATAAGTTTTTCTATAGGTTGTAACTCATATCAGTGTAGGTATTCTTGATCAGGTCTGTGGTATCATTTTCATCAGTACTACTTTTTCTTGAGTCAAGGCGATCCTCACAATGACACACCTAATAGCCTTGGGTTTACTGAACATATCAGTGTAGGTGTTAAGTGAAAAATCTAAAGGTTGCCCTTGCTACCATTGCAATTCTCAACTTAATTTCAGCAAGTGACCACTCCTTGCATCATGAAGCTATAACTGTTATATCTAATGAAATCAATTTCAAAATAAAAAAATAAAACAAAAGAGGGATTTACTGGAATCCAGATTAAGTCATCTAAGTAACTCTACCGGGGCTATAGACGCTTGCTGGCAGTGGGGCTCTACTTAGGGGAATTGCAACGATAACCTTGCCGGGGCTATGGACGCCTGCTGGCAGCAAGGCTCTATCCGGTTGGCTATGAGGGATGAACCAAACTATGTAGCTTAACACCAGTCACTGATTTATTCAACTCACTTTCAAGATGAGTAAATGAATCACGTGCACACAATTGATCCCTTATCAATTCATTGTTACATTTGATGAACATGATACCAGCTAGAGAAGATTAGGATGCTCATGCTCAATAGGAGTTGGAAATTTATGTTTTAACTTATCCTCACCTTTTGAATTATTTGAATTTTGTTGTTTTCTTTGGTGGCAAGTTGTTGTGTGGTTACACAACACGTCCCATTTTGTCTTGGTAAAACAGGGGCCCAACTTTTGCTTGGCATGTTTTTGTGCTTTCTGGCGGTTTTGGTAAAAAGTAAGTCATGTAGATCATCATGCATGGGAAGCTGGGTAAGTCATCATCATGAGGTTAGTTTGTCAAGGTTCATATTTCATTCCAGTAACCTCGTATTTAGAAAGAGCATCAAATTTCATGCAGGTTTGCCTTTTGCATCACCCTGATATTCGCTAGGGTGTGAAAATTATGAATGGTCAAAGTTTGGTCAAACCTGATATTCGCAAGAGCAGGATCATATTTTTTGTAACATCAGTCATGTTACAGAAGGTCATCCTGATCTAATTTATCACCCGATAAATCATGCGGTCCGAATATCCGGACGTCAATTTTAAGTGATAGTGTCCTTTACCCGTCGATGGCCTTATGCATTTCGCGAGGATCATATTTCTCAATGTAACCCGATATTTAAATATCCTCCTGCCGCGAAATATCCCCTTAGCCAATATCCTGATGATATCGTTCAAGTCTGATAAACGAAGAAATGATATGACGATGACATCATCATCACATTTACCTCTCGGCAGGATATTTCATAAACATGACCCTATTCGCATAACTTGACGATGACGTCATCATACCTCAACGATATAGTGAACGAATATCCGGATGACGTCACCCCGATATCCTTAGAATAAGAAAAGGAATGACTTCGGTCATCATCACCATCTCAACGCGACCCGATATTTTCTAATATCCTCCTGACGTATAAAGCACGACTTAAGGGTGCGTTTATCACCCGATATTGTCAGGATGGTTTTTCCTCTCGAGGAGGATGATCATGATCCTGCTCACATAATATGACGATGACGTCATAAGTGCCATAACGCTGAACCAAGTCGATATCCTGATGACGTCATTATGATATTTCGACACTGGGTCAATTTTGTTGCAGGGGTCATATTTCTTAATGTCTCGGTTTCCTTTAGTATGACCATGATGTCAGCCTTCCACATGTTAATGAAGCCCGTCTATGATGATGACATCATCATCATATCCTGATCTATGAAGAGAGTCATATTAGTTAATATCCCTCATATTAGCTAATGTGCATACCCGGACCCGATAGTTTTATTCAATGGAATTTAGTGAACAGAAGCGCATGCATTGCATATGCATGATCTTATGCATGCGATAACTGAAAATGTAAGGCTTGTAGATCATGTGAAAGGTCCCCATCACCCTTGGAATACAAAAAAGGCTACCGGAAGGTGAAACTATTTGCAAAATTCAGAGAAACTCAGAAAATTAGGAAATTTTTGATCTTCCCCTTGGCAGGGTCATAACTCCTAGCCATGTTATCAGAATTTAAACTTTTTGGACTCATTGGAAAGATAAACTAGTTTTCTAGTTTGAGTTTCCTGGTCACTTAGGCTTAACGCCAAGTTACTAACAACGTGTTGAGCCCTAATTTTGCTCCGAAGGCCTCCGAAAATGCAATTTACTAAGATGTAGAAAATACAAAAAAATTACATTTTCGATATTTTTATCAAAAATCGCTCAAATGACCCTGGCTGGACCTGATCAGATATTGAAACTATTTTAGGGCCTGACAGCATGTTTTCCAGTTAACGATAGTCACCCGGACCCTCTTGACCACCTATGGGCATTTAGTTGCGCGAATTTTCTCATATGCTCAATATTCATAACCCGATATATGTAGGTTTGCACATTCACAGCCTGATAAAATGTAAATGTTTATTTTCCTGCTAGTTATTAAATGATGATGCTTAATTCTTGTCTGTTTGTTGCAGGATGTTGGAGCTGTATGAAGTAGCTGAAAATTGCCAACTGGCGGGCAACATGAACCAGAGCTGGGGAGGATATTATCAAATATGCTGTATGCTAGCTGGAAGATGGACCAGGTCAAAGATGCTGGAATATTCTGTGCCAGCTATGTATTTTCCAACTGGCAGGCACGTGCTGTTCATCTGGACCATTGATTGTTCTGGGAGGATCCTGATCCTTGGATCATTGTAACTGTTTTCTGGCCTTTGTTCTATAAAAGGGCAGAACTTGTAAAAAATTAGGAAGTATGGGAATATCTGGCAAAATAAGGCCAATTACTGTAGAATCAAATAGGAGATCGGATTACTGAGACTAATGAGGATTGAATTGTTGAAATGTCAAGGTTCTTTCTTTAGATCGTTGTAAATGTACTTATTCTAAAGCATACTGAATGGAGATGAAGCTTCAGATTACATCCTGATTGTAAATTTTATGTAATCTTCATGTTGATTTCTGGATATGTACCGGTGAATGCTGTGTTCAACTAGAAGCGCTTTCATTTCATTACATGTTGTTGTCAACTTTTCCTTTGAAGATTTGCACTGGATCATGTGGATTTGTGGAATGTCCTGGTGAAGTATGATTCTAGTTTCCTTCTTTTCATTGCATGTATGGAAGCTTGTATGTGGATCAGTGTTCTCAGTCAAGTAGTTTTGGGAATCTCATTCCTTAACCCTTTTCCTTTTTTTAATTTCATAAATTCATCACCATAACTACAAGTCATGACAAATAATAAGCAGAAATAGAGAGGTATGCTGACATCCCGTAGGTAACTGAAAATCATTAGCATATTTGAGTTAAATGCATGTAGTATTGAAAATATCATGCAAAGAATCATAAATAATGGTAGAAATCATGCAAATGTCAACCTGTAAGCATATTATTTGACTAAATTCATAGTGCATAGGTAGAATTATTGGAGATTTATGCAGAGCAGACATATAGAGCAGGATATTTGGAGAAATAATGATGAACTTTGCAGAAATTATTGAAGAACGTAAGGCCCCTGAATGATTAACAGCAACACACATCAACCACTGAGTAACGTCAGTAGATTATGAACTAATTAATGGAGGCTTGGGATCATGAATTCTTTGAATTCATCGTATCTTTCAAGATGAATAAAGGTTGATGTGTAACTTTTATTCTATGTTTGTTTATGACTAACATCATGACCAACAAAACCCTATAATATCCCCAAAACATATGTCGCCATTCCACCTCCATCATCCTACAATTGTCAAAAGCATGTGACCATACACCTTCCACCATCCAATCTACCTCCGCTACTTCCAACTCCTAATATCCCTCCATGTATTTTACCACCACTTCTCCCAACACCTTATCCATCCATCTATGAATCCTCTAACAATCCCAATCATGGCCAACAAATGCACATATTGTCAAAACAAAGAACTTCCTCCAACCCCACTGCCACCATCCCCAAAGGATTTTAACAGCAAAAATCTGGATGCCTCTACCTATAAAGTCAAAAATCCTAAGAGTCCTCATGACCTAGGATACAAAAACCAAGAATCAAAGAAACATCCTTCTCAAGAGCTGCATACACCCACACACCTATACGCCAAGCTGAAAAAGGTATGGGTATGCATCCAACAAATGATTACCCCAAAAGCTGCACAAAAACTGCATACACCCAAACCCATACCTTCACATGTACTATCTAAAAACAAAATGGTTTGGGTACCTAAGCAAAAAGCCCTCAAGTTACATGAGGCATCTACCTCTCAAGAATCTCAACCATCCACTTTCTCCCTTTCCATCCAAAAGTCTCCAATTCTTCCATCCCAAATGACAAGCAAAGCACAGAAAAATACTTAGTCCATGTGGATCCCTACATGCCTAAGTCATTCATCGACAAGCAAAAGTCTCCGTTGCTTCCTACACTACTTTCCCATCACCAATTTCAATGTT
This sequence comes from Cunninghamia lanceolata, assembly GCA_027924645.1. NCBI lineage: Eukaryota > Viridiplantae > Streptophyta > Pinopsida > Cupressales > Cupressaceae > Cunninghamia > Cunninghamia lanceolata. The sequence goes on along the minus strand of BSBN01000650.1, from coordinate 1,922,867 downwards.
TATCATGGTATGTGCAACCGTTGGTCATGATTCCCTTCCATCCCACAAACATTTTCATATACCTCCATCTCCCCTTCCTTCCACTATTATCCTACATATCTTCCTCATCCTATTCCTATGGTCCATGCTTTTGCATAAACCTTCCCTCCATATTCTACATCATAATCCACTGTCTACCTATGCCATATCACTTTCATGTAGACTCCTACCAACAGCTATGAGAACACTTGACCTTGTCTATGTGACAGCATCTTTCTAGTGGGACTATCTGATACAGAGTGCACAATGGAAGCACTCAAAACAGGGGGTGAATACCCATCAAAACCCACAGCACAGAGGGATTTCTTCCTTAACCGGCTTTAAATAACTTCTTCAACGTCCAAATGATACCCAAACATCCTCATTCTTCACGATCTTCACTTTTTACTATCAGCGAGACTGAGTACTCTCAGCGAGTTCAAATCATGTTGTGCTGACATGCCAATCTTTCCATTAATGATTCCTATTGGCCAAACCATTACTATCGGTGAAGCCTTATAAACATTGGTCGATACCCTGATGCATTGGACTTCGGTATGACTACTCCCGTCGGTGAACTCCCCCTTTGTGTCTCTGATATGCCGATGACAACCGTTGTCAGTGTGACTTAAAACATTGGTGGGAAGTTTGTTTATCCTTCCGATACATCGATACACATTGACTTCAGTGTGACCCTGGCTATCGGTGAATGCTTGTGATCCTTGGTCGATGCACCGATGGACTTCAACCTAATAAGCTCATACATTGTGTTGCCTTTGGCAAGATGAACTACTATCTGCGAGGCCCTGACTAGATTTTCTGACATGCTGTTTCCTCCCAATCTTTTGGTGAGACTAAAGTAACCTTTCACCGATGTACCTACTATCGGTATAACACCATTGATCAGTATAATTTCCACCAGTTTCCCTGAGGGCTATGTTACGCCAATATTACTTCATTTACTCTGCAACTCACACAGACACTAAACAAATGAACAGAACCAAAAACTCAACAAAATGGTAGGGTCTATGATCTCCTACAACTTTGTAATCAAACAACTCACATAGAAATAACAACTCAACAGAAAGGAAAATGATCTACTCCTAAGGAAGTCATTCCACTGATTTCAAAGAAATCTCAACTAGTGGAATGCTTCCGATCTACATTCCCATGATTAACCCAAATAGAATCTTTTTATTGCTTCCTCTTAGGATACATATACAAATCAATTTTCTCTTCCTCACAGTGTCTGTGTCTCACTGTTTCTTCATGAACACAGATCGGCTATATAAACTCTCACATTGGTAGTTACACAAGATGGAAGGTGAACCACCCTATAACCACCTCTGTTGTTCAGTTACAATCTTACAATTCGGTTACAAACATTAATAATACATATACAGACTCAGTTTTATGCCTTACTCGGCCACATATAACTCAATATGGCACAAAGGCCTTACAATATGACACTTGGACAAAATAGAAAATGCATAGAATCCTCCAGATTCTCATTGTCTCAAGGTGCTCCTGCACCATACAACCAACCAACAAAGATTTCCAAGTCCCTTGGAAATGTATCTGCAAAACAAAACTATTTCCCTGCATCTCTGTTTGTCCTGATCTTTATCTTTCATTCTGTCTCTTCAGCTTTAGGCTTCCAATCTTCACATCAATGGAATAGTGACCAACCAACCAACAATGAAAAACTACCATCAACATTTCAGAGTACCTTCAGGCTCCTTCTACTCCTAGAAATGGACTACTCTCAAACTAATCAAATCCTCAATGACTACAACACAATGCTCAATCAAATGTCCATCCTACACACTACTACACAGACCCATTCCTCTCATCCAATAGCAGATCCTGGAGATGCACTACCACTCTCTCTCTCAGTGGCCTCACTCTGCATCCTCTTCCAGCCAAATGTCTATTAGTGAATGGTCTTGACAGACCTCATCTTCATCTACCCACACACTACAGGAATCCCATTCCTTCTCGTAACTAGATGGCATGAGCATTTGCAACAGTCTAACAACTATTGTCAGCCTTCAAAATACTTTCTACAACCTCTATTTTCAAAATGGTCACCAACCAAACATTTTGCTTCAACTCTTCAGTTTTCTTTCAACTCTTCACCTGCCTTCTTAGAAATCAAATATACAACTACCTAGACCTTTCACCAAATCTTTCGCCAGCTCTGATACCAATTTGATGCAAAGTGCATAGTGGAAGCACTCAAAATAGGGGGTGAATACCCATCTAAACCCACAGCACAGAGGGATTTCTTCCTTAACTGGATTTAAATAACTTCTTCAACATCCAAATGATACCCGAACATCCTCATTCTTCACGATCTTCACTTTTTACTATTAGCAAGACTTAGTACTATTAGCAAGTTCAAATCATGTTGTGCCGACATGTCGATCTTTCCACTAATGATTCCTATAGGCCAGACCATTACTATCAGCGAAGCCTTATAAACATTGGCCAATACCCCAATGCATTGGACTTCGGTATGACTACTCCCGTCAGTGAACTCCCCCTTTATGTCTCCGATATGCTGATGACAACTGTCATTGGTGTGACTTCAAATGTTGCCGAGCACTTTGTTTATCCTTTTGATACACCGATACACATTGACTTCGGTGTGACCCTGGCTATCAGTGAACACTTGTGATCCTTGGCCGATGCGCCGATGGACTTCAACCCGATAAGCTGATATGTTGTGTTGCCTTTGGCAAGACAAACTACTATTGGCGAGGCCTTGACTAGATCTTCTGACACACTGTTTCCTCCCTATATTTTGGTGAGACTAAAGCAACCTTTCATCGATGTACCTACTATCAGTATAACACCATTGATCGATATAATTTCCACCAATTTCCCCAAGGGCTATGTTACGCCAATATTACTTCATTTACTCTGCAACTCACGTAGACACTAAACAAATGAACAGAACTAGAAACTCAACAGAACGGTAGGGTTTATGATCTCCTACAACTCTGTAATCAAACAACTCACACAAAAATAACAACTCAACATAAAGGAAAATGATCTACTCCTAAGGAAGTCATTCCACTGATTTCAAAGAAATCTCAACTAGTGGAATGCTTCTGATCTACATTCCTATGATTAACCCAAATAGAATCTTTTTATTACTTCCTCTCAGGATACATATACAAATCAATTTTCTCTTCCTCATAGTGTCTGTGTCTCACTATTTCTTCACGAACACAGATCAGCTATATAAACTCTCACATTGGCAGTTACATAAGATGGAAGGCGAATCGCCCTATAACCACCTTTGTCATTTAGTTACAATCTTACAATTCAGTTACAAACATTAATAATATGTATACAGACTTAGTTTTATGCCTTACTCGACCACGTATAACTCAATATGGCGCAAAGGCCTTACAATATGACACTTGGACAAAATAGAAAATGCATAGAATCCTCTAGATTCTCATTGTCTCAAGGTGCTCCTGCACCACTATCACCTTTCATGGAACTAGGTACTTGGGTCCCTCTCTTCCGTATTCCACCTTCTCCTATCCAAATGTTTAAAAAAATAAAAAAGAAAAGAAAAAAGTAAAAAAGTAAAGAAAAATCCCTTCATCCAATGGTGAAAATCTAGCAAATAGGCACCTTGGATAAGTACCATGATGAAAACCTGGCAAATAGGCGTCATGTGTAAGTTGATCTTCTACATCACCTACACTTGGGGGCACCTTTACTCATTAGCCTATCACTCTTTTCCTATCAGTTCCCTTCCGTACCATTCCCTATCCTATCCTTCTATCCATTACATACCTATACTATCCAGTCTATCTATCCTAATTTTCCATTCCTCTACTTTCTTTGGTCTTGATAAAGATTGGGGGCACAATGTTGACAAATATTTTAGATGTCTCTTGACATACCTTATCCCTCTAAACCAAGCAAATCCTTCATTATCCTCTTATCCTCCTATTGTCATAAGCATTGTCATGAAAAAATCTTAAGTATTCTACCTACAATGGGGCACGTTATTCTTATGCAACATGGTTCTTGGAGATCACATCCTTATTTCCTTCTACCTAACCATCTGTATCTACTATCACCCATACATCTACCTATCCATGGTGTTTCCTTGTCATTAGTATCATCCAATCCATATATGTCCCCATATCTATTCTATATCTAATCCATATCTATTCCATATCTGATCCATATTTTTTCCATATCATGTCTTATCGGATCCATATATGTCCCCATATCTATTATATATCTGATCCATATCTATTCCATGTCATGTCTTGTCTGATTCATATCTATTCCATATCATATCTTATCTGATCCATGTCTATTCCATATCGTGTCTTGTCTGATCCATATCTATTGCATATCATGTCTTATCTGATCCATATCTGTTCCATATCTGATCCATGTCTATTCCATATCATGTCTCATCTGATCCATATCTTAGGTCCATTAGGGTTTACCCCAAATTACGTTGCCTCTGCATCATCACGTAGGTAAGGCCATTTAGCAATGAGCCCCCAAGGCACTAGGTTAGTCCCTTAGGGTCTATCTCTCCAATAAAGATTGTGGAATTTCTCACTAGGCAAGCAAGCACAAGAAAAACCTACCCTTTTTCAAGAAGAAATCTTGATGTAGGACATTAACCTATCCAAGGCAAAGCATACAAACACCTAAGGCCTTCTAAATGATTTTACCCAAATTATGGCAAGAAATAAACACATCTAAATGCAAAAAATCTTTTGTGGATTGGAAACATGGTTAAAATACAAAGTCTTGATTTTTTCTATCATGCCTGTCTATGCTACTCGAGGATGCCAAAAGCTAGAGATGCTATGATGTGGGCATGATTATTTTTTTTGTTTGTTGTTTGTGGATTAAACTTTAGTAATGTGAAGCCTTGTCTAAAGACATGATCGACAAAAGATCATCGAGGACATCTAAAGGTCTAACATGAATGGGGGCAATCCTTGACTGTGGATTCGAAAGAAATACTCAGGTCATCTCGGTTCAATTATACCTTGATGCTTGTATTAACTTGCTAAATCAAAATCCATGTAAGTGATACTTAGGTCATCTCAGTTTAATTATACCTAGATGCTTGTATTTTCTTACAACATAATAAAATCCCAATGATGAAATAAGCACTTCAAAATACTTGCGCTATCAAGATGTCAAAAAAACCATTCACATCCACTCACATCCACAAAGCATCCATACCATTCACATCCACAAAGCATCCATACCATATCCCATGCAATAAAAGATCCATAAAATGTAGAGTATCAATGTTTAAAAAATCTTGTGAGTCCTTCTATCGAGTATTTCTTCTATCAATCAGATTTCTATCTATCATCATATTTTTCATCCTTGTCCAGTCAATCTAAGCAATGATCCACATGCAGGTCCATCCTTAATCCATACCAATCAATTCAAGTCAATCTTGTCAAATGATCCAATCACAATCAGTGGTTTTGATCCTTGTCTGGTCATAAACCAACTTGATCAGTTAATCAATCAATTGTCTTATACAAGATGTAACATTGTCAAAAAAAACCAACACATGCGTCTTACATGACATGCTTCATTTCCTAGAACCAGACACTATCCTTTGTGTTGCTCTAGGGATCTATCATTCCCCGCCATGACAACACTATCGTATATCATTATCATTATATCGTTGGTTTACCGCTTGATAGGGGAAATACCTTGTTTGTTCTTGTATCATCTGTGCATACTTTCTTACTTGCTTGTGTGTGTTATCATTCTATCTTGCATCATGGATCATTCAGCTCTTTCTTCATCCTTCTTCTTAGTGAGATTGTCCGTCTCACACCTTCTGCCTTCTTCTCGTCGAATCTCCCAAGGGGACATCCTGTCATCATAACCTGTACCAGGGGCAAACTGGGGCATGTATCATTATCAGAGTACTTATTATTTGAAGCAATGTCATAAACTGGATTGCATCAAAGAGGGGCAAAATGTATACACCTAAAATTGACATGATTCACATTCTTCTAAGTTAATTAAATATCGAAATATTTAATTATCTCTTCTAAGGTCAAAATTAAATAAAACCCTTTTATTTAATTAAATTCTTCCAAACAATTTTTTTTTTTTAAAAAGGGGGAAAAAATTTTATTCAATCCAAATCAAGAAACAATGCAAGAGCCCCAGGCTCAAGAGAAAGGAAAACAACCAACAAACAAACAACAACACTACATAGTCATGTCTTCCAATAAAAATCTCTCAAGAATCCCCAGATAATCAGAAGGTAACTCATTCCTACCACTGATATCCCAGCCCTCCCCTTTCTCGGAGGCCCACTTCGCCAAGCAGTCAGCCACGCTGTTCCACTCTCTAGGGATGTGGCAGAAAGAGACTGATTCTAAGGAACTGCAAACATTTAAAATTTGTCTGATCATCGAGGCTAAATGCCAACTAACACCATCCAATCTCCGGTTGTTCAACATATCCACAACAATCTGAGAGTCTGACTCACAGATTAGCCTCCTCCAGCCAAGAGAGCAACTCCGCTCAACAGCAATCTTAATAGCGAGGGCCTCCATCAGGTTATTAGAGTGATGCCCTTTGTAGACAGAGAAGCAAAAAACAACATCCCCATCCTTACTTCTACCAATACCCCCAATACCAGCATGCCTAGGATTCCCACGGGAAGATCCGTCAGTATTAATCTTCAGGACTCCATCTGGAGGAGGTGCCCACTTCCCATCACGACAGACCCATTTCTTGACACGGCGTGGCATAAGACCTGTACGGCACCCCCTACTCTTAGCGCCCAGTTTCAGATCCCGCACAACCGCAACATCCCTAGGATCAATACTTTCAGACATATCACATTTAGCGGAAATAGTCTCTTGAAGCCTACTGATAATCTTCGTCCACAGTTGACCAGTATCCAATCTGGAATCACAAAACACTCTACGGTTCCTTTCCAGCCAAAGGTTCCAAAGAATGAAAATGGGCCCAATGAGCCAGGCCACCTGAAGAAAAGGCGTCTTCGCTGGAGGCCTACCCAGGCTCTCCCAAAACTCAATAAGAGAGGAGACATGAATGCACCCATGATGCCAAGCCTCCCACCATCTGTGCCAAATCTCCCGAGAAAAGGGGCAATGAAAAAACAAGTGGGAAGAACATTCTTCACTACGCAAACAAAGAAAACAAATGGAAGGTCCCTGAAACCCCCGTTTACAAAGATTCTCCCAAGTGAGACATTTCTTCTGGGCAACCAACCATAAAAAGAAGTTACACTTGGGCCACGAAAAGTTGTTCCAAACCTTCCTCCACCAGGGCACCTCAGAAGGCCCATATAAATTCGTGTCAAGCATAGCATAACCTTGAGCAATAGTATAATTCCCTTTTGGGCTAGGGCTCCAAGCCAACTTGTCCCTCTCCTTCAGAGTGCTACAAAGCCTGCCCTCCAAGACCTTACACAAAGCAGCACGATCCTCATCAGAGCCACCCACAGGCCACTCCTGCGGATCCTTCCAGCACGACACCTCCAGATGACCGATGCACTTAACTGTTTTAAAATGCTCCACCCTAGTCCAACCAGCCTCAGAGAACATCTGGCAAAGAGGGGCATAAGCTGAGGGAAACTAGACAGAATGGGAGGGTAGCCATCCGAAGAGTCCAACCAAAAAAGAGCATCAGAACCATTATTACAAATCCAGAAAAGACCACTCTGAACAAGCTGAGCTCCCTTCTTCAGAGTATCCCAAATGCAAGAGCCTTTGCCCGACAAAGCAATCCGTGGCACATCCCGGCTCTCAACCCCAGGAACATACTTGCAAGCAAGAATCTTGGCCCAAACCTGATCCTGGCTGTTGCACCATCTCCAGTATAGCTTAGCCGCCAAAGCCGTAACCACAAGAGCCATAGACCTGAGGCCAAGGCCCCCAGCATGCGTCGGCCTACAGACAGACTCCCACTTGACTAAACTCCATTTCGAGGAAAGAAGAGTGCCCGACCAAAGGAATTGCCGGGAAAGAGCATCAAACTCCCTCACAAAGGATGTAGGAGGAATCTACACACAACACCTGTAAATAGGGAGAGACTGCACCACAGTTTTTAGGAGAAGCACTCTACCAGTAGAAGAGAGCCATCTGTGAGTCCAATGGCTTACCTTACTCCGGAACTTATCCAAAATCCCCTGCCAAAAATCTCGACGCTGAGATCCCAGAGCCAAAGGGGTCCCAAGGTACATCATGGGAAGAGAACCAATTTGGAATCTAAGAATCCGGGCAATCCTATTCTGAATGAGACGAGGAGTATTAAAGAAGTAGATGGAAGATTTGTCATCATTGATACGCTGACCAGAAGCTCTCAAATAGATGTCTAAAGCTCTCCTGAAGTTTACTGCCTCACTAATTCTAGCCAAGCCCATCAGTCCAGTATCATCCACAAATTGAAGGTGAGAACAGGGAGGGATATCATTGGTCCAGCTCCAACCGTGAAGAAGACCCAGCCGCACCTGAGATTTAATAAATCTACCAAGACCCTCCGCCATGAGAATGAAAAGATACGGGGGCAGAGGGTCCCCTTGTCGAAGACCCCGAGAAGCACTAAACCAATCTGAAGAATCCCCATTAAGAAGAACAGAGAAGGAGGATGAGGTTACACAACTGAGAACCCAGCTCACCCATTCCTCGTTGAAGCCAAAAGCCAAGAGGATATTCTGAAGAAACTCCCAGCTCACCCGATCATAAGCTTTAGCCATGTCAAGCTTACTGAACATCGCCTTCTCCTTAGAGGAAGCCATAGAGTGAATAACCTCTGTAGAAATCACGACACCATCAAAATCTGTCGCTCGTCCACAAAACCACCCTGCTCAGCAGAAATCAAAGCACCAAGGATGGGTTTGAGTCTCTCCGCAATCAACTTGGTAATGATCTTATAGGTGACATTGCATAAGGCAATAGGCCTAAACTGGTCCATCCGATTAGCCCCTTCCTTCTTCGGTATGAGAGCCAGAAAAGTAGAATTCAAAGACTTAAGCATTTGTTTGTTCCTAAGAGATTCCTGAACCACCTCAAGGAGATCAGACTTTATAATTTCCCAAAATTCTTGGAAGAACTCAATCGGAAACCCATCAGGGCCAGGAGCTTTTCCTTTTTTCATACTAAACACAACTTTCTCCAACTCAGGTAACAAGATTGGACTCAGAAGAGCCCTATTCATCTCATCCGAGACCAAGCAAGGAATACAATCCAAGATAGCCCGCTCGTCAGATCTGGCAGCAATATCCTCCCTGGAAAAAAGATTAGAAAAGAAGTTGACAGCTTCCCTGGAAATTTCACCATAGGACGAGAGATGAGTCCCATCACTCGAGACAAGAGTGGAAATAGAGTTCCCTTGCCTACGGGCCTTAACTGAGTTATGAAAAAAAGCCGTGTTCCTGTCCCCCTCCTGAAGCCAATCAATCTGAGCTTTTTGCTTCCAGAAAATCTCCTCCCGAAGCTCCCACTCTTCAACATCCTTGAGGGCCAGGGACTCAGCATTCAGAAGGACAGAGGATAGCCCATAGTCTCGAATCTGACGAGTGACACTATCCAGCTTGGACTGAGCAGCCAGCTTCTGAGCATGCAAGTTCCCAAAACATTGATAGTTCCACCTCTTAAGCTGATACTTCACATATTGAAGCCGTTTACTAAACGTGTACATGGCCCTCCCATGGGCAGGAAGCCCTTCGTACCACCAGTCTAGCACAAGATCCCAAAGAGATTGCTCTCGAAGCCACATCAATTGAAATTTGAAAGAAGGATTTTTAGTGACCCCATAAGAGGAGACACAGAGTTTGATCGGCCAGTGATCGGATCCCCTCCAATCCAGGATTTCAGAACTGGTAGTCCACCTGCTGCTCATCCAATAACAGGAAACCAGAAATCTATCTAGCCATTCTGAGATAGCCGCAGCACCACACCTCCTGTTGTTCCAAGTAAAAACTCCATTGATTGGCTTCACATCAACAAGGTTAAGGAAACCAATATTATCTCTGAGCAAAAGAGAAGAAGAATCAAGCCTGACTAACCCTCCTTGTTTTTCCTCCATACTAATAATAGCATTAAAATCACCTGCCAATATCCACGGGAGAAACAGGTCCAGAGAACGGACAAAATAGATATGATCCCAAAGCTGAGTCTTACCTGGAAGATCAGTAGGAGCATAAATATTAGAGAAAAGACATCTTTCACCAGTTTCAAAAATGGAGGCCACCATAGAGATGGAGGACCGACTAGAAACCCACCATAAGGGGGAAACTTTCCTCGGGTTCCAGAAGCAAGCCACCCCCCCAGAACTTCCCATTGCCCCCACCCCCTGCCAGTAGCCTTGGGGCCAGATACGCGGAGCACAATTATTCAGACCATCCACTGTAAGCTTGGTTTCTTGTACAAAGACTACATCCGGAGCCTGAGACTTAATTAATCTGCAAACAGCCTTTTGTCTAGGGATGCTGTTCAAACCCCTTACATTCCAAGATAAAACTATCATTTAGGGGGGTGGGAGAAGTGGGAATCAATGGGCTTCACAGACCCGGACTCAACCAGAGTATCACCCATAATCTTAACCTTCTCTTGGTCAGTTTTCCTTCCACTCCTTGACTGTTTATCTAGAGGCCCCTTTTTGAAAGTTTTTTGATGCAAACCTAAGGCCGGAGGGGCCTTAGCCCCCTTCACTGGATCCGCAAACCCCTTTGTAGCTTGGGGTCGGGGAGCCGAACTAACAGAACCCACCGGAAAATGTGACTCCTGGAGGCCACCAATATTCTGAACTTGAGGAGGCGAGTCCAAAGCCGGCTGACCAGCTTGATGAATCCCTGATGGAAGAATGAGCTCTTCCTCCTTTGCCTCCGCCTCCTGAATCTCTTCCTGGCCTTTAACCCCAGAAGAGGGCTCTACCGGATCACCATCTTCTTGGACTACGCTATCAAGAACCTCAAACCGATTAAATGTGCCATCATTCTGTCTATCCATCCAGGATCTCTTCTTGCCTTTGCCTCTATTCCGAGCTGAAACTGGGGTAAATCCCTCCTTATCAATAGGGCCATCCGACACTGGAGTTTTCCCCTTGTTCATCCTAGGAGGTCCAGAGGCAGACATGGGGGAAGAATTCAATCTGGGACATCTGCGGTGTAGATGCCCATATTCATGGCAAATTCGGCATCTGAATGGTAGGGTTTCGTAATCTAGCTGTTGGATCCAGGAGGAAGAACCCATGCAAATTTCCATAGAGTCTGGTAATGGATTATTCAAATCAACTTCGACACAAATACGAGCAAAAGAAATTACCTTACGGTCTTGAGTCTGTGAAGCCGATCCAACAGGTTTCCCAAGAAGCAAAGAGATTGAATGGAGGATATCTTCCCTCCAGAATTCCAGCAGAAGCCTCGGCAAGCGAACCCACACAGGCACCCGCGAAGGGATCTCTTCAGCAAAGTTGAAGCCCATATGCCAAGGCTTAATGAAGAGCCCAACCTGGTTAAAAAAATAAGGGCCACCTTCGAAAGCTCTATTCCTGTCCGACATGCTTGAAAAAATAACTAGAAAATAGTTATTAGCCGCTAAAAGGATCTCCATATCTCCTTCAGGGTTCCAAACCCGTCGCGCCCAGGATTCCAACACAGGAAGAGAAAGACGAAGGCCCAAAAATTTGCAAATAAGCACATGCTTGCACCAATAATCAACATCCTCTGAGACTTGCTCAGGTTGGATAACCAAAACCTGCCTATCTTCTGATCTCTCTAAACATCCGTTCACTTTTTTAATTCGAAACAACCCTTTTGCTGAGGAGGTGCCCTCTCCAGAAAGAGGAAACTCGGTCCGATCCTTGATATTGGCATGCACCGAAGAGGATGGATCTAACATCTCCAAGTCTAGGGAAGAAACAAGACCCTGATTCTCCATGGCTAGACGAGCCCAAGCATCAAACAAAGAGGGAAAGAGACAATGCAGACGGCCCAAAGGCCCTAGCCGCCGCGTACCCCCCCTGTCAAGAAACCCTCGCACTGAAAAAAGGCCAGAAAAAAGCCCAGCCGCCGAAATGAGGGATCAAACCCCTGTCCGATCCCTGCCCGACCCCTGCACACACAGCAAAAACCCCCTACGCGCACCAAAGAGCCCCCAGCCCGAGCAGAAAGCCAGACAGAGTAGGCTAGGGCACGCGGGCGCTAGCCTGCACCGAGGCTCCGTGAGACGCCATTCCAATATCAAATTCTTCCAAACAATTAAATAATGCTTAATTATTTAATTAAATCAAAATCATCCTTCCAAATTTGAATAAATCAAATCAAATTTATTTAAATCCTCTCAATCTCCAAAAATAAAATACAATCAAATATTTTATTTATTCTTCCAAAATCATGCACAACAATTAAATAAATTTATTTGTTTAATTTGCTTTCTTATCTTCTAAATTAAATAAATCCAATTATTTAATTGTTTCTTCCAATAATATCTTCTCTAAATTTAAATAAATCAATTATTTATTTAAGTTTCTTCTAAATTGAGTTATCTCTAAATATACAATTAAATATTCCTAATATTTAATAAAGAAAAATATCTTCTTATTCTCATGCAAATCCCTTCTTCTTGTTTTAAATCACTTAACTGATTATTATATTCTTTTAAATGCTTTAACTCATTCTTCTATTCTTGATAACTCCTCTCATGCAAAAGAAAGCAAGACACATGTCTTCTTCTTATTTGTTGCATGTTCCTCAACCATTCTATACCATTGATCTTCTCAAGTCTTCTATACCATTGATCTCTTCATTCTCTCAAGTCTATAAATTAAACCCTATTCTTCCATTTCATTCATCCAAGCTTTAAGTATTGTTACTCTGTAGGAATTTCAGCGCGCCTTTGGCACCAATTACTTCATTGCTTGTGATCACATTCGCTACTACGCACTACTACCATTGTTGTGAAGCTCCTTTTCATTGCAATAAACTATCACTGCCATTCTCAATCGACATTCTTGAACAAAGCAAAAAAGTGCACTCTCTGAGGGCCCTATTTCATACATGCAAGAATGATTTTGATAGGAAATCAATGGAAGTTTCAATCTAAAGGAGGTTTGCTTGATTGTTGATTCATTGCTTATTTGATTAAATTTCCTTAGTTCACTATTTCATTGAAGTTTTAGGTATTTGATATTGATTGTTATTGCATATTCATTGATTGATCCAATTTTACCCTAACAAAATGATAAAATAAATTAATTAAATAAATAAAATTTATTTGATTAATTAGAAAGTAGGCTTATGAAAGGAATTTTTAATTAAATAAATAAGATTTATTTAATTAAAAATAGATAGAATGAAGATAATTAAATAATTGAAGATTATTTAATTATAGCTTAGAAGAAATAGCTAATGAATTAATTAAATAAATATAAATTTATTTAATTAATAGAAGAAATAGATGTGTTAGGGATATTGAACAAGTGTGTTAGACAAATGCAGATGTGTGATAATGTGATATTTGAATGTTAATGATAATGAGTCAATTTTGGGTGTCTACATTTTACCCCTCTTTGATACAATGTTCGATAGAGTGTTGTGTCAAAGAAGATATGATATTTCTCTTGATAAACAAGGTTATGCCCTAGTGTAACTGGCAGGTGATGCCCCCTCAAGAGGTAAGCCAGGGTAACTAGGAAGGGCTGGGTTGGTTTGTGATAGAAGAAAAGGTAGGACACAAAGTTGACATGAAGAAAACAAGGGTTGGGGTGGGAGAAAATGGGATGAAGCAGCTAAAAATAGGCTTTGGTATAGAATAATTAGGGTTTGGATAGGGCTATAAGTAGGTTCTACAAGGGTAAATAGGCTCATTTGTGCTCATAAAACTATAGAGATCCAGAGCTCCTTAGAGTTAGTGTGCGACGAGAGTTGGAGAGCTATCAGGATGGTGATTCCATGCAGAGATTATCGTACCAGGCAAGTGAGGACACATGGGTGACCAGAGGGATCAGATGTACTGGTATGTATCGAAACTTTTGCTAAAAGTGTTTTTTTGATAGGCTAGAAGCGTCATAAATGCACACACTTCACCAAAAGCAACTAGGTCTTAGGATAGGTAATTCAAATCGCTTGTGTAGGAAAACAGATCACTTACAGTAGTGTAGATCGCTTTTAGGTGTGGCTTAGTCACTTTTAGAAAAACTAGTTCACTTTTAGTTGGCTAAGCAATAGGATAAGAAAAATGCGCATATAGATGGGAACAGGTCATTTATGGTCAAATAGTAGGCGCATATAGAAGTGTAGCTAGCATAGAAAGCATAAGTGATCACATATGGAATATGGCTTGCTTATGGGCAAAAGAGAAGCACATGTAGAGTTTAGCTTGCATGTAGTCCAATAGGGATTGCATATGTAGAATAGATCGCTTATGAATAATATAGAAACGCATATGGTAAAAAAGGTCACTTTTGATCAACAAATAGGTGCATATGGAAAAATGAACCACTTATGGTAGATAGAAGCTAGGAGAGTAATAAACGGTCAAATTTTGATAGCATTTAAGTAGTGGAATGGACTGACATGATGAATGGAATGATGCAGGACATACTACCACCTTTGCTATCATGGGAGCCACATCCTAGGGATTTGTGATTGGTGCGATTACTGGATGCAGAGGAGCGGCTAGTGTTAGAGATCCTCAAGTTAGAGCATGTGTCAAGATTAGAGCCAGTGTAGGCACATCGAGGACTGATGACGGTGATGGTGGAGCATTGGATAAGCAAGCACAGTTCTTTCTTGTTACTGATAGGAGAGGCCACGATCACACTGGAGGATGTGTTTTGGATTCTGCAGATTCTGATAGATGGGGACTGGGTAGATTATTATCTTGATATGGGTCCAGCTGCATTTAGGAGATTATTCAGGACACTAGACATTGCAGTAGAGGGCACAAAGATCCCAATGGTAAGGATGGAGAAGCTATCTTACAGATTGTAGCAAGTGGTAGTGGCAATCATCAGATGGCTAGTGGGAGATAGACGAGTGAGAGGCTTTCCGGTAGGATGGAGGATAGTGATGGAGGGGATGTTCTCCTATGGGACGAGATATGCATGGGCAGAGTGTGGCTGGGACAGCTCTATCATTACCTGCATGATTGTGCATATATGTTCAGAGCGAGTATGTCGGCAGGAGTTATAGTTTTGCATGTATGGGCTTATGAGCATATCCCAGTGACAAGGCTAGAGGGATGGATGGCGAGATCTACGGGAGAGCCTTATGCTAGGATGTATAGAGGAGCTCTGACATACCGATAGCGTCGAGGAGTGGTGTACTGATGGAGGAGATTGGATGAGGTGGATAGCTTTGTATGGAGGCCATGGCTTGGATGTGAGAGATGGGAGGAGGAGGATGTGGAGCTTGTCTATGCTAGGCAAGCGAGATATATTTTTAGATGTGGCATATATATTATAGAGTGCTATTTTCCAGAGAAAGTTTTGAGATAGTTTGGGTTGCCACAGGCAGTACTAGTTGGTGATGCCATTTTTGGGAGGACTAGATAGGAGGTTTTTGATTGGGGGCTAGAGGTTGTGGTTGAGACAGCTTTGGCAGAGAGAGATGGGCTACAACTAGTTGTATGGTAGTGGGGATAGGGTCCTGCAGATCTAGGGATGCTACCAGACTATGATGCATACTGGGTGACAAGTAGACTGACTTGGGTGACACGAGTTGGAGAGATTGGGGAGATAGGGATGGAGAGACTAGTTAGGAGGAGGCGATGATGGGCCCCACCAGTGTAGGATGTTGTACTAGCAGTGCTAGGGATACAGATGCAGGGATAGATGCCAGGATAGCCTCAGATACTTGCACAGCCTCAAGGGCAGATATTGGTGGGCAATGATGTTAGGATTCAATAGCTACGGAGGCAGATTAGAGAGGAGAGGAGATGGAGATAGTGACCTTAGATGAGATTGAGGAGGGTAGAGATAGATAGGCACCAGGTAGTGATTGGCTTGTGGCATGCAAGAGCCCAAGCACAGACGTACTAGGCTTAGCTATAGTTGAGAGCACAGGCTGGGGATGGACAGGATGATGGTGCACTTGCTAGGGTAACAAGAGGGATATAGCAAGACAGAGTGAGAAGATGATGAGGATAGAGTGAGATATAGTAGTGTAGTAGGTATAGGCTATGAGAGCAGAGAAAGATGGTCTACGGGTTGAGAGAGATATGGCTATGCAGCAGCTACAAGCGATGACTAGTGAGTGGGATAGAGCAGTGACTGCATTAGGGATAGATGGAGCTACAATGTATTTGGCTACACAATTGACATAGGTATAGGAAGAGTTGCGGAGAGTATAGGGTGAGGCTGAGTACTATAGAGGTTTATATTATGGGGTTGTGCCAGTAGAGCAGAGGCAGCCTAGCTTTAGGAGTAGGTCGGGAGCTTCGAGTTCACCGAGGTCAGGTGGATCTTGATCAGTAGCCTCAATGATGGGGCCACCGAGAGATAGGGGGCTAGGTGTAGGACCTAGTGGTGGTGGTCAGGGCGAGGGAACTACCAGTAGTCACTAGGGCTACCTTGTGTATATGTTATCATGATGAGGCCTAGAGCCGATTGTACATATATTCTGTTATGGCTCAGCTTGTATATGTAGACACTTGTATATTGACACATGTATATAAATGATGGAGTATTGATGATCTATATGATGTTGTAATGGATGCACTATTGGTATTATGATGGTTATGCATGTTTTATTTGTATTTTCATAGATTATGTATGGATGTTTATACAAAGGATATGTATGGAAATGGTATGATAATGCAAATATGTAAATGGTAATGATATGATATGGACTTATACATATAGATAGATGGTAATGAGATGATATGTGATGAATTTATGTATGTCTAACACACTTGTTTTGCAGGATACGAGATGTGGATGAAAAGACGATGGAAATGATTGATCTTGGTTGAGGACTAGATAAGCCAATAATAGAATGAATAGATGATGTGATGGCCAACTTTTTAAGTAATTGCTCAAAATAAAAAGAAATACAATCCTTATGTTTGATATAGCATGTGGATGTTATGCACCAGGGTATAGAAGACCAAGGTGTCAAGATATCCAATGCAGAACTAGCATGCTACAATCTTGTCTGAACACATGAGGTCAAGATGTTGAGCCAACATGCATAAGATATGAATAACAGCTAGTGTTTCGAGATGGACTTTGATGCTACAAGCAATGGTTTGAGCTCATCTCCACTACACATAGTGACATCTTCCTGGTTATATGTATGGAGTTAGTCTTAACATAGAATAGTCTCAAGTGCTTAAGAGACTGTTTAGCTTCTCAGATACTAGAGATATTTATATGTAAGATGCTAATCCCAACACATACAAGATACCAATACGCATAGGAAGAGAATAAGATCATCCCATAAACATGGCGTACGAAAGCAATATGACCATGCCCCATTCCTTCATCACAACATACCAAGATATAGATAAATCAAGGTAGTCTTGATTAGGCATAGAAAAGGTACAAAAGATAAAACAAAAGATACTGTCATCACATTCTCTTGCCAAATTTAGGTGCTCTTAGATGGATTAAGCTAGCGCCTTGTTGAGAGGAAAGCTACATCCTGTTGAAGGCTAAAGATGTTGATAAACTGCTATAGTAAATGTTGGCTTAAGGCATGCAGACAAATAGCTTTTGGCTCATTCTTGATTGGTTTAAGTGCTTGAGATTTCAGTACACACATAGTTTGCTTCCTGCTTGAGCTGATCAAAAAGAAGAAGATGGAAGATGAGAGAAGATGAAGAAGATGGGGGTGGATCATCTGTGCTTGAGTACTAAAAACTTCCTTCATATTCTAGACTGCCTACATACCCTATATCCACGGGATCAAAGCACATTTACGATGAAGACGAGACATGATAAATATGTAGTTCTAGGTTTTATTGATGATGTAAGTAATGAAAAATAGAAGAACGTGTGATGAAAGATTTAAGGATGATTAGAAGAAAGATGAAAGATGGATGATGAAAAGAAGGGACTATCATCTTACCCTGAATCAAAGTGCTTCCTTGCCATCTCAGATTGCCTACATACCCTGTATCCACGGGATCAAGGCTTTAACGAAAGAGCTGAGATGTAGTTCTTGCTTATTACGTTGGTGAGTGATGTTGAAAGACTGACATGATTGCTTGAATGTTTGTGTTAGTGATGTCTTGCATTTGTTGGATGTCAGATGAGCGCGAATTGATTACAAAGATATGAAGCCTGATTCTAAAATGTTCTGCCACATTTGTTGTTGGATGAGCGCTATGGTTGAAGTTGAAAGTTTGTTGTGTTATGAGCTAGAGATAGTGGTACCCACTTCCAAATAAGACTCAACAAAATGCCCCTAGTGTGGTATGAGGTTTATTATGAAGGGAGTAATGATGGAGAAGGCGTGCAGTCAAGATGCTAAGGTGTCAAAAGATATAGTTATCACAACAATGTCTCAAGTATGATAGCTACCATTGACAAAGACGAAGATGGAAAGGCTATTTATTGTGATGGAATGTGGATTATGATATGGACTATGTTGGATGGCAAAATATGGTAGAATGAGTTATGGTCAAACAAACCAAGTAGATGATGGAAGCTGGTCACTACACATAGTGCCTGTTTGCCAGGTTTTCACTATGGTACTTATCCAAGGTGCCTATTTACTAGGTTTTCACTAGAGGACAGATTATTTATCTTAGAATATTATTTTTTTGTTATCCAAAGTGCCACAAAGTGGTTTTCACTATTGGATGGATTTTATTTTTTTAGGATAGCTAAGATTCAAGGATAAAACATCTTGAGATGAACACTCTTGACTGGTTCATCCAAGGAAATGCCTTCAGGTGTTGAGAGAGTGTATGCACCTAATCCATAAACTACTATGATGATGAAAGGACCAAGCCAATTTGGTTCAAACTTGCCCTGTTTCTCACGGTGTTGCTGATTCTTTTGATTTTCTTTAAGGACAAGATCTCCAACTTGAAATCATCGTTCTCTAATTTTTTTTGTTGTAGTTGCGGCATAGACGGTTCTGATAGACTTGGAGATGGTTGAATTTTATAAGATGTCATTCATCTAGAAGCTCAAGATCATGGAGTCTGGATACTCAATATTCTTCCTCTGAGATGGTATGTTCTAAGGATACTCGCAGTGAGGGGATCTCAACCTCAATAGCTAAAATAGCTTCAGTGTCGTACACAAGAGCATAAGGTGTAGCTCCAGTGGGAGTTATGAAACTTGTTCTATATGCCCATAATGCCGGATGGAGTTGTAGATGCCAATCCCGACTAGCTTCATTGACCGTCTTTTTGAGAATTTTTACAATTGTTTTATTAGAAGCTTCAGCTTGGCCATTGCTCTGAGGATAGTAGGGAGTAGAGAATTGATGTTGGATATGAAACTTGTTGCAAAGATCTCAAAGCTCTTGATTCTTGAAGGGAAGACCATTATCTATGACAATAGATTGAGGAACTCCATAACGGCAAATGATATAGTGTAGAATAAACTTAGATATTTGCTTGCCTGTGATATAAGTCATTGGTATGGCTTCCACCCACTTTGTGAAATATTCAGTGGCTATGATAATGAACTTATGACCATTTGATGAAGTAGGATGGATTTTGCCTATGAGATCAAGTCCCCATTATGAAAAAGGCCATGGAATAGTGATAGGATGAAGCTCATGTGCTGGTGCATGTATTAAATCTCCATGTTTCTAACATTGTAGACATCTCTTTGCAAATTGTTGTGTATCTTTTTCCATGGTTGGCCAATAGTATCCTACTCATAGAAGTTTCTTAACAAGATTAGGGCCAATGGAATGCGAGCCATAGACACCTTCATGTACATCACGTAAGGCCACTTTTGCTTCCCCAGAATTAAGACACCTAAGAAGGATACCATCAAGACTCTAGTGATAAAGGGTGTCTCCCAAGATAGTGTAATGAGAGGCTCGGTGGATAAAGGTTTTGTGTTGGTTGTTAGATAGTTGAAGTGGAAAGGTTTGATTATGGAGATACTCGTATAAATCCTTGTACCATAGAGACTTGGACCAACAATGTCACATATAATCTCAGACTGCAGAACTTCAAATGCTGGAATCAAAAGTTGTTCGACCAAAAACTCACATTTATGTGTATTAGATGGCATATCTAGGAGAGACCCAATCATAGCCATAGCATCTGCTGCTCTGTTCTATAGTCTTGGGATTTGTTCAAAAGTGATATTATCAAAGTAATTTTTAAAATCATCAACCATTAGCTTGTATGGAAGAAGCTTCTCATATTTTGTTTGATATTCATCTAAAACCTGTTTGATAACCAGTTGAGAATCACCAAAGACTTGTGACTATTTGATAGCCCATTATACTTCCATGCGCAATCCTGTGATTAAAGATTCATACTCTACTATGTTATTGGTACATAGAAATACAATTCTGTATGACTTGGGTGTACAATCTCCTTGAGGGTTAACAAACAAGATGCATGCTCCTGACCCATGTTGTGTGTATGATCCATCAAAGTATAGTTGCCACTATGTTGGAGAAGTTAAATTAAACAATCCTTCATCAAGGAATTCTAGATATATTGGATGAATATCTATGATGGGTGTTGCAACTAATTGATCAACGATGACTTGTCCTTTGATGGCTTTTCGATCCACATATTGTATGTCAAATTCACCTAAGATCATGACCCATTTTGCTAATCTTCCCATGAGAATTGCTTTAGAAAGAAGATATTTGAGTGGATCAACATTTGATATGAGCTTTGTTGTTTGATTCAGCATATAGTGTCCCAACTTTTGGGAAGCAAACACTAATGCTAAACATGCTTTTTCCATAGATGACTAATTGAGTTCATATCCCACAAGAGTTCTGCTAATGTAATAGATGGCTTGTTCTTTTCCTGAATCATCATGTTGAGCTAGAAAGGCACCCAATGCTGTTGTTGTTGATGATATTTAGATCAATAATGGGTGGTCAAGTACAGGAGGTACTAACATAGGAGGTGTTGCCAGATATTCCTTTATTTTATCAAAATCTTGTTGACACTTTTCATCCCACTTAAAAGGTTCACCCTTACGTAGAAGATGCTAAAAAGGGTAACATTTATCTGCTAGTTATGAGATAAATTTGCAGATGGACTGTAACTGCCTTGTAGGTTGCGGAGCTACTTGAGATTGGTTGGTAGAGGCATTTCCATGATATCTTTTACATTATCCGGGTCCACTTCTATTCCTCGTTGAGACATAATGTATCCCAATAGTTTTCTAGATGTTACACCAAACACACATTTCTTTGGGTTCAATCTGACTTGATACTTTTCTAATCGATCAAAGATTTGATTTGTGCTAATACCTATAGATGTCCTTCTCTTCTCTTAGATTTTCCTAGGATGTCATCAACATAGTCTTCCATGATAGTATGAAAAAGGTCATGAAAAATAACTATCATGGCTCGTTGATAAGTAGCTCTAGCATTCTTGAGACCAAAAGGCATTACAACCCAGCAATATGTGCCCCATGGACAAATAAAAGATGTTTTATCTTAATCTTCCTCAGCTATGCTAATTTGATTATACCCTAAAAATCCATCCATCAAAGATGGTATTTCATGTCCAGTTGTAAGATCTACAATGTTGTCTATGATTAGTAGTGGAAAGTCATCCTTGGGACATGCTTTATTAAGTTCTCTAAAGTCTGTGCAACAACAAACTCATCCATCTGGTTTTGCTACAGGTACCAAATTTGAAACCCATTCTAGATAATCAATAGGCTTTATGAACTTTGCTTCTAACATTTTTTGAATCTCTGTCTTGACCAATAAAGCTACATGTGGATGCATTTTGCACAATTTTTGTTTGACATGTTTTGTATTAGGAGATACTGCTAGATGATGTACCACAAGTGATGGATCTAGACCCGGCATGACAGCATAAGTCCATGCAAAATTTATAGCTCTTCTTAGAAAAATGCTGTGAAGTTTCTTCTTTCTTGTTCTGATAGTGATGTTGCCAAAAAGGTGATCTTTGGATTCTGCTTTGTACCCAAGTTCATGTCTTGTGATTATTCAACTAGCACAGTTGATTTCTCATGATAATCAGTGGCAACAAGAAGATCAAATCCCCCATCGTCAAGGGCCTTGGAGAGGTTTTCACCTTTGGATACGTCCTTTATTTTTACTTTTTCACGGTCAAGAGACGCCTTTTGGTTTTCACCTAGTGACATATTTTGTTTGATTTTATTTATTTCACTTTTACGACTGAAGGATTTGATACTTCCACCAAAATATGCTAGTTTAGGTAAGTCCATCATGAAACCTACTTTGTGATCACCCAATGGAATGCCTTGTTGCAAGCCCATGAATTCTGCAATAGCTTCATCATTTTAAAATGCATCTAATATCAGTGCCTCCTATTGGTCCCAATTGACGAGGTCAGGATATACAAGTGAAAGGTTAATGGAGGAATTGTTGTGGCTAGAGAAGGCTACATAAATCATGAAGCTAAAGTGTTCTTGGAAAAGGTTGCTAATATGAAAGGGGGAGTCATTGATAGTATCCGAATTAGAAGTCTCTCCTATTGAGGAAGGTCCAGCGTCGGTATCAGAAATACACTTAATGTCCTTGAGTCATGGTACCTCCGGCTGATAAGCAAGGCCTTGCTTATTAAACTTATTAGACACAATAATGGGTTCAAGACGTCATTGTTCCTATGATCCCAATCCACCATGCCCTTTGTAGCCCATGTTCTTTATGATGCGGAACCCATTATTGTATCTCTCTACTTCCAGTTAAACTTGGTCATTTTCATCAAAGAATATCCAAGAGTCTATATCATCAATGTCTTCATCATCTAGGAATCCGCCTTTAAGGAATACAGTAGGTGGAGCTTTGATGACAACAGGGGCTGAAGTTGGTTTAGATGTGGAACGTTTACCATAGGATTTGGGAGATAATGGAAGGGTGCCTACACAACAAGATTCTTGCAGTGTGTATTCACTAGGGCCATGTTCGGTGTACTTGATACGGAGATTGGAAGGGGTTTTCCTAGATGAGGGCTTGAGTAGGTCAGATGGATCTACATAGGATAAAGATGGATATGCCTCGGTGTTGATAGGAATGCAGTTCGAGCTTTGATATTTAGCTTGGAAGGCATGACAAAATTCAAATGGATTGGGATCAGCTTGGATAGTAACTTCAACACCGTTGTGTGGAAATTTAAGACATTGATGGTATGTAGAAGGAACTACCTTGAGGGCATGTATCCATGGACAACCAAGGATGATGTTATAAGGAAGGTCAATATCAAGAATCTAACAATGGGTTTCTATGGTGATTGGCCCAACTTGGTTAGGCAAGAAAATAATTCCTTCAATATCTCTCTTGGCATCATCATATGCTCTGATAGTAATGACCTTAGAGGTGTCGACATCTTTCTCAGAATACACTAGTTGTTTTATTAATTTCAAAGAACATATATTAAGACCAGCTCCACCATCTACCAAGATTTGTTTGATATAGTGTTGTTTAACAAACAATTCAATGTGGAGGGCTTTGTTATGTAAAGGATGAATGGAGGACTGAAGATCTTTTTTAGAAAAGGTTAAATGACAACGGGCTACAATGCTAACAACCATAGATTGGAATTGTGAGGTATCAATATTGTTGGGCACCAAGGATTCTTGTAAAGCTTTGTCAAGGATAGCTTTGTGAGCTAGGGATATGCAAAGCAACTCAAGAATGGATATGTGTGCAGGTATTTTGCCAAGGTGATCCAAGATATTATAGTTAGGAAATGGTCGAGGATGAATAGGTGTTCCTTAAATAGTGACTTGACCTCTGCGAGTGGTTACACCGCAATCAGGTGCTTTACCTTGGATATTAATGGTAGAAATGCGAGCATGGTAAATGCAGCCAATGGTAGACAATTCATAGTTGTACTGAATGGCATTCCCAACATGAGGGTTACTTGTTTTGTCATGAGATGGAAGTAGATTCTTGAAAGTCTCTAGATCATAGTTTGATGTTGATTGTTGTGCAGGTTGAGTTGTTGAAGGTGTAACTTTGATTAAACCTTGATCGATGCAATCTTGGATGACATGTTTTAAGTGCATGCAACCATTTGTTTTGTGTCCTTTAACTCGATGGTAATTGCAATACTCATTTTCTTTGTACCAATGAGCTTTGAAGAGCAGTTCACCATTGGGTGGTGCATCCGGTAAAATAATATCACCTGCTTGGAGAAGCTTTCAAAAGATAACTTCCATGGGTTCTGCTAATGGTGTAAATTGTTGGTGTGGATTGGAAGTTTGTCATTGTCGCATTCATTGAAAAGGTTGCATTGGTGTAGAAGTTGCTTGAATGTGGATGGGAGCTTTCATAGTTTGTATGTTCTTTGCATCTACAACACCATCATTAACAATATTCTTATTCTTGTTCCAAAAGTGAGACTTATCATTGGAGTTTTGAGGGTAGTCTTTGTTATCGCAAAAGATCTTGATAGTTCCTTTAGCAATTAAAGCTCGTTCAATGATGGTTCCTTTGGAAACAAATTCATTAAAGGTGCTAGCACTTTGCACTTGTAGTTGGAATGATAGCTCGGGATGAAGATTTTGAACAAAGATATTGAGCTATTGTTTCTTAGGGATTTCCCATGATAGTTTGCTAGCCATATTATGCCATCATTGAGTAAATGAAGAAAAGGCTTCACCATTGCGTTGTTTATTGTTAACAAGGTCGTTCATGTTTATCTCATGGTCAATGTTGAAAGTGAAGTGAGATCAAAACTTATTAGCTAACTCCAAAAAAGACTTAATGCCTAGAGGTAAATGAGAGAACCATTCAAGAGCTTGTCCTGCTAACCTATGAGGAAATAGTCTCAAAAGATATGTATCATCATAAGCAACATCGAGACATGCCACAAAGAATGCTCTAAGATGGTCTTCTAGATTTCCTTTTCCTTTGTACTTGTCAAATTGTGGAATTTCAAAGTGTGGTGGAAAAGGTATCATATGAAGAGACTTGTCAAATGGATAAGCACATATGTTGTCTATAGAAAACATCTTCTTGTCTTGTCCTACCGCTTGGTTAATCATTTGTTGAACATCCACTGAAGATAATTGCTATTGTTGTAAAGGGGGTAAAACATGGTATGGTGTATATTGAAGTTCTTGTTGTGGGATATATGGAGCCATGGCCATTTGTTGGGGTTGCGTACTCACAATATATGTCAAAGGATTGGTATGTGACACATATGTAGTTGAGGATTGCTGTCCTTGAGGCACAAGTGGTGGTTGAGTATATTGGGATAAATGGGCACCAAGATTTTGCATCACATGTGAAGTGGAAGATGGATTGACATTAGTTAATGGTTGGGAAGTTGGGGTTGGATTTGTGACATGGTAAGTGATAGAAGGATTGGTAGATGCGAAAGAAGGATGGACACTTGGGTTTGTATTTTGGACAACATGGGGATTGGTATGTGTCATGTGTTGGGTGACAATGGGCAAGCCTTGGGTAGTATAAGATGGATTGATGGTGTGTGAAGGATTAGAAGAGTATGATGGAATGGATGTAAGTTTCTCAATATAAGTGACCGTAGAGCTAGGATTAGCTTGAGAAATAATAGGAGGGTCACTCATATCAATAAGACTAACATTGGGATTATAAGGTGTAGTGGAAGGATTAGTAGAGATGGTGGAAAGCGTATTAGCAGTTGGTATATGGGATATGGTATACTGTGATGGTCATGAAGCTGGGACTATTGGTTGTGTTGGTATAGTTTGGGAGGCTTGCACACTATGGGATATGGGGATAGCTTGTGATGTTTGGAGCATTTGCACTTGGGCCACATGAACAGCTTGTGTTACTTGAGGCATGGAAATGATCATGATAGGAGGAGGAGTATGTTGAGGAACATGGAAAGGTGGAATGTTTAGATTTTGCGACATGAGAGGGAGCACATTGGTTGGTATGATCAAAGGTTCTAAAGTGTGCTCCGAGAGTGGTAGATCAAATGAAGTAACAATAGGCAATGAAAGAGATGTGGTAGAAGATAGAGATTGTGATATGGTGGGGGATGGTGTAACTATAGTGGATGGTCCCTTTGCAACAACAACGAAAGTGTTTGGATCATGCTCTCTAATAGCGGATATGTCAAAATCTCTTGGCAATTTAGCGCCCATGTGAGCAAGTTGCAAGTAGTGATTAGGCTTAGATAGAACAAGTTTCTCAACTTGATCCCACACATGGGTGTCCTAAAATTCTGATAAGTCTTCTTGGGATTCTTCTTCAAAAGTATTAAAAGTTGTTGGAGGTTACACTTGTTATGAAGATGACTCTCCAATGGTATACCCATGAGGCATAAACATACGAGAAGGCATACCAGTCATGAATTGAGTTGTGTCCTTAAGAGGTGTTGATCTATGTTGTTGCATCTCATCTTGCAATTTGGCTTCCATTTCAGCTCTATATTTAGCTTCCATTTTAGCTCTATATTGACTCCTAGTTTGAGGCATGATGTTTATGTTGAAAACTGAAGTTTATCTTGTCAAAGTTTTGAGACCCAAAAGATGATGGTTTGCTGATTGGTTAGTTGGTTGGTTGCTTTGCTTGGTTGCTGATTTGTTTGATTGGTGATTTGTTGTTGGCTTGTTTGCTTTGGTTGATGTGTTGTTTTTCTTGGTTTGTTGATTTGTTGTTGTCTAGTTTTCCCTAGAGAATAGCTCACACACTCAAGGGAAAAGTTGTTTGCTAAAGGTTGCTATGTTGCAGATGTTTCCTGAAGCTAAAGCTGATGTTTTGTTGATGGATCAAAATGACTGATTTGATGTTTGGTTTGGTGGTTTGTGATCTCAAAAAGATGAAAAGCTCATAAAATGTGATTGATTGGTAAGCTCAAATAGGAGACAAAGTCCAGGTATCTGCTAATGATCAGAGATAGGTCTGAAAGCTAATGCTGAAACTGAGCAAGCTAGATTTGTGGCTAATTCAGCTGAGTCACTAAGATTTACTGGTATTAGACCACAGGCAACAAGTGATAACTCATATGTGACTTAGAGAATGCTAAAGGTGACTGGTAATAGCTTCAATGTGGACTGGTTTAGGTTCTAAAGGAGGTTATAGTGTTAACCAGAGGCGATCCAATTGTTCACAGGCGATAACTGTTGGCTCAAAAGTGATTTACTGCTGATTGGAAGTGATTCAGGTTAAGCTAAAGGTAAAATATTGTTGTTTAAAGGTGATCTAATTTAGATAAGAGGTGACTGACTGTTGTTGAAATGTAACTCTATTTATGCAAGAAGCGATTAATTGTTGTTCAAAGGTGATTCAGTTCAGGCAAAAAGTGAATAATTATGGTTTAAAAGTGATTCTATTGTCTATATGTAGGCAGTTTCAGCTTAAAAGCAACTATGGCTATCAGGAAAGAGGTCTAATTTGTGATTTTTGACAAGAAAATAGTAATTATATTCACTCACACTCACAAAAATCACAAACTTGTACAACCTAGGCTAGGAAAGGATTGTATTTTTTGAATCCCCTGGCCATGCTTATTCAAAGCAAATAGCTTTAGGATCTTGGTAGCACCGGCTCCCCTCCATGGCACACACTTGTCACGCATACCAAGATCTGGGTCTCCTATAAGGCTTGTCCCTCACCAAACCTTAGGATTGTCCCTGCTATTCCTTCTAAGAACCACGTGAATCAGGGTGGCTTCAAAGGTCCCACCTTTTGCATCAACAAATAGAAGGTTTTTGGCTACTACACAAAGTTGCTAATAAGGGCATCTGTTTGGGTGGCTATACATGTGGCAGCGCTACTCTCCATTGTGGAGTCTCCCAGCCTTCAAGGGTTATACCTTGGAGGGTTTTGGGGGAGGTTGGCTATTGGTATAACGCAACAACACCCGTTATTTGTGGCTTTCAACACAAACACTTTTCTTATATAGCAGTTTGGAAGGACTTGGTTTTAGCCCATTACTGCTTGGGTCGTATCCCTTCTCACACTAGGAAGGCAAGCCCTCTAAAGATAATAACAAGTTCTTTTACACCCAAGATCCATTTGATAGGCAAGGGGAGAGGATACTTTTGTTATTAAATTTGGGTTACAATCAATCACATGCAAGCAATCAAAAAAGATAAATCAAGCATGGAGCAAACAATGATTCATTTATAACACCAAGCCCAAATGTTTCTAATTTAGTGAAAAACCACAAGTCTTGGATCAATCGGAGCTGTAACAGATATGTTAGTAGTGTGATAACCTCCTTTTCTTAGACAAATCGATAAGATGATGCAGAAATACCCAATTAGTAGCCAAGAAAACAAACTACAAATTATACAGACTGAAAGCACACAGTTTACCAGAGGTGACTTACTGTCTATTAGAAGCGACCTCTATTTTTGTCACAGGTGAAACCTTACAGATCACAAGCAATGCAGAGGACTCCAGATGTGAATTGTTTAGGCTCAGAAGCGATGCGAAAAATCATGAAGTGATTGGTTTCAGCTCATAAGAGACCAAGATCTGCAAAACAAACAATACACAACAAAAACCCTAGTTCTATAGTAAGTGACGCATTAGCTAAACGCGATCACTATCAGATCAAAGGCGATTCAAATAAATGCAAAGGTGATCATTGTCAAGATAAAAGCGATGAAGAACAAACAAAAGGTGAACACTGTTAGTATAAAGACGATCCAGAAAATGCTACAAGCGACAGATTTCAGCGTAGAAGTGATATAGATATGCAGACAGTGACAGTTTTTTGCTCAAAAGTGACTAAAACTTGCCATAAGTGCTCAAAAAATCTGATCTTAATAAAAAAACAATTTCAAATAGTAAAGTTAATCAAGGATGTGGGTCCCACCGAGCATGCCAAAATGTGATAGGTAAAAAATTAGCTTAATAAGATCAAGCAATAGCCATGAAAACCTAACCCTACCATCATCAAAGAATCTAATTTAAATGAAACCAAAAGTAATGCAATTCAAGCACAACATCACCTAGATTGTGTGATTCCTTGTTTATGATGTGGATTGCTTTTTCAACAATGAACAATTATGAAGATAAAAGCTGCCATGATGGATGATAATGATAATGATGAAAGCTCAATGGATGCTATAGATGCTCAAATGCTCAATATGCTCAAGATGATAATGTAGATGCTATATGAATGTTGGATAGATCTAGTATGGAATGAGAGGGTGTTTATATAGAACTCAAACAAAATCAATCAACGGTGGAGATTTGGTGGCTATGTGAATGGCTAAGATTGAATGATAAGCATAGGTGAATGTGAAGATGACAAGTGGCAGGAAGATAGGGCTCATGTGTGCTTGTGTACATAAAAAAGTATTAGATATGAAAGATATTAAATAAAAGGATGTAGTACCACTTATCTTTTTAAATAAAAGAGGCACACATGTTAGCTCATGAGATAAATGATAAGATAAATTAATTAAATAAATAAAATTTATTTAATTAATTGGAAAGTGGGCTTATGAAAGGAATTTTTAATTAAATAAATAGGATTTATTTAATTAAAAATAGATAGAATGAAGATAATTAAATAATTGAAGATTATTTAATTATAGCTTAGAAGAAATAGCAAATGAATTAATTAAATAAATATAAATTTATTTAATTAATAGAAGAAATAGATGTGTTAGGGATATTGAACAAGTGTGTTACACAAATTTAGATGTGTGATAATGCGATATTTGAATGTTAATGATAATGAGTCAATTTTGAGTGTCTACAGGTATATATGCCTTAACAGTTAAAGTATTAAAGATGCAATCAAAGGATTGAAGCTAATGCAACTACAACCATTTTCAATAGCTAGGTCATATGATCCATATGAAAGGATGCAAAAATTACTAAAGAAGCATGTACATCAAAAGTACCTTGAGGACTACTGGTCTGATTGTGATGATGAGGCTGAGGTTAGGACAAGGAATTATCAGAGGCTCACCCTTAACCAAATTCACACTTTTGACTGCATACCAGTGCCAGCTCAGTTGTACAAAGATGATGGAAAGATTATGTCAAATGAATATGAGGATAAGAAAGTGTACAATGACACCATCTCAGCTCTTGATTTAACTCAGCCTGAGGTGACTTCATTTGTTCAAATAATGCAGAAGGTTATTGAACTAACCTAGAATTAGGTAAATGTTGAGGTCGCCAAGTTAAAGAATAGGGGTGTAGCCCTCACTGTGGATACCAAAAAGAAAAGAAAAGAGTTATCTGAAGAGGAATATGATGACTTCCTCATTAAAAAGAGGAAATCCAATGGAGAAATGTTGCCAACTGATGAACAAAGGTAGCAAGGAAAAAACAAGAAGGTATTTCCTATACAATAAGGAGTAATTATTAGAAAACTTCAACCAAAAGGGGATGAGGCCCCCACATCTACATCTACAGCTGCATCACTTCAAACCTCTGCCAAGTAAAAGGGCAAGAAGGTCCTAAAGCCTACTCATGTGATTATGGAGGAGCCATTAGAAGAGGAACTATTGCAAGATGACCAATTGGAAGCGAATCTAGTAGATGAGGAGCCTTTAGATGAAGAACCTAGAGATGATGATCTATTAATAACCAAGAAGAAAAGGAAGAAAGAGTAGAGGGCACCACCTCAGAAGAGGCAGAAGACTGCAATGAGGGGAAATGTTAACATTGATCCTATTCTATTAAGGGGTACAGGTGATCTAACTTTTATGAAGGAACTACAACATGAAGTTCCAATTCCAAATATTATTAAATTTAAAACTGAGAAGGTAGAAGAGCAAAGAGAAGAGAGATATAAGGATAGGAAAGAGCCACCACTTCCCCTTAATGACACAGTGTATTTATCAGATGATGAGGTAGCTACTGATGTTGTTGTGCAGATGATGGAAACTTTAGTGGCCAATACAAAGATGACTCCTCAAGGTACTCTAATGGTCCAAAAGGAAATGCATCAAGAGCAAGTCGGGATAGAGGAGGTTGAAGAGGTTGACCCTGAGGATGTAGCCCAATAGATAGGATTAACCAATTTGGTTGATCAAGTTACTATCCTTGCGGTCATTGATTTAGATTACCAAGGAGATGGAGACCAAAATAAAGATAATGAGCCACCCTTGGAGCCTGAGAAAGTGCAAGTCCATGAGCATGAAGAAATTGATAAAGAGATACCTAATAGGATTGAAGATTAGAATATTGCATTACCACATGTTGAGGGTGATAACCAAGATAATAACCCAGGATCAGAAGAGAAATTAGATGAGAAAGAATTGTGTAAGGCTTTGGGACTTGGAGAAATAAATACATCAAATTATGAAGAACAAAAGTTGTCACAAGATGATGGTCATGAGAAGGAGACAAAGAATGTGACCGAGGGTGATCAAGGTGATTCCCAAGGTCAAAATGCACAAGCTTCTCAAGAGGACTAGATGCTATAGAATGCACAAGATCAAAATGTTCAAGAACCACCTAAAGATAAATTCTAGGAGGAGATGCATGATCAGAATGTGAACACATCACAAGAGCCTCCACCTTGACAAGAAATCCCTCAACAGGAGGCACCTCAGTAAGAGATCCCTCATGAAAATGTGCATGAGGAGGAACCAAAGAAGGAGAATTCACCACCAAGGATAATGCACAATACAGAATCCCAGAAATGAGTAGACTGATTGACAATAGCCTAGGGGTGACATTCCAAATTGGCTACAAAAAGAAATAAGTCTTCAACAGCTAGATGAGGTAAGAGAATTTGATGTTTCTACATTGTTTTTTGCAAGCATGATGAAACCAAAGAGGAAGGCAAGGCCAACCTCTACAATAAAAAGAGGCCCTATCACTGGTAGGAGGACAGCTCAATTGGCACTCCCCATGGCAGATAAAGAGAAAGGTAAAATAAGTCTTGAAGATTTCCAAATAATAGATATTGATTTAGGCTTCACCACAGAGGAGCGGGAAGGCCAAGAAGCTAAAGATAGTATTGATTTCTTATTGAAAAGTGTGAAGAAGAAAAAAAATAATAATAAATTGCATAAAGAGCACATTGCTCAATTACATTCTTTTATTAAATGGTTAATTGACCCTAAGCATACACCACTCAGTGCTACTACCCCATTAACAATCATATCTCAAGATAAGATGACAAGATTAGATCTCATGAAGCGTAAGGCTCAGCTGGTAGATAATTAGTTTATATCTTTTATCTTTGAAGCAGAAAATGTAGTGAAAACCTCCCTAGCAAATTGGAATTCTCTTGGTGTTTTGAAGACTAAAGTGGACAAGTTAAATAATGAGGTAGGAAGGAGGTCTTTCAAGATGGAAAAGCATCTTGATGCTTTAGGAGAAATGAGGAGGATTGATATGAAAATACTCATGGATAACAACATAATGGATAATAATACTGCCCAACTACTAGTCATCTAGTATGAGGACATTAGGTTTGAGTCTGATGTACTAAAGAGATGCAGTAGCAAACTTAGAGATATAAGTGTCAAATTGCATCACCTCATGTTAGGAGAAGTGGACATCCTAGAGGCCCTAGAGGACAAAGTGGAAGGAAAAATAGAAAATCAAGATACTGATTTTGTTGTCCACGCCTTTCATAATAATTTTAAGCAAGTAGTAGAGGATCCCCTCCACCACTTGACAGAAGATGTAATAAACAAGGCCATGAGAATGAAAGCCAAGGTGGAAACATATAATGAAACGTTGAACAACAGGAAGAATAAATGGAATACTCTTCAAGCAAAGTTTCATTCTCACAAGCATGCCGTAATAAAGGCTAAAGTCTAGGATGGAGGTGAAGTTGAGAGAATAGTGCAGTTATATGAATCCATCAAGGTAGTGGTAAAGGTACACATAAAAGTTGATCTACATGAAGATGATAGTGATGATGATGATGAGGATGAAGAGGAGGATGTAAACAAAGAAGAAGATGGAAATGAAGAAGAAGATGTAAATGAAGAAGAGGAAGGAGATGAAGAGTAAGTAAAGATGCATGATAACAGATATATATGTATAATTAGATAACAAATGATTGAGTTTTCTAGATAGTTGCCAGCTGGCAACTTGTGCCACATATGTAGATGTTGACTTAGTCAAAGAAGGATATTGATCATTGATCTAGATAGATAAATCTTGACCATTGATCACTTGTAACTGCCTCCTCTCCTTATTCTATAAAAGGAGGTGGAGTGCACTTTGTTGAATCATGAGAAACTTAATTGAAGTTAGATTACTGAAGTGCTCAGGACTAATTTCAAGGCTTTTTTTGAATGTACATGTCTTTTGCATACTTAATGAAAGAGAAGTTGTTTTGATTACAAATAATTGTAAGTCTTGGGTAATTAGTTGATGAAATTTGGATATATGCATTGATTAGCTGCGTCCCTTGGAGTGCTTGTCAATCTGCATGTGTTGTTTTCATTCCTTGTTCCTTTGAAGTTAGCATCAACCATACCTAGCTGTGGAACATCCTGGTGAAATTATGGTTTCATTCATTCTCTTCATGAATGTATCTAGAATGTATGTGACTTAATAGCTAAGGGTTCATCAAATTTAGAAGTATTCTTTAAATTTGTCTTTAATTTCATTACAAATCACTTTCATAATTGCAAATAACAGACAATCTAAAGCAAATAAACATGAAATATGCCTATAACTTGTAAATAACTGAACATACAGAGAATATTTTGGGAGAAAGCATATCAGAATGATAAATATCATGTAAATACATATGAATACTAAAGATAAACATGTAAATATTTGCTTATAGGCATATTATTTGATTAAATACACAGTGCAAAAGTATAAAATAAGTTCATGATAGTTAATGCTCAGAAGAATTGAACAAACTTACAAATATAATCATCATCTATGTAGCATAATGAAAATAACCTTGTTTGTGAGGTAAATTTATAGGAAACAGGTGCAGAATCAAATATACAGACAACAATTCACAATACAGACCATGTAAGACCCCTTGAAATTGAAAACAACATGTCACACCAACCTCTAAGTAACTTCATAAGATCATGATTTGATCAACGGGGACTTGGAGTCATTAGGTTTTTCCGAATTGATCATACTTTTCAAGATAATAAAGGTTTGTTGTGCAAATTTTTATGCATGTTGTTATGACTAACAATCATCATCAACAAGTACAAGCAAGAAGACATAGAATAGTGGGAGAGTAGCTTGTGTGGAAGAAGAACCTATTGGATCACCTAATTTGATTAGTAAACCTGAGAAAGGAGAATCACTTGTGATGAGGAGAGCACTATTTCAAGTAGAAACAAATGAGGAATCACCGTAGAGGAAAAACTTGTTCAAAACCATATGCAAATCAGGAGGTAAATGTTGTAAAGTTGTAATTGACAGTGGTAGTTCTAATAACCTAGTTTTAGAAGAGATGGTGACTAAGCTAAAATTAGAAAGATTGAAACACCTTAAGCCCTATCAAATAGCATGGATTTGGGATGATTATAAGGTACTGGTGAGTGAACAATGTCTGGTGAAATTTCATATTAGATCTTATCATGATGAAGTATTGTGTGATATTATGTCTATGGATGTATGTCATATTTTGTTGGGTAGACTTGGCAGTATGATAGAAAATCTATACATGATGAGAGAAAGAATGTTAGAATTTGAAAAGATGATTAACCTATAAAACTAGTGCAAAAGAGTAGATATCTAAACTATGAATGCAAATGATATGCAATCAAAATAGCAACACAGAGTTAGTCTCCAAGAGACTAATGCACATTCTAGAAGAAAAATAGCATTAAGAGGATGCAAAAGCAAAAGATGTGAAATACAAGCTAGGTAGCATTCTTATATAGACCAGGGAGAGGGAGGAGGTGGCAACACCGACCAATGAGAAGCAACCATCTATCAGACTAAAGATAGAAAAGTATCTTTGTAAGATAGCTAATGGATGCTCACACGTAGGAAGGTGACACCTCATAATCCTCTCACTTAATAAGACATGCTTTATTAACCTAAGAGTGATTAATAAAAGTGTAGGAAAGACCTAGAAATAAAGGAAAAAATAAATAACCCAACTAAGAAATAAAAACCTTCACTAACCCCCCCTTAAGTGTAGCTTAGGTGGATGTAGAGATGGGTCCCAGAAAATCAAGCCTAATGAGGTACCCATGTACATAAATTCCCCCCAAAGAAAAGAGCCCCCCAAATAGAGAGAGAAGAGAACCCCCCAAAGTAGAGAGAGTCATGACTCTGAGTGAGAGGATGAAGCCCCTGCAGAAGATGAAGGATCCCACACCCCCATCAAAGTTCACAAATGAAGCAACTTGCTCTCAGCGAAGGGTTTGGTGAAGATATCAACAACCTGCTTGGAAGCTGGATAGTAGTGAAGGTCGATGACATGGCCATGGATGAGCTCCCAAATGTAGTGCATATGGACCTCAATGTGTTTGGTCCACTGATGATGGATTGGATTCCGTGAGATCTGAATTGCACTCTAGTTGTTACAAAATATGATTGATGGTCATCTGATTTGGATACCAAACTTAGTGAGAAGATTCTAAAGCTAGATGGCATCAGTGGTGGCATTCACATCTCCTTGATACTCAGCCTTAGTAGAAGATAGATCAATAGCACATTACTTTTTGCTCGACCAACAAATAGGACCTGAACCAAGTGAGAAGCTATAACCTGAAGTAGACTTGCGATCCTGAGAATCACCTGCCCAATCTGAATCTATGTAGCCCATGAAGTCAAGATCAATGGCCGCTACATAGTGAATGCCAAAACTATGAGTACCCTGAATGTAGTGAAGGATCCACTTGGCTTCTTTCTAGTGTAGCTCATGGGGCTCTTGCATGAATCGAGAGACCATGCCTACAACATATGCAATGTTAGGTCTCATGTGAGTTAGATAAATGAGACTCCCATCAAGCTGTTGGTACAAAGTGCCATCAACAAAGGATGAAGAACACTGAGCCTCAAGTTTGACTCCAAAAAGAAAGGGAGTCAGAGTAGGCTTATAGTCACCCATATGAAACCTCGAGAGAAAATCTAGAAAGTAATGCAACAAGCCCAAGTCAGTCATCAAAAACCTATCATGAAGGGCAATTTTGACATCCCCAATGGTGGATGAAGAACTCCCTGTGATCGGCAAGTCATCAACATACAAAACCAAAAATAGGAGTGAATCATCCTACTACAAAATGTAGACATTGGGATCAGAATGACACCGAGCGAATCCAACTGTCAGAAGGAAGGAGTACATCTTGGCATATGAGACCTAAGGAGCCTGTTTGAGGCTATAGAGAGACTTCCAAAGATGGCACACAAGTGAAGAATCCTAAATGAACCCTTGTGGCTACTCCATGTAGATCTCCTCCTGAAGGTCACCATGAAGAAAAGTACTCTTTACATATCTAGTGTACTTCCCAATGATTAACTGCAACAATGGTAAGAACAAGTCAGATGGATTTCATTTTGGCAACTGATGCAAAAGCCTTAGAGTGGTCAATCCGAGGAACCTAGGAGAATCCTTTAGTGACCAAGCGAGCCTTATGCTTGTCAACTGACCCATCTGCTACAAATTTTGTCTAATAGATCCACTTACATCGAACAAGTTTTATTCCCTTAGGAAGAGGGACAAGATCCCAAGTGTGGTTCCTCATTAAGGAACTATACTCCTCCTACATAGTTGTATCCCACTTAGGAATACCAAAACCCTCATGAAAAGTTTATGGATCTCAGGCAGTAGCAATGAAGACATGTGGAGCATCTTGGAATTGTGAATGAGTCTGCCTGGTGTCTGATGGATCCCCAACCCAATCACCTGTAGACTGCAAAGTCTATCTAGCCCAAAATGGACTGAAAGATGGAGAATGTGGAGGAGAATCATCAGCCTCTAAATGATGACTAGGAGAGGAAGGAGGTGAGTCCTTTGAATCACTCTCAGCATCAGAAGTGGAGGTAGAAGACTGCTCAGGTGAATCTGACTCATTAGAAGATCTATCATGTATCCCAAGTGACTCCAATGTCAAAGTAGAGGGAGGTGGAGAAGTGATACAATGTGAGCTCAAAGATCCTTCCTCAATCTAAACACTCCTCTCAATGAACAACTCATGTGTAGTAGGGTGAGCAACCGATAACCCTTCACACCATCAGGATAGCCTACAAATATCACTAGTACAAAAAGAGGAATATATTACTAAAAAAACTACTAAAAACTACTTATAAATGACCAAACATGGTCACATGACCATTAGTAGTTTATTGCCAGTCATTTATAACATGACCAAATTGATGACTAAACCATTTTTAGTCATTTATTGGTTGTTTTGATTGATCGATTTGGTAGTATATTTAGTTGTTGATTTAGTCATTGATTGCTATAATCTGGTCACTTATTTGGTAACTTTTTTATTCGCTAATATATTTAGTCATTAATTTAGTTATTGATTGTTGTTAACTAGTCACTTATTTAGTCATTTTTATTCACTAATTTCTGTCCATTGGTAGTGTATTTAGTGATTAATTTTAATCATCATTTTGATCAATTTGGTAGTATATTTAGTCATTTTTAGTCACTGATTTAACACTAGTCATATATTTATTCATATTTATTCACTATTCACTGATTTATATCAATTGGTAGTATATTTAGTCAATTTAATTATTAATTGACATCAATTAGTAGTATATTTAGTCATTTTGAAGCTTACATTTAATCATTAGTATATTTAGTAGTATATTTTGAAGCTTGCACAATGAAACAACTTTGAGAAGGTAAAAAAAACTTGCTTTATTGATAAAAATTCTTATAAAGAACATATAGATCTAAAAGAGTTACAATTCTTTCTCTTTACTGAAAAATCATGGTTACAATGCATATCTCAAAAAATGAGCAAGAAACTAATTTTCTGAGTATCATTGAGCATAAAAGCACAAAGACATTCATAGATGTCTTCTTCACAAACCCATGACTATCCCATGAAGCTCACTATCCTAGTTCAAGATTGCATTGTCATCTCTGTAGAGATCCTGTCTCATGCACCCAACTTTCTCTATTTCATAAGTTGCCACTGTGAATTGTTACCTATAGAAATAAACTATCTTTATCTCTAATAGCTACTGTTTTAGCCTTTTTAGGCCACTGTTACAATAAGGAAATTAGGATATTGTTAGAATTTGGAAATTGAAACATGGGATAGTTAATTTGGATCTATTGTATTAATTCTTAGCATTAGAGATCCAATGATAGTGAATGCATATACTTGTGGTTACCAATGTGGAAAAGACCCCTGAATAGTTTGACATGCATCTGTTATAATCTTCTTGAGAGTCTAAAAATTTAGACTGTAGCATGGTGATTATTGTCAAGAGGAAGACAATCTTAAGACTTCCTTAAACCATCCGCCTAACTAATAACTCTTCCACAGAAGACAAGAAAATGCATCAAATAACTCATGCAACACCTCCTCATTGCCAACATATTCATCATCCATCTCCAACTACTTCAACACCTGATGGGCTAACAAGAGACCAGTACAGTATGCTACAAAAGCAAATGAGAGATGTATAAATATCCACTGCAACAAATAGAAAGAATACTAGAAGCAGATAAGTCATCAATGCATGCACAGTAAAGTATACTAGAAACCCTAAGATTTTCTCAAAAGGATAATGTACAAACAAACCTGCTCATTGTGCAACTCAAAGATAGTGACATGAAAGTAAAACTTAGAAGAAGATGTAGTGTCAGCATTAGATAAGTCATATAGCTCCTCAAACACCCTAAAATATATTCCGCGGTCATGGCTTCAACTTTCCTACAGACAACCAAAGCTAACATATGACCTCAATCTGATTTATGTGAGAAAGAAAGTGAATGTCTGTGTGTGTTTGGATTAATGTGAGAAAGCATGCATGCATGTATGTATCTGTGTGTTTGGATTTATGTGAGAATCATTCACACACATGTGTGTGTGTTCGAGTTTATGTGAGAAAATATACACGTAATTGGGGAGATTCAAAGAGAGAGAGCTAGTTTGGATTGGTCTTCCCACTTGACACAATAGCATGAGTTATTGTCTACTATCGTTTGGTTGGTGCTTTGGGCCCTTCAAATCAATGTTCACCAACTGGAAGGACATCCAAATGCACTCACTAACCTTTCTCTTTGTACTTACCCATGTAAACAAATATATGAATATTGATGAGATATACTTACCACTCATGAAGTCTTTCATTCTTAAGTATTGGACCTTACCATTCCTCAATTTTTATCTCCCACCTGCGATAATCTGCAAGGAGAGTTTGAAAAATCTTGGATGTATTAGTAGATAGTGAAATGCATACAAAGCATCTAAAGACATTGGCTAATTAGACAAATAGTGTGATAAATGGATATTATTCACCAATGCATGTGATAGAATTCAATAAAGTTCCTATTAAACATGAGAAATATTAATAAAAAACAACTTTCGTTAATGACATCTATCTCTCAAATTATTACAACATAACTAATTACCCATCAAAGCATCATGCACTAAATTTATAGCTGACCCTTCTAAGGTACCATAGAATTGTGTGTATCTCCTGAAGTTCAATGAATAGAAACAATCCATTAATTAAGATGATCATTGCTTCAAAAATTTGCACTACTAGGGAAAAATGATCATGTAAAACCACAAAAACGTCAGCTACCAAAAGGTTTTCACTATAAATGGTTTTATAGTTTTCAACCTAGGGCTTGCAACTACCTCTTATTCTAAAGGTGATTGGGAGTTTCCTTGCATGGTGAGCCTCACCCAAGATGGGTGAGAGAAATGATCAAGTTCTTAGAAGTAAAACCATAGATTCCCATAGAGACAACATTACAAAAGAGAAGAAGTATTTTTAAATTCTAATTTTTTTAGAATTCATTCCACTAGGAAAAAACAACCTTAACCAATAACAAATATTAGAAACTTTTCATATTCAGTGTAGAAAAATAAAGGAAAATCAAGAATTACTAAAGGTTTAATTTCCCTACAACACATGATTTTAATTGGTTTTGACACATATTTCAAAAGACACTAATAGGAAAATGATCAAATGAAAATATAAGTGGGCATTTTATAGAGGCAGGAACTAATAAATAATATATCCAATATTCAAAATGGTTTGATTTTAACACAACTCCATGATAAAAGCACAATTCATATTCAATTTCATAACATGATCTATTTGAAAGCATTTTATTTAAATATCATCCATTTCACTAATTAAACAGTCACTATAAATTTTACACCTCATTCACAACAAAAATATTGAATATTTGTCTTACTTTTATTGCTCAAAATTGACCTATTGAAGCAATTTAAAGAGTTAAAATCATAAATGTAAATGGAAATATTTTGAAATAACATTAAAAAAATGGAAGCTTCATATTTTGACACTTGGCCTGCAACTCTTTCAACTTGTGTTGCATTTGATTTAAGTCTTCACACTGCTTCACCCAATCCCAAGCACCATCTAAACTATTGATGATATCTTGAGATACACTTTTGTTTTGCATGTTGTGTATGAGGCACCTCAGTTTATATTTGGTAGTGTAAATTTCTTTGACCCATTTGTCCTCCACTTGAAAACATAGTGCATTGGCAATTGTTGTACCCACTTCCTCTTTGCTAGCTCTCTGCCTTTGCTCATTGTAACAAATTATAATTCGATCGATTGTTCCTGTTTGTCTATCCTATGCAGAGACTATTAGAATGCCATCCTCATCCACTTGGAAGCAAACTTCTATAGATGGTACTCCAACTCAAGCCTCTTGAATTCCATTCACTTCAAATTCACTGAGGAAATTGTTATGAGTAGTTAATGCTCTTTCTCCTTCATAAACTTGAATCAACATTACTTTGATATAGTCAAAACCCATGGTGAAGGATTTCATGATGCGAGTAGGAATTGGAGTATTTCTTGGCACAAGGACATTAATAATACCACCTTTAACTCCTACTCCAAGACTAAAAGGTGTGATGTCACTCACGACAAGAAGGTTGATGTCTTCCTAGTTTAAGGCTGTAGCTTGAAGAGCTACCCCATAAGCCACAACTTCATCTGGATTGATATTGTCCTTTCCCGCATCACTACAGGGACTCTCAAGTTTATTTGTAGGCTTGTGGGAGGCAGTCTGAGTGAGCACCACATCCCTATAAGCAAACCCCTAAATGTTATGTGGGAGAGCGATGGACTTACTTTTCTCCCCACATTCCTGCAGAGACCAACCAAAGACCGTGCGGGTGAGCAGGAAGGGGGATTTTTGTCAAATATTATAGTTGGATAGAATGCCTCAAAGAGACATCATCTCTTGGACTGCAATTATTGCTAGATATGCATAAAATGAATTTGTTGGAAAGCATTTACAAACTTTCAAGGAAATGCAATTGGCATGCGTAAAGACAAATTTCACAACCTTTGCCAGCATCCTTCCTACCTATGCCAAAATGGGAGCATTTGAACAAGGTATGGACATCTATCAAAAAGTAATGGATAGAGGAATTTTGTTAGATGTAGTTTCAACTGCCCTGGTAGACATGTATGAAAAATGTGGAAGCATTGACAAGGCATGTGAACTATATGGCAGAATGCCTTAAAGAGATGTCATCTCATGGAATGCAATGGTTGCGGGATATGCACAAAATGGATTTGTTGAAAAGGATTTATAAACTTTCAAGAAAATACAATTAACAGGTGTAAATCTAAATTTGAGAAACTTTGCCAGCATACTCCCTGCCTATGCCAAAATGGGAGGGTTTGGAATAGGGTATGGAAATCCATCAAAGCATTAAGGATAGAGGAATTTTATCATTTGTGTAGTTGCAACTGCCCTGATAGACACGTATGCAAAATGTGGAAGCATTGACAAGGAATGTGAACTGTTTGGAAAAATGTCTCAAAGAGATGTCATCTCATGGAATGAAATGGTTGTGTGATATGCACAAAATGGATTTGTTGAAAAGTCTTTAGAAACTTTCAAGCCAATGCAATTAGTAGGTGTAAAGCCAAATTCAACAACCTTTGCCAGCATACTCCCTACCTGTGCCAAAATGGGAGGGTTTGGAACAGGGTATGGACATCCATCAAACCATGAAGGATAGAGGAATTTTGTCATTTGTTGTAGCTACAACTGCCCTAGTAGACATGTATGTAAAATGTGGAAGCATTGACAAGGCATGTGAACTATTTGGTAGAATGCCTCCAAGAGATGCCATCTCATGGAATGCAATGGTTGCAGGATATTCACAAAATGGATTTATTGAAAAGGATTTAGAAACTTTCAAGCAAATGCAATTAGCAGGTGTAAAGCCAAATTTGACAACCTTTGCTAGCATACTCCCTACCCATGGCAAAATGGGAGCTTTGGAATATTGTATGGACATCCATCAAAGCATGAAGGATAGAGGAATTTTGTCATTTGTTGTAGTTGCAATTTCCCTGGTAGACATGTATGCAAAATGTGGAAGCATTGACAAGGTATGTGAAATGTTTGGAAGAATGCCT
Source organism: Cunninghamia lanceolata (assembly GCA_027924645.1). NCBI lineage: Eukaryota > Viridiplantae > Streptophyta > Pinopsida > Cupressales > Cupressaceae > Cunninghamia > Cunninghamia lanceolata. The sequence goes on along the minus strand of BSBN01000650.1, from coordinate 1,880,251 downwards.
CAAAGAGATGTCATCTCATGGAATGCAATGGTTGTGGGATATGCACAAAATTGATTTATTAAAAAGGCTTTAGAAACTTTCAAGAAAATGCAATTAGCGGGTGCAAAGCTAAATTTGACAACCTTTGCCAACATACTCCCTGCTTGTGCCAAAATGGAATAGGGTATGGACATCCATCAAAGAATGAAGGATAGAGGAATTTTCTCATTTGTTGTAGTTGCAACTACCCTGATAGCCATGTATGCAAAATGTGGAGCCATGGACAAGGCACATGAACTATTTTTGGGGTCAATGGGAGTAGTATCAAACTTTGACTCTTTATTGACCATTCATTCTTACAAAATGGAGTCTACTGCCCAAATTGGAAGGAGTCTATGGCACATCATCATACAAGACTTCAATCTATGTAGTGGGAAAAGAGAAAAAGGAGACCCCAAGCCTTAGGATAGGAGCAACGAGTAGAGAGCAAAGATTTAAGGAAATGGACTTCAAAGTAAGGCATGCCACTTTCCTATAGATTCCCAAAAGGAGATCACAATCATGACTATTCAAATAAACAATGATAGTCCATGGCATAACCATGAAGGGGGCATTGAAATTAATAATAATAGTGATAGGGTAGTATGACATACTTTAAAAGATACATAAAGACAAGAAACTGAGCAGTCGAGAGGGCTTTTAAAACATCATAAATCTTGTCAAGGTTTCATTTTCTTCAAAGTAGTATGGTAAACTAATAAATATTTCCATCCCACAAAGTTTTAAAAGAGGACAACCTACAAGTGTATTAAGGAGTGCATGGACAATATCTCAAGCATCTATCATAGTTGATTTCAAGTTGTTGATCATGGGAAAGAGAGGTTTACATGAAGTGGGACAGTCCTTAAGAATACAGTTAGATGGTAAAGGGGATAGTCCATAAGATAATATTCAACTCAATACATAGTATAGACTTGTAGGATAGTCCTTATCGTGTATTTATATAATCACACCTATAGGTCTTATCAAAGATCATGACTCCATTAGGATATTAAAATGAGCACTAAACAAAATACCTCACTATGAGCTAAGTGTGAATGACTTTAAAGACACACAAGATAGTGGGTTGTTAGTAGACAATTCATGATCAACAAGGATAGAGTTAAATAAGATGGACTGCAATAATCACAAGTGATAGTAGCCATTCATATGAAAATGACAAGGGGTTAATCATGGTCCACAAGATAGTCATAAAAGAATAAATTCAAAACTCAATAGATGATAATTCCAAGGCATTGTTGGAGTCTTCATGAAGAACAATGTTGATGAAAGTTGTGCTTATGACTTAGGGTAAGAATAATTCATGACAATAAGGAACTTTTAAAGAGTAGAATGCATGATCAAACTACAATGTCAATGCACTATTAGAAGTTTCATGATATAGAGGACATAAATCTTCAAGCAACAGTAACACCAAAGGAGAGATCACAATGATAAGAAAGGCACATTGGAAGGTGAAAATTTTCTTCAAAGAATACATTTTCACTATTGATTGTGTTAGGACCCTTCCAAAATCTTCAAGATTCCATTCTGTTCATAAACCCATCTCATGGTCCACATTCTTATAAAATGGTTTTGCCATTTATCTCCCATGGTCTCATATTATAACCATTTTGAGAAAATTTTGATTGCTCCTAACTATTTGTGTGTTTTTGTCTCTTACCACAATCTTGCAGATCATTCACAATGCTTTGGCAGTTGTGTGGGAGAAAGAGGAGCATAAATCATGTCTACCGCAACCTGGTGAGACACACACAATCGAATGGTGGCTTGGCAGTATGAAATGCTTAACTAAAGATGGCTACTGCACCCCCACAGAGGTTTCATTATATGATTGCTGCATCATGATAAATAGAGATAGGTAGTAAGGATTAATACTATAGTCCCATGGCAACTTGGAGGGATACCAGTGGTGTTGCGGTAATAAGGAATAAAGACAGAGTTAGTTACCGCAGCCCCGCAATAGTTCCAAGGGGTACATGCAGTAAGGAAGTAAACTGGGAAAGTGAAAGCATATAGCTACCATAGTCTCGCAACGACCACATCAAATACTAGTGGGGTATCAGTAAAAGGAAGGGGACAAACTAGATGCTTTCCGCAATCCTGCAGCTGGTAGGGGCAGGTCCTATGGCAATATGGTAAAATAATAAATGGGAAAATCAACTCATTATGGGGCTGTGGTTATCAGGAAATATTATATATCTTTGTCATCTCATCTAGCCATTGGATCTAGTTCAATCAAGGGCCTATGTTTGAAAAGAATTAAATGCTGAGATTTTACAATCTCATGGCACAAGATAGAGAAATGGTGATATGATGAATTTCTTGGCACAATAAAATTTAAGGATTTCTTGATATTTGCTCATTCCAGTGACCACAGACTTGATTTGGAGAAGACACTGTCCAGCTCAGTGTGCTCTCTGTAAGCTTCAAATTGACTAGGTAAGTTCATCTTTGCACTCCTTGCAAGAAGTTAGTGAAGATTTTGTGCTCTATTTTTCAGTTGTTGGTTCTGTAATTTAGATTTTAAAGCCTTAGTTTACATAAGTAGCTAAAATGGCACTCAAGAAGCCTAAGTCTACCAGCAAGAATAATGAACCTCCAACCCCCAAAAAGAGACCACTTCAACAATCCCTATTAGAATTATTGCCCAATTCCATAGACAAAGGTCAGAAGAAAGTGTTTAGGGATGCAGAAGAGGGGTGTAGGGATGTTGCAATCCCTATCTCTAGGTGGAACTTGTTTTGGTACTTCTGCAAAAAGAAAGATGGTCTACGACCAGTAGGCAACCCATGAAAACTGGACTTGGCAAAATTGGTGGTCCTAGATGTATTTGTAGATGCAGAACAAATTAAGGCCCTAGCATAGTATTATCATTCTGCCACAAAATAGTTATGTTGCCAAATGGACAACCATTGGTAGCAATTGACAGAAATGCCATTGTGGATTGTTTTATGCTGAATAAACAAGCTCTCAATCAAGTGGACCTATAGAAGTGTAAGCAAGAATATACAAGCTTGAGAAAAACACTGAGGAGAGATTAATTGCCAATATACATGAGAAGGGGACCAACAATAGAAAGATTGACATCCCATCCAATGCTATTGAGCCTTTCCCCATGGAGGAATTTGCTGTGTACTTCAAGAGAACCTACTTTACATTATGCCAAGTTTTGGGAATTGATGCTCAAGGAAGAATACCAATTGGTTTGATGATGATGGCCATGAAAATATAGAACCTAGAAGAAAATACTGAGTATTATTTTGCATCATACATTGAGAAGAAACTACATGAAGGGTTCTTACATGTAAGGGAGGGTAAGAAACCCTTGGAATTCAGGTTCTACTTTTTGTTGTGCCACCTAATTTGTATCAAAATAGGAGGAAATGGTCAAGAAGAATGGACACAAGCATGATTGATAAATGGTCAAGAAGAATGGACATAGCCTACTTAGTGTTGGTGTTATAAGTGGGACTCATTTTGTCAAATTGGTGATTACATTGTATTTCATGATGAATTTACTATTAATACAATGAACTCTCTTGGAAATTGGTCTCCCGGGTTGACCAAGGAGGTCATGGTGATGCTAAGGCCACTTGCACATAAACCAAATCAAGGTCATAAGAATAATTATGTTGATTGGTTCATTTTGCCTAATCACACTTTCATCAGAGTGTATGTCTGTCCCCAACCACCCCATAAACTACCAAAGTTTGCATCATATAGAATATTGTTCCTAGAATTTATGTGGCAAATGATGTTGATGGAAAAAGAGGTGATGAAAAAGAAAAAGGGCATGTTTTTGCCTGATGTCACTATATTTGGTGATTGGTCAATTGGCCCAGACACTCTTGAGGAATTGCAGGCCTATTTCAAGGCAAAATATTCTTTAAAATCTGGAACTGACAGAGTCTGTGACCCTAAGGGTCACATGAATTTTGTAAGGAAAATAATTTTGACAAAAATGGGGATATCCCATCAAATTCTTTTTGATGAGGATGTGATAAGAAATTTGGTAACTTTTGAAGAATTTTATTCAAGGAAAAGGAAATGGGAAATCTTCAAGAACAATGAAGATGAGAAGAAGCTGAATCCCCATTTTTTTGGATTTTTTGCTGAAGAAAAGGATCCTCTGAAGAGGATCAATATGATAATTGATAATTTTGAGAGTATCTATGGCAAGTCTGGGAAGCAACCTCATAAGGCTACGAAGCTTCCAATGAAGAGGTCTGTAGGAATTTAAATTCATGAGCCTGCCCCTGATGCTGTGTCAGTACAAGATCCACAGGTTCCTAGATCCCCTTCATTGAAAAGGTAGAGAACTAAAGGTGAGCCTCCACTTGTTCCTTATGAAATGACTAAAGAAGTTGGGGACACTGAAGATGTGACCAACATTCTCAGGCACTTGGGTGATGAAGAAGAAGTTGATCAACCACTAGTTGGCCAAGAGACAGATGCACACAAGCTTGAGGCTAGAATGGAAAAATAGACTGAAGGTGAATTAAAATTGGAGGAAGATGAAAGAATTGTGGCATCAATGAGATTTATTGAAGATGATGACTTTATCAAGACTCTAGAGTTTAAGAACTTCTAGTTGAAAATGAAAATGAAAGAGTTTGATAAAAAAGTGGCAATAAACAAAATGGGTGTTGATGAATCACAACATAAGATTGTCACACAAACTTTTAAAGATTTGAAGATAGATGAAATAAATGTGAGTCTAAAAGAAGCAAGGCAAATGGTCCTAAATAGCAATATGCTAATCATTCCTAGCCTTGAGTTGAGAAAAGTCTATTTGCTTGACCAAGTCAAAAGCCAAGAAGATCCAAAACTTGTTTCTAAATTTGATCATGAGGATGGAATTAGAGGGTGTGGTTTCAACCCAAAAATAGAGACTCTTGCAATTTGGAACAAACAAAAGAATACAAGCAAAACAAGGTTTCTCGATGTTGTGCAAGAGATGAGGGGTTCAGTTGTGGTGAAAACTTTACAAGATACATTAGCAATAGAAGCATCAGCCCTCACCATCCATACTGCCATGTTCACTCATGCCATTGTAAAAAGATTAGAACAAAGAGTACATGATTATGATAAAACTCAAAGGGAAATAAATGAAGTAAATAGATTGTTCCTTGAGAATGTCAATTTGAGAAAGCAATTGCAATATATGAGTTCTTCTCAAAGTTAGGGTATTGTACCATATCAACCCCCTATACCAAAAGCAACAAGTGATGCCACAGTGACAATAGAACAAATTGATGCATTGAAATTGAAATTTGAAAAGGAAATTAAAGATTTGAGAAAACAAAATGAAATGACAAAAGAAGAGGTAAGGTTGAAAGTTCTTGAAGTTTTTGGGAAAATATTGGAATACAGAATGAAGCTGGTTGTTGATAAGCTAGGAAATGTGCATGATTTCTATTTCTCCTTATCTCAGGCCATGGAGTAGCTCAAAGTGATTTTTTTTTGTTTTGGACCCATTGTATCAAAGATGGCAACCTTCACACCATAATTTGAACATTCTCTGTAAAGTCTTGCAAAGAAATCTTGATGCCCCTGTAGCTTTGAAGCCTACAGAAAGGATGATTGGATTGATCTTGGAGGATCACCAGTATGCCAATGGTGAAGGACAAAAGATTCAAGCCAAAATTGAGTCTTTTGCCACATTTAAGAATCAATTTATCCCATCTGTTCTATCAAAAGACAAGCAAATCAAGAGCCTTGATGCATGGAGAGTGGAGTTTGGCCAAATAGTATGTCAAATCATGGACTTTTTGAAGAAGAATGGAGATGTCAACATCATCAGCTTCAACATGATTTTGGACAAAGTGATTGCCTTGGATGTTGGGTATAGGAAATTTGTGATGGATGTCAAAGCTCTACTGGATAAAAGATGGAAGGATCACTAAGATAACTTGTTCGAGATTCAAAACTACAAATGGCCTAGTGATTTTGCAAATTTTCAATGGAAGAGCATGAATCTTGTAGATTGATAAATAGCACAGGTTTTGGTGTAGAGGAGCAATGAGCTATATGCTAGCATCAAATAGCACCACCACATCTTGGATTCTCTCCTTTTTGTCTCTTTATGTTTTTCATGTTTTTATAATGTATTCCATAATGTGGTTTTAAGTCTAACTTAGACTTATCAAAGTGAAAATATTGTAATAAATGTCAAGGGTTGGGAATACAAAGAGTCATTTTGAATGTGAGAGGTCTGAAGCTTGTTTCTTTCCTTGAATCTATAAAAGGGAATCCAAGACCTTATCGGCTCTCTCTAGGAATTTTGATTTTTGTAAGAGACATTGCACAGCTTGTTCTTTAAAGCTAATCAATACAAAAGCTGCTTTTCTCTGGGGTTGAGCTTTTAGTTCTCATTTGTTTGTTGATTTCAATTGTTAACCATTTATCTGGTTGTCTCCAACTTAGTTTTCCTTTGTTACTCAAATCAATATATCAAGTATATTTTTGATTTGTCAGAACACATTTGTTGTTTCTCGTGTGGTTTGTTTATTGGGCTCCTTTGAGAAAGGATTAAAATCCTATAGGTGAATCACAGTAACCTAGGAAGATTAATTGGATCATTAAAGAAGAACTAGATAATTTACATATTTGCATGTCTGTGCAAGTCATAGACCTTGAATTTCCAAACAAATTGAGTTGTGGCTAAAAGGGAAGCACAAATCTTTTTGAATAAAGATTCCATGACCCAAGAACAAGCACCAATTATTCTCTTGTGAAAATCATTTCCTTGTATATATTTTCAAAAATCCAATTTTAGTTTTCTATTTTAGGAATAGTATTTAAATATTTATAAAAGAAATTAATCCAAATCATATGCCAAATTGGATTAAGTGAAGTGGATGATTTAATTGACAAAATTATATAAATTCCTTAATTTGTTATGAAGTCACCAACATATTTGAAGCCTAATAATTATATGGTGAATATAAGGTACACCCACCTAGGCCAAACAGAGCCTAAAGTGCAGAGAATTTTAATCAATTTGATTAATTCTATTTGTTGGCCAAATTCACATAAAAAACTATATCATAAGACTTGGCATATCTTTAGGGTTTTGTAATTTGTTGATTTGAGCACCAACATATTGAGAGGGCAATTTCATCCTAAAGAAGATAGTGTTGAGGATAGTCACAAAGGCTCAATTAGTTCTTCTCACACAACAATACTATGTACATCCTTAGACAAACTCTAATATCAGTTCTTCTCACACAACAATACTATGTACAAAAAATAAATACTATTTATCTAACTTAGTTGTACTCAAACTCTGTATATGGTGTATCCTTAGGGAGCCTGTGAAGATGTTCCTTAGCCTTTACCAAGGCAACACATAGCTTTGTCAAGCTCTGTATCCTTTAATTCAACATGAGCGACTACAAATTAAATGGCACAGTTATACCATTTCCTTGCACTATCTTTGGAATACTTGTAGACACCCTAAAATGACCAAGTCATCACATGGCTCGCATCTCGTCATTTCTTCCTAATCACCTGCATTTTCAACGTTAATTAAATAATCTAATTATTTAATTAATTTCACCAAATTCTTCTAAATCACATACTTTTGACATTAATTAAATAAATTCTCTTTATTTAATTAATTAAATTAAATTCCTCTGTTATTGTTCCACGATTAAATAATTTTAAATTATTTAATTAAATCATTATCCTCTTTCCAAAAATCAAATCCACATTAATTAAATAAACCTAATTATTTAATTAATTCAACAAATTTCCTCTTTTCTACAATTAAATAATTCTTAAATTATTTAATTAAATCAATTGTTCTTCTAAATTTAAATAAATCATGCAAATTTATTTAAATTATCTCAATCCTCTAAAAATAAATAAAATCAAATATTTTATTTATAATCTTCTGTTCTTCCAAAATCATGCACAACAATTAAATAAATTTATTTATTTAATTTGCTTTCAAATCTTCTAAATTAAATAGTTCCAATTATTTAATTATTTCTTCCAAAATATCTCCTCTAAATTTAAATAAATCAATTATTTATTTAAATTGCTTTTTCTTCTAATTTGAGTTATCTCTAAAATAACTCAAGCTTTTATATTTAATAAAGCAAAATATCTTCTTTTCTCATGCAAATCTCTTCTTCTTGTTTTAAATCACTTAACTGATTGCTTTATTCTTTTAATTGATTTATTTCTTCAGTTAACTCATTCTTCTATTCTTGATAACTCCTCTCATGCAAAAGAAAGCAAGACACATGTCTTCTTCTCATTCGTTGCACATTCCTCAACTTATCTCCTCTGTTGATTCTTCTGAATTATCTAGACCGTTGATTGATCTCTGTTGAAATCTATATAAACCCCCCCTCATCTCCTTCATTGAGCCTCTCTCTTCGATTGTATTCTCAGCATACTTAACAGCGCTTTGAGCATAAAAAACGCGTTGATTGAGAACTCTTACAATTTTTTGACATTGATCTCTTAAGCACACTACTTGCTTGTTGCAGCTATGGCTTCGCAACTTCATTGAGCAATCCACATTCAATCCAAAGGAAATAATACAGATTTCGGTAAAAGTCTCTATTTCATTGATTATTTGTCATGGCTTTTATTTAAATTCATTTTCTTTATGTTATTGGGTTTTTTTATTTCATTAGTTTAGATTTAATCAATTTTTCCTCATACACATTCTGGCACGCTCGATGGGACCCACTAATCCCTTTGTTTCTTTGAGAAATTATTTTTTTTTAAGTCACAGTACGGCACAGTGCAAATGATATTGCACAGCGCTCTTGGAGGCACAATTCAGTGCTCTTGGCGGCACTGCCACGCTTCTGGTACAACAGAGTAGCGCTCTCTGTAACATAGAAAAGCGCAACCGGCAGTCTTGTGAAGCGCTTTTGGCTTAATTAGGTTTTGACCACATTCGGGGTTTTTGCAGGGTTTTTCTCATTTCATATCAGTGGATTTGTTTGACAAGCTATTGTATTTGTCTTTCTAAACCTGATTTTGATACATCCTAAGCTGATTTATTTAGGGGTATCTTGGGTAGTTGTGTTAATCTATTGTATGGCTACACTTTCTGAGCTTTCTGGATTTCACTATTCAGATCTATTAGATATTATTGTTCAGAGCAGTAGATTAAACATGAAATCCCATTTTGATCTGGTCCTTTTTGACAAAAGTTAATCTTTCCATGATCTGAGACCATGCGGCACATTTGGCATAACAATACAGCGCGTCTGGTTATTTTTCAGCGCTTCTGGTGCTATCCTACAACACTTCCGCTATATACGACATCACTTTTGGCATAACAGTGTTGTGCTCCTGGATGCATAGTACAGCGCTTCTGGTTATTTTTCAATGCTTTTGGTAATATTCTGCATCGCTTCTGGTCTGTCTTACAGCGCTTTTGGAATACAGTAAGTCAGTTTTGGTAAGATTATGCAACGCTTTTGATCAAAGTTGATTTGTTTTTTTCTAACTTGTGAATTTTTGGTGGAACTAACTCACTTGTTGCAGCTTCTTATTTACTCACACAGAGCCAATAGGTGTTTTTAACATGTTCATGCAGGATGAGCATTGAAGACCTCTTGATTTATCTCACTCTTAGAAACACATTGCATGCTTAAAAGGATAATTGAACAAATCTTTTCTTGCAATCTAAGTCTTAGGAACATACTGCTTTTCTTAAGGGACAATGGACATGTATGAACAAAACACCTCAATTTTCTTAAGGGACAATGGACATGTATGAACAAAACACCTCAATTTTCTAAAGGACAATGGACATGAATGCCAAACACTTCATTTCATAAAGGACAATTTACAACTACAAACGTGTGTGTGCCTAGTTTAGTTGCACCTTATTTTTCTTATAACGGGACAATTGAACCTTTGTTTGACGTGCTTGCTCTTACTTTTCTATACTTCCTTTAGAAGGGCCTACTTTTGGATTGTGCTTCATCCAAAAGGGACGACCCTAAGTGGATTTTTCCTTTGAACCGCTATATAAAAGGGATAAGGTGAAAGCCAAGTCCTAACTGACGTCAACCTTAACTTGTGGTGCCAAACTGAAAAGAGGTGTACTAGCTCTTTGTGGAAATAATTTTCACATTGAGCAAAGTGTTTGAAACTCTTAGTAGGATTGGTTAAAGCTTTTAGTAGCTTGTCGCATTGCTCGTAAGGCGTTGGTCCCTCAAAGTCACTAAGAACCATTTTAGATAGGGACTACCCGACCTACCTCCGAACATTGCGGTAATCATCAGTGCAAGGGAAATCGATTTAAACCCTTAAGATACTCACCATTGGCTCCCTTGAGAAGAGATAGTTTTCCCTTGGACATAAAGCTCTTGTGACCTACTTGAGCTTTCCAAGGGGAGGGTGAGATATCCCTACCTATCGTCTCTCGCAAAGATACTAAATATCTGACACCTTTATGGAATGATATTTTTATCGACGGAGTATTAAGCTGTGAGCTGATCTACTGCAATGAAACCTTGTCTCTAGGGATAAAAAGTGCTTGTTATTGATTGCAATTGTCTTATACTTGTGGAAACATTGGGCTTTTTTGGAGCCTTGAACATACACTATCTATTGTGTCAGTCCCTTGTTTTTGACCACTTGTTTGCTGTGTTTTCTCTTGCCAAACCAATCCAATCAGAAACAGAAACAATCTACCAAATTTTGCCTTTGAAAAACATCAGACACTACTTCAGCGCCCGTGGTATTATAGCAACTCGCCTTTGGTAGTACAGTAGATCGCCTTTGGTACAGTAGTAACCCGCCTCTGGCAAAACTCTACTTCAGTGCCCTTGGTATAACAGTAGCTCACTTTTTGGTCACTGTAGCTCACCTTTGGCATAGCAATAACTCACTATTGGTAGCTCAGTCTGTCGCCTCTAGTCCATAGTAACACAGTCCCGCGCCTTTGGTCCAGTACTTTGTGCATCAGATTTTGTTCGTTTTCTTAAAAGCATCTCACAGAAACCCAGCATTACCTTTTGTCCTAGTGTATCCCATGGTAACCACTAGGCTGCAGCAAACTATGAAGTCCAAGCAAGTTGCCCCTAAAAAGCGCAAGTCACCCCCTCGCACACCACAATCAGGTCATCTCAACATTACTCCCAAGGTTACTCCTAGTACCCCCACGGCAAGACCAATCAGCTCTCTGAACATGCCGCACATTGATGAACCAAGCAATCCTCAAGAGGATAGGATCCCTTTGATGAATGTACCTCAATACACCACGGGCTTGCCTCCAGATTTTGTCCCTCAAGGTTATACTGTAGATTTAGTCCCATCTCAAGAAGAGCGACACTTTGAAATAGGTCAATCCTCTCAAGTAGATGGACAAGATCTAGATGAAATCATACAAGAGCCTAGAGTTGTGGCAGCTTTTGACAAAATCCTTAGTGAGAACCAAGACCACTTCTTTCGCTTGCTTGCAGAGCAAGGTGCCAAGTTACCTCAAGATTTTGATTTATCCACTCTCAAGGAGAACAACAATGCCCAAGATACCATACAAGTAGTGCAAACCATGTCCACGGTGACTACGCCCTTACCTACACAAGGCTCGCAGTATCGGAATCCCCTTTTTCAAAATCCAACAGAGGAGAGACCCATATCACCGCTTTTGACTCCTATGGAGATCTATAAAAACCAACAAGAAACTCTCCAACGTCAAGCAGAGTTAGCTAAGCAAGCCACCTTAGCTCGAGAAAATGTACAATCACCTCCTAAAGTGTCCACCCCAATCGCAAGTAGAATCTTGGTTACCCCATCACGTGAAGGTTTCCCACCAAACTACAATCCAGGGAACAATTATGTAGCCATGCACCAAGGGTCTCAACAAATGCCACCCCCTATATCATCACACCTTCATGTCTCTCAACCAATTAGAGTCATGTAACCTCAACCACAACATTCTTCTACTCTCGTCCTTAAGCAACCCCAACCACAGCATTCTTCTACTCGCATCCTCAATCAACCCCAACCGTCGCAAATCACGTCTACCTATGTCCCTCCTCCACAACGTTCATCCTCGCTCAACTTCTTTCACACATTGCCTAGCCACTCTCAACATTCCCAACATCAAGTTTCCCAAAGCTATGTGCCGCAACCACAACCTAATCAAACACACTTTAGCTTTCCTCCACCCAATTCTTTTCTTCAACCATCCCAAAGCCAACATTCTTACCTAGCACCACCTCCACCTCTGCCAAATCAAAACCTCCAATTCCAACCCAATCTAAACCAATCGTACAACCCATATGTTTCCAATCAATCTTACGACCCTTATAACCCCAGTGTGCATGGCTCACATTATAATCTTCCGTATGGGCAACACCAACCACTTTTTGGACAACAGGAGATTTTACCAACCCCTCCCACAACTATGGAGCTAAAGATTACGGAGGTGCAACAACAGCTATCTAATCTTACGTTTGGCCACACCAAAAAGACCTTCTCCTTAGAGGAAGTGTGTCCTTATCCTTTTGATCGGTCATTACCAATGATCCCTTTTCCTCAAAATTTCACTATTCCCAAGTTCGATAAATATAAAGGAAAAGGTGACCCAAAAGACCATCTTAGGGAATTCTATCTTGCTTGCTTCGAGGTCTCACACAACGACACATATCTTATGCGTCTCTTTCCTCGCAGTCTTGGAGGTCAAGCAATAGAATGGTTCTCACACTTACCCATGGGTATCAAGTCTTTCAACGAGCTAGCAGAGAAGTTTGCCACCCATTTTTCTTACAACGTGGAGCATGAGATTTCCATGACTAATCTATGCAACAATAAATAGAAAAATGGTGAAACTTTCATCTCTTTCCTTCAACGATGGAGACAAATGGCTAGTAAATTCCCTTTCAAGATTCTGGAGAAACAGCTTGTTAGCATATTTGTGCAGAACCTCAACCAAGAGTTAGGTTTTCATTTGCAAATTCTTAGTGTTACAACCTTCGATGAAATCACATACAAGGGAATCAATATTCAGAAGGCCCTAATTGCTAAGGGTGTGGTCAAAATCTTTAAGGAAATGAAAGATAGTACTTCTCATCAACAATCGAATGATAAACCCAAATATTAGAACAAGAACAAAAATGTGGTCAATGATGGGGTGGTCGATACTAAGCATGTCCAAACATTGCAAACACCGCTGCAGCTCTCCAAACCAAGTCAAGCTCCCCCTCAACAACAGCAGCAACAAAGGCAGCCTTATCCAAACCAACAGCAACGACAACAAGAGCGGCCCCAACAAGATTACCCTCCGCAACGTCAATTCACTCCCTTGGGAGTGCCCATTGAATCAGTCTTACAGCAAGCCTTACAGAAAGGGCTCATCACCTTACCTGACACTCCCCCATATGGAGAACTTGTCTACAAAACTGCACGTTACAGAGACAATGAATATTGTGAGTTCCATAGGAGCAAAGGTCATAGAACTGCGTCTTGCATGAAGCTTAACCACCTCATCCAAAACCTCATCGACGGTACTCAAATCACTTTTGAGGATGAATCACCAGCACAACACACGAACAAGGATCTAGATATGTACAAGGAGCCATTCCCTCATCATGGTCCACCTCCTCCTCAGGATAGAGGTAAAGGTATCAATCATGCTTCCATGTCCTTCGATTCCATTGTAGGTCATTTTGAAGAGAGTCGAGTGTCTACCCTCATAATCAAAGGCAAATCTACGGATTGCGCTATTACTACTCATCGAGGACATGTCACCATCCGTGCACCTACACCTAGGCTTCTGGTTCAGTCTGATTATAGTCTTGTCGAATATCTAAGGAGAACGCCAGCACAGATCTCTATTTTGGACCTTCTACGGTCATCACCTGCACATAGAGTGGTGCTAGAAAAAGCCCTCCAAGAGTCTTCCATTCCTAACAACATAGCGGTCACAGATTTCCAAGCTATCGTGGGTAACATTGCTTTGCCCTACAATGTGGTCTTCTCTGAGAAAGACCTCCCCTCCCATGATCCTTGTCACAATGATGCCCTTCATATTGAAGTTCTCATCCATAAGCGCAAAATCAAACGTATACTCATAGATGGTGGTGCTGGTCTCAACATCTATTCTTTAAAGTTACTAAAGCAATTGGGATACTCTGAGGATCATGTCAACATTGATCATAGTATTACAATCAAGGGATACGATGATGCAGAATGCCGTTCAGAAGGTGTTATTCACTTGCCTATACAACTGGGCCCTGTCATGCTTGAAACCAAGTGTCAAGTCCTTGATATTGAGCTGCCTTACAACATTATCCTCGGTCGTCCATGGATCCATGCAATGAAAGTTGTTCCCTCCACGTACCATCAGTCTCTAAAGTTCCCATACAATGGTACGGAGATCACCATCCCAAGAGATCCTAATCCTTTTGAATTTTGCCGTGTCTTGCAAGGAAGCTATAAGAATTGCAACCAAGTGCCTAAAAATGACAAAGCCCTTGAATCCCCTCTTTATGTTGATCTTGAAACTCTCACGCAAGCCTCTACAAGTGAATCTACACCCCTCCCCAAAATCACAGCTCGCATCCGAGATATAGGCTTTGGCACTTACGATATCTCAGAATCTTGTTGTGTAGGGTGGATGCCTTTATCTCCAAAATCTTATGGCCAACCACCCATGGCCAAAGCAACCAAAAAAGTAGCTATTCCTCCCCCAACATTCCTAACCCAATTCCAACATGGACAGTTATTGGAAGAGGAAACTATTGAGGACATTTCTTCTTGGCTCTCTAAGGAGAAAGAACCAATCACCATACCAGTCAAGCAATATGGCAATGGCTTAAGAATAGTAAAAAACATGAGCTATAAAGGTAAAGGTGGCCTTGGGAAACAGAATCAAGGAACTATGGAGCCCATTGTTGTGACAAAGAAGCTAGACAAGAAAAGATTAGGATTTGGTAAGAAGGTACCACGCGCCTCAGACATCGAGTATATCCTTGACGAGGTAGCTGACACTTTTCCCGACGATTCGATGTCTACAGAGGATATCATCGATGACTCTTCCCTCCACAAGACCAATCTATTCGCAGAATCCTCCATTTTTACACTATCCTCTATCTCCTTAACTTCCACCATCAACACCCAGAATGTCACACTTGTCTACCCTAAACTTATCAATTGGGACCAACAAGGGACCCCCGTTATAGATGTATTTCAGAATGATGAAGCTTTAGCTGAGTTCATGGGACTTCGGGAAGGTATCCCTCTTAGCAATCACAAGGCAGGTTTTGTAATGGAACTAGAGCCCATGGCTTATTTTGGTGAGAATGCCAAATCCTCTAGTCGCAAAAGTGCAAACAAAGAAAGATCTCTAGGTGAAAACCACACTGTGGCACCTCCTGATCACAAAATAGTAAAAACAAAGGACATATCCAAAGGTGAAAACCCAACTGTGGCACCTGAGGATGGAGGATTTGACCTTCCCTTACCATCTAAGTATCAAAAGAAATCAGCTCTCCTAGTGGAAGATTCTACAGAAATAAATCTGGGCACAGAATAAAATCCAAAGACCACATTCCTAGCAGCATCATTATCTGAAACAGAGCATAGAAATCATAACAACTTCTTGCAACAAACCATCAACTTTGCATGGACTTATGCTGATATGCCAGGGTTAGACCCTAAGCTAGTTGTTCATTATCTCACAGTTGATCCCAAAGTGAAACTAGTCAAACAGAAGTTGAGAAAGATGCACCCACAGATAGCTCTCTTGGTGAAGGTGGAAATACAAAAGCTGTTAGATGCAAAGTTCATACGACCAATTGACTATTCAGATTAGGTCTCAAACATTGTACCTGTGTCTAAACCCAATGGGCGCATCCACATGTGTAATGATTTCAGAGATCTCAACAAGGCATGTCCCAAAGATGACTTTCCACTACCAAACATTGATATTATAGTGGACTTGACAGCAGGTCACGAGATGCTTTCTCTCATGGACGGATTTTTTGGCTACAATCAGATAAGGATAGTTGAAGAAGACCAACATAAAACAACCTTTACTTGTCCTTGGGGCAATTATTGTTGGTGTGTCATGCCGTTTGGTTTGAAGAATGTAGAAGCAACCTATCAGAGAGCAATGACAGTGATCTTCCATGATCTCTTTCATCACATCATGGAAGACTATGTTGATGATATACTGGCTAAATCTTCTAGAGCGGATCACATATAGGTTCTAGGACAAATCTTCAACAGGCTTGAAAAATACCAAGTAAGACTCAATCCAAAGAAGTGTGTATTTGGTGTAACATCAGGGAAGCTGTTGGGATACATTGTATCTCGTAGAGGCATCGAAGTAGATCCAGCAAAAGTAAAGGCTATAGTGGAGATGCCTCCACCCAAGAACCTTAAAGCACTAAGGAGCCTTCAGGGAAGGTTGCAGTCCATTCGGCGTTTCATATCACAGCTAGCAGATAAATGTCAACCCTTTCAACACTTGCTCCGAAAGGATGTCTCATTTCGATGGGATAATAAGTGTCAAGCAGCATTCGATCAGCTTAAAGAATATCTAGCTACACCTCCTATATTGGTTCCACCAGTTGCGGACAAACCTTTGATATTATACATCTCCACTACAAATTTGGCCTTGGGGGCCTTGTTAGCACAAAATGATGATGCAGGAAAAGAGCATGCCATTTATTACATTAGTAGAACCTTGGTGGGATATGAGCTCAATTATTCACCAATGGAAAGGGCTTGTTTAGCAGTAGTGTTTGCCTCCCAAAAGTTGTGGCATTACATGCTGAACCAACATACAAACCTGATAGCCAAGATTGATCCCTTGAAGTATCTATTAGCAAAAGTAGCTCTCATAGGAAGACTAGCTAAATGGGTCATGATCCTTAGTGAGTTTGACATTGAGTATACGGATTGTAAAGCCATCAAAGGACAAGCTCTAGCAGATCAACTAGCAGAAGCACCTATGAAAGATACACATCCTATGGTAGCAGACTTACCTGATGAAAATCTCTTCACTCTTGCTAACTCCATAATGTGGAAGTTGTACTTTGACGGTTCCTACACATAGCATGGATCAGGAGCTGACATCTTATTTGTTACACCTCAGAATGACTATATTCCTAAATCATATCAGCTTGCATTCCCTTGCACCAACAACATAGTCGAGTATGAAGCACTCCTCATAGGTCTCAATACAGTAGTTCAATGGGACATCACAGAATTACAAGTATATGGAGACTCACAGCTAGTCATTCGCCAAGTCACAGATGAATACCAAACAAAGGATGAAAAGTTGGTCCCCTACAAGCAACTAGTGGATGCCTACAAACCACACTTTTCTAGCATCACATTTGAGCAAATTCCAAGAGAGCATAAAAAAGCTGCGGATTCTATGGCTTCTGTAGGGTCACTGATTGACATGCCTGCTAATACATAGAAGTGTGAATTCTTGATCAAGCAATTGTTGATACCAGCCGTCGATGTTCCTGTTACTGAAATCATCTATGAACTTGTTGGTCCCAATTCCCCATGGTATGAAGATATCTATGAATACCTCAAGAACAAAACCTTTCCCCCTGACCTATCATCCACCCAACGCAAAACCTTTATCCATCAATCCTCTTGTTACATCATTCTAGGTGATACACTATATCACTGGAGTCTCGATGGTATCCTCTTACGATGTCTTAATGCGGAGGAAGCCGAAGCTACCTTATGAGACATACACGAAGGTGTCTGTGTTGCACATTCTTCCGGTCCTAATCTTGCTAAGAAGATACTCAGAACAGGTTATTACTGGCCTACAATAGAGCAAGATGCTACACAATTTGCTAAGAAGTGTCTACAATGCCAGCAACATGGAGGTTTGATTCACGCACCAGCTCATGAGTTACAACCTGTGACAACTCCATGGCCTTTTTCTCAATAGGGTCTTGACCTCGTAGGACAAATCCACCCTTCCTCCTCCAATGGCCACAAGTTTATCATTACCGCCACTGAGTATTTCATGAAGTGGGTGGAAGCCATTCCTATGACCTATATCACCGGTAAGCAAATAGCCAAGTTTATTCTAAACTACCTGATATGCCGGTATGGTATTCCCCAAGCCATTGTCACTGATAATGGGAGACCATTTAAGAATCAAGATGTCCGAGCCTTATGCACACAATACAATATCCAACATCGCTTTTCCACTCCTTACTATCCGTAGAGTAACGGCCAAGCTGAGGCTTCCAATAAAACCATTCTCAAAATCCTCAAGAAAATAGTCAATGAAGCTGGTCATGATTGGCACTTGCAACTCAATCCCGCCCTATGGGCCTACCACACTAGTATCAGAACACCAATTGGTGCCACCCCATATGCCTTGGTCTTTGGTTTTGAAGCCATCCTACCTATAGAGGTTGAGATCCCATCCCTCAGAGTTTCCATGCAGGACCTGATCGGCGGAGACGAGTATCGCACTTCCAGATTAGCTAAGCTTGAACTACTAGATGAGAGGCGCCTGGCTGCACTTAATCATCTCCATGTCTATCAAAACCGCCTTTGGTGTAATTACAACAAAAAGATCAAAGAAAGACGGTTTCAAGTTGGTGATCTTGTACTTAAGGAGAATCAGAGAAATCAAGCAGATCGAGAAAAGAAGGGCAAGTTTGAGCCTAAATGGTTAGGTCCCTTCATTGTGACAGCGGCATATGGATCAGGGGCTTATACTTTAGCTACACCTGACGGCATTCCTCTAGATAAGCCACTTAACAGTGTCCATCTCAAGAAGTTCTATGCCTGATCCTCAGAGTATTCCAAAAAAAAACAAAAAAAAAACAAAAAAAAACAAAAAAATCCATCCTCTGGCGAAAACCTGGCAAACAGGCGCCTTGGATAAGTACCATAGTGAAAACCTGGCAAATAGGCGCTATGTGTAGAGTCAGCATCCATTGTCTATCGAGTCCTATCCACTCCTTGTCCAGTTTGCAACGCTTCTCCATCCATCCATAATAAAACCATTGCCCTTGTTTGCATTTCCATCTCCCTATCTAGTATAGCTTGGAAATTTGTCAATGTCTATTGTCGTCATCCCAAATCTTTCAGTGTCTGCTTTGGCAGTCACCTCTCTAGTTTCCTCTACGAGAATGGGGGCAACTCTTTCCTTAACTTAGGTCTAGGGGAGGTTCCTTGTTCGTGGTTCGCAATGCATACTTCAATCTTTTCTCATTTCCGTAGGTAACACCCTTTTACGGACACATCGCTCCTACGATAAGGATGTTATCTTCTCCACACTTTTCCCACATCATCACATCTACCAGAACTACATATTATCTCTTTTCAATCTTAAGGTACCTTGATCCCATGGATATGGGTATGTAGGCAGTCTGGAATATGAAGGATGTATCTAGTACTCAGGTACATAAGATCACCTCTTCTCCGCACTTTTCCCACATCATCACGTCTACCAGAACTACATATTATCTCTTTTCAATCTTAAGGTACCTTGATCCCATGGATATGGGTATGTAGGTAGTCTGGAATACGAAGGATGTATCCAGTACTCAGGTACATAAGATCACATCTTCTCGGTACTTTTCCCACATCATCACATCTACCAAAACTACATATTATCTCTTTTCAATCTTAAGGTACCTTGATCCCATGGATATGGGTATGTAGGTAGTCTGGAATATGAAGGATGTATCCAGTACTCAGGTACATAAGATCACCTCTTCTCTGCACTTTTCCCACATCATCACATCTACCAGAACTACATATTATCTCTTTTCAATCTTAAGATACCTTGATCCCATGGATATGGGTATGTAGGCAGTCTGGAATACCAAGGATGTATCCAGTACTCAGGTACATAAGATCACCTCTTCTCCTCACTTTTCCCACATCATCACATCTACCAGAACTACATATGATCTCATTTCAATCTTAAGGTACCTTGATCCCATGGATATGGGTATGTAGGCAGTCTGGATTACGAAGGACGTATCCAGTACTCAGGTACATAAGATCTCCCCTTTTCACCTCGATCCAACTCATCACTCTATCCAGAACTACATATTTATCATTCTCATCTTCCATTGTAAGTGTGCCTTGATCCCATGGATATGGGTATGTAGGTAGTTTGGAATACAAAGGATGTATCCAGTACTCAAGCACACATGATCCATCATTCTCCACCCATCCCAATCCATTAGCACTGTCATCCTTCTAGTCTTCCATTTGTCAAAATCCATTCACCTCAACTTGACTAACTCAAGCAGCAAACTAGTGCATCCTTTCAGAAGTAAAAGTCCTTAACAAACTTAAAGCAAAGAGGCCTACTTCCAGAGTCATCTACTGTCCTACATACCGATTGCCAACATCAACTAAGTACCGCTTAACCAAGCCCTTGATCCACAAGCTTGTCTTCTGTGAAGTGTTCCATTGTTGAGACCAACACACGCGTCTCCTACGACATGTGGCATTTTCTGCAGTAAGACATTGTCTTTTTAGGTAGATAGTACCCTTTAACGGACACCGAGTTCCTACGATAAGGCTGTTATCTTTCCTATCCAATCTATCCTGAGCAACCTCTTTGGCAAGAGAATATGTTGGCTATATGTTTACTTTGTAAGTCAGTCAATTTGGTTTTTTGGTTTATCTTTTGTTCCTTTTCCAATACCTATTCAAGGCTACCTTGATTTATCTATAATCTTGGTATGTTGCGATGCAGTACGGATTGGGGGCATAGTCATTGCTTTCTGTGTGCCGTGTTTGAGGAATGATCTTTAGTATCTTTCTTAGCATTCTATTTATCTTGTGTGTGTTACGACCTAGCATCTTACATATTAATAATTCTTCTTGCATTCACATGTATTGAAGTTTATTTTATGTTCAAGACTATGGCTTATTCACACGTTCCAACAAGGTTATATTATGTCTATGGGGATCTAAGTTCAAACCGCTTGCTTGCAGAGTCAACGTCCACGTGCTCGGATATTACTGCACCTTGGTCTTCTATACCTTGGTGGTGAACTATCTACGTGCTATATCAAAATAAGGATTGCTCTTTATATACAAATGCGAAACCATTGTAACAAGCTCACCTTTCATCCATTCCCACCAACCTTTATATCATGTTCATTACAGTAATCGATCAATAGTCTCTGTCTCCATCTCCTCCTGTTCTTCTCTCTGGTGCATATCTGCAAAACCCACATGTCAGATATCACTAGTTATCACATCTATCTCATCATACATCTCTATCATCATACATCTATAAGCATCATATAAGCAACATATGTCATCACGTGAATCCATAATCATACATACATATCATCACATCCATGACATCAAGGAATGCATACACAAAAGCATGAACAATAGTGAGCCGAATAAGATCATCATATATATCATGTAATGGTCATCACAATACAAAATGTCTGTGTCTACATCAATAATACAAAGTGTGTATACATCCAAATATACATCAATATAGTACATCAAGGCTATCAAGAGCCCGCAAAATATACATCAGAATGCATGCAAGCATCTGTCCAAAATGATACAATATGATACAATATACAAGGTGTATGTGCCCTAGTGGGTAGAGCTGCCCTCCTACTGTGGCCCCTGTCCTCCCCCTGTGCTCAGTGGAGGTCCCCCTGATGGTCCTCCTCCTCCCCCTGGCGGTAAAAGTGGCCCTCTAATAGAGGACACTAACTGCCCTATCCTCCAGGATCTGGATGCCCCTAACCTGCTCCTATCTCTGTAGCTCGGTGCCTACTGAGCTACCAGCACCGCACCCACATACAGACCCCTGTAGTACTCTGCCTCCCTGCTGGCTGATACTAGCTCACCCTGCACTCGGAGGAGCTCGCTGTATAAGGTCCTCTGGTCTGCACCCAGTGCGTGGCATGCCTCCTCTCTCTCCCGCCTCACTCTAAAGAGTGTGGCCTCTGCAGTCAACCGTAGCTGCACCTCTGCGTCTCTCTCTCTCTTGGCCTGTGCCAGCTCCTCGGGGTCTACTGCTGGTGCGGCTGGCAGCTGCACCTGTACCTGTGCCTGTGCCTATATCTGGGCCTGTAGCTGTCTGTAGGCCTGCACCTGTGCCTGTAGCTGTGCTTGTACCTATGCCAGGGCTGTCTGTGCTGCTGAGGCTGCTTGTGTTTGTGCCTGGTCTGTGGCCTCTACCTGCCTCACATCCACCCACGCTGCATCCCTGTCTCTCCTCAGGCATGCCATCTGGAGCTCTAAACGAGTCCTCTGGGCTATCTCCTCCTACAGCAGTTGCTCTGCTCTCTGTAAATCAGTCTCTATGACTGGGCCCACTGCCTCTGCCATCTCCACATCGGTCTGCTGGCTGCTACCCTCTCCACCGGCCTACTGGCCCACTACCTGCTGCTTGGCTGCCCTAGCCTGCCGTCTCATCCTCACCTCCCCTCCAAGGACCAATACCTCTCCCACTACCCCTGCTACACCTAGTGTAGTTAGTCTCATCGACCTGTGTGTCTGCCAGTACTGATCATACTCTGGCAGCGTCCCTGGGTCTGCCAGCCCAGAGTCCCAATCCCATCTCACGAGGATAAGTCTCCGTACCTCTACCAATGCTGTTGCCACTGGGATCTTGGCATCCCAGTCTCCAACCTCCCTCCGTGTCCTGGCATGTGTGGCCTCCCCCACGGGTAGTCCCTGCGGCAATCCAAACTGCCTAAGAACTCGCTCTGGAAGATATCTCTCTATCATATCTGTCCATCTACCGAACAGATAGCGAGCCTGTCTGCAGTACATGAGCTACTCATGCTCGTCAGCCCACTCCTCATATAGTAACCAGGGCCTCCATATGAATAGGTCCATCTCGTCAATCTGCCACCTCCAGTAGCTAACAGACCCCATCCTCTGATGTGTCATCACCTCGTCGTATAAAAACACATAGGGCTCGCCTCTATCTCAGTGGCGTTGTGCCATGGGTCAGATCACTGGAATGTGCTCCCACGCCCATACATGTAGTAAAGTCACCCCTGCTAAGAGGCTCCTGCCTCTCCTGTAAACACAATGGTGCATGTCATGATATAGCTATCCCAACACACAGGGTCCCCACGCATACTGTCTGCCATGGGTGAACATCCCTGATAGCACTGTCCCCTAGCCAACTGATAGTCCTCTAGATCTCCTGTTTGGACACAAGAAGCTACCAATCAGTGACGCCACGATCCATCTGATCCAGTCGCAGAGTCTTGGGACGTTTGCCCATCGGATCTCCCCATCGTCTATCCATAGGTCATCTATGTAGAAGACCTCCTCCAAGCCTGCCTCGCCCCATGCCGGGTCAAAGTCCACTATCTCCCCATCTATTCGAATCCTTAGGATGCAGTATACATCCTCCAGTGTCACTGTAGCCTCCCTTGTCGAAAAGTGGAATGATAAAGTCTCACTGTGGTATCTCTCTACAACTGCAGTCACTAGGGCGAGATTCACCCTAATGTGTGTCAGGTGGGCCACATGCCATAGTCCCGCATGCTCTAGGAAGGCATCCTCCTCCCAAGTCAGCTGTACAACCTCATGTACGATTGCGTGATGTCACTCTCATGACATCAGTGGTGGCAAAATCCTCTGCATCCATAGCAAATCACGTGTCAGTTCTTCTATAACCAATCCCTCAAAATCCTATATACCCCTATGCTATGCTCTACAGCCCCCAACCATCCCTTTTCCCTCTTGTCAGCTAGGCTAGGCGTTCTTCTTCTAAGCCCCCCATTCTACTAAACCCTAACTTTTCTTCTATCTAGCCACAAGCGCTTTGTTATATGCAACCGTGCTCTGTCTCCCTGCCAACAGCGCTCCACTGTCTGTCCATCCGCGTTGCGCTTTTTCTTCCAAATGCACCTTGTTTTCCACAAGCACTACACCCACCTGCCAACAGTGCCATTCTGCACTACCACACGTGACGCAATCTTTCCCACTACCCACTAATCGCGCTAACCTACCCTACCAAGAGCACTGCACTGCCTAGCCAACTGCGCTGTGGGATTTACCAAATGTGCTGCGGCTCTAGCACATTTACCAAAAGTGACTTGATTTTACCAAGAGCACTGCAAGCGACTACCAGCCGCGCTACAGCACACCAAAAGCACACTGAACGACTACCATACGCGTTGCAATTTTCTAAAGCACTTTTGGCTTATGTGGTAACCCTACCTAAACCTAGCCCTAAAACCACCCTAAATGACAATTGCAAAGGGGGTTTCCAATCACTTACCACTACCGGAGCTCCTGCTGGCCTCCTCTAGGTCTGTACCAACTCTGCCCGATGACTGTGCACTGGAATCGGCATCTCTCCTCGCTAGCTGCTCCACTCTCTCCAACTAGGTTTGAATTCTCTCCTCTCTAAACTTAGAATCTCCAAGGGTACAAATGAGGATTGTGGTCCCCATGGGACCTATTTATAGTGTCCCCCCTTTAGTTTTTCTTTCCCCCCCTTCTTCTGCTTTTTCTTCTTCCTAGTCGCGCACTCTTCTCGTCGAGCGTCAACACCATTCCTCTGTCGCTTCCCTATCTTCCCGCTCGAGGGGGCATACGCTGGGGCAACTACTTACACTAGGGCATAAAAAAAAAAATTGTATCGTCTTCAACAATCGATTTCTTTGACGCAACGCTATAAACTGCATTGCATCAAATAGGGGCAAAATGTAGACACCCTAAAATGACCAAGTCGTCACACTACTCGCATCTCGTCATTTCTTCCTAATCACTTGCATTTTCAACGTTAATTAAATAATCTAATTATTTAATTAATTTCACCAAATTCTTCTAAATCACATACTTTCGACATTAATTAAATAAATTCTCTTTATTTAATTAATTAAATTAAATTCCTCTGTTATTCTTCCACGATTAAATAATTTTAAATTATTTAATTAAATCATTATCCTCTTTCCAAAAATCAAATCCACATTAATTAAATAAACCTAATTATTTAATTAATTCAACAAATTTCCTCTTTTCTACAATTAAATAATTCTTAAATTATTTAATTAAATCAATTGTTCTTCTAAATTTAAATAAATCATGCAAATTTATTTAAATTATCTCAATCCTCTAAAAATAAATAAAATCAAATATTTTATTTATAATCTTCTGTTCTTCCAAAATCATGCACAACAATTAAATAAATTTATTTATTTAATTTGCTTTCAAATCTTCTAAATTAAATAGTTCCAATTATTTAATTATTTCTTCCAAAATATCTCCTCTAAATTTAAATAAATCAATTATTTATTTAAATTGTTTTTTCTTCTAATTTGAGTTATCTCTAAAATAACTCAAGCTTTTTATATTTAATAAAGCAAAATATCTTCTTTTCTCATGCAAATCTCTTCTTCTTGTTTTAAATCACTTAACTGATTGCTTTATTCTTTTAATTGATTTATTTCTTCAGTTAACTCATTCTTCTATTCTTGATAACTCCTCTCATGCAAAAGAAAGCAAGACACATGTCTTCTTCTCATTCGTTGCACATTCCTCAACTTATCTCCTCCGTTAATTCTTCTGAATTATCTGGACCATTGATTGATCTCTGTTGAAATCTATATAAACCCCCCCTCGTCTCCTTCATTGAGCCTCTCTCTTCGATCGTATTCTCAGGCATACTTAACAGCGCTTTGAGCATACAAAATGCGTCGATTGAGCACTCTTACGATCTTTTGACATTGATCTCTTGAGCACACTACTTGCTTGTTGCAGCTATGGCTTCACAACTTCATTGAGCAATCCACATTCAATCCAAAGGAAACAATACAGATTTCGGTAAAAGTCTCTATTTCATTGATTATTTGTCATGGCTTTTATTTAAATTCGTTTTCTTTATGTTATTGGGTTTTTTGGTTTTATTAGTTTAGATTTAATCGATTTTTCCTCATACACAATACTATATATACTAAATTGAAAAAGACATAAAAGATAAACATCTAGTGTTCGTGATGCAAAATTACATCTCAAAATTTACTGTGTTGATCTTAGAACATTGAATCTACAAATAGCATTCTTTGAATTGTCTTCTTTACAACCTAAAAATCAAAATGTACAGTTTCAAGTCAAGTCTATTCAAGTCTACCAAATTACACATGTTTAGATTGCTTGACATTACTTCAACATATATAAATCACTTGATTCCATGTGTTCCTTGACATGAACAAATTTGGCAATTACTCTTTTTGGGCATGCTAAAAGTTTAAACATAGAATTTTTATGCCAAGTAAAACATGATTTTCATGGATTTAAACCCACTTTTGGCCTACAATAAACATAATGTCTGGCTCTCTTTGCTGGTTTAACTAATGATGACCATAATGATGACGTGGCTTCCTTTTGAGCTCCCATATGACATGAACCCTATGTCAATAGGCTGACATGACAAGCTATACTCTATATGAACCCAACACCTTAGATTTTCATTCCAATTTCTCAAATTTTTTATAATTAATTTTAACACAGAGATAATTCAAATTACCTGAGCCTAGATCTTAAGACACTGTAGAAATATCTGTAAAATTTGGTTTCATCCCTTTGTTGGTAGGTGGCTTGAGGTAAATAGAAGTAAGCATTAGTTAGATTTCCTTAGGACTGCATAGGTAATAAAGGAATCAATTGAGAACATTTACAACAACTTAAATCATAGTGGTTGAGCTTATCAAATGTGCCATATGTGCCAAAAATCAAGAGTCATAGCATGAATAAACATTCAAATCTAGACTATATGTGATCTAAGTAACACATGAAAAGGTCAAATCTCTTGTCAAAACCAACTCAGAAAAGTTCACAATATATTCAATGCATGTGCTTACTTTTGGTGATGCATTCTCATGTACTCACTTGAGAAACATTGTTATAAGTTTGTATGAGTTGTATGATGTGTATCTTGTGAAGCTTATATAACAGTCACTATGATGATTCATACGAGTCTTGTATATGGACATGAAGTCGTGTAGGTATTCTGAATGTGCTTAATGGTTTCAGAATATATGTACAATGTTTGTAAGGATAAGAAAAAATTATGAATAAGAAGGGTGAGAATCAATTCTTTAGTAAGAAGTCATAGAGATAAGAGAAAACTCCCAATCATAACAATGGTAGCTATTTTGAATGAACACACTATGACCAAGGTCATGCACTGAGTGCGGGCTTTACTTCAGTGACAATAAATAGCTAGGGGGCACAATCATTTCTCTTTAAGCACTTCTCATGAAAATAGTGTAAAACTTCCAATGATAGGGTTTTCACATACAAATGGCAATTGGAGGTTATGGTGTTTCTTCTTGGAATGCGGGCTATACTAAAACTAGTGCAAGTTTGATGGATGTAGCGGAGCAAAAGCAAGAAGTGGAAATGAGGAATACCCTATTGTGGCTAAGACTATTGAATGTGAGTGTTGTTACATGGAATTTTTATTTGGACAAGATGGTACACTGTGTAGATGGGCACTTCTTTCATTTTTCAGTGTTTACAAAGATAGGTAAAAGAGTATGCATTCAAAGGTTTTCAAGCTTGTCATTCCTTACCTTTTCATGGTTACAAATGAATGCAATGTGTTAATTACTATGGGAAATTTAAGGCCACAATGGAAGGCTTGTAGCAAGGCTATTGTGTTGTGCCAAGTGCAAAGAGATTCCTTGTTTAATTCACATTTTTTGAGAAGAAATAGGGCAAAAGATAAAGGTTTTATGTGTTTCTTTTTTGTTTCTATCTTGTAACTTTGTGAAGTTCCACAGTGAGCTTCTGAATTACATTGACATTCCATGCTTTGATATTCATGGAAAGAAGAAGCAACAGATAGCTACATTAAATCATTCAATACTAAGATGCTTTTAACATAGTATAAGTATGGATTGTAAAGAGATAACCTAGATAGTTACAAGATGTAGAAAAGGGTATAGTTAGCAAAAGAAATAAGATAGTCATGACAAATCTTCAAATGGTCATCATCAAATGAAAAGAGACAAGCAAGATCTTCCTCGAAACTTCAAACAAAACTAAAAATCCTAATGGAATAGAGTATACCTAGCAATATGTGAGGATGAATGCTTCTAGGAAAAGCTCGAATATTATCTCAACATGGGCATGATCTATCCTCAAAACCCTGGACAATCTCCTCATGCATGCAATGAGTCTTCAAACCCTTGTGAGTCTTTGTAGTGTGGATAAATTCAAAGCCAACAAAGAAATGTTTCTTCAGAGAAAACTCAATGTGCCTTTATCCTAGATCTTCTCAACAACATGGATAGATGATGGTGCAACCAACTATTGGTTCTATGCCATACCCAAAAAATCTTTGGACTTCTTCCAACTAGAAAACTAAAAAGCCCACTCAATAGACACTTCAACTGAAAATTCTTTTTTTCATTATTTGGTGCCCCAAAAAAACTAAGTTATTTTTTATTACTTTCCACTTAATTTTCCACATATGATCAAATTAGTCACTTATGATGATAAAAAAAACTAGGTCTTTTGTGTATATGGAAAAATGGATTAAATCTAAACTAAATAAAACCAAAGAACCCAATAACATAAAGGAAACGAATCTAAGTAAAAGCCATAAATCACAAATCAAAGATAAATGAAAACTCTTACCAAAACCTGTATTGTTCCCTTTGGATTGAATGTGGATTGCTCAATGAAGTTGCGAAGCCATAGCTGCAACAAGCAAGTGGTGTGCTCAAGAGATCAATGTCAAAAGATCGTAAGGGTTGCGCCAAGATCAATGTTAAAAGATCGTTATAGTGGCTCAAGAAGATCAATGTCAAAAGATCGTAAGGGTTGCGCCAAGATCAATGTTAAAAGATCGTAAAGTGGCTCAAGAAGATCAATGTCAAAAGATCGTAAGAGTGCTCAATCGAATCATTGTATGCTCAAAGCGCTGTTAAGTATGCCTGAGAATAAAATCGAAGAGAGAGGGGCCCAATGAAGGAGATGAGGGGGGTTTATATAGGTTTCAAGGAAAATCGATCAACGGTCCAAATAATTCAGAAGAATCAATGGAGGAGAGCAGTTGAGGAATGTGCAACGAATGAGAAGAAGACATGTGTCTTGCTTTCTTTTGCATGAGAGGAGTTATCAAGAATAGAAGAATGAGTTAACTGAAGAGATAAATCAATTAAAAGAATAAAGCAATCAGTTAAGTGATTTAAAACAAGAAGAAGAGATTTGCATGAGAAAAGAAGATATTTTGCTTTATTAAATATAGAAATATTTAATTGATGAGCAAGAAAGATTGAGTTTTTTAGAGATAACTCAAATTAGAAGAAAAAGCAATTTAAATAAATAATTGATTTATTTAAATTTAGAGAAGATATTTTGGAAGAAATAATTAAATAATTAGAATTATTTAATTTAGAAGATTTGAAAGCAAATTAAATAAATAAATTTATTTAATTGTTGTGCATGATTTTGGAAGAACATATTTTGATTTAATTAAATAATTAAGAATTATTTAATTTTAGATAAGAGGGAATTTGTTGAATTAATTAAATAATTGGATTTATTTAATTAATGTGGATTTGATTCTTGGAAAGAGGATAATGATCTAATTAAATAATTAAAATTATTTAATTGTAGAAGAATATAGAGGAATTTAATTTAATTAATTAAATAAAGAGAATTTATTTAATTAATGTTGAATTTAGGAGATTTAGAAGAATTTGATGAAATTAATTAAATAATTAGATTATTTAATTAACATTGAGTGCAGGTGATGAGACAGATAACGAAATGTAAGTGATTTGATGACACGGTCATTTTAGGGTGTCTACATCTTTCACTTTCTTTTTTATTACTTTCCACTTAATTTTCCACTTATAATCAAATTAGTCACTTATTATGATCAAATTAGTCATTTATTTAGTCATTTATAGTTGTGTTGCAAAAAATGATTAGAATTTAGTCATTTTTAGTTGTCGTGACTAAAATTTTTAGTCACGTAGTCATTTATTTACCAAAATTCTACTAGTGTATGCAAGGTCTACTCTACAGGTCCAAGGCCTTGCATTTCTCTGCATGAATATGGGCCCATGTAGGAGAACCAAAAACTTGAAAGTGCTTAAATGATGGTTTCTGACTACTCCAAGCTTCAAAAGGAGTGACTCCCTTCAAGGCTTGGTGAGGAACACGGTTCTAGATGTAACAAGCATAGTTAATGGTCTCTACCCAATACTATGGTGTAAGAGATCTGGAGTGAATCATACAGTTTGCATTTCCGTCAAGGACATATTCTTCCATTCTACAAAATTATTCTATTGAGGATTGTATGGAACTAAATGCTGCAAATCAATCCCCTCTGAAGTGCAAAACCACTCAAAACGATGGTTGACATATTCACCACTATTGTCAGTGCACAAAACATTGATGGCTTTCCTGGATTACTTCTCTACAAAATTTTTGAAGTCCTAAAAATGATCAAATACCTCTAACTTCTGTTTGAGAAAGTACACCCAAGTATAATGAGAAAAGTCATCAATGAATGTTAGACATATCTAGCCTTGCTAAAAGAAGGATGCTGAAATGGACTAGCCAAATCATTGTGAACTAACTCTAATATCTATGAAGCTCTCCATGCCTTTCCTTTGTCAAACTTTTCCTTAGGATGCTTACCAAATTGCAACCTTAACAAACACCACCTGAAAACTGAACTAAAGGCAACCTTGTGACCATGCTCTGTTGGTTGAGCTATTGCAAGTAACGGTAGTTT
The DNA here is from genome assembly GCA_027924645.1 of Cunninghamia lanceolata. Taxonomy (NCBI): domain Eukaryota; kingdom Viridiplantae; phylum Streptophyta; class Pinopsida; order Cupressales; family Cupressaceae; genus Cunninghamia; species Cunninghamia lanceolata. The sequence continues at coordinate 1,849,509 of BSBN01000650.1, read as the reverse complement.
AGATGGATGAACTACTCATGCCATAATCTACTTACATCATCAAAATGAGAGAAAAATAGTCTAAGGAGGATCGAGAGAAAAGTGAGAAAATACATAGAGTCATGACTGATGATCTGCTCTCCTAACTGCAATTGTAGAACCACTATGTAACTCATGAATCTCCACTAAATCAGGAGTGAACTCAACCCGCTTGCCTGAACCAATGTGAGTGATTTGGTATACCAATAGAAGATTAGTTGATAATGAGGACACACAAAGAACATCATGGAATGTGCCATCCCCCACATCAACAGATCCTCTCCCACACACCTAAACAAGAGTGTCATCACCCATCAGAATAGAAGGCATGGTACACAGTTCCAAAGATGCAAGCTCTTCCTTAGATGAAGCCATGTGGTACAAAGCGTTGAGTATCAGGAACACAAAGAGGGGGTGAATCATCATTCTATAAACTTTTTATTTTAACCATTTCCCAAAATTAATTAAGCCAGAGTACAACAGGTAAATGAATAACAACCATAGAAGCATGACACATGGACACCAAGATTTTTACATGGAAAACCCAAAAAGGGAAAAACCACGAAGAGGATTAGCTCTCAAATATATATTGCAATCTTTACAAATAATGATGTTCAGTCTTGGTCACTCCACAGGCCTCGAACATGCTAGCTCACTGCCATGAAGTACAACTAGGTCTAGCAAGCTGACTACCTCAACCTTAAACCTAGAAAGATTACAATAAGGGTTGTTAAACCCTAAGGGCTATTAAACCCTATTGGAGGCTCATTGCAAGGCTCAATGCCTTGATGAAGAAGGCTCACTTCCGAGTACAAAGAAAATTGCACATGAAAACTAAATACTGCATAAGCATCTTCCAAGGTGCAGCAACTAAATAATGAATCCCAAGTCTTCATCATCAATGATCTATGTCACTGCTTAGTTATTCACATATTCACATCCATCCACATACATCCACACATCCTCAACAAAAATTCATTGCTCTTATATATCTACATCATGATTTGATCCATAATCAAGTTAGCATCTAAGAAGTGAAACGTGTACATAGAAAGATGTAGCTTGTCAGCTCAATCCAATGCACTATGTGTTATGTGGACCCAAATATTTCCTCAAACATGTTCATATAGGTCAGATCTAATCATTCAATCACTTAAATAGATCCTTCACACACTATCTTTTCTTCATACAATGATTTATTATACTAGTCGGCCTATTCGTTAAGGGCATGCTTAATAGGTTCACTTGTAGACTTACAATTTTTACTATGGATCACAAAACACTTCAAAATCATATCAAGGACTCTTTACACATTCCCCATCTTACCCTCATAACTGCAAGGCATGATATCATCTTGTTGGGGAATGCAGACCATCAGAACTCGGACTCTGTCTCTGTCAAACTCTATTAAACACTATACCGATACTTAGTAGCTTGCAGCTATCTTTCTAGTGGACCTCATATCTCACAACTCTACAATTAGACACTTCATACAAGTGTTTACAACACCTTAAAACTATATAACAAAATACTCACCTACGGAGGAATACGGACCATTACAATGTGCCCTGTTTACTATCTCTGCTATACCTCTGTTCACCCAGACTTAGTCATTTCTTCCAAATGACTTCTAGAGGAAGTTAGGACTTAATATTTGGAACATAACACCTTCAAGTACTTATAAATATCATACATGAGCTGCATTTCTAGATCATCATCTGCTGAATGACACTGACCCACTAATTGTCCTTTACTCTGTAAATACACATACTTAGCCACTTCTGCAAATCGGATCTATCAATCGGACCTGAATTCCAATGTGACCTTCTAGATTTATCTCTTCCTATTGTGTGATAACATCTCTGAGCCTTCTTTCCATCAATGACAACATATAAGTCCATATAGGAACTGTTGGCAAGAGACACTATATGGATTCATGGTTGTTGTCATTGATGGCAACAAAGGTCATCCCACATATCCACAAGTCATAGTGTGTCTCTATCGAAAGTTAGAATAAAGATTGTTGTGGTCTGGTGAACAAGAACAGAGCATGAGGCAAGGTCTGACAGATTGGTCCGGATCTCTCAGAGGAAGTGTCTTGGTGTAGTGCAGATTTGGGGAAGTCAAGAGGACTACCTTGAAGTAGTATATTCCAAGGATTTAGCCTCCAGTGATGGACAAGGAAGAAGATATGAATAGTTGAGTACCGGATTCCTGAGAGATAGTGAGAACAGAGGAAGAACTGACTGACAGAGTATCAGACTATTTTCTGGATGTCTTACTGTTGATGGTAAAGGTTGTGAAGGCATGAATCATGTTTGGCCGACATGATTAATGACATCTACAAGTATATGCTTGATCCGCATTACTTGATATGCAAGGATTTAGCCGACAGAATAGAGTTTGTGAGAAGATAGACTATTCCGGGTGCTGACTAGAAAGATAATGAAATCACTAGTGCGGATATAAATAGAGGATGGATTTTGTTGTGATAAGAGTAGTTGTGTCATGTGGTATGTGAATAAGTGCAGAGCAGAGCAGAAGTAATAAGAAAGATTCGGTATGTGAAAGGAAAGCAAAATAAAGAGCAGAGGAAAGATGAAGTGCAGCAGATCAGTATACTGAGCCTAACCAGAACTGAACTCTAGCATATGTAGATGCTTCCAATCAATTCAAGTATTGTATAAACATTCTTTTGTAGACAGTGTGTCTCCTTGTAGGTAGTGTGCCTCTTTGTGAGCAGTGTGCTCAGGCAGTGAGCCCTAATTGGCAAGTGCCATTTTGTAATTCCTTATTCTTTTAACAGAGAATAATCTTTGGGTTAATCACCCCGTGGTTTTTTCCCTTAACCGGGTTTCCACGTCAAAAATATTGTGTCATGTGTTTCTCATTTCATAGTAATGTTTGTTTGTTTGATTCAATGATGCTTTGATTAATAAGAAAGTTCAAAAGAAGAAATAATTAGGATAACTGATTCACCCCCCCTCTTAGTTATCAATAATTGGTATCAGAGCTAAGTTCCTCCTAATAGAGCCTAACAGCTTGAGGAAGATCTGGGAGTTCAAATGGATGCATATGGTTTAAGGGAGTAACTCAAGACTACCCTTGAGGATCTTGAATAGTCAAACTTTGAAGTCAATGAATTAAAGGAAAGACTCAAACAGGCTGATGAATTCATGAGAGAACTAAAGGACAAATTAAGTCTCTCTATTAAAAAGAGAAAGGAGCTGCTCCAACAATTGGTAAGACAAAGTGAAGAAAGCAATACAAATGAAGAATTGACTGAGAAAACCATGTTATGTGAAAAGTTATCAAAAGAAGTCATTATGTTAAGACATGAAATGGAATCAGGAACTATAAAGTTTACTCAAGAGATTGAAGAAAAAAGAAAAGCTGAAGACAATCTAAGACAATCTCTTAAAGAGAAATCAGAAGAATGCCACCATATGGACAGGATTATCAAACATCTTGAATCTGATCTTGAAGATGCCAAAGATAATGAAGAAAAACTTGAGGATCAAATTGTCTCTCTCAAAAGAGATTTTCAAATAGCAAATGAATATAAAGAAAAATTCAAGATAAGTTCTGCCCAACTTGAAGTACTTCTTGGAAGTCAAAAGAGGACAGATGACAAGTATGGTTTGGGATATGAGAAAGGAGAAAGCTCCAGATCCGGTCAAAAGAATTTTGGATCAGAAAATCTAAGGAATAGGCCTAGAAGACCTCCGATAAGACAGCCCAATGCTCAAAGATATCCATCCTTCAATGGATACTGCCACAGCTGTAATCACTTTGGTCACAAAGCTAATCAGTACAGAAAGAGAATGAATCAGACTAATTCATCCTTCTCCGGACAGTGCTTTAACTGCAAAAGGTATGGACACAAGTCTCATGAATGCAGAAATATGCAAATAAACAAATCATTCAATGGTAGATGCTTTACATGCAATAGAATAGGTCATATGGCTAATCAATGTAGATCAAGAGGTTATCAGTCAAATATGCAAAGAAATGTTATTTGCCAAATTTGTAATAGGTCCAGTCATAATGCAAAAGTCTGCAGAAGCAAGAATCAGAACAAAAGAGGTCCGGTGTATAATCAGAATCAAGACAAGGGTAAACAAAAGATGAATGTGGATGAAGTTAGGAATCAGATGAACAAGATTTGGGTGAAGAAAAGTTTAGAGAATGTAGAGGTTGGATCCGCACCAGACTCTGGTGCTGATATTACTTCCAGAAATTAAAAAGTGAGCTCTGGCTCAGAGGGAGACTCAAAGTAAATCCTGTTCTCCCAACCAATCAAGTGGTGCCGGATGTGGCACAAGATGCGGAGTAAAGGGTTTGAATATATAAGTCTTGAGATGATCCAGATAAGATTTCAGAGGTCCGCATGAAGATGTGAAGAAGTTGTGATCAATCAAGTAAGACCTATTCCAAGAGATGCTTCGGAATGACAGAGGATTACAAAAAGGTCCAGAGAGATCCGGAAGTGCATTATCTTATTTTGCGGATTGAACAGAATGTTTGGGATGTCCTTGTGATGTGTCATCTTGATTTGTTCATAGTTGGAAGATCTGCATGATGTTCATAGATCAGGACTGATCTGGTACTACAAGTTATCCGAATAAGGCAAACCGGAATAATGTAGGTCAAGCATTTATTGCCATCAGATATTAGGGTTTGTGGAGCAATATAAGGGAATTTCTCATAAATCACTTGCTCATTCTACACTCAAGAAGAAGCAAAAAGTGGAGCTCTGCAACAAGACTCATCAAACTCACCAAAGATCTCCTACAGAAGTCATTACATACAGAAATCAATCGAACCACTCCGTGTAACCGAAGGCGCATAAGGTATTTTCTATTTTCAATATCTCACTGCAAATCTTTAAAGAAAATATATGGCTACTCTGAATATAGTTAAGATCTCTAATAGACCTCACCCCACATTCAAGAAACATCCATACAAATCTTTGGAGGTAGATCCACTAGGAGCCTTCTCTAGTGTTTTGCATGGTGTATTACATATGGAGGACATTAGGGTTTACATTCATGCAAATTTTGAAGACTTTGAAGAATCAAAATTGATGGATATCTATCACAAATAGTTGATAGATGACTCCTTTGAGATTAAACCTCAGTACAAAGCCATCCGGGATAAACACTTTGCTCAGTGCATCCATTTCCCCTATTTTGAAGAAGATGAATGGGTCCGGTATGTACTAAGTAGAGTGCATGACAACTTCCTATGGTTGAACAAGCCCTTCAAGATCACCAAAGATGTAATTAGGGCTGTAACCGGTCTGCACTCATCCAGTGGATTACCTGTTCTCAAGTCTATCAAAAATCAGATAGTTAGTGATGCAACCAGATCTAAGTTTGACAAGAGAGCTATGACAGTTGAAGACATCACTGAACCGGATGTCAAATTTGCATCTATGATAATTGGTTACAAGATCTATCACTCCAGTAGGGAAATTTCAGTACCGGGAACTGCAATTTACACAACTTATCAAATGCTAAAGGAGAATGCAGACTATGACTTGTGTGAGCTTCTTGTAAACCAACTTTTTGAAAATCTACAGAAGATCAAGAAGGACAAGAAAAACTCCTTCAAGTATGGCAATTTGATCCTTTGTCTCTTCTTTTATTACATGAATGAGCTTCCCGGATCCAATGGATGGATATCGCAGAATGACAGACCAGTTGCCATCCAAATCAGAGATTATTTGCATGGACTTGGGGATGCCAAAGCAAGAAAAATAGCTCTATGGGGATATTTCAAGAACTTCTAGAGCATGATGCATGCAAGAGAAAGAATACCCCAATCTCTTGTTGAAAAGTACAAAGACACAGTATGCTTTATGGTAGAAACAGATCAGTGTCTAATGGAGGTAGTAGAACCAAGAACTGTGTGGATCATGCCCATGGGGTATGAAGTGGATGAACAGATAGTGGAGCTGCATGTTCAACACATGCTTAGTCAGCCTAAAGATCCAAAGGAAGAAAGGTTTGGAACATTTGAGGAACTAAGTATAAAAATCCATGTTGAACTCAAAGAACCGGAGATCAAGAGGAAGGTAAGAAAAGAAGTAAAGCATATTGCTCAAGGCCTAGGCATCCCAAAGGAGGCACTTGATGTCAATCAGGAAAAGAGGTGAAAGGCTGAGGAAGAGAAGAAAGAGGCAGAAAAGAAAAGCAAGAAAAGTACTCTGGTGGAAACCTCAACCCGGACCAGATCATCAAAGGGATCTACACCTGTCACAACCAAAGGCTCAAAAATGTCAAAACCGGAAGGTCAGACATCTGGTAAAGGAGAGAAAAGATCTAAAATAAAAGCCACAAGGGCTTACACAAGTCAGAAAGATGAAGAGGAAACGAAATCAGATGAGGGGGTAAAAGAAATAAAGAAACGGAAGAAGAAAGGATCCAGTAAACCCTCCACAGGCCAAGACAAGGAAGAAATGGTAGAGGTATTTGTTGAAAAGCCCACCCTGTCTCTAGAGAGTGTAATCAAGTCAGTCACGGTGGATGGAAACCTTCAACCAATGACTGAATTCTATGATGACTACAATGAGGCTGACCAAAAGATTCTGCAGGAAGCCACAATCAAGTATCTGAACATATACAATAAGGCTTTCATTGAGATCATATCTCTAATTCCTAAAAGCCTAGAAAAGGAATTAGAAATAAGAAAGAATAATGCTCAGGCAAAAGATCTTGAGATCTGGGAGCAGATAGCTATTCAGCTATATCCTCAAATTGATCCCAAGACAATGAACATAATATTCAAAGATTGCAAAGATGAGTTCAGGAGTAAAGCAAGAATGAATCAACTCATGCTTGGTGAGACTGACAAGGTGGCCATAGAGACAAAAGAGATCCTCCGGAAGGCCTTCAAAAGGTTTAATCTTCCTGTTGTAGAGGACTTAGGTGCAGAAATAGCTGTGGACTTGGAATCATCTGCTCTGGAAGAAGTGGCCCTTGAACAGACTAACATCTCTCCTCTGGCTTCCCCTACAGTCTTTGGATCCCAAGAAGAAGAGAAATTATAGGAGAAAGAAGCAGCAGTAAAAGAAAAAGAGGTTGACAGCACGAAGGATGCAGAGAAAGAGAAGATTCCAATAGAGAAAACCACAACTGAAAGTGGTAAGAATGTGGAAGGAGAAAAGACTCCAAAGGACAAAACTGCAGAAGAAAAGAAACATCTGTCTCTGGCAAGAGACACTGCACAAACTGTTCAAAAAATTTTGAGCCAAGAAACAATAGAGATTGATGAACCGGAGCTTCTAAAAGGTCCATTCAACTTTGACTCCCTCTCTCCAGTACAGACGATGAAGATAGCTTCATTTGCAAATGCTAAGGCAAATGAAAAACTCCTAAAGTCTCATATGGAAGACTGTGAGTTGATAGAGGCTGCTTCCAGAGTGCTTGAAAAGATTATGCCATTAGTCCAGATAGATTCGACAGCCTCCTCTTCTGGTAATCTCAAAACCTTAGTCAGTAGTGTTGATACACATTTTGATTCTCTAGAAAAATCAGCTGAAGAAAAGGTCCAGAAGGAGTTTTTGGATAAGAGATTTTCAGAAGTATTAGGATTAATCTCTAATGATAGGAGAAATATGAGTATTGGAATAAAGAGCTTAGAAAGTGCTCTTAAGGATGGCGGTGACATCTACAAATTTTGTATCTCCTAGTCAAAGGCAACAGTAGAAATCGATAAGAAAATAAAAGAGGAACAGGACAAACTACAAAGTTTGTTTCAAAGTTTTGATCCTCTCTCTTCCTCCATAGTAAATCAAGAATGTCAAACTATTGCAATCACAAATGCAATAAAGAACTTTGAGAAGGAAAGGAAGAATATAACTAACCGGATGGGAGAACTTAGAAGGATTATAATCCCTAAGTTAGAAACTATGCATGAGGCCATCAGTGATGCTCAGACTACCGCCCAAACAAATGATCCGATAGATCTCAAAAGGGCGGAAGCTTTTGCATTTTTGTTAAGTGGTCACATTTCAATTTTGGACAGAATGAAGCAAAGTTGGGCTATAGAACTGGTCCAATTGAAGACATCCTTTGCAGACATTCTTCAGTTTATGTGAGTATGTAATATGCGGCTATGTATAGTAAATTTTTGAAAATTTTGGTGTGTGGACCCTACCTTTTGCCATTGATGTCAAAGGGGCAGTGAGGAGCAGTGAAAAATGAGGAATCCAACTAAGGGGGAGTTCCAGAAATTGTATATAAAGATAGAACATCAGCCAAGGGGGAGCATAGTGTAAACACTTAGTCATTTTTCACTAAGTGTTGCCATCAATGCCAAAGGGGGAGATTGTTGGCAAGAGACACTATATGGATTCATGGTTGTTGTCATTGATGGCAACAAAGGTCATCCCACATATCCGCAAGTCATAGTGTGTCTCTACTGGAAGTCAGAATAAAGATTGTTGTGGTCCGATGAACAAGAACAGAGCATGAGGCAAGGTCCGATAGATTGGTCCGGATCTCTCAGAGGAAGTGTCTTGGTGCAGTGTGGATTTGGGGAAGTCAAGAGGACTACCTTGAAGTAGTATATTCCAAGGATTTAGCCTCCGGTGATGGACAAGGAAGAAGATATGAATAGTTGAGTACCGGATTCCTGAGGGACAGTGAGAACAGAGGAAGAACTGACTGACAGAGTATCAGACTATTTTCCGGATGTGTTACTATTGATGGTAAAGGTTGTGAAGGCATGAATCATGTTTGGCTGACATGATTAATGACATCTACAAGTATATGCTTGATCCACATTACTTGATATGCAAGGATTCGGTCGACAAAACAGAGTTTGTGAGAAGATAGACTATTTCGGGTGCCGACTAGAAAGATAATGAAATCAGTAGTGTGGATATAAATAGAGGATGGATTTTGTTGTGAAAAGAGTAGTTGTGTCATGTGGTATGTGAATAAGTGCAGAGCAGAGTAGAAGTAATAAGAAAGATTTGGTATGTGAAAGGAAAGCAGAATAAAGAGCAGAGGAAAGATGAAGTGCAGCAGATCAGTATACTGAGCCTAACCAGAACTGAACTCCAGCATATGTAGATGCTTCCAATCAGTTCAAGTATTGTATAAACATTCTTTTGTAGACAGTGTGTCTCCTTGTAGGTAGTGTGCCTCTTTGTGAGTAGTGTGCTCGGGCAGTGAGCCCTAATTGGCAAGTGCCATTTTGTAATTCCTTATTCTTCTAATAGAGAATAATCTTTGGGTTAATCACCCCGTGGTTTTTTCCCTTAACCGGGTTTCCACGTCAAAAATACTATGTCATGTGTTTCTCATTTCATAGTAATGTTTGTTTGTTTGATTCAATGGTGCTTTGATTAATAAGAAAGTTCAAAAGAAGAAATAATTAGGATTACTGATTCACCCCCCCCATCTCAGTTATCAACAGGAACATTGTCTCTTGCCAACAATCTCCCCCTTTGGCATTGATGGCAACACTTAGTGAAAAATACTTGACTACTCCCCTTACTATATACACTTCATTCTCCTACTCCCCCTAAGATGTTTAACCATTTTTCATTGATCTTCTTCTCCCCCTTTGACATCAATGGCAAAGGGTGTGATTCGGAGCCAAAAATTGTCAAAACTACAAAATTACTATACTCTGCCTCATATATACAGGTACAATATTCAACTTTATTTTACATGTGCTGGAGGATGTCATTGAAAATATTCTTTACTTGAGCCAATTCACCATCCCAGATTTTCTCAGAATTATCCAAAATTTGAATATGACCACTGAGTAGAAAAACTATAGCTTCCACCTTTTGAAGATCTGATGGTGTGGTAGTTTGTCCAGCAAGCTATGCTCTAGTCACAAGTTTAGTAATTGAATCTAGTTTGGGACTGATCAGTCTTCTTAGTTGTCCCATTCTACTCTTTATTTGATACGTTTGATTTATTAAATTATTCAAATCATTATGGATGTTAATGACTTGAGCTTCTTTGTTGCTAGTTGATTCATGTACCAGATCAAAATTCTTAGAAATATCCATCATTTTTTCTTCCAATTCCTTGATTTTTTCTTCTGTCTTCTTTGTAACTTTCGTCCATGATAGACAAAATTTATATACATTACCAGCTTCTACAATAGCACTTTGAATATTCTGTATTCCATTAACTAGTTGAGCCTTATCATGGGCTATCAACTTTGTCAACTCATCTTACCTTTTCTCATTAAACTCTTGTCTAACTTTTGTTTCAGTAGATTTTTCAAGAGATTCAAAATGAGAACTTATAGATTTGATTAGGCCTTTGAGCTAATCCATTGTGGGTAGAGATGTGTCCTTTTGATATGAAGGCATTATCTTTTCAAGAATGTCAGATGCTTCACCAATGAGTTCATTATCCTATGTGTGACTTAGTATCTCTTCCTGTGCCTTTGTTTGAATAATTAACACTAGTTTGATTTTTTTCATACGATACATTGAGGCCAAATTTATTGGTTCTTGCAAAATCTTAGACACATCCAAATCTTGTTCTCTCTCCAAAGGTTCCTTGACAGAATCAACTGGGACAACAGTAGTGTCTCTTATCACTTTTTTAGACACTTCTTCTTCTTGATTTGGTTCTGGAGGTTCCATGTCCATATTCTCTTGTTGACCAATATTTTTCTCTAGTGTAGGGCTTTTCTCAACTTGATTAGGTTCTTGATTATCAACTTTGATTTGCTCATCAATTTTCTCCTTGTTTTCTAGATCATCAGTCTGTTGTACTGGAAGAAGACTTGCTTTAGTTTTATCCTTTCTGGCCGTGTCTTGATCATTAGCAGCAGGGGTTTGATCAGATTCTTCCTTTTTCTCTTCTATTACTCTATCTTGTACTAGAGGATTTGTATCAGTTTGCTCCAAGCCTTGATCCATGCTAACTTTTGAAATAGATGTGTCATCTCCAACATTTGTTTCTTAATTGTCATAGATGGTAGGAATTTTTTTTTCTTCAATGCAACCAAAGTGATTTCCTCTATTTCTTTCACCACTTTATCAATTTCTCCCAACATCAATGAGTTTATTCTTCTCTTGGTCCTTAAAGCATCTTTGATTTCTTTTGAGATTTTGGCCTTCTCCTTAGGAGTGATCCCTAGACATAATCGTATCAATGAGTGTTCTCTCATCTCAACATCTTTTGCCATAGTTGTTTCTTTTCTTGTACTCATTATGTTGCCCAAGTTGTGTGGTAGATCAGTAATAATTTCAAAAAAGAGCCTTATTATAGATGTTTAGATATTCTACAATAGTAGTCTCAATGATCCTCTTATCTAGATCATTGTATTCCTCATACAACTAAGCAATGGGTTTCGGATTGTCATCCATTATTATGGCTTTGAGAACATCTTCAAGGCTTATAGTTGCTTCCTCTATCTAAGGCTCATCTTACTTTAACCTTTTCCTAGATCTACTCTTACTGAAGGGTTTCTTTTTGCTAGTTCCTGAGGCTTTTGTGGCCTCAATCTTCATCTTCTTTATTTCCTCATATGATTTTGTTGCTTCTTCATCAACAACTATACTTACATGCATTCTCTTGGCCTTAGTCTTCTTTCTTTTGGAACTGGTGGTAGATGTTTCCACATTTGCAGATGGTGTGGAACTAGAGGGAATGGATGTGACTTCTGCAAAGGTGAAGGCTCTGGTTATTCTTTTTAACTTCTTTGGCCTTTCTAGCTCACCTTTGGGTTCTTCTAGAGCTCCAGATGATTCACCCTTTCTCTTTTCTTCTACTTTCATAATAGAATGTGCCTTTTCCCTTGCCTTTGCCACTTCTTTTGTGAATCCATGTTTTATGGCAATTTCCTCTACCACTTTCCTCACTTTCCTAGAGATTTCATGTTTTCTTACCTCAACATGAATTTTAGCATGCAATTCCTCATAAGTCCCAAATATTTCTTCCTTGGGATCTCTGGGTTTACTTAGCATATATTCGGCATAGTTTTCCAGTATAGCTCCATCTACCTCATATCCCATAGGCATAATCAAGACCATTCTGGGCTCAACGGCTTCCATCAAACACTAATATTTTGTCACAATAAAGTAGTTTGTATCCTTGTATTTTTCAACAACCATTTTTTGAATTCTTTCTCTGGCTTGCATTGTTCTTTGGGAGTTCTTGAAATAACCCCATAGGGTTGTATTTTGTGCATCAATGGTGCGTATGCTAGTCAACAAATTTCTAATTTAGACTGCAACAAGTTTATCATTGGTCTAGAATAGGTTCTTCATACTAGGCAACTCTTGCATAAAATAGAAAGATAAACACATGATCAGTGTGCCAAATTTGAAGGGGTATTTACCTTCTTTTGTCTTCTTCAGGTTATCTAATAATTATTGTCAGAGAAATTCATAGATGTCATAATCAACATTTTCCTTAATCAATTGTTAGGCTGTGTATATGGTTGTGCCTAAAATAGAGTTTTCTTGGTTGGTGAAATAAACTTTGTATCCCAACAACATTGAGACAAATCTTACAGCATGATCCTCAATATCATTTATTGTCAAAGCTCTCTTATCAATTTTTTCTCTAGTAGATGCAATTACTATATCATTCTTCATGGCTTTCAATAGTGGTGCTGATCCGGTAGAGCATAATCTGGTGACTGCCCTTATAGTATCTTTTGTAATCTTGAAAGGTCTCTGAAGCCTTATGAATTCATCGTGAACCCTACTTAACACATATCAGACCCATTCATACTCCATAAATGTTGGGAAATCCAAGTACTAAATAAATTTCTTTTCTTCCAATGCTTGATATTCATTCTTCAGATCAAGATTCTCATTCCTCAAGTGTTTTATGTAGAGATCAGTAAACCTGCTATCACCAAATTCCTCTAGGGTAACATGAATATATGCCCTAACATCCTCTGCATGCATGACTCTATGAGGAATATTTGAAAATGCACCCAATTGATCAACTTCAGTTGATTTGAGTGGGTGTTTCTTGAACTTTGGTCGCAGTCACTTAGTAATATCAACAACTTGCAGTGACACCATCTCAGAATTTTAACAGATTCACAAGAAGGGTTTGAATGAAAGTACCTTGTTTCGTCGAATTAGGGTTTCCTTTCTCCAAAATTCTCCAAGCTCTTCAAATTTTGGTTGTTGTTACTCAAAGTCTACTCCAATCTCTCTAAATACTTGATAGCTTTGAGTACAAAGTGATTTTGAAACTAAACAAGTTCCCTTTTATCCTTCACATGACTTAACCTAAGTCATCATAAATGCTCATTCCCAAAAAGCTATTAAATCCCTTCACTATAGAATACAGTCAATTAGATTTGCTCCGCAATATGTTGTACTGACCCTTTTTCTTCTGGATTTTCCTTTGAGAGATGTGTCGCATCAGATTTCATCATACACTTTTGTGTTGGATTCTGGCACCCACTTTCTAGCTGGGGATTTGGATTTTCAACATTGCTCCTCCTGAGCCAAAGCTCTTAATTTACTTCCCCGAGGAAGTGTCTACACTAGATGCTGGTGTGGATCCATCCTTAACCTCATTTACATCCTTTTTAATCTAGATCATACTCATCTCATTCTTGGTTTTCATTGGATCAATCTTTGCTTTTCCCTTATCATTCCTCTGCTCTATTTTTCTTTCTTCAGCATAGTAATTTCTCTTCATATTCTTGCTTCTGCAGAATCTTGCAACATGTCCAAATTTGTTGCAATTGAAACATTCAATGTTTCCTTGTCCTTGATTTCTTCCTCTAAATGAATTCATCCTTGATCTGCATTGATTAGCCATGTGTCCAAATCTATTGCATGTGAAACACTTGCCATTGAAGAATTGACCATTCCTAGAATAGTTTGGCATAATTCTTGACATACTTCTGCACTCATTTGCTTTATGACCAATCTTCTTGCAATTGAAACATTTACCAGAGAAAGATGGAACATTTTGATTCATTCTACTTCTACACCAAGTAGCCTTATGACCATACTTATTGCGTTTATAACAGTGACCATTGAAGGATGGGTACCTCTGAGCATTTGGCTATCTAACCGGAGGTCTTCCAGGTCTTCTTTTATTTTTGAACTGGTATCCTTTATTTTGCCAAAACTCATTGTTTATTTGACCAAATTTTGAACTTTCTCCTTTCTCACATCCTAAACCTTACTTGTCATCAGCACTTTTCTGGCTAGCAATCATTTCATCAAACTTTAGATTCCAATCATCTTTTGCTCTTGTTCTTTCTATAACTTCTACTTCCAATTCATTCAGGACTTCATTTGTTGATATCAATTGGTCATTAACCTCTTTGTATTTGTCCTTGAATTTCTTGACTTGTTCTTTTAGCTTTGAGATGCATTCATCGGCTTGTTGCAAATTTTCTTTCAGATCCCTGACTTCTAGTTTAGAATTTTCAAGATCCATAAGAGTTGCTTCTAGTTGTTTGTTGCTTTCATAATTTCCAAATCTTCTTGCTACCATGATCACACTATCCCAGATCTTCCTTAAGCTATTAGATTTTTTCCAAGGAACCTTGCTCTAATACCAATTGTTGAGTATCAAGAACACTGAGAGGGGGGATGGAGTGAATCAGTGTTCTATAAACTTTTTCTTTTAAACATTTCCTAGAATTAATTAAGCTAGAGCACATGTAAATGAATAACAATCATAGAAGCATGACACATGGACACCATATTTTTTACGTGGAAAACCTAAAAAGGGAAAAACCATGGAGAGGATTAGCTCTCAAATATATGTTTCAATCTTTACAAATAATGATGTTCAGGCTTGGTCACGCCATGGGCCTGGAACATGCCAGCTCACTGCCATAAAGTACAACTAGGTCTAGTAGGCTCACTTCCTCAACCCTAAACCTAGAAAGATTACAATAAGGGTTGTTAAACCCTATTGGAGGCTCACTGTCAGGCTCACTACCTTGATGAAGAAGGCTCACTGCCAAGTACAAAGCAAATTGCACATGAAAACTAAATACTGCATAAGCATCTATCACTATGCCAAGGTACAACAACTAAATTTTGAATCACAAGTCTTCATCATCACTGATCTATGTCATTGCTTAGCTATTCACATATTCACATCCATCCACATCCATCCACACATCCTTAACTAAAATTCATCACTCTTATATATCTGTATCATGATTTGATGCATTTAGGTCAGCATCCAAGAAGTGAAATGTGTACATAGAAAGATGTAGCTTGTCGGCTCAATCCAATGCACTATATGTTATGCGGACCCAAATCTTTCCCCAAACATGTTCATATAGGTTGGCTCTAATCATTCAATCACTTAAATAGATCCTTCACACACTATCTCTTCTTCATACAATGATTTATTATACTAGTCATCCTATTCCTAAGAGCATGCTTAACAGGTTCATCTGTAGTCTTACAATTTTTATTGCGGATCACAAAACACTTCCAAAATGATATCAAGGACTTTTTACAAATTCCCAATCTTACCCTCAAAAGTACAAGTCATGATATCATCTTGCTGGGGAATGCGGGCAATCAGAACTCAGACTCTATCTTTGTCAAACTCTATCAAACACTGTACCGATACTTAGTAGTTTACAACTATCTTTCCAGTGGACCTCAGATCTCACAACTCTAGAATTAGACACTTCATACAAGTGTTTACAACACCTTAAAATTCATAACAAAATACTTAATTGCAGAGGAAAACAAACCATTACAATGTGCCCTATTTACTATCTCTGCTATACCTCTGTTCACCTGGACTTAGTTATTTCTTCCAAATGACTTCTAGAGGAAGTCGAGACTTATTCTTTGGAACATAACACCTTCAAACACTTGTAAATATCATACCTAAGCCACATTTCTAGATCATCATCTACGGAAGCACACTAACCCACTGACTGTCTTTTACTCTATAAATACCCATACTTAGCCACTTCTGCCAACCAGATTTGTCAACTGGACCTGAATTCCAATGTAACCCTCCAGAGTTATCTCTTCCTATCATTGTGATAGGATCTCTAAGCCTTGTTGCCATCAATGACAACATACAAGTCCATATCGGAGCAGTGTCTCTTGCCAACACGAAGCACCCGAATCAAGAACCAAAGTGGATGGTGAAGAAGAAATTGCTACAAGGGCCTTGCCCTTCATTTCCCCTTATTGTTTTCTTTTGCCTTGTTAGACCCCTCATTTGAACTCTGTTTGATGGACTCATGAACACTGATATTATTCTTCTTAAGAATTTGTGTCAAGTGATCAATTTGTTTCTTCAAACATTTATGTTCATCATGACTAGGTCTTTTATAGTAGGCACATTGGACCTTCTATTTCTTAGGCTTGTTTCCCTTAGAAGGTTGGGTCTCATTGGTTTCTTTTGAAGAAACTAGTTTATGATCCTTCTTCTCCTTGCTATTCTTTTGTTTCTTATCCTTACTCTTATTGTTACTACTTTGTCCTTTCTATTATTTTGTGCCTTGGTTGGTAGCCAGGGCATGTGACTTAGAGGACTTAAGAGTGCCCATCTAGATTAGCTTATCCTATTCTTGAGTGAGAGAGATAGAAAAATCATCTAAAGATGGCATGGTGAATTGAGTACCAAGTGCACCCTTAGTAGCATAGAAGATAGAAACAAATACAAAATATTCTGAACTTAGCTCAGAGAGAATACTAAGAATCAATTGTTCATCTTTCTTTTCAATTCCACATTGTTTTAACTATAGCCTTAGTGACTTCAATTTTGTGAAGAAATCTTAGATTGTGTTGAAATTGTCTGGACTTAAACTAATTAGTTCATTTTCCAACATATGACCCCTCATTGAATCTTGTGTTCCAAATAGTGTTTCTAGCTTTGTCCAAATTTCATTTGGTGAATTTAAAGACTCAATGTGAAAGAGTAAATCAGGAGAAATAGACAAACATAATGTTCCATATGCCTCATCACATTTGTTAAACCACTTAGGCTTATCTTCATCTTTAGCAGGTTTAGTTTCAAGTCCCATTGTTATTGTATGTAATCCATCTTTCCTTAAGTGAATTGTCATGCATGATTTCCACTCAAAGTAGTTGTATGGAGTTAGGATAGGCACAGTTGTTTGATCCATGATGAAGAGATGTAGAAAATAAATGTCGAAAAGAAGAGAACACCACCAATGCAACCCCCCCTTTTTCACTCAATCAAAGAACCCCCCAAGAAAAAATGATTTTGGCACTTTATAATTAGTATGTTTACAAATTCCACTAGCAAGAAGTACTTAGTGGTCTTGATTTCAATGCATTACAAACCCTCACAAATTGGGTGTATGTTGAAAGTACAATACTAGAACTCTGCCAAGAAAAACTAACAACACCACTATGATCTACTCAAAAAATCATGTACTTTCCAAAAAGAATTGCCTCAATATGAGGTTGTATGTGAAAGTTATGATCCTATGAAGTTCCAAAATGTGGGAACTGAGCAACGTCACTTTGTGAGAATCTGCAATTTCTAGGAAAACCATGCACAAAAACCAAGAATTATCTTCACCACTGTGAAGAGAGTGGAAAAATAACCAAAGTAAAAAGAAAAAGAAGCTCAAGAAAAGGAGCCAAAATAATCCAGAACAGAGCCTCCGAAGTTCAACACCAAAAGAGAAAACTCCAACGGAGAGGGGGTAGATAGCAAAAGTTCAACCTCTGCCAAAAATGATGCTAAGTTTAGTCATCTACCAAATGTGGAGATTTCCTGCCAAATGTTAAATAGATCTGCCAAAACAGACAGATTGCTAAATTCTGTGTCAAATATAGTATTGCTGCTAATTATAGCCCAAGTGTAGTAAAATGCTAAAATGATAAAAAGTAGTTTAAAATTGGCACAAATGCCAAGGCAAGGAGTGCATATCTGAGGTGGACATCACAAAATGCTGGCAGAAATTAACAAAGGCTGAATGAAAGCAATTAGGTAATGGGGGGCTGACCCACACCCTATGTACAGGGGACCACAACCTTGAAAAGGGTCTGTGTAGTGTACTACGTTGGTGACCTTTTCACAAAAAGCTACATCCTTTTATTAATGGCTATTCTCTTTGATTTGAAGCACTTTAAAAGTGCTTAATGTAAATATTTTTAATTTTTCAAAATTGTATATAGTTTTTTTAATTTTTAATGCAATATAAATATTGTTTAAAAAACAAAACCCTGTAGTACAATTTGATATAGATTTTTGAAATTTGTAAAGGGAAAACAAAAAATGCAGTACAAATTTGATAAATTTTTACATAGGGTTGCACCTCAAACTATGTGTTGGGGGCCAAGATGGCCTTCCGGCAAATTTTTTTTGTTTTTCTAACTCCTGACACCAAAATAGGACATGTAATATATCAAAATTCATCTATGAGGCCTCCTAAATGCAATGTAAAGGTCCTTTTGGCCTGAAAATGCTCCGATTCAAAGTTGATTTTTAGATCTGAGCACAAAACCCTAGTTCCGCAACTGTGTCAAATGATCTCCAATTTCTATGAAACAAAAGCCAAATTTGACTTTCTTGAGCCTCCTAGATGTGTTGGAACAACTAGAAATGCTGCCAATATTACCAAAAATGCTACAATCACCTAGAAATCACAAAACAAATATGCAACCCTCGATATTAAAATGTTTCCTTCAAACTTTTATGATTCTCCAGATCACCAAAGAAGCAAGAGAAGACCATACTGGGTTTTTCAAAAACCTAAAACAAAGTTTTATTAGTGCCCCCCCCCAAAATTTCTCAAATATGGAAACTAAACTCTACTCTTGCACATAGAAAAGCTTTGATACCATGTCAGAATCTGAAAAGATGATTAACCCAAAAAACTAGTGCAAAAGAGTAGATATCTAAACTATGAATGTAAATGATATGAAATCAAAATAGCAACACAAAGTTAGTCTCCAAGAGAGGAATGCAAATGCTAGAAGAAAAATAGCATTAAGAGGATGAAAAAACAAAATATACGAAATACAAGCTAGGTAGCATGCTTATATAGACCAGGGAGAGGGAGGAGGTGGCAACACCGACCAATGAGGAGCAACCATCTATCGGACTAACTATAGAAAAGTATCTTCCCAAGATAGCTAATGGATGCTCACATGTAGGAGGGTGACACCTCACAATCCTCTCACCTAATAAGACATGCTTTATTAACCTAAGCAAGATTAATAAAAGTGTAGGAAAAACCTAGAAATAAAGGGAAAACTAAATAACCCAACTAGGAAATAAAAACGTACACTAACAAAGAATACATACACTATAACATCAAATGGGAAGAGAACTACCTTGATTCCTTTGGAAGATGATCCTAAGAGTGAAATATGTGGGAATGCTAGAATCTATTTGGTAGATGGAAGAAAATTTTTGGATGGTTTGAGACATGAGAACATGTGTTATGCTCTGATTCCTAAGAATCCTGAAACATTGAAGAAGGAGACTGAAGAATCACAACTGAAGGAGATAAAAGAATTGCTGACAAAATATGAAGACATAATATCAAACAACATACCTGAACGAATGCCACTAATTAGGAGTATCAGTCATCACATGGATCTTATATATTGAGCTAGTTTGCCTAACAAAGCAAAACATAGAATGACACTAGTAGAGAATGAAGAACAGAATAGACAGATACACGAGTTATTGAGGAAAGGTTTGATTAGAGAAAGTTTGAGTCCTTGTGAAGTACCTACAGTGTTAACACCTAAGAAAGATGGAGAATGGAGAATGTGTACAGACTCTAGAGCAATAAACAAGATCATAGTTAAGTATAGATTTCCTTTACCTAGGATGGATGATATCATGGATTGTTTGAGTGGAGAAAAATATTTTAAAAAGATAGATTTGAAGAGTGGATACCATCATATCAGAATCAGAGAAGGAGATGAATGGAAGACTACTTTCAAAACAAATGAAGGACTGTATGAGTGGTTAGTGATGCCTTTTGGATTGACGAATGCACCTAGCACTTTCATGAGATTGATGAATAAAGTTCTAAAGAAATTCTTGGGTAAGTTTGTTATTGTATACTTGGATGATATTCTGATTTTTAGTAAGACAAAAGAAGAACATTTGAAACACCTTAGACAAGTTTTACAGAGGTTGAGAGAGTTGAAATTGATAATAAAACTTAAGAAGTGTAGTTTCATGAAGGAAGAATTGGCATACTTGGGATTTGTGACTTTTGTGGAAGGATTGAAGATGGACCCTGAGAAAGTGAGAGCAATTGCTGAATGGCCTACATTAGAGAGCATTGGAGAAGTTAGATCATTTCACGGATTGGCTAGTTTCTACCAGAAGTTCATCAAAAAATTTAGTTCAGTTTGTAACCCTATGATAGAGACAATGAGATTATGATGCAAGTGGGAATGCAATAGGAGTAGTGTTAAGTCAAGAAGGTAGGCCTATAGCATATTTCAGTGAAAAGTTGAATGATGCAAGGAGAAGATATTCAATTTATGATCAAAAGTTCTATGTCATAACTCAAGCCTTGAAGAAGTGGAGACATTACTTGTTGCCTAAGGAGTTTGTGTTGTATACAGATCATCAAGATTTCCAACATTTGAATAGTCAAGGCAAGTTGAATTAGAGACATATGAGATGGGTAGAGTTCATGCAGAGTTATACATTTGTATTGAGGTGTAGGAGTGGGAAATCAAATAAAGTAGCAGATGCATTGAGTAGGAGAAGGAACTTGCTGATAGAAATGAGAGTTAAAGTGTTGGGATTTGATGAATTGTAGAACATGTATGATGAAGATCTAGATTTTTCAAAACCTTGGAAAGAATATAAGGAACCTATCCTGACAAATAGAAGTAAGTGGTTGGATTATTTCATTTAGGAAGATATGTTGTTCAAGGGAAATTAGTTGTGCATACCTATAAGTTCAATGAGAGATAACTTGATCAAGGAGAAACATAGCAGAGGATTGGAAGGACATTTTGGCATTCATAAGATAGTGGCTTTGGTGAGTGAAAATTACTTTTGGCCTCAAATACATAAGGATGTTAGGAAATTTGTGCAGAGTTGCAAAGTTTGTCAAGTTGCAATAGGGAGTAGTCAAAATACTAGATTGGATAAGCCTTTGACAGTACTAGAGAGACCTTAGGAAGACATAAGCATGGATTTTTTAATGGGATTTCCTAAGACACAAAGAGGACATGATTCAATATTTGTAGTGGTAGACAGATTTTCAAAAATTGTACATTTCATACCTTGTAAGAAGACAACCGATGCAGTGCATGTAGCTGACCTATTTTTCAAGGAGATTGTGAGATTGCATGGATTACCTAAGAGCATAATTTCAGATAGAGACACTAGATTTCTTGGATACTTTTGGAAGACACTTTGGAAGAAGATGAAGATAGATTTGAAGTTCAGTTCAACATTTCATCCAAAGACTAATGGATAGATAGAGGTAGTAAATAGGAGTTTGGGAAACTTGTTGAGATGTTTAGTTGGAGAGAAGGCAAGAAGTTGGAATTTGATTCTTTCACAAGCAGAGTTTGCATACAATAATTCAATGAATAGGAGTATCGAAAGAACACCTTTTGAGATTATTACTGGAGTAAACCCTAGAGGAGTGGTAGAATTAAGAGATCTTAGTTTGGAAGATAAGAAAAGTGCAAAAACAGAAGAATTTATAGAACATTCGGAGACAATGCATAATCAAGTGAAGAAACATTTAGAAGATATGAACAGTAAGTATAAGGAGAAGATAGATGAGAAGAGGAGATATAAATAATTTGAAGTTGGAGATGAAGTAATGGTATACTTGAGAAAAGAAAGGTTTCTAGTTGGGACATATAACAAGTTAAAGATGAAGAAGTTTGGACCTTGTAGGATACTCATAAAGTTTGATTTAGGAAATGCATATGAAGTGGAATTACCAGAGACATTGGGTATATCACCTATTTTTCAACATTGTAGACCTATACCAGTATCATGAAGTAAAGTTTAGTGACAACATTGAAGAAGGCTTGAAAAAGTAGTTACCACAACAAGCTCCAAAGTAGATTGAAGACATTTTGGATAGCAGAGTTGGACACAGCACCAGAGGAAGACAATACAAAGAATATCTTGTGAATTGGAAAGGCAGACTAGAAGAAGATTCATCATGGATTTCTCAAGCTGAGGTAGACCGCCTTGGTTTTCCTCTAGCCCCAACAAAGTGAGGGACTCACTTTCTAAATAACCTTGGATGTCTAATGTAGGAGCATCCCTGGTTCAAGAGCAATCTTGCATCAACCAAAAACATTTACATTTCAGTTTGTTTGTAGTTTAGTTTATTTCCTTTCATTTTTGAGTTCAATTTAGGTAGTTTAGTTAGTAGTAGTTTCTATATTGTTGTCTGCATTCTACCATAGTTGCATCTTAGACCTTGTAGAGTTGGATTTAACATATAGATTCATTCATCCACAACATATCCAAAATTTAGAGCATTTAGATCAAGTACCAAAAAGATATCGCTATCAGAAGATCGACTGTTTTCTCAGAACAGAGCATCTTGGCAGTCTCAGACAATCAGCTAAAGGAGAAGACTTGCAGAGCATTTCATAACCTTAGAAGCTTAATGACACACCATTCCATGTTATTTGGTTCATATCCAACCTTCCCCAAGATCTGCATATCATTCCATTCACTTGCGGAGGAGTTCTATTCATTTAGGTCTGACCTATCTGTGTACACACGTTACAACTCTTCATTGGAGTTTATGATCTTCCTTAACTGACGCAAAAGAATATTATGTTCTAAATATGATATATAATGATGTAATAGATCCCTAGGAAAGGAGGGATCAATAATTTAGAAGTTGATAGTTTGGATTTTGCACGAAGGAGCCCCAAAGCTATATCCTATACATATTCTAATATTTTGTAATCAGGCTTGTGAGACCTAATTGCAAGCCCGCATGTAGCTAGCCAATTTGTATTTGAATTCTATGATACACTGAATGATTGAATCTACATTTTCTTTACATCTTTGAGTTGTTTCCATTGTGTTTACTCTAGCTGCATGGTCTGGTTAGTTCTCTTTGAGGACCCTCCTAATCGTGATTACACCAATACCTTTTGGAAGCCCTAATGTTTTGCCTCCCTACAAGGCTCTAAGTTTGCACTTCCATTTTATATTTTGGGTCTGATTTTACACTTACAAAAATTGTATTTTGGGTTTGATTTTGCACTTACAACATTTTGTAATCTTTGTCTAAGCTTGCACTTGCAAACATTGCATTTTGCAATTTGTCTTTGAGTTTGCACTTTTAAAAATGGCATTTTGAATACCTTAATTTAAATATATCCTTTGGTATTGGTATGAAGAATGTTTGGCAAAGGTTACAAATCTAGATTTACATGCTTTTTGTAAGCCCTGACATTTTTCTTCCCCACAAGAGTTAATTCAAATCTGAGTTTGCACTCATAAGAATTGCATTTTACAATTCAAGTATGAATTTGCACTTGTAGAAATTGTATTTTGAATCTTTCGACTCTAAAGCCTAAATCCTAAGACTCTATAAACACAAAAATCAAAGTGTTAGAACCTTTAATGTTAAAATGTTTTAATTAAATTTAAAGTTTAAATTTTTAGCTATCGAATTAAAAAATTTAACTTTTAAACTTTAAATAATAATAAATTCAAACACATAAAGAAGAATAATAAATGTTTCATCTATTTAAAATTTAAATTTAAATACTAGATTTAAATTTCACTGCAAAGTTAAACTTTTAAACAATTTTATGATGGTCGATACTCAAGTTTAATTAAATACATCTTCAACAAATGTTGGATGCAATTGAAAATGAGATTTCATGGATCAAAATTTAACACTCTTCAAATGTTATGACAATTTGACCTAATTCTAAAAGGCATTCTTGAATTTGAAACTTTGACAACCAACTCAATAATTAAATGCGACATGAAAATTTTAGGGTTTAAACATAATTGCAAGCAAAGTAAACAAATTGAATTGTAATGCAAATTGACTGTGACCTCCAATGATGCAAGGAAAATTTAAATGTTTTAGGTGATAGGTTAAATTCATGACTATAGACTTCTACTACAATGAGAAAACTCAATCACATGGACATACTTCCTTGTGACAATGTGACAAAGATGATAATAAGGTGTACAACCACCAATTACACTTAAAAACATGTGATAACCTTCATACTAATGAAAGCTACACCACACAAGACTCAAGAATGAAAATACAAGTCAACATATCAAATATGTGAAACCAAACCAAATTTTGAAAAGCAAAGTGAAGGGGTCAATACAATGTTATAGGGTCATTAGATAAAGGGTTATAATGAATATCTAGGGCAAATTACAAACTGGGTTCAAAACCTAGTATGTAAACTTACAAATGTTGATGAATCCCAAAACCAAATTATTTTTATCTTAGAAATTATGTCAAGCACTCTATCTACGCTTGACATGTTACACATACATATCACCCATTTTGGCAAAAGTATGAAGGTTATGAAATTTGGCTTCAACCTACCAATTGCCTTGGCTTAAAAGTTTCCAAATCCCTGTGAATAAATCCATTTTGAGTAGATTTGATGGTCATGGAATTTGATGAGACATCATTTCTTTGAGGTATTCATGGCATTGAGACATCATATTGGCTATGCTTATTTCTTTGCATTTTGTCAAGGAGTCACAACCTTGCTATTTTTGGTTCCTCTTTGTATAAAATGTAAACTAGAGCATCTCCAACTATAATACCTAACAAAAATATGCCTTAATACTTTGAGAAATGGCCAAACCCTAATTCAGAGCTATTCTTTGATAATGGTATGAAGAATGTTTGGCAAAGGTTGTAGATCTAGCTTTACATGCCTTTTGCAAGCCGTGGTGTTTTGCCTCCCTACAAGGGTTAATTCAGGTCCGAGTTTACACTTGCAAAAATTGCATTTTGTATATTGGGTTTGAGTTTCCACTTTAAAAAATTGCATTTTGTATTTTTGGGTCTAAGTTTGCACTTAACAACATTTGTATTTTTGGTCTGAGTTTGCACTTGCAAACATTACATTTTGTAGTTTGGCTCTGACTTTGCACTTGTAAATTTTGCATTTTGAATGCCTTAATTCAAAGTTATCCTTTGGTATTAGTACCAAGAATGTTTGGAAAAGGTTGCAGATCTAGTTTTACATGCTTTTTGCAAGCCTCAATGTTTTGTCTCCCTAAAAGTGTTAATTCAGGTCCTAGTTTGCACTTGCAAAAATTACATTTTGTATTTTGGGTTCGACTTTGCATTTATAAAAATTGTATTTTACAATTCTGGCTTAAGTTTGCACTTGCGAACATTGGATTTTACAATTCGGGTCTAAGTTTGCACTTGTAGAAATTGCATTTTGAATCCTTCCACTTTGATGCCTAAATCCTAAGACTCTATAAACACAAAAATCAAAGCATTAGAACATTTAATGTTAAAATGTTTTAATTAATTTAAAGCTTAATGTTTAGCTATCAAATTAAAAATTTTAAAATTTAAACTTTAAATAATCATAAATTCAAACACAAAAATAATACTAATAAGTGTTTCATTTATTTAAAATTTAAATTTAAATATTAGATTTAAATTTTTACTGCAAAGTTAAACTTTTAAAGAATTTTATGATGATGGATAATCAAGTTTAAGCAAATGCAACTTCAACAAATGTTGAATGCAATTGAACTCAAGATTTCATGGATCAAAATTTAACATCTCTTCAAAAGTTATGATAATTCAATGTAATTCTAAAATGCATTCTTGAATTTGAAACTTTGACAACCAACTCAATAATTAAATGCGACATTAAAATTTTAGGGTTAAAACATAATTACAAGTAAAAGAAACAAATTGAATTGTAATGCAAATTGACTGTGACATCCAATGATGCAAGGAAAATCTAAATGTTTTAGGTGATAGGTTAAATTGATGACTACATGCATGTAGATACATGAAATGAGACTTCTACTACAATGAGCAAACTCAATCACATGGACACACTTCCCTCTGATTGTACACTCACAAACATGACTCAATAGCCTGGGGTAGTTGAAACAGCTTTGGAAAGTACATGGACCCCTCTAATTGCCATAGGGTGAACCTCCACATCTCTCTCTCTCTCTCTCTCTCTCTCTCTCTCTCTCTCTCTCTCTCTCTCTCTCTCTCTCTCTCTCTCTCTCTCTCTCTCTCGTGGAAGTAACTAGTCGAGAGGAGGTGAGACTGTTGCAAGTATGTGCCTGATCGATGTTGTCGTTGATGTCAACATATCCTTGTTCTCATTAGTGTCAACTATATCTTATTCTATTACTTGCTTAGAAGACTTGTATGTTGAGGATATTAAGAAAATTAGCCTCTGTGGAAGAAACAAGTGAGTTATAGAGAAGTGCAGTACAAACAGTGAGTTGTATGCTGAAGAACAGTCCAGTAAACTGCTCCACATTTATTTCTACTTCAAGATCATGGTCTACATATTAGAAGTAAGTTAGAGATATGTTTGAGGTTTCTACATTCTAGGTTTGAGCCATCTACACGAAGATCTGAGTGAGTTGTGTTCACCAAAGTGAAACCTACTTTTTTTGTAGGTTCAGTTGAGACAGGAATAGAGTATTATGCTCCGCATTCCTCTACACTAAAATATTTGGCTCTGCGGTTCTAGAGGGAAGTCTGGGATGATTATAAGTGCCTACAGTTGCAATGGTTCATGGTTTGGTGGTCCGCAAGCTATCTTTCTTTTATGACAGTTGAAGACATAGAAGTTCATCATGTGTTCTGGTGAGAAGATTCATATGAACAAAGTGGTTAAGGTTCATGCGTTTGCTCCTAATGATTATAGCATGCTTGTGGATGTCTCCTAATCATGTTCCTATTTGGACTCTAGTCTGCGTTAAGAAATTGTGATGGTGTGTGAAGATTGTTCCCAGATAATGTAGCATGTAACCAATCTTGGCCAACTTGGTTGATCCCAGCGATTGCAGAGATCTCTATAAGATTGTGGAAGCATTTTGTGGCATAAAAGATCATGTTTGAGTCCAAACTAAGGCATGGAAAGATCCACATTTCATTTCCTTTGCACATTGTTGTAATAGGTTAGGACCTATTTTGTAAATGTTTGTAATACCAACCTTGGAGATTGTTCCAATGGTTGATGATTGTGATGCTGACCTTGATGATCATTCCAAGGTTGATGTAGTGTATAAATACTTGTAGTTGAGTCATGGAAAAGGTGTCCTTGAGAAAAAATGAAAAGATATTAAGAAAGGTCTAGAGGCAAAGCAGAGAGGAGGTAGAGGAAATAAGAGGAATAATAGAGTAGAAGAAGAGCAGAGCAGAGAAAGAGTAGAGCAGAGGAAGAGTAGAGTAGAGGAAGAGCAGAGTAAGGGAATTATTGTGCTTCATTTGCAAATATAGAAAGGTGTTGATCATGGTAGTGAGTCTGGTAGTAAGCCACTAGTAGGGTTTAACATCCCTTATTATAATCTTGCTAGGTTTAGGGTTGCGGCAGTGAGCCTGCTAGACCTAGTTATTCTTCATGGCAGTAGGCTAGTATGTTTAGTCCTGTGGAGTGACCAAGCCTGAACATCATAAGATTGAAATATATATTGAGAGCTAATCCTCTCCATGGTTTTTCATTACCTTGGGGTTTTCCACGTAAATATGGTGTCTCTTGTATTTGATGTTGTATCTTTGGTTAAGTTTCTGATTTCATGCACTCATTGTTAAACTATAATAATTGTGGATAAGTGATGAATGTTTTAATTTCAGAAAGTGTTTAAGTTTTTGTGACAACTGATTCACCCCCCTCTCAGTTGTTTAGCACATATCAACAATTGGTATCAGAGCCAAGTTCCTCTGAAGAAAGTTCAATAGCTTGAGGAAGATCCAAAATGTCTTACAAGAAGGAAGTGTCGCATTTTGATGGAACTAATTATGTTCTCTGGAAGGCTTAGATGGAAAGCCATCTTCCTTCTCTTGGTTACAAAGTTTTTAAAGCTGCAGAAACAGAATACACCATACCTCCAAATGGTCCAATGATTGAAGACAAAATCAAAGAATATGAGATA
This sequence comes from Cunninghamia lanceolata, assembly GCA_027924645.1. NCBI lineage: Eukaryota > Viridiplantae > Streptophyta > Pinopsida > Cupressales > Cupressaceae > Cunninghamia > Cunninghamia lanceolata. Next base: position 1,821,448 of record BSBN01000650.1, on the reverse strand, counting down.
GCTATCAAAGCAAAGGATGCTCTACTAAGCTCATTAACCAACTCAATATTGATGAAAGTGGTGGATCTTAAAAATGCAAATAAGGTATGGGAAAAGTTGAAAATTCTATATGAAGGAGATGATTCTATGAAGGAAGCCAAGTTACAAAGTCTGAAAGTGAAATATGAAAGCTTGAACATGAATAATGATGAAAACATATCAGCTTTAATGCAAAGAGTTGATGAACTTGTTATAGGGATAAAAGCCATAGGCAGAACTCTCGAAGAAAAGGAAATTGTTATGAAAATTCTCAGATCTCAGCCCAAGTCCTATTGTCACAAGGTAGCCATGATTGAAGAATTCATGGAAGCAAAAACTATTAACATGGATTAGTTGCTTGGAAAGCTTACTGCTTTTAAAATGAGGGAGTTAGATGATGCTCTACCGAAAGTTGAGAGGGCCTTCAAAGCCAGTACTCCTGGAAGTACTTCTAGATCAGAAATGTATAAGATAGAATTTGATGATGAGTTAGATGAAGTTGAAGCCAAATTTGTGGATGGACTATAAAGAGGATCCAGTAAGTATAAAGGTAGACTTCCTTTCAAATGTTTTTTCTGTAGGTCATTTTGCTTCTAGATGTCCTGAAAGAATTAAAAGAAATAGAAGAAGATATGAGAATAGGCCTAGGACCCAAAATAAGTGTTATTATGTTGAAGATTTTGATGATGATGAAGGAATATTAGATAATGGTGAACGAGATAATGCTAGTTCCTCTATAAATGAATTCTTGTTCATTGCTATTAAGGAAGATCTTGTGTCTACTAATTCTCCTAGTTGTGTGAAGGAAGAAAAACCATTGGAAAGTGATTTGGCTACTCAGGTCATTAAGGACAAGGATGAGTGGGTTATTGATAGTGGTTGCTCTCACCACATGACTGGTGACAAAAGTAGGTTTGTAAGTTTGGAAAGATATGATGGTGGATTGGTTAGGTTTGGAGATGATACAGCTGGTAGGATTTGTGGAAAAGGATCTATTTCTTTCGATGGCAAGCATAATACTGAAGATGTCTTGTATGTGAAAGGATTAAAGCACAATCTTCTAAGTGTGGTTCAAATGTGTGATAATGGCTATGACTTAAGCTTCAAGGACAATGGATGCAAGATTAGGGAAAGCTCCAGAATAGTCATTGCAACAGGTAAGAAGACCAAAGGTAATATCTATCACTTGAAAGGAACCGAGAACTATTGCTTGTTGACTTAGATTGATGAGAGTTGGTTATGGCATAGAATGTTGGGTCACATAAATTTTGATAATATTATGAAGATAAGTACTGCACAGATTGTTAAAGAGTTGCCTAAGCTTGTGAAGCCTACTAATTTGGTTTGTAAGGAGTGTCAATTTAGGAAACAGACAAGAACAAGTTTCAAAAGCAAAGACCAATCAGTTGCAAGACTACTTGATCTAGTGCATACAAATTTGTGTGGACCTACCAGAGTAAGAAGTTTGCAAGGAGATAGGTATTTCATGTTGCTCATTGATGATTATTCTAGAATGACTTGGGTCACCTTTTTGAAAGAGAAATCTAAAGCTCTAGATAAATTCAAGGCATTTAAGGCAATGGTTGAAAATGAGATGGATTTGAAAATCAAATGCTTGAGATCTGATAGAGGAGGAGAGTTCACATCAAATGAATTCAAATTTTTTTGGGAAGAACATGGAATAAAAAGACAGCTATCTACACCCAGAACTCCATAACAAAACAGAATTGTTGAAAGGAAAAATAGAATAGTTCAAGAAGCTACTAGAACCATGATGAAGGAAGATCATCTTCTAGAAGCATATTGGAGAGAGGCAATTCACACCACAGTATATATCCTAAATAGAGTCCAAGTAAAAGGTAATAGTTCAAAAACTCCCTATGAATTGTTGCATGGTAGAGTTCCTACTATGAAATATTTTAAAGTTTTTGGTAGCAGATGTTATATCAAAAGAGAAGAAGATTTAGGCAAGTTTGATGCTAGATGTGATGAAGGAATCTTCCTTGGTTAGTTCACCAAGAGTAAGGCCTACTGGTACTGTAATAATAGGCTGAATAAGATCATTCAAAGTGCAAATGTTAAAGTTGATGAATGTAAGGAAAGGTCTTCAGAATCAAGTGGATATGAGTTAGATGATCCAGATCTTTCAGAAGTGGTACAACATGAAGACAACATAGATGAAGAAGAACAAGCTTTGGCAAGTGCTACCAAAACTCCAAGATATGTAAGAATCAGTCATTCTAAAAATCAAATCATAGGAGATAAGAGCAAAGGGATCTTAACCAGAAGAAAAGATGCAGAAGAACAAGTAAATTTCTATCTGATTTCTTACAAAGATGAGAATTGGATAAAGGCTATGGAAGAGGAATTGATGCAGATAGAGAAGAATCAGACTTGGGATCTTGTTCCTAGACTAGCAGACAAGGATGTAATTGGTACAAAGTGGGTCTTTAGAAACCAAATGAATGAGAATGGTGAAGTGGTAAGAAATAAAGCAAGGTTGGTATGCAAAGGATACGCTCAAGTTGAAGGAATAGACTTTGAAGAAACTTTTTCTCTAGTAGAAAGGATTGAAGATAAGAATGTTTCTAGCTTTTGTAGCATACAAAGATTTCAAGGTTTATCAAATGAATGTAAAGTCTGCCTTCTTAAATGGAGAGTTGGAAGAGGAAGTCTATATTGAACAACTAGAAGGATTTCAGTCATTAGAACAATGGGATGTGGTATGCAGATTGAACAAAGCATTGTATGGATTAAAACAAGCTTCCAGGGCATGGTATGCATGGTTTGATAGGTACCTGATACATATAGGATTCAGTAAAGGTACTATAGAAAGTAATCTCTACTTCAAGATCAATGATGAACAAACCCTGATTTTTGCAATTTTTGTTGATGATATTATTTTTGGAGGCAATTAAGGTATGTGCTTAGTTTTTACTAGAGAAATGCAAAGTGAATTTGAAATGTCTATGTTTGGAGAGATGAACTTATTTTTAGGTTTGCAAATAAGTCAATCAGATAAGGGTATCTTCATTTCTCAGTCTAAGTATGTGAAAGAGTTGTTAAAGAAATTTGGGATGGAAGACTCTAAACTAGTATACACACCTATGATAACTAGTTGTAAGTTGAGGAAAGATGATAACTCACCCATGGTAGACCAGAAAAAGTATAGATCTATTATTGGAGGATTACTTTATTTGACTCAAACTAGACCTGACATAATGCATGTAGTGTGTCTTGTAGAAAGATTTTAGGCAAAACCCAAGGAATCACATGTGATGGCAATTAAAAGAATTGTAAGATATTTAAAAGGCACAATAGATTATAGTTTGTGGTACCCTAAGGACTGTGACTTTACTCTTAGTGCATATACTAATGCAGATTGGGTCAGAGATGTGGATGATAGAAAAAGTAGAAGTGGGGGTGCATTCTTCTTGGGAAAAAGATTAGTATCTTGGCTAAGAAAGAAACATGATTCAATAGCCCTGTCTACTATAGAGGTAGAATATATTGTAGCAGCATGCAGTTGCACTCAAGGGTTATGGATGAAGCAGACTTTGAAGGACATTAAAGTTGTGTATGAAGAACCTATTGCAATCTTTTGTGACAACACAAGTGCCATAAACATATCAAAGAACCTAGTGATGCATTCAAGGACCATGCACATATCCATTAGGTGTCATTTCCTAAGAGAAAAAGTGACAGGGAATGAAGTGAAGTTAGAGTATATTTCTACCAAGGATTAGATTGTAGACATCTTTACCAAGCCTTTGCCTTAGGATACTTTTGAGTATCTAAGAGAAAAGTTAGGGGTCATAACCCCTCCTACTCTAAACTAAGATGAACAATAGTGCATCAGTCCAGAGGTGTTCAGAGGTCTAGATTGGTACTTTTTAGGGCTACTTCTAAGGGGGAGTAGTCAAAGAATTTAGAAGAAAGATTAGATCATAACAGAAGAGTGCAAGTATGTACCCTTTGCCATTGATGTCAAAGGGGCAAAGAAGTCATGTGAAAAACTTAGAGTGCAGATGTGTAAAAGAAAGGGGGAGAATTTTGGAGAAAGAAGGAAGTGTAGGTGTGTAAAGAGAAAGGGGAGAATCTTGTCTTGATGGTTGTTGTAGTTTTTCACATCATATGTTGCCATCAATGACAAAGGGAGAGATTGTTGCAAGTATGTGCCTAATCAGCAGTGTCATTGATGTCAACATATCCTTGTTCTCATTAGTGTCAACTATATATTATTATATTACTTGCTTAGAATACTTGTAGGTTGAGGATATTGAGAAAATTAACCTCTCTAGAAGAAACAAGTTAGTTATAGAGAAATGCAGTACAGACAGTGAGTTGTATGCTGAAGAATAGTCTAGTAAACTACTCCACATTTATTTTTGCTTCAAGATCATGGTCTGTAGATTGGAAGTAAGTTAGAGATATGTCTGAGGTTGCTACATTTTGAGTTTGAGCCATCCACATGAAGATCTGAGTGAGTTGTGTTCACCAGAGTGAAACCTACTTTTTCTGTAAGTTCAGTTGGGACAGGAAGAAAGTGTTCTGCTCCACATTCCTCCGCATTAAAGTATTTAACTCTATGGTTCTAAAGGGAAGTTTGGGATGATAATAAGTGCCTACAGTTACAATGGTTCATGGTTTGGTGGTCTGCAATCTATCTTTCTTTTATGACAGTTGAAGACAGAGAAGTTCATGTGTTCCGGTGAGAAGATTCCTATGAATAAAGTGGTTAAGGTTCGTGTGGTTGCTCCTAATGATTATAGTGTGTTTGTGGATGTCTCCTAATCATGTTCCTAGCTGGACTTTGGTCTGCATTAAGAAACTGAGATGGTGTGTGAAGATTGTTCCTAGATAATGTAGCGTGTAACTAGTCTTGGCTGACTTGGTTGATCCCAGCGATTGTGGAGATCTCTGAAAGATTGTGGAGCATGTTGTGGCATGGAAGATCATGTTTGAGTCCCAACTAAGGCATGGCATGATCCACATTTCATTTCCTTTGCACATTGTTGTAATAGGTCCGGACCTATTTTGTAAATGTTTGTAATACCGACCTTGGAGATTGTTCCAATGGTTGATGATTGTGATGCTGACCTTGATGATCATTCCAAGGTTGATGTAGTGTATAAATACTTGTAGTTGAGTTGTGGAAAAGGTTTCCTTCAGTGAAAATGAAAAGATATTAAGAAAGGTCTAGAGGCAGAGCAGAGAGGAGGTAGAGGAAAGAAGAGGAAGAGCAGAGTAGAGGAAGTGCAAAGCAGAGGAAGAGAAGAGCAGAGGAAGAGAAGGGGAAGAGCAGAGTAGGGGAATTATTGTACTTTAGTTACAAATGTAGAAAGGTGTTGATCATGGTAGTCAGTCTAGTAGTAAGCCACCAGTAGGGTTTAACAGCCCTCAGGGTTTAATAACTCTTATTGTAATCTTGCTAGGTTTAGGGTTGAGGCAGTGAGCTTGCTAGATCTAGTTGTTCCTCATGTCAGTAAGCCAGTATATTTAGGCCCATGGAGTGACCAAGCCTGAACATCATTATTTCAAGATTGCAATATATATTGAGAGCTAATCATCTTCATGGTTTTTCCCCACCTTGGGGTTTTCTACGTAAATTTGGTGTCTCTTGTGTTTGATGTTGTATCTGTGGTTAAGTTTCTAGTTTCATGCACTTATTGTTAAACTATAATAATTGTGGATAAGTGATGAATGTTTTAATTACAGAAAGTGTTTAAGTTTTTGTGACAACTAATTCACCCCCCCTCTCAGTTGTTTGATGCATATCAATAGAGACATGGGGGTGGTTTTGCTTTCTTGAGAGCTAGACTTCATGGAGAGTGGTCGGCTAGTCCTGGGGCCTTTCTTGTGTATTGATTCTAATTTGGTGCTTTGTGATCATTGTGGTTGAAATAACTATATGACTCGAAGGGTCACTAGTCACTATTCTTTTGTTTGGATTCTGAAGATTCCAACATTGAGTTGGTTGACAATTGCTCTCATTTAACCTTCTATTAAGTTGTAGTTGTTCTTCAAATTATTGGATGATGAGTTGTGTTTGGAGTAACCTCAACCTGTGTTGTTGTTCCTGAACTATTAGTTGATCGTGTTGTGATCTAGGGTGAACTTTTTTAATCTCTTTGAGGATTTCCCTCACCCACTTGCCTCTAAGCCCAGGGCACATTTGTGAGCCCAAATTGAGAGAGAGTTGGTTGTAGTTAACCTTGATTTGACTTAAGGTTTGACTTATGGTTTATGACCTAAGGTTTAACTTGCTTTTCTTTGTGTTGGTTGACTAGTGTTGACCTTGTGTTAGAATCAAGGGTTTGACTAATATTGATCTAGTGATGAAATCAAGAGTTTGTAATCTTCTTGTGATACTGATGTTTTTGTGTGCTTTTGGGTTTTTGAATGCATGGAAGCCTATATGAATGAAAAACAATATTTTGTGCTTTTTTCAGATCTTTATGAAAGGAAAGTATTTTTTTAATCTAGGAATTGAAATATGTATGTAATCTAGAATGTATTTAACTAATGCAATCTAATCTATGTTTTTGTTTGGTTTTCTGGATATTTGGATTAATTACTCTAAGAAATGAAATTACTTTGGAATAAACTAAGCTAAAGAACTTTGAAAGAAAACTAATCTAACAATGCAAATCCTATTTAACCTATCAAGGAAACTGCAACATTCAATTACTATTCCCAAGAGAAATTTTAGGATTCAACTAATTACTATAAAAAATCACTAAAGAACCTAGAATGTGAGATGCATGAGCCTCCACTACCCTCAAGAATCCTTCTATCAGCAACCTCTTTGTCCTCTTGCAGTAGCAAAGATGTCCTCTTAGAAATAATAGGGAAGGGATGCAAAAGAGCTTTAGAAAACTTGAAACATGAGCACAATGTGTTGCAAGTATGTGCTAACTGGTGTTTTCATTGATGTTAACATGTTTGTCATTGGTGCCAATTGTATCTTTTGATATTGTTGTTTACCAATTGATTGAGCTATCATATTAAGGACACTGAGTATTTTGCTCTGCATTTCCTCTGTGTTGAAGACCAGAGTATGAGATTTACATATGATTTAGATAAGTGTTTGAAGATGCTAAATCTAGAATTTGGTGGTCTAGATCACTGTGCAGCAAAAGTTATATTCATCAGTTTGAAGATTGTGCCTAACATCATTTGCAGTGTGACAGGAAGAAATTATTTTGCTCCACATTTCTCCATAGTTTGTATTTTGGTCTTGTAGTTCTAGACTTAAGTTTATAAGGTCCTTAAATATCTTCATTCCAAAGGATTTGTGATTTGGTGCTACGGAAAGAAAGTTATTGATTAGCAGAGTTTGACAGTGTTCGTTGAGAGCAATTTGTGATATGTTTTCAAGTGATATTTGTTGTCTTCAAGTGATATTTGTTGCAGATGGTTTTGTCAGCTCCCAGGTGACTCTATGTTGTTTGTAGATGTCTCCAAAATATATTTAAGGCACATGCTTGATCCACAAGCTATAATGAAGTTCTTAGAATCTTGTATTTAAGTATTCTTGATGTTTGTACTAGTTCTAGCTGACTTGGTTATTTCCACTTGTTGTAGAGGTGATTCGTGGATTGTGGAAGCATGTTGAAGTGTGTAAGGATGTGTTTGGGTCCAAGATATGACATGAAGTGTTCTTCCTTCATTTATTTGCTTCATAAGTTTGTTTAGGTCTAGATCTAATTTGAATTATGTATGTATGCCAACCTTGGAGATAGTTCCAATGGTTGTAAATTGTATTACTGACCTTCATGAATGTTCCAAGGTTGATGATTGGTATAAATATATGTAATGAATCTATGAGTGGTGTGAGAGTGTGCAAAGATGTGAAGATAAAGTGTGTGTGTGGTAACGGTAGAGCAGAAGAGATATATTGCGCTTCAATGGAACTAAACTTAGGCATGTTGTAGATGCTACTATATCAGTTCATGGCAGTGAGCCACCCCTGGCAATGAGCCTTTTTATAGTGAGTATTTTGGGTAGTGAGCCTCTTTCTTATTTGGTATTGTTACTACATTATATTGTGAGCTAACACTCATTGTGGTTTTTCCCTTTTATGGTTTTCCATGTAAAAATCTAGTGTTTGTGTGTGTATGGTGTTGATATCTTTATGTTTTGATTCTGCTATTCATGTTTAATCTTCACAATAGAATAAGGAGTTATAGTAAGTGAATGTGAATGTAATTTTGTTTAAAGAAGTTAAGGTTTTTGATACAACTGATTCACCCCCCTCTCAGCTCTCTTGTGCCTTCAACAATTGGTATTAGAGCCTAGTTCCTTGGAAGAAGTTTAATAGCTTAAGGAAGATCTTAGAGATTGAACACATGGAAAGTAAAAGGTATTCTACTCCTCCTGAAGAAGTTGATTCAACTAAAACTATAGAAGAAGAATGCACGCTTGCCAATGAAAAGAAATCAAAATTGCTCTTGAAGATCTTGAAAGGACTGAAATAGAAAATAGGGATTTGAAAGAAAATGTCAAGGAATCAGATGAGTATTGTTATGTCAAAAAATGCACCCTTGGGGACATTTTCCTTTAAGGTTTAACTCCCAGGTCTTTAGATTGCATTTAGAGCATCTTGCATGATAATTCAAACTCCCGATGAGAAAACCCTTGGGTCTTGTGACAAACAGGACCTAGGGGTGCTAATTTAATGATCCTTGAACAAAGACAAGGGGTAGACAAGGGTGTTAGCACCCTATTCCAGCCCTATTTTGGGTCTCCCCTAAATTCAAATGTCGGGTTTGTGACTGTTAATTGGTTTCCAAGCTGACATCATAAGTTTCAAACACAAAATTCTTGGTAGGAATCTTAATATTTACATATATAAGCATGTTTAGTTTATCATTTGCAAACTAGAAGATGTTTATGATTGTGAGCTATTGGCATACTTATGATTTTTATTGTGTTGTAGAGCATAGCATTGTTATTGTGTTTGTTTTTGTAGGTTGGATTTTATCTTCTCCTCATGGCATTGAAGAGCTTCTTCCTCCCATGAGATCTTCATCATCAAGGTGAAATTTATTATGTTTTATCATCATTGTCATTTAGATTTTTACCTCTATCCCATAAGGATACACACTCTCTCTCTCTGACAACAATGTTTGGAAGCCTTGAATGTCTCTTCGGGGCTTGACTGAGGCAAGCCTCTAAACACCACAACCCTCTCCCACACTCCTTTTGATTGCAGGTTACAAGTATCAAATCTAGAGAAAGTGGAGCTGTAGGGAAGATAAGTGGACATTGAAGATTCAAGATCTAAAAAGAAGCAGACACTGTGCGAGATTTAAAGACAAGGGTGCCATCAACATTGTCCTCCACCGTCAGATCATCAGAAACCAAAGACATAGAAAAGATCAGTGCCAGAAGGAGATCAAGAATCCACAAAAAAAGTTGTACCTTGGACTAGGACGCCATCACCATTGTCCACAACATTTCTATGCTCTGGACTGCAAAAAATATTGAGTTAAGGTTCTATGCCCTTTGTCTAATTCTAGTAGCATTTGTTGCAATTTGCAGATTTACTTACTTTTTTGCTTAAATTAGGGTTTCAAGAGCATAAAAGCATTAATTGGTAACTTTGTGTGACAACTTCTGAATTTCCTAGCAGAAAACCAAGTGGCAACCCAATATGATAGATGACTCTCCTCTCGATAAGAGAAGCACTTGGTTGAAAAGCCCTTGGAATGTTTTGTGGAAAGGAGGATTCAAACTAAAACAATCACATTCCAACAACCCCCTTTTCATCTTAAAAATTTTGGTGAACCCATGTTTAGAACGTTTTGGCACCTTTCTAAGTGTTGTTTCATAGATTTACATTCATTCATTTCATTGCATTCAAAAATTTACAAAAAAATTGATATATTTGAAAAAATTTAAAAATTTGCATTCTAGGGTTTGATTGTTGACATAGTTTGCATAAATTCAATTGTATTTAATTAATTCTCTAATTTTTACATCAGATCTAAAATTCATTATTTTCAATAATGCATTTGAAAAATTACAAAAAAATTGAAAAATTTGGAAAATTTGCAAAATTTGGCTTGCATTCCTATAAAATTTGAATCAATTGGCATCTAATTTCAACTAATTTCTATTATTTGCATTAGATTTGATCCAAAATATAGAAATTCATTATTTTAAATTCATTTGCATTGCATTTGCATGCTTGATTTGTTAGAAATTGCTTGAAATTTAGCATTTTTCATGAAAACCTAGTTTTGCATGAGCTAGGGTTGTAGTCAAAATCTTGTTTCAGATTTTACTACCTTGTTAAAACACTCATTAGGTCTTATTTCCAAATCTAGTGTTGCGTCATAGTGGCCTCCTTGCAAAATTTCATGTCTAGGGTTTGAAAACTTGTATTTTTTCACTAGATTTGGCCTTATCGTCTGGTTAAATTTGCACTCCAAGTGTGTTGGAAGGGATTTTGATGCACCAATTTTCTGTTATTAGGGTTATTATCTACTTCCTCTTCCCAATTTCCTTAGAACACCCTTTCTTTTGGGCATTTACATTGAAATTTTGGGAAAATTCGCATGTTTTTGCTATCTTTGCACTAGGGTTTGATCTAGAGTGGCACTATAGGCATGTTGTAATAGATTTTTTGACATTAGGTGGCTATTATTACTATTATAAGTTTTTTTCCATCATCATTTTCCTTACAACACCTGTTTCCCTACTCTTTTGTATTGAGATTTGGTGAAAAATCACATATTTTGGCCTATTTTCACTAAGTTTTGGCTTATCGACTTTCTAGAGTTGCTTCAAAAGCATGTTGTGAAAGGTATTTTTGCATTAGTGTATTTTTATTAGGCATATCATTTTCTTTCCCTCTTTAAAATCTTCACAACACCTCTTCTTTCATTTGTTTGCATTGAGAAAAGTTGAAAAATCAAGCATTTTAGAGCATATTTGACATTAGTTTTGCATTTGCCTTTTGCATAAGTTTTGGAAGATCTTGAAAATATGATTTGACATTTCTTTGCAAACTCACAACTAGCTTCTCAATACAATAATAATTCTAAGGTTTTTCCTAGGCCTCATTTGAACAGATGAGCCCCTGAGCTTGAAATAACATTCACACCTCATGACAAAGAAATGGTAGAAACCGAAGGGCCTCTTTATATTATGGTAAAGATAATGGAACACCCTGTGCATGGAGCACTCATAGATCCTAATTGCATGACAAATGTGGTCATGGAATATTTCCTCCTTAAACATGAAATGGTACAAGAATCTTATGAACCATTGAATTTAAGAATTAAAACACATAATGGAGCTTTAATGAAACCAATTAGCAAGTTAACTCTAATGGTTTTAGTCTATGATAAAGTTGTGGATCAATCATTTGATATAATCCCCTTATTGGACCTCTTCCATGTAAAACTTGGACATCCTTAGCTTAAATCTATGAATGTTGTTCCTTCTACCATTCACAAATGTATATAATTTCCTTTACGTGGAGAGATCCGTACTATTCATCGTAATGATTATCAACCTCTAGCTAAGGACAAGAACTTTATTCTTGATTACTTTTGGCCACAACCAGAGATAGATCCTAAGCCATGAAGAGATAGAACTTTCATAGAATACAGAAAATACAAAGAAAAATGACTAGCTCGAGTGGCCAGGTCTCTTTTGTAACCAAGAAGAGAAGAACAAGAAGCAAGCATAAAACAAGATTATTATGGCTTTGATGAAATTTTTGGCATGAGAAATGTGGATAAGGAAAGTTTCCATAACCCACCTTCTCCACAGAGAGGTGGAATTTATGCTAAGGTCCCTTCTCCATCATCCTTACAAGGATCAAGAGGCTTTCATTGACAACAAAATATTCCACCAAGACCAATGAGATTTGAACATGGTGCTTCCTCCTCTACTGTGAAAACTATGGAAAACCACAACAATGACAAAATAAGCAATAAGACAAGAAGAAATAGACTAGAAAAAGAAAGGAGGAGGAGAAGACAATCTTATGCCCAAAGGATCGCAAATGAACAAGAGAACATTCAACCTAATGTTGAAACAAATCAAGATCTTAAAGATGAGCAAAACAAGAACAACAATTGGGATTTGGTACCTTACACACCACTTTCATCTAGCATTCAGGATTGGGAGGATGATGGCCTCCTTGATAACGAATTCTAGCATGGACCTCTCTAACAGGTAAGTATCTCTAACCCTTTATATCTTATGTTGTGCTTCCCCCGTGATGTGTTATGTGTTGTTAGGCCTCCTAGGATGACCCTTAATTCTCTTACAAGGTCAAGGATACTAGGAGATTGCCTCTGTCATGACCTTGTTCTTTTTGTATCATCATTCTTCTATATTTCCTCTCCTCTAATTTCATTGTTGTGTGTTGTGTCTTACAGACATAGCGTAAAGGTTTGTGAATTGGGGGCACCCTCCTATGTGATTGTCCCTAAGGCAATTGTTCTCCTCTCTGATTTATTATTTATCTTCCTCTAGTGTTTCCACCTTGCTGGCAGATGACAAAAAACATATTATACTGATGTGGACCTAGTGTCCCTTTCGCAAGTAATCAAAAAATGCACCTAGTCCATATATGATGATGGGGTTGTAACATATTATCCAACGCTTGGCTAGTGGAATCACTCCGTGTGATTTCTCTATCTTGATGTTTATGGTAAAGATAATGGAACAACCTGTGCATGGAGCACTCATAGATCCTAATTGCATGACAAATGTGGTCATGGAATATTTCCTCCTTAAACGTGAAATGGTACAAGAATCTTATGAACCGTCAAATTTGAGAATTAAAACACATAATGGAGCTTTAATGAACCGATTAGCAAGTTAATTCTAATGGTTTTAGTCTATGATAAAGTTGTGGATCAATCATTTGATATAATCCCCTTATTGGACCTCTTCCATGTAAAACTTGGACATCCTTAGCTTAAATCTATGAATGTTGTTCCTTCTACCATTCACAAATGTATATAATTTCCTTTACGTGGAGAGATTCGTACTATTCATCGTAATGATTATCAACCTCTGGCTAAGGACAAGAACTTTATTCTTGATCACTTTTGGCCACAACCAAAGATAGATCCTAAGCCATGAAGAGATAGAACTTTCATAGAATATAGAAAATACAAAGAAAAACGACTAGCTCGAGTGGCCAGGTCTCTTTTGTAACCAAGAAGAGAAGAACAAGAAGCAATCATAAAACAAGATTATTATGGCTTTGATGAAATTTTTGGCATGAGAAATGTGGATAAGGAAAGGTTCCATAACCCACCTTCTCCACAGAGAGGTGGAATTTATGCTGAGGTCCCTCCTCCATCATCCTTACAAGGATCAAGAGGCTTTCATTGACAACAAAATATTCCACCAAGACCAATGAGATTTGAACATGGTGCTTCCTCCTCTACTGTGAAAACTATGGAAAACCACAACAACAACAAAATAAGAAATAAGACAAGAAGAAATAGACTAGAAAAAGAAAGGAGTAGGAGAAGACAATCTTATGCCCAAAGGATCGCAAATGAACAAGAGAACATTCAACCTAATGTTGTAACAAATCAAGATCTTAAAGATGAGCAAAACAAGAACAACAATTGGGATTTGGTACCTTACACACCACTTTCATCTAGCATTCAGGATTGGGAGGATGATGGCCTCCTTGATGACGAATTCTAGCATGGACCTCTCTAACAGGTAAGTATCTCTAACCCTTTATATCTCATGTTGTGCTTCCCCTGTGATGTGTTATGTGTTGTTAGGCCTCCTAGGATGACCCTTAATTCTCTTGTAAGGTCAAGGATACTAGGAGACTACCTCTGTCATGACCTTGTTCTTTTTGTATCATCATTCTTCTATATTTTCTCTCCTCTAGTTTCATTGTTGTGTGTTATGTCTTACGGACATAGCGTTGTGGTTGGTGAATTGGGGGCACCTTCCTATGTGATTATCCCTAAGGCACTTGTTCTCCTCTCTAATTTATTATTTATCTTCTTCTACTATTTCCACCTTGCTGGCAGATGATGAAAAACATATTATACTGATGCGGACCTAGTGTCCCTTTCACAAGTAATCAAAAAATGGACCTAGTCCATATATGATGATGGGGTTGTAACATATTATCCAATGCTTGGCTAGTGGAATCACTCTGTGTGATTTCTCTATCTTGATGTTGATATCGATGTTATCTTATCTTGCTAACAACACTTTAACAATACTGCTGCTCTATGCACTTTGTTTATCATGGATATCACCTTTCTTGGCTCTTTCATGTAGTTGATCATATGCATTGTTGTTTATCATGATTATTTGAACACTAACACCTTTCTTGCAGGGATGTGTTTGTGGGAACATTCAGCAATCATAAAGTACATGTCACCTCTAGGGGGTATGGGATTTGTAAGAGCTTGTGTTACCTTATGTGTTTTCTTCCTACCTTAACGTGCTTGATATTAGTACACAATATCAACCACCTTAAGGTGGGGGCATACATAAGGTAAGTTGTCTACTTTAGATCATAGTAAATCATGTTTGAACAATCTAAAAATCAATCACAATCATTTAAGTCCTCTGTGGAGGTAGGATATCAAGAATATACTTTTATCTTAAGCCCTCTATGGAAGCAAGATATTGAGCATATCCTTTTATCTTAAGCCCTCATCATGAGGCGGGGATGGTGTATTTCTCAAAGAGATTGCATTACCCTATCATTTTCAAAAGTCCTCATCACGAGGTGGGGAGCAGTTCTGTGATTAACTCAACCCTTAAGCATGTTTTTGGTGATTGTTGTGGTGAAGCCCAATCGTCGATGTGTGCTTGTAATGTGCCAGAGATGGTGATGAGCCTAGAAATAATTTCACTCCATCAATTGTTTGCCATGTTTTCTCTGTGTCTTCAGTGTGTGTGTGTATGGCATGTTTGTTCTCAAAGTGCAAGACCAATGGTGATGAGCTCCTCTACACTTTGGGATTTGTTTGGTGTGTTTTTTCTCAAGGTGCAAGACTAGTGGTGAACAACTCCTTTACACCTTGGGATTTTGTTTGGTGTGTTTTTTCTCAAAAAGTGCAAGACTGGTGGTGAACTCCTCTACACTTTTTGGGATTTGTTTGCTTACTTTCTGGTGCAGTCATAGTAGGAGGGTTCACAGAATGAACTATCTAGACCATGTAGCAAGAGTAAACACAATGGAAACAACTCAAATAAATAGAACAAATGCATATTTAGTCATTCAGTATATCATAGAATTCAAATAGAGATCGGCTGGCAATATGCAGGCTTACAATTAGGGCTCACATGCTTGATTACATACATGCATAAGATAAAGCTTTGAAGCTCCTTCACACAAAATATAAACTATGAACTTAGGTGTATACTTACAACTTGATAACTGCTTTCCTAAGGATCTATTACATCAATATATATGATTTCTAGATCAATGGATTCCTCCGTGTTGGCCAAGGAAGATCACAAATTCCAAAGAAGAGATGTAACATGTGTACATAGATAGGTTAGACCTAAATGCATAGAACACTTCAAGAAAATGAATGGAATGATGTACGGATCTTTGAGGAAGGTCAGCCATGAACCAAAGATCATTGAATTATGTGTCAGTAGGCTCCAAAGATCAGGAAATGCTTCTACAGGTTTCTCCTTCAGTTGGTTGTCAGTGATTATCTAGATGCTATGTTTTGAGAACAATCAAACTTCTGATTTGGTATGGAAGTGCAGATCTTTGAATTATGGATATGATGTAGATGAATGAATGTAGATGCTAAATCTAGGTCCACAAGATCTAAAAATGCTACTAGACCAAAATACAAAATTTGCTTCCAATTGAACTGCCTGAACTGAACTGGAAAAATAAAAAAGAAACAAATTGAACTGCAAACAAATTGAAATCTAAATGTTATTGGTTGATGCAATATTGCTCTTGAACTAGGGATCCTCCTGCATCAGACATCTAGGGTTATTAAAAAAGTGAGTCCCTCACTTTGCTAGGGCTAAGGGAGAACTAAGATGGTCCACCTCAGCCTGAGAAATCCATGATGAATCTTCTTCTGGTCTGCCTTTCCACTTCAAGATATTCTTTGTATTGTCTTCCTCTAGTGTTGCATCTAGTTCTGTTGTCCAAAATATCTTCAATCTGCTTTGGTGCTTGTTGTGGTAAATGTTTCTTCAAGTCTTCTTCCATGTTATCACTGAACTCTACTTCATGATACTAATAAAGATCTGCAATGTTGAAAATAGGTGATATACCTAATGTCTCTAGTAGCTCCACTTCATATGTGTTCCTTGAATCAAATTTCTTGAGTATCCTACAAGGTCCAAAATTCTTCATCTTTAACTTATTATATGTCCCAACTAGAAATATTTCTTTTCTCAAGTACACCATCACTTCTTCTCCAACTTCAAATTCCTTATGTCTTCTCCTCTCATCAACCTTCTCTTTGTAATTACTATTCATATTCTCCAAATGCTTCTTAACCTAATTATGCACTGTCTTCATATGATCTACAAATTCTTCTACTTCTGTACTCCTCTTGTCTTCCATGCTAATATCTCTCAATTCTGCAACTCCTTTAGGATTCATTCCAGTAACAATCTCAAAAGGTGTTCTTTCAGTACTCTTGTTCACTGAATTATTGTATGCAAACTCTTCTTGTGAAAGAATTAAATCCCAACTTCCTATCTTCTCTCCAACCAAACATCTCAACAAATTTCCCAAACTCCTATTCACAACCTTTGTCTGTCCATCAGTCTGTGGATGAAAGTTGAACTAAACTTCAAATATGTCTTCATCTTCTTCCAAAGTTTCTTCCAAAAGTATCCAACAAACTTTGTGTCTCTGTCTGAAACTTACTCTTAGGTAATCCATGCAATCTCACAATCTCCTTGAAAAATAGGTCAACTACATGCACTGCATCAGTTGTCTTCTTACAAGGTATGAAATGAGCCATCTTCGAAAATCTGTCCACCACTACAAATATCAAATCATGTCCTCTCTGTGTCTTAGGCAATCCCATTACAAAATCCATGCTTATGTCTTCCCAAGGTCTCTCCGGCACTGTCAAAGGTTTATACAATCCAATGTTCTAACTACTCCCTTTTGCAACTTGACAAACTCTACAACTCTATACAAATTTTTGAACATGCTTATGTATCTACGGCCAAAAGTAATTTTCAATCACCAAAGCCACTATCTTATCAATGCCAAAATGTCCTGCCAATCCACCACTATGCTTCTCTTTCATCAAATTATATCTCATTGAACTTCTAGGTATGCACAATGAATTTCCTCTGAACAACATATCTTCTTGAATGAAATAGTCCAACCACTTACTCCTATTTGTTATAATAGGTTCCTTACATGCTTTCCAAGGTTCTACAAAATTAGTGTCTCCCTCATACATGTTCTTCAATTCATCAAAACCCAACACTTCAACTCTCATCTCTGTCAACAAGTGTCTTCTCCTACTCAATGCATCAACAACTTTGTTTGATTTTCCACTCCTATGTTTCAACACAAAAGTATAACTCTACATGAACTCTACGCATCTCATATGTCTCTGATTCAACTTACCTTAACTGTTCAAATATTGCAAAGCTTGATGATTTGTATACAACACAAACTCCTTAGGCAACAAGTAATGTCTCCACTTCTTCAAGGCTTGAATTATGGCATAGAACTCTTGATCATAAACTGAATCTCTTCTCCTTGCATCATTCAACTTCTCACTGAAATATGCTACTGGTCTACCTTCTTGACTTAACAATTCTTCAATTGCATTTCCACTTGCATCACAATCAACTTGAAATACCTTATTGAAATCTGGTAATGCAAAAATAAGTTGTTCTATCACTTTCTACTTCAATAACTCAAAACTTTTATCTACTCCTGATGTTCACTTGAAATCCTTTCTACCACCTCTCATTGTCTCTATCATAGGGTTACAAACTGAACTAAAATTTTTGATGAACTTCTGGTAGAAACTAGCCAATCCATGAAATGATCTAACTTTTCCAATGCTCTCCGGTGTAGGCCATTCAATAATTGCTTTCACTTTATCAAGATCCATCTTCAATCCTTCTACAGAAATCACAAATCCCAAATATACTAGTTCTTCCTGTTGGTGCTCATTTTGGCCTAGAGTTTGAGCTTGCTTGTTGGAGGGTTTCTTCTTTCAAACCCTAAGTGTTCTTGTCCATCGCCAAGACTATTGCCTATCGGCAAAGGATATTATGGTTTCACCGACAGCGTTGGTCATGCCGATGGGGGATGAGTTAAGTGTTCATCGGCGAGATTTAGCATATCGGCAGAGGTCTTTTGCAGTTTGTCAATGGAGGGAGGTCACCCCGATGGGGAGTGCCATCGGAGTGAGATTGAGTATCGGGTCAACTTTGAAATGCTTGGCCGATGATGTTTTTCTTGCCGATCGGGAGACATCGCTGTAGCGTACTCTTTCTCTGGCCGATGATGGAGTTGATGGTGGTCTTCGGCGAGACTCGGCGTATCGGCAGGGAGACTTTTGGGTTGGCCGATGGTGTTGGTCACACCGACAGCGGAGTATGGAGTAGCGATCGGTGAGACAGTTGTCGTCGGTGAAGGTTTTTTGGGAGCTGCCAATATGTTGATGTTTGGCCGATGTGATATTATCGGCATGGGTCACACCGACGAAGGGATGTTTTGAAGGTTATCGGGGTGACTTATGTTATCGGCGGAGGGGCTTGGTGTTGCTCCGATGGCCTTTCTCTGGCCGATGGGGAAATGTGTTTCTTTTGGTCATCGGTGAGAGTTGGTCTGTCGGTGGAGGTCTGGAGGGCTAGCCCGATGGTCTATGTCTGGCCGACAGAAGGGAGCGTAGTGTTGTATCGGCCAGACTGATGAGGTCGGCGAAGGACTTTTGGGTTGGGCCGATGGTTTGTGTCACGGTGATGGGTTTTGACGAAGGCATGTGTGTCGAGCGCAGCAAAAGCGCTCGACACTTGGTATGCATGCGACTATGCTTTTAAAGTGTCTAGGTTGTCTCCGCACCATGCATGTGGGATTTTTCCCCTTGCATTATTTTTGAACCTGCGAAGGAGGCGTTTTGGCGGGAAACTTCTTTTTGACTGCAGCGACGGTTTTCTAGTGACCGCGGGTGGTTGAGGCCCTTAATGGCGACTGTAGCAGGAGTATGGGCGATGGTACAAGCGATCAGGCTGCCTGATTGAGACTGAAGACTTCTAGATAGTGGCACGTGGCTCGAGGCCCCCCTTTGTCTGCTGCATTAACATTTTCTGAGCGCCATTCCTTCTGAGGACTGTATCTGGCAGATTTTTTGTTGTAATCATGTTATTAATTGCTGTAGTACACTTTCTGGCTGTTATAAGCAGGAAGTGTTACTCATTTCTGAGGTTGTTGAAAGTTGAAGATTTTTGGCTCTGTAATTCAAAACAAGCTGATCTGGTTGCTCTGTACAGCTAAACCTGCGAGTCTATGTATCTCTTGTTGTACGTTTTGGCTTGAATCCACTGATTTCATGGTTAATCTTGTATGAATAATGCTATGTTTGCATGTGTTTTGTTAATTCTGTCTCCAGTATTGCATGTATCTTTCTTCTGAGTCTGGATATTTAAGCAATATTTGAGACTCTAGAACATAGAATTCCTATGTTGAATGTCTGATCTTTTAACTTCTGCTCAAGGGGTAGATTAAACTGTTTTCAGGTTGAACATTGGGAAGGGTATACTGCAGTAGGGATGCCATAAGTAGAGATAACTTAACACTCTATGTTGGGAGATATCTGTAAGACAGGTATCATATGTATCCCCCTGAAATCCAGTTTTAGCTATTCATGCTGATCATTCACAGGTGTATGTCTACTGACTCCAAGCCCTGGATAGGCACCAATCTTGCTTTGTGTTTGTGTTACAACCATGTCCAGCTTTGCATCCAAACTTAAAATCATAATCAAACTCTAAAACAACCATTAGGACATTAGAATTAGTTTTAGGATCCTCAGTCCTCTGTCTACAACTGCAAATAGGCCCAAAGCTAGCCCCTTTTCTCTTATCTTTCAGTTTTGGTCTACTTACAGGAGGACTCATCTGCTTTCTGTCAGCATCCTAGCCTTAGTATGCACATTATCATGGGTGTTGAGTAGGGAATACCCCCCTAGGTTTTGCAGAGCCTGAAGAAGAAGAGGAGATAAAATATAGAGTCTATCTCCTACACTGTTGGCCCCTGGCCCAGAGATCCTATTGATCATTGATGGCTACCTTGTAGGGAAATCTGGGAATAAGCATCCAGTCTGGGAAAAAACCAACAGAAATTGGTGACTCCGCTGGGGATTGAGAAGTAAAAGTACTATCTAATCATCTCCAGTATTATATCTGTGACCCATCCGAGTCACCAACAGAAATTGGCGACTCCGCTAGGGAAATTGTGAAAGAACCCTGATTTACAAAAAGAAAATAGTTCCTAGTAATAGGTGGCGACTCCAAAGTAATCTCCCAACCGGTCAAAGTAAAATTTATATGCAGGGGAGAAGATCCCAACAAAATCCTTTATTTGAAGAGTTACCAGTAACAAGAAGAATGATGTATAGAAGAAAGGGAGCTGTCTCAGTCAGTCGTGAGGGTTCCCCCAGAAAAAATGATGATATGCAGGACAATCCAAGGTCTTCAGACAAGACAGTACCTTATTTTTCAATTGCAGAAGCTGATATTCAGGGTGCATATGAGAGGCAACAGGGTGGTAACATGAGAATGAGGTCAGAGGTGTTCCAAGAACGCCCATTTCTAGACCCTAGTGAAAGGTTTGAAGAGGCAGAGTCTCTGAGGGATGATGAAGATGATGATCAGAATATGGTAAAACCATCCTCCTCTAGGCCCAGTGAGGAAGAACTAGCTGATGAAATTAGGAGCTTAAGGGCCGAGTTTGAATATCAGCAGGCAATATCAATCAGAGATGACTTGAGGAAGAAAGTGCAAGCTTTGAGGACTGCCCAGAATAATTCAATTCCTACCCTTGAGAATGCAAATGTGCAGAGACATCAACAGAGAAATGAAGTGCAACATCAGCATAATGATGAGAGACAAAATGTGAATGATGCTAGGATACCACTGAACAATGTAAGAAACCAGAATGCAAACAGAAATATTAATGTTAATCAGTTAGACAGACAGCCAATGCAGCTAGATAGATTCAGACAGCTGGTATTTGATGGTATTCCTGGGTATCCTAACCCCATTGATAAGTATCTGAGGCTGCAAGTGCCTAAATTTTTAGGAAACAACACTGTGTCAGGAGAAGATCATCTAAAGGCTTTTCAAAATGTCATGGATAACTTTGAGGTAGAACATGAGGATGTTTTCATGAAGTCATTCATGCAATCTTTGGTTGATGAGGCCAAGGAATGGTATAAGAATCTGCCTGACCGGAGTATTTTATCATGGGATGATTTTAAAAGGATGTTCAAGGAGCAATATGGTGACAAAACTGACCCTAGCTTTTTTGTAAATGAGTTCACCAGTATCACTAAAGGGTCAAATGAGCAGGTTGCAGATTTTAATGCAAGATTTACTAAAGTGTTAAGCAAATTGCCACATCACATGAGGCCAAATGAACCAATGTGCATAATATTGTATATCAATGCCTTTGATGCAAAAACTGCATATGGATTAAGAGATAAAGGTCCTGCTACTCTCAGGGATGCTTTCAGAATTGCAGTGAATATTGAAAACAATAGGAAAGCATCGGGCAAGACAAATAGAAGGGATGATATAAAAATTCTGCAAAATCCAAACAAGCCTCAGAACACTCAAGGTAATACATCTGCCCCTGAAGATAAGATAGACAAATTGGCAAATGTTGTTAAGGACCTAAGCTATAGATTAGCTCGAAGTGAAAAAGGGATAGGTCCAGATAGGCAAGTCTATCAAAGGCAGGAAAAGAGGCCATCATTGCATGATATGCCTTATAATACCAATTGGCATGATGGTAAACCTATATTCCCACGTAACAACACAAATCAAAGAGCTCAACATGTCAAAGAAACTCCCAATCCTCTAAAGAAAGCTGTAAATATTGTTGATGATGCTCCATGGTGTATAATTTGTCAGATGCCACATTCACAGTCACAGTGTATGATTGCTCAGTCCTTGTGTGATAATACTACATCTTGTAATGAATGCAATGAGCCACATTATGTGCAAGATGATGATGTAAATATGATGTCCATAAGCAATGGATACACTCTTTATGATGCTAATGAGAGTACAAATGATGGAACTCAAGGCTGCCAATAGTTCCCATATGATGAAGATGATGAAGTTAACTATGCCTATGCTCATAACTCACACAATTTTCTGAGTAACTTACAATGACCTTCTGATGAGGAAATTAGGGCCTTCACAGCTACAGCAGTTGCTCAAGTCAAGAGCAACTACAATCTCAGAGGTAAAAATCAGGTAAGCAGCCCACATCAGCCAAAAGATGTTACTATAGGACAGCCAGTGCATGGTAATAAGGGGATGGAATTACAAAAAAGGCAGTGGGTTAATAATAAACAGAATTTCAGACATAGAACAGGTCATGAATCCCAAGGACCAGAAAATAGAATCCCTCAGGCTGAAGATCAAGGTAAAGGTTCCCAAGACAAGAATGATGATCAGGGAACTATGAAAGTAAAAGCTAAATCAGTTCAGGATAAAAACAAGATTGTGGAGCAAGCTACAACTGTTATACAAAATTATGTTCCATTTGATATAGCTCAAGTCCTCTCCCAGGTAAAAGTCTCTGTTCCACTTATGGAACTCATGAAAGTGGAAGAAATCAAGAATAGGATAGTATCCCTAATTTCAGGGGTGCCCTTTCAAGCTAAACAAAATGTTCAGACCCAGGGTGAGAAACATGTCATATGTAATGAAGAAGATGAGGCTCCTGAGGTTTATTTAGGAATGACTATGACAAAGTGTCCTTCACAAGTGGAACCATTTTATGTATCCTTGGTTATAAATGGAAAAATAATCAGAAATTGTATGCTTGATTCTGGAGCATCTACAAATGTCATGCCTTTGGCCATCATGCAACAAGCTGGATTGAAAATTGACAAGGCATGTGGAAAATGTTATGCTATGGATGCCAGAGAGGTACTGGTTATTGGAATCATGAAGGATGTAGATTTCAAACTGGCAGCATTTCCTGAAAAGAGATATAAAATGAATATAACAGTGGTTGACATCAAGCCACAGTATGGTATGTTGTTGTCAAGAAGATGGGCAGCACTAATTGGTGGAAGTATGCAGCTGGACCTATCATATGCCATGATTCCAATGAAAGGCAGGGATGTTAAGCTAATCAAAGAATAAAGATCATCAGAGACAGTGGAAGACCAAGAAGCAGAGGAACAGATATGCTTTGTAAACACTGACTGTGATAACTTCAAGGTTGTCTCAGATGATAGAGAGAATAAAGAAAAAAATGTCTGCAGTAAAGAGCTAGACCAGCAAGGTTTGTGGACCATGTATTTTGATGGAGCTTGTGCAAAAGAAGGCACTGGAGCTGGAGTTGTTTTCCTGTCTCCAACTGGTAAGCTCCTCAAATTCTCTTTCTTGCTGAGGTTTGTTTGCACAAACAACATTGCAGAATATGAGGCTTTACTCTTAGGCCTAAATATTGCTCTCAAACATGGAATCAAAATGCTAAGAGTATTTGGGGATTCTGAGCTGATTGTATCCTAAATTAGAGATAGGTATGCTTCAAAAAATAAAAGGTTGAAACAATACAAGCATGCTGTTTGGGATACCATTGAACTATTTGATGCATTTTCAATAGGCTGGGTAGAGAGGTCAAAGAATGTTATGGCTGATTTCTTAGCTAATGTTGCAATAAGGCCAGATGACATCACTCTGTCAGATGTTACAAATGTAGAAGTTAAAATTAGGCCTGCAGTACCAGAAAATATATGCAGTTGGCAAGTGTTTAATGATGATAGGGACTTGTTAAAATTTTTGCACTGCATAGATGAATATGAGAATCAAGAAATTGATTTCCAAGCTTTTGTAGAGACTATAGATGGAAAAGAAACTCTTGTGGGAAAGGAGATAATTCAATTGAGGACTAATAAAATCCCCAGAGGGTTGGTAGCTTTGGAAAGAGCTTTTGACAGTAGAGACCAATTGGTCACAAAGACATCTCCCACAAACAAGGAGGATTTAGAAGAGATAAATTTGGGAACATCTCAGACCCCCAAGAAAGTATACATTGGTAAACAGCTCAAACCACACATTAGGAGTATGCTGATTGCATTACTGAAAAAGTATAAACATGTTTTTGCTTGGTCATATGAGGACCTAAAAGCCTATAGGGAAGATTTATTCCAGCATGAGATCCCATTGAAGCCTGGAGCTAAGCCATTTAGACAAAGGCAAAGACCTATTAATCCTACCTTAGCTCCAAAGATGCAAGAGGAACTCAAAAGGCTGAGGGAAGCTGGAATAATTGTGCCAATCAGGCATTCAACTTGGGTGTCTAACCTTGTCCCAGTCAGAAAAAAGAATGGCGATATTAGGCTTTGTGTTGACTTCAGGAACTTGAATGTATCCTCTTTAAAGGATAACTATCCATTGCCTAATATGGAAGCTATGTTGCAGAGAGTGACTGGTTGTGAACTCTTATCCATGATGGATGGATTTTCAGGTTATAATCAGGTGAAGGTGAAGGAATCAGAACAGTATAAGACTGCCTTCACCACTCCATGGGGAACTTATGTGTATGTTAGAATGCCCTTCGGACTAACCAATGCAGGTGCTACATTTCAAAGAGCAATGGATGTTGCTTTTGCAGGGTTGATTGATTCAATCCTGGCTGTGTATCAAGATGATCTAACTGCTTATTCAAAGAAAGAAGAGCAACATTGTTTGCATCTAGAGCATATTTTCATAAGAGCACTAGAGTATAGTATTTCTCTAAATCCAAAGAAATGTGCCTTTGGGGTAGTTGAAGGAAAGCTCCTGGGACATATTGTTTCCAAGGATGGAGTCAGGATAGATCTAGAGAGAGCGGTTGCTATTGACAGAATTCAAATGCCAAAAAATGTAAAAGGAGTTCAGTCCTTCTTTGGACAGATAAATTTTGTTAGGAGATTTGTTCCCAACTTTGCAGAAACCACAAGGAACATTTCCAAGATAATGAAGAAGGATGCAACTGTCCACTAGGAAAGTGAAGCAATAGAATCATTTCAGAGTATCAAAGAGGCAATCAAGATAGCCCCTGTTCTTAAATCTCCTGATTTTTCTAGGCCATTCCAAGTATTTTCATTTGCTTCCTTTCATACTGTTGCTGCATGTTTGCTACAGAAAAATGAAGATGGTTTTGAACAGCCCATCGCTTTCTTCAGTATGTCCTTGCAGGGCTCTGAGTTGAAGTATGATATTATGGAAAAACAGGCATATGCACTAGTCTGAGCCATCAAAAGTTTCAGACCATACCTGGTAGGATCACATATAATTGCATATGTACCCCATGCAGCAGTCAAAGACATTCTCACTCAGCAGGAGGTGACTGGAAGAAGGTGCAGATGGATAAACAAACTGCAAGAGTTTAACATAGACATACAAGTTACCAAGTTGGTAAGAGGACAAGGATTAGCCAAGATGATGGCACAGTCAAACTTGGAAGCATGCCAAGTTAATGCAGTCCAAAATGAGAGTGTAAATGTATCAGGATCTGAATGGTACAAGGATATTATCTACTACTTGCAAAATCTGAATTGTCCTTCCCATTTCAGTGACAGTCAAAAGAGGACTTTAAAGTTACATGCAATCAGGTATGTTATTGTTCAAGGTGAGCTATACTGGAAAAACCCTGATGGTGTGCTGCTGAGATGTGTGGATGAGGATATGGCTAACAATGTTTTGATTGATATGCATAAAGGATTGTGTGGTGGACATTATACTGCCCAAACAACAGCTCATAAAATTCTCAGAGCAGGATATTGGTGGCCCACTCTCTTTTCAGATGCACAAAGGTTAGTGAGGAAGTGTGACCCTTGCCAAAGATTTTCAGGAAAGTTGAAATATGATGGTGCTTTACGCCTCAGGACTGTAACTGTGGATGCTCCATTTCAGCAATGGGGAATTGACTTCATAGGGGAAATTGCAGACAAATCAAGTGGGGGACACAGTTGGATTTTGGTGGCAACAGATTACTTTACCAAATGGATTGAGGCCATTCCAACTAAGAGAGCTACAAGAAAGGTGGTGACAGATTTCATGCTAGAAAATATTATCATCAGGTTTGGAGTACCATTCAAGATAGTCACTGATAATGCTATGTGCTTTAGATCAGGTGAATTTGTTGATTTTTGCAACAGGTATGGGATAAATTTATCATATGCATCACCATATCACCCACAAGGGAATGGTCAAGCAGAATCAAGCAATAAAAGCATCATGAAAATTATCAAGAGGATACTGGACAAGAACAAGAGAGCTTGGGACTCAAAATTGAAGTTAGCCATATGGGCTGACAGAGTGATAGTGAAAAGGGCTATTGGGATGTCACCCTTTGAGCTAGTATATGGTGCATCAGCCAGATTGCCCATAAACAATCTCCTACCAGTTTACAGATTCATCCAGGAAAATGAAGAGGAGATTGAAGACTCCATGACAGAAAGGGTGAACCAGCTGGTTGCACTGGATGAAAACAGAAGGAAAGCCCACCTGATTAATCTCAAGAGACAACAAGATGTGAAATATCAGTTTGACAGGAGAGCTATAAAAAGGAAGTTTCCAGTCAATGATCTGGTGCTCATTTGGAATGCAAAAGGTCAAGAAAAGGGTAAACATGGTAAATTTGAACCCTTATGGATGGGCCCATATCAGATTTGCAGTGCTCATAGGGAGGATTCTTATTTCCTCCAGGCCCTAGATGGTGAAGTTCTGGAATTGCCTGTGCATGGCCAATTCCTTAAGTTCTATTTTGCATAGATGACTTGTCACTGTGCACATTTGTAAAAACATGTATATAGTGTAAATGTCTTGTGCAGTTCGTGCTTTTTGGTTTTTTGCCTGGTCTACCTGGAGATCTGGTTCTCGCTGCAGGTTTTCACCTGCACATCCCCATTCGGAGCCAGTGTTGGTGCTCATTTTGGCCTGGAGTTTGAGCTTGCTTGTTGGAGGGTTTCTTCTTTCAAACCCTAAGTGTTCTTGTCCATCGCCAAGACTATTGCCTATCGGCAAAGGATATTATGGTTTCACTGACGGCGTTGGTCATGCCGATGGGGGATGAGTTAAGTGTTCATCGGTGAGATTTAGCATATCGGCAAAGGTCTTTTGCAGTTTGCCAATGGAGGGAGGTCACCCCGATGGGGAGTGCCATTGGAGTGAGATTGAGTATTAGGTCAACTTTGAAATGCTTGGCTAATGATGTTTTTCTTGCCGATCGGGAGACATCGCTGTAGCGTACTCTTTCTCTGGCCGATGATGGAGTTGATGGTGGTCTTCGGCGAGACTCGGCGTATCGGCAGGGAGACTTTTGGGTTGGCCGATGGTGTTGGTCACACCGACAGTAGAGTATGGAGTAGTGATCGGCGAGACAGTTGTCGTCGGCGAAGGTTTTTTGGGAGCTGCCGATATGTGGATGTTTGGCCGATGTGATGTTATCGGCGTGGGTCACACCGATGAAGGGATGTTTTGAAGGTTATCGGGGTGACTTATGTTATCGGCGGAGGGGCTTGGTGTTGCTCCGATGGCCTTTCTCTGGCCGATGGGGAAATGTGTTTCTTTTGGTCATCGGTGAGAGTTGGTCTGTCGGTGGAGGTCTGGAGGGCTAGCCCGATGGTCTATGTCTGGCCGACAGAAGGGAGCGTAGTGTTGTATCGGCTAGACTGATGAGGTCAGTGAAGGACTTTTGGGTTGGGCCGATGGTTTGTGTCACGGCGATGGGTTTTGACGAAGGCATGTGTGTCGAGCGCGGCAAAAGCGCTCGACACTTGGTATGCATGCGACTATGCTTTTAAAGCGTCGAGGTTGTCTCCGCACCATGCATGTGGGATTTTTTCCCTTGCATTATTTTTGAACCTGCGAAGGAGGCATTTTGGCGGGAAACTTCTTTTTGACTGCAGCGACGGTTTTCTAGTGACCGCGGGTGGTTGAGGCCCTTAATGGCGACTGTAGTAGGAGTATGGGCGATGGTACAAGCGATCAGGCTGCCTGATTGAGAATGAAGACTTCTAGATAGTGGCGCGTGGCTCGAGGTCCCCCTTTGTCTGCTGCATTAACATTTTCTGAGCGCCATTCCTTCTAAGGACTGTATCTGGCAAATTTTTTGTTGTAATCATGTAATTAATTGCTGTAGTACACTTTCTGGCTGTTATAAGCAGGAAGTGTTACTCATTTCTGAGGTTGTTGAAAGTTGAAGATTTTTGGCTCTATAATTCAAAACAAGCTGATCTGGTTGCTCTATACAGCTAAACCTGTGAGTCTATGTATCTCTTGTTGTACGTTTTGGCTTGAATCCACTGATTTCATGGTTAATCTTGTATGAATAATGCTATGTTTGCATGTGTTTTGTTAATTCTGTCTCCAGTATTGCATGTATCTTTCTTCTGAGTCTGGATATTTAAGCAATATTTGAGACTCTAGAACATAGAATTCCTATGTTGAATGTCTGATCTTTTAACTTCTGCTCAAGGGCTAGATTAAACTATTTTCAGGTTGAACATTGGGAAGGGTATACTACAGTAGGGATGCCATAAGTAGAGATAACTTAACACTCTGTGTTGGGAGATATTTGTAAGACAGGTATCATATGTATCCCCCTGAAATCCAGTTTTAGCTATTCATGCTGATCATTCACAGGTGTATGTCTACTGACTCCAGGCCCTGGATAGGCACCAATCTTGCTTTGTGTTTGTGTTACAACCATGTCCAGCTTTGCATCCAAACTTAAAATCATAATCAAACTCTAAAACAACCATTAGGACATTAGAATTAGTTTTAGGATCCTCAGTCCTCTGTCTACAACTGCAAATAGGCCCAAAGCTAGCCCCTTTGCTCTTATCTTTCAGTTTTGGTCTACTTGCAGGAGGACTCATCTGCTTTCTGTCATCATCCCAGCCTTAGTATGCAATTATCATGGGTGTTGAGTAGGGAATACCCCCCTAGGTTTTGCAGAGCCTGAAGAAGAAGAGGAGATAAAATATAGAGTCTATCTCCTACACTGTTGGCCCCTGGCCCAGAGATCCTATTGATCATTGATGGCTATCTTGTAGGGAAATCTGGGAATAAGCATCCAGTCTGGGAAAAAACCAACACTTCCTTCATGAAACTACACTTCTTGATGTTTATCAGCAATTTCTCTTCTCTCAGTCTCTACAAAACTTGTCTAATGTTCCACAAATGTTCTTCTTTTGTCTTACTAAAAATTAGAATGTCATCTAGGTATACAATCACAAACGTACCCAACAATTTCTTGAGAACTTCATTCATCAATATCATGAAAGTACTTGATGCATTTGTCAATCCAAAGGGCATCACTAACCACTCATACAATCCTTCATTTGTTTTAAAAGCACTCTTCCATTCATCACCTTCTCTGATTCTGATATGATGGTATCCACTCTTCAAGTCTATCTTTGTGAAATATTTTTCTCCAGTCAAACAATCGATGATATCATCCATCCTAGGTAAAGGAAATCTATACTTAACTGCGATCTTGTTTATTGCTCTAGAATTGGTACACATTCTCCATTCTCTATCCTTCTTCGGTGCTAACACAATAGGTACTTCATAAGGACTCAAACTTTCTCTGATCAAACCTTTCCTCAACAACTCTTGTATCTATCTATTCAGTTCTTCTTCTCTACTGGTGTCATCTAGTGTTCTACTTTATTAGGCAAACTTGCTCTAGCTATAAGATCCATGTTATGATTGATACTCCTTATAGGTGGCAATCCTTTAGGTACATTAACTGATATGATGTCTTCATACTCTTCCATCAACTCTCTTTTCTTCTCCGGTTGTTCTTCTCCAGTTTCTTTCTTTAATGTTTTAGCCTTCTTAGGAATCAAAGCATAACACATATTCTCATGTCTCAAACCATCTAGAAATTTTCTTCCATCTACCAAATAGATTCTAGCATTTCCACATACTTCACTCTTAGGATCATTGTCCAAAGAAATCAAATTAATTCTCTTTCCATTTACTATTATAGTATATGTATTCTTTCTCCCATCATGTATAGCTTTTCTATCATACTACCAAGGTCTACCCAACAAGATATGACATACATCCATAGGCATAATGTCACATAAGACTTCATCATGATAAGATCCAATGTAAAATTTTACCAAACATTGTTCACTCACCAGTACCTTATGATCATCCCGAATCCATTCTATTTGATATGTCTTAGGGTGTTTCAATCTTTCCAACTTTAGCTTAGTCACCATCTCCTCTAAAACTAGGTTATCAGAACTACCACTATCAATTACAACTTTACAACACTTACCTCTTGATTTGCATCTGGTTCTAAACAAGCTTTTCCTCTGCAGTGGTTCCTCATTTGTCTCTATTTGAAATAGTGCTCTCCTCATCACCAATGATTCTCCTTTCTCAAGTTTGCCAACTGAGTAGGTGTTATCTAACTCAACAAGTTCTTCTTCAACATAGGCTATTTTTCCACTATTTTCTGTCCTCTTACTTATACTACCCTGATTACACTCAAATGCTCTTTGTCCTTCACCTCCACACTTGAAACAAGTACCTCTAAATGTCCTTTGATCCAATCCTCTTCCTTCTCTTCTATATCCTTCATTTCAGTATGGTTTCCTCTTTGCTAACTCTCTAGTAAGCATTGTTATCTTTGTCCTCCTTAAATGTGTTGTCAGACTTGTTCTTCTTTGGAAATGATCTATCTCCTCTAGATTAAGTCCTACCTTTCTAAAATTTACGTCTTCTTCCTCTCTATCTCTGATTATGCCTCTTATTTAGCTTCTCTTCAACCTTCAAGGCAAACTGATATGCTTCTTCCAAAGATGTCATCCTTACCACACTTAGTTCCTCTTGAATGTTCAATCTTAGTCCATTTATGTATCTAGCCACTTTCTCCTTGCTTTCTTCACTATGTCATGTTCTTATGATCATCTTATGAAATTCTTCAGTTTACTTCACAGATTTCTCCTTTTGTCTTAGGTTCTGTAATCTTTTCAACAACTCCAGCTCATAGTCAGCAGGTATAAATTGATTCTTCAACTTTGTCACCATCCTATCCCATTTTGTAATCTTTTCTTTCCCTCTTCTATTTATTTCCAACTAAACTTCTTTCCACCATATAGTAGCATGTCCTTTCAACTTTGTCTTTGCAAATTTTACCTTCTCTAGATCTTTAATTTCCTCATATTCAAAATATTATTCCATGTCATTTATCTAGTCAATCAATTCTTCAGGGTTCAAATTACCAGTATAGTTTAGCACATCAACTCTAGGTCTCTTTCCAATCTTTGAAATAGCCTCCAACATCTTTACTTGGTTTGATTCTTCTTCTTCATCATCTCCTAGGGTTTCACCAGTTTGTTCAATAGATTGAAATTCTTCTTCCTCATCACTTTCAACATTAGGTCTCAGTGTTAGTCCTCTTCGCCTATCTTCTTCAATAGCATCCAAATGAATTCGCATTGTTTTCATTAACTCCATCATCTCATCTATTCTACTAGCAAATAGCAGCAACTCTCCTCAGTAGTAGTCTTCTTGGGATCAAGTACAAACTACCTCAAGTTTGGTGATCAGGCTACAAGGTGACAACTACCTCACAATCAGCGATTGGCTACAACACCAATAACTTACCTCAATTCAATGATCTATCCATAGGAAGATCTTATATAATTCCCTTTCCAACTTCGCTCAATTCTCTCCCAAAAGATTCAAACTTTCACTCTAATACCACTTGGTGCAGTCATGGTAGGAGGGTTCATAGAATGAACTATGCAGACCATGCAGCAAGAGTAAAAACAATGAAAACAACTCAAAGAAATAGAACAAATTTATATTTAGTCATTTAGTATGTCATAGAATTCAAATAGAGATCGGATGGCAACATGTAGACTTACAATTAGGGCTCACAAGCTTGATTACATACATGCACAAGATAAAGCTTTGAAGCTCCTTCACACAAAATCTGAACTATGAACTTAGGTGTATGCTTACAACTTGGTAACTACTTTCCTAAATATCTATTACATCAATATATATCAAGTCCAGATCAATAGATTCCTCCGCATTGGCCAAGGAAGATCATAAATTCCAAAGAAGAGATGTAACCTGTGTACACATATAGGTCAGACGTAAATGCATAGAACACTTCCAGAAAATGAATGGAATGATGTGTGGATCTTTGAGAAAGGTTGGCCATGAACCAAATATCATTGAATGATGTGTCAATAGGCTCCAAAGATTAGTAAATGCTTCCGCAGGTTTCTCCTTCAGCTGGTTGTGAGTGATTATCTAGATGCTATGTTCTAAGAACATTCAAACTTCTGATAGTGATATCTCTCTAGTATGGAAGTGTGGATCTCTAAATTCTAGATATGATGTGGATGAATGAATGTAGATGCTAGGTCTAGCTCCACAAGATCTGAAAATGCTACTAGACTAAAATATAGAATTTTCTTCTGACTGAACTGCCTGAACTAAATTGGAAAAATGGAAAAGAAACAAACTAAACTCCAAACAAACTAAAATGCAAAATTTTTTGGTTGATGCAAGATTTCTCTTGAACCAGGGATTCTCCTACATCACTTTCCTTGTACTTTCATCTTTTATTTCATATGGAAAAATCAAATAGAAAATAATCAATGCATTCATTGTATTCTCTGTGCTCTACGTGTCTTCAATGTTGTATTCTTCGTGTTTTACATGCATGTTATTGTCTTCAATGTGTTTGGCGTGTCTTCTTCATGCTTTGAGTGTTTGTTGTGTTTGTTGACCTTACTTTAATGCATGTATTGGCCTTGCATTTAATACATACATTAAAGTGGGGGCTAAATGTTATGTCAAAAAAATGCACCCTTGGGGGCTTTTTCCTTGAAGGTTTAGCTCCTGAGTCTTTAGATTGCATTTAGAGAATCTTGCATGATAATTCAGACTCCCAATGAGAAAACCCTTGGGTCTTGTGACAAATAAGACCCATGGGATGCTAATTTAATGATCCTTGAAAAAAGACAGGGGGTGGAGAAGGGCGCTAGCACCCTAGTCTAGCCCTATTTTGGGTCTGCCCTAAATTTAAATGTTAGGTTTGTGACTATTATTTGGTTTCTATCCTAACATCATAAGTTTCACATATGAAATTCTTGGTGGGAATCTTAATAGTTGCATATATAAGCATGTTTAGGTTATCATTTGTAAACTAGAAGATGTTTATGATTGTGAGCTATTGGCATACTTGTGATTTTTATTGTCTTATAGAGCATAGCATTTTTATTGTGTTTATTTTTATAGGTTGGATTACATCTTCTCCTCATGGCATTGAAGAGCTTCTTCCTCCCATGAGAGCTTCATCATTAAGGTGACATTTATTGTGTTTTATCATCATTATTATTTGGATTTTTGCCTCTATCCCATAAGGATACGCTCTCACTTTGACAACAGTGTTTGGAAGACTTGAATGTCTCTTCGGGGCTTGACTAAGGTATGCCTTTAAACACCACAACCCCCTCCCACACTCCTTGTGATTGCAGGTTACAGGTATCAGATCTAGACAAAGTGGAGCTGCAGGGAAGAAGTGAACACTGAAGATTGGGGATCTAAAAAGAAGTGGACACTGTGCAAGATTTCGGGACAAGGGCACCATCAACATTGTCCTCCACTGTTAGATCACTGGAAACTAAAGACACAATAGAGATTAGTACCAGAAAGAGATTAGGAATCCATAGAAAAAGTTGTACCTTGGACTAGGATGCCATCACCATTGTCCTCGACATTTCTATTTTCTAGAGTGCAAAAAATAGTGAGTTAAGGTTCATTGCCCTCTATCTAATTCCCTTAGCATTTGTCATAATTTGTAGATTTACTTACTATTTTTCTTAAATTAGGGTTTCAAGAGCATAAAAGCATTAATTGGCAACTTTGTGTGATAACTTCTAAATTTTTTAGTAGAAAACCAAGTGGCAACTCAATCTGATAGATGACTCTTGTCTCGATAGGAGAAGCACTCGGTTGAAAAGACCTTGGAATGTTTTATGGAAAGGAGGGTTCAAACTAAAACAATCACATTCCAACAACCCCCTTTTCATCTTAAACAAGTGCATCAGAAAATTGAGGGGGCAAGTTAAGAGGTTTAAAGAAAAGCATAAGGGGCTTAGTGAACAATTGAAATCAGTAAATGAAACATTGAATGATCTAAAAGTGGAAGTTGTAGAAAGAGCAAAGCTAAAGAAAGTCTGAATGAAATAATAAAAAATAAGTCTAAAGACTGTACAAAGCTTGAACAAGAAGTTGTGGCTATGAAAGTTGATTTGGAATAGGCATGGATTCAAGAAGATAAATTCAGAGTGAGTGTTGCTAAACTTGATAGAATAATTGCAAGTCAAAAAAGCCCTGATGACAAAGAAGGCTTGGGATTTGAGAAAGGAGAAAGTTCTAATATAGGTCAAGAAAAGAATTCTAAGATCAAGAAGGACAAAGACAAATAGATCCAGAAGTAAAGAGATAGACCTAGAAGACCACCAGTCAGGAAACCAAATGCTCAAAGGTAACCCTCTTTCAATGGTTATTGTAATGCATGCAATAAGTTTGGTCATAAGTCTACTCAATGTAGGAGCAAAGTTAATCAAAATGTTCCATCATTTTCTGATCAATGCTTCACTTGCAATAAGGTAGGTCATAAATCTAATGAATGCAAAAGTCAGATAAGGAATGGTTACAAAAATGGAAGGAATGCTCAAACTTTCAAAGGTAACTTCTTTATATGCAAGAAATTTGGTCATAGAGCTAGTGAATATAAAAGTCAGATAAGGAACAACTATAATAATGGAAGGAATGCTCAATCTTTCAATGGGAATTGCTTTGAATGTAATAGATTGGGACACAAGGCTAACCAATATAGATCAAGGATGAATGGAAGGAACAATGGTCAAAGAAATGTTGTATGCTTCAATTACAATAGGCTAGGACACACTACAAGATTTTGTAGAAGCAAGAATATGAAGAAGGATAATCATGCAAAAAGGAAGAAACTAGTACAAAAGGTTGGTGTGATAGAGACCAAGAAGAGATGAATGAGACTTGGGTGAAGAAGGTTGTAACAGAGGTTAATGATGAGCTTTGTACCAGTATCTGGTGCAGATGTTCCCTCTAGAAACTAAGATTAGAGCTTTGGCTAAGGGGAAGTCTTATTGGAAATACTTTCTTCCCTACCAAAGGATTGGTGTTGATGCCTCAACATGAAGAGACAAGGTCAAGGATTAGCAACAAAGGTTTAAGTTAGGATAGAGACTATGTTTGTAAAGGATAAATGAAGAGTTGTGTAGATTAAATCTTCTATGCAAGAAGACATGTTATGAATTATGTCTAAGTATCTAGCTGATAAAATCAAGTTACAATATTTTGATAATTTGATCCACATTGGTCCTCTGTTGAAGATATTGCTCTATGGTTTTGGTATATGGTTATTGATAATTGGTTACATCTATATCTAGAAGTTTATTTGATTTTGATAATTGGCTTGAGAGTAATGAGTAATAGAAGTTTGGGTTGACATAACACAATTGTTTCTAGTATAGGGCAGTTTTCATGAAGATTGGAAGTATTTGATGAACTCAGAGGTGAATGGACATGAATCAGATGAGTCTTCAAGCAAAAGATGAAGAAAGTGTAGGTTGAAGAAGCTCTAGAAAGGATTCTTAAGAACCCTAGGGTTTGTGCAAAAGCATCACACTGAAGACCATATCATTGATGATAAGAGCAAAGGTGCATTGACAAAGAAGAAGAATTATAGATAAATAGGCAAATTTCTATTTATTTTCAAAGGTTGAACCTTTGACGGTTACTAAAGCATGTAAAGATGAGTTTTGGATCAAAACAATGGAAGAAGAACTAATATAGATTGAGAAGAATCAGACTTGGGAACCTTCCCCTAGGCTTGTAAATAAAAATGTGTTAGGGACAAAGTGGATATTCCAAAACAAACTAAATGAAGTTGGAGAAGTTGTGAGAAACAAGGAAAGACTTATGTGTAAAGGCTACTCACAAGTGGAAGGAATAGACTATGAAGAGACCTTTGCTCCAGTAGCAAGAATGGACGCTATCATACTGTTTTTGGCATTTGCAACACATAAAAACTTCAAGGTATACCAGATGGATTTGAAGTTTTCTTTCCTAAATGGTGAGTTAGAAGAAGTCTACATAGAGCAACTAGATGGATTCTAGCTATCAGAAAAACTGAATATGGTATGCAAATTGAAGAAATCTTTGTATGGATTAAAGCAAGCTCCCAGAGCTTGGTATGCAAGACTAGATAAGTACCTATTGTAGTAGGGATTCAATAAAGGGTCTGTAGATAGTAACCTATACACCAAGATAAGTGGAGACCAAATTCTGATTGTTGAGATCTATTTTGATGACATCATATTCAGTGGAAATGAAGGTATGTGTAAGAAATTTGTAGATGAGATGCAAAAAGAGTTTGAAATGTCTATGTGTGGTGAAATTAACTTCTTCCTTGGACTGCAAATCATTCAAACTAGTTAAGGTATTTTCATTTCTCAATCCAAGTATGTTAAAGAGTTATTAAAGAGATTTGGAATGGAGGACTCTAAACCATTATGTACCCCTATGGTTACTAGTTGCAAGTTGAGCAAGAATGATTAATCACCTAAGACTGATTAGAGCAAGTATAGATCAATGATTGGAGGAATTCTTTATCTAACCTCTACTAGACTGGATAGCATGCATGTAGTTTGTCTTGTGGCTAGATTTCAATCAAATCCCAGAGAATCACATGTTATGGTAATGAAGAGGATATTTAGGTATTCGAAGGGCACTCCAAATCATGGCTTGTGGTATCCTAAGAACAATGATATTTCCTTAAGTGCTTATACAGATGCAGATTGGGTCAAATGTATTGATGACAGAAAAAGAACAAGTGGAGATGCATTCTTCCTTGGAGATAGGGTAGTGTCTTGGCATAGCAAGAAAGAAGAATCAGTATCCTTGTCTATTGAAGAGGCAAAATATATTGATGCAACCCATCATGTTGTACTTAGGTGTTGTGGATGAAATGAACCTTGAAGGATATCAAAGTTGAGTATGATGAACCAATCCCTATTCCTTTTGATAACACAAGTGCCATAAATATTTCAAATAATTCAATGATGCATTCAAAGACAAAGAACATTTCAATTAAGTATCACTTTTTGAGGGAGAAAGTTGTAGAGAATGAAGTGAAGCTTGAGTATGTTCCTATAAAAGATCAAATTGATGTTATATTCACTAAGGCTCTTCCATAGGATACATTTGAGTATCTCCAGGAGAAGTTAGGGGTTGTTGTTCCTCCTTCCTTAATCTAGATGCATAAGAAGATGCATCAATCTAGAGTGCCTCAACGTACATTTCTCCTTTTTGGACTGATATTGGATGCTACCTCTCAGGGAGAGCAGGTAGTGGTTTGAGATGATTGTTGTAGTTAGGGGGAGTAAACAATGATTTCAGACTTATTAGAGTAGTAGTGTACAAGTATGCGCAATGGAAGAAATGTGATGACCTTTTCCATTGATGTCAAAGGGTGAGAGAGATCGTGTGAAAAAACTCAGGGAAAAAGAGTTCAGATGTGTAAAAGGAAAGGGGGAGTCCTGATGTAAAGTTATGTCTTGATGGAGGAACATGTTATTTAGTTTTTCACATCATATGTTGCTATCAAGGACAAAGGGGGAGATTGTTGCAAGTATGTGCTAACTATTGTTGTCATTGATGTCAACATGTTTGTCATTGGTGCCAACTGTATCTTCTGATATTGTTGTTTGCCTATTGATTCTGTCATATTAAGGACACTATCTGAGTATTTTTCTCCACATTTCCTCTATGTTGAAGATCAGAGTATGACATTTGGATATGATTTAGATAAGTGTTTGAAGATGCTGAATACATAATTTGGTGGTTTGGATTGTTGTACAGCAAAAGTTTTATTCACTACTTTGAAGAGTGTGCTTGATAACATTTGTAGTGTGACAGGGAGAAAGTATTTTGCTCCACATTTCTCTGTAGTTTGGATTTTGGTCTTGCAATTCTATAATTAAGTTTATAAGGTCCTTAGCTATCTTCAATCTAAAGGATTTGTGATTTGGCACTCTAGAAGGAAAGTTATTGATTAGTATAGTTTGACAGTGTTTGTTGAGAGCAATCTACGATCTATTTTCAAATGGTATTTGTTGTCTTTAAGTGAGATCTGTTGCAGATAGTTTTGTCAAGTACCAAGTGACTCTATGTTGTTTTTGGATGTCTCCATAATGTATTGAAGGTGTGTGCTTGACCCGCAAGCTATAATGAAGTTCTTGGAAGTGTGTATTTATGTATTCTTGATGTTTGCACTAGTTTTGGCCGACTTGGTTATTTCCACTTGTTGCAGAGGTGATTTGGGGATTGTCGAAGCATGTTGAAGCATGTAAGGATATCTTTGGGTCTGAGATAAGCTATGAAGTGCCCTTACTTCATTTATTTGCTCCACAAGTTTGTTTAGGTCCAGACCTAATTTGAATTATGTATGTATGTCAACCTTGGAAATAGTTCCAATGGTTGTAAATTGTATTGCCAACCTTGATGAATGTTCCAAGGTTGATGATGGTGCAGGAGAACCTATCCTACAGTGGCCTACATGAGGCATTTAGTTGTTTTATGCTTAGTTTTATGTTTTCAATAAGGTCCTAATTGGACATTAAATGTAATAAGGTCTATTCGACCAAGGTATGCTATTTTTAGATCAATTGGTTAGAGTTAGTTAGAGTCTGTTGAACAGCTGTAGTTCCCAGCCACTTGTAGAGATTTCCCAACCACTTGGAGGCAAGTTTGTACTACCAGTGGTAACTAGATAAATACCCTGGGGTTTGATGGATAAAGGCATCTAGGTTTTGTAGTAGCTGAAATCAATCAGTTGAATTGTGTTGTTGGAAAACAGAGTACTGTAATCACATCTTTTGAAAGTTAATAAGATCCTGTTGCATTTGATCTCACTGTGTAATTGAATCATTGTTTCGATTGGCTGAATGGATTCTTCATCCCATTCCACTAGTTGATTCCTGCAGAATTGGTGGAATGGTCATGTACAGTAGTTTAGGTTTTAGTTGTGTGTTTTCTATTTCTATTCACATGCATGTTTGCAGGATCATAGGTCAGAGGTGTTGAGAACCCTAGCACGGGTATGTGCTAGGTCGTGCAGGTCAAAAAGGGTCTGAGAAACCACTCAGGAAGTGGATCGGGTCGAGCTCAGAGTTTTCAGTGCAAATTTGGGAAGGCATCAGCGTGAGAAGAACCATCAGGTTGAGAAAGTTGCATTAAGCCTACAGGGGGCACTTTCACCGATCGGGATGACAATTGCAAAGTGTCACCGATGAAGAGTTATCAGCATGAGGGAACCTATCAGAAGAGTTGGTAATAGTCTCATCGACATACGATGTCCCACTGATAATAGATTCATCGGGGTATTGGCAAGAAACTCTAGGGATTCACTGATGAGGAAAGCCTTGGCGATGAGAGCTATCATCAGGGCATCGGTGTAATGGTTATCAAGTGTATCAGTGTGAGGTTGGATATCGGCGAAGGGTTCAAAGTTGGGCCGACGGTAGAGGTCTGGCCGATGGTGGAGTCTGGCATTGGTAGTGTCGAGGAGACAAAGGAGATCGGGGCAAGAGGTTTAAGGTGTTCACTGATAGCGAAGATCCTGTCGATAGGTGAAAAGTTGATTCTTCATCGACAAGAGGATAGCAATCGGTAGAAGAAGTAAACTAGTTGGCTGATGGGAGATATCTCGCTGATGGGTGATTTAAGCATCGGAATGAAAGTGTTTTGCTAAGCTGATAGGTATAGGTCATAGTGATATGGTGTCGGGGACACATCAATATGAAATGGGATGTTGGTACAAAAGGAATTAATTTGGCTGATGGTATTATGTTTTGCCGATAGACAAATAAATAGAAAATAGAGAGTGTATGCATATTTGATAATGCATAGACATACATTTGAATTTGTATGTTAGGGTCTGAATGGTAGATGTCTCTACATCATAGTGGTATCAGAGCTTAGTAAAAGGTCTGGGCTATTTGTGTGTTGATTCTGTCACTGAGAAGACAGAGGTAGAGGAGTGAGAGGTTGACAAGATGCCTCCTAAAGGTAATGGTACTACAAGGGAGTTACAAGAGATAAAGGAAAAACATGCCAGAGAGATGAGGAAGATGAAGGAGCTTGCTGAAGCACTTCAAGCCAGGCTTGTAGCCTTGGAGATGAACAAGAAAAGAGAAGTGGAAGACAGTGAATCTGAGAAAGAAGATGATGCTGATGAAGAATTTGAAAAGGTAGATGAAGAATTGAATGCTGAAGATCAGAGATTTGCAAAACTATTAAAGGCAGTGTAGAGTGAGAAACCTAAGGTAAAGGTTGATGTTTCAAAGTATAATGGAAGTTTGGATGAAGATGAGTTACTTGATTGGATTGCTGCATTAGATAATCACTTTGAATGTGAAGATGTTACTGAGGATTAGAAGGTAAAGATTGCAAAGACCAAGTTAGGAGGTCATGCTTTGGTATGGTAGGATTATGTACAATCTGAGAGAAGGAAACAAGGAAAGTCAAAGATCACTTCATGGGATAAGATGGTAGCAAGGATCAAAGGTAACTTTCTACCCAAGGATTATGAAATTCAAATGTTTAAGAAGCTACAATTTTTAAGGCAAAAGGAAATGGATGTGAAGGCATACACTAAGGTGTTTTACAAGTTGAGTATGAGATCTAGTCATTATGAGAATGAGATAGAAAAGGTGGCTAGATACTTAGCTGGTTTGAGATTGAACATATAGGATGAGTTAGTTTTAGCTAACCCAAGAAGTGTAGAGGATTGTTATCAAATGGCAATCAGGATTGAAGAAAAGATGACTAGAAGACAAGATAAGTCCATGAGAGGAAGAGGCAACAATATGAGGGGAAGGAGATCAGCCCCTACAATGAGGCAAACCAATGAGGATCAAGAAGACACTAGTAAACGACAAGAGCAGTCTAATTTCAGAGGTGGATGGAAAGGTACCAGAGGTAGATTTGGAGGTGGTAGAGGTTCTACTACATTTTCTGGTAAGTGTTACACTTGTGGTGAATATGGGCATCCATTTTTCAAATGTCCAACAAAAGCAACAAGTTTAGGAGGAGAAAAGAGGGCAAATCTGGTCCAAGAAGCTGATAAACAAAGTGCAAGCAGCTTAAACACTCAGCAAAGAGTGAAGGAGACTCCTGATAATTATGGGTATCCAGAGGAGGGAGAAGCATTGATGTTAAGAAGGACAATCTTGAAGACATCAAAGGATATGATACAAAGAAGAGCTCTTTTCAAGACCACATGCAAGAGCAAAGGTAAAATATGTAAGGTTGTAATTGATTCTGGCTCAACAGATAATATGGTATCTTAGGAAATGGTGGATAAACTAAATTTAGAAAGGATTCCACATCAAAACCCTTACAAAGCATCTTGGGTGAGTGATAGTCAATCACTTTTGGTATATGAATAGGCATATGTTGATTTTCAGATTAGGGATTATCATGATAGAGTTTTGTGTGACATATTGCCCATGGAATGTTGTCACCTATTGTTGGGTAGGCCATGGAAATTCGATAGGAGAACATTGTATGATGGGTATGCAAATACCTACACCATCAAGAAAGATGGGAAAACTATTGTGTTAATACCATTGCAGGAAGAAGCTGTAGTACGGAAGGTAGCAAAAATCATTTTAGTGGGAAAGAAGGAGTTTGTGAAGATGCCTACAATAGCAGGCATAAAGGTAGTTGAGGATACTATAGGAAAAGAAGTTGTTAAGGACAACAGTTTGAAGAAAGGTTCAGTTTTGAATGACAGAGGTCAGCAATAGACCAAACAATAGGTTTATGAGTAGCCACAAATTGATTGGCAAGACAAGGATGTGATTGTAGTTGGGACTATTGTTTGTCCTATAAAAGTTGAAAGGAAGATAGATTTGAACATTGCATAAGTTCAATAAGCAATTCCTAAGGTTATTCAACCAGGTATATAGACAGAGGTGCTGGTAAGACAAACTGGCAAACATAGGGTATGTATGAACAGAGCCTACATTGACATGCATGAGGGTTTACTTGCCAGACAGCAAGTTATAGTTCTAAAAACTTGGAGCAGCCAAGAGATAGCATAGTATAAAGCTAGAACAGGTCAGAACACTGAGATGGCAAAGAGTAAAGGTGGAATTTTTCCACAACCTAACTCATGGGACAATAGTTCTTTTTCTGTTGGGGAGTATGGTGCAGGAGCACCTATCGTATAGTGGCCTACATGAGGCATTTAGTTGTTTTATGCTTAGTTTTATGTTTTCAATAAGGTCCTAATTGGACATTAAATGTAATAAGGTCTATTTGACCAAGGTATGCTATTTTTAGATCAGTTGGTTAGAGTTAGTTAGAGTCTGTTGAACAGCTGTAGTTCCCAGCCGCTTGGATAGATTTCCCAGCCGCTTGGAGAGATTTCCTAGCCACTTGGAGGCAAGTCTATACTACCAGTGGTAACTAGATAAATACCCTGGGGTTTGATGGATGAAGGCATCTAGGTGTTGTAGTAGCTGAAATCAATCAGTTGAATTGTGCTGTTGGAAAACAGAGTACTATAATCGCATCTTTTGAAAGTTAATAAGATCCTGTTGCATTTGATCTCACTATGTAATTGAATCATTGTTTTGATTGGCCGAATGGATTCTTCATCCCATTCCACTAGTTGATTCCTGTGGAATTGATGGAATGGTCATGTACAATAGTTTAGGTTTTAGTTGTGTGTTTTTTATTTCTATTCGCATGCATGTTTGCAGGATCACAGGTCAGAGGTGTTGAGAACCCTAGCATGGGTATGTGCTAGGTCGTACAGGTCGAAAAGGGTCTAAGAAACCACCTAGGAAGCAGATCGGGTTGAGCTCAGAGTTTTTGGTGCAAATTTGGGAAGGCATCGACGTGAGAAGAACCATCAGGTTGAGAAAGTTGCATTGAGCTGATAGGGGGCACTTTCACTGATCGGGGTGACAATTGTAAAGTGTCACCGATGAAGAGTTATCGGCATGAGGGAACCTATCGGAAGAGTTGGCGAAAGTCTCATTGACATGCAATGTCCCACCGATAATAGATTCATCAGGGTATCAACAGGAAACTCTAGGGATTCACCGATGAGGAAAGTCTTGGTGATGAGAGCTATCATCAGGGCATCGGTGTAATGGTTATCAAGTGTATCGGTGTGAGGTTTGATATCGGCAAAGGGGTTCAAAGTTGGGCCGACGGTAGAGGTCTAGCCGATGGTGGAGTCTGGCATTGGTAGTGTCAGGGAGACAAAGGAGATCGGCAAGAGGTTTAAGGTGTTCGCCGCTAGTGAAGATCCCGCTGATAGGTGAAAAGTTGATTCTTCATCGGCAAGAGGATAGCGATCCGCAGAAGAAGTAAACTGGTCGGCCGATGGGTGATTTAAGCATCAAAATGAAAGTGTTTTGCTAAGCTGATAGGTATAGGTCATAGCGATATGGTGTCGGGGACACATCGATATAAAATGGGATGTCGGTATGAAAGGAATTAATTTGGCTGATGGTATTATGTTTTGCCGATAGACTAATAAATAGAAAATAGAGAGTGTATGCATATTTGATAATGCATAGACATACATTTGAATTTGTATGTTAGGGTCTGAATGGCAAATACCTCTGCATTAGATGATTAGTATAAATATATGTAATGAATTAGTGAGTGGTGTGAGAGTGTACAAATATGTGAAGATAAAGTGTGTGTGTCATAAAGGCAGAGCAGAAGAGATATATTGCACTTCAATGGACCTAAACTCAGGCATGTTATAGATACTACTATATCAGTTCATGGCAGTGAGCCACCCTTTGTAAGTGAGC
Organism: Cunninghamia lanceolata; assembly: GCA_027924645.1. Lineage (NCBI taxonomy): Eukaryota > Viridiplantae > Streptophyta > Pinopsida > Cupressales > Cupressaceae > Cunninghamia > Cunninghamia lanceolata. The sequence goes on along the minus strand of BSBN01000650.1, from coordinate 1,777,286 downwards.
CTTTTTTCAGTGAGCATTTTGGGCAGTGATCCCTAGGCAGTGAGCCCTAAGGCAGTGAGCCTCTTTGTTATTCGGTATTGTTATTGCATTATATTGTGAGCTAACACTCACTGTGGTTTTTCCCTTTTAGGGTTTTCCATGTAAAAATATAGTGTTCATGTGTGTATGGTGTTGATGTGTTTATGTTTTGATTCTCCTATTCATGTTTAATCTTCACAATAGAATAAGGAGTTACAGTAAGTGAATGAGTATGTGATTTTGTTTAAAGAAGTTAAGGTTTTTGATGCAACTGATTCACCCCTCTCTCAGTTGTCTTGTGCCTTCAACACAATGTGACCTAATGAGCATTATGACTTGCAAATGGGTAGCATATTGATGTGTTGAGAAGCTTTTAATAAAGCTTGGATGAAACAACAATGAAATAAAATGCTTGAAAGTCCTGTATGAGCATATTGATGCTATGTGGAGAGCAAAAACATGCAAAGTTTGGATGCACAAATAAAATTGTCTCCCTTTGTGCTTGAGGGATAAGTGTATTTATAGGTTGAAAGAGTTTATGAGAGGTGGGAGAGAATGGAGAGTTAACTCCCTTGATTGAAGAGTTAACTTAGATGACCAAGGAGTGAACTAGGCTAACTAGGGAGTGAACAAGCCAATATAACTTATCACTGAAGCAAAAATGGAGTTAGCATGAATGTATGAGTTGACAAGTAGAGATAAAAATGAGCTAATTATGCATGCTTGGAGGCTTGGAATAGTGAAATCTATGTTTAGACCAAAAACTCATGCAAATAGGAAGAAAAATGAGTCAAAATAGAGCTTTTTCATGTCCAAAACTTAAGTTTTTCACGGCTGGAAAAGACAATAGTGTTGCCCATGGATTGCCCCTTTTACTAATCCAAGTCACCTGGGGGCCAACCCATAGATGACCCATAGAGGGTAGGTCCTGGGTTGGAAAGTGAGTTTGGAGATGGTCAGTCAAGTAAAAAGGAGGTGAACTACCTTTGGAAATTGGTCAAAATTTGGTCAAAATCCAAATCTCCACTTGCAAAATCAAACTCCTAGGGGAGATCTTAAAATAATAGGTTGACTAGAACTCAAAAATGAAAGTTGGAGATGGCTTGGGAGGTCCTCTAGGGGGCTTCTAAGGGTGGGATTGGATGAAAAATATTAAGAAAAGGTCAAATCACAACAAATAGATGAATACAAGGCTTAGAGACGAAGTCATAAGCATAGGAAACAAGAACTGACAAGTGTCAAAAAGCATCGAAAGTGGGGAAAAGGTTAGTATGACAAAGGGGAAACAATAAGAGGAGGGAAAACCCAAATTCTACCAAGAGAATCACTACTAAGAAGTCCTTATTTCACACTTATGTGTATGTGACAGGGATTATGAGACATCATGGGGTCATCGTGGAGGTTGTGCATGATTTTGGTGCTTACATATTTGCCCCCTCGAGGACAATAGTCTACATGAAGGGTATGTATCATTCCCGAAATAGGCCTTACCTTCTATCAGTTTTCCACAATAGTAATTGCAATAACTAGCATTAGTTCAACATTTAGATATATCAAAACAAATAATGAAAACTGAAATGATGAATATACCATATATTTGTGAGTTTGGCTAGTTGTTTTCCTTTATTAAGGAGACCTGTAGGGATGAAAGAACACAAACAAGAGCATGAAAGATTCATAAAAGAAACAACTATTCTAAAAATGCATAAAACAAACTAATCTAAGAGAAGAAAAGAGTGGAGAAATTAGAGTGAACTGAGTGAAATGCTGATAGAATTGGTCATGCAAGAAGTCATTAGAAAGATATCACCAAGGTGATTGCAAAGATGGCTGCTACTTCTTATACTATTGAGAATCAGTGCACAATCAGTAAAAAAAAGTCCTCTAAACCCTAGTTTTTTTTTTAATCTAGTTAATGTGTCTATTTATGTCAATTTATCTTGTTGTATTGTGTTTGTCTTGTTGTTTAGAGTAGAATAGGTCTTATGTTCGTCAAAATTGGTCAAAATTTGTAGTTTTAAGAGCATTTGTAGCATGAGGAGATGTGAAATAGGGTCACCCCTTTTTCTAGTCCAAATCACCTAGTGAAGATTTGGTTGTGCACCAGGGTTGCTCGGTGGAGATCTAGTTGTGCAACAGGGTTTCATGGGGGAGATCCTAGAGTATATCTAGGTCACTTGGGGGAGACTTGACCTAATGAAAGGGGTTGTTTATGTTCCCAACTAATTGCCTATTTACCTCTATAAGGTAGCTATCCTTAATACCTGAAGGCTCTCAGATCAGTGGCAAAAGAATAAGAGATAATTACTTGTTCTCCTCTACACTTCAGACTCTGCTAGACCTAGGGGTATTCCCTTAACACAATTTCTGAAAAGTCTCTCCTAAGTACAATGAGATATTGGTTAAGTCAAATGTTCTCACTTTTGTATTGAGGTCTAAAAGATCATATTTTAGATTAGCTAAATCCTCAACATTTATCTATTTCAAAACTCTAAGAACATGGAACAACTTGAACACATTACAAAATAAAAGAAAAAGGCTTTATCTTTTTAATTTTTTTGAGTTTTTTGGTGCTTGGACTTTGAGAGAAATCGTCAGATCAGTGCCTATTCAAGGTAACAGAGTCAAACCCTACATGCAATAGCTTTTCTCATGACAACAGGACTTCACATTCAGAGGGTCAGTATTATCACTATTGCCTTACAGTAATGAAGCCAAGAAAGAGTATTATCTATGATTCTTCTTTGATAATCCTTGATACAACACACTTCCCCTTATATTTGATCTAAAGAAATTTAATCCATTCCTGAATAGATGCAATGAATTAGACATACAATATAGCAAATTTATATTGATGAATGTAATGCCAGAAAATGTTCCCTAGCTATTATTCATATCTTGTGCATGTTGGTTCAACATCTTGACCTCATGTGTTCAAACAAGATTGTAACATGCTAGTTCCACATTGGATATCTTGACACCTTGGTCTTCTCTACCCTGGTGCATAACATCCACATGCTATATCAAACATAAGGATTGTATTTCTTCTCATTTTTTGAGAAATTACTTTAAAAACTACCCATCACATCATCTATTCATCCTATTCTTCACCTATTTAGAACTCAACCAAGCTCAATCGTTTCTATTGTCTTTTTCCCACATCTCATATCCTACAAAACAAGTGTGTTCAACATACATAAGCTCTACATATCATCTCATTACCATCTATCTATATGCATAAGTCCATTCATATCATTACCATTTACATATTTGCCTTATCATATCATTTTCATACATAGCATTTGCATAAACATCCATACATAATCCATGACAATACAAATACAACATGCATGACCATCATAATACCAATAGTTCATCCATTACAACATTATATAGATCAACAATACTCCATCATATATACATGTGTCAATATACAAGTTTCAATATATACAAGCTGAGCCATAAAGAATCTATGTACAATCAGCTCTAGGCCTCATCATAATACAATATAAACAAGGTAGCCCTAGTGACTACTAGCAGCTCCCTCGCCTTGACCACCACCACTGGGTCCTGCACCTGGCCCACTATCTCTTGGTGGCCCCATCACTGAGGCTACTGATCGAGATCCACCTAACCTCCGTGAACCTAAAGCCCTTGACCTACTCCTGAAGCTAGGATGCCTCTGCTCTACTGGCACAACCCCATAATATAAGCCTCTGTAGTACTCAGCCTCACCCTGTACTCTCTGAATCTTTACCTATACCTGTGTCAACTGTGTAGCCAAGTACATCATAGCCCCATCTATCCCTAGTGTAGTCACTACTCTGTCTCGCTCACTAGTCATCCCCTACAGCTGCTGCACAGCCATATCCCTCTCTGCTCGCAGAGCCTGCACCTACTGCATAGTCGTATCCCACTCTATCCTCATCATCTACTCACTCTGTCTAGTAGCATCCCTCTCTCCTGTCACCCTAGCCAGTGCACCATCATCCTGTCCATCCCTAGCATGTGCTCTCAACTGTAACTTAGCTTGATATGTCTGAGCCTAAGCTCTCAGATGTCACAAGCCAATCACCACCTAATGTCTGTCTATCTCCACCCTTTGTAACCTCATCTAAGCTTGCTGACTCCATCTCCTCTCCTCTCTAATCCATCTCCACAGTTGCATAATCCCAACATCATCACCTGCCAATATCTACCCCTAAGGCTGTGCAAGTATATGGGGTTGTCTTGGCATCTGTCCTAGCATCTATATCCCTAGCGCTATTGGTACAATAGCCTATGCTGGTGGAGCCCATCATCACCTCCTCCTAATCGGTCTCTCCATCCCTATCTCCCCAATCTCTCCAACCCACGTCAACTGTGTTGGTCTAGTTGTCACCCAGTAAGCATCGTGGTCTAGTAGTGTCCCTGGATCTGCAGGACCCTGTCCCTACTACCATACTACTAGCTGTAGCCCATCTCTCTCTAATAAAGCTATCTCAACCACAACCTCCAAACCCCAATCAGAAATCTCTATCTCATCCTCCCAAAAATGGCATCACCAACTGGTACTGCCTATGCTACCCTAAACTATCTCAAAACCCTCTCTGGCAAGTAGCGCTCTATAATATATATGCCGTGCCCAAAAATGTATCTCACCTACCTAGCATAAACAAGCTCCGCATCCTCCTTATCTCATCTCTCACATCCAAGCCATGGCCTCCATACTAAGCTATCCACCTCATCTAATCTTCTCCGCCAGTACACCACACCTCGACACTATCACTATGTCAGAGCTCCTCTATACATCCTAACATAAGTCTCTCCTGCAGCTCTCACTATCCATCCCTCTGGCCTCGTCACTGGGATATGCTCATAAGCCCATACATGCAAAACTATAACCCCTGCTGACATACTAGCTCCGAACACATATGTACAATCATGTAGGTAATGATAAAGTTGTCCCAGCACACACTCTGCCCATGCATATCTCATGCCATAGGAGAACATCCCCTCCATCACTGTCCCCCATCCTACTAGAAATTCTCTCGCTCTGCTATCTCCCACTAGCCATCTGATGATAGCCACTACCACTCACTACAACCTGTCACATAACTCCTCCATCCTCGCCATCGGGATCTCTGAGCCCTCTACTCCAATGTTTAGTGTCCCAAATAATCTCCTGAATGCAGCTGGACCCATATTAGGATCATAATCTACTCAGTCCCCATCTATTGGAATCCGTAAAATCTAAAACACATCCTCCAGTGTGAATGTAGCCTCTCTTGTTGGTAACACGAAAGAACTATGCTCACTCATCCATCTCTCCACCATCACCCCCATCAGTCCTCGATGTGCCTACACCAGCTCCAATCTCGACACATGCTCTAATCTAAGGATCTCTAACACTAGTCACTCCTCTGCATCCAGTAATCATACCAATCACAAATCCCTAGGATGTGGTGCCCATGATAACAATGGCTATAGTATGTCCTGCATCATTCCATTCATCATGTCAGTTCCCTGCACTACTTAACTACTATCAAAATTTGACCGTTTATTACTTTTCTAGCCTCTAACTACCATATGTAGTTTAGTTTTCCATATGTACCTATCTGTTAATCAAAAGTAACCCCTTTTACCATAAGTGTTTCTATCTTGTTCATAAGCAATCTATTCTGCATATGTGCTCACTATTGGACTACCTATGAACTGAACTCCCTATGCGTGTTACCTTAGCTTATAAGAGAGTGATCTACCATATGTGAGAACTTATCCTTTCTAGGTGAGCTTAACCTCTATATGTGCCTACTCTCTGCCTATAAGCAACCTGTTCCTATTTATATGTGCATTTAGCCTGTATCTTTCCTAGCCGACTGGAAGTGATCTAGTTTTTCTGCAAGCGACCAAGCCATGCTTATAAGCGATCTATACTACCAATAGCGACCTCTCATCCTACACAAGTGACCTCAACTACCTATCCTCAAACCTAGTCACTTTTGGTGAAGTGTGTGCATTTATGATGCTTCTAGCCTATCAAAATCATGCTTTTAGCAAAAGTTTCAATACATACTGGTATACCTGATCCCTCTAGTCGCCCATGTGTCCTCACTCGCTCGGCATGATGATCTCTACATGGAATCACCATCTTGATAGTTCTCCAACTCTCGTTGCACACCAACTCTAAGGAGCTCTAGATCTCTATAGTTTTCTAAGCACAACTGAGCCTATTTTCCATTGCTAAACCTACTTATAGCCTTATCCAAACCCTAATTCTTCTATGCCAAAGCCTATTTTCAGCTATTTCATCCCATTTTCTCCCACCCAACCCCTATTTTCTTTATGTCAACCTTGCGTCCTATCATTTCTTCTATCATGAGCCAACCCAGCCCTTCCTGGTCAGCCTAGCTTACCTCTCGAGGGGGCATCACTTGCCAGTTACACTGGGGCATAACCTTGTTTATCAAGCAAAATATGGTATCTTCTTTGACACAACGTTCTATCGAACATAATCTTAAAGAGGGGCAAAATGTAGACACCCAAAATTGTCCCAACTTTGTCCATGTCTTGCATCACTTAGTCAAAAACATCATTAGACACATCATGTAGCATTTTGTCCTAATCCCACTCTTAATCCATCCTTAATCCCACTTAGCCAATTAATTAAATAAATTTTATTTATTAACTAATTTGCCATCTTAATCCATCACTTATCCTATTAAGCCAATTAATTAAATAAATTTTATTTATTTAATTAATTTCCCTCACATATCCCAACTAATTCAAATATTTTATTTGAATTAAGTCCTCACCTCTCACCATATTTTGACACTTGTCCACTTCTCAATTGACTCGTGTGGTAGTACAAATTTCATTTAAATCCTTCACATGTACAACTAATGGGACCTAATTTTAGTATTTGTGTACACAATCACAGATAAACTTATTTAAGAGTTTTTATGTAAATAGTCACACATGAGCCCTATGCTTCTCCTTACACTTGTCACATGACTACAACTCCCTTAAAGAGTGGGAATAACTAATCAATCCTAGCCGTCCACATCAATCATTTAGCTTTTTAATCTCAACCATCCATTTGAACCAAGCCTTTCCTATAAATCAACCTCTTCATAAGCCATTAGCATGCATTGAGCCTCAAGTACCCTTATTCTGCCAAATTTTCTAAAGAGGCATTGAGTTGGAGTATCCTTATGTTGTTGAAATATCTTTACAGCCTTTTGCATCTATCATCATCATATTCCATCTATCAATCTTCCATCTACCATTTCAATCCTATGCAAATGTTATTTTTCTAAATTGTGAGCAACCAACATATCAAATCAATCAAATAATTCATCTTGCATCTTTGAGGTATTGAATGATTTGGGTTTAGGTTATGCATTTCATTGTTTGATCATTTCCATTTGCAAATCTAAAATTTTTGATGTACATTTTGGCATGCCTGGTGGGACTCACTTCGCTTGATCTTGTTTGTAGGTTTTTGTAGTAATAATTTGCATTCATCTAACCCCCATTGTTGAGTTTTTCTGGTTTAATTAACTTTTTGTTGCAAATTTTCTATTTTTTGGACAAAACCTTAGGTTTTAAAGATTTCATCATATCTTCCAAATGGATGTGAATTTTTCTACAAGATTTTAAAATAAGTTTTTCCATGATATAAGGAAGCTACAATAGAAAAATTTAGGGTTTATCGCTATTTTTGTGAGAGTTATCATTTTTTTATGTTTTTTCATAAAATCATAATGTTGGGCTCAAATTGGTGAATTTTTCATAAATTTTTATATTTCTGGAAAGGTCTCAAAATTCTAATGGGGGTCTATGTTTTACAGATTTAATTTGGATGTCATATATAGTGCAGAAAAATCAAATCTTTGCCTACTGTAGCTTTTCCATAAATCTGCATTTCTAGGTCCAAAACAATGAATTTTTCTAATTTCTTTACATTTTTGGAAATCTCTCAAAAAATTAATAGGGGCCTCTTCTTTAATTTTTTAATTTTCAAATAAAAAATGTCTCAAAATAATCAAATCTAATTCGGCTATGTATCTAAAATTACAATTTTCCTTGCCTGATGAGCTTATTTTTATGCCTGCATTATAATATCATTTTTTGATGTTGTAGGTGATCATAAGGAACTTTAGTAGAAGAAATATCAATCATATATAATAGCTTGAAAAGTGAAAATAATCTAGGTGCATTTATTTCTATCTTTCATCTTTTCATTTCAATCAATCTTGTTTGCAAACACATTTCAATTTGGGCATAAAACGAACTTGTTTGCTATCACATCAAAAATTGGGCTAAAATGAATCATTGTCTTCCATCACATTTGGATTTGGGCTTTAAAAACAAACAAGTGCTTGCATTGTCTTCCACACATTGAATTTCTAAGGTTAATGAACCCCATGCGAGTGTGACCAAGTGAATGTGTATGCTCTCTCCTCGCGTCCTAACACGAACTTGGAGATCAAAAACATTTACTTGTGTTTCTTTTGTTTAGCCTTAGAGAGGTCTACCTTGGTGGGAAAAGAGGTACTCACCCCAAGGGAACAACCTCAAGCAGTACTTTCATCCGGTCCACTATAAAAATTAGGGGATAAGGTGAAAGCCAAGTCTAACCAGTATTAACGCTCACCATACAGTGCTAACTCGAAAGGAGGTGTACCTTTGTGTATATTAAAACTCCTAGTAAGGTTAGTTAAAGTCTTAAGTGGCTTGCTGGATGCTTGCGGGGTGTCGGTCCCCCAGATTTTCACTAGAACCTCCTTGTGATAGTGGCCTTGCCTTGACTAGGACTTGTTGAATTGTCTTCACATGCTTGCTTAACCATCATCACATTCTTCCAAACTAACAACTTGCTTATGTGTCTTGTGTGAGTGATTCATGTGTGTATATGCATAATCATTTATTTGAATATTGCCACATCAAGCTCTAAGCACCAAAACACATAAAGACAAGTCATCCTACACATTCTTCCAATAACATTCAAACCCAATCACTTTCATCCCAAACATAGCCTAGTCATCATCCAACCCTTCATAGCCAAGTCATTCAAATCATCCTAAACATATCCTAGACACATCCCTATCCTAGCCAAATCACTTCTGCCACATCATCAAAATCCCTAAATGAGTACTTGCAAAAAGGACTTAAGACAAACACTTGGGTGACAACATGTTTACACCAAAGGACCCAGAAATCAAATTCCATAGATTCCTCCAAAATCTTTATCAAGGATCACAACCCCTAAACCAAGATGTCGTTGAAATATTACAATTCTTCATCCAAAGAGCTCAACCCCATGCAAGCCAATCACCTCAACTGCAACACTTTGTAGCCCAAGTCCAACACCTTTTAGCCACTAGTCAAGCTCAACAAGTACATCAATCCTTAGCCACTCCATACAAACCTAATCCACCTCATAGCCACATGTCATATCCATCCACTTTCTATCAACTTAATCCACCTATCCACCAAGTCAATGCCACATCAACCTATGAACATCCACCTCAATCTTATCCAATCCCTCATGCTACCTTTCTAATGCACTACCAAGCCCATCCACAAAGCAATCAAGTGATATTACAAGAACAACATGCAAGTCCAAATAGCCCTTTGTACATAAATCAAGCAAGTCCAAGTACACCTTTTCAACAAGACCACTAAGCACCATTGATAGACCTAAGTCCACCTTTCCAAAAAGAATCATATCTAAATCCAAGTGGCCCCTTGTACATAAATCAAAGCCCAAGTTATCCTATGCAAGATTTAATTACCTTTGACAAGGGAGATACCAATCTAGCCAATGCATCCTATGAGTGGCCTCCATCATCCAATCACATCCCAACACATAAGCCTACTAGCCCTATCATAACACCACCATATGATCCTACTCCTAGTCCATTGGTCCACCAACCTTCATCACCTTCATCCCCATGTTCTACCAATCCTCCACCACAAGATCCCTTGGACATAACCGTACAACAATTAGTTCAAGAAAATTTGATTGAGCTGCCACCGATAGAACCTTTTTAACCAGTCCTTAAACCCCTCGCTATAATGAAACCCATTATTGTGCATACCATAGGTATAAGGTCCATACAACAACCAATTGTGTCAAACTTAAGAGATTGATCACAAACCTCATAAATTGTGGTAAGATTATCCCTCCATCTAATCCTAATCCTAATCTAACACCATCTACCCTTATCATCCATCCATTATATTTCCCATCCACCCATACCCTTGCAAAGGATGTGGTTCATTGGCTACTAGCAAGGAATAAACTACCCCCATGTCAAACACTCATTCATGAGCCTACCAATGAACTTCTAAAGGTCATGTCCAATCCTATAATCTCATCATGTGGTTCGCATATACTTGAGCCTCTTCAAGAGCCTTCCATTAACATGCCTAGCCCTTTATGCCCATCATGTGACCTACAAGCCAATAAGTCTATTCAAGAGTCTCCAACCACAAGCCTAAGTCAAGAGCCATCAAGCCCTCATGTCGATAACCCTCAAGAGTCTATCAAGTCCACTCAAGAACCTTCCATTTTCATCCAAAGTCAATAGGTATGTCAAGAGCATAATCTTAAACATGTGGAAATATTAAACCCTAATCTTAATCAATATCAAAGAACCTCTAAGTTCCACCTATCCATGACCTACATATGGTTTTCCCTCAAGCTATTAGCCATCACCATGACCGTATTCATGAACAAATTTGTCCCTTTTATAGCCCACTTAATCCTATTTTTGCTCATATTTATGATCAAGGTTCTATCTAAGATCATGAAAACCATGATGATCCATTTGGCCAAACTTTATCTATCTCATGATCAAGATGATATCTATGATGAAGAACCTATTCAAAAGCCCCTTGATCCTATCCATAATCCCATAACCATCCATGAGCAAGAAATCCCAGCTACTCTTATCCATCCTCCATCTAGCCCTATCCATAATGAGCAAACATCCACTTGTCATAATGAGACATGTACCTCTCAAGAACACATAAGCATAGAAGATCAAACAAATATCTTGGATCTTAGTGAACACAATGCTAATCAAGATCCTAATGATCCTTCATCCCCATCTACCGTCAATCCCATTTCAAGTCCACCACCATATCCAATGGTTTTATCCACATTCATCCATGAATGTTCTTCTTTAGGACAACAACAACCTTTATCTACCTCACCTTCTCCATCCAAGAATAAGCTCAAGTCTAGTTTCCAAAACACATCTAGTCCCATAATCAATTGCATCCTCCAAAACATGAACTACCAAGGTAAAGGCCTAGGCCTTTATGAACAACGTATTTTGGAGCTGATTCATGTCAAGGTCCCCCCATGCTCATATGGCCTTCGATATACACCCCAAGGTAAACACTTTAAAGATGTTGGTAATTCCTTCATCCCTCCTAAGTCCACCACTTACCATCATATATCCTATCATATACCTAAAACATATGTTGCCATTCCACCTCCATCATCCTACAAATGTCAAAAGCATGTGACCATACACCTCCCACCATCCACTTTACCTCCATTACTTCCAACTCCTAACATCCCATTATCCACTTTACCTCCACTCCTTCCAACTCCTAATATCCCTCCATCCACTTTGCCTCCATTGTTACCAACACCTAATTATCCACTTATCCATAAGTACCCTTGCATTCCTAATCATGACCAACAAATGCACACATTGTCTAAACATGAAGCTTTCACTAATTCCACCAACCTCGCTTCCACCAAACCCATGGGATTCCAAAATAAACATTTGGATGCCTTTATCCATAAAGCCAAAAATCCATGATGTGAAAAGTCTCTAAATCATCTATCTTCTAAGCAAAGTACATTCACAAAGTTGTCCAAGCCCATACCTCCAAAAGAAAAACCCAAAAACAAAATGGTTTGGGTTCCTAAGCAAACAACTAGCAAAGCGAATGAGGCATCCTCATCCACATCTCAAGAATCCCAACCACCTATCTCCATCCAAAAGCCTACTTCCATCCAAAACTTTCATTCCCTTCAAAAATCCCACAAGCAAAACAAAAGTACTAAAAGTATTAAATCTATGTGGGTTCCTAAATCACTTCATCGACTATCTCCTAAGTAAACATCTACATTGCTTCCTGCACCACCATCTCATCAAAAGCTTCAATGTTTATCACGGTGTGTGCAGCCATTGGTCATGGTTCCCTTCCACTCTGCAGCACCTTCACATAACTACATCTCCCCATCCTTCATCCATTATCCTACATATCTTCCCCATCACCTTCCTATGGTCCATGCTTTTGCATAAGCCTTTCATCCTAAGTCTGATATAATCCACTATCCCCCATCCTTAAACAATCCATTTCATCATCCACTATCTACCTAATCCATCTCTCATCCACACAATCCCTTATCAACATCTATGAGCATAATGACATGGTCCATGTGAAGACATCATCCATCTCTAATGGGACACTATCACCTTTCATAGCACTAGACACTTGAGTCCCTCCTATCAATTACCATGGTGAAAACTTGGAAAATAGGTCCCATGTGTAACTATCATGCTAACCCATAAAAAAATTAGAAAAAAAAACAAAAAAAAAACAAAAAAGAAAGTAAAGAGAAATCCCTTCATCCAATGGTGAAAACCTGGTAAATAGGGGCCTTGGATAAGTACCATGATGAAAACTTGACAAACAAGTGTCATGTGTAGGTTGATCTTCTATGTCACTCACACTTGGGGGAACATGGTCTCATCCATCTTATCATTTTCAACTTATCATTTACCATTATATCATGCTACATCCTACCATCCTTATCCATTATATAAACATGCCTATTCCATTGAACCCATTTACCCATCCTTCCACCTTTTGATTTTGATAAAGACATAGGGGTAAAATGTTGAAACATGTTTGGATATTTCTTAACAAAACTTTTTTCCAAACCAAGTCCTATCCATTGACCATTCATCCATCCCATTCAAACCAATCCATCATGTCCTCATATCATCATAAGCGTCATGTAAAATACAATCTTATCATCCCATGGTCATGAACTTTGTCATGTAAAAATCCTAAGCATTACCACCTAGAATGGGGCAAATTATTCTTCCTATGCAACATAGCCTTTGGAGATCACATCCTAGCTCTCTTATGATCCATCCACTATGGCGTATCCTTATCATGAGATTTCCATCTTATAGCTTATCCCCATCTGTTTCTCATGAGCTTTCCACTATAGCCTACCTATCCATTTATCATGAGGCATGCATCCATCCCTTATATGGCCTATCCTCTTATATATCCATCCAACTCTCATGAACCTTCCATCCCATCCAACTATCATGAGCCTTCCATCCCATTTACTATGAGCCCATCCCTTTTATCCATCCCTTGCACCTAGACTTGGTTTTCTCCCTTGTCATTGGTATCTAGCACCAAGGCTACCCAATTGTAAATCCATTAGCAATTTCCAAAACATTTCAAAAACTCCAAAAAAATCAAAATATGTCAAAAAAATTCAAAAAATCAAACATCCAATGACAAATTCAAGTAATAAAACTAATCACATCATCCAAATTAATCCACTCCATCAACATTCAATCAAATCATCATCATCATCATCAATTCTTCCTATCAATAACATTCATTCATCCATTTCAATCAATCACTTCTTCCAATCATATCAATTAACTCAATGTAAGCAATGATCTTAAATCCAAGTCACACTAATCCATATGAAGCAAGCTAATCAATCAAGGAACATTATCCAATCAAATCAATAGGTTTTGATCCTAATCTTGTCATAACCTGAATCAATCATCATCAATAGGATATATCATTCCCACATCATCCTTGTGTTGCTCTAGGGATATAGCTTTCCCCGCAATGACAACATTGTCTATCATTATCAATCAAATAATCAACCATTGGTTTATGACTTGACAAGTGCAATACCTTGTTTGTTTTGCATCCTTTGAGCATACTAAGAACACTTTCTTATGCATAGATTGAGTGGACACTCTAATCATCACACCATCACTATCATCATTCAAAACAATCCAATCATCAAAACAATCAACCCAGCAAGAGCAAACATCAAAACCAAAGCACATCAAGCTAACCATCAAAACAAATCCAATCACTTTAGTAAATCAAAAGTAGCTCAATCCACCACATATCATCCCATCATCAACATTTCATCAATCCATAACCCAATCTTTCATCTCATCAATAAAATAAATAGAACTACATCTCATTTCCATCGTTAAGTGCCTTGATCCCGTGGATATAGGGTATGTAGGCATTCTGGAGTACGAAGGAAGTGCCTAGATTCAGGCACAGGTGATTTTCCTCTTTCTCCTCTCATCATTTCTTCTATAATCTATCTTCTACATCATCAATAAACAACTTCTTCCAATCAATCTATTATTCAATCAATCCATTTCTTTCAATCCAATCATATCAATCAAATCAATCCAAAGACTCAAAGAAATGATCTAAATGCAATTCATCATTAAGATATACCAATCAAGTTAATCAATCAAGCCAAGTTATCCAAGTGCAATCCATGGTCTTGATCCTAGACTTGTTGTAAGCCAAATCAATTAGCCAATTAGCCAACCAACTCAACAAGCAACCTTGTGTTGATCTAGGGATATAGTTTTCCCTACCATGACAACACTCTTAACTATCAACAAAACAATCAATCAATCAACAGTTTACAACTTGATAGGGGCAATACCTTGTTTGTTTTTATATCATTTGTGCATGCTTGCTTTCTTACTTGTGTGTGTTATCATTTTATCTTGCATTTGCATCATATTAGTATCAATCCAGCTAATATTCATATCTTGTATCTAGACAAGGTTGTATTATGCTAGGGCATGAGACACAATGTCACCCTAGTTCCTTATACCTTGGTGCATAACGTCTAGTGCTATATCAAACATTATGGTTGCTCACCTTCATTGCAGCATAATGCATTCTTCATTTCTTCTATCCATTCCCTTAGCTATCTTGACCAATCCATTTCATTTCGAGAGCCTATCCATGTTTGTCCAACCTGCCTATCCTCTCGAGGGGCCATCATCATCCTAAATTATCCTCATCATCCTTTTCCTCTATCCATACCTTAGCTTCTTTGAAATGATGTTACTCAACATAAATCTTATCATCTCGAACATCATCTCAAAGAGGGGCAAAATGTAGACACCCAAAATTGTCCCAAATTTGTCCATGTCTTGCATCACTTAGTCAAAAACATCATTAGACACATCATGTAGCATTTTGTCCTAATCCCACTCTTAATCCATCCTTAATCCCACTTAGCCAATTAATTAAATAAATTTTATTTATTTAATTAATTTCCCATCTTAATCCATCACTTATCCCATTAAGCCAATTAATTAAATAAATTTTATTTATTTAATTAAAATCCCGTCTTAATCCCATTCATAATCCCACTTAGCCAATTAATTAAATAAATTTTATTTATTTAATTAATTTTACATTCATAATCCCACTTTCCAATTAATTAAATAAATTTTATTTATTTATTTAATTTCCTTCACATATCCCAACTAATTCAAATATTTTATTTGAATTAAGTCCTCACCTCTCACCATATTTTGACACTTGTCCACTTCTCAATTGACTCATGTGTGGTAGTACAAAATTCATTTAAATCCTTCACATGTACAACTAATGGGACCTAATTTTAGTATTTGTGTACACAATCACAGATAAACTTATTTAAGAGTTTTTATGTACACGGTCACACATGAGCCCTATGCTTCTCCTTACACTTGTCACATGACTACAACTCCCTTGAAGAGTGGGAATAACTAATCAATCCTAGCCATCCATATCAATCATTTATCTTTTTAATCTCAACCATCCATTTGAACCAAGCCTTTCCTATAAATCAACCTCCTCATAACCCATTAACATGCATTGAGCCTCAAGTACCCTTATTCTACCAAATTTTCTAAAGAGGCATTAAGTTGGAGTATCCTTATGTTGTTGAAATATCTTTAGAGACTTTTGCATCTATCATCTCAATCCTATGCAAATGTTATTCTGCCGAATTGTGAGCAACCAACATATCAAATCAATCAAACAATTCATCTTGCATCTTTGAGGTATTTAATGATTTGGGTTAAGGTAATGCATTTCATTGTTTGATCATTTCCATTTGCAAATCCAAATTTTTTGATATACACCCTCATAAGGTTTAGCTCCCAGGTCTCGTAGCTGTATTTAGGACATATTACATCATATTTCAACATCCCGATGAGAAAACCCGTAAGTGTCTTGGTAAATAGGACCTAGGGGGATCACTTGAGATAACCCCTACCCAAAATAGGGGGGACTTGGGTGCTCGTGCCCTAGTCCTACCCTATTTTGGGGCAGTCCAAATTTTTGGGTGTCAGCTTGTGACCATTATTTGGGTCCTATGCCGACACGGTAAGTTTAAATTATGAAATTCTTGGCGGGAGTGTTTGTAGTTGCATATATAAACATGTTTAGGAATTCAATTGTAAACTAGATGATTGCTAGCAAGCTATTGTGTTCTAAAGGTGATTCAAGGCTTTCATTGTGTAGCAAGAGCAGATTTGTGTTGTCTATGTGTTTGTGTTTGCAGATTTGAGAAATCATCTCCTCATGGCATGAAGAGCTTCTTCCTCCATGAGATCATCACTATAAGGTGACATTCATTTGTGTTTGTAAGCATTTATCATTTGGTTTTTTCCTTTGTCTCCCTAGGCACGCACTCTCTATCTAATAACGGTGTTCGGAAGGCTTGAATGTCTCTCTGGGGCTTGACTGAGGAAAGACTCTAAACACCACAACCCCCTCCCAAAGTTTTCATGATTGTAGGTTATAGGTGTCAAATCTGGAGAAATTGAAGTTGCAGGAGTGTTCAACAGAGTGTCAGAATTGTAGATCAGAGAAAGAAATAGTTCCCTGGACTAAGGCACCCACTCATTAGTCCTCAAAGTTCTGCAATAGGAAAATCTTTAGTATAGTAGGAATAGGTTGCAGACCTTATTTGTAGATCTTGACAAAAAGTAGGGCACTGTACTTGGGCGCTCGCTCTTTAATAACCAACTTTTCTACTTTGGAACCTTGAAAACAGGTGCATAGTTATTTATCATTTCTCATCTTTCTATAGCAGTATTTTTCGTAATTCATCTGTTTACTGTCGTATTTGCATAATTAGGGTTTTAAGGTATCATTGAGAATAAGAGATCATAATTGGCAATAAAATCATAAAAATCCAAGTTTCCCTACATATCATAATGACCTAGGGTATGATAGTACATTGTAACTTGACCCTAGGTCCTTGAATGAAAGGGTGAAAGGAGGATACATACACAAAACTATCAAAAATCAAACATCCAAATTCCACCCTTTACATTTTGGTGAACCCATGTTATTGGACTTTTTTGCACCTTGTTGAGTGTTTTTCTTTAGATTTTCATTGATTTTCATTCATTCATATAGTTATTCATCTTATTGCATTGGAAAATTTACAAAAAAACTGAAAATTTGGAAAAATTGGAAAAAATTGCATGCTAGGGTTTTGCATGTTGCATTAATTAATTTGAATTTCATAAAATTTCTAATTTTTTCATTAGATCTGATTTAAATTTCAGAAAATTACAAAATTTCAATATCTTTGATTTCATTTTCATCATAAAATTACTAGGGTTTTATTGAAAATTGTGAATTTTGCATATAACCCAGTAATTCCAAAATCTAGGGTTTGTAGGTAAAATATTTTTTCAGATTTTTCTACTGATTTTAGAGGCTCATTCAAATTTGCATTTGGATGTAGGCTTGCATTTTAGAACAAATTTGCATTTAGATTTAAAAAATTTGCATTTTTGCATAGAAAATTTCAAGAAAAACTAGCATTTTCATTGATTTGTCACTAGATTTGCAGTTGCATTTTGCATTTTAGAGCATGGATATAATTTTCAGATCTAAGAGCATTTATTTTAATCATACATCAGCTTGAAAAACATTCATATAGCTTTTTACATCAAGATCTCAAACCTAGGACTTCAAAAACATTAATTTTCACTAAATTGGGCCTTATCGACTCTCTAATTTTGCACTATAGGCATGTTGTAAAGAATATTTTTGTACTAATTGATTGATATTAGGTGTATTATCTTCTTTCCCTCCTAAAAATATTTATAACACCTTTCTATTGGCCTCTTGTAGTGAAAATTTGGTGAAAATTTGCCTATTTTTGCTATTCTTGCCCTAGGGTTTGGCCTAGTTTGCACCCTAAGCGTGTTGTAACAGATTTTATGCTTCTAGGTCTTGGAATTGAAAAACCATGAAAAATTTCCTATTTTTTCTATATTTTGACTAGGTCTTGTAACAGATTTTCCTTACAACACCCCTTTTGCTAGGTCTTGGAATTGAAAAACCGTGAAAAATTACCTATTTTTGTTATATTTTCACTAGGGTTTGACCTTAAGTGGCACTATAAGCATGTTGTGATGGATATTTTAGAATTAGGTGGCTATTATTACTGATATAATTCGCTGTCCATCATCATTTTCCTCACAACACCCTTCGTCATGCTCTTTTGCATTGATATTTGGTGAAAAAATTGCATATTTTACTATATTTTCACTATATTTTGACTTGTCATCATCTCAGATTTGCATCAAGAGTGTGTTGTGAAGGATATTATTGCTGTATTGGACTAATATTAGACATATTATTTTCTACCCCTGATCAATTTCCTTACAACACCTTTGCTTTCATATATTTGCATTGAAAAAGCACAAAAATTAAGCATTTTAAGTCATTTTTGCATATAGTTTTGCACTTGACTTTTGTATAACTTTTGGAAAAGCTTTTAAAATATGATTTGGCACTCATGGAATCATCTTCTCAATTCTCTTTGGAATATTTACATGCATATATCACAAAATTTGAAAATCTCTACAAATTTCTTAGCATGCATCCTCATGTCATTACCTATATACAAGCTATGTACAACAAGGATATATTTGTGTCTTCTTCCCTCAAAATCCTTGACTATGTATCTGATCTTAACAAGTTCATATCTCTCACCAATACATACCCTTGGGTAGTAGAAGAATTGATGAAACATACTTTGAATGAAGAACATGACACTTCTCTTAATAGTTTGGAATTGATAGCTGAAACATATGGAGATGATATTGACAATGACTATGAGAGTGATGATGAATTCACAAGCCACCCTACTTCTCCTACATCTGAGCATTCAAATAACTCACATGAGAAGACTAAGTACAACTCTAGTAATTTAAATAATCATCCTAACCAAAATGAAGCATTAATGGATGACATCATGACAACACAAGACTATTTTGATTGTCCTAACCTATTTGAAATAATTGGCATGGATAAGGAACAATTTCATAACCCACCTAGTCCACTAAGAGATGATATTCATGTTGAAGTCCATCCTTCATTATCCCTTTAGGGATTGGGAGGTGATCAAAATACATTAGACAGACAAATGGAACAACCTATACCTCTTTCTAGCATTCAAATTTGGGAAGATGACGACCTCCTCGATGATTTACTTAATGATCACTAGCCCGGAAGACCCTATAGGTAAGTATCTCTAACCCTTTATCTCTCTCTCATGATGTGCTTCCCCGGTGATGTGTTATGTGTTGTTTAGGCCTCTTGGGATGGCCACTAATTCTCTTGCAAGGTCTGGGATACCAGGAGACAACCTCTATTGTGACCTTCTATTTGTATCATCATTCTTCTATATTGCCTCTCTCTCTGATTTAATTTTTGTGTGTTGTGTCTTATGGACATAGCATTGTGGTTGGTGACTTGGGGGCACCCTCCTATGTGAATGTCCCTAAGACACTTGTTTTTCCTCTCTTATTTATTGTTTCCCTTCCTCTAGTGTTTCCCTTTTGTGAGAAATCAAAAATTAGACTTAGTTCCTAATATTATGATGGGGTTGTATATCTTATCCGACACTTAGCTAGTGGAAGCACTCGTTCTTTCCACATAGTGATTTTGATGATGTTTTTATCTCATTTACAAATCATAACAATACTGATGCTCTGGGCACTTTGTTTGTCTTTGAATCTATCCTTGGTGGTACTCAATTTAGAGATCTTCATGATATAGCCCCACAATTATCCTCGAAGTCTAAATTCCTAATATAACCTTGGCTCTTAGTGTGGTTAATCATATGCATTGATGTTGTTGTTTATCATGATTTTTTGGACACTAACATGTTTCTTGTAGGGATGTGTTTGTGGGAACATTTGGCAATCATAAAGTACATGTCACCTCTGGGGGGCATGGGCTTTGTGAAAGTTTATGTTCCCTTGTGTGTTTTCTTCCTACCTTAATGTGCTTGATGTCGATGCCTGATATCAACCACATTAAGGCGGTGGCATATATAAGGTAAGATGTCTTTTATAGATGTTAGCAATGTGCTTGCCCTCAGGTGCAGTTTAAAGACTTGTGCGATGAGTACATCCTACACTTTGAGTTTGTTTGCAATCAATCAATCAATCATCTAAGCCCTTTGCAGAGGTGGGATATCGTGTATATCATTTTTATCTTAAGCCCTCTGTGGAGGCAAGGGTGGTGTATCTCTTGTGGAGAGTGCCCATCTTGTCATTTTAAAAAGTCCTCTACAGAGGTGGGGAGCAGTTTTGTGACTAACTCAACCCTTAAGCATGTCTTCGGTGATTATTGTGGTGAAGCGCAATCATCGGTGTGTGCCTATAATGTGTCTGAGATGGTGTTGGACCTAGAAATAGGAACACTCCATTGCTTGTCTGTTGTGTTTTCTCTGTGTCTTCAAAGTGTGTGTGTTTGGTGTGCTTGCTTTGTTTGAGGTGTTTGTTGCCCCATATGCAGTCTAAAGACCAGCACGATGAGTGCTTCCTACATTTTGGGAGGTTTTACATGTCTTGCATGTGTATTGCCCCATGTATGTAGTTTAAAGACCTGTGTGATGAGTACATCTTGCATTATGGGAGGTTTGTTTACTTTCCTGTACTTGCATCTGCATTTCATATAAATGAGAAAAAGAATAGAAAAGAAATCATTCATGTCTTCTATGCATTAATGTGTCTTCTTTGCATTCAATGTATTCTCCATGTTTTGCATGTCTGCCATTGTCTTCAATGTGTCTGGTGTGACTTCTCTATGCTTGGAGTGTTTGCTGTGT
Source organism: Cunninghamia lanceolata (assembly GCA_027924645.1). NCBI lineage: Eukaryota > Viridiplantae > Streptophyta > Pinopsida > Cupressales > Cupressaceae > Cunninghamia > Cunninghamia lanceolata. Next base: position 1,756,030 of record BSBN01000650.1, on the reverse strand, counting down.
TTGTTGACCGTACTTTAATGCATGTATTGGCCTCACGTTTATACATACATTAAAGTGGGGGCTAATTATAATGTTATAAAATATCCCCTTGGGGGCTTTTCCCTCATAAGGTTTAGCTCCCAGGTCTCTTAGCTACATTTAGGACATATTACATCATATTTCAACATCCTGATGAGAAAACCCCTAAGTGTCTTGGTAAATAGGACCTAGGGGGATCACCTAAGATAACCCCTACCCAAAATAGGGGGGGTGGAGGACTTGGATTCTTGCACCCTAGTCCTACCCTATTTTGGGGTAGTCCCAATTTTTGGGTGTCATCTTGTGACCATTATTTGGGTCCTATGCCGACACGGTAAGTTTGAATTATGAAATTCTTGGTGGGAGTGTTTGTAGTTGCATATGTAAACATGTTTAGGCATTCATTTGTAAACTAGATGATTACTAGAAAGCTATTGTGCTCTAAAGGTGATTCAAGGCTTTCATTATGTAGCAAGAGTAGATTTGTGTTGTCTATGTGTTTGTGTTTATAGATTTGAGCAATCATCTCCTCATGGCATGAAGAGCTTCTTCCTCCATGAGATTTTCACTACAAGGTGACATTCATTTATGTTTGTAAGCATTTATCATTTGGTTTTTGCCTCTGTCTCCCTAGGCATGCACTTTCTATCTGACAACAGTGTTCAGAAGGCTTGAATGTGTCTCTGGGGCTTGACTAAGGCAAGCCTCTAAACACTACAACCCCCTCCCAAAGTTTTGAATGATTGCAGGTTACAGGTGTCAGATCTAGAGAAAGTGAAGTTGCAGGAGGGTTCAACAGAGTGTTAGAATTGTAGATTAGAGAAAGTAACAACTCCCTGGACTAGGATGCCCACTCATTAGTCATCAAAGTTCCACAATGGGGAAATCTTCAGTACAACAAGAATAGGTCATAGACCTTATTTGTAGACCCTAACAAAAAGTAGGGCACTGGACTTGGGCACCTTCTCTTTAGTCCTTGACTTTTTTGCTTTAGAACCCTGAAAATAGGTGCATAGTTATTTATCATTTCTCATCTTTCTATAGCAGCATTTTCTGTAATTCATCTATTTACTATCGTATTTGTATAATTAGGGTTTTAAGGTATAATTGAGCAAAAGAGATCATAATTGGAAATCAAATCATAAAAATCCAAGTTTCCCTACATCTCATAGTGACCTAGGGTAGGATAGTACATTGCAACTAGACCCTAGGTCCTTGAATGAAAGGGTGAAAGGAGGATATACACCAAAAACTAACCAAAAACCTAAACTCAACTATCCAAATTTTACCCTTTACAATGAGATTAGAAACCCTTACTAACTTCACTAAAAAGAAAAGCATTTATACCCAAGGAGACAACCAAAAATAACACACATAAAGTGTTTCTCATATAATTCAATTAGAATAGAAAATTGTCCTATAAAAAACAAATGATCTCACATGCAAAAATATGACCTGCAACCCAGAAGTACTCCTTTCTTATTGGAATATGTCAAAATCACAAGGCTTTAAAATAGAATCTGATCTTCAGAGTATTCTTTGTTTTCTCCTATCACTTCTAGATACTAATTACAAAGCATAATACAAATTTCCCATATATAGGAAAAGTACAAAAGTATGTTGGCTTTGCCTCCTATAACTATTTTTACAAAATTTGACAATTACATCACAAAAATAGTTTTGGAGCTTGTGTTCATTACAATTTTGATATTGCAATTCAATTACAAACACATGTTTGCCGACATAATCCTCTAGTGATGATGCTTGATCCATTTGCATAGGCCAAAAATGTAGTACCACTTGAAAACTACCAAAAATAGGTCATCCTTGAAAACTAATGACTGATTGAAAGCTAACTCAATCATCATTCACCTTCGTACTTCTCTTCCCAAACTCCATACTCCTCATCTTCCAGCCATTGGAATCCTAAAAATTTGACCACATTCTCATTGTGACTGACATACTGAGCATCCAAAATTACCTTTGATTCTTTGCCAATATTATCACAGAGCTTCTCCAATGAAATGAGCTCATCCAAAATTGAATTTAGGGAACATGTTTGCAACTCACCATCAACACATACCAGAGCAATCACCTTTGAGACCATAGCATTGAATTCTGCTTTCCACTAATCCAGTGTTTTGGCTTGACCTTGATCATATTTAAAATTGGGCAATACCTTCATCTTCATGTAATTAATGAATGTTACCTTCTCCTTTTATTGCTTCTCTAATTTCATCATGTAAGAGGCAACATCATGCAGAATTGTCATGGTTTCTAATACTTCTTGCAAACCAGGGGGATTTTTTGGATCAAACCTTATTTTCACCATTTTCTTGATAATGGCAGTCCTTGGCATCCATTTATTGATGACCTCCTACAGACTAGCTAAATTTTGCTCATGCTTGACCAAAGCCAGGTTCAAATTTATAATCCCTTTGTATGCATCATCCACTTTCCCATTGATCTTAGTTAACTAATGGTTAACTATATTAGACAGAATTTTACTATATGCTTTCATTCTATCTCCCTTCAAAGTCTCAACTGACCCTTTCAATTCTGCAATCTCTGCAAGTAGACCATCTCTATTAGATGGAAAAGATTCACCTGATGGACTTGAAATGATAGACACAGGGGTGCTAGAAGATACCAACTCTTTTTCCTCCATATCTCTTAGCTTCACCAAATCATTTGTATATCTCTTCTACAATTCATTGAAGTCTTTTTGTAACTTTAGGACTACAACTTGACTGAACAAGGTTGTGTCAACTTCCAAGGCTGCTGCATCTGGTTCTAGAGTGTCAGTAACTCTCTTCACAATGAGATTGCCCCTAATTTGAGCAATGCTCTCAATCATATCTAGTTTGTTTGTGTTGGGTGCTAGGGTCCAGAAAGCTAATGTCTCAAAAGTTGGATTAAAACCACATCGAAAAACTTCCTCTACCTATTCTTCAGTAGAGTAAACTACTTCATTTTGTTTCCTTATGGTTTCAAAGGCCAAAGTATTTTCCAAACTCCAATTTGGGAATAACAACATTCCACTCTCCATCACCATCTGTCTTCCCTGTTTAGGATTGATGTTGTCAAGCCTTAAATCAAATTCAAACAAGACTTTTGTGGCTAGATCCTTATTTTAGATGGATCAACTCTTCTTCTCTCCTCCTCTAGCCTATTTTGATAGCTAGCTTCCTTCCTTCTCAATACAAAATCTTTGAATTCTTAAGTTTTCACAAACTCATCATCTTGCAAAAACTTTTGGCAAGCAAGTACCCTGATGTCTCCAGTTTCATCATTAGTAATCCTCAAATAATCAATTCTTCTATTATGTGGCTCTGGTGGTACAACCATACCTATTTGTTCTTCAGTAGTTTCCTTTGTAGCTCCCACTTCTCTTGGATTATCTTCAACATCTATAGTCTCCTTGTGGACTTTTCCTCTGTCTTGGGAGGATATTTTATCCTTGGAGGTCTTCTGCCTCAGCGGTACCCTTTAGGGTTTTGGGTTCATAAATTTATAAGTCTTTTCCTTTTAAGAAAATCCATTAAACCTAAGTCTCTAGGCTCATGCATTTTATTTCTAATTCTTTGTTGACTTCTTGTGGTAGGTTTTCAGTCCCTTAAGTTATAACTTTAAGCCTTTACACCCATTAGGTGACCAGCCCCATGCCCTAAGCCTTACCTGTTATCACCCATAAAAAATTAAACCTAGGTGCTAAGTCTTCTCGTAGGTTATAAGACTTAATAGAATGAATATCACAGCATCGTAGAGCATCATCAATGATGTCACCACCCCACTACGACTGTGACATGGTGACACCTGTCAAAGTATCTATGCTTACATCCCATTACATTAGGAATCTTGCACTAGCCAACCGTATGTTGCCAAATGTCAGTTTGAAAGTGGCTCGAGGGAAATTTTTAATCTAATGATTGCGCATCATCACAAGGGTATCTTGCCAAGAAGGAATCTTCACCACGTGGTCGCGAGATTGTAACATGTGGCCCCATCTTACAAAGGAGTTCAAAAGAAAATGAAGGAATGACACATGTAGGCTTTATTGCACATGCGTAGGGCAGGTAAAGTGGCAACCCACTGTTGGCTATGATGCCACAAAGTGATGCCACCTGTCTAGGCTACACAAAAGGTGATGCAGTCAATGAAGGAAGTACATCTAATGTGGATCGTCCTAATTGGTCAAGGACTCTTCAACTATGTTGACTAAGATTTTCAAATCTCGTAGGTAGATGATGGCCCTGGATCTTGTAGGAATGAACTCAAATCAAAGACGTAGGTTTAAACTTTTATGATGAACATTGAGGGTGCCCTGTGACATGAATGAAAGGTTAAGGCCAAGGGTACCTCCATTAATGCATCAGAGGCTACGCTATGAAGCTTAAAAGGAAGAAAAGTTAGGGCCTTGTGCATCATTTCTTCAAGCACATATAGAGTTTAGATGCAGAGTAGATCCTTAAGCAAGCAAAGAATGAAATCTAGACTCCTACAAGTGTAAACTAGTAAGTTCATCCTATTTAATTGTACCTGGCATATTTTAAGTTGACTGCTTGATTAAGGAGGTAGATAATCACATGTAAAATAAACCCTAGCTTGTTTCAATCAATCTAAAAAAATGAGTTAAGCTAGTCAACCCTCCACCTCTAAGTGCAGCTTAGATGAGGACCTTATGGTCCAGCTCCCAGGCTCTGCCAGAAGAGCCCATAATTTGCATGGTCTAGGTGGGCCTGATGACAAGTTCCTTGATTTTTGTTACAACTGTAGAGATGCTATATTGCATGTTGTTGGTTGGGTCTTGTTTGAGTATTGACACAAAAGAGTGGATTATAAGGCCCCCATCTACCATGCTTGGTGATTTGATTTGTCCAAGTTTATTTGCTCCAATGCATTCCCTAATCTTGACCTAGTTAGGGTAATTGTATTAAGATATGATCCTCAGACAAGGACGGTCATAGCAGGGAATGGCATAAAATTGATCAAATTCACCGAAGGGTACATTGCCACTGTATTTAACTTGAACCCTGAGGCTAATAAGCCAATTGACCTAGGTTCATTGAAGAAGAAATACCAAACTGTTAAATGTGCATATAGGGATTTCAACATGGCTAAGCACAGGTTGAGAGGTGTTGATGGCAAACTGATAAAGATTTTGGCTACTGAAGTGGAACCCTTTCATTGCAACATGTTCATGGACTATTTTGTTAGAACATATCATAGTTTGTGCTAGGTTCTAGGCAGGGATGCCTCAGATAGAATGCCCATCTCTCTAATGATGATGGTGGTTGATATTCAGAGTCAAGAGACTAAGGATTCGTATGATTATGCCTCCTATATTACAAATAGAATGCACAAGTAGATGTCAGAAATCAAGAGCAAGCTATCTACTATAGATGCCCATGTTGAATTCACATGGTATTCCATGCTATGCCATATGCTTATGTTTTCTTTATCTGGAAAGTGGCACTAGAATTTGCATGTCAAGATGATAGATGCCTAGGGAAATATGCTGCCAGTACAGGTGTGGACCTGCATGATAGATATGCATTATACTAGTGTTGATTATGTAATCTTTGAAGAGTATTTTGTGAGGAGGATTCTTGGTTTCCTGGAGCCAGAGGGAGAGAGGCTACACCCATATGTATTGGATTTTCTAAGGCCTTTGGATAGGACTCCCCACTTGGGGATTGATCTAATTGGGGTGACTGGTTTTTTCATGAGCACACCACCTGCATCAGGGTTTATGGGTGTGAGACCCCACCCCATATTCTACCTAAATATGTTCCTAAGAGAGTTGCATTCTTAGAGATCATTAGGCAATTGAATGATTTAGATAAGGAGCATCTAAGAAGACATAAGAAGGACTCACTTTTTCCTGCCTCCCTCAGATTCAGTGATATTTTGATAGCTGACAAGAGTGGGCTTGATCAGATTAACTCAGTAATGTAGTGTTTTGGGATGTATTTTGAGCATCTAAGGATTTTTGACCCTGAGGCCTTCATTAACAAGGTGAGGGTCAATAAACAAAGGCCAAGATACACTCACCAAGTTGACCTAAATGAGGATCTTCTTAGAAATTACTTCACAAGGAATGATGTCCACACTTTGAGAATCAAGTGGGACACAATAATGGTAGGAGTAAGAATGAGGAAAAGTATGAATGTTGCATATCTGGGTGCCTTCGCAGAAGTGCAAGACCTTATTCAGAGAATTTCAAAAATGTTGGATAATGTAGAGCAATTAATTTCTATTGCTCCTGTAGGAGAGGAAAGACCATCATATCAGCCTAGTAGCTCAAGGGGAGGATATGATGTGAAAAGTGAATCAGTTGTCCCTCCCCCTACCAAAAGAGTAAAAATTATTGATTTAGAAAATCTAGAAGAAATTGAAGTAGTAGATTTAGAGGGGGAGGTAGAAGAATGTGTGCAGGAGGCTGCCCATCAGGTGAATTCACCTGATAGAGTAAGGCCCTATTCATCCCTTGAAAATAGTGTAGTGAGGACAATGAGAAGCTAGAATGTGGATATTGAAGATGTTAGAATAATGGCTTGTAATAAATTTTTAGAAGATGATGAATTTATAAACACTCCTGAATTTAGGAGTTATGTATTGAAAGTGAGAAGTGAGGAGTTCCAAAAAAGGATTGAAGATGCTAAGAGTGGAGTAGATCCCACTGAGTATGAGGCCATTACTCAAAGGGTCTTAAAAGAGGTAAATCAATCCATCAGTAGAATAACTCTAGAGAAGGGGAGGGCATTGGTGGCTAAGAGTAATATCTTGCTCCTTCCTCACTGGACCTTGTCAGATGCAATTGCATTTGACACAATTACTAGATAAGATTCTGATATAACAGGTGAACAAATAGAGAAGGTTCTCTCTAGTGCAACCTTCAATCCTAGGTTTGAAACCATGGCTATATGGGTTCTAGCCCCAAATAATAAGAAGCCTAGAGTTGAATTGTGGGAGTTAGTAGGAGATGTAATAATTAAGAGGGTATCTGACACCCCTACCCCCTAGGCTACAAGTTTGAATGTGTAGATTGCATAATTTACTGAAGCAATCACCAACAAGTTGCAGAAAGAGCATGATGAGCTACTAGTACAATATGCCTAGGCAACTGTAGAACTCAATAGTTTCAAGGAGCAGTTGTTATTAGGTATTTTTACCTCCACTCCCCCACCTGTGATCCCAACAATAGAGTCCTTCCCAATTGATACAAAGCCTCTCTTATCTAAAATCAGGGATCTAAAGGAGGAGGTGAAGAAATTGAAGAATGAGAAAAAAACACAGTGAAGGATATGGTCACTAATTTGATAAATCACAGGGTGACTAAAGTCTTAGCAAGGTTGGATGAGACCTGGAGGTCTTATTCACAATTGAGAATAGCCTATGAAAAGCATGAATCAGATAAAGAAAGGCTCTTAGTTGCCAGAGCAAGGTGGTTGCCAAAGACTGGAGAGGTAAGAGATCTCCATAGATGTTCAAAATTTGATGCATAGACACCCCCTAAATCAAAGTTGGTAGTGGATATATTGCAACATTTTGAGGAAGTTGCCAGTTTTCAGTTGCGGTTAGATAAATTTTTGGTAGAAAAGAAACATGCTATTGAAAAGATGGACACAAGGTGTGTTGGAAAGAGACACTACTTTGGTATTGACTTGTATTTTGTCATTGATGGAAACAAGGCTCAGAGATCCTATCACCATGAAAAGAAGAGATATCTCTGGAAGAACATATTGATCCAAGGTCTGGTTGACAAAAAATGGCTAAGTATGAAAAGTATTTTGAGTAGAGGACAGTAAGTTCGATAGTATATCTCTGCAAATGATGATCAGTTAATGTGATTTAGGTATGATGTTCTTAGTTGTTTGATAGTGTAATGCTTCAAAGGTTAAGTCCTAATCTCCTCTGGAAGTCACCTTGAAGAATTGTCTAAGTTTGAATAAGAAAAGGTATAGCAGGAACAATGAACACGGTCTAGTGCAGTGGACCGCATTCCTCCACAGATAAGTATTTTGTTATACAGTTTCAAGGTGTTGTAAACACTTGTATGAAGTGTCTTATTCTAGAGTTAGGAGATCTGAAGTCCACTGGGAGGTTAGCTACAAGATGCTAAGTATCAACATAGTGTTTGACAGAGACAAAGTCTGAGTTCTAACAATTTGCATCTTTCCACAAGATGATATCACGCCTTGCGGTTCTGAGGGTAAGATTGGGAATTTGTAAAGAGTTCTTGATATGATTTTGGAGGTGTGTTGTGATCCACAGTAGAAGTTGTAAGTCAGCAGATGAACCTATTAAAGCATGATCTTGTTGAACAGGCCGACTGGTGAGATAAATCATGATGCAGAGAAAGGATAGTGTGTGAAAGATCTATTCAAGTATTTGAATGATTAGAGCCAACATATATGAACACATTTGGGAAAATATTTGGTTCCATACGACACATAGTGCATTGGATTGAGCGACAAGCTACATCTTTCTATGTACACATTTCCTTCTTGGATGCCGACCTGACTATGAATCAAATCATGATGTGGATATATAAGAGTGATGAATTTTGGTTGAGTGGTGTCTGGTATAGAAGTGTGTGTGTGTGTGATGTAAGGATGTGAATAGCAGAGCAGAGTTAGGAGATCAGCAGTGATGAAGACTTGGGATTTAGAATTTAGTTGCTAAATGACTGCACCCTAGCATAGTGGCAGATGCTTAAGAAGTATTTAGTTTTCATGTGCAATATGCTTGGAAGAAAGCTTTCATCATCAAGGTAGTGAGCCAGTAGTGAGCATTCAATAGGGTTTAATAACCCTTATTGTAATCTTGCTAGGTTTAGGGTTGAGGCACTGAGCCTACTAAACCTAGTTGTACTTAATAGCATTGAGCCAGCATGTTCTAGGCCCATGGAGTGACCAAGCTTGAACATTATTTTTGTAAAGATTGCAATATATATTTGAGAGCTAATCCTCTCCATGGTTTTTCCCTTATTGGGTTTTCCACGTAAAAATCTTGGTGTTCATGTGTCATGTTTTTATGGTTGTTCTTCATATGCATGTTGTGCCTTTGTTTAATTAATTTTGGGAAATGGCTGAAAGTTAAAGTACATGAAAAGATTTTTAGAACACTAATTCACCCCCCCTCTCAGTGTTCTTGACAATCAACAATTGGTATCAGAGAAAGGTTGATTGGAAAAAGTTTAACAGCTTAAGGAAGATCTGGGATAGTATAATCATGGTAGCAAGAAGGTATGGAAATTATGAGAGATACAACCAACTAGAAGCAGCTCTTATGGATCTTGAAAATTTTGAAGTAGAGGTTAGGGATCTAAAATAAAACTTGCAACAAGATGTTGAATGCATCTTAAAGCTTAAAGAGAAAGTCAAGAAATTCAAAGAGAAATATAAAGAAGTTAGTGACCAATCGTTATCAACAAATGATGCCCTAGATAATTTGGAAGCAAAAGTTACAGAAAGAACAAGAGCAGAAGATGATCTAAATTTGATTGTGAAGAACATATCAGAAAATTTGGTAAAACTCAAAAAAGAAATTATAAGTTTAAAAATAGATCTAGAAAAGTCTAGAAGTTTTGAAGAAAAATTCAAGATAAGTACTACAAAGCTTGATGAAATGATTGCTAACCAGAGGAATGCTGATGAAAAACATGGTTTAGGATTTGAGAAAGGAGAAAGTTTAAACTCTGGTCAAATGAGCACTGAGTCAAGGGAAAACAAAGGATTCTAGTTCAGAAATCAAAGAAGAAGACCTAGAAGACCTCTGGTCAGACAACCAAATGCTCAAAGGTACCCATCTTTCAATGGTTATTATTATTCATGAAATAGGTATGGTCATAAGGCTACTTAGTGAGGGAGTAGAATAAATCAAAAGATTCCATCATTCTCTGGTTAGTGTTTCAATTGCAAGAAAATTAGTCATAGAACAAATGAATGTAGAAATCAGACCAGGAAAAGTTTCAACAATGGGAGGAATCAATAATCATTCAAAGGTAAATGCTTCACTTGCAATAGAATTGGTCATAGAGTTGTTGTATGCAGAAATAAAGTGAGTCAAAGTTCTATTAGGTGCAATGTATGCTATAAAATGGGACACATATCAAATGAATGTAGAAGCTCGATAAGAGATAATTTTCAAAACACAATGAACAGTCAATCATTCAATGGAAAGTGTTTTGCATGCAATAGATTTGAACATATGGCTAATCAATGCAAATCAAACTTAATCAATGAAAGGAATTAAGGTCAAAAGGATATGGTGTGCTTCAATTGTAACAAATTTGGACATGTTATAAGGTTTTGTAGAAGTAGGAATGTGAAGAGCAACCACTATTTTAAAGAGAGGAAAATAGAACAAAAAAATGATAAGAGAAAAGAGAAAGTTGATCCAGTTGAAACCAAGAAAGAAATGAACAAGGTATGGATCAAGAAAGAAGTAATTGAAGTCAGGGATTGATCCACACCAGTATCTGGGGCAGATACTTCCTCCTCTGAGAAGTAAATTGAGAGCTCTGGCTCAGGGGGAGTAGTGTTGAAAAATTCAAAACCCCCAACCAGAATGTGGGTGCCAGAATCAAGCACGAAGATGTATAATGGAATCTTATGTGGCACACCTCTTAGAAGAGAAATAGGAAGAAAAAGGGTCAATGTGGCATATTATGGAGCAATTCTAATGAACTATGTTCTATAGTGAAAGGTTTTGGTAGCTTTTTTGGAAATGAGCATTTATGACGACTAGGTCAAGTCGTGTGGAGGATAAAAAGGAACTTGTTTGATTTCAAAATCACTTTGCACTCAAAGCTATCAGAAATTTAGAGAGATCAAAGCTGAAGTAGTGACAACCAAGATTTGAAGCATTCAAAGAAAGGAAACCTTGACTCAGCAAAACAAGGCATTTCTATAGAAACCCTAATTGTGAACCTATTGAATTCTTGCTATGGTGACTCCACAAATTGTAGATATTACTGAATACCCTCGACCCAAGTTTAAGAAACACCCACATAAACCAACTGAAGTAGATTAAATAGGTACATTTTCAAGTATACCTTACAGAGTCCTATATGTTGAGGATGTTAGGGCATATATTCATGTTGCCCTAGATGAACACAACAGCATTTATCTGATAGATTTATATCTCAAGCATCTAACTGATGACTAGTTTGACCTCAAAAAATAATACAAAACCCTAAAGGAAAAGAAGTTTATTTAGTATGTGGATTTTCCTACATTTGTGGAGAATGAATGGGTAAGGTACATTCTGATCCAAATTCATAATGAATTCATGTGGTTAGGGCAACCCTTCAAAATCACCAAGGATGCAATTAGGGTAGTGACAGGATTGAGTTCCACTGGAGGTGTGCCCTTGTTGAAGGCTATGCTGAATCAGACTATTATAGAGGCCACTGGAGCAAGGTTTGACAAGAGGGCACTGACTATCAATGATATCATAAATCATGATGTAAGATTCACCTCAATGGTTTTGGGCTACAAGATCTATTTCTCCAACCGAGAGAATTCTGTCTCAGGAACAACAATCTATACTATATATCAAATGGTTAAAGAGAATGTAGATTATGATTTGTGTGAACTACTGTGAACCCAACTACTGGAGAACTTGAAGAAGACAAAGGAAAGCAAGAACTACCCCTTCAAATATGGTACATTGATCATTTGCTTATTCTTTTATTTTATGAATGAGCTACGAAACATGAAGAATTTGATCTGGTTAAGCAGTAAACCAGTAGTTGTCCAAATTAGAAACCATCTAAATAGCATTGGAAGTGTTAATGAGCAAAACATAGCCTTATGGGGATACTTCAAAAAATTTCGAGGCATAATGCAGGCTAGAGAAAGAATTCCTAGGAAATTTGTTGACAAATATAAGGATACTATCTATTTCATGGTTACAAAAGAACAATGCCTAATGGAAGTTGTTGAGCCTAGGACTATCTGGGTAATGCCAGTGGGGTATGAAGTAGATGGACAAATATTAGAGAGCTATGCTCAATACATGTTGAGCAAACCCAAGGACAAGAGGGAAGAAAGGTTTGGAACTTATGAAGAGCTATCCATAAAAATTCACGTTGAATTCAGAAAACCTAAATCAACTAGAAAAGTCAGAAAAGAGGTGGAAGAAGTCATTGTAAGGTATGACATCACCGAAGAACAACTCAAAGAGGTAAGGGAAAAAATAGAGAAAGAAGTAGAAGAAAAGCAAAATAATGAACCAGTGCAGATTCAAGAAAAACCATAGATGAAACAAGATAAGTCTGAGAAAGCTTAGAGGACTGCCAAAAGCTCTACCACCTCCTCTGGTGCCACAGCCTCAATGAACATGGAGAAAACATCATAAGAATCCTCAGCCAAAGACATGAAGAGAAAGAAGATGAAGGGAAAAAGATTATATGTTCGTATAAGTGAAAAGGATGAAGAGGAGATAGAGATAGATGAAGAGATCAAAAACATGAAAATTGAGACTAAAAAAGCCTCCAGAAGCACTAAAGAAAAATCCTTCAGAAAAGATAAGTCCAGTAAAGACAGAAAATGCATCTAGCACTTGCAAATATAGTAAAGGTTGTTACTGTAGATGGGAATCTAAAACCTATGATTAAGCACTATGATGAATTTAGTGATGATGACAAAAGGAGTTTAGAGGAAGCCACTCTAAACTATCTCAACACTTTTGGCAAAGCCCTCATTGAGATCATCTCTGATCTCCCAGAAAGTCTAGCTAATATCTTGAGCATCAGAAAAGAGAATGCCAGAGCTAAAGATATTGAGCTAAGAAAACATGTGTTGACTATACTTTGTTTGGAAATCACTATAGAGGAAGAAAATCTGATCTCAAAGAAGACCAAGGATCAGTTTAGAACTAAAACAAGAATGAATTTATTAATGTTGGGTGATATTGATAAAGTGGTAAAAGAACTAGAATAAATTATCTTGAAAGCTTTGAAACAACACAATCTTCCCATTACAAGTTTCAATGAGGAAACTAATATTCCTATCAATTCATCTACTCTGGAAATAAATTTGGGTTAAGAATCATATATAGATGGCAGAATATCTAAGGAGAAAGAGGAACCTACTGATGAATCTCAAGTGAGAAACTCTCTAACACAACAAATTGAGGATAATATTGACAAAAGGAAAATTAAGGAAGAATTAGCAAATCCTCCACCTAAACAAGTAGGGGAAACCAATAAGAATATGGATTTAGATGATCTAGAACAAAATCAGAAAGAAGAAGTGCCTGGTATGCCAAGAGACACTGCCACATTAGTAAAAGAAGTGCTAGAGGAAAAGAAACAAGATTTGGCTGAACCAGAATTTCTACATGGCCCAATAAACCTGGACATAATGTCTCTGGCACAAAAATTTATGTGGGTTTCAATTGTCCAAGCAAAGGCACAAGAAGAGATGTTAAAATCACATATTGAGGATAGTGAATTGATTGATGGAGCATCTAGGATTTTGGAGAAGCTACTACCCACCCACAAGAGGGATTCATCCATGCCCCCAACAAGACACTTGAAAGGATTAATAAATTCATTAAGTAATCAGTTTGAATCTTTTGAAAAATCTGTAAAAACAAAAGTAAGGAAGGAATTTGAGGGAAAAAGACTAGAAGAATTAAAGACAATGATAACTAATGATAAAATTGTGTTAGAAAATTCAATAGCTAACACTCAAAGAGTTCTAAACAAAGCTAATGGACATCTCTACCAAATTTGATCCAGTAATAGAATTAGTTAGAAATAAAGAAGTAGAAGTCATTAGCATCCACAATGATATGACTAACTTAACAAATTGAAAATATCAAATAAAAAGACGAATAGGACAACTAAGAAGACTAGTTTGTCGTAAACTAGACTCAATGACAAATCTTGTTGTAGAGGCTAGGGTAGCTATACAAATAGACACACCTTTTGATCTCAAAAAGGTAGAAGCTTTAGCTTTTCTCTACAGTGGACACATTCAAATTTTGAACAATGCTTAGAAAGGTTGGGACATTGAGTGGGTGTAGATTAAAAGCATATTCAATGACATCCTCAAATATATGTAATATTAAGATGAAGATTGCATCTATAAATATGTGGCAGAGAATAATTTTTTTTCAAAATTTGAAAACTTTTGGGTTCTGGATCATAGCCTTTGTCATTGATGTCAAAGGGGGAGAAGTACATCAATGAAAAATGGATAATCATCTTAGGGAGATCAAGAAAATAAAATGTATATAGTAAGGGGGAGAAGTCAAGCATTTTTCACTAAGTGTTGCCATCAATGCCAAAGGGGGAGATTGTTGGCAAGAGATATTTCTCCGATATTGACTTGTATGTTGTCATTGATGGAAACAAGGCTCAGAGATCTTATCACCATGATAGGAAGAGATATCTCTAGAACAACATATTGATCCCAGGTCCAGTTGACAGAAAATGGCTAAGTATGAAAAGTATTATGAGTAGAGGATAGTAAGTCAGATAGTATGTCTCCACAAATGATGATTAGTTAATATAGTTTAGGTATGATGTTCTCAGTTGTTTGATAGTGTTATGCTTCAAAGGTTAAGTCTTGATCTCCTCCAAAAGTTACCTTGAAGAATTGTCTAAGTTTAGATAAGCAAAGGTATAGTGGGAAAAGTGAACAGGGTCTAGTGTAGTGGTCCACATTCCTCCACAAATAAGTATTTTGTTATGTAGTTTCAAGATGTTGTAAACACTTGTATGGATTGTCTTATTCCAGAGTTAGGAGATCTAAAGTCCACCAGAAGGTTAGCTACAAGATGCTAAGTATCGGCATAGTGTTTGATAGAGTTTGACAGAGATAGAGTCTAAGTTCTAATGATCTGCATCTTTCTGCAAGACAATATCATGCCTTGTGGTTTTGAGGGTAAGATTAGGAATGTGTAAAGAGTCCTTGATATGATTTTGGAGGTGTGTTGTGATCTGCAGTAGAATTTGTAAGTTAATAGATGAACCTGTTAAAGCATACTCTTGAGGAACATGCTGACTGGTGAGATAAATCATGATGTAGAGAAAGGATAGTGTGTGAAAGATCTATTCAAGTATTTGAATGAGTAGAGCTGACATATATGAACACATTTGGGAAAATATTTGGGTCCGTGTGACACAGTGCATTGGATTGAGTGACAAGCTACATCTTTCTATGTACATGTTTCCTTCTTGGATGCTGACCTAACTATGAATCAAATCACGATGTGGATATATAAGAGCAATGAATTTTAGTTGAGTGGTGTGTGGTATAGAAGTGTGTGTGTGTGTGTGTGTGTGTGATGCGAGGATGTGAACAATAGAGTAAAGTTAGAACATTAGTAGCGATGACGACTTTGGATTCAAAATTTAGTTGCTAAATGACTGCACCCTGGCATAGTGGTAGATGCTTAAGTAGTATTCATTTTTCATGTGCAATATGATTGGAAGCAAGATTTTGTCATCAAGGTAGTGAGAATTCAACAAGGTTTAACATCCGTTAGGGTTTAATAGCCCTTATTGTAATCTTTCTAGGTTTAGGGTTGAGGTAGTGAGCCTACTAAACCTAGTTGTACTTCATGGCAGTGAGCCAGCATGTTCTAGGCCCATGGAGTGACCAAGATTGAACATTATTTTTTATTAAGATTGCAATATATATTTGAGAGCTAATCCTCTCTGTGGTTTTTCCCTTATTGGGTTCTCCACGTAAAAATCTTGGTGTTCATGTTTCATGTTTTTATGGTTGTTGTTCATATGCATGTTGTGCCTTTGTTTAATTAATTTTGGGAAATGGCTGAAAGTTAAAGTACATGAAAAGATTTTTAGAACACTGATTCACCCCCCGTCTTAGTGTTCCTAACAATCAACAAGGTAGTTGCCAAGTATTTTAGAAGGTGATGGGCAAGTAAAAGCCCTCGACAAGCGGAAAGTAGAAATAGAAGAAAATTCCAACTAATTAATTCCTACTTGTTGTACTAATGTCGATCCAACTATGAAGATTTTGAGCTCTGCACTTGATAAATTACATATAGTTGAAATAAATTTTGAAATATTTCGTAAGGAAGTAAAGATTTTGTTGGATGCTTGGCACACCAATCATAATGGGAGGATTATAGAGATAGTCTCCTTCCAATGGCCATCTAAAAAGACATATAATGACTGGACAGAAAAGTATGGGCCTACTCAATTGAAAGGAATGGCCAACCACCACCTACACTGTATTGATGAGGTAGATCTCCTTTGAGCAACTACACATTCTCCAATGTCTATCTACTTCTCTCTTCTTTTCTCCATGTAGTAAATTTCTCAATGCCAAATTGGGTGGTGCATTATATTAAGTATTCTCTAAAATGACAATGTAATTAATGATGAGTACACATTCTTGGTTTGTAAAAGGAACTATGTGTTGTGTGGTTACACAACACGCCCCATTTTAACTTATCAAAATAGGGACCCAACTTTTGGCTTGGCTTGTGTTGTCTGCTTTCTGGCGGTTTGGTAAAAATAGGTCAGGTGCATCATCATCATGAAGGGCAGGATGAGGTAGGTCATCATCATGAGGTTAGTTTGTCAAAGTTCATATTTTGTTTCTATGACCTCATGGTTAGAAAGAGCTTGAAATTCCATGCAGGTTTGCCTTTTACATCACTTGAAAATTCATCCATATGAGGGAGTTATGAGCAGTCAAAGTTTTGGTCAAACCTGATAATTGCTGTATGATGAACATCATCATCATGATATTTGAAAGGCCCCCCGATAATATCCTGAGGTCGAAACATCCAGACGTCAATTTTAAGTCGTAGTAGGTTGTCCCCGTCAAAGCGGTCTTTTGTATCGCAAAAGGTCATCATCATGATCTGTGTCTATCACCCGATAAAAATGATGCAGTCCCAATATCCAGACGTCAATCTTAAGTGATAGTGTGTTTTACCCGTCAAGTGACCCTGGAAACATCGCGAGCATCATGATATTCTAACATCACCCGATATTATAATATCATGCTGATATTATAATATCACCTTGCTTAAGAAATCTGCCATCTGCATAATTTGCACGCGCACGTCAAAGTCCTGGTGATCATCATCATCATGATCTTTCAAGGCAGGATTGCATTTCGTAATATCCTCCTGATCTCCTTTTGCGTGATCATGATGATCACCTTATCTTTCAAAGGGGAGGGTGATATTTCATTCCTAAGTCATGTTGACAAGATCATCATGATCTTGTTTCTCTACCCGACATTTCGCAATATCCTCCTGCCGAGAAGTATAACCTTTTGCAAATATCCTGATGATGTCATCCCGACCTGATAAACGAAGAAGCAAATATCAGGATGACGTCACCATCACCTTTCTCCTCCGGCAGGATATTTTCCAAGGCATGGTCCTGTTCACCAATATGATGATGACGATGACGTCATGTTCGAAGATTAACGAAGGCCACAGATATCCTGATGACGTCATCTGGACATTCAGCAAGATCATATTTTAGATCACCTAGTGCGGATATGATGATGATCATCATCATCCTGATCTTTCGAGAGGGTTACCTTGGCCGCAAAGGGGTCATACTGCATTCATCATCTCGATCATCTTTCTTAGGTGACCTGATATTACATTTATCTCCTGATCTTAACGAATATGACGATGACGTCACCATGATATTCCTTTCCTCAGCAGCAGGATCATATTCCAAATCCTCCTATTTATCTTCATCATGATGATGACGATGATGTCTTTCTTTCCCTAGTATGCAGAAGTGAAACATCCTGATGTGCTTTCCATCAGAGCATTCGGAGGGGAGGAGCATCATATTTCATGATATCCTGCAGCTAGATAGAAGACATAGGGTTGGGCATCATCATGATTTTTGGCGTAGGTATAACTGTTGCCATCAGCCAAGTCTAAATTTGTCACCCCGATCATATGTGGTCACACCGATGCTAATATGATGATGACCCGAAGCATACAAACAGAGCATGCAAAGCCAGATGTGAAGTAATTTGTTAAGAGCGGTTATTTCCTTGTATATTTTGACATGCATGATCATATTTGAACCCGATACACATGGAAATGGGCGGGAAAATTTGAAACGATAGAAATTTAAAAGCCCGACTGCCTGATTTTGGTCAACGAGGGTTGACCTGGTTGTTTTATGCTGTTTATGCATTTAGTGCATATTTTCCACAGGTAAAGCCTGATTGCCTGTAGCTGCACATTGGGAGGTATGTTTAATAAAATGTTTACTTCCTGTTGTTTATCCACATGATGATGAACTTAATGTTTGTCTGTTTATTTGCAGGAAGTCATGATGCTGCTGCTGAAGCTGAGCATTGAAGTCATGATGCTGCTGCTGAAGCTGATAATTACAAAGTTGCACATGGAGGCAACATGAACCAGAAATAAGGAGGATATTCTCAAATATGCTGTTCACCAGCTGGAGACCGAATCAAATTGAAGATGCTGGAATATTCTGTGCTAGCTATACATTTGCCAACTGACGAAGCATGTGCTTTTCATCTGGACCGTTGTTTGTTATGAGAGGATCCTGATCCTTGGATCATTGTAACCATTTTCTGGCATTTGCTCTATATAAAGGCCAGATCCTGAACATTAAAAAGGGATATATAGATAGAGAAGACATTAGAATACACAGACGCATCTGGCGCATTAAGGCTAATTACTGTAGAATCAATTAGGAGATCGGATTACTGAGACTAATGAGGATAGAATTGTTGAAATGTCAAGGTTCTTTCTTCAGATCACTGTAAATGTACCTATTTTTGAGCATACTGAATGGATATGAAGTTTCAGATTACATCCTGATTGTAAATTTTACGTAATCTTCTTGTTGATTTCTGGATATGTACTGGTGAATGCTGTGTTCAACTGGAAGCGCTTTCATTTCATTACATGTTGTTATCAACTTTTCCTTTGAAGATTTGCACTAGATCATGCGGATTTGTGGAATGTCCTGGTGAAGTATGATTCTAGTTTCCTTCTTTTCATTGCATGTATGGGAGCTTGTATGTGGATCAGCGATCTAAGTCCAGTAGTTTTGGGAATCTCATTCTTTAACCCTTTTCCTTTTTTCAATTTCATAAATTCATCACCATAACTGCAAATCATGATAAATAACAAGCAGAACAGAGAAATATGCTGAAATCCTGTAGGTAACTGAAAATCATTAGCATATTTGAGTTAAATGCATGTAGTATTGGAAATATCATGCCAAGAATCATAAATAATGACAGAAATCATGCAAATATCAGCCTGTAGGCACATTGTTTGACTAAATTCACAGTGCAGAGGTAGAATTGTTGAAATTTATGCTGAACAAACATTCAGAACAAGATATTTGAAAGTAATGATGATGAACTTTGCAGAAACACGTAAGGCCCCTGAATGGAAAACAGCAACACACATCAACCACTGAGTAACGTCAGTAGATTAAGACCTAATCAACAGAGACTTGGGATCATGAATTCTCTGAATTCATCGTATCTTTCAAGATGAGTAAAGGTTGTTGTGTAACTTTTATTCTATGTTTGTGAATGACTAACATCATGACCAACATAAATTGGCGCTAGAAGGAGGGCTGAGCTGTTTCTCAGCAAATAAATTCTTTTCAGTTGACGTGATATCCCCTGCCTCTGTTCATCAGCCCGCTTTAAATCTTGCTAACGTATCTAGAGGCCCCTCGCTTCTAACGCAACATAAATTGGCGCTAGAAGGAGGGCCGGCCCGGAAGATAACGCAACATCATCAGTATTTTCAGGTTTGATGGCATATAGGAGTAAGGTATCCTCAGATCACTCGTGAATTTCAGTAAATTTCATAAATATTTGCTGTGACAAGATTGTATATGCACATTCTGTGTAAAGATTTCTAGATCTCACATAAATATTGCAGGCTTTACAGTAGATCTCTCTGAATTCACTAATATCGGCTACAGATGCATAAATTTGTTCAAGCTTTGAGAATTTGAGCTTTAGGCACTCGAGATCTTGTGTTACGGGTTAGGATATCCCAATATCCTGTCACATTTTTGGATTTTCTGCAAATATCTCTTACCTGAGATGTTTTGGTTGCACCTTTGCAAAGATCTAGCCCAAAGCATCAAATATTTGTTTGATTTTTCTGGACTTTCAAGTTTTAGTCTGAGATATGATAGATCTCATTAAAATTTCAAAAAATTGAAGAATAGAGTCTCATTTTGATGGATGTATATGAAAATAATTGCCAAATTAACATTCCTTTATTTCAGGAAACTTTAAATAGGCAGCTTTACCCTCACAATTTGTCTAACTTTGGTTTATGTACCTGTTGCAGGATACACCAGACTGCAGAACACAGTGAAATAAATTGCTTAACTTTCCTTACAAGGTTGGATTTATATTTGAAAGGACTAATATTCTTTCTGGATGTGTTCAGGGTTGGAATTTGCCAAGAAAATGAAGAAGTCTGACAGGAAAATGAAGAAATTCTGGAGCAACAAGCAGATGCAGCACCAGAAGTTATTAATTGTCCAGACACTGAAGTGGACCGATCTGAAGAGTTTGAATTATACTTGTCTAGAAATATACAGTGTAGTCAAATATTAGGTTTGCCCATTGATGATGTCTTGATTGAAAGCTGGTGCAGATTACATGATGAAGAGCATTCAGAGAGAGATTGTTACCCTTGCTTGGTCATGTTGAAAAAGATTCTAGAAAATACAATAGCTGAGTCAGTTCCAGAAGGTAATGAAGAGGAAACATCTTTCCTGGATTCATTTTATGGTGAGATTGATGGGAGTTCTCTACTTCCTAATACAAGTAAGGACCAGTCAGTATGCAGGTATGAATCTTGTGAAAATTTTAGAGAAGAAATCACTCATCAGGATAATATTTTTGATTCTGATCCTAATACTTTTGATAAAGAAGATGAAACATCTTTCCTGGAGTCATTCTATGGTAAAGAGAAGTGTAAACAGATAGTAGAGCAATTTAAATGCACTCCTGATGATGAAGTTCCTATGATGGTAACTCAGGGAGTCATAGAGAAGAAAATAAATGCTGATTTATTACCTGACTTCTTTGAATTAAACGATCAAATGCAAGAATGTTGCAGGTTAAAGGAACCAGATCCTCTAATAGACAGAAAATGTGAATTATTTAATGAACAATTCCTGAAAGATGAAGATGTAGAAGACTTTGAAGTTGTTGTGCATAATCAGATGTCACTCCAGAAATATTTTGAAAATGAAACAGGGGAGTGTCCTCATCAAGTGAAAGTTGTTTCTCCTTTACAGTCAAATGATTTAGAAATGATAAATTTCTGTATATCAGGTTGTGATAATAAAGATACTTATTTAGATGCTGATGTGCAGGAAATTGAAGAAAATATTGAGAAGTTTCCTGAACTGGAGAATAAACTGAACATCCAGAATGAAGGGATAAGGCTGGATAAAGATGAAGAATTAATACATCAAAGGTCATACATCCTTCAATTTGAAGAGAGACCAGGCACTGAGCCAAGCAGTGAAAATATAATGACAAATGGAAGACCAACTACCAATGAAGAAGCATGTCCAGCAAAGCCAGAAATACACCAGGTTGTATTTCTCCTTTCCACAGTAAATGATGTTGAATACTATTTTAATTATGGAAATTCAGGAGATAAGACATGCATATGGATTAATCATGAACATGATGAGCTTCCTCAGTTGCTGATCATCAAGAGTTGTTCTGTTGAATACAGTGAATTCAAAATATCAGAATATTCTTCAGAATATAAAGATAAATTTGCTAGGTTGAGAACCATAACTAATACCCTGATACTCCTGCACAATCAAAAGAAGTATGCAAATACAGGTGTCCTTAGGTCTTTTTCTGGTTTTTGTTTGCCTAGTAGTGGTTTGTATATAATTTTGTAGGTTAGTTGTTTGTACAGTCTGCTTGTTTTGCTTTCTTGTTCTGTTCCTATTGTTTCCTTTTTGTAGGTTAGTTGTTTGTATAGTGTTTCTTCTGTTTTGTGTTGTTTTGGTTGAGTTTTGTTTTGGTAAGTCAAGATGATGCACTTCATCACCTTAAGAAAATAATTAAATTGTTAGGATTCAAGTGATGAGATCACATTTAAATATAGGTTATGATTCATTCTAAGAAGTGTTCATGATCATGTTTATGATGTCTTTTCATCAGGGTGCTTTTTCTTGTCCAAAGTGAATCAAACACAATGAAACACCTAACAGCCTTGGGTTTGTTGAAGATATGAGTATAGGTGTTAAGTGAAAAATCTAAAGGGACTCCCTTGCTACCAATACAATATCCAACCTAAAGCTACAAGTGACTACACCTTGTACAAATGAGCTGACATGATGATATCAAATTTAAATTTTTAAAGGAAAATCAGAAACGAAATAAAATTAGGCCATCTAAGTAACTCTACCGGGGCTATGGACGCCTGCTGGCAGTGGAGCCCTACTTAGGGAGATTGTATAGATAACCTTGCCGGGGCTATAGACGCCTGCTGGCAGCAAGGCTCTATCCAGGTTGGCTATGAGGGATGATCTCCAACTATGTAGTTTAACACCAGTTACTTATGTTTTCAACTTACTTTCAAGATGAGGATAATTAATCATATGCACACACCTGATCCTTTGTTAGCTTTATCACCATAATGAAATTTTATCATTCAAAGATCATGATGATTTTACTTAGACAGAATTAGAACACTATAGATAAATGTGATCACATCACTTGAATCATTGGAATTTGTTTATTTTCTTTGGTGGCAAGTTGCTGTGTGGTTACACAACACGCCCCATTTTAACTTATCAAAACAGGGACCCAACTTTTGGCTTGGCTTGTGTTGTCTGCTTTCTGGTGGTTTGGTAAAAATAGGTCAGGTGCATCATCATCATGAAGGGCAGGATGAGGTAGGTCATCATCATGAGGTTAGTTTGTCAAAGTTCATATTTTGTTTCTATGACCTCATGGTTAGAAAGAGCTTGAAATTCCATGCAGGTTTGCCTTTTACATCACTTGAAAATTCATCCATATGAGGGAGTTATGAGCAGTCAAAGTTTTGGTCAAACCTGATAATTGCTGTATGATGAACATCATCATCATGATATTTGAAAGGCCCCCCGATAATATCCTGAGGTTGAAACATCCAGACGTCAATTTTAAGTCGTAGTAGGTTGTCCCCGTCGAAGCGGTCTTTTGTATCGCGAAAGGTCATCATCATGATCTGTGTCTATCACCCGATAAAAATGATGCAGTCCCAATATCCGGACGTCAATCTTAAGTGATAGTGTGTTTTACCCGTCAAGCGACCCTGGAAACATCGCGAGCATCATGATATTCTAACATCACCCGATATTATAATATCATGCTGATATTATAATATCACCTTGCTTAAGAAATCTGCCATCTGCATAATTTGCACGCGCACGTCAAAGTCCTGGGGATCATCATCATCATGATCTTTCAAGGCAGGATCGCATTTCGTAATATCCTCCTGATCTCCTTTTGCGTGATCATGATGATCACCTTATCTTTCAAAGGGGAGGGTGATATTTCATTCCTAAGTCATGTTGACAAGATCATCATGATCTTGTTTCTCTACCCGACATTTCGCAATATCCTCCTGCCGAGAAGTATAACCTTTTGCAAATATCCTGATGACGTCATCCCGACCTGATAAACGAAGAAGCAAATATCAGGATGATGTCACCATCACCTTTCTCCTCCGGCAGGATATTTTCCAAGGCATGGTCCTGTTCGCCAATATGATGATGACGATGACGTCATGTTCGAAGATTAACGAAGGCCACGGATATCCTGATGACGTCATCTGGACATTTAGCAAGATCATATTTTAGATCACCTAGTGCGGATATGATGATGATGATCATCATCCTGATCTTTCGAGAGGGTTACCTTGGCCGCAAAGGGGTCATACTGCATTCATCATCTCGATCATCTTCCTTAGGTGACCCGATATTACATTTATCTCCTGATCTTAACGAATATGACGATGACGTCACCATGATATTCCTTTCCTCAGCAGCAGGATCATATTCCAAATCCTCCTATTTGTCTTCATCATGATGATGACGATGATGTCTTTCTTTCCCCAGTATGCAGAAGTGAAACATCCTGATGTGCTTTCCATCAGAGCATTCGGAGGGGAGGAGCATCATATTTCATGATATCCTGCAGCTAGATAGAAGACATAGGGTTGGGCATCATCATGATTTTTGGCGTAGGTATAACTGTTGCCATCGGCCAAGTCTAAATTTGTCACCCCGATCATATGTGGTCACACCGATGCTAATATGATGATGACCCGAAGCATACAAACAGAGCATGCAAAGCCAGATGTGAAGTAATTTGTTAAGAGCGGTTATTTCCTTGTATATTTTGACATGCATGATCATATTTGAACCCGATACACATGGAAATGGGCGGGAAAATTTGAAACGATAGAAATTTAAAAGCCCGACTGCCTGATTTTGGTCAACGAGGGTTGACCTGGTTGTTTTATGCTGTTTATGCATTTAGTGCATATTTTCCACAGGTAAAGCCTGATTGCCTATAGCTGCACATTGGGAGGTATGTTTAATAAAATGTTTACTTCCTGTTGTTTATCCACATGATGATGAACTTAATGTTTGTCTGTTTATTTGCAGGAAGTCATGATGCTGCTGCTGAAGCTAAGCATTGAAGTCATGATGCTGCTGCTGAAGCTGATAATTACAAAGTTGCACATGGAGGCAACATGAACCAGAAATAAGGAGGATATTGTCAAATATGCTGTTCGCCAGCTAGAGACCGAATCAAATTGAAGATGCTGGAATATTCTGTGCTAGCTGTACATTTGCCAACTGACGAAGCATGTGCTTTTCATCTGGACCGTTGTTTGTTATGAGAGGATCCTGATCCTTGGATCATTGTAACCGTTTTCTGGCATTTGCTCTATATAAAGGCCAGATCCTGAACATTAAAAAGGGATATATAGATAGAGAAGACATTAGAATACACAGACGCATCTGGCGCATTAAGGCTAATTACTGTAGAATCAATTAGGATATCGGATTACTGAGACTAATGAGGATAGAATTGTTGAAATGTCAAGGTTCTTTCTTCAGATCACTGTAAATGTACCTGCTCTTGAGCATACTGAATGGATATGAAGTTTCAGATTACATCCTGATTGTAAATTTTACGTAATCTTCTTGTTGATTTCTGGATATGTACTGGTGAATGCTGTGTTCAACTGGAAGCGCTTTCATTTCATTACATGTTGTTATCAACTTTTCCTTTGAAGATTTGCACTAGATCATGCGGATTTGTGGAATGTCCTGGTGAAGTATGATTCTAGTTTCCTTCTTTTCATTGCATGTATGGGAGCTTGTATGTGGATCAGCGATCTAAGTCCAGTAGTTTTGGGAATCTCATTCTTTAACCCTTTTCCTTTTTTCAATTTCATAAATTCATCACCATAACTGCAAATCATGATAAATAACAAGCAGAACAGAGAAATATGCTGAAATCCCGTAGGTAACTGAAAATCATTAGCATATTTGAGTTAAATGCATGTAGTATTGGAAATATCATGCCAAGAATCATAAATAATGACAGAAATCATGCAAATATTAGCCTGTAGGCACATTGTTTGACTAAATTCATAGTGCAGAGGTAGAATTGTTGAAATTTATGCTGAACAAACATCCAGAACAAGATATTTGAAAGTAATGATGATGAACTTTGCAGAAACACGTAAGGCCCCTGAATGGAAAATAGCAACACACATCAACCACTGAGTAACGTCAGTAGATTAAGACCTAATCAACGGAGACTTGGGATCATGAATTCTCTGAATTCATCGTATCTTTCAAGATGAGTAAAGGTTATTGTGTAACTTTTATTCTATGTTTGTGAATGACTAACATCATGACCAACACTATGTTATTCATTCTATGGGGGTTAAAGATTTTAGAATTTTGAGGAGTAAATAAAATACAAGTTTTGCTAGGTTGCTTCGTTTCTTCTCCTGTAAGTCTATGAGTTGTGTCTTGAATGTATTTCTACATAAATTTGTTTAGTTTCATGTTGATGTAAATGAAAAATGCTATATGCATGTGTGTTGTTAATTGTCTCCATGGTTGTATGTGCTTTTATTTTGAATCTAATAACTAAGGGTTATTTGAGATTCTAGAATATAGGTTTACTATATTGCATATTTAATCTTCTACTTCTATTCAAGGAATAGATTAAATGTTAAAGGTTAAATATGAGGAAGAACACATTACAACAGGGATATATGTAAGCAAAGTTAATAGGGTACTCTATCTTGGGTGGTATTTGTAAGACAAATGCTAGTTAAACCCCTTAAAAATTAAATGTTGGTTTAGTTTATGAGAATCATTCACACATATGTGTCTATTTGACTCCATGTCCTGGAATAAGCACCAGTCAGAGTTTGTATTGAGTTTATGAGTCAAAACCCTAATCTTGTAGCTAAGCATAAAACAAAATCAACTCAAAACTTCAAACTATAGGATAGTAGGAGTAGGATTTAGGTTTCAAATCCTCTAAATCACAATTGAAATAAAGTCCAAAGCTAGCCCCTTTGTATTTACCTCATAGTTTTGGTCTTTATAATAGAGGATTCATCTACTTTTGTATCAATACCAAGTTATAATCCAGATTAACCATATTGGTATTGAGTAGGGAATACCCCCCAGGTTTTGCAAAGCTTGAAGAAGTAGAGGAGACATTTAGAGTCTATCTCCTATACTGTTAGCATTTGACCTGAGGATCTTGTTGATAAGTGATGGCTACCTTGTAGGGAAAATTAGGAACTATCAGTTGGAAAAAACCCAACAGATTTGGCGACTCTAGTGTGGAGTTGAAAAGGAATCTAAAACTTAAGTTAAATTCCAGTTGTGGGTGGCGACTTTGAACAAAATCTCTTAGCCGGTAAAATAGAAGTTGTATGTAGGGGAGTAGATCCTTGCACAACCCTTTGTTCCAAGAATTACCAAGAAAGATGTATAGAAGAAAGGGAACTACTCAACCTAGTCATGAAGGATCACCAAGCCCTAGGAATAATGATGATCCCCAAGATAATCCTAGGTTTTCTAGATAGTAACCACAATATTTTTCAAGCATAGAAGCTAAGATTCAAGATATGTATGAAAGACAACAAGGTGACGAGTTGAGGATGAGATCAGAAGTGTTCCAAGAATGTGCATTTTTAGATCCCCTTGATAGATTTGAAGAAACAAAATCCCCAAAGGATACTAATAATCCGAGTGGAAAAGGACCATCCTCGTCTATGCCAAGAGATGATGAGATGGTAGAAGAAATTAGGAATCTTAGGGAAAAACTTGATTATTTATAGGCCCTAAGAATAAGAGATGATATGAAACAAAATGTACAAGCTCTGAAAATGGCCTAGCAAGATTCAATTCCCACCCTTAACAATGCAAATGTGCTAACAAACTAGCAAGCAAATGAGGTTCAGAACCGACAAAATGATCAAAACATCTTTGGGAATGATCAAGGACTTAACCAACATGTGAACCAAAATCCACAAAATAATCAAAGACAAAATGTGAATAACAATAGGGTACCACAGAACAATGTGAGAAATCAGAATAATAATGTTAATGCCAATAGGAATGCAAACACCAACTAGTTTTGTAGAAGACCTATGTAGTTAGATAGGTTCAAGTAGTTGGATTTCAATGGTATTCCCAGAAACCCTAACCCTATTGACAAACACATAAGAGGTGAATTACCAAAGTTTTTAGGGAACAATGCCATATCAGGAGAAGATCTCCTAAAGGCTTTCTAAAATGTCATGGATAATTTTGAGGTAGAGCACAAGGATGTTTTCATGAAATTATTTATGTAATCCCTAATTGATGAAGCTAGAGAATGGTGTAGAAATCTGCCTGATCAAAGTGTTACATCATGGGATGACTTTAAGAGAATCTTTCGAGAACAATATGGAGATAAGACTAACCCTAGTTTCATTATCAATGAGTTCACTGGTATTGCTAAGGGGTTAAATGAGCTTGTTGCTGATTTTAATGCTAGGTTTACTAGAGTGGTGAATAAGTTGCCACCTCATATGAGGCTGAATGAACCAATGTGTATGGTGTTGTATATAAATGCCTTTGATGCCAAAACAACATATGAATTGAGGGATAAAAGACCAACTAGTCTTAGAGATGCTTTTAGAATTGCAACAACTATTAAAAATAATAGGAAAGCATTTGGGAAGACAAATAGAACAGATGATGTAAGGATTCTACAGAATCCAAATAATAGGCCTCAGAATATTCAATGTAATACTTCCACTTCTGAAGATAAACTAGATAAGTTGACATCTATTGTTAAGGACCTAAGTTATAAGCTTGCTAAGAATGAAAAAGGGCCTGGTCCTGAGAAGTAGGTTTATCAGAGGCAAGAAAAGAGACCTCAATTGCATGATATGCCATATAATACAAACTGGTACAATGGTAAACCCATTCCCAACAACAAGTCTGATCAAAGATCTCATAATGTTAAGGAAACTCCTGATCCCCTAAAGAAGACTGTTAATATTGTGAATAACATTCCATGGTGTATAATTTGTCAAATGCCTCATTAACAATCACAATGTATGATTGCTCAGTCTTTTTATAATGATGTTGTTGCCTGTGATGAGTGTAATGAACCTCACTATGTAGAAAATGACAATGTTAATATGCTCTTTGCAAGTGGAGATTACTCCTCCTCTGATGAGGCTGATATGGAAACAAATGTGAATGAAGGTAAGTGATATAAAGGTAAAATCTATCACCAAGTTTTTTTTATGATGAAGATGAGGATCATTAGGTTTATGCTCAGGATTCACATGTCCCTTTGGTTAATTTGAGGAGGCCTTCTAATTAAGAAATTAGAGCTCTCACAGCTACTACAGTAGCCTAGGTTAAGAGTAATTATAACCTCAAAAGTAAGGCTCAGGCAAGATATTCAGGCCAGCCAAGAGGTATCTTTGCAAATCAACCTCAGTATAAACATAAAGACCCTAAAACATAGAAGAAACAAGGTAATAATAATAAGAAAGATTCAAGGGATAAGTTGGGTCAAAATACTAAGAGTCTAGAGAATAGGCTTTCTCATAATACAGAAAGGACTAAAAATTTACATGCCATAGATGACAGTCAGAAAATCACAAGATCTAAGGTGGGACAAACTCTTGAGAAGAGTAAAGGCCAGGCTCAAGCTACAACTATTATACAAAATTATGCCCCCTTTGACATAACTCAAGCTTTGTCTCAAATGAAAGTCTCTGTCCCATTAATGGAAATGATGAAAATTGAAGAATATAGAAATAAGGCATTATCCTTAATTTTAGGGGTAGCTCATCAGGCATAATAGAGTGTTGAGGATCACAGTAAAGAACAAGAGTTGTGTGCTAATGAGGAAGAAGTTCCAAAGGTTTATTTGGTAATGACAATGACAAAGTGTCCTTCTCAGGTAGAACCCTTTGATGTCTCCCTTATTTTTAATGGGAAGATAATCAAGAGTTGTATGCTTGATTTAAATGCATCAATAGACATCATGCCTATGGTTGTTATGAAACAAGTTGGATTAAATTTATACAAAGCATGTGGGAAATGTTATGCAATAGATGCTAGAGAAGTGTCAGTCATTGGAATCATGAAGGATGTGAACTTTATGCTTGCAGCTCCTATCCAGAGAAAACTTATACAATGAATGTTACAGTAGTTGATATAAATCCAAAATATGGCATGTTATTATCTAGAAGGTGGGCCGCATTGATTGGAGGAAGTATGCAATTAGATCTATCATATGCCATGATTTCCATGAATGGTAAGGATGTTAAGCTAGTCAGAGAAGAAAGAGCACTTGACACAGTTGAGAATTAGGAACCAGAGGAGAAGATTTGCTTTGTGGATACAGATTGTGAGAATTTCAAGGTTGTATCCTGCAATCAAGATGAAAGCAAGAAAGAACCTATTGATAAAGAGCTTGAAAAGAAAGAAGACCAAAATAACTTGTGGACTATGTACTTTGATGGTGCTTGCTCAAAAAAGGGCTCTGGTATAGGAGTGGTATTTCTGTTTCCCACTAGTAGAATTCTCAAATTCTCTTTTCTATTGAAATTTGCTTGCACAAATAATATTGTAGAATATGAAGCCTTGTTGTTAGGATTGAATGTTACCCTTAAGCATGGAATTAAGATGCTAAAAGTATTTAGAGATTCATAATTAATAGTTACCCAAGTAAGAGATAAATATGCTTCAAAGAATAAAAGGCTAAAACAATATAATCGTGTTGTTTGGGATACTATTGAGTTATTTGATGCATTCTCAATAAGCTGCGTAGAAAGATTAAAAAATGGCATGGTAGATTTCTTGGCTAATGTAGCCATTAGGCCAGATGATGTCACCTTATCCAATATTACAAATGTTGAAGTTAAAGTTAGACCTACAGTGCTAGACAACATATGTAGTTGGCAGGTGTTTGAGGATGATAAGGACTTATTGAGATTCCAGTATTGCATAGATGAATATGAAAACTAGGAGATTGATTTCCAAAATTTTGTAGAAGTTATAGATGGAAAGGAGACTCTTTTGGGGAAGGAAGTAATATAGCTTAAAATAAATAAAATCCCCAAAATGTTAGTAGCCTTAGAGAGAGCATTTGATAGTAGAGATTGGCTTGTTACAAATGCATCTCCCACAAACAAGAATGATTTGAAAGAGGTGAATTTGGGGACACATCATGCCTCAAAAATGGTGTACATTGGTAAGCAGCTTAAGCCACATATCAAGGTAATGTTGATAGCATTATTAAGGAAATACACACATGTCTTTGCATGGTCATATGAAGATCTAAAGGTGTATAGAGAAGATTTATTTCAGCATGATATCCCCCTGAAGCCTGGAGCTAAGCCATTTAGGTTGAAGCAGAGGCCTATCAATCCTACTTTGGCTTGAAAGATGCAGGAAGAACTTATGAAGCTTAGGGATGTTGGAATAATTAAGCCCATAACACACTCAACCTGGGTGTCAAACCTTGTCCCAGTTAGAAAAAAGAATGGATATATAAGACTCTATTTAGATTTCAAGAAATTTGAAAGTGTCTTCTTTGAAAGATAATTACCCACTTCCTAACATGGAAGCTATGTTGCAGAGGGTAACAGGGTGTGAACTCTTGTCCATATGATGGATGGATTTTTAGTATATAATCAGGTGAAGGTAAAACAATCAAAGCAATACAAAAATACCTTCACAACTCCATGGGGAACCTATGTATATGTAAGAATGCTATTTGGATTGACAAATGCAGGTGCTACATTCCAAAGAGCAATGGATGTTGCTTTTGCAGGATTGAGTGACTCAATCTTGGTTGTGTATCATGATAATTTAACTGCTTACTCTAAGAAGGAAGAGCAACATTGTATGCATCTAGACAAGATTTTTATTAGAGCATTAGAATATGACATTTCACTTAATCCTAAGAAGTGTGCTTTTGGGGTAGTTGAAAGAAAACTATTAGGGCACATAGTTTCTAAGGATGGAGTCAGGATCGATCCTAAAAGGGTTGCAGCAATTAAAAAAATCCAAATACTCAAGACAGTGAAAGGTATTCAGTCATTCTTTAGATAGATTAACTTTGTTAGAAGGTTTATTCCTAACTTTGCAGAGATTACCAAGGACATATCCAAGATGTTGAAGAAGGGTGAGACTATAACTTGAGGAAGTGAAGTAATCTAATCATTCCAAAATATTAAAGAAGCTATCAAGACTATCCTTGTTCTAAAGTCTTCTAATTTTTCTAAACCCTTCTATAAAGGGTGGAATTTGGTTAGTTTAGTTTTTGGTAGTTTTGTATGTGTATCCTCCTTTCACCCTTTCATTCAAGGACCTAGGGTCGAGTTGGAATGTACTATCATACCCTAGGTCACTATGGGAATGTAGGGAAACTTGGATTTTTATTATTTGATTGCCAATTATCTTCTCTTATGCTCAATTATACCTTAAAACACTAATTATGCAAATATGACATCAAATAGATGAATATCAGAAAATGTTGGTACAAAAAGATGTAAAATAACAAATAATTGTGCACCTATTTTCAAGGTTTGGAAGTGTAATAGTCAGGGACTAAAGAGTGGGTGCCCAAGTCTAATGTCCTACTTTTTGTGAGGATCTGCAAACAAGATCTGCAACCTATTCCTATTGTACCAAAGGTTTTCTCATCATGAAACTTTGAGGACTAATGAGCGGGTGCCCTAGTCCAAGGAGTTGTTTTCTTCTCTAATCTACAATTCTAACACTCTGTTGTACCCTCCTTCAACTTCACTTTCTCCAGATCTGACACCTATAACATGCAATCATGAAAACTTTGGGAGGGGCTTGTGGTGTTTAGAGACTTGCCTCAATCAAGCCCCGAAGAGACATTCAAGTCTTTTGAACACTGTTGTCAGATAGAGAGTGTGTGCCCTTGTTAGGTAGAGGCAAAAACTAAATGATAAATGCTCAAAAGCTCAAATGATGTCACCTTGTAGTGAAGATCTCGTGGAAGGAAGAAGCTCTTCATGTCATGAGGAGATGATTGCTCAAATCTACAAATATAAACACATAGACAACACAAATATACTCTTGCAACATAATGAAAGCCTTGAATCACCTTTAGAATTTCAAAATTACATGAACATAATCTAGTAATGCTCTAGTTTACAAATGAATGCCTAAACATGCTTTTATATGCAACTACAAATAGTCTTACCAAGAATTTCATAATTCAAACTTACCATGTCAGCATAGGACCCAAATAATAGTCACAAACTGACACTAAAAATTTGGGACTGACCCAAAATAGGGTAGGACTAGGGCACAGGCACCCAAGTCTTCCCCCTATTTTGGGCAGGGTTAGGTTCAAGGGGTCACCTTAGGTCCCATTTGTCATGAAACCCAAGGTTCATTCCATCGAGATGTTGAAATATGATGCAAGATGTCCTAAATGCAACTAAAAGACCCAGGAGCTAAACTTTATGAGGGAAAATCCCCCAAGGGGACATTTTTTGACATTATACTTAGCCCCCACTTTAATGTATGTATAAACATGAGGCCAATACATGCATTAAAGTACGGTCAACAAACACAACAAACACACTAGGAATGGAGAAGACATGCCATACACATTGAAGACAATGACAGACACACAAAACATGGAGAAGACAATTACAGTCACACAAAACACACTGAATACACTAAATGCATAGAAAACACATTAATGCATATAATACAAGAATGATTTCTTTTATTTTATTTTTCTCATATATATGAAATGCATATGCAAGTACAAGAAAGTAAACAAACCTCCCATAATGTAGGAGGTACTCATTGTATAGGTCTTTAAACTGCATATATGGGACAACACACACACAAGACATGTCAAACCTCCTAAAATGTAGGATGTACTCATTGCATAGGTCTTTAAACATTATATGGGGAAACAAACATGCCACTCAAAGAAATTATGCCAAAAATGCACACTTTGAAGACATGGAGAAAACACAGTAGACAAGTGATGGAGTGTTCCTATTTCTAGGTTCAACACCATCTCAGGCACATTACAGGCACACACTGATGATTGGGCTTCACTACAATAATCATCGAAGACATGCTTAAGGGTTGAGTTAGTCACAGAACCGCTCCCTGCCTCTACAGAGGACTTTTGAAAATGACAGGATGGTGTAATCTGCTCTGAGAAATACACCACCCCTGCTTCCATAGAGGGCTTGACATAAAAAAGGATATACGGGATATCCCACCTCTGTAGAGGGCTTAAAAGATTGATTGATTGATTTATTGTAAACAAACTTAGAGTGTAGGATGTACTCATCACACAAGTCTTTAGAGTACACCTGAGGACAAGCACATTGCTAACATCTACAACAGACAACTTACCTTATATATGCCCCCACCTTAAGGTGGTTGATATCATGCATCGATATCAAGCACGTTAAGGTAGGAAGAAAACACACAAGGGAACATAGACTTTCGCAAAGCCCATGCCCCCCAGAGGGGACATGTTCTTTACAATCACCAAATGTTCCCTCAAACACATCCATACAAGAAACATGTTAGTGTCTACATAATCATGATAAACAACAACATCAATGCATATGATTAACCACACAAAGAGCCAAGGTTATACTATGAATTTAGAGTTCAAGGATAACCATGGGGCTATATTATGATGATCTCTGAATCGAGTACCACCAAGGCTAGATTCAAAGACAAATAAAGTGCATAGAGCTTAGTATTGTTATGATTTGTAAATGAGATAAAAACATCATCAAAAGCACTACATGGAAAGAACGAGTGCTTCCACTAGCCAAGTGTTAGATAAGATATACAACCCCATCGTCATATTAGGAACTAAATTCAATTTTTAATTTCTCGTGAAAGGGATGCTAGGTCTACATCAGTATAAATGTTTTTCATCATTTGCTAGCTAGATAGAAACATTAGAGGAAGGGAAACAATAAATAAGAGAGGAGAAACAAGTGTCTTGTTGATGTGGATGTTAGTCACACAACAACCCTTGTTTATCCTGAAAGATACAATGAATTCAAAGAATTCATGATCCCAAGTCCTCGTTGAGTAGTTCATAATTTGTTGGTGTCATCTAGTGGTTGATGTGTACTGTTGTTTTCCATTTTGGGGTCTTACGTAGATCCGTAGATTATTCCTCTGCAACAATGCTTTCATACAAAGGGGGTGCTCTACACAAAATATTCATTCAAAGATTGTGTCTAAGTGGATATCTACATGAGTTCTACCCTTAGCAGTGATTCCTTGCATGATATTTTCAATAGTACATGCATGTAACTCAAAAAAATATGCTAATGATATTCAGTTATCTATGAGATGTCAACATATTCTTCTGTTCTGCTTAATATTTATCATAATATGCAGTTATGGAAGTGATTTCTATGAAATTAAAATGAGAAAAAAGGGTTAGAGAGAGATTCCTAAAATTACTTGACTGAGATCACTGATCCACATACATGTTCCCATACAACAATGAAGAGAAGAAAACTAGAATCATACTTCACCAGGAAATTCCACAAATCAGCATGATCTAGTGCAAATCTTCAAGGGAAAGCTGACAACAACATGCAATGAAATGAAAACGCTTCTAGTTGAACACAAGATTCATCATTACACATCCAAAAATCAGCTTGAAGATTACTTAAGGTTTACAATCAGGATGTAATCTGAAGCTTCATCTCCATACAGTATGCTCATAAAATAGGTACATATACAGTGATCTGGGGGAAGAACCTTGAATGTTTCAACAATTCAATCCTCCTCAGTCTCAGTAATTTGATCTCCTACATGAACTTGCTACTGGTCATATTTTGAATGATTGACCCCCCTCTTCTTCAGAGTGCAGGGGCAGAATATATGTCTCTATTTTCACTCCCAACACAGTGCCTAGGAAAACCCTAGCAAATCAACAGTCCGCATCTTGAAATGCAGCATCGGACGGTGGAGAACAGATCCCGCCAAGAATTTGAACGACGTCCAGACAGGGCACCGCTCCCTCAGTAATGTTTCCACCTGCATTCTGCCGCATTGAAAGCATTGTCCCTTCCTAGTGTGTTTTGAACCTCTCGGGATTCGGTCCACTGCTTTGGATGTCCCCTGCCATTAAAGCTCTATCGTATCTCCACCTACACACCATCAAGCTCTAGAATGGATTCAAAATCCACCTACCCATCTTTTCCCACCTTGTATCATGACTGTACATCATGCTGGTCATCGGCATGACCACCCTTGATCGGAGTGAGCTAACAATGCCCCATCGACCTCATCTTGCTGGCCGATGCACCTCCTTTTCTAACCTACGTACCTACGGTCATCATGTAGAAGTTAGGCATCATCATTTAAACAACTAGTAGGAGGACAAACATTTTATATTAAAGCATACTTTGAAAGTGCAAACATATATATTGGGTCATGATTCTGTGAAAATCCGCATGCATATGAGTATTTAATTCCTTTTGATAACCTTTCGGTTCCGCCACCTGCATGTAGATTTCCTGGCACTTCCATATTAAGTCAGGATATGATGATGATGTCATCATCATGGGTGAGCTTCATTAAAGTGTGGAAGGGTGACGCCATGGTTATATTGAAGAAAATTGGGGTCCGAGAAATATGACCCTGAGGAAGGAACCCTAAAGAATATCACCCTCCAAAAGGATGACATCATCATCATATCAGGTCACATTTTAAGATCGAGTGATATTCGGAAGATGACCCCCTCGTGAGTAAAATGACCCCCCCTCAAAAAGATTGGGATGACGTCAGCATGTTGATGTCTTCATTTTATCGATGCAGTTACCCTGACGTCATCATCATGTTATAGGATGGGGGGATATTGGAAACATACCTCCGTGAGGTGAAAGGGTGATGATGTCACTGTCATATTGATCTCCTTTGTTTATCAGGCCTAGGTGACATCATCAGGATATTGGTAATGGGGGTGATATTTTACGAGGGTGATATTCGGAAGATCAGGTGATATTCAAAATATGACCCCCACAAAATATATAAAGCTGCTCGACGGGTAGATGTAGTTATCACAAAAGCTTAACGTCCAAAGCTTACAGACCAAGTGAACATTAGGTGATATTCTAACATCAGGGTGATCATTCACAAGGTGACTGATGTTTGGAATATGTCCCCCTAGAATATCAGGTTTGACCAAAACTTTGACTCGCCATAACTTTCTTATTTGGCCAAATTTCAGGGTGATGTAAAAGGCAAACCTGCTTAGAATTTCACTCTTTCACATGGTAGGCTTCTTGAGGCAAGATTCAAACTTTGAAATTGGGGTCATACATGAAGATCACAAATGCACCTAACATGATGCACATACATATTGATTGATGCTTCTTTTTACCATTACCACCCAGAGCACAAAAATAAGGGAGCAAGCCACAACAGGGGTCCTCATTTTGCTAAGAAGTAAAATGGGGTGTGTTGTGAGCATCACAACATGTCTTAGGGATAGTCATGTAGGAGGGCGCCCCCAAGTCACCAACCACAACGCTATGTCCATAAGATACAACACACAACAATGAAATCAGAGAGAGGCAATATAGAAGAATGATGATACAAATAGAAGAAGGTCACAACAGAGGTGGTCTCTTGGTATCCTAGACCTTACAATAGAATCAAGGGTCATCCTAGGAGGTCTAAACAACACATAACACATCACGGGGGGAAGCACATCACGAGAGAGATAAAGGGTTAGAGATACTTACCTGTAGGGTCTTCCTGGCTAGTGGTCATCAAGTGAATCATCGTCATCCTCCCACTCTTGAAATGTAGATACCAAAATGTTAGAGCCACAATCACCGCAGGAAGGGCTAGGGCTCTTTAAACAATCTGATAAGTTAATGAACAAAAACTCTTATGCTTCTACACCTACACAACCAAGTAAAAATTACCCAAGAATAAGGGTCCTAGAAATAGGGGTATGTGCAGACTCAGCACAGGTAATAGATTATGCAAATGGTGTCTTCGATATGCATATACAGAAGAACACTAAGAATCTCTGAGAGGGAGCTCACAAAAGGTGTCTTGTCCATGCATCAAAGGGGCAGTGGGAAACTTTTAGTATGAGAGTATGGACGTCCCAATTAGCACAGTTTGTAGTTCATAATGTTCACTCATGCCCTGAGTTGATTGACTTATGTGCAAAGTTGTTTCACCCACCATCTTCTTCTATTCAACATGGCCCCTTTATGGTTCAGATTACCCCTAAGGCAATTAGGGATGTGTTGGCCTTACAACATGACAGAACAACCACATTTCCTACTATTCCTAAATTGCAAGGCACCTAGGAAAATGTTCATAGTAAGGTGAAGTTTCTAAACACTAAGATGCATTTAGGCGATGAAAATACCCTATTGCCTTGGCTACCCAAAGGCTGCACTTAGTTCAATCCTGACGTCCAAGATGCCCTGGCTATGTTAGCTTTCATCTTTGGTTAGTATGATGATTCTATAGTACATGATTGGTAGATTGTAGTGATATTTAGATTAAAAATAGTAGACAAGTCCCAGGAGTATCAACTTGATTTCGCAGAACAAATCTCTATTGCCATGGTTGATCAGCTTGCAAACTTTCATCAGAATCATGTTTTCAGGTATTCAGCATACCTATTTCATTTTATGCTATATCAAAATTTTACTCACTTTTAGTAACACATGGCTTTAAATATGTATGACCCTGATTTTGGTAGCTATAGAACAATTCTGGTGTCTACATGGACCCATGTTCTGTCAAATACCTCGGACCCTTATGAGTTCGCAAAATATTTTGTTTCTCCTTCTTTTAATAATTGAAGTCCTGAGACTATAGAGATTAGGATGACATAGAGTATCAGAGGTTTGTTAACCAACTTTCCAATCCCTTGTGATTATTTCTTTGGTGTCCATACAACTATCATTAGAGTCCATGGTTTTGCTAGTGACCCCATTCTATTGCCAAAAGTCTTAACCCCTAGGGTTACATTTTTAGAAGTGGCTCGTCAGGTATCTATTATTGATAATAAATTTAGACATAAGAATAGGAAAAAACATGTATGATGTCCCTTGAATTAGGGAAAAAATAACAATTCAGGTAAGAGAAACTAAAAATCTTCTATTGCAGAAGCTGGCTGCTTATGGTTTCTTGATTATCAAAGATAAATGGAAATATGATCCAGATAGCTTATTAGCTTCATGGATTGTCAGTAACAAGGTTTCTACAAAATTTGTTCATGAAAAACATCCCTTCTAGGAGAAAAGAAGATCACCCAAGTAGGATAATCCTGCAGTTTATGTTGAGTTAAAAGACTTGCTAGATGAGGGTCCCAGACCCTAGGAAACTTTTTATAAGAATGTACAAGAATATGACCCTAAAAGGTCAATGACTATAGGCCTTAGAGATACATTGAAGAAGAAGGGTTGGAGTGCAGAGAAAATCATAGCCTACTAGAAATACAAACAAGAGATAGCTGAAATCACTCATACTTTTGGGAATGTTGAAACTGATGAAGAATGGGAAACTGTATGGGATGATTTTCATATGACCCTAGTTTCTAGTCCAGACACAAGTAATATTCTGAGAGATTCTCTAGAAGTAGTAGAAATGGAAGAAAGAGCAGAGAAGGAGCAAGATGTTCAAGAAATAGGGAAAGCATCAGCTTTAGCTTCTAGAGCCCCATGGCCTCCATCTCTTAGTGTTTTACAAAAACAAAAGGAAATTGTATCATCACCGTCTCTTGAGATCCAAACAGCTTTGGCATCTAGGGTTCTCAGAGCATCACCTTTGCAACAAACATCAATCGATGTTGAAGAAGAAGACCTAGAGGAAGAATTAGATAGGCCTTGGAAGAAGATAGGTAGGTTGATATTACCAAAACAAGACATAGAAGAAGAAGTATCAATGCCCTAGCAACAAGTTCCTATCATCTCATCGGTGGCTTAGGTAAGTACTTCTCTCTTTTCCCCTACCTCTATTTCTTCTTATTTAGGAGTGGAAACCCAATCTACCCAATTTTCCACGTCTCCTACCACTTCTATTGCACCTTTGTAAACTTTTTCCCCAGTTTCCAGTTCACAGGCCATTTCCTTACCTCTATTTTCCCCATCCATGCCCAAGTGGGCCTTGCCACAATTTGATCCTTCCCAGCAAATAATTGCCATCCCTTATGGTCTGTTTCAAGGTCATCCATTGGTTGGAGGCTATATTGCATCACCTCCTACTTTCCAAACCTAGGCTGACACAACAAGAAAAGCCAGAGAAGCTTAAATGGAGAAGAAAAGAAAGAAAGAGAATAAGAGCCCTACTGTGTCTCATATAAAATCTTTGTTTGATCCTATTCAATAGTCTTTAACTGTTACACATTTGGCTCCCAATGTAATCAAACTTAATGAGCAAATGCAACCACATGACTATTCAATGAATGCAGTGGCTATGGATATGTCTCTTTTCAGGCCACAAGACCAAGTTGAATTAATGGATGAAATTGCATCAGCAGTTACCACTGATTACTTGAAGGTGTTCAAAAGGTTACAAAAGATTGAAGCTGAGTTGACACAAGAAAAGGCTAATAGCAGTAACTTAAATTGGGAGATACAAGCCAAGGTAAAAGAAATTGACACTTTGAATAAAGAGTTGTAGTCTATAATTTCTCTACAGATTCATCAAGCATCACAGGCTCAGATTGCAGCCTTGAAAGTTGAGTTATCACAGGAAAAAGTTGTTGTTGCTACATTAAGGCAAGAGAAGGCCACTGTAGAGAAAAGGTATCAAGACAAGTTGCAAGAAGCATCACAACTGCAGCAGACACTTTTGAAGGAGTAGAATCTGACTAGTGCAGCTCAAGCATAGTTTATGGCTGAGCAACAAAAGACAAAGCAATTGACAATTGAGTTGGCACAAAGGCCATAGACTACAGGGGTTTTGAATTTGGTGAAATAGCTATATGCCTCCATATGGAAGAGAATCTATCAAGAGATCCTACAACTTAAGCCACCCCCTACCTTTCTACTAAATGCCTAGCAACTATGTGAGAAAGTAGAGTCTTCTGTGCAAGAAACTTTGTCTATTGTTTCATTGAGGGTTTCAGATTCTTAGCTTCTATTACAAAAACTATATGACACATTTGAGGAGACTCTGTCTGCAGTTGTTATAAGTGATAGGATGGTGGCTGCCAAAAGAGTGAATGAAGTGTTGAGTTGTAACTCTGCTGCTATGAATTGTAAGGAACTTTTGGATGTGATCAAAGGAGTCAGGAATATGAAGAAACATATTGAGGATTTAGTGTAGTTGGGTCCACCTTCACCTTTTCCTGATAGCAATACAATGTTGATGATTGATGAAATAAAGGCTTTGCTATTGACAAAAAAAACTGATCAGACTATTTTTCAGGGTCTGAGTGATTCCTCTAGTGTGGGAGAAGTAGAAACTGTATTGGTTCCAATGGCTTAGCTTGAGTTTCAATTACATGATGTAGTTTAGATTTCGCAATCTTTTTCCCACAAAGATATTATCAATTTAGATTTTGCTTTCCAAGATTTGCAGAGTAGACAAGGATTGTCAAATTCAGAGTGGTTTGTATACTAGGCTACATTGCAAAATTTATTATTGAGTTTTCATTGACAGTGGTAGTACATTTTTGTTTCTCTTTTTTGGAGTTCTTTCTGGGAAAGCCTAGAAGTCCTTATAGTCACCATGAATTATAGAGCTAAAACTCTACATTTTGTTTCAGCATGGTTTCTGTCTCATTGTTTGTTACAGTTGTTTCTCTTTCTGTGGCTTTATGTTTCTATGCACATATCATGCCATGTGTCAATAAGGAGTAACAAGGGGAAAGTGTCTCAGTGTTGCAAAAGTTGCTGTGTGTTTCTTTTATATTCCAGTTGCTTTGGAGTGTCGCACATGTTGATGTCGGAGTCCATGATAAAGTTTCTTTTGATGCAGTGAGCCCGTAGGTATTGTCGAGTGTCCTTTTGAAATGTGTGTGGATGCTGCCACGTGTTTCTCTTTTTGATAAGCTTTGTTAATACTA
Organism: Cunninghamia lanceolata; assembly: GCA_027924645.1. Classification (NCBI taxonomy): domain Eukaryota; kingdom Viridiplantae; phylum Streptophyta; class Pinopsida; order Cupressales; family Cupressaceae; genus Cunninghamia; species Cunninghamia lanceolata. The sequence goes on along the minus strand of BSBN01000650.1, from coordinate 1,714,346 downwards.
ACCTTTATGGTGGGCCCACAATATTACGACACAGTTTCATAGTTGCTATGGAGTGTGCCACCTGGTGTAAGCAGAGGGTTCAACTACTTTCATTTTGATGCTCTCGAGTGAAGACATGTATATTTTCTTGTAATTTCTAGCTACTTTTACAGTGCGATAGGTGCCATCTCTGCGAAATCTCTTCATAAAGCTTTTGTTTTACCGAAGGGTGCCACGTTTCCAATTTTGCTTTGAGTGGGAGGTGCCATGTGTCACAATATTATTTCTCTAAGTAGGGATTAAAGATGTATGTGGCAGGTCCCATATATATAAAATGTCATAGTTTTAATGTTCTGAGAGGTGCCAAGTGTCGTAGTCATAGATACTCAGGGTCTAAAGTTAGAAAGTTTAAGTAATAGCAGAAGCAACCACGTATTAAGTTTCAAAGTCTGGCAGATGGCGACAGGTGGCGCTATTTTGTTTGCCTTGTTTTGAAGGGAAAGAAGTTAAGTGTTATAGTGGACTGCCACGTGTTATATTTTGAAGCCATTTAAAGTCCATGGATTTCTGCCATGTGTCTCAACCAAAATACAGTTAATGTGCCACATATTTTGTCACTTAAAACAATGAGCATGTAGGGTGTTGAAGGTGGTTTTAGCACAAAATAGCATAGGTATGATTGCTGGTATCACACCTCTCATGAAAAAGGTATCCTATCCAAGATAGGACTACCCCAAGGATAATACAGCTAGGTCTTAGCTTGCTTGGAATGACTCAGTGGTATGTCTAGCTATGCCAACAAGGGGTCTTACATGAAATGCAGGGTTTATGAAAAGATGGCAGCAATGCAAGTGCAGAAACTCTAGGTGGTTCAGAATGTGAAGTCTGAAATTTTAGCAGATGATTACTGTAATGCTACTAAAACCCTAAATCTATCAAACTTTATGTAAATAAGATGTAAAAGGAAAAGGAGAGAGAAAGGGATAAGAAATCCTACAGATAATTGCAGAAATGATAATCAGAAAGATAGACAAATTCCCAATAGTAAACAAATCTTTGATTAACAAGGCAGCCCACAATGCCATAGAGATTATGCAATCTTCTAAGGAAATGTAATGATTTTCAAATTGTAGAGGGTTCATCAAACACCCAATCCTTGGCGTAGCTTAATGAATTCATACAATCGAACTTATCTCATAAACTATGCCCAGACTAACCATGCACAATGACATACAATCAGCAAGCCATTAATGGTATGGATAGGAAATCCATCAAATATCTGAATAATTAATCACAAGTGCAGCTGAATATCAACTAATTTCATATTGACATGAACCATGAAGATCAAAATAAGACAACACATAATCACAAATTCTCATCAACCTGCAAAACTTGTTTTGTATTGATTGTATTTTGGTAGAGTCTCAACAATTCATTATCAAATCTTACTTACAAATGAGAGAAAATGATGGCCCTTTTATAGACAAGGCACCATAAGGAGTTTTTCAATGGATGGTGGAGATTAACTCAACACCAATGATCTAGATTGCATAGCATTTAATGAGATACAATAGTTAGTTACATTTTTAGATTTAAATTTGTCTTTTAGGAAAAAGATAAAAAAATAGCTAGCAAATACATTGAATCTGGACAAATTTGATACCCATTTGGTTGTACATGATGAAAAGTCAATTTTCAAGGCCTAATAAAGCCAAAATAGAGTCACATGACACTTGAAAATATGAGTTGATGTGGATTCATGTGATTCCAATTGCTAACTAGATCAAGAGGAGTATGTGGCACATTTTTGGTGAAAGTGTATCCCACTAGATGCTTGCTAGATCATCATTACATGATTGGACTGTTGGGATAGCTATGAACAAGTGTGAACATGCTTTGGAGATTGGACTGGATCTGTAGGAATTCCTATGAAATAGGCATGATCTTCAAACGTCTTCCAACTCTTGAGGCCTATCTCCATCATCTTAGACATTATACTAACTTCCTTTTGCATGTGTAGTAGTAATTTGGTTGATAAAATGTCAATTTTATATCCCTGGATCAGCAGGGTACCTCTATATGTTCATCCTTCCAAGATGGCTCTAGTTGGCTCATTTGTCCTCTTAGACATGCAAGTGACAAGACCAAGCATCAATTTCATCTTAAGCAATCATTTCCCATCATTTTGAATCAAAATATGTCCATTTTTAGCCTTGGGTTAGTCAAGAACAACTCAATGTCAATGTTGCTTCCTTATAGACAACTTCATAAATCTAGTGATTTTTGCATGATTTTCTACGTTTTTACCATTTTCAAGTACCCATTTGGCCAATCTATTGATCTAGGAAGTTTTTGTGCTCATTAGAATCTATTTACAAAATTTTATTTCATGTTTTTCTAGCCTTTTTTACAAAAAGCGAGATTTTTGCGGGTCACAAACTTTTCATGTGTAGTAGCATTAAGTGTCATAAAACATGCCAAAAATCCACACAAACTTGGTAAAATGTTCATCATGATTTGACAAATAGATATACAATTCAAATCCATCAAGAAAATTCAATTTTCTCCTTGAAAACTCAATTTTTGGCCCAAAATACCAAAAAGTGCTGATTTTGGGGGTCACTGACTTAGCAAGGATTTCACCTCCAACTGACCTAGCGGGGATTTTGGCTCCAACTGACCTAGTGGGGATTTTGGTGCCAACCGACTTAAGAGTTGTTTGAAAGAAGTCAGTCGGAGGTGAATTTAGCACTAAGGTCAGAGGACAATGATTTTCACGCAGAAGTCCGTGAGCAAGGTTTTTAGCGCCAAAAGTCGGTAGCATCTATTTTTAGCACAAAGTCAGTGGATTCAATTTTTAGCATTAAGGTTGGTAAGAGATGTCTTTGGTGTAAAGTTTAGTTGGGGTCATTTTTAGCGCCAGATTTTGAATTGGCCAAGGTGAAAGCATATGGACCCCTTAGTGAAATCTAGTGGAATTTAACATGATTTAGCAATTCTAAGGTCTAGAAACTAGGAATTTCAACATGACACATCTTGCAGTATCAATTTCAAGGACAATATCTAGTGGCATAGGATTTTAGAGCAAAATGCAGTAACACCTAATTATAGTGTAGAAGGCAACAAATGGCTATTTTTATAGCACAAGACCATCGAAGACACCTCCAAATCAATCATGCATGACATCAAATCACTTCAAATATGCCAAGTACTCTAGTTTGAAGCAAATCATGCACTCTAAGAACAAATTCACCTTCTCATCATCATAAGTAACAAAGGTTGAGACTCCAAGCCAAAGCAAAAGAGGGCGTCCCTATTTCATGAAATGGGGCATGTGTGTGAGGCACAACAAATGGTCATTCTGCTAGGAAATGCTCCAGAGCATTTCAAAGATAAACTTTTAGTTTTGCACCCAGAATCTCTGTGTTTCCCAAATATTAGACTAGATAGCATGATACCCTATGAAAGAAGCAGAACTCCATAGCCAAGTGCAACCATTCATATCCTAAAAACTTGAGTGTGTGCAATTGCATTAATTCCCATCCCTTAGCGACTAAGCTCAACTCAGATCCTTTACATTAAGCTGCGTGATTAGTACACACCTTCTGAACTACCTGGACATTGCCACATTGCCAGCGAGCATCTATAGCCCTGACAGGTTTGTATCAAAATTCCACTCAAGCAAAGCCCCACTGCTAGTCAAGCGTCCATAGCCTCGATAGAGTTTACTTGATTTCCCACCTAATTGAGTTATGGTGTGGGTGAATGTGATTTTTCTTTGTATTTCTTTCTTTGGTTTTATTTTCTTTTCATAATCTCTTGATATTTTACTAAGCTTAAAATGGCAAAGTACAATGCAATACTACCACATTTGTAATAACTCAGCTAGCTGGGTGTGGACTCCCGATGGCAGCAAAGGTGGACCTTAGATTTTTCACTTAATGCAAGGTCACTGAGGCTCACTTAGCTACTTTAGGATTACTTAAGAGTGTGAGAGATATATGGCTAGAAGATACTTCCAGTGCACTGACTAATGACTCATTTCCCCTAAACAGACATCATACTCCCTAGTATAACAGCGAAACCCACAAGAAGGCCTAAGTAAAAAACTTCAGCTTCTCAAAGAAATATTCCAAATTACTTACCAAACAAAGAAGCACTTGCAGGTCTGCACAACTACCACCACATTCAAGAAATGGAGAACTCTGACAAAGCAAGCACAGAAAGCAAAAGCAAAGCAAGCAAAGGAAACTAACCTAAACAAAGCAACTACTCTAACCAAAGAAAATAGAAAATAGAAAGAAACAACTAATAACCAACAACTACCAATAGCTAACAACTTAGGAAAAGCAAAAACAAAAAGTAGAAACTAAACTAGAACAACAAGAAACTACCAAAACCTAACTAAAAACAAGCAAGACTATGTACAAAAGATTTGGACAACAGGTATTTACACTTCCTTGTGATTTATTTTTTAGGACATGCAAAAGTAACAAGGTGCAGGTCAGTGTCCTAAGTCTGGCAAATTCATCTTTGTACTCTGAATAGTAAGGTGTAGGTAGGTTGGGTTCATGTTCAGGGTACTAGTTAAGCAGAATCAGTAGTTGGGACAGTTCATTAGGGTCATGATCAATCCATATGTAGGTTATCTTACCTAAATCACCGTAATCAAATTGATAATTGGAACTAAGTGGAGAAAAGGAAGATGCAACCTGATTTGCAATTCCATTAGCCAAAGATGTAAGTTCATCACCTTGTTGCATCATACCACTAACTTTTTTATCTTTGGGAGGTCTCAGTTTATATTGGGTCATATCATGTGCATCAAATACCTCTAGATCATTAAATGCTGTAGCAATTTCCCAAGCAAAAAGAAAGTCTGAACAACTTCATTCAGAGTGTGGATCATCTGGATGAATTCTGCATGAATCAATTGAAGCAAAGTCTAACATGTGTGGTGAATTTCCATGCAGTAACATATCCTTTCTCATTTTTGACACCAACTCGATGATGTGATCAAGTGATTGACATGAAAAAGCTTCCAAGCCATCACTTTGCATGATAGTTTAATTTTTATTCTCGGATTGCATACTTCTACCCTCATTTTCCATCAGCAAGTTAGCATCAATAATGCAAAAATCTTCTATTATGCATGTATGAATAGGATCGACCTGATGAACATATGATATACTTGAATGTACATCATCAATATCAGTCATATGCTTTGAAACAACTCCATTTGCATCAATTGACAACCTTAGTGTTTCAATTAAGGGCTGGCATTGGGTTGGCAATGTACTCTCTATAGCAAAAATGGAGCCTTTTTCTTCCTCTATATCAACCAAAAACCCTTCTGTTTGGACTACATATCCATTGTCTATAGCAGCAACAAGATCATCTTCTTCTTGCATGATTTGATCTGTGTTGTCAAAGTTTCCTTGAAGTGATGCATTTTCCTTATTTTCTTCATTTAAATTAGCTAAAAACTCTATTGGAGTAACTATATCAACCTGATATGACTAGTCATGCTGATACATTGGGATGATGTAGTTAAGAGTCTAATCACTGTTCTCCAGATAATCTGATTATAGCTTTGATACGTCGACTGGAACAATTTTCTGCATTGCTATCCATGACTTTTCTTCATCCAGAAGACTAATTTCTTCTTGTTCTTGCATATGTTTGACCCTATCTAACTACTGTCCCAACTTAGAATTATTGGCAGCCTGAAATGAACTGCTGTTCTGCACCTTTGCAGCAGCAAATTCAGCCTTAGAACCTAATATCTGTGAAGCATCTAATTGTTGATCTGCATCCTCAACATGACTCTTTATGAGGGATGATTCATCATTTATCTTGTCAATATTCTTAGTAGCAGAAATATGATCCTGTATATTACTTTGTTCATTGTCCTATGACTAAAAATTAAGTTTCAACCATGCTGGAAGGTCCAGTGAATGAAAACTAGGTTTTAACCAGTCAGGGTTGTATACTTCTCAGTTGGGCGACCCTTTTGACCATTATTACTTATGAATGGTGAATTTATAGCTCTTGCAGCCTCAACTCTTTGGGTGCTCTTGACCGAGACTTGATCATATGCATATGCATCCATCTGTACTGCAGCTTCCCTATGTGTTGTCTTGTCCTGAATATGTTTGTTATGCATATATCCCACTTTAGGCTAGTATATTTCAAAGATAGAAAGCAATCCTTTCAAATGCAGATCTAACCTTTGGAGAAAGGTTAAACAATCAAACTTGTCATGTGACTCTCCAGGATGTATGGTGCAAACCTGAGTGGAACTGAAATCAAGTAGTGTTAATGGAAGATACTTTACTCTAATTTGCTTATCTAACACTTCTTTGAAGAGTGGGATGTCAACTTTGAAATTCTCTTCATGATATGACTGTTGTGATTGTCCTTTGAAGAATGAAGGGATTTCATGACTGAAACCCTTATGTGAACCCATTAGAATTTTTTGTACATTCACTTCATTTCAGTATGTGCAATGAACCAAAAAAATTGAAAGCCTACATAACATCTTGGTTCGATCCCTCCTTCTAGTGCTAATTCTATTGATAGTGGTTTTAGCACATAACAATGCATATATGATTGTTGGTATCACACCTCTCTTAAAAAAGGTATCCTATCCAAGATAGGACTGCCCCAAGGATAATACAGCTAGGTCTTAGCTTTCTTGGAATGACTCAGTGGTATGTCTAGTTGTGCCAACAAGGGATCATACATGAAATGTAGGGTTTATGAAAAGATAACAACAATGCAAGTGTAGAAACCCTAGGTGGTTTAGACTGTGAAGTCTAAAATTTTAGCAGATGATCAATGTAATGCTACTCAAATCCTAAATCTACCAAACTTTATGTAAATAAAATGCAAAAGGAAAAGGAGAGAGAAAGGGATAAGAAATCCTATAGATAATTGCACAAACAATAATCAGACAGATAGACAAATTCCTAATAGTAAATAAATTTCTACTTAACTAGGCAGCCCACAATACCACAGAGATTGTGCAATCTTCTAAGGAAATATAATGATTTTCAAATTGTAGAGGGTTCATCAAACACCCAATCCTTGGCGTAGCTCAATGAATTCATACAATCAAACTTATCTCATAACCAGATTAACCATGCACAATGACATACAATCAACAAGCCATTAATGGTATGGACATGAAATGCATCAAATATCTGAATAATTAATCATAAGTGTAGCTAAATATCAACTAATTTCATATTGACATGAACCATGAAGACCAAAATAAGACAACACATAATCACAAATTCCCAACAACCTACAAAACTTGCTTTGTATTGACTGTATTTTGGTAGAGTCTCAGCAATTCATTATCAAATCTTACTTACAAATGAGAGAAAAGGATGGCCCTTTTATAGACAAGGCACCATACCAAGTTGTTCAATGGATGGTGGAGATTAACTCAACACCAATGATCCAAATTACATGGCATTTAATGAGATACAATAGTTAGTTACATTTTTGGATTTGCATTTGTATTTTAGGAAAAAGATAAAAAAATAGCTTGCAAATACATTGAATCTGGAGAAAATGGATACCCATTTGGTTGTACATGATAAAAAGTCAATCTTCAAGGCCTAATAAAGCCAAAATAGAGTCACATGACACTTGAAAATATGAGCTGATGTGGATTCATGGGATTCCAAGTGCTAACTAGATCAAGAGGAGTATGTGGCACATTTTTGGTGAAAGTGTATCCCACTAGATGCTTGCTAGATCATAATTGCATGACTGGACTGCTGGGACAGCTATGAACAAGTGTGAACATGCTTTGGACATTGGACTGGATCTATAAGAATTCCCATGAAATAGGCATGATCTTCAATGTCTTCCAGCTCCTGAGACCTATCTCCATCATCTTGGACATTATATTGATTTCCTTTTGCATGTGCAACAGCAATTTGGTTGATAAAATATCAATTCTGCATCCTCGGATCAGCAGGGTACCTTTATATGTTCATCCTTCCAAGATGGCTCCAGTTGGCTCCTTTATCCTCTTAGACCTACAAGAGACAAGACCAAGCATCAATTTCATCTTAAACAATTATTTCCCATCATTTTGAATCAAAATATGTCCATTTGCAGCCTTGGGTCAGTCAAGGACAACTCATTCTCAATGTTGCTTCCTTATAGACAACTTCATAAATCTAGTGATTTTTGCATGATTTTCTGCATTTTTTACCATTTTCAAGTACCCATTTGGGCAATATATTGATCTAGGATTTTTTTGTAGTCATTAGAATCTATTTGCAAACTTTTATTTCATGTGTTTCTAGCCATTTTTGTAAAAAGTGGGATTTTTGGGGGTCACAGACTTTTCATGTGCAGTGGCATTAATTATCGTAAATCGTGCCAAAAATCCACACAAACTTGGTAAAATGTTCATCATGATGTGACAAATAGATATGCAATTCAAATCCATCAAGACAATTCAATTTGCTCCTTAAAAAATCCATTTTTAGTACAAAATACCAAAAAACACTGATTTTAGGGGTCACTGACTTAGCGGGGATTTCACCTCCAACTAACCTAGCGGGGATTTTGGCTCCAACTGACTTAGTGGGGATTTTGGTGCCAACTGACTTAATAGTTGTTTGAAAGAAGTCAGTCGGAGGTGAATTATGTGCTAAGGTCAGAGGACGATGATTTTCACGCAGAAGTCCGTGAGCGAAGTTTTTAGCACCGAAAGTTGGTAGCGACTATTTTTAGTGCAAAGTCAGTGGATTCAATTTTTAGTGCTAAGGTCAGTAAGGGTTGTTTTTGGCACAAAGTGCAGTTGGGGCCATTTTTAGCGCCAAAATTTGAATTGGCCAGGGTGAAAGCATATGGACCCATTAGTGAAATCTAGTGGAATTTAACATAATTTAGTAATTCTAAGGTTTGGAAACTAGGAATTTCAACATGACACATCCTGTAGTAGCAATTTCAAGGACAATATCCAGTGGCATAGGATTTTGGAACAAAATGTAGTAACACCCAATTTTAGTGCAAAAGGCAACAAATGGCTATTTTTTAAGCACAAGACCACCCAAGACACCTACAAATCAATCGTGCATGACATCAAATCACTTCAAACATGCCAAGTACTCTAGTTTGAGGCAAATCATGCATTCTAAGCACAAATTCACCTTCTCATTATCGTACGTAACAAAGGTTGAGACTCCAAGCCAAAGCAAAAGAGGGGGTCCCTATTTCACAAAATGGGGCATGTGTATGAGGCACATTAGAGGGGAAGACAGTTATAGATTCAGAGAGATCTTGGGGTCAAATTAAGTTCTAGTTAATTTGAGTTTTGTTAATGTCGTTGGGATCTAGGCAGTTATAGGCAATGTTGAGCCAATTTTGTGGCTATATATGCAGAAGATATTGTAATTTAAAAGATATTAAGAAAATTTAGAGATCTTGTTGTGACCAAATTGTATTATTTTGTCTTAGTCTAGCTATTTCTAATAAAGAAGCTGATATACCTATGCATGTTACTGTGCCTTTTGTATTTGTTGAACTGTTAATGAAAGAAGCTTTATTCTGTGCCACTGGTGATATTATCTGTGTCTTTGTATAAATCTTCTGAGTTTGGCCTTTGATCATTTAATTCATTTACAATCTATCTATATTGATCATGCAACATTTGCTCTTTAATATAGCTAAATCTTAAGAATTGGTTCATTGTTCTAGTTAAGGAAATACATTTCATTCAAGCGCATCGCCAGAGTTAGAATTTTACTTATTGTATCTGTAATCCTATTTATTCCTTCTCTCTTTTCCCAAAACCCCATTGAAGTAGGAGCCAGCTTCTCTAAAATCTAGATGTTGTTTCAAATAGCAAGTCTCGCATTCTTAAAACTTCCATGTTGGTGCCAGATTGGAAGCCACAAATTTATGCATCAACACTTCCTAAGATGACTCACATTCTTATGGTTCAATAGTAGATCTATAATAGGGAAATCCTAAGGTTTGCAAGCCTTGGGAACTTGGAACTTGGTGTACCAAAGAAGTTTGTACACTTGTAAGGGGGAGCCTGTGCCCCAAATTCCTAAGTTATCCACTTAGCATAGCTGGTGTAGAAACCAAATGAGAATTCAATTTATATTTCTTTTGCCATCCTAGGATTTGTACTTGTTTTTTTGTCAAAAAGAGTCAAAATCTTAAAAAAAAATCAACAATCATGAAAAATTATTTGTGTGTGATGTGTCTTCCTTGCCACAATTAAGAAAATCAAATCAAAGAGACCAACTTTCAGCCAGAGAAAACCAAAAACATCAAAAAATGCCAAAAATTAGTTAAAGACTACCAAAAACACAAAGCTCTGCATCTATTCATTCTAGCTGTACATTTGTCCTTTGCTGCGCATCCATTCATTTCTATTGCACTTTTGATTAGTTCTCTTATGCATACATATTTTACTAGAACAACACATTTAAACTCTGTTCCTGTGCTTTTACTTTTTACCAGATCTGCGCATTTACTCTCTGCTGCTATGCATTTACCCTCTATTCCTGTGCATCCATCACGATGAGCTATTCCATATATTTGCTGAGGAAAACAATTATCTTTTTGAGCACCCATTTTGGCCTTGTTTCAATTTCCTAGATTAGATTAACCATGCAAGTCACTTATCCCGTCCATTTCTGCAACATAGTCACTTTTCCAACACTCACATCATCCAAAAAACTTCACAAATTTTCCCAAAATCAACACAAGTATCAAAATCAGGTTAGTGCAAAGTAATTCTAGATCATATCAACCTCAAACAACCCTAGTAAGTCTCCCCTATCAAGGATCTATCATCCTTCTCTCTCAGAACTTCACTAGTGGCTTGTGTAAAACAAGTCTATATCAAGTAATTAGATTATAATCATCCTTACTTTTGGCTATCGTTTTGTCTCAACCAACTTGTTCGACGCCATTGGCATAATGAAACCCTTGTTTGAACCTCATCACCACAAGTGTCCCCTTCACCACAACCTCCTAGCACACCTTGTCCAAGTCACATTGCATGGTCCTAACTAGATCCCAAAAATAGGAACAACTTGAAATGGTGGGCACATCTGACAAAATTGTCCCATCCCCTCATGACAATGATGAGGATATTTCTCATGAGGACATTCTAGAAGCTCAACAAGACTGAAAGTTCCAATGCATGATAGACAAAGTACTCAACCAAGACCTTAGTAAATTCTTTCTTCACCTAGTAAACCAAGGACTTAAACTCCCCAAAGACTTTGACATCAACATGTTAAAGGAAACTGAAGAAGAAAGAATCATGAGGATAGCACATGAGAGGAAAGAAACATAGATAAAGGCAAAATGACCATTGACTCCAACAAATCCAAGCCTTACAGCAATAGCTCGTAGACATTCAAACCAGAGCATCAACAAAACACTACTCTCTAGAGGATATCTCACCATATTCTTTTGACAAGACCTTGATCATGATACCTTTCCCCTCAAAGTTTGAGGTACTGAAATTTGACAAATATCGTAGAAAGGGTGATCCAAGAGACCACACAAGAGAATTTAGTGCAGCAGGCTTTGAAGTCACTCACAATGACATCTATCTCATGCAACTATTCCCAATGAGCTTGGGAGGACAAGCTATAGAGTGGTTCGTTCAACTACCTCCCGACATTCAAACTTTCAACAAACTAGTGAATAAGTTTGTCATGCACTTCTCCTACAACATTGAGCATGACATTTCACTTTTAGATCTTTGTAACACTAAACAAAAGGGTGGAGAATCCTTCACCTCTTTCTTACAAAGATGGAGACAATTGGCAAGAAAATGTCCACATCAAATACTAGAAAAACAAATGCTTGAGATGTTTGTCCACAACCTACACGCGGACCTTAGCTACCAAATTCAAATACAATGCCCTACTTCTTTTAGTAAGGTCATTGAGATAGGTTTACTCATTGAAAAGGCTTTGATAGCAAAAGGTCAAATCAAACTTTACAAGGACACTCGCAGTGCAAATGTCAACATAGATAAACCATGATGTTGGACAAAGAATAAGAACATTCTAAATGATGGGGTAGTTGATGCCAAAAATGTGGCACCAAGGAAACTAATTTTCAACTTATCAAGCCCACAAAACAACCCCCCACAAAACATGGAATCACAGTTTACAAACTATCATCCTCGAAGAAAATTCACACCTCTAGGAGAAACATTGGAAACCACCCTATGGAAGCTAATAACAAATAAACTCATAACACTTCCAACGGTGTGGGATTATGAACCAAAAGTCAAACCACCTTGGTGGAATGACAGTGACTTCTATGAATATCACCAAAACAAGAGACACAAAACCAATGACTGTATTGCACTCAAACACACCATTCAAGACTTGTTGGACCAAAAAAGGTATCACTTGATGGACATGCCTCTAATGATGATCACTTAGCATTCAAGAATCCACTTCCCAACTATGAGTAGGGAGGGTCTTCAAATCAAAACAATAGTGGCACTAACAATGCCAATTATACAAATGTATCATTTGACTATGTTGTTAACCACATTTTAGAGAGTGATTCACATATTAATGTAATAACTATAAACAAAACCTTGGATTGTAATGTGACCATTCATGGTGGAAAAGTTACTCTTAGAGGAGTCCCATCCAAACCATCCTCTCTGTCCAACTAGTACAATGTTTTGGATCAACTTCACAAGACACATGCACACATCTCCATCTTGGAACTTTTGCATTTGTCCCTGTCTCATAGAGCCATACTTGACCAAGCTCTTTCAGAACCCACCATTCCAACAAACCTCATTGAAGAATAGTTTCACACCATGGTAGGTCATATTACCACACCTCATTCCCTATCATTCATTGAAAAGGATGATATATCAATCACTCAACCTCATAATGCATCTCTCCACATAGAAGCCTTCATCCACAAGCACAAAATGAAAAGGGTTCTAATCAATGGAGGAGTTGGTTTGAATAATTACACCTTAAAGCTAATCCTTGCATTAGGGTTTTCAGAGAATGCTATCGATCCTAAAAATAAAATCACCATCAAATCTTGTGATGAAGAGGAAAGAACTTCAAAGGGAACTGTTGTTTTACCTATCAGAGTGGGACCTATAGTAAAGGATGTAGCGTGCCAAGTCCTTGATATAGAGCTTACATATAACATTCTCCTTGGGAGACCTTGGATACATGCTTTGAAAGCAGTACCATCAACCTATCACCAGTGTATCAAATTCCCCCATGAAGGTCACGAAATCACCATCCAAGGTGATCCAAATCAGTTTCAATATTCTAATTCTGTTCAATCTAAACCTGAAGTTGCGATTCCCCATAACCGTGCCTCTGCTTCATCTTCATCTTGTATCAACCCAACTTCACTCCCTTCCACATCAAAGGCACCCCAATTTGACCTCAAACTAAAAGATAATGGTCTTAGTGAATATATAATCACCTAATCCTTTTGCTTAGCACAACTCCCTCTCTCCCCCAAATCCTATGGAAAGCCTTCCATGAGAAAACCCAAAGTAGTAGAAACTACTAAAGGTCTGTTTGTCCAATGGGGAAGCCTTGAAGATGAAAACGATGAAAAAGACATTCTACAATGGTTATATAAGGATGAAGATAGTCTATCCAAGCAACAAGACCATCACTCCATGGTACAAATTAAACAATATGGTCAATGACTCTCAATATTACAAAGAATAGGGTATGAAGGTCATGGTCCCATCGAATTAAGAAAATAAGGTATCACTGAACCTATCCAACCTCATACATTAATAGCCTGAGACACTACAAGGCTAGGTTACACCAAGAAAGCAAAGACCAACAAAATAGATAAGCATAAACGCCAACAACTAGAAACATCTACTACTAACCTAGTAGATCAAATTCACCAACTATAAGGATGGAGTGAGACCGACTCCAATGAATATGAATGGGATAGTCTCTCTAAACTATTTTGTGATGAAAAAGATATTGATGTGGTCCATGAGTATGACCCTACCCATGCAACTAATGAGGGACAAAGTCTAAGGGCTAGACTTCTAGAGTTTGACCCACATAATAACGATAGTGAGATTCATGAGGAAAGAATGACACCACACTTGATAGATCAACTAGTGGAGAGTACCATCGTAGGCATTTCCAATGCTTATAATGACCACCTTAACTCCTCCATCTTGACCATCAATACCCTCAAACCAAAACAATCCAATGATCCTCTACCACTATTACATCCAGAATTCATAGATTGGGACTTACAAGACACTCCCCCTGAGCTCAATACCTTTCAAAATGATGAAACCATCATAGACTATCTAGAGCTTAGAGACCATATGCCCACAAGGGATCACAAGGCTAGCTATGCCATAGAACTCAATGACAGGGCTTATTTTGGAAAGAGTGCCAAGCCTTTTGGTCTCAAAAATGTAAAAATGAAAGAAAGATCTAATGGTGAAAACTACTCTATAACAATGTTAGATCATGAAAATAGTAAAAATATAAAGAAGTATCCAACAGTGAAAACCTCTCTGAGGTGCCGAAGGATGGAAGGCTTGACCCTCTACCCAATCTAACACATCAGGAGAGATCCTTAATCTTGATAGAACCAACAGAGTAGATCAACATCAGTACAAGTGATAGTCCAAGGATGATTCATATGGAATAGTCTTTAACCGCACAAGAAAAGCCAGAGTTCACTGAACTCTTCAAAAGGAAACAAATTGACTTTGCTTGGACATATGCTGATATTCTAGGGCTAGATCCAAATCTCATAATGCATCACTTGTCATTATCTCTAGGAGCTAAGCCAGTTAAGCAAAAACTCAGGAAGATGCACCTGCATGTCGCCCTAATGGTAAAAGAAGAACTGAAGAAGCTACTAGATGTCAGGTTCATCAGACCAATAGACTATCCTGAGTGGATTTCAAATATAGTGCCAGTCACTAAACTAGATGGAAGAGTTTGACTGTGTAATGACTTTAAGGACTTGAATAAAGCTTGTCCAAAAGATGATTTCCCTTTGCCAAACATTGACATTATTATAGATCTCATGACATGGCACACTATGTTATCACTGATGGATGGTTTTTCAAGATACAACTAGATCAAAATTACACCTGAGCACTAACACAAGACCACATTCACATGTCCATGGGGCACCTACTATTGATGTGTCATGCCATTTGGATTGAAAAACGCAAGGGCAACATATCAGAGATCAATGACCACAGTCTTCCATGACATGATGCACACCATAATGGAAGATTATGTAGATGATATCTTAGAAAAATCACTCACAAGAGAAGGACACCTAGCAGTATTAGACAAGATCTTCACAAGATTGGAACAGTTCAATGTGCGCCTCAACCCAAAGAAGTGCATATTTGGAGTCACATCTAGAAAGCTTCTCAAATACATTGTGTCTGCCAATGGAATTGAAGTAGACCTAGCTAAGGTGAAGGCCATCATGCAAATGCCACCTCCTAAAAATCTCAGTCAACTAAGGTCTCTACAGGGAAAACTACAATCTATCAGAAGGTTCATTTCTCAATTGGTAGATAAGTGCCACCCATTCACACACCTCCTCCATAAGGAAATTCCTTTCAAGTGGAATGATTTGTGTGAACAAGCATTTCAACATTTAAAAGAGTATCTCATGCACCCATCTGTATTGATGCCACCAATCCAGGGCAAGCCTCTGCTACTTTATATCTCCACAACACCAGCAGCTCTGAGAGCTCTGCTTGCATAGAAAAATCATGAAGGAAAAGAACAAGCAATTTATTACATCAGCAGAACACTAGTTGGCTATGAGCTACAATACACACCAATTGAAAGATCATGCCTCATTGTGGTCTTCACTTCACAAAAATGGAGACATTACATACTATTGCATTCCATCAAGCTAGTAACAAAAATCGATCCATTAAAATATTTTCTCAACAAAGCTGCCCTTACAGGTAGATTGTCCAAATGGGGTATGCTATTCAGTGAGTTTGACATCGAGTATGTAGATAGATGAGCAATAAAGGGTCAAGTACTTGCAGATCAGTTGGCAGATGCACCTTTAATAGATGATAACCCTTTGAGCTTCAAATTTCCAAATGAGTCCATCTTTCACATAATAACAACAACCTGGAAACTCTACTTTGACGGCTCCTATACTCAGCACGGGTCCAAGGTAGGTATCTTGTTGATCACACCTAATGGAAAAACCATTCCAAAATCATATAGACTACTCTTTCCTTGCAATAACAATGTGGTAGAGTATGAAGCCCTAGTCATTGGCATCAACCTAGCAGTTGAATGGAACATCAAAGAACTTCAGGTGTATGGTGACTCAACTAGTCATCAACCAAGTGAATGATGACACCAAACAAAGGATGATAAGTTAATACCATACAAACGGATGGTAGATGACTTCAAAGAGTACTTTGTTGAGATATCTTTTGAGTAGATACCAAGGATAGAGAACAAAGCAGCAGACACCATGGCAACAATTGCATCTCTCCTTGACATCCCTAACAACCAATCATGCTATGAGTTCTTGGTAGAGCCAGTGTCCCATCCTACATACGACACTCTCAAATCCCATATCATTTGCCACATTGTAGGATCTAATTCTCCCCTATATGGAAAAGTATTTTCCTATCTTAAAGAGAATACCCTACCACCTAATCTCTCAAATAACCAAAAGCAAACCTTCATTAGCCAAGCATCCTATTATGCCATTATCGCCAATACCTTATATCGATGAGGTCTCAATGGTACTCTCCTTAGGTGTCTCGATAGAGAGGAATATCAAACCGCCCTGAGCAAAGTGCACGATGGTATATGTAGGACCCACTCTAGTGGTCCTACCCTAGCTAAGAAACTCATATGCATGGGATACTATTGGCCAACTATGGAAAAAGATTCCTATCATTTTGTAAAGAGGTGCAAGAAATACCAAATCCATAGAAACCTGATACATGTATCAGCACAAGAGCTACAACCTTTAATGACTCCTTGGCCTTTCTATCAATGGGGACTCAACTTAGTGGGCAAGATCCACCCTCCATCATCCATTGGCCATAAATTCATAATCACTACCACCAAATACTTTATGAAGTGGATTGAAGTTGTATCCCTCACCAATGTCACAGGCAAATAGATCACCTCTTTTATTTTGAACTACATCATTTGTCGCTATGGTATCCATTTATCCATTATCACCGATAATGGAGGACCATTCAAAAACTAGGATGTCAGTGAACTGTGTGACAAATTCCATATCCAACACCACTTTTCCACCCCATATTACTCCCAAGGAAATAGCCAGGCAGAGGCATCAAATAAAACCATCTTAAAAATCTTGAAAAAGATTGTCAATGGTGCCAGCCGTGATTGGCATATCCAATTGAATCCTATGTTGTGGGCTTACCATACAAGTATTCACACACCCACAGGTGAAACACCATACTCCCTGGTCTATGGATCTGAAACCATCTTGTCCATTGAAGTCAAGATCCCATCCTTGCAAGTATCATTAAAAGGCCTCATAATAGATGAAGAGTACAGAGTATCCAAACTTCAAGAGTTAGAGCTATTGGAAGAAAGAAGGCAATAGGCCTTTAACCATCTCAAGGCTTATCAACAAAGGATGTCTAGAAGTTACAACTAGAGAGTAAAACCCTGGGTATTTCAAGTCGGTGATCTGGTGCTTAAGGAAAATCACCGCAATCAATAGGATTAGGAAAAGAAAGGAAAGTTTGAACCCAACTAGCTTGGTCCTTATGTCATCATTACTACCTATGGGTCAGGTGCATATCAATTGTCTACATTAGAAGGTGAATTGTTTGATGATCCCATTAACAACATGCATCTTCGCAAGTTCTACACCTAAACCCCAATGCAAGGGAGTCAAAAACAACAAAAAATAAAAAAAATTCAAAAAAATGAAAAAAATGAAAAAAAATTAACAAAAAAAATCATCCTCTAGTGAAAACTTGGAAAACAAGTGTCATGTGTATTTTAGCTATTGTGCAAATAAAAGCAAGCAGTGAAAACTTGGTACACAGGCAATACTTGTGATAAACCACCTTCTCCATCTTTTCCAACCTTGTTCCTCATTCATACCTCCTAACAGCATCCACCCGATCACATCAGTACCTACCATGGCTTGTTATTTGCTTGTCCTTATCACCTTATTCCATCAGGCTGCCAATCTAGACTTGTATCCATCTTGTCATCCATCCTGAGCCAATCCTTTGAACTATTGTTGAACTACACCGCCTCTGAGCTATCACGTAGGCAAGGCCATCTTTTATTGATGCACCACCAAGGATCCTTTTCCATCCAGCCCATCCCTTTGTCCATCCACTTTCCCATTGCCTAGGTCCTAGGTCTACAAAATTCTATCACCCTGAACTACATTGCCTCTACGTCATCACATAGGCAAGGCCATTTAGCAGTGAGCCCCCAAGGCACTAGGTCAGTCCCTTAGGGCCCATGTCTTCATATCTATTTGTCAGTTCATCCATAATAAGTCAATCCTTTTCCTAATTGGGGCCAAGTCCTTGACCTGGTTACAAAATTGGATTCTTGAATGTCATATGTTCTAAAGGGGACGCCAATAAGGATTGTGATACCTTTCATTAGACGTGCACATGCAACAAAGCATGCTTCCAAAACAGAAATCTTGACGTAAAAACATCAACCTATCCAAAGCAAAGAAAACAAGTGCCTAAACACTCAAAATGACTTTATCTAAATTATGGCAAGAAGTCACATCCAATACAAGAATGTTTTGTGAGTAGGTTAAGTTACAGAGTCTTGATTTTTGTTATTATGTCTTTCTATGCTACTCGAGGATGTAAAAAACTAGAGAAGCTATGATGGGGGCATAATCATTTTGTTTGTTTTATGTTTGTAGATTAATCTTTAGTAATGTGATGACTTTTGTCTAATGATATGATTAGCAAAAGATCATCGAAGACTTCAAAGGTCTAAACATGAAAAGGGGCAATCCTTGTCTATTGAAACATAAGAAATACTCATGTCATCTAGATTCAATTTTGACTAGATGCTTGTGAAATCATGGAAATCAACATGAAGGTAAAATGATAACAAATGTAAACTAAACAAATGTAAACCTTCACATTGACCCACAATTCATCGATAGGGTGGAGAGTGTCGTACTCGAAGCACTCAAGCTTTACCCAAAGAGATGAATGTTGATTGCTCGATTCTGTAGCATAACAATGATATGGAGATTGATAGATGAGTGGATGGATGATGATAGATGCAAAATAGATGGATTATGGATTGAGAGGAAAATTCAGCAGAGTAAGGATACTAGAAGAAGATTCGTTGCAAATGGCTCAAGAGAGGCTACCTTTATAGAAAAGGTAAATTCAAATGGACGACTATGATTGAGAGTTATTTTGAATGATATGGATGGTTGATATTGATTAGGGTTGATTAGGGTTTCCTTGCACCTCAAGAAATCATAGTCATGTGACAAGTGTGCAAAGGAGAATGAAAGGAATCTAATTCAAATATTTTATTTGAATTAGCTTGCACATGTGAGTTGTATTAAATGCAAGATGTACTACACCACATGAGACAAAAGGAAAGTGGACAAGTGTTCTATTGTGATAAAAGAAGTCTAATTTAAATAAAAGATTATTTAAATTAGTTTGACATGTGAAGGGATTAAGTGGAGGATGTAGCATGTGACACTTATTTGAATGAGATGAAAGGTGGGGGATTAATTCAAATATTTAATTTGAATTATGTGAGATATGTGATTAGGGAATTAATTAAATAAAGTGTGTTTATTTAATTAATTAGGAATTTGATTAAGTTGGAATTATGAGTAGGAAGACCTAGGACCGAGGGAAAAACATTACAAGGTCATGTCGACTAGGTGATGGACAAATTTATGTGTCTACATTTTGCCCCTCTTTGAGATGATAAGACTTGTGTTGAGTAACATCATTTCAAAGAAGTTAAGGTATGGATAAAAAAAGGATAGGGTGATGATAGCTAAGGTATGGATAGAAGAAAAGGATAGGGTGATGATGCCCCCTTGAGAGGATAAGTGGGTTGGACAAACATGGGTAGGCTCTCAAAATGAAATGGAATTGGTCAAGGAAGAAAGGGAATGTATAGAAGAAATGAATGATGTGTTATGCTACAATGAAAGTAAGCAACCATGATGTTTGATATAGCATGAGACATTATGCACCAATGTATAAGGACCAAGGGGACGATGTGTCTCATGCCCCAGCATAATACAACCTTGTCTAGATGCAAGATATGAATATTAGCTGGGTTGGATTCAGATACAAATACAAGTTGAAAATGATAACACACAGAAGCAAGCAAGAAAACATGCATAAATGATACAAAAACAAACAAGGTATTGCCCTTGTCAAGTTGTAAACCAATTATTGATTGATTGATTGATTTGATGATGGTAGTGTTGTCATTGCAGGGAACGATATATCCCTAGATCAACACAAGGATGTGGGAATGATATATCCCATTGATGATGATGATGTTTTGATTGATTGATTTGGTTTACGACAAGATTAGGATCAAGACCATTGATTACGATTGGATAATTTGACAAGATTGATTGACTTGATTGGTATGGATTGAGGATGACTTGCATTTGGATCATTGTTGGAAATTGATTTATTGATTTGGATAATTGGAAGAAATGATTTGAAGAATTGGTTTGAATGAAGTGATGATTGATTTGAATGATTGAAGAATTGATTTGATTAGATTGATGAATTTAAGTTTGATGGATTGATTGAATTTTAGGTGTTTATTGGTGACATGGGAGGTAGATGATAGAAGAAATGTGAGATGGATGAAGATGATGATTGATGAAGATTAGAAAAAGATGGAAGAAGTCTATCGCCTGTGCCTGAATTTGAGTACTTTCTTCGTATCCCAGATTGCCTACATACCCTGTATCCACGGGATCAAGGCATTCAACGATAAAGGTGAAATGTAGTTCTAATTTGTGTTTATTGATGGGATGATATGGATTGGATTGATCAATTTATGGATTGATTGGGATTGATTGAATGATGTTATTTGATTTGCTTTTGATTGTTTAGTAGATCGAATGATTGATAGATTGGCTTAATCTGATGATGTGATTGGACTTGTTTTGATTTTGATGATGTGATGAATTTGATGATTGGGATTGATTTCATTGGAAGAATGTGATTTTGATGTTTTGATGTGGAATGGTTTTATTGCTTGGATTTTGTTATATTTTTATTTTTTTTGGATTTTTTTGACATATTTTGATTTTTTGTCTTTTTGGGAATATTTGATTTTTTTGTGTTTTTTGAAATATTTGATTTTTTTAATTTTTTTGAAATATTTTGATTTTTTTGTCTTTATGGGAATATTTGATTTTTCTTGT
Organism: Cunninghamia lanceolata; assembly: GCA_027924645.1. Taxonomy (NCBI): domain Eukaryota; kingdom Viridiplantae; phylum Streptophyta; class Pinopsida; order Cupressales; family Cupressaceae; genus Cunninghamia; species Cunninghamia lanceolata. Next base: position 1,692,905 of record BSBN01000650.1, on the reverse strand, counting down.
GTTTTTTAAAATATTTGATTTTTTTTTTGGATTTTTGAGAATATTTGATTTTTTGTATTTTTTGAAATATTTTGATTTTTTTTTAAATTTTTGAATGTCAATGGATTTACAATTTGAGTAGCCTATATGCTAGATACCAATGACAAGGAAAAAACCAAGTCTAGGTGCAAGGATGAATGAATGGGATTGGATGGATAAAAGGATGGGTGATAGAAAATAGGATGGAAGATGATAAATGGATGGATACAAGGATAGGCTATAGTGGATAGATGTAGGCCTCATAAGGGAGTTATGATGTGATCTCCAAAGGCCATGTCACATAGGAATAACATGCCCCAATCTAGGTAGTAGACTTAGGATTTTTTAGGACAATGCTTAAGGCAAGAGGATGATAGGATTTTGACATGACAAAGATTATGACTTGGATATCCAAAACACTTGTCAATATTTGCCCCCAATCTTTGTCAAGATCAAAAGAGGAAGGGAGGATGGATGGATGCAATGTGATAGGTATGTATATGGAAATGGTATGAAAATGTTATGATAGTTTGGAAAAGGGATGAGACAAGGTGCCCCCAAGTGTAAGTGACATAGAAGATCAACCTACACATGACACTTGTTTGCCAAGTTTTCATCATGGTACTTATCCAAGGTGCCTATTTACCAGGTTTTCACCATTGGACGAAGGGATTTCTCTTTACTTTTTTGATTTTTTCTTTTTTTTTGAGTTTTTTTTTTAATGGAAAAAAGGGGGGATATGGATGGGGTGGGACTCAAGTGTCTAGTTCCATGTAATGTTATAGTCCCATTAGAGAAGGATGTCATCACAAATGGACCATGTCAAGTCATTATGCTCAAGATGTTGGTAGGGTGATTGCATGAAAGTGAGATGGATAAGGTAGATAGTGGATTATGGAGGGATCAAAAGTAGATTATGATGTGGATTATGTAGGGGTGAAAGTGGATTATGATGTGGATTATAATGGACTTATGCAAAAGCATGGACCATAGGAAGGTGATGGGGGAGACATGTAGGATAATAAGTAAATGATGGAGTGATGGAGGTATGACAAGGAATCATGAGCAATGGCTACACACACCGTGTTAAACATGGAAACTTTTGATTGGATGGTGGTGTAGGAAGCAATGGTGATGTTTTCTTAGGAGATGGATGATTTAGGACTTTTGGAACCTACACAGACTTAGTATTTTTCTGATTTTTGCTTTTTATGTGGCATGTTTGAAATGTTTGAATGGAGTGACAATTTTGAATGGAGGGGGATGGTTGGGATTTTTAGAGGTGGATGCCTCATTTGACTTGATTGATTTTTGTTTAGGGACCCATATCATTTTAGTTTTTGACTTTGCTTTTGGAGGTATGGGCTTGGATGGATTTTTGAATGTACCTTACTTTGAATTTTTGGATTGATTTCCTAAGGCATTAGGACCCTTAGGATTTGTGGATTTTTGAATGGAGGCATCCAAATGTTTATTTTTGAACCCCATGTGGTGGATGAAATGAGTGTAAGTTTCTTGTTTATACGATGTGTGCATTTGTTGGTCATGATTAGGATATTTAGGGTATTTATGAATGCTTGGATAAGGGGGTGTTGGGAGCAATGGTGATAAAGAAGATGGAGGGATATTAGGAGTTGGAAGGAGTGGAGGTAAAGTGAATGGTGGAAGGTGAATGGTCACATGCTTTTAACATTTGTAGGATGAGGGAGGTGGAATGACAATGTATGTTTTAGGCATATGATGTAGATATATATACCAGATTGATTTCAGTATGAAGATGTGTGTGTGTTGAGATAGTGTGTGAGGAAAGGTAGAGAGTAGTGTGGAAGCAGCAATACAAGTCTGGTATGTGATAAAATAGCAGCACTAAAGCAGAGGAAGAATGAAGTGCAGTAGATTAGTATATTGAGACTAACCGGAACTGAACTTCAACATATGTGGATGCCTCTCATTAGTTCAAATACCTGGTTACCTCCTATAAACTTTGTAGATAGTGAGTCTCTTATAGGCAGTGTGCCTCTTGTGAGTAGTGTGCTTGGGCAGTGAGCCCTAATTAGCAAGTGCCATTTTGTACTTCTTATTCTTTTAACAGAGAATACAATCTTGGGTTAGTCACCCCGTGGTTTTTCCCTTAACAGGGTTTTCCATGTAAAAATCTGTGTTATGTGTGTTTATTTTATTTTTGCTCTCATGATTATGTATGCTCTTCTGTTTTGATGTTGCACTAATATTAAAGAAGAAAAGAAAGTTAAGATATTTAACATAACTAATTCACCCCCCTCTTAGTTATCTACCTTGTTTCCAACAATTGGTATCATAGCTAAGTTCCTCTAAACAAAGCATAACAACTTGAGGAAGATCTAGGAATCTCAATGGATATGTATGGTATGAGAGAACAACTTTAGTCTACCCTAGATAATCTTGGGCAATCTCACTCTAAAGTGAATAACTTGAGGGAAAGACTCAAACAAGCTGATGATTTCATAAATGAACTAAAAGAAAAACTGAGTATCTCTGTGAAAAAGAGAAAGGAACTACTTCAACAATTAGCAAGCCAAAGTGAAGCCAATGATACTAATGAAGATCTGAATGAGAAAAACAAACTATGTGAGAAGCTGTCAAAAGAAGTCATTATGGTAAGGCATGAAATGAAATAAGGGGTTATGAGATTCACCCAAGAAATTGAAGAGAAAAGAAAAATTGAAGATAATCTAAAACAATCTCTCAAGGAGAAGTTGGAGGACTACCACAAAATTGACAGAATAATCAGGCATCTAGAATCTGATCTTGAAGAAGCTAGAGATAATGAAGAACAACTTGAGAATCAGATAGACACTCTTAAACAAGATCTTCAAACAACAAATGAATACAAAGAAAAATTCAAGATAAGCTCAGCTCAACTTGAAGTTCTTGAAAACTAAAAGAGGGTAGATGACAAGCATGGTTTGGGTTATGAGAAAGGTGAAAGCTCTAGATTTTGTCAGAAGATCTCTGGACCAGGAAATCAAAGAAACAAGCCTAGAAGACCTCTGGTAAGGCAACCAAATGCTCAAAGATAGCCATCCTTCAATGGATACTACTACAATTGCAACAACTTCAGTCATAAAGCACCTCAGTGTAGAAGAAGAATGAATCAGACTAATTCATCCTTCTCTAGATAGTGTTTCAACTACAAAAGGTATGGTCACAAATCTCATGAATGTAGAAATATGCAAATAAATAATTCATTCAATGGTAGATGCTTTGCATGCAATAGAATGGGACATATGGCTAATAAATGTATATCTAGAGGATATCAGTCACATATGCAAAGAAATGTTGTTTTCTGCAATTGCAATAGATCCAGTCATATTGCCAAATTATGTAGAAGTAAGAATCAGGATAAAAAGGGTCCGGTGGATCATAATCAAAATCAGGACAAAGGAAAAGGAAAAGTCAATGTGGGTGAAGTTCAAAGGGAGATGAACAAGATTTGGGTGAAGAGAAGTACATAAAATGTTGGGGATGGATCTGCACCAAAATCTAGTGCTAATATTCCTTCCAGAAACTAAATAGATGAGCTCTAGCTCAGGGGGAGTCACAAAAGAAAATAAATTCTCCCAGCTAGTCAATTGGTGCCTAAATTTGGTACATGGGATGTTGTGGATTAAAGGGTTCTTAGAGAAATATCTAAATAACCCTCGGTAAAAATATGAAAGATCTGCAAGGAGTTTTGAAGAGTTTAATCATCCAAGATTGATCCAGTTTGACAGCCATCTGGTAAAAGCAGGATTTTCATAGTTAGATCCGGTATGATTCAAAATTGAAATATCTTGATCTGCGGATAAATGGCATGATTGGAGGAAAGGAGATACATTGTCAATTTTCACTAAAATTAGTTTTAAGTGCATCTCAGTGATTCAGAAAGATCTCTCTCAAAACAAGGAAGAACAAGGCAATCGAAATTACTTAAGTTGTGCATTTATTGCAATAGGAAATTAGGGTTTATGCAGAGATAAAAGGGTTCTTTTATTCATCATTTGTACATTTGCATTCGAGAAAAAGAAAGGAAGAGATCTGCATCAAGATTTTTTCAACCCTCTTAGAGATCAACTGTAGAATCTTATTCAACTAGCGATCTTTTCTGGCTCATATTGTGAACCCTAGAAGCGTAAAAAGGTATTTCTATTTTTGAATATCTCTCACTAAATCTTTTGTAAAGATGGCTACTCCAAATGTTGTTAAGATAACTGATAGGCCGTGCCCAAAGTTCAAGAAATACCCCTATAAATCCCTATAAGTTGATCCCTTAGTTGCCTTCTCTAGCATTCAGCATGGGATTCTACTCACAGAAGATGTTGGGGTATACATACATGCCAATATTGAGGAATTTGGGGAATCCAAGCTGATGGATATCTATCATAAACAATTAATAGATGAAACGTTTGAACTTAAACCTCAATACAAGGCCATCTGGGATAAGCATTTTGGACATTACATCCACTTTCCCTATTTTGCAGAAGATGAATGGGTCTGGTATGTTCTTAGCAGAATACATGACAACTTCATGTGGTTGATGAAGCCCTTCAAGATAACAAAAGATGCCATTAGGGAAGTAACTAGTTTGTACTCATCTGGTGGGTTGCCTGCTCTCAAATCTATCAAGAACCAGACAGTAAGTGAGGCTACCGGATTAAAGTTTGACAAGAGAGTAATGACAATAGAAGATATTGTAGATCCAGATATCAAATTTGCCTCTATAATAATTGGTTATAAAATCTATCACTCTAGCAAGGAGAATTATGTGTCCAGAACTGTAATATATACTACATGTCAGATGCTAAGGGAAAATGCTGACTATGACCTATGTGATCTTCTTTTGAACCAACTATTAGAAAACTTGCAAAAAATAAAGAAGGATAAGAAGAACTCATTTAAGTATGGTGGGATAATACCATGTTTATTCTTTTACTATATGAATGAGCTACCCTGATTAAGTGGTTGGGTATGGCAAAATGACAGACTGGTTGCCATACAAATTAGAGGCTACATGTATGGGGGTGATGCCAAGGCTCAAAGAATAGCACTCTAAGGATATTTTAAGAACTTCCAAGGTATGATGCAGGCCAAAGAAATAATTCCTCAAACAATAGTTGAAAAATATATGGATATAGTATGCTTCATGGTAGACATTGATCAATGCCTAATGGAGGCAGTTGAGCCCAGAATAGTATGGATAAAGCCAATGGGATATGAGGTAGATGAGAAGATCCTGGAGATGCATGTCCAAAACTTGTTGAGTCAGCCTAAGGACCCTGAGGTAGAAAGGTTTGGAACCTATCAAGAATTAAGTGTAAAGATACATATTGAACTGAGACAACCAGAGATGAAAAGAAAAGTGAGAAGGGAAGTAGAGGAAATTACCAAGAAAAATGACATATGAAAGGAGGCAGTTGATGCAAATAGAGAGAAAGTAGAAGAGTAGAGAAAGAGAGACAAGAAGAAGAAAAAGAAAGTGTTCCAGTGCAAGCCACCTCCCGGACTAGATCCTCAAAGAGTTCTGCACCTACCACCTCTAAGAGCTTAAAATCCTCCAAACTGGAAGCCAAGACATCTAGAAAGGGAGAAAAGAGAACAAAAACCAAGGCTACAAGGTCCTACATAAGACAAAAGGATGATGAAGAGACAGAGACTGATGAGGAGGTTAAGAAAATGAAGAAGAAAAAGAAAACATCCGTGGAATCCTCTGCCAGAAAAAAACAAAGAAGAAAAGGTAGAAGAATTTGTTGAAAGGCCTACTCTCTCTATTGATGATGTCATCAAGGCAGTCACTATGGATGGGAATCTGCAACTAATGATAGAATTTTATGATGAGCATAGTGACACTGACAAACAGATCTTGGAAGATGCTACAGTCAGGTACCTAAACATTTATAATAAAGCATTCATTGAAATCATTTCTCTAATTCCCAAAAGTCTAGAGAAGGTACTTGAACTCAGAAAAGAGAATGCCAAAGAAAGGGATTTAGAGATCTAGGAAAAGAATACAATTCATCTCTATCCTTCCATTACTCCAAAACAAATGATAATGATCTTTAAGGACTAGAAGGATGAGTTCTGGAGAAAAGCAAGAATGACCAAACTTATGCTTGGAGAGACTAATCAGGTGGAAAAAGAAATAGAAGACATCCTTTGAAATGCCTTCAAGAGATTCAATCTTCCTGTTCTAGAGGAAATAGATGAAGAACCTTCTACCATGGATGTCGAAGGATTAAGTACATCAAAAGAAGAATCTACTGAGAAAATTGTAGAAGAATCAAAAGAGTTAGATGAAGGAAAGTCTAAGGACTTGGATTCCTCTGTTCTGGAAGAGGAATTCCATGAAGAAGTTAACATCTCTCCTCTGGATCCCCCTGTAGACTCAGAAACTAAAAAAGAAGGAAGAAAAGAGGAGAAATTGAGTCAAGAAGAAGAGGTAAAGGGAAGAGAAGAAAAACAAATAGAGAAGATTCCTGATGATAGCTCTGAGGTTGTAAAAGGAAAGAAGACTCAGTCTCCAATAAGAGACACTACAGAAGCAGTGAAGAATTTCTTGACCAAAGAGATGATGGAGTTAGATGAATTGGAGCTATTTCAAGGACCTCTAAACTTTGATTCCCTCTCTCCGGTCCAAACAATGAAGGTAGCTTCTTTTGTTCAAGCTAAAGCAAAAGAAAACCTTCTAAAGTCTCACATGGAAGATTGTGAGCTGATAGAGATTGCATCTGGTGTGCTGGAGAAGATTATGCCATCCTTCCAAAAGGATCCTTCGGCCTCTCCATCTGGTAACTTGAAATCTCTGGTTAACCCTGTTAGCACCCATTTTGATTCTTTGGAGAAATTGATAGAAGAGAAAGTCCAGAAAGATTTTTTGGGTAAGAGATTCACTAAAGTACAGGGACTCATAGCTAATGACAGGATGACCCTGGATATTGGGATATAGAGCCTAGAAAATACTCTTAAATATGGTGGAGAAATGTATAATTTTTGTCTATCCTAGTCTAAAGTGACTGAGGATATTGAAAAGAAGGTGAAAGAACAAGAAGATAAACTATCAAGTTTATCTCAAAATTTTGATCCTCTCACCACATCCATAATCAATCAAGAGTGCCAGGCTATTTCCATTCTAAATGAAATAAAGAAGCTTGAAAAGGAGAGGAAGAATATAATAAGTAGGATGGGTGAACTTAGAGGGATAATTATCCCTAAGTTAGAAGCCATGCATGAGACCTTAACTGATGCTCAAACCAAAGCCCGGACCAGTGATCTAGTAGACTTAAGAAGGGGAGAAGCTTTTGCATTTTTGTTGAGTTGCCACATTTCAATTTTGGATAGGATGAAGTAGAGTTGGACAACAAAATTTGTATAGTTGAAGACCACCTTTACGGATATACTTAAGTATATGTAAGTATAACATGTATGTATACTTATGCGGCTATGTATAAGTAAAATTTTGAAAATTTTGGTATGCAGATTCCACCCTTTTCCATTGATGTCAAATGGGGAGTGAGGAGTAGTGAAAAATGTGGAATCTAGCTAAGGGGGAGCTCTGATAAAATAGTACATAAGATAGAGCATCAGCCAAGGGGGAGTTTGCTGCAACACTTAGTCATTTTTCACTAAGTGTTGCCATCAATGCCAAAGGGGGAGATTGTTGGCAAGAGACACTGTGTACCTTCATGAGTGTTGTCATTGATGGCAACAAAGTCCATCCCACACATCCACAACACATAGTATGTCTATACCGGAAGTCATATTGAAGAATGTTTTGGTCCGGTGAACAAGAACAGAGCATGAAACAAAGTCCGACAATCAAGTCTGGATCTCTTAGATGGTGTAACTTAGAAATTTGTAGACTTGGACAAGTCAAGAGTACCATGACTACTACATTCCAAAGATTGAGCCTCGAGTGATGAATGAGTGAAAAGATATGAGCATCTAAGTGTTGGGTTCCTGACAGGCAGAGCATCAGACTTTAATCTAGATGAGAAATTGATGGTGATCAAGCTATTTGAGGGATCATACATGATTGGCCAACATGATTGATGACTTCTATGTCTATGTTTTTTATACGCATCACATATTAAGCATGGATCCAACTGACAAACTAGTGTTTAGTAAATATCTTGTGTATTCTAGTTGCCAACTAGAAAGATGTTGAAATCCTTGATGCGGATATATATACTAGATTGATTTCAGTATGAAGAAGTGTGTGTGTTGAGATAGTGTGCGAGGAAAGGTAGAGAGTAGTGTGGAAGTAGAAATATAAGTTTGGTATGTAACAGAACAACAACACTAAAGCAGAGGAAGAATGAAGTGTAGTAGATCAGTATATTGAGCCTAATCGGAACTGAACTTCAGCATATGTTGATGCCTCTCATTAGTTCAAATACCTAGTTACCTTCTATAAACTTTGTAGACAATGAGTCTCTTGTAGGCAGTGTGCCTCTTGTGAGCAGTGTGCTCAGGCAGTGAGCCCTAATTGGCAAGTGCTATTTTTTACTTCTTATTCTTTTAATAGAGAATACAATCTTGGGTTAGTCACCCCATGGTTTTTCCCTTAATAGGGTTTTCCACGTAAAAATCTATGTATTATGTGTGTTGATTTTATTTATGCTCTCATGATTATGTATGCTCTTATGTTTTGATGTTGCACTAATATTAAAGAAGAAAAGAAAGTTAAGATATTTAAGATAACTAATTCACCCCCCCTCTCAGTTATCTACCTTGTTTGCAATAGACCCAACCTTTCTTTTTCTTCTGCTTGCTTGTTTTCTTGCTTTGGGCGGTTTGGTAAAATTTAGCTTGTCACCTTTGATGAGGTATGTGCATCACAAGAAGAGGTCAGTTGCCAAAGTTAGTATTTGCTATCATAAACCTCATAATTAGAAAGGGTGTAAAATTCTAAGCAAGTTTGCCTTTTGAATCACCCTCAGATTGTTTAAGGATGGAAAGTTATGCTAAGTCAAAGATGGGTCAACCCTAATATTTCACATGGGGGGGTCATATTCCTAATTATTAGTCATATTTGTTAAAATGACCCTGACTTAGAAAAATCATCCAATGTCCATTCTATCCCTTATATGCAAATGCCAAATTTAAATAGGGAAGAGTATCTACCCATCATAAACCTCATGTATTTGCGGGGGGGTCATATTTCCAAATATCCCTAATCTTACAAAATATCACCCCCTTCACAAATATCACCCTACATGAATATGACTATGATATCATTTCATTCCAACAAATGAAGGAGATCACCCTGATGCTGATATAATCATTGCACCTGACCCCCAAAGGGTCATATTTCCAAGCATCTGTCATTCTTCTCAATATGACAATGACATCATCATAACCTGATAACAAGGGATAGGATGGCATGATGATATCATCATGATCTGCACCCAAAGAGGTCACATTTTGTAATATCCATGACCTTAGTAAGCATGACGATGACATAGTGAGGAGAATATTTGTGGTTATTAAAAGACCTGCATATTTTAGAATATCTCTGATCTTTAATTTTATGACCTGATCTTGCCTAAGTAGTCAAAGGTTGACCATATCACCCTCATCTTTAGTAAATGATTATCCCGCATAGAGGGGGGTCATATTCTCTATTAGGGATCATATTTGCAAATATCCCTATTCCTCTGAAAGATCACCCTCTAGCATTAAATGCCAATCAAAAGGTAGATGGAGCCCCGTCAATTTTGAATACAAATACAACACTTGGCATCATCTACGAACTTCATGTGGATGATCAACAGATTCAATTAAAATGGCGCATATGTCCTAATTTGTCTTGTTGATCAGTTTAAAAGTAAAATTTAGGGATTATTTGCATTTACCATGTGACTATTGAAATTTACAGAGCTCTAAAAGTCAAACCCCTCCTAGTCATCTACCAACGAAATGTGACACTCAACAGAATGGAATGGAACAGTCGACGCTACATATCTATATTTCCTGTTATTAATCATATAGCAAAAAAAGAGGAAAATAAAATATTAGGTAAGTTAAAACCCTCTATGTTGTCATTTACTGTAAATTACCAGGTAAAATAGTTCTTTGTTAGGTTAATCTACATGATGATGCATGGAATAAGTTGAAATGTTGAATAATGACCATGAAATGCATGATATCTTTGAGCTTCCCATACAAACACCCTAAGGTAACAAATGTGTATTTCTGTTGCAGAATCTAATGGAGGTCAGAAAGAATAGATCTAATGCTGAATTCTTGAAACCCATGTTTGTACAACTTGAGGGAGTAGGATTCAGATATGGTGATATCAATGACACACATCAAGGGAAAACAAAGTTAGATGCGTGGACAAGGAGATTAGACAATGACACTAATAACCCTATACTGGATGTGATATTCACAACTGGTATGTGACACGCCACAGGATTCCCATATGTAATGGAAGCCATTGTGCTAGTGGTGGAGTGTGCTAGAAATTATAACCCTGAGACTAGAAGAGTGGAAAAGCATGGCAGAGTGTATGCTAACTTTTCAATCAAGGACATCACTTATGCATTCAATTTACCTGTGGGGAATAAGATAGTTAGTGTGAGCTTGAGTAAGTTGGAGAAAGAATATACTAATAATAAGAAAGAGGCCAGGAAGATCATGTATCAATGGAGGGCCAAGAACAGTACATACATAGCTTCTGCCAAGTTACTGGTATACTATTACAAATTTGACTTTGATGAGGAATATCAGTATATGATTGCCCTATTGAGCAGGATGACTGGTAGATGACATGTTGGGAACTTTGAGAATTAGATGTATGGGATCATCCAGATGGTACTATACTCAGATAATAAGCCTCTCTGGGCCAAGATCATCAGTGATTAGTTAGATGAGGGGATGAGAAAGATGGGTGGTAAAGCTTGTATATATTATATGACTTCCTATGTTGTATATGCCTGTACTTTCCAAGGAACATTTGATGCCTTACAAACAGTGGACAAAGTTGGAAATAGTACTGGTGATGTGAATATTTGGGACCATTACCCACAATTACAGAGAAGAGCATACCTCCAAGACTATAGGCTGGTAAATGACTCATTTTCAATGCATTTAGTTAGGACCGTGGAGGAGGACAGAACCAAGAGATTGAGCATGGAGGCTCGAGTAGTTATCTATAAGCATGGGGCTTGGTTTATCCAATTCCCCACCTTTTCATACATAAGAATAGAAGGATTTGAGGGGCAGACCCTCATGTTGCCAAGATACCCCACTGATAGGGTCATCTTAATGGAATTTGTTAGACAAATATCAACTTCAATAGAAGCTCATTTGGAGTAGAAGATGATTCCTCCTGTGTTGTTCCCAGTATTCATGGGCTGCTACGTATGCCCTAATAGACAGAGCATCAAGGATGCTATTGGAGGGTTAAAGATCATGTACTTGCAACCATTTCCTATAGCCAAGTCATATGATGCATATGGTAGAATACAGAAGTTATTATGAAAATAAGTACATCAAAAGCATCTTGAAGATTTTTGGATTGATTGTGATGATGAGGCAGAGGTCAGAAGAAGGAAATATCAAAGGCTCACTCTCAATCAGATTCAGACTTTTGACTCCATTCCAGTTCCTGCACAGTTGTATGAGGATGATGGAAAGATAATGTCAACTGAATATGAAGATAAGGTGTATAATGACACCATTTTAGCTCCTGATCTGACACATCCAGAGGAGACCTCATTGGACCAAATAATGCAAGGGGTCATCCACCTAACCTAGGGTTGGGTAAATAATGACATTACTAAACTAAAGAAGAAGGGTATGGCCCTCATAGTTGATAATAAAAAGAAAAGACAGGAGCTATCAGATGAAGAATATGATGATTTTCTCATTGGAAAGAGGAAATCTAATGGAGAGAGACTACCTTCTGAAGAACAGAATCCACCAGGCAAGGGCAAGAAGGTTGAACCTGAGTAGCAGGGGGTGATTATTAAGAGGTTTCCATCAAAAGGTGATGGGGCATTAACATTTGCACATGCATCTACATCACAACCACCCCCTGATAAATGGAAAACCAAGAGGATAATAAAGCCTGTTCTTTAGGTTACAGAGAGACAAATGGAGAATGAGCCTTTGTAGGATGAACTCGAGGAAGAAAATCCCTTGGAGGAAGAGCAATTGGATCAGGGAGCTAAAGATGATGATTTATTAATAACGAGGAAGAAGTGAAAGGAAGTACTACAAATAGCACCACCAAAGAAACAAAGGACAACAATGAGAGGAAATGTCAGCACTGATCATATCTTGTTAAGGGGTGCTGGTGGTTTAACTTTCATGAGGGAATTACAGCATGAGGTCCCCATTCCTAAAATAATTCAATTTAAAACTGAGAAAGCTAAAGAGCAAATAAAAGAGGTACATATGGCTAGAAAAGGGTGACCCTTTCCTCTTGATAGCACTGTTGAATTGTCTGATGATGAAGTATTTCAAGATGTGGCTACTCAACGTATGGAGACCTTAGTTGCTAATCCTAGGATGACTCCTCATGGGACCCTAATGCCTCAAAAGATGACTAGCCAAGGGAAAGATGAAATGGATGAAATAGAGTAGGATAACCCTGAAGAAGTAGCCCAATAGATAGGGCTTGCTAATTTGGTAGAGCAGGTTACTAGTCCTGTAGCGATATATTTAACTTACCAAGGTGATGTGAATTAGAACAAGGATAATGATTAGCCTTGGGAACCTGAAGAAGATAAAAATACAATGCATACAAAGACTGGTGATATGGCATCTGATCAAGGTAAAGGTCAAAATAATGTACCCACAGGGCAAGGACAATTAGAGGCACAACCATAGAGCAGAGGTGATCAAGAGATATCAGATAAGGTTGCTAATCAAGACCAAGGCCTTTCTTCACCACATGATGAAAGGGGTGATCAAGGTAATAATCTAGGATCAGAAGATAAGTTAGTTGAGAAAGAGGTAATCTTGGGAGAGGCCAATACATCTAAAGATGAAGAGCAGAGTTTACCACAAGGTGGAGGTCTAGAGAAAGAAACGGAGAATGTGACCAAGGGTGATCTGGGTGATCCCCAAGGTCAGAATACACAATCTTCTCAAGAGACCAATGTGTCACATGATGAGCAAAAGGAAAAGGCTCAAGAAACCCCTAAGGAGAATCTACAAGAGGAGGTGCAAGATGAAGGTATGCATACTTTACAAAATCCTCCACCTCAAAAGGAAATCCCTCAGCAAGAAGTATCTCAATAGAGGTCCCCTCATGAGAATGTGCATGAGAAAGAATTAAGAAAAGAAAATTCAACATTGAGGGCAGAGATTTATAAATAGTCCCAAGATACTCAAAATAAGGAGGGTGATCATCAAGAGCCTAAGGGTGATGTCCCTTATTGGTTGCCACAAGAAATAAATTTGCAACAAGTTGATGAAGTACAAGACTTTGATGTTTCTACATTGTTTATGGGAAGCATGATTAAACCAAGAAGAAAGGCAAGGCTAACATCTACAATAAGAAGAGACCCTACTACAAGGAGGAGAATAGCACAAGTAGCCTTACCTACAGTCGAAAAGGAGAAAGGCAAAATAGGCCTTGAATAATTTCAAATCATTGATATTGATCTAGGTCTTGCAAATGAGGACCAAGAAGGTCAGGAAGGTAAGAACATTATTGATTCTTTGACCCAAAGGGTGAAAAGAGAAAAGGAAAAGAATAAGAAACATAAAGAGCACATTTCTCAATTGCATTCTTTTATTAAAGGATTAATTGATCCTAAGCATACACCTATCAGTCTAGCCACTCCATTAACCATTATATCACAAGAAGAAGCTACAAGATTGGACTTAATGAAGCATAAGGTACAACTAATGGACAAGTGGCTCATGTATTCTATTGTTTAGGCTAAGGAAGTAGTGAAGACCTTCTTAGAGAGGTGGAATTCTCTTAACACTTTGAAAAGAAAGGTGGATAAGCTACAAAATGAAGTAGGCAGGAGATCTTTCAAATTGGAGAAGCACCTAGATGCTTTGAGTGAAATGAAGAGAATTGATATATAGATACTTATGAGTAACAACATATTGGATTATAACACCTCCTAGCTACTTATTATTTGGTATGAAGACACTAGATTTGAATGTGAAATTTTGAAGAGATGCAGTGGTAAACTCAGGGACATAAGTGTCAAATTGTATAATCTAATGGCACAAGAAGAAGAAACCCTGGAGACACTAGAAGGAAAGGTAGAAGGGAAGATAGAAAATCAAGATGTTGATTTTACTATTGAGGCTTTCCATGACAACTTTAAGAATGTTGCAGAGGATCCCCTACACCAGTTGATAGAATAAGTGATAAACAAGGTCATGAGGATGAAGGTCAGGGTAGAAACATATAATGAAACATTGAATAGTAGGAAAACTAAGATGGATGTCCTTAAAGCAAAGTTTTATTCCCATAGGCATGTAGTGATAAAGTCTAAGGCCCAGGATGGAGGCTAGATTGATAGAGTAGTACAGTCATATGAATCCATCAGGGTAACTATAAAAATACACATAGGGGATGATCTGCATCGGAGTGATAGTGATAATGAAGATGATGATGATGTAGAAAATGACGAAGAAGAGGAAAGTGAAGAGGAAGAAGGAGATGAAGAGTAAGTAAGGATGCATGATAATAGAACCATATGCATAATCCACTTACAAGTGAATGAGTCTTACTACATAGTTTCCAACTGGTAACTAGTGCCACATATGCAGATATTGACTAAGTCAATGAAAGATATTGACCGTTGATTTGAATAGATAAATCTTGACCATTGGTCATTTGTAATCACCTCCTCTCCTTATTCTATAAAAGGGGATGAAGTGCACTCTTTGAAGCATTAGAAACTTAATTGAGATTGGATTGTTGAAGAATTTAGGACAATTTCAAGGCTATTGTGAATGTAAATGTTTTTTGAATACTTAATGAAAGAGAAGTTGTGTTGATTATAAATTATTGTAAATCTTGCATAGTAAGTGAATGGAATCTAGATATATGCATTGATTAGTTGCATCCCTTGAAGTGCTTGTCAGTCTACATGTGTTGTTTTCATTCCTTGTTCCTTTGAAGTTAGCATCAACCATACCTAGTTGTGGAACATCTTGGTGAAATTATGGTTTGATTTCTTCTCTTCATGACTGTATCTGGAATGTATGTGACTCAATAGCTAAAGGTTCACCAAATTTAGAAGTATTTCTTTAAATTTCTTTGAATTTCATTACAAATCACCTTCATAATTGTAAATAACATACAATCTAAAGCAAATAAACATGAAATATGCCTATATCCTATATAAGTAATTGAATATACAGAGCATATTTTGAGTGAAAGCATGTTAATAATGATAAATATCATGCAAATACATATGAATATCAATGATAAATATGTGAATATCTACTTGTATGCACATCATTTGTTTAAATACATAGTGCAAAAGTATATACATGTTCATGATAGTAAATACTCAGAAGAATTGATCAGACTTATAAATATTACTATAATCTGTGGAGCATAGTAGAAATAACCTCATTTGTGAAGTGAATTTATAGTAAAAAGGTGCAGAATCAATCATCAAGACAATATAAGATCCATTTGAATGGAAAATAGCATGTCACATCGACCTTTGAGTAATGTCAGATGATCGTGACCTAATCAACGAAGACTTGAGGTCATCAATTTGTTCCAAATTGATCATACTTTTCAAGATAATAAAGGTTTGTTGTGCAAATTTTTATGCATGTTGTTATGACTAACAATCATCATCAACAGGTTTATGATGGAAGGAAATGGATTTAGGAAGTGTGGAGGAAGTACCAACATTGTTAGATTGTTGACCTTGGGGTGTGTATCCAAGGCCAAATGAGCAAGGAGAGACCTTGACATGGATTGGCTCCAAAATGCCTTGTTCATGTAGGCCGAAACCTTTGCCTTGGTAGTTCATGTTTTGGAGCATGCAATTGACTATAGGACTAGGTGTAGTTTGGACACTAAACTTGAGTTGATTATTTGATGGGGAGGGTGAGATGGAGGACAAACATTGTTGTTGTCCTAGGGAAGAACATTCATGGATGAAGGTAGTAAGGCCAAGTGGATATAATGGTGGATTTGAAATGGAGTTGGTGGTGGATGTGGAAGGATGATTAGGATCTTGATCATGTTCACATAGATCCATGTTATTTGTTTGATCTTCTACGATTATGTGTTCTTGGGAGGAAATTGTCTCATCATGCCAAGTGGATGTTTTCTCATTATGGATAGGGCTAGATAGCGGATGACTAGGAGCAATGTGGATATCTTCCTCATGGATGGATATAGGATTATGGATAGGATCAAGATGCTCATGGATAGATTCTTCATAGGTATCATCTTGATCATAAAGAAGGTACATGTTATGGATAGATTGGATGGGGATGATTTGATCTTGATTAGATTTAGGGGCTAATTTTTCTTCATGCTTAAGATCGTGGTCTTGACATAACTCTTGGTTTTCTTGAATGGAAGTGGAAGGCTCTTTAATAAGCTTGATATATTCTAGATCACATGATGGGGTTAGAAGACTAGACAAAGTGTTTAAAGACTCATGGGGAGGCTCAAGAATAGGTGTTTGATGACATGACGATGTTTTATTCCTTGCTAATAGACAATGGATCACATCCTTTGCAAGGGTATGGGCGAATGGGCAATATAGTGGATGGATGATAATAGTCAAAGTTGAAGGCTTAGGATTAGGATTTGTTGGATGGATAATGGGATTAGGATTTGCGCTAGATGGAAATATAATGGAATTAGAGGGATTGGTTTTATCCAAGACAATCGTACAAAATCTTCTAGGTTCTTGACTAATCTTTGAAATTGGACACAAGTGGATATGGTATGGCCCCTATACCTATGGTATGCACAATATGCATCATCTTTAAACCAAATAGGTTTAAACATAGATGGAGAATATGCTCTAAATGGGTATAGCTCAATCAAATTTGCTTGGACCAATTTCTCTAAATGTATCTCCATGTTATCTTTTAATAAAGGATTAGTGTAACATGGGGATGAAGGCGATGAAGGGCTTGATAAAGGTTTTGGGATAGGACTAGTTGGCTTATGTTTTGGCATATGATTGGATGGTAAAGGTGACTCAAAGGAGGCACTTTCTAGGTTGGTTTCTCCCTTGTCAAAGGATTTTAGGTCTTGCATAAGATCACTTAAGTCTATCAATGATGTTTGTTGCAAAAGTGAACTTGGCTTACTTAGTTCATGTACATAGGGCCATTTGGACTTGCATGTTGTTTTTATAAGGATATTTGATTGCCATGTGGATAGGTTTGGTGATGAGGTGGCATGATAGGATTTGTAGGTGAAAGGTTTTGTGAGGTGGATTGTTGTGGAGTTTGGTTGATGTTGAAAGAAGTAGGGTATGGTGATGTGGCATGAATGCGATAAGTGGGTGGATTAGATTGGTATGAAGTGGGATAGGTTGAAGTGGGCTAGGTTGATGTGGAATTGATTTGATGTGTGGGTAAATTGGGTTTTAGATTTGGAGGAGAGGCTCCTTTAATTGTGATCTTTGGTCTTGGATTGTCTTTATGATTTTGATTAGGAGGATAGCCACCTTTAATTGTGATTATAGGCTTAGGTCGTGTCTCATGATTAGAGGGATAACCCCCTTGAATCATTATGACCATCTTGACAAGTGTTGACTAGGACTAAGTAGATGATGATGTGGAGATGATTTGGAATGAGATTTGATGATTGGATGATGTGTGATGACTAGGATGATGTTGATATGATGGGATGATGAATTGGATTAATTAGGATGATGACTAGGATGATTAGGGGTTGATTAGAAAGAAGGTGGTTTAGAATGATGAGGGTTTGAATTATGGTGACTTGGATATGATTAGGAATGAAGAGGCTAAGAATTGGTGATTAGGATGAATGTGATTGAATTTGAATGTGTTGGAAGAATGAGTTGAATGACTTGTCTTATGTGTTTGGTGTTTAGCTTGATTCAGAAATGTTCAATCACATGATGACACATGTACAAACATGATTCACTCACGCAAGACAAGCAATTTTGAATTTTGAAGTGGAAGACTGTAATGATAATTAAACAAGCACACATGGAAGACACATCAATAAGCCTATTGTCTAGTTTGAAATAGGGTATGGCCAATTAGGTTTTGGGAAATTTTTACATGAGGTTGACTAAGAATTTGAAAGTGAAATCCTGCCACATAGCCAGGAAAAAGTGGTAACCCACCCTTCACCTTCACTTCTCAAAGGTATAAAGTTCTTTGGGGCTTATCCAAGAGTGATAAGATTCTAACTCCCAATGAGGGTGTCTTTCGATTCAGCCTCGACTGAGGTCATCCCTTGGAGTGGTGTGTCTCCAAGCAGGCCTCCTAAGAAGGGTAAACAAAAGTGAACCAAGTGAGGTGTTTTTGATCTCCAAGATCACCTTGCGATGTGAGAAGAGAGCATACACACACACACTTGATTCACACTCGCACTTATAAATTAATCCTTAAGAAAATGAAATGTGAGGTGTGAATATGAATGGATAAGAGGTGTTTTGTATTCTCAAGATCGCACGAAGTGCATGAGAAGAGCATACACACCCCTAATCACATGCAAATTCACCAAACAATTCTAGTACTAGTTATTTTTAAACCCAAATCCAAATGTGTGATGGGAGACTCTTGTTGATTTTATGCCCATTTTTTTATGTGACTGCAAGCAAGTTGTTCATTTTAAGCCCAAAATCCAAATGTGTGATCAAACAAGATTAAGAGATGAAAGATTAGAATGAATACACCTAATAAATTCACTTTCCAAGCTATTGTGCATGATGATAGAAATGTTGTTCCAGCCTTGTGAGGTCACCTTCAAGCCACCAAATTGAAAAAGAAACAAGTAAACTTGCAAAGAAGATGATTATGTGAAAAATATGAAATCTAATAAAATCTAATAAAAATGATCTGATACATAAAAATTGATTGCATAAACAGAAAGTTTAGGAGATTCTAAGAAATTTGAAAAAAAATTCGCTGAAAACTAATCAAAATTGCTCAAGTTATGCTCAATTGAAGTTTATATACAAGTTTGACTTTGACTATGAAAAAGACTAGTAAAATGATACAATCACCTAATTAAACCTACTCTGTTGTGAATTTCTTCCTCTCAACTTTCCAACAAATGTTCGTTTGCAAAATTTCAGCACCATATGCCCTTGTTATGATAAAAAGAAAAAAAGTTTTCTTCTAGGGCTTGTGGAAACAAAGACACAATCCTGGCAGTTTGTTATAAACCACTAATAGTCTTTGAAATTGTGGTCACATGTCATTGTTAACATCAACAATTACAGTTAATGGTTGGTGGCTTAGTTTAAAAATGGCCCTTGATCATTCATATGATTGAGGGCTAAAGGGCAATCAAAAAATAAAAATAAAAAAGGAATATGAGGAACATGTGGGCTTGGTCAGGGATATAACCGAACCGCTAAAGGCTAAGGTTTCCACCCATAGGTTAGGGCAATAGACCCACTAAGATAGGTATTTAGCATTGACCTAAGGCTATGATTGAGCTTTTGAAGGAAGTTACCATGAGCTCGGTGATGGCGATCACAAATCTTGGGTAGTGATGGCCTAAGACAACGTTTAGGGTTTAAAACCCACGGTAAAGAGTTTCATGTAGAAGGCGATCGGTGAAGTTAAAGTTTCATATGGTGATAGAGGATTTGAGATGCAGTGTCAAGAAGGTTGAACTCTAATACAGGTGGATAATAGGGTTTTCAACCAATTCAAATGTGGTGTATGTCAGAGGAAATAACGATTGGTGGTGACTTTAGGAGAGAGGGTGGCGACCAGTATGGTCACCACCACCAATAGTGGCGAATGACTGTGAGGGACTGCGACTAGGCCTATAATGAAATCGTGACTATAGTTTGGAGGTCTAGGTCACCACTATAGGTAGCGAGAAGATTTCAAATGGGTGACATTTTGAAATGGGTGGTGTAATGGTGGTGGAGATCTGGAGGAAGTGGCAGGTGGGAAGTTGTTTAGAGGTGACTGAGTTAGGAACGGTGACTGCGACTGAATCTAGGCAGAGGGGTGTCAACTGTATTATGGTGACTATTTTTGTAGAAGAAATGGTGGAAATATCTCCACCTATCGGCCACTCTTGAAACCTTTATGTTGCCTGCCCTCAAAGGTCGACCACTACCGGTTTCTTCCCTCCATCAATTGAATCAGAGGTGAAAAAGGGTTGTGGAGATTAGAATAACTGATATCAATGATAATGGTAGAGATTAGGTAGACTATGATGAGGATAGCAATTAGGAGGTTATGTAGCTAAGCTAAGGTTTAAGCATAGGTTGAGGGCGGAATATAGGTGGAGATGGCCCTATAGAAACAGTGACCAACTTCCAGACAATAGCAAGTATATTAATAAATGAAAGAATGAAACAATTAGGGTTTTGAACAAAATAAAAATCTATGGCAACTGAATATTTAAAAGGTTGTAGAGCTCTCAAAAGGGGCAGCAACAGAGAGGGGTCACCACCAGTGGTAGTGGGGAAATAGCAGAATGTGGGGTTTTAGCAATAACTAGTGTACTAGAAAGAAAGAAAAAAGGTTTTGAGTAGAGGTCGACAGAGATGTCGACTAGGGTTCTTTTTCAATGCCCTGCAACCATACAAAATGAATAACCTACAACTCAAAGCTAAAAAATTGCAATAGAACCAGAGATCAATATGCACAGGGGTCATGGGATCCATACTGTATGGACCTATGATGCTAAAAAAAATCTCAAATTTTTTCAAAAATTTCAATCACCAAACCTAGGCGTATTTATAGTCAAAATTTATGGAATCGGCCTCCTGATCACAACGGTGCAGTCTGTTTTTGCCCAGGAGGTCACCTGCAACAAATGCAATCAGAGAAATTTATGTGATGGACAAATTTATATGTCTACAACTTGTATCAACTTGCTATATCAAAATCCATGTAAGTAATACTCAGGCCATCTCAGTTAAATTATACCTAGATGCTTATATTTTCTTACATCATTTCAAAAGAGAAAAGAAACAAAAAGTGCCCAATGATGAAACAAAGCACTTCAAAATACTTGCAATATCAAGATGACATATATCTACACCCATAAATACATCCATTTACATTTCGTATACCATCCATCAATAAGGATTTGGTTCGCAGTGTCAGTGTTTACAAAAGCTTGTGAGTCCTTCTATCAAGTCATTCTTCTATCAAAGTTCTCTTTTTGTCTCTCTTTGTGTCTCCTATCGATTCTTTTCTACTTTGATTGCATACACTTGGACATATCAAAAACATGGTAATCATTTTACATTAAGTGAAATAGTCATTAATTTGATTAGATCATTTACATTCATATAAGTTTATTAATTCATTAGTTTGTAATCATTTTGCATTAAGTGAAATAGTCATTAATTTGATTAGCTCATTTGCATTCATGTAAGTGCATTAAGTCATCAGTTTGTTATCATATTGCATTAAGTGAAATAGTCATTAACTTGATTAAATTATTTGCATACATATAGCTACATAAGTCAAAATAACATTGCATTAACCAAATAACTCACAAAAACATAGCCATAATCATATTGTCCATCATAGAGTGTGACCACACAGGTGCACATATATAGGTGCATTTAAATCATCCATATACATTTGTGCCATCATAACATAGATGCATACGTAATATCCCATCAGAAAAATATCAAAAACATAGCATATAACATAACAAGTAAAGTGCATCCATGATCATCGTATATGCTACATACATGTAGGTCAATCATAAGCTGCATCATCATATAAACAATAAAAATGTCCAAGTGTACAATATTAGTGTGTCATCCATGAGTCTAAATCACAAAAGGGTGTATACATACATCAAAGTAATAATGATACATGTCTCAGTCGCTGTGCAATAAAAAGTGATGTATACATATAACAGGCTATCCATGAGCCATCAAAACAATGTGTGTACAAGTGCAAAATTTCAAAACAATGTGTGTATAAGTGCAAAATTTGTCCAAGTAGCAGCTACCCCTACTATCGAGGGGCTCTAATCCTAGCATTGTCCCGTCCTCCTCATCCACCACAGCTTGACCCAGACTACTGTGGGCCCATCACTGACGCTCCCGAGCGTGATCCTCCTACCCTCTATGAAGCCATTGACCGACTTCTATAGCTCAGTGCCTACTAATCTACTGGCACCGCCCCATGATATAAACCCCTATAGTACTACATCTAAGCCTATGCTCTGCCTAGCTCACCCTAAATCTAAGCAACCTAGGTTTGCAACTGTGTCACCTAAGCCTAGGCCTATGTCACCCGTGTCACCAGAAATGTTGTAGCCCCTTCAGTATCCATAGCGGCTACGGCTACGTCTCTCTCTGTCATCAAGGCCCATACCCTAGCTAATGCTGTGTCCTCTATAGTAAGATCAGCTATAACCCCTACATTTGCCTTCTGGTGAGACTCTGCGGCTCTCATCTGCACTCTAACCTTCCTCAGCTAGCCTCGTAGCATAGGAACTACTGCCTCATGTGCCTGCTCCTGTGGGTCAGGTTGCACTTGAACCTGCAGTGCCTGTGGGGCGGCTACCTATGGAACCTACTCAGGTGGAACTATTGGAATTAGACCAAACAACTGAGAGGGGGGGTGAATCAATTGTCACACAATATAATTTTTTTCTTCTTTTAACCTCCTATATTAATTTGCTACCAGATTAATGATGTAAACAATAAAGCATAGATCAACAACATAAGAGCAGAAACATAATCAACACACTTGACACCAATATTTTGACATGGAAACCTGGTTAAGGGAAAAATCTCGGTGGGGGTTAACCCACAAATATTTGTATGCTATTAAAAGTACTTTTAGAAAAATAGAAGGCACATGCCTTCAGGTGCACTACCCAGAGCTCATTGCCCAAAAGGGAGGCTCACTGCCTAAAGAATATATTTTAGAACATAATGAATTAACTGAGAAATAGCATATACTTCATGCTTGGTTTAGTTTTAGTGAATGCTCAAAAACTTCTACTTTTCCCTGAATTCTTCTTTACCAACTTTACACTCTATACTACTCTCGCTCCTTTTCTTTTCTTCTCTGCTTCTAATCCTTTATTTGAATTTGATCTGTTTTACACAAGGATAAAGTTTAACAACTCTTCAACAAGTATTTATACACTTCATCCATCTTGGAATGATCAACAAGGTCAGACAAACTTAATGTGAATCTTTACATTGTCAGACAATCATAGCTAAGACCTGAGTCTTCCTTTATTAACATGCCATACTTCATAAAATGATCTTTAGATCATCCACAACACGCTAGGAACATCCAGTCATCTAAGACTAGGAAGAATAGCAACAATTAAGAGGAAAATTTCAATCACAAGCTCCTTTGTCAATGTGGAGCACCAACACAATAACCACATGTTATAAAGACCACCACAAGCACAATTAAGTCAACAGGAATAGTCACACCACTTCGCATCACTAGAATCACTTGCATCTTCACATTGAACCTCAAGAACACACACTGTCATGACTGTCATACTAAAAAGATTGCTTCTAGATCTCCAAACCATGAACCACTCAAGTTGAGGGAACACACTAACATCCTAGACATGCCTCTAGATCTGCAGATCACAATATGCTCATGCCAGACCAATCCAGACCAACTTTTTGCCACTCTATCATTCCAGAACAACTACAGAAACCTATTTTACTTAGAGGGTCATAACTTCACCAGATCATCATACGAACCTCTCAAATCTCAACTAGAGCAACAATAGACAACCCTATACAAGCCCTTTAATTCATATACTCTGATCTTCACCTTACCAGAAAAACTAATCACTCCTTTGCACTATCTTCACTATTTCTAATAAAAAGATATGTTGACATCAATGACAACACATCAGGAACATACTTCTAACAATCTCCCCCTTTGCCATTGATGGCAACATATGATGTGAAAAATTGATTCAACCATCAAGACAAGAACTTCTCCCCCTTTCTTTTGCAACCACTTTCTTCACTGCTTCCCCTTTCACCAGCAACTACTTACTTCCAAGTTTTTCACATGACTTCTCTCCCCCTTTGACATCAATGGAAAAGGGCATATATTTGCAATCATCTTTTCCCCTTTTTATTTTAGACTGATCTCCAACGTTTGCATTCTGACTACTCCTTAGAGTAGTATTTTCTCAACATCAATCTGAATATGACTGAGAATTCCACCAGACTGATGCACCTTACTACATCTTAGTTTTGATTTGGAGGGGTAATAACCCCTAATTTCTCTCTGAGATATTCAAAGGTATCCTTGGGAAGAGGCTTATTGAAAATATCTGTAATCTAATCTTTGGATGACACAGACTCCAACTTGACTTCATATTCATTTACCTTCTCTCTCAAGAAATGAAACTTGATAGATATATGCTTTGTTTTTTAATGCAACACTGGGTTCTTTGAGATACTTATTGCACTAGAATTAACACAAAAGATTGTGATTGGCTCCTCAAACACAACTCTAATCTCCTTCTGTAAGGGTAAAATGGTAATCAATCAAATGAATTAAACAAGACCCTAACATCAACAGAATAGTGAAACAAGAAGGATTCAATAAACAAAGCAATGAACAAACACAATGCAAACCTCTCCCGTTTCTAAACTTCTATTGTTCGCCTATCACAGATCGTCCTTTTGCAGATGAAGTGAGCCCTCAGAGAGTGCACTCTTTTTAGCTGTTTGTAGGAAGTCGACGGTGAATGGCTATGATGATATGCAATGAAGATGAGCTCCAATGCAAGTATGTGATCTCAAGCTTGTGGATGACAAAAGGGTGCCAAAGGCGTGCTGGTGATATTTTTGCAGAGTAACGATGTCAAAAGCCTGGATCCTTAGAATGGAGGGATGAAGCTTCATTTATAGACTTGGAAGAATGGGAATCAACGGTTGAGAGGAGATATGATGATCGACGACTGAGGATGGTTGAGGAATGTGCAACCAGTAGAAATGTGACAAGTGTCCCAGCTCCATCATGAAAGAGGGGATGTGACAAAACTGATTGGAGAGTTAACTCCATTGACTGGTCTGTTAACAGACTTGATTGATCAGTTAGAAGAATAAATCGTGGAACTGACTGAATTGATTGAGGATTTGACTCAATTGACAGGTTAGTTAACACTTTTGATTGATTAGTTAACTAACCTCTGATTTGAGAAGAAATAGGCCATGTGGGTGAGGGAAAATAAGGTAATTAAATATTAAATATATTTAATTACATGTGCAACTTGATGAGGTGGACAAGGTGAGGTGGAAAAGGTGAGGTGTAAAGGTGATGTGGATTTTTGAAATTTAGAACTTAGGATAGAGGAATTTGGATTAATTAAATAATTTATGATTATTTAATTGTGTAGGACATTTAGAAGAATTTTAATTAAATAAATTGGATTTATTTAATTATGGAACAGTGAATCGATTAAATAAATTTAGAATATTTATTTAATTAATAGAAGAATGGAATAAATATTTAGAATATTTATTTAGGATGATTCGTGTCATTTTTAGGCGTATACATTTTTCCCCTCTTTGATGCAATGTAGTTTACAGCGTTGCTTCAAAGAAATTGATAGTTTGAATGATGATACATGCCCCAGTTTGCCCCTGGTACAAGTTTAATGATGATAGGATGCCCCCTCAGGAGATTGGATGGGAAAAAGGTGAAAGAATCGGAGACGGACAATCTCACGAAGACAAAGGGGTTAGGATAGGTTGGAGGAAAAGGGACGCGGTCAGGGATGCGGGAAGAAAACAGGAAGAAAAATGGGCACGGGAAGTAGTCACAGTCATCACCTAGCCAGAATTAGGGTTTGGAGGCTATAAATAGGAGCTGGGTCCACAAGAATAGTCATTTGTACACTTGTTTACTCTGGATTGGATTGAGAGAGTCTAGAGCAAACTTGGAGCAGCATGGCAGCCAGAGCAGCAGACATTCCGCGCGAGGAGCACCGATTCGAGCGAGTCCGTCGATTCGGGCGGCCAGCAGAGGCAGGACCCCCGGTATGTGTTTCAAAAAATTTCTCCTAGGGTCGACTTTAGGTGTCATAAATGCACTTAGAAAATAGGTCAAATGCATGTGCTGAAACTCAGAACGGTGCATATGCCTCGTGAAGCGGCGCTTTTGTTGTTGCACGGCGCATATGTCAGTTTCGGCGGCGCATACATGAAAGTTGCGCATATGTGCAATGTAGCAGCACTTAGGTAATTTGGTGGCGCATGCGTATTTAAGCCGTGCATATGTTGAAAGTAGTAGTACATTTGTTAATGCAGCGCATATGTCGATTGTAGCGGCACTTTCATAATATGCCAGCGCATATGCCAAATTTTGCGGCGCATCTGTCGGATCTGCGCATATGTGCACTGTGACGGTGCATTTGTGTGAGGCAGCGCATATGCTGATTTTAGCAGCGCATATACCAAAAAATGGTGCTTTTACCACCTGTAGTGGTGTATTTGCTATGGATAGAAAAGAACTTAGCTAAATTGACTCGATTAGCATCCTATTTGACATGGTAATCGATGAGCTATCTCCGAGATTGCAGAAATCTAGTCAAGAGATGTAGTGTGCTGTTTTGATCAATTTGAAATGCTAAGTTTAGTTGATATAGTTCAGTAGGTATGTTGAGTATGGTATATGTTGCTTGAGACTGACGCTTTGCCTTGCTTGCTTGCAGGAGGAGATTCGGGATACACTGCAGTCAAGGGAGACGTTTCCCATGCCCTTATTGCAGAGATATATGCTGACGGAGACTGACAGAGTGGCGCTTGGTGCCATGGGATTGGATTATGTATGCTTCATGCCTGAGGTGCGGGCGA
This sequence comes from Cunninghamia lanceolata, assembly GCA_027924645.1. Taxonomy (NCBI): domain Eukaryota; kingdom Viridiplantae; phylum Streptophyta; class Pinopsida; order Cupressales; family Cupressaceae; genus Cunninghamia; species Cunninghamia lanceolata. The sequence continues at coordinate 1,665,909 of BSBN01000650.1, read as the reverse complement.
ACCGTGGACTGCTGACAGCTGCCGTGGAGAGATTCCATAGTGAGGATGGGACCTTCCACTTTCCGACGGGAGAGATGACGGTGACCTTGGAGGACGTCTACCGGATACTGCACTTGCCTGTGGTAGGCGAGTTAGTGGAGTATGATGCACAGCGGGACGTGGGACTCGCCGAGTGTCAGCGGGTGTTTGATGATCCCGAGCTAGCTGGACAGGTTATCCTGTGGCAGGATATATACGACCACTATGACTACTTCCCTGGGATTGTGGCTGGATTGATCGGGGGCGTTATATGCCCAGACAGGAGATCACATGGGTTCCCCATTGGATGGGGCAGGATCATGGAGTGGATGCTGACTGAGGGCACCTGATATGCATGGGGAGTCTGTGTGCTGGCCCATTTATACCATGACATGCATCAGGTGGTGTACCACCGCAGCATGAGTCTATCAGCTGGGGTGTTGCTGTTACAGTTCTGGCTGTGGGAGCACATAGCGGTGACTAGGCCGATATGTGTCTTCGCAAGGCAGCGAGGAGAGCCATACAGTTATGGCTATGCAGGAGTGATTTCCCAGCACAGGCTGGGGAAGCTAGAGTACTGGAGACACACCTTGGACGGAGTGGATGTGGTCATCTGGCGACCATATCTAGACTGCGAGCCCTGGGATGATGAGGGAGACGAGCTGCCATATTGCTTTCAGACTAGGTGGCTGATAGGCTGGACACGGTACATCTTGGAGAGACAGATGGTGGGCAGGGTGCAGAGATAGTTTGGGTGGAGATAAGGTATGCCACAGGGGCAGGTTATGTTCGCACGGACGCATGCAGAGAGGGTCCGATGGGGGCCAATGGCTTCGTATGAGGAGGCTCTGGCGAAGTTCTAGCAGACGCCGTATGTGGCATGGGACATGAGGAGAGAGATAGCAGATGTGAGGGTGACACAGGAGTACGAGGATTGGATCACTGCACATCCTTTCCTGAGATATTCAGGACCCGGCATGCTGGTGCCTCGTATTGACGAGGCGGACTCAGAGGAGGAGGGAGAGGCTAGCCCAGGGTGGAGGGGAGGTAGAGGAGGTCGAGGACGACGGGGTGGTAGGGCCGGAGAGAGGCCGAGACAGCGAAGGAGGATAGATTAGGCTGAGCAGGCAGTGCTAGGGCAGGTAGAGGCATAGCAGCAGATACCGCAGCAGGCACATATGCCACCACCCCAGCAGGTACCACAGCAGCAGGTGCCCCAGCCACAAGGGCCAGGACAGGCAAAGGAAGCACAGGGGCCAGTATAGGGAGAGGCTCATGAGAGGACTATAGCCGGCTTGAGGGGACAGGTGCGAGAGCTGCAGGCACAGTTGAGGAGGGTAGAGTGGAGGCGAGAGACAGACGCAGTGGTGATCACTGGGTTGACTCGCGAGAGAGACATGGCAGATGCACGAGTACAGATTATCCATGTAGAGTGGGACATGGCTGTGGCCGCTATGGGGACAGATGCAGCGAGTTCATTTTTGGTTGGGTAGGTGCAGTAGGCACAGGCACAGGTTGGTCAGTTGCAAACACAGTTGGCACAGGCACAGACAGATCTAGCCAGAGCACAGTCCCAGGCGCAGTATTACCGAGGGTTATACCATGGTGCCGTGGCATCGAGCCAGAGGGTAGGGAGTTTTAGGAGTCAGTCTGGGGCAACTCATAGAGCAAGTCCATCACAGTCAGGGGCCTCCGTGATGGATCCTCAGCAGTCAGGAGCTGGCAGTGGTGGCCCATAGTAGCAGGGATAGACACAGACCAGATTTTGTATATTTTGGGACATGTATCACCATCCTCTTGGATGCGTACTGTATATGACACTTTTATTCCAGAGATAGATGACAATTTTGTACATTTTGGACCTCTTTTGTATGATAGTATATATGGTGATGCAACTTTGTGTATCTTATTGCATGTGCTATGTGATGAAGATGTACTTCTATTATATGATGTGATGTATGTGCATAGTTAGACAGTCTATTTGATGCTATATGAGATTCTTTGTGATATGCTTCTATATGATGTCTATGTGATTTAATGTTTTCAAATAAATGCAAAATGTAATATGATTTCTATGTGAGAGGCAACTGTGTTATGGGAGGTGGATAAGATCTAATGCAAATGTATGCATATGTGTTATGATTTCTATGTGATGATGCAACTGTGTTATGGGACGTCTATATGATCTAATGTAAATGTATGCATATGTGATATGAGTTTGATGTGATTATCTGTGCTTTAAGATGTGATGTGATGGAAATGTATTGGTGACCTAATGCATTGGATGGTGTATTCTACGAACCTAAGCATGTGCATGACTAGTCCTACGAATGATTGATATGTTCCTATATGCTTTGTTTTTGTGAAGTCCAAATGTACTTGATCGACATAAGAATGACATGATAGACAGATAGAAGAATGGTTGTGATAAGATGACTTAGAAAATTTACTTGATACTGTTACTTTGCATAGTTTGGATAATGAGGATTGCATGGATGTGTATGTGGATATAGGATGGATGCTTTGCTTTTAGAGTGCTTTATTTCATCATTGGGCAGTTTGTTTTTTGTGGTACATTTTCTGAAATGTTGTAAGTGAATACAAGCATCGAGGTATAATTGAACTGAGATGACCTGAGTACTGCTTACATGGATTTTGATTTAGCAAGCTAATACAAGAATCTAGTCAAAATTGAATCTAGATGACCTAAGTACTTCCTACATTTCAACAAGCAAGGATTGCCTCCGTTCATGTTAGACCTTTGATGTCCTCGATGATCTTTTGCCGATCATGTCCTTAGACAAGGCTTCACATTACTAAAGTTTAATCCACAAATATAAAACAAAGAAAATAATCATGCCCCCATCATAGCATCTCTAGCTTTTGGCATCCTTGAGTAGCGTAGAAAGACATGATAACAAAAATCCAGACTCTGTAACTTAACCATGGTTCCAATCCACAAAACATTCTTGCATTTAGATGTGAGTTTCTTGCCATAATTTAGATAAAATCAGTTAGAAGACCTTGGGTATTTGCTTTGCTTTGGATAGGTTAAGATGCTCATTGTCAAGATTTCTGCTTGAGGCGCGGGTTCTGCTTGCATTTTGTTTGCTTGGTGAGAGGAGTGCACAATCCTTATTGGGGAGAAGGACCCTAATGGACTGACCTAGTGCCTCGGGGGCTCATTGCTAAATGGCCTTGCCTACGTGATGACGCAGAGGCAACGTAGTTCGGGGTAAACCCTAATGGACCATGGATGGACTAGAAGAAGGACGACAAGAATGAAGACCAGAAAGGGGACGAATGGGACCGTGGAAGAAAAGGAAGCCTCGGGGGCGCATTAGAATAATGGCCTTACCTACGTGACGGCGCAGAGGCAACATAGTTCATGGACTCGGACCATGGACACCGACGAGAGACACTATACTAGGCTCACATTGAGGAGACGGTATGGGACAAAACCTTGGTTGACAAGGCCACAAGGTGAGTATCAAGCCATGATAGGTAACTATCGAGTGTTTATTGTGGGGTAGATATGGGTCGAATGGAAAATGAGCGAAGGAAGAATGGACTCAAGGTGATCAGATTCTCAAAGATGGAGAAGGCGGTTTATCACAAGTAATGCCTATTTACCAGGTTTTCATCACTTGTTTTTATTTGCACGAGGAGCTAGAGAGTAACATGACGCCTGTTTGCTAGGTTTTCATCACGATACCTATCCAAGGCGCCTGTTTGCCAGGTTTTCACCAAAGGATGATTTTTTTTGTATGCTTTCTACTTTTTTTCTAATTTTGTTGTGTTTTCTCTTTTCCATTTTTTTGGTTTTTCTCTTTTTTGATTTTATTGTGCCCCCTTGCATTGGGGTTCTCCTAGATATAGAACCGGCGGAGGTGCATGCTATTGATTGGATCCTCAAATAACTCACCCTCTGAAGTGGCCAATTGATATGCCCCCGATCCGTAAGCAGCTACAATCACATAGGGCCCAAGCCAATTAGGCTCAAACTTACCTTTCTTTTCTCTGGCTTGTTGATTGCGAGGGTTCTCTTTTAGAACTAGGTCCCCAACCTTGAAGCATCTTGGTCGAACCTTGTGGTTGTAGCTTCTTGACATCATCTGTTGATAGGCTTTGAGATGGTCAAAAGCTTTCTGGCGCCTTTCCTCTAGCAGCTCTAGTTCTTGTAGCCTGGAGACTCTGTATTCTTCATCTGATATGAGACCTTTCAACGACACCCTGAGGGATGGGAGTTCGACCTCAATGGGAAGGATGGCTTCAGAACCATAGACAAGGGTGTAGGGTGTAGCACCTGTGGGAGTGCGTATACTGGTTCTGTAGGCCCACAGAGCGAGATTGAGTTGGACGTGCCAATCACGACTAGCTTCATTGACAGTCTTCTTTAGGATTTTTAGAATGGCTTTAGTTGATGCCTCAGCTTGGCCGTTACCTTGGGGGTAGTATGGGGTGGAGAAACGATGTTGGATTTTGAAACACTCACAAAGTTCCTGGACATCCTAATTTTTGAAAGGTCTCCCATTATCCATTATGATGGATGAAGGGATGCCGTATCGGCAGATAATGTAATTCAGAATAAAAGGGAAATTTGTTTTCCTGTGACGGTGGTTAGGGGAACGGCTTCAATCCACTTTGTGAAGTACTCAGTGGTGGTTATGATGAATTTATGGCCGTTGGAAGAAGGTGGATGGATCTTTCCCACAAGGTCAAGTCCCCACTGGCAAAAGGGCCAGGGTGTCGTTAGAGGTCTCAACTCCTGAGCAGGTGCATGAATCAGGTTCCCGTGTATCTAGCACTCTTTGCACTTTTTGACGAACTGATATGAATCCATTTCCATATTGGGCCAGTAATAACCCAAACGCATGAGTTTTTTAGCTAAGGAGGGACCACTGGAGTGTGTTCCGCAGATCCCTTCATGTATGTCTCGCAAGGCCGTTATGGATTCTTCTTGTTCTAGACAACGGAGTAAAGTACCATCCAGACCACGTCGGTAAAGGGTATTAGCTATGATTGTGTAACGGGAGGCTTGTTGGATGAAAGTTTGTTTTTGGTTGGAAGAGAGGTCCGGTGGAAGAATATTGTCCTTGAGGTAAGTGTAGGTCTTACCGTACCAAGGTGAATCAGATCCTACTAGGAGGTAAATGGAATGGGTTTCAAGGAGATCATAAGCTGGTTGCCGAATGGTTTCTACTAAGAACTCATACCGTGACTCGTACTCAGGTATTTCAAGAAGAGAGGCTATGGTAGCCATTGCATCTGCTGCTTTGTTCTCGATCCTGGATATTTGTTCAAAGGAGATGGTCCCAAAGTGTTCTTTGAGGTCGTCGACCATCCGTTTGTATGGGATGAGCTTCTCATCTTTGGTTTGATATTCATCGTTGACCTGATTTATGATAAGCTAAGAATCACCGTAGACACATAGTGCTTGGATTTTCCACTCAGTGGCCATCTTGAGACCAATTACCAAGGCTTCATACTCCGCTATGTTATTGGTGCATGGAAATAACAACCTGTAGGACTTCGGAATGGTGTCACCTTGGGGAGTGATAAACAGGATACCTGCCCCCGAGCCATGGTTGGTGTAGGACCCGTCGAAGTAGAGTTTCCAAGGAGATGTTGACAGGGTGAATAAAGACTCATCGGGAAACTCAAACTGCATTGGTGAAGTGTCCTGTAATGGTGCCTTGGCCAGTTGGTCAGCTATGATTTGCCCTTTGATGGCTTTTCTGTCCACATATTCTATATCATATTCACTAAGAAGCATAACCCACTTTGCTAGTCGACCTGTGAGAGCTGCTTTGCTGAGAAGATACTTTAGTGGGTCGATTTTGGCAATGAGTTTGACAGGATGTGCCAACATGTAGTGTCAGAGTTTTTGTGAAGCAAAAACCACCGCAAGGCATGATCATTCTACCTGTGAGTATTGTAACTCGTAGCCCACTAAGGTTCGACTGATGTAGTATACAGCTCTTTCCTTGTTCTCATAGTCTTGCTGCGCTAGGAGAGCCCCAAGAGCAGTAGGTGTAGCAGAAATGTAGAGAATCAAAGGTTTTCCTTGGATCGGAGGCATGAGTATAGGAGGGTTCATAAGGTACTCCTTTAGCTTGTTGAATGCCTCTTCGCACCGCTCATCCCATTTAAATGGAATATTCTTATGTAGGAGGTGGCTGAAAGGTTGGCACTTGTCTGCCAACTGTGAGATGAACCTTCAGATGGCCTGCAACTTGCACTGTAAGGATCTCAACTATGTTAGAGTCTTGGGTGGTGGCATGTCCATTATAGCCTTGACCTTGGCAGGGTCTACTTCTATTCCATTAGCCGACACGATGAAGCCTAGCAGCTTACCTAAAGTCACCCCAAACACACATTTCTTCGGGTTCAATTTAACTTGGAATTGGTCCAGCCGTTGGAAGACTTTCTCTAGGATATCCAGGTGTGAGTCCCTCATGAGAGATTTTGCTAAGATATCGTCAACATTTAATCCTCCATGGTCACATGCATCATGTCATGGAATATGGTTGTCATGGCCCACTGATATGTAGCACCTGCATTTTTTAGCCCAAAAGGCATGACATTCTAGCAAAAGGTACCCCATGGACAAGTGAAAGCTGTTTTGTGTTGGTCCTCCGGTGCTATTTTGATTTGGTTATACCCAGAGAATCCATCCATGAGTGATAGCATTGTATGCCCTGCAGTAAGGTCGACTATGATGTCGATGTTTGGTAACGGAAAGTCATCCTTGCGGCATGCTTTGTTTAAGTCTCTAAAATCGTTGCATAGTCGAACCCTGCCATCTGGTTTAGACACTGACACAATGTTTGATATCCATTCGGGGTAATCTATGGCTCTGATGAACCCCACATCTAGCAATTTCTTGAGTTCTTCCTTGACCAAAAGGGCTATATGAGGGTGCATCTTTCTCAGTTTCTGCTTTACAGGCTTCACCCCTGGATCCAATGGCAAATGATGCAGAATCAGGTTCGGGTCTAGACCTGACATGTCAGCATATGACCAAGCAAAGCTGCCCCTCTTCTTCTTAAAGAATGGTACAAACCTGGTTTTCTCTGGTGGTGTGAGAGATTTTGCGAAGTGGATAATCTTGGGTTGCTCTTTGGTTCCAATATTCACTAGCTCTGTTGGCTCCACCACAATTTGTGACCTTTCTTGGTACATATCACTAGGAAGGGTGTCAAGCATTCCATCGTCAAGTGCCACAGTTGGGTTTTCACCTTCGGATACGTCCTTTCTTTTGACTGTTTTATGATCTGACATTGCTGCACGGTGGTTTTCACCGTCAGATCCATTTTTGATTTTAATATTTTTGTGACTAGAAGGCTTGGCACCCTCCCCGAAGTAAGCTACGGTATTGAGTTCGATAGCCAAACCAGCTTTATGATCTCCTTTTGGTAAGTGATCCCTAAGTTCCATATAGTCAATGTAAGCATCATCGTTCTGGAACATATCTAATTGGGGGGTTCCTTGCAGGTCCCAGTCAATAAGCTCAGGGTGTAAGAGGGGAAGGGAGTCAGATGAGAGATCTGATTCATTAATGTTGTGAACGAAAATGTTATGGGCATTGGTGGGGGTAGTGTTCTGGGTGGTACTTTCCTCCAAGTTGTTTATCGCAATGGAATCGAAACTTTCCTCAAAAGCCATAATCTCAGGGAGGGGCAAATCAGACTCCAGTGGTCTGTCCCGTTGCGTCTGTCCCTCATGGTAGGGGCTGAGAGTTTAGATGGCGTCAATCTCCTTGTCATCGTAGGAGTGCTTTGTTAGCTCATCCCACTCATATTCATTCGACTCATATGAATCTGCGTCACTATCCACTTGGAGTGTTTGAATTGTCTCCACAAGGCATGCATTTTCCTTGGCTTTACCTTTGCCTTTGTACCCTAGGCCAGTTGTGTTTCTAGCCGAAGAGGATGAAGAAGGTTGTATAGGTTCAACGATTCCTTCTTTTCTGAGGCCTATGGGGCCTTGTCCTTCGTACCCCATCCTATGCAAAATAGTTTCACCTCGTCCATAGAGTTCTGTAGGGAGTCTAGGCGACTCTTGGGGTGTGTTTTCCTCTTCAGCATAAAGCCATTGCAAGAGATCTTGCTCCTCTATCTCATCAGATAAGGTCCCCCATTTTACAAAGGGATTTGCGGGAGTTATAGGAGGAGCAGATGGCTTTAGAAAATGCCTAGGTTGATGCTTGGGTTTGCCAAAGGAGTGAGGAGACAAAGGCATGGTGGCAAGGTTGAGGCTGTGCTCAATGGAGTACTCCCCCACACCATTTTCTTTTATGGTAAGTTTTAGCGGTTTGGGCCTCGAGGAGGAAGCTTCGGCGGTATGGTCTTGTTGCAGAGTAGGGGAAATGTAGGCTCTGTTGTTGGGAATGATGCATTCAGATTTTTCTTGGAAAGAATTGTAGTGTTGGTAGGGGTCGGGGTCGCCTTGTATGGTGACCTGCTTGCCATCATGTGGGAACTTAATGCACTGATGATAGGTGGAGGGGATAGCCTTCATGGCGTGGATCCACGGTCTCCCTAGTAGAATATTGTAAGCAAGCTCCTGATCAAGGACTTGGCACACCACATCTTTGATTACCGGTCCCACTTGAATGGGTAGGACAACCGTGCCTTTTGTGGTTCTTTCCTCCTCGTCATAGGCTTTGATAGTAATTTTTTGTCTTGGATCAACTACCTGTTCGGAGAACCCCAGTGCAAGGACTAGCTTCAAAGTACAAATATTTAAACCAGCACCTCCATCAATGAGAACCCTCTTGATGCAGTGCTTGTGCACGAATGCGATAATGTGTAGAGGAGTGTTGTGGGGTTGAGATATGGAAAGGTCATCTTGCTCTGTAAACGAGATGGAAGTGGAGGATGTCAGATTTCCTACCATGGTCTGAAACTTTTCTTGGGCTAGGTTAGTGGGGATAGTAGTTTCCACTAAGGCTTTCTCAAGAATCTCCTTATGAGAAGGAGATAGACGCAAGAGCTCCAATATAGAAATGTGGGCTGGAGTTTTTTGCAACTGGTCGATGACATTGTAAGGGCGGGAGTTGGACGGAGATGGTGATGACCTTGGAGGGGTGGTATTGATCGTGACTTTACCACTGCGGGTAATTATACTACAACCAGTTCTATTAGGTCCTGGTTGTTGGTTGGGGGATATGACATTGATCTGCAGAATATGTTCAGAAATGCAGTTAATGGTGTACTCAAATGGAACGCTTGCATAGTTAGCATTACTTGACCTGTTGTTCTGGTTTGGCCTGTTGCGATTGTTGTCATTATTGTTATTGCCATTAGAGTTGTTGCCATTGTGACCATTGTTGTTGTTGTGGCCATTATTGCGATTGTTGTTATACGGCCAGTTGTGGTTCAGAAGAGGGTCCCGGTAGGCCACATGAGATTCATTGGAGGTATGATGTTGTGTCCCTCCCTAATTCTGATCTAGTATATCCTGTATGACATTCTTGAGGCAGATGCAATTGTTAGTTGTGTGCCCCCTTCCTCGATGATACTCACAATAGTCTGTGTCCTTCCAATAGGGAGGTTCGACGATAGGCTCATAGTCACTTGTTGGCGGTAGAGAAATTTCATTGTTAGCCAACAACTTCCTGAGGGCAGACTCTTGAGATTCCCCCAACGGCATGAATTTTCTCCTTGGATTTGAATTGAACCAAGGTCTAGGTTCCCGAGGGGGTGGCTTGTTGAGTGCACCGGTATTTGCTTCTCCCTTAAGAGTGAATATGGGTTGTTGCTTAGGGGCTGCCGCCTTGGCGTCCACTACTCCATCATTGACCACATTCTTGGTTTTGGTCCAAAACTTTGATTTATCTGTTGTATAATTGGAAGGAGGTGTGTCCTTATAGAGCTTGAGAGTTCCTTTAGTGATCATAGCTTTTTCAATGAAGAGGCCCATTTCAATGACTTTGGCGAACGAGGTAGGGCATTGTATCTGAATCTGGTAGCTAAGATCAGTGTTTAGATTGTGGACAAGCATTTCCAATAGCTGCTTTTCAGGCATATCGTAAGAACACTTACTAGCTAGCTATCTCCATCGTTGTAGGAAGGCGGTGAATGACTCACCACTCTTCTACTTGGTGTTGCATAGATCTAGCATAGATACCTTGTGTTCTATGTTGTAAGAGAAGTGCGTTATAAATTTATTGACAAGTTCATCAAAAGTTTTGATTCCTGGTGGGAGACGTGAGAACCACTCCATAGCTTGACCACCTAAAGATCACGGGAATAGTCTCATTAAGTAGGTCTCATTGTGAGCTACTTCTAAACATGCTGCAGTGAATTCCCTGATATGATCTCTAGGGTCTCCCTTCCCTTTATATTTGTCAAATTTCAGAACTCCGAACTGATAAGGGAATGGTTTCATGATCAAGTTTCTGTCAAAGGGGTACAGTGCTATATCTTCCAAAGAGTAGTTCTTAGAGCTTGTACCGGTCTTAAGGTTGGATATCTCGAGCTTTAAACTTTCGATTTGTTGTCTCATGTCTGCCATAGGAGTAGTTGGATCTACGGGTTGCTTTCCTCTCTCATTTGTATGGGGGATCGTATCATTTGTGCCTCTCTCATGTGCATGTGGGACCTTGTCATTTGTGTCCCTCTCATGATCATTGTCTGCATTTTCCATGATGGAGCTAATGTCAAAGTCTACGGGGAGTTTGATTCCGAGACTAGCAAGATGATGAAAATACTTATGGGGGTCTTCAAGGATCATCTTCTCTACGACACATTGGAATTTTCTATCTTGCATGTGCGCCACTAATTCTTCATGAGAAATCTCTTCTTCACCATCACGTGGTGGAAGAAGGTGATCAGATGAGTCAGCCATTTCGATTTGCTTGTTGTATTGGGATCGAGTAAGAACCATGCAAGGTGACGCGGGATGGAAGGGGTGAGGACTAGAAATTCTGGCAAGGTGCCGACTGAGGCTGTTATGAACGGGATACCTAGGATAAGACTTGGACAAAGGATTCTCTTGCTCAATGACTTCAAGTAAAACGGTCGACACAAGACTCTAGCCACTAGCAAGGGTAGTTGATACTAGTCTTACTGTGTAGGGCTTAGTCGTTCAACAAGACTACTAGCAAAGGTACTGTGACCTACTAGGCTTACGTGAATTCACTAATGAAACGAAAAAGGACTTATGCCGAATCGATATGGGATAGGCTGACTTTGGGACAAGAGTGATTTGGATAGAAAGTGAGTGAGACAATGGACGAAAGAGAAAGAGTTGGGTGAAACAGATGGAGATTGACTGCAAGGGTGACTCTGATCTCAGAAAGTGAAACTAGGCTGAAATAGGTGCTCTGATCAGGTGAAAATATCTCCTCAAAAATAGGGCAAGTGCTCACTGTCGCATATGCGCAGAAATAAATGCGCAGCAGAAATGGACAAATGCACTGCAAGTCGCAGCAAATGCACCGGTCTGGTGAAATGTATATGCGCAGCAATAGTGTATACATGCACAGCAAAAAAAAGTATATGCGCAGCAAGTCGGCACAAAAGCGCAGGAAGTTGCTGTATATGCGCAGCAGAAATGTGTAAATGTGCAGCTCTGAAGTTTTTGCAAATTTTTTGGGTTTTTCTCCTATTTTTGGTATTTTTTGGCTAGAAAAGGTCTTCCTGATCTGATATTATGAATTTAATAGCAAGAAAACACAGCAAGCACAAAGAATATTTTATAGTTTTCCATTGTTTTTGTAATTTTTTTGACTCTATTTTGGACGAAAGCAAGCACAAAATCCTAGGTGAGAAATGGATTATAAGGGATTTGGGCCACTAAAACAAAAGGTATTTAATTCGGGCAACCGTTCAAGTGGTTACACATGCGGCGGCGCTACTCTCCATTATGGAGTCTCCCAGCCTCACAGGGTTGCACCTGAGAGGGTTTTGGGGGAGGTTGGCCGTCGGTGTAACATAACAGCACTTGTTGCAGGAAGTTTTCACCTCAAGCACAATTTATTTTAAGTGGCTTGGTAGGGCTTGGCGTTAGCCTGTTACCACTCAGGGTCGTTCCCACTTGGACAAGCGTGCATCCAAGGGCAGGCCCCTCCTAAAGGTTAAACAAATAGAATGACAAGTCTGGCACTCTGATCACCCAGAAGAGGGGAGAGCATAAGCCTATTGTAATTCGCAAGCACAGAATACACTGATTAATCCACCCTAGTTAAAAGTGAAAAACTAAATGGGCTAATCTACTCAAACAGAACTTTGAAGTGATTTCAACAATATAGCAGTGGTTCAGTTTTAAATCCCAGAAAGCAGTAGTGAGTTCAATTTTTAAACCACGTAGCACGAGTTTGTTAACTTTGAAATTCAGGTCTCACGATATAGCAATGGTTCATTTTAACTTCAGAAAGCAGTAGTGAGTTCAATTTTTTAAACCATGTAGCACGAGATTGTTAACTTTGAAATTCAGGTCTCTCAATATAGCAATGGTTCATTTTAACTTCAAGATCATTGATGAGTTCAATTTTAATCTTTAGATAGCAATAACTTGGAAGGTGTTTTGCAATGCAAGCAAGAAATAAATCCAGTTACTTCCTCCCTAATTAGAACTAGATGAAGATTTGAATGAACATTAACTTTTACTTTCCCTTTGAAAATGAAATGTGAACTAATTAGATGCAACTACATGGAACTAAACCTGCACCTATCCTGCAAAAAAGCTCCAGCAAACACCTACAGAAAGGTTAGCGTTAGCAACTTCCCCTAGAAAAGTACTAAAACCTCAGCCTGTTACAAATGCGCAGTTTCAGTGATCAGATGCGTAGAAATAATCAACAGAAGCACAGCATTAATAAATGCGCCGCAATATTGAACATATGTGCAGTTAAAAGGAATGAATGCGCAGTATTAATGTATGCACAGTAACAGTCTTCAAAAGCGCAGCAGAAATACACAGATGTGCAGAAATAATAAAAGCGTTGTAACAGTGAATAGAAGCGCAGCGAAAATACACAGATGCGCAAAAACAACAAAAGCATCGTAACAGTGTTTATATGCACCGTGGAAATGAACAGATGCACCGAAGTAATTTGTGCATGACTCTGCGTGACCTGTACGGAACTTGCCTTCAAAAAAGCTCAGAAACGGTAAAATAAAGGGGCAAATGGCCCCACGGTGGGCGCCAAAAATGTAAGGGTAAAATGGTGATCAATCAAATGAATTAAACAAGACCCTAACATCAACAGAATAGTGAAACAAGAAGGATTCAATAAATGAAGCAATGAACAAACACAGTGCAAACCTCTCCTGTTTCTAAACTTATGTTGTTCGCCTATCACAGATCGTCCTTTTATAGATGAAGTGAGCCCTCAGAGAGTGCACTCTTTTTAGCTGTTTGTAGGAAGTTGACGGTGAATGGCTATGATGATATGCAATGAAGATGAGCTCCAATGCAAGTATGTGATCTCAAGCTTGTGGATGACAAAAGGGTGCCAAAGGCGCGCTGGTGATATTTTTGCAGAGTAATGATGTCAAAAGCCTGGATCCTTAGAATGGAGGGATGAAGCTTCATTTATAGACTTGGAAGAATGGGAATCAACGGTTAAGAGGAGATATGAAGATCGACGGCTGAGGATGGTTGAGGAATGTGCAACCAGTAGAAATGTGACAAGTGTCCCAGCTCCATCATGAAAGAGGGGATGTGACAAAACTGATTGGAGAGTTAACTCCATTGACTGGTCTGTTAACAGACTTGATTGATCAGTTAGAAGAATAAATCGTGGAACTGACTGAATTGATTGAGGATTTGACTCAATTGACAGGTTAGTTAACACTTTTGATTGATTAGTTAACTAACCTCTGATTTGAGAAGAAATAGGCCATGTGGGTGAGGGAAAATAAGGTAATTAAATATTAAATATATTTAATTACATGTGCAACCTGATGAGGTGGACAAGGTGAGGTGGAAAAGGTGAGGTGTAAAGGTGATGTGGATTTTTGAAATTTAGAACTTAGGATAGAGGAATTTGGATTAATTAAATAATTTATGATTATTTAATTGTGTAGGACATTTAGAAGAATTTTAATTAAATAAATTGGATTTATTTAATTATGGAACAGTGAATCGATTAAATAAATTTAGAATATTTATTTAATTAATAGAAGAATGGAATAAATATTTAGAATATTTATTTAGGATGATTCGTGTCATTTTTAGGCGTATACACCTTCAACATTTGCTTCATCCATAGAACCTGAGAATAATTATTTGTTGCTGCTATATATTCTGCTTCTACAGTAGATAGAGATATGCCTCTTTCTTTTTACTCATCTAAGAGACCAATCTTCTTCCCAAGAAAAAGGTACCACCACTAGTACTTTTTCTATCATCCACATCTCCTGCCCAATCAGCATCTGTATATGTATGAAGAGTAAAGTCATTGTCTTTTGGATACCACAATCCATAATCAATTGTCCCCTTGAGATATCTAAAAATTATTTTGACTGCCACAACGTGGGATTCTTTTGGATTAGATTGAAATCTAGTAACAAGTCCAACAATTTTCATGATGTCAGGTCTAGTCTGGGTTAGATAGAGCAATCCTCCAATCATTGATCTATACCTTTTCTGATTTGCCTTGCGTGAATCATCATCTTTACTTAACTTGCATCCGGTTACCATAGGTGTACCTATCATCTTTGAATCTTTCATTCCAAACTTCTTCAGTAATTCTTTCACATATTTGGACTGAGATATAAAGATACCTTTGCTTGATTGAACAATTTGTAGACCTAGGAAGGAATTTATCTCTCCAAACATTGACATTTCAAATTCACTTTTCATTTAGTCAGCAAATGCTTTGCACATACATTCATTTCCACCAAAAATGATATCATCAAGCAAGACCTCAACAATCAAGATGTCCTCGTGATTAATCTTGAAGTAAAGATTACTATCAATAGTACCTTTGCTAAAACCTATCTTAAGTAAATATTTATCCAATCTTGCATACCAGGCTCTTGGAGCTTGCTTGAGTCCATACAAGGTTTTTCTCAATCTACAAACCATGTCACACTGATCAAACAACTAAAATCCTTCAGGTTGTTCAATGTAGACTTCTTCCTCCAAGTCTCCATTTAGGAATGTTGATTTGACATCCATCTGATACACTTTGAAATCTTTGAAAGCAACAAATGCAAGAAATAATTTGACTGCCTCTATTCTTGCCACTGGAGAAAAAGTTTCTTCAAAATCAATTCCTTCTACTTGAGAATAGCCTTTGCATACGAACCTTCCTTTGTTTCTTAGAACTTCACCATCTTCATTTAGTTTATTCTGGAAGACCCATTTGGTTCCAATTATATTTTTGTCCTCTGGTCTAGGAACAAGATCCCAAGTGTGGTTCTTTTCAATTTGCATTAATTCTTCTTCCATTTCTTTTACCTAATTTTCATCAGTACAAGATTCACCAACTAATTTAGGTTTAATCCTTGAAATCAAACAAATCTCTTCTTGATCTTTAGCAATGCTTTTCCTAGTTTGAATACATTTATTTCTATCCCCTATGATTTGATCTTCAGGATGATTCATTCTTACATACTTGGGGGTTTTGGGAATTGCTTGGGTTTCTGTTTCTTGAGCTTGGTCCTCAACATCTATACTAATTCCTTGAGTCTCTGGAGTTTTTGTATCAATTTGCATCTAAGTCAAAGTTTGAACTAACCTTCCTTGGCTTTGACTTTCATTTTGATCATCTAAATCATATCTGCAGAACCTGGAATGTCCTTCCTTGCTCTCATCAACTCTAACATTAGCACTTTCAACAATCTTTTTCAACCTCTTGTTAAAGTACCAGTAAGACTTACTTTGAGTAGAGTATCCCAAAAAATTCCCTCATCACTTCTTGTATCAAATTTGCCTAAATCCTCATCTCTTTTGATATAGCATTTACTACCAAAAACTCTGAAATATCTCATAGTAGGAGGATGACCAAACCATACTTCATAAGGGGTCTTACCAGAATTGCCCTTGATCTTCATCCGGTTAAGAGTGTAGACAGCAGTACTTACAACTTCTCTCCAATAAACTTGAGGAAAATTTATTTCCATCATCATGGTCCTAGAAGCTTCTTGAATGGTCCAGTTTTTTCTTTGCACAACTCCATTTTGTTGGGGAGTCCTAGGAGTAGATAACTATCTTTTTATGCCATGCTTTTCACAAAAAGCATCAAACTCATGGGAAGTAAATTCTCCACCTCTGTCAGATCTCAGACATTTCAATTTTTCACCAACTTTATTTTCCACCATCACTTTTAACAACTTAAATTTTTCAAGAGCTTCTAATTTTTCTTTTAGGAAGGTTACCCACATCATCTTGGAGTAGTCATCTATCCGCAACATGAAATATCTATCTCCTTGCACACTCCTAATTCTAGCAGGACCACATAGATTAGTATATACCAATTCAATCATCCATTTGAAACTTGTTCCTTACTTTTGAATGGAATTTTTCTCTATTTCCCCAATTGACATTCTCTACACATATTATTAGGCTTCACAAGTTTTGGAAGATCTCTCACAGCCTGAGTGGTACTAATTTTGACAATATTATCAAAATTCACATGACATCCTCCTATACCATAACCAACTTTAATCTATTTGAGCAATCAAATAGCTTTTTCTAGAGCTACTTAAATTAAAAATGTTACCTCTAGTTTGAGTACTGGATACAATTTTAGTTTAGAACTCTCTAAGATTCTGCACTTTCCATCTTTGAATCAAAGATCATAACCTTTATCAACCAACTATCCAACACTGAGAAGATTATGTTTCAGTCCTTCCACATACAGAACATCATTGGTGCTATTCATACCATCAAAAGAGATGGATCCTCTGGTATATATTCTACCAGTTGAGTTATCTCCAAATTTCACAAGCCCACCTTCATAATTTTCAAAATTCACAAACTTACTCTTCTCTCTAGTTATATGATGAGAACATCCACTATCAATCACCCATTCATTTTTCTCAATAACCTAAGCAGCCAAGGAAATTTCCATATTTGCATAGCTAGAAGATTCAGTAGACATTGGATCTTCTTCTTTGATGGCAATGAACACCCAATCATTTTCAGGGGAACCTCCATGATTAGATTCATCATCTGTGACTCCTTCTCCAGTTTCTTGGACATAGTAACATTTGTTTTAATTTTGATATCTATTAGGGTTTGGTTTTAAAAACTTCTTTGGACATCTTGAAGAAAAATGACCAATCTTATTACAAGCAAAACATTTGAGTGGCAATTTTCCTTCATACTTACTAGATCCTCTTGGCAATCTTTTGGCGAGAAGAGCTTCAAGATCAGCAGTTTCAAGTTCAATATCTTCAAGATCCTTACTTGTCTTCACTAATCTATTTGATCTTGTAGAAGAGATTTCACCTAGATCATATCTTTGCTTTCCATATACACTGGCCTTAAATGCAAATTCAGACTTGGGAAGAGAATCACCAAACTCACTTAATTCAAAAGCTAAGATTTTGCCAACCAAATGATCTTTTGTAACATCTGAGATAGTCTGGATCTCCTCTATAGCAGCTACCTTATGTTTGTATGAATCAGGTAAAGATCTAAGTACTTTTGATACAATCTCTAATTCTTCCAAAGTTCCATCGGCACACCTGATACCACACACAAGTTCATTTATCTTTTGCATGTAGATTGTGATGTTTTCATCTTTGCTCATTCTTATAGTTTCAAATTTTCCTCTCAGACTTTGTAGCTTGGCACATTTGACATATTTATCACCTTCATACAAATATTCCAACTTTTTCCAGATTTCATAAGCAATTTTTAGACCAAAGACATTTGTCATTTCTGAATCAGTCAGGGCACTCAACAAGGCTTCTTTAGCTCGAAGGTTATTTTCAGCATCTTTTACTTGATCTGGAGTTGAAGGACCTTTCTCCGGAGGTTTATACTCAACACTGGTTATCACCCAATAGGCATCTCCCATGCATTATAAATGGCATTCCATGCGATTCTTCCAAATAGAATCTGGCTCTCCTCGAGCGGTCAGGCATTTATAAGAGGATCTGGCTCTGATACCAATTGTTGAACTTAGGATGGACAACTAAGAGGGGGTGAATCAGTTGTCACATAATATAAACTTTTTCTACTTTTAATCTCCTTTATTAACTTGCTACCAAATTAATGATGTAAACAATAAAGCATAGATCAACAACATAAGAGCAAAAACATAATCAACGCACTTGACACCAAGATTTTGATGTGGAAACCTGGTTAAGGGAAAAACCATAGTGGGGGTTAACCCACAAATATTTGTACCTTGTTAAAAGAACTTTTAGAAGAATAGAAGGTACATGCCTTAAAGCACACTACCCAGAGCTCACTGCTCAAAAGGGAGGCTCACTACCTATAGAATATATTTTAGAACAGAATGAATTAACTGAGAAATAGCATCTACTTCATGCCTAGTTCAGTTTTAGTGAATGCTCAAAAACTTCTACTTTTCCCTGAATTCTTCTTTACCAACTTTACACTCTATACTGCTCTCGCTCCTTTTCTTCTCTACTCTGCTTCTAATCCTTTATTTGAATTTGATCTATTTTACACAAGGATAAAGTTTAATAACTCTTTAACAAGTATTTATACACTTCATCCATCTTGGAATGATCAACAAGGTTAGCCAAACTTAATGCAGATCTTCACACTGTCAGCCAATCATAGCTAAGACTTGAGTCTTCCTTTATTAACATGCCATGCTTCATAAAATGATCTTTAGATCATCCACAACATGGTAGGAACATCCAGTCATCCAAGACTGGGAAGAACAACAACCAAGATGAAAACTTCAATCACAAGCTCCTTTGTCAATGTAGACCACCAACACAATAGCCACACAATCCAGAGACCACCACAAGCACAATTTAGGAATAGACACACCACTTCACATCACCAGAATCACTTGCATCTTCACACTGAACCTCAAGAACACACACTGTCATGACTGTCATACTAAAAAGATTGCTTTCAAACCTCCAAACCATGAACCACTTGAGTTGAGGGAACATACCAACATCCCAGACATGCCTTTAGATCCGTAGATCACAATATGTTCATACCAGACCAATCTGGACCAACGTCTTGCCACTCTGTCATTATAGAACAACTGCAGAAACTTGTTTTACTCAGAGGGTCATAACTTCACCAGATCTTCATGCAGACCTCTCAAATCTCAACTGGAGTAACAATAGACAACCCTATACAAGCCCTTTAATTCGCATACTCTAATCTTCACCTTACTGCAAAAACTAATCACTCCTCTACACTATCTTCACTGTTTCTAACAGAAAGATATGTTGACATCAGTGACAACACATCAGGCACACATTTGCAACAGGAACCTACTATTGTACCACCTAATGAAGTGGAACCTACTACTATACCACCTAATGAAGGGGAACCTACTATACCACCTGCTATGGCACCTACCATGCCTCATGTTGGGGTGGGGCCTCCCCCACTCTGTACCACTGCCTCTATCTATCATCACCTCCACCACCTCCTCCACCACCTCCTCCATCTCCTCAGTCTCCACCATCTCCTCCTCTCCTCCCCCTCTATCTCCCCCTCTACCTACCTCAACCATCCTCCTCATCAAACTCCACCTCCTCCAGGTGAGGAGCTAAATCTCCTGGTCCCGAATATCTGGGGAATGGGTGTGCTGTAAACTAGTCCTCATAATCCCAAGTCATGTCTACATCCACTATCTCCCTCCTCATTGGCCATGCCTAATAAGTTATCTACAAAAAGTCTATCCTACCTCCTCATAGGAAGCCATAGGTCCCCACTACTGCCGCTCTGCATAGGTCCTCGCAAACAAAGCCTGTCCCTGTGGCTGACCCTAAGTCCTCCCAAACTGCCTCAGTACTTGAGTGACTATCTGTCTCTCCAAAATGTGTGGTGTCCTACCGATTAGGCACTGCATCTAAAAAATGTAAGGCAGCTCATCGACCTCATCATCCTAGACCTCACAATCTATGTAAGGTCACCAAACCATGGCGTCTACATTAACTAGCTGATGGCGCCAATACTCTAGCTTCCCCAACCTATGATAAGAAACTATACCTGCATATCCATAAGAGTAGGGCTCTCCTAGCTGTCTAGAAAAAGTATAAATGGGTTGTGTAACTGCAATGTGCTCCCATGCCCAGAACTATAGCAATGAAACTCCTACAAACAATCTAGCTACTCCATGATAAACCACCTAGTGCATGTCATGGTAAAGGTGTGTGAAAACGTAGACACCCCAAGCAAAGAGGGTGCCCTCAGTGAGCATCCTCTCAAGTGTTTGTCCCCAGCCAATAGGGAACCCATGTGATCTCTTATTGGGGCATATAACACCCCTGATCAACCCAACCACAATCCCTAGAAAGTAGTCATAATAATCATACATATCCTACCAAGAGATCACTGGCCCCCGAATCCCAGGATCATCAAATGCCCACCTATACTCAACCAACCTATCATCGCACTAAGAGTCATACTCCACTAGTTCACCTACTATCAGTAGGTACAGTATCTTATAAATGTCCTCCAATGTCACTGTCATCTCACCAGTAGGGAGGTGGAAGGTCCCATCCTCACTATAGTAGCACTCCACCAAAGCAATCAGTAAACTGAGGTTTGCGTGAACCTCAGGTGTAAAGTACACATAATCCAAACTAAGAGCACTGAGCACTATCTGATCTACCTCTATCAGCATATACCACTATAGTAGCAACACAGGGAATTGCTCCCGCGACATGAGTGTATTTGAAATATCCTCCTACAATTAAGCAAAATAATGCGTCAACCATTATTATATCAAAGAAAACCTACTCAAACTATCAAAACCTATCAAACTCACTTACTTAGCATATCACATTGATCAAAACAAGCATATCATCTCTTGTCTAGATTCTATCAACCTCAGAGATCGCTTATCGATTGTTGCATTGATCAAGATGTCAATCAAGTCAATTTCTCTAAGCAACTTACTATCCTAAGGTAAATGTCCCATTACAGGTGGCAAATGTGCCTTTTCAGAACAAATGCACTGATCCAAGGCATATGCACTAAATCTTTGAACATATACGCAACTTCATGATGAATGCACAGAAGAACGTAATGTATGCACATAAGTCACATATGCGCCACTACATGTGGTAAATGCGTAGTTGCGCAACATATGCAAAGTAACATATCATAAATGCACCTAAACAACAAATGCACAGGAAGACCTATTAAATGTGTTGAGGTAGAATAAAAGTGCCATTTCAGCTAACAAATACGCTAAAACACAGAATGATGCATTCATTCAAGCAACTTTTTGTAGCATTTATTTCCCTAATAAATGACCCTAGGCTAAAAATTTTGATGTACATACTGGGTGTCATTCCTCTACTGGCTATCTAAATCCTCAGACCCTCTCAAACTAGTGCTCCTTATGTGGAAGATCCATCACTGTGCTGACTACACTAGCTCCTGTGCTCTACAAACTCTCCTAGAAGCTCTCACCATATGACAAGTGTGCAAATGACTAGGATTGTGGACCCTGCTTCTATATTTAGACTTGCAAACCTAACTGGCTGTGTGGCAACTGTACCTACTCTCCATGCCCTTTCTCCTCCACATTTTCAAGCCATGACCTATTTTCTTCACCCTAACCTAATTGTTAAACCTTCTTCATCATGAGATTGTTCATTTCATGCCCTCGACCTTTTCTTCCTGTCCAATCTCTCGAGGGGGCATCCTGTCATCGTAACCTGTACCAGGGGCAAAACTAGGTCATGTATCATTATTAGAAATCTATTCTTTGAAGCAACATGATGAAAAATATTGCATCAAAGAGGGGCAAAATGTATACACCTAAAAATGACATGACTCTATCTAATTAAATATTTTAAATATTTATTTCATCTTAATATTCCTCTATCAATAAATAAATAAATCAATTTATTTATTTGGTTCATATTCCTCCCAAAAATTAAATAAAATCACTTATTTAGTTAGCTTCATCAAATTCTTCTAAATCCTCTTATCTTCCAAAATTAAATAATTCTTAATTATTTAATTAAATCCAATCATTCTTCCAAATTTAAATAAGTCATGCAAATTTATTTAAATTGAATCTCAATCTCTAAAAATAAAATATAATCAAATATTTTATTTATTAAATTAGCTTTATTATCTTCCAAATCTTCTAAAAATAAATCTTGTTCATCATGCACATAAAATTAAATAATTTATTATTTAATTTATCTCAAATCATGCAAAAAGCAATTCACAAGTTGAGTTAATTGATTTATTCAATCTTGTTTTTATCAACAACTCTTAAATTAGAAAAAAAATATTCTAATTTATGAAATCAAATCTTATCTTTGTCAAGAAAGCAGTTAACTCAAACAAAACAACTTTTTGTGTGACACTTCTCCTCTTCCTATTTGCGCACATCCTCTCAAGTTTCCTCAACCGTTGATCTTCTTATTCGTTCTATACCGTTGATCTTCTCTCTCACAAGTCTATAAATATAACCCTTTTCCTCCATTTCAAGGATCCAAGCTTTTAGTAAACTTACTCTACAGGAATCACAACACACCTTTGGCACCAAACCATATTCATAGCTTGCGATCAGCATTTTTGTTGTATTGAAGATCCTCTTCATTACAAGAAATATCATAGCTGTTCTCTAATGTCATCTTGAAGAAAAAGCAAGGAAGTGCACTTTTTGATGGCTTCAGTCACATGAAAGATCAATTTGAGATTAGGAGATCAATGGAAGCTACAAAGTAATAAGGTTTGCAAGGTGTTTTCTTTCTTTTTTGAATGTCATTTATTTCCATTTTCATTAAGTTATTGGGTTATTATAGATTATTGATATTATCCACATTTTCTCGATACAAACTCAAATCAATGTTGAAGGTTTAAACCTTTATGATGAACGTTGAGGGCACCCTATGACACAAATGAAAAGGTTAAGGCCAAGGATACCTCCATTAATGCATCAGAGGCTATGCTACAAAGCTTAAAACAAAGAAATATTTGGGCCTTGTGCATCATTTCTTCAAGCACATATAGAGTTCAAATGCATAGCGGATCCTTAAGAAAGCAAATAATAAGATCTAGACTCATGCAAGCATAAAATAGTAAGTTCATCCTATCTAATTATATCATACATATTTTAAGTTGACTACTTGATTAAGTAGGTATATAATTGCCTGTAAAAGAAACCCTAGATTGTTGCAATCAATCTAAAAAAATGAGTCATGCTAGTTAGCCCTCCACCTTTAAGTGCAGCTTAGATGAGGATCTTATGGTCCAGCTCCCAAGCTCTGCCAGAAGAGCCTAGAATCTGCATGGTCCAGGTGTGCCCCATGACAAGTTCCTTGATTTTTGTTACAATTGTAGAGATGCTATACTGCATGTTCCTGGTTGGATCCTATTTGAGCACTGGCACAAAAGAATGAATTATAAGGCCCTCGTCTACCATGCCTGGCGATTTGATTTGGCCAAGCTCATTTGCTCCAATGTATTCCCTAATCCTAACCTAGATAGGGTTGTATACACCTAAAAATGGCTTGAGTTGAATTAAAAAAATATTTTTAATATTTATTTTATTCCTATTCTTCTATCAATGAATAAATATCCTAATTTATTTATCCGATTCACACTCATCTTAATTTTTCCCAATGTTTAGTGGAAAAATTGTAGGTTTGTCTCAACTAGGTTAAGCACGACTATTTCACCATACTAAACATTGGGAGGACAAGGATTGAGTGTGAGGTTAATCTATGGATTACTTGTCTATTCCTTATGCTCGTGTTATCTAATTTCAAGAGCCTAACTAAGGTTTTGTTAAGTGTTTTACTCATAAACCAAATAAAACCCTAATTATGCCTTAAATCAGAGATATTCAAAAATTGATAATGAAAAAGGCAAAACTAATCATAGAAATATAGAGAAAGAGTTACAGAGACTGTGCACCTAGATTTTGAGGGCTGACTGGACTAGGGCACCCGCTCCTTAGTGCTGAAAGTTTCTGACATAGAAAATCCTTTGCAAAGGCTATCTAGTACTCCCAAGTGGCTTCTAGATCCTAGAAATTTCCCCCAGTTGGACTAGGGTGCCCACTCTTTAGTCCCGCAAGTGTCAAAATCTAGAAATTCAAAAGTCCATGATGACTGTATCCACAATATCCTCCTTTCTATAGCTTTGCATCAGAACCTACAAAACATGATCTACACCTACAAAAGAAGGAGAAAGATGTTGTGGCTATATAGGAGCTTGCCTCAGTCAAGCCCCATCTTTGGTATTTCTACCTCAACAATAGCAAGAGATAAAGATTTGTACAAGTGTGTGCAAACCTAACAATGTGTATGTATAAATGTCAAACCCTAAATGTAAGGGAAGATCAACAACTTGCTTTGAATCAATAAACACATACAACTTCACCTCAAGGAGATGAAAACAAATGAAGACTTGCATGAACAAGAAGGTGAATCAATAATGTTTACAGATGATCTCCAAGCTCAATGTTGGAGGCTTCAACCCTTCTCTCGATCATACAAAAGGTGTACAAACCCTAGGAAGAGAAAGATAGACTCAAGATCTTGATTTATAATCTCCATCCATTGTCTCCATGATAGAAAATACAAAATAATTTCAAGAGCTTTAATAAGTCACTGATCTTCAATGGCAATTTTGGCATAGTTTTGGCATCAAGCTTACATAAGAATTGTGTGTGTTAAAATGATTTTCAATTTTTTTTTATATCTAGCTTTAGGGAAATTCAAATTTCAAAATAATGTCTTGATATCACGTGAAAACTAAGAATTTGAAAATGCAATCTCGAGGTATACGGCGGGAGCTAACACCCTGCCAAAATTCAAAATCTTGGAAAATAGGGGAGGACTAGGGCACAAGTGCCTAAGTCTATGCCCCCATCTTCCACTCAGATATTCTTTTTTGGGGGTCCCAGGGACCTCTAATTCAAATTCCCTTTCCGGGTTCCATCTAAAGGTTACCTCAAAAAGTGAAAAATTTGCAACTAGACTTAGTCAATTAGGGTTTCAGGAAGGCCAGAAAGTAAAAGGTTGAGAAGTCACCAAAGTGAGGAGCTAAACCAAGAGAAATTGTGCCATACCATACAAGAGGACAATTTCCAACGTTACATTTAGGCCCCACTTTAGTGGTCATATGACACTACGTGCATATGCAACTAAAGGAAAGTAAATACATCAATCATGAAAAGGATACCCAAAAGAATACTATAGAGGAAGTCGTAGTGTTGTTGCCAAGAAGGAAGGAGCCCCCAAATCTACAATCCTGCAAGACCATAAAGTTAGGAACCACAACCTACAAAGGAACGCTTGTCAGAAAATCAAAACCAAATTAACTTGCAGCCACCACCAATGACTTATTACAAAAACACTAAATGGGTTGAGTGATGAGACATGATGAGGGAGGAAATTGAGGGAGATATATGCCCCCCTTTGTTTCTGCTTGCTTAGTCCAAAAAGTAGAAACAAGGAGATATCCACACGTGTTGATTTCGAGGGGAACTTGATGAGAAATGTGTTATGAGGGTCATTTGAAGAAATAACACTTAGACATAACACATTGGGTAATAAAGAGAGCAAAACCAATATTCCAACACAACAAATGGCATGAAAATCAAAGTTTGACAACTCAAGATAAGGGCTCAAGAGTAAAAGAGATTTGTTGATGATGATTGTTAGTCATAACAACATGCATAAAAATTTGCACAACAAACCTTTATTATCTTGAAAAGTATGATTAATTTAGAATAAATTGATGACTTCAAGTATCCATTGATCAGGTTATGATCATCTGACGTCACTTAGAGGTTGATGTGTATTGCTATTTTCCATTTAGGGGCCTTACATGTTAGTCTGAAGAAAATACTCTATTTTTCACTTGTTCTCTATTGATCCTACTCTGTGAATTCTCAACAAAAGATGTCAAATCTTTCAATATTTAACCTGGATATGAAAATATTTATGTATATTTCCACTCTGATCAGTATTATTTGCAAAGTTCTTGATGATTTCTGATTAGTTCTTCTATAACTATCTCAATTTACTGATTTGGAACTAATCTTGGCTCAATTTAGCTTCTGCACTTTAAATTTATGTAAATATTGTGCCTACAAGCTGATATTTCCATGATTCTTATCATTATTTATGATTCTTTGCATGACATTTTCAATTCTACATGCATTTAGTTCAAATATGCTAAAGATGTTCAGTTACCTATGGGATATCTACATATTTTATGTTCTGCTTTTCATTTATCTATGTATTTGCAGTTGTGATGGTGATTTAATGAAATTAAGAAAAAGAAATGACAAAGATAGGGTTTAGAGAGTGAGATTCCTAAAATTACTTGACTAAGATCACTGATCTACATACATGTTCTGATACAGCAATGAAGAGAAGAAAAACCTAAATCATACTTTACCAGGACATTCCACAAATCCGCATGATTTAGTGCAAATCTTCAGAGGAAAAGTTGACAACAATATGCAGTACAATGAAAGCACTTCTATTGAATGTAGCATTTCACCATTACATATCTAGAAATCAACTTGAAGATTATGTAAAGTTTATAATCAGGATGTAATCTATAGCTTCATCTCCATCTAGTATGGTTTAGAACAAGTACATTTACAATGATCTCAAGAAAGAACCTTGCATAGCTTCAACAATTCAATCCTCATTAGTCGTAGTAATTTGATCTCCTATCAGGTCAGATATAAAATGATTGACCTCCCCTCCTTACAAATGACAAGTCCTGGCCCTTTTATAGAACAAAGGCTAGAAAATAGTTACATTGATCCAACGATCAGGATCCTCTCATGGTAATCAATGGTTTAGATGAATAGTACATGCTTGCTAATTGGCAATTGTAGAATTGGCAGAGAATATTCCAACATCTTTGACTCAGTCCATCCTCCAGCCAGAAAACAACGTATTTGATGATATCCCTTTTGGCTTTGGTTCATGTCATCTTTGTCTACAACTCTACAATTTTAGCTACTTCACTCTGCAACATCCAGTCAAGCTCCAAATAGTTCAAACATCTTGTAATAGATAGAAAAGAATTAAGTATCATTGTTTAATAACTAGTAGGAAAATAAACATTTAAATCAGGCTCTGAATGTGTAAATATGCATATCAGGCTAAAAGTGAGTATCCACATATTTAAATGTGTATCTGATGTTTAAAAGGTCAAGTCAACCATCATTGACTGAAAAGAACACTATCGAGTCTCCCAAATTGGTCCAATATCCCTCCATTTTGCTTTTACATATCACTCTTTGTAAATCACCTACGTATGATCATGCATATGTTACACATGCATCCTTTACACTATTATGTAGAAAAGAAATGATGACATCATCATCATATTTCGACTTACTGTTGACTGATGACCGAAATCGAATCATCATACCTTTGTTTAATGATCGTGATAACATAGGACGATGTTATGATTAATTTGATGTGCCATGTGGCATCAACCCATTGGTTCACAAAGACCTGCATGTTATACCTCTAAAAGGTGGATATGGCGATATTAAGAAATATCAGGGCATTAAGTAATGTGAAACATCTATCAGGTTTAAAAGATCAGGATGACTTTAGCATCCTTTATTGACATTTCGGGTTGGAGCATATGTGACATCACGGTCATATTAGTAAAGATCAGGGATCTTAGCGAATGTGATAGATATTGAGAAATATGACCCTTTCAAATGATGAGCATATTGATGACATCATTGTCATGTTGGGTTTCCTTTGGAATGGAATAGGATGATGTCATCGACATAGCAAGTCCTTCTATCAGGTTAAGATGACGTCAGGGTCACATTGGGGAAGATGAGTCATATTAACTAAGATGATGGATATTTGGAAAGATGACCCTCTGGGTGAACATAGACTATATCGACAACACCTGGCATTTTGGTGAGACCCAAGAATGAATCTCAACAACAAGTTGATATGATGTTTTGTTAAGTGTTTATGTTTGAAGGTGAATCAGATATTAATGCATATCAGGCCTATTGAGAAATATGACTCCTCTTTAATGTGCGGGTATTTGATAGATAAATGCCCTCTGCATTTAAATTTGATGTGTGCATATTAACAAATATGTGGATATCAGATTTTCTATGTTAAAACACACACAGGGTGACATTGGTGAATATCAAGGATATTTAAGAAATATTACCCTGAGGACAAGTTTGACCAAACTTTGACTGAACATAACTTTCTCATCCTAAGGAATTTCAAGGTGATCCAAAAAACAAACCTACTTAGAATTTTGTATTCTTTCACATGGTAGGCTTCATGATGGTAGATTTTGACTTTGACATTTGACTTCACATTTCACGATCTGGACATGCTTGAGACTAGACATATGCATACTAACTGAATGCTGCCTTTACTATTACTACCCAAGATAGAAGCAAACAAGTAGAAGCATAGTAAACAAGTTGGGTCTTTTTTTTGTTAGGCAAAATGGGGCATGTTGTGTAACCACACAACAACTTGCCACCAAATAAAACAACAAAATTCAAATAATTCAAGGGGTGAGGATGATTTAGAACATAATGCTCCAACTCCTATTAAGCATAAGCATCCTAACCTTTCTAAATGGTATCATGTTCATCAATGTAACAATGTTTTGTAGAGGAATCGAGTGTGTGCATGTGATTAATAATCCTCATCTTGAAGATGAGTTGAAAACACTAGTGACTGGTGTTAAGCTACATAGTTGAGTTCATCCCCCATAGCCAGCTAGATAGAGCCTTGCTGCCAACAGGCATTCATAGCCCCGACAAGGTTATCATTGCAATTCCCCTAAGTAGAGCCCTACAGCCAGTGGGTGTCCATAGCTCTAGCAGAGTTACTTAGATGGCCTAATTTAGATTTTCAATATAATCCTTCTCTTTTCTTTATTTAATTTTGTATGATATATAGCTTCACAAGATATTATTATGTAATCTCATTATGTAAGTTGTGGTCACTTGCTGATTAAGCTAGGAATTGCAATGGTAGCAAGGGTGACCTCTCATTTTTCACTTAACACCTACACTAGTATGTTCAACAAACCCAAGTCTATTTAGTATGTCATTGTGAAGATCTCCTTGAGAAGGAGAAAGTAATACTAATGAATATGGTATCATAGACCTGACCAAGAGTACTTTGTCAACATGAATTGCAACCTATGTATAAACTTATATTCAACCCTTGAATTCTAACAATTTACCAACTTTATAAAGTGAAAAGGTACCTCATGTTGCCTAACCAAAACAAGAGGTCAATAGTAGACAAAAAGTAAACACACCAAAGCAAGAAACTAACTACAAAAGGGAAACAAAGTAAAACAAGACAGGAAAGCAAAAGAAACAAAACAACTACTCTACCAAACTATATACAAGACATTACAAGGAAAATAAAACCCATGAGCAGACCCACAAACATTTGTATTTACATACTTCTTTAGATTATGCAGGAGCATCAGGGCACTAGTTATGGTTCTTATCCTAGAAAATTCATCCTTGTATTCTGAGGAATATTCTTGGATTTTGAATTCACTGTATTTAACAGAATAATCCTTAATGATTTGTAATTGAGGAAGTTCATCATGTTCATGATTGATCCATATACATGTCTTATCCTTTGAATCTCCATAATCAAAATAATACTCATCATCATTCACTATGAAAAGGAAAAATACAACCTGGTGTATCTCTGATTATGTAGGACATATTTCTTCAATATTCACTAGTCCTCCATTTGACTTTATGTTCTCTCCTTCTTCAAATTGTAGAATATACAGCTCCTGATGAATTATTTCTTCATCCATATCCATCTCCATTTCTTCTTCTACATGCTTATCTAATCTTCTAGTTTAGGAATGACCTCAATGTTCTCATCAGTTCCCTGCACATCAACACTTGAGTGAGTGTCTTCATCATTAAAATTTGATATACATAACTGCATCATTTCTAAGCAGGCATCATAATTTCTTTCTGAATGTGCTTCGTCATGTAATCTACACCAAAATTCAATCAAGATATCATTAGTGGGTAAACCTAATATTTGGCTACACTGTATATTTCTAGACAAATACAATCCAAAATCCTTGAAGTGATCTCCCTCATTATTATCCAATTTCGTCTCTTTGTTCTGCAAGCTTATCTAATTTTTGACTTCAGGAAACACCTCATTGTTTTCTTTAATTCCTTGCACATCAGTATCTAAATAAGTATCTTCATCATCATAACCTGATGCACTAAAATCTATTATTTCTAGATCAAGGAATTGTAAGGATGATTCAACATTTAATAGATAAGAAAACTTCCTTGTATCTGCTTCAAAAAGGTGTTGGATTGGCATCTGGTCATGCACAACAATAGCAAAGTCCTCTATATCCTCCATTTTCATGAATTGCCCTTCAAATAGTTCATTTTCACCATCCAGTGGAGTGTCTGGTTCTATTTACTACAAAAATGTTGAATTTGATCATTTAACTTAAACATGTGAGATAGTAAATAAACATTTACTTTCTTTTTGACAACTCCTTTAGTTTCTATAGTAGGAACTTCATCAGAAGCAATACATTTTAATTTGCTAATCACTTGCTTACACTTTTTTGTCCAATCGTTCTCATCAAAACTATTAGGATCAAGTCCAGAGACACTATCCTGACAAGTTTTTCTTAATAATTCAACATATTTATCAAGTGTACCGAGATCAATTTCACATTTATTTTCCATATCCTTACATCTTCTTTGGTGATTATCTAATGACTGAAAATAAGGTGTGATTTCTTCTCTACAGTTTTCAAAAGATTCATACTTGTACTCTGCATCATCCATATTTGTACTTTGATAGAGAAGTAAAGAACTATCAATCTCACCATATATTGATTCATTGAAAGGTTCTTCATTGTACTCATCTCTCATAACTGGTTCAACTGCTCCATTATTTGGATAACTCCTACCTTCTAGTGCTATATTTTCTTGTTTCTTTAGAATTCTTCCATCTTCTTGCCGAACTTCAGTCCTTTATACTTCTGAGAAAGGAATTAGTCCTTTTAAAGCTAAATCTAACCTTGTGAGGAAAGTCAGACAACTAACTTCATCGTGCTTTGCAGAATTGTGTATCCTGCATCCCCTAGCTAAACCAAAGTTTGACAAATTTTGAGGATAAAGTTTCCTATTTAAAGTTCCTTGAAAGAAAGGGATATTAAATTGAAAATTATCTTCATATGCATCCATTTGCCTCAAATGATGAAATATTCATGCATATTTCACAAGGAATGCAAATTTTCAGTTCAACTTTGCATTTAAGACAAATTGTTTGTAGATATCATGATGAATATCCATAGGGATGAGATATTTATTACTCAACTCCTTATATTGTCAAAGATAGATGAAATTTTTGCACAAATACCCTTGATTTAGGCTATTACTGAGAAATTCAAAAGGAATCACCTCAATTTTGTTGCATGAGAAATGAGGCACACATTTTGTAGTAATATTAGAGAAAATCTTTTAGATTTAAGGAAGCCCTCCTTCTAGTGCCAATTTATGTTGATGAGGATTATTAGTCATAACAACATGCATAAAAAATTGCACAACAAACCTTTATTATCTTGAAAAGTACGATCAATTTATAATAAATTGATGACTCCAAGTCTTCATTGATCAGGTTATGATTGTCTGACGTTACTCAGAGGTTGATGTGTGTTTCTATTTTCCATTTAGGGGCATTACGTGTTAATCTGAAGAATATGCTCTATTTTCACCTATTCTCTGTTGATCATGCTCTATGAATTCTCAACAAAAGATGTCAAATCTTTCAATATTTAACTTGAATATGCAAATATTTATGTATATTTCCACTCTGATTAGTATTATTTACAAATTTCTTGATGATTTTTGATTAGTTCTTCTGAAACTATCTCAATTTACTGATCTAGAACTAATCTTGGCTCAATTTAGCTTATGCACTTTAAATTTATGTAAATATTGTGCTTACAAGATGATATTCACATGATTCCTATCATTATTTATGATTCTTTGCATGACATTTTCAATTCTACATGCATTTAGTTCAAATATGCTAAAGATGTTTAGTTACCTATGAGATATCTACATATTTTATGTTCTACTTTTCATTTATCTATGTATTTGCAGTTGTGATGGTGATTTAATGAAATTAAGAAAAAGAAATGACAAAGATAGGGTTTAGAGAGTGAGATTCCTAAAATTACTTGACTAAGATCACTGATCCACATACATGTTTTGATATAGTAATGAAGAGAAGAAAAAACTAAATCATACTTCACTAGGACATTCCACAAATTTGCGTGATTCAGTGCAAATCTTCAAAGAAAAAGTTGACAACAATATGCAGTATAATGAAAGCACTTTTATTGAATGTAGTATTTTAGCATTACATATCTAGAAATCAACTTGAAGATTACGTAAAGTTGATAATTAGGATGTAATCTGTAGCTTCATCTCCATCCAGTATACTTTAAAACAAGTATATTTACAATGATCTGATGAAAGAACCTTGCATAGCTTCAACAATTCAATCCTCATTAGTCTTAGTAATTTGATCTCCTATCGGGTTAGATATAAAATGGTTGACCTCCCCCCATTACAAATGACAAGTCCTAGCCCTTTTATAGAATAAAGGCTAGAAAATAGTTACACTGATCCAATGATCAGGATCCTCTCATGGTAATCAATGGTTCAGATGAATAGCACATGCTTGCCAGTTGGAAATTATACAACTGGTGAAGAATATTCCAGCATCTTTGACTCGGTCCATCCTCCAACTAGCAAACAACATATTTGATGATATCCCTTTTGGCTTTGGTTCCTGTCATCCTTGTCTACAACTCTGCAATTTTAGCTACTTCACTCTACAACATCCAGTCAAGCTCTAAATAGTTTTAACATCCTGCAATAGATAGACAAGAATTAAGTATCGTCGTTTAGTAACTAGTAGGAAAATAAACATTTAAATCAGGCTTTGAATGTGTAAATGTGGATATTGGGTTATGAATATCAGGCTGAAAGTGAATATCCACATATTTAAATGTGTATATGATGTTTAAAAGGTCAGGTCAACCATCCTTGACCGAAAAGGACGCTATCGGGTCCCCCAAATTGGTCCACTATCCCTCCATTTTGCTTTTGCATATCACTCTTTGTAAATTGCCTGTGTATGATCATGCATATGTTACACATGCATCCTTTACACTATTATGTAGAAAAGAAATGATGACATCATCGTCATATTTTGACTTACTATTGACTGATGACCGAAATTGAGTCATCATACCTTTGTTTAATGATCGCGATAACATAGGATGATGTTATGACTAATTTGATGTGCGACATAACATCAACCCATTGGTTCACAAAGACCTGCATGTTATGCCTCTATAACATGGATATGGGGATATTAAGAAATATCAGGGTATTAAGTAATGTGAAACATCTATCAGGTTTAAACAATTAGGATGATGTTAGCATCCTTTATTGACATTTCAGGTTGGAGCATATGTGACATCACGGTCATATTAGCAAAGATCAGGGATCTTAGAGAATGTGACAGATATTGAGAAATATGACCCTTTCGAGTGATGAGCATATTGATTATGTCATCATCATGTCAGGTTTCATTTAGAATGGAATAGGATGACATCATCGACATATCAAGTCCTCCTTCTATCAAGTTAAGATGACATCAAGGTCACATTGGGGAAGATGAGTCATATTAACTAAGATGACATATATTTGGAAAGATTAATCTCTAGGTGCACATAGACTATATCAGTGAGACCTGGCATTTCAGTGAGACCCCAGAATGAGTCTCAACAACAAGCCGATATGATGTTTTGTTAAGTGTTTACGTTTGAAGGTGATCCGGATATTAACACATATCGGGCATATTGAGAAATATGACTCCTCTTTAATGTGCAGGTATTTGACGGGTAAATGCCCTCTACATTTAAATTTGACATGTACATATTAACAAATATGTGCATATCAGATTTTCTATTTAAAACACACACAGGGTGACATTGGTGAATATTAGGGATATTTAAGAAATATCACCCTGAGGACAAGTTTGACCAAACTTTAACAGAACATAACTTTCTCATCCTAAGGAATTTTGAGGTGATCCAAAAGGCAAACCTACTTAGAATTTTGCATTCTTTCACATGGTAGGCTTCATGATGATAGATTTTGACTTTGACATTTCACTTCACATTTCACAATCCAGACATGTCTGAGACTAGACATACGCATATTGATTGAATGATGCCTCTACCATTACCGCCCAAGACAGAAGCAAACAAGAAGTAAAGCAAACAGGTTGGGTCCCTATTTTTCTAAGGCAAAATGGGGCATGTTGTTTAACTACATAAAAAGATCAATCTTGCACCTAGTTAGGGATAGGAATTCTCACTCATTTACACTATGTAAAGGGGAGTTTTCACTTATCACTTACTCATTCTTGTTTCTTGTCATTGTAGAAAATTAGAGGAGAGAGAGAAGGAGAAGAGGACAACCATGCCGACCGATGCCTGTATCAACCACCATGACTGGAGATGCTTCGAGCCTGAGTAGCAGAGAGGTGTTTTGAGGCCGAGGTAGGGTTCTAATCTTGTGCTTCTGTCATCTTTCCTATTACCTTATGTTTGACTATATCATTTACTGTGCCAAGAGTGAAGAATGGACAGGGGTCCCTAAGAGGGGTGTCTAGGTCCACCTAGGGCGCTAGAGTCTATCTGGGGTGCCCTAGTCTCGCAGGGGCACCAATGTCCCTCTAGGGCACCCTAGTCTTCCTACGGTACTCAGGTCCACAAAGGACACGAGCCCTAGGGACAAGCACTCTTTTTATGTCTTTGATAGCTGCTTTTGGTTTCTAAGGAGACTTTGATGTTCTTGTTTGTTTTTCAAGCTGCAAGATGTCCCCGAGTTATGTGAGCACATAGGCGGTCACCTGATGGCACTTCTATGAGAGCATTCTAGTTCCTTATCTAATGTAGAGAGAGAGCACCTGCAGATAGTGGGCCCATGGTGGGTGTTTGATATGCCCACAATTAGATTCCACTGTACTATGTTGATGGCACTAATGGGGAGGTGGGATGCAGATACATCCACATTCCACTTACCTACAGGTAAGATGACTATCACACTAGAGGATGTATACAGGATCCTTCGACTACCTATCTGAGGAGTGACAGTGAGGATAGTAGGACATCACTCAGTGAGGTACACCTATGAGATTGAGCTATACTGCTTGGGTTGCACTATTTCTTAGGAAAAGTGAGGACACATTCAGCTCTGACTTCTAGAGCAAGGATGCGGTGACATTCCCTTGCTATAGAGGATTATGATAGTCACAGTCACATTAGCCATTACGCCAAATGGACAAGGCACTCACCTATGTGGGGGTCTCATTCACACCATTAGGGAGATGGAGGAACATCAGATAGTCTATGCATGGGGGCACAGTATGCTTGTGTACCTTTACCATGACATGGGGCAATATGTCCATTCTGAGATGCATAGTCTAATGATCTACACATTACTATAGGTTTGGGCCTTTGAGCACATTAGGCACACACGACCGGTGGCTTATCCTATAGAGGCAACATTCACACATCTACATGTTTATGCCTATCCATTGGTTAGGTGTTGGAGGCATGAGGATCTGTTAAACTAGAGAGTTGTTTTTGACAAATTACAACTCGGCGACATCATCTGGAGACCATATCACAGCTACATCAGATGGCCTAGCTAGTAGAGGTAGTTAACAAGGATACAGAGGGATCAGCTGATGGCTAGTCACCTCAATCATGTCATGGATTGGTTCTATTTTGATAGGGTGGAATGACAGTTTAGACAGATACAGGATGTTCCTGTAGTACATCTGAGCTACACACGTGCTGTGCATAGTATAGTTAGGGCAAATACTGTCTAACGATCGATAGTAGTAGACGTGCCACTTAGTGATGATGAGAGTCTTGAGGATGTAGAGCTAGTGTCAAACATAGGAAATGTTGGTTGTACCTAAGCATATCAGACTTGGTGGCATATAGCATGGCCTACTCCTATCTTTCCACTTGGTCACCCTATAGGCAATGCCTGACCTTGGGCCGGTCACGCTAGTGATACAGGAGTAGAGGATGATGTTAGTGATTTTGTGGGATACTACAATCTTGATGAGGATGTGGAGGATGATGATGATGAGTGAAAGGAGATTCCATCATAGTACATCTTCAAAGCGAGATCACGATAGGGCTAGAAGGAGGCAGACGCTGACGAGGAGACTCGCTTTGAAGATCATGGTGATTTGAGACCTGTAGGTGATGTGAGACCTAGTCAAAGAGAGCAGGGGGAGTGTAATAGATCTATGCCCCCAGCTATAGATTAGATTGTAGATCTCATCACACCTTTAGTGATCTGAGATCCATCTTGGCAAGATGGAGATCTAGGTTAGGTTTGATTTATTATTTTGATGTTTTGTATAGTTCATTATTTGTGAGATTTATATGAGAGTCTAATATTTATTTTATCCTCTATTTTGTAGTTGGGACAGATGCTTGGTGAGACTTTGTGGGTCGCATCATAGTAGACATAGTACCTACAGATGTCTTAGAGTAGCAAGTGTGGGTAGGTTATTCACCATAGTCATCCATTGGGTGACATGCAGAGATATTTATACCTTTCATCCAGTATAGGACCACTACAGAGGCTATGCTAGAGTAGTCTACACAGGAGAGAGAGGAGTTATGACATAGAGATGAGTGCACCGAAGCTGAGCTTAGGGTATAGCAATAGTAGATAGTAGCGGTACCTACCTTTGAGGGAGAGCCAACTCTTAGTGAGTTCTTACTATGTGAGGTTCGTCAAGCGAGAGCTGATAGAGACAAGGTTTAGTCTGAGAGAGACCATTACCAAAGGATGTACCAGGAGGCACATGAGAAAATGATAGAGATGAGAGGTGAGATTAAGGGGTTATGATTGTGAAGCATCTCTAGGAGTCGTTCGCGATCTGTAGCCACATATGGTTAGGCCTCTATCACTCACACACCACAAGGGCTTGAGGGTAATGGCGATCAAGGCTTAGCTATGTGACACATATATTTTAGGCACTATGGCATCCTATTTTGTTTTGAGGGATAGTCAGCTCAGATGTATATTTAAAACTAAGGATATAAATATATGATTCTTATTTCTTTCCATCTATGTGTAATGGTTTTTGATCTATCACATGTGATTTTTGTAAAAATGCAACTAGTGATGATATTTAAATGCTATACCTAATGCTATTGTGATATACTAACAATTCTTAAAAGAACATATAGTAATAAGCACAATGATCAAGCATTTTACACATAACCTAAAATTTAATGCTATATTCAGTTAATACCAAAGTGATCTAAGAAAAGAATACTTAACAGGATACAACAATGATCATCTGAACAAAGAGGTAATGCTAAATGAATTAAGACAAAATAGTAATATCTTGTCAAATTTGAAGCTAATCTATATAATAAATTGGCTTAGGAACATTTAACATTAGATCTTTTAAGCATAAAATCTTTTGAAGTGCACTGCATTAATGGGTTCTTTAAGTGGCATACCTTTCCCATTGGCTAATTTATATGCTCCGGATCCAAAGGTTTCAGTAATTATATACGGTCCAAGCCAATTAGGGTTAAACTTACCTTTTTTCCAGGCGGTGCATTTATATTGCGTTGATTTTCATAAATAACCAAATCCCCAATGTTGAATGAATGTTGTGTGACTTGTGCATTATAGGATCATTGTATACCTTTTTGATAAGCCTTGAGGTGCTCAAGAGCATTAATTCATCTTTCATCAAGCATCTCAAGTTCTTGTAATCTTTTTTCATGTTCCATGTTGTCATCCATGATGTCTCTTAGGGAAATTCTTATGGAAGGAATTTCTAACTCCAAGGGCATTATCCCATCTACGCCATTAACGAGATTATATGATGTATTACCAGTAGGCATTCGAATGCTTGTTCTATAAGCCCATAATGTGTAGGATAATTGAGTATGCCAATCTTTTTGATGTTTATTAATAGTTTTTTGTAAAATTTGTCCAATAACTTTGTTTGAAGCTTCTGCTTGGCCTTTTGATTAAGGATAGGAAGGTGTAGAGAAGCGGTGTTGTATATGGTATTTTTCAAGGAACTTTTTCACATCCTTATTCTTAAATGGCATACCATTGTCTGAAATGAGGGAGGAAGGTATTCCAAATCAAGAAATAATGTTATCTTGTATAAATCAACAGATTACATTGGCATTCATGGATTTCAAGGGGACCGCTTTGACCCACTTTGTAAAATAATTAGTGGCAGTAATGATAAACATATGTCCTTGAGAAGAGGGTGGGGAAATTTTACCAATTAGATCCAAGCCCCAAATAGAGAATGGCCATGGTGACACCTGGGCATGAAGCTCTTGAGTGGGAGCATGGATTAGGTGTTTGTGTTGTTGACATTGCGGGTATCTCTTGACATATGCAAAGGAATCTTGTTCCATATGCTGCCAATAGTAGCCCATTTGTAACAATTTTTGCACCAAGGGCTTTCCTCCAAAATGCCCTCCACAGGTACCAGAGTGAGCTTCTTTTAAAGCTATTAGAATCTCTAAATTACTTAAACATCAGAGTAAAACACTGTAACTTCGACGATATAAGACATTTTATAGTATAATGTATCATGTTGCTAGTTTACATAAGCAAATTTGAGCATTCTTAGATGTTGAATTAGGAATACTTCCATCACGTAAATAATTGAATATATAGGAGAACCATTCATCCATGTATGTATTACCATAGAGTTATGTATTCACAACTTTAGGATCTTCAATTGTCTGTGTTTTAAGATTATGAACAATGAAAGTAAATTATTCAAGAGAATCATCAGGGGATATAAGGGAAGTTGTGCTTGCCATTGCATCCGCATGTCGATTATCTTTCCTATGAATAGTGTTGATTGAATGTGATGTGAATTGTTTTAAGAGAGATAATGCAAACTCGCAATACTGAGATAGCTTATCATGCTTAGTTTGATATGATCCAGTTATTTGTTTGACAATTAGCTTAGAATCACTATATATTGTAATGTGTTTTATATTAAGAGCCAAAGCAGCACAGAGCCTAGCAATAAGAGCTTCGTATTCAGCTACATTATTTGTGCATAAGAAGTCTAAGTGGTAAAACATAGGAATTGGCTTTCCTCTAGGAGGTATCAATAGAGCACCAACCCTAGAGCCAGTTTGACATTTTGATCTGTCAAAGTATAATTCCCATTTTTCATCCTAAGAGATTGTTAAAATTTGGTCATCAGAAAATACATCCTGATGTTGTGTAGAAAAGGGTGAAGGAGCTTCAGATAACTGATCAGCTAATGCTTGCCCTTTAATCACTTTTTGGGAAATGAACTTAAGATCAAATTCTGTTAGTAACATAACCCATTTAGTGAGATGACCTGATAAATCTATTTTTGCAAAGAGATGTTTCAGAGGGTTGAATTTTACCATCATGTGTACTACAACATTTAGAAGATAATGTCTAAGTTTTTGAGTTGCAAACACTAAAGCTAAGTAATGCTTCTCTATAATAGTGTACTGCACTTCATAATCAAGTAAAGTTCAACTGATGTTATAGACATCGCATTCCTTGCCCTCAACATTATGTTGTGCTAACAAACCTACTAGGGCATTGTTAGATGCTAAGATGTATAACGTGAATGGTTTATTAGGGACAACAGGTTGCAAAACAGGCGGATTAGCTAGGTAATCCTTTAAGTCATCAAAAGCTTTTTGACATTTAGAATTCCATTGAAATTTAGAATCCTTCTTCAATAGTTGCGTAAAGGGGCAAGTCATATCTGTGAATTGTGAAACAAATTGATAGATGGCCTGTATCTTTCCCTACAAACTACGAAGTTGAGATATGTTCTTAGGTATTGGCATATTAACAATTGCATCTATCTTTTTTATATCCACTTCAATACCATGATTTGAGACAATGAATCCTAATAGTTTTCCACTATCCACACCGAAAACACACTTATGGGGGTTCAATCACATATTATATTTCCTTATGCGTTCAAATATTTGTCAAAGATTTGTAGCATGATCCTTATGATGGATAGACTTTGCCACGATGTCATTGAAGTAGTCTTCTAAAATATTGTGCATTTAATCATGAAATATAAGTCATTGCATGTTGATAACTAGCTCCTGCATTCTTAAGTCCAAACATCATGAGTACCCAACAAAATGTAACCCAATGTGTTATAAAAGCTATTTTATATTGGTCTTGAGGATTTATTAGAATTTGATTATATCCTAAAAAACCATCCATGAAAGATAGCAATTCATGACTAGCTATGGAATAGACAATCATATCAATATTAGGGAGTGGAAAATCATCTTTTAGAGATGCCAAATTCAAATTTTAGAAATTTGTGCACATTCTTATGTGACCATCAGGTTTAGAGACATCAACAATATTTGAAATCCAAGGTGAATAATCAATAGGTTGGATGAAACCAGCTTGTAGAAGTTTTTCTATCTCAGTTTTAACAAGCAGTGCAATCTTAGGTTTCATCTTACAAATCTTTTGTTTAAATGGCTTAACATCTAGTTTCAACATGATATTATGCGTTACAATCCGAGGATCAATGCTAGGCATGTTAGAATACTTCCAAGAAAATAATTCAGAGAATTCATGCAATAACTTAGTCATCTCTTCTTTTTCTTCCACATTTAAACAATCACCAATAGGGAGAACTTTTTTAGTGTTATCCATAATGACATCAACAGTCTTCCCATTAAGGAGAGTACTATGGTCTAATTAATTATATGATTGTAATTATTCTTCAACTTCTCCATTGGGATTTACAGTAGTGTTTATTGTGCTAGAAGTTTTTCCAAAATATGCATTGTTTAAATAATAAGGTAGGCCACGTTTATGATGATAATGACGAATATTGTCATAAGCACCCAAAAATTCTATTATCACTTCATCTGTTGAGAATACATCCAATGTAAGTGATCCTAGAGAACAATTAGTGTCGATCATCTCATGAAATATCAAACTAAGTGTTGATATTGTATTCACATTAAGAGTAGGGCATTTACGGGCTTTGGATTCCTTGAAAGGATTGTATCCAATACCACTAGAGCAATGTCGTAAAGTAGATTCTATAGGGACTTTGATTCCTTGTTGATTTATACCACAACCTTTACGACATAATCATAATCTTTATAAAGGATTCAGAATCCTCAACCATAAAGAGAAACCATTTCTTTGGAGGAAGGTGGAGCTTCATAAGTTTCATAATTGGTAGTATAAGTGAAGGTATTATCCACATTTGTACCAAATAAGCTTTATGTTTATCATTTGAAGCATGCGATGTGATTGATGCAATATTTGATGTTTTAGGGATGGTTCTTTTGGG
This sequence comes from Cunninghamia lanceolata, assembly GCA_027924645.1. Classification (NCBI taxonomy): domain Eukaryota; kingdom Viridiplantae; phylum Streptophyta; class Pinopsida; order Cupressales; family Cupressaceae; genus Cunninghamia; species Cunninghamia lanceolata. The sequence continues at coordinate 1,624,291 of BSBN01000650.1, read as the reverse complement.
TTTGTATTCTCTTGTCGAGGTAGATGCAAAATCTAACGAATCCCAGTCATCATTGACAAATGTATTCAATTGTTTAAATTCTTGCGTAGTATTTTCAGAAGTGAGAGGAGTTGATAAATCCATTTTTACACTATTTAGAGTCTTAGGACAAACAACATGCCTATGAATTTCCATTTTCAAGCAATTATCAGGTTCAGAATCAACATGAATAGTGTGTAACTTATCTTTGAATATAAACTTGATTGAATGATGTAGAGTAGAAGGAACTGCTCCTAATGTGTGTATCCATAGTCTACCAAGAATCATGTTATAAGATAGAGAGCAAGGCATGACATGAATCAGGGTAGGCACCATCACAGGTCCAACCTGTATAGGTAAAGTTATAGTGCCCATGGATTGTCGTCCAACATTGTCAAAACCATGGATACTTAATGATTTTAGTTTGATTACAGATGTATCAACCTTAACCTTATGTAATAAGTCAATGCCACAAACATTAAGGGTTGATCCATTATCGATCATAACTCTCTTAACAAATGTTTTGTTTATTGTAATGAAAATAATCAAAGGATCATACTGATTTTGAACTTCAAGCAATGGAAATTCATGTTGTTGGAATAAAATATCTATTTTTGTTGCATGCATACAATGCAATAGAGTGGTAACATCATTTGGTATAATAGCAAGTGGAACAATCACCTTTTGTAAAGCTTCTTGGAGAATTCCATGGTAAGTAGGTGAAGTTTGTATAAGTTCCAAAAGAGATATCTTTGCAGGTGTAGCATGAAGCTTCTCTACAAGATCATAGTCTTTACAACCTTTATATGTTAAACGAGGTGCTTGAGGAAGCATAGGTTGAGAAGCCAGTAAAGAAATTAGAATACTCGATTGTTGTGTGGTTTCTTTATTATTCTGAGTTTGTATGTATGAGTAACCACATTATGATTAGTTTGTTGTAAGTTTTGTTGTGCTATTTGTTTAGCATAATCATAAATGTGATCAAGAGGTCGAGAAGATGGACAACCTTTAACAGTAAGCACATGTTTAGAAGATGGTTGCACCACATTTGAACATAAAGTGACCACAATTTTTGGTTTTTCAATCTCTTCTCTAGGTTTAGGAACATAAATTGCATTTACAAATCTTTTAAATAATGATGGCTTAGAGGCCTTAGTGGAATGTTCAATTGAGATGAAGTCCTCTAGGGCTTCATCTAACATATCGAAGTCATCATGACTAAATGGCTTATCATAAGCATGAAAATCTTGCAAAAAATAATCTGACATTTTAACAAACTCTTTTTAATCCAAGATTCAAATGCACAATGATGGCCTATGAAAATGAAATGCTATGCAAAACAATGAATGATAATTTTCCAACTCTTTTAGTGAAAAGATAAAGAATATGATTCACAATTCAATGCATGCAATTTCACCAAAGAGATTATTCAATCTAATTATGCTCTAGGACAACAAATTATTTCAGATCAAAAGTGTGAAAGGATGCAAATTCTTTAAAGATTAGGTTTACCAAAATGTTTAGTGGAAAAATTGTAGGTTTGTCTCAACTAGGTTAAGCACTACTATTTCACCATACTAAACATTGTGAGGACAAGGATTGAGTGTGAGGTCAATCTATGGATTACTTGTCTATTCCTTATGCTCGTGTTATCTGATTTCAAGAGCCTAACTAAGGTTTTGTTAAGTCTTTTGCTCATAAACCAAAAAAAACCCTAATTATGCCTTAAATCAAAGACATTTAGAAATCGATAATGAAATAGACAAAACTGATCACAGAAATGCAGAGAAAGAGTTTCAAAGACTGTGCACCTAGATTTTAAGGGTTGACTAGACTAGGACACCTGCTCCTTGGTCCTAAAATTTCCCGACATGAAAAATCCTCTGCACAGGCTATCTGGCACTCCTAAGTGGCTTCTAGATCCTAGAAATTTTCCCCAGTTGGACTAAGGCACCCGCTCTTTAGTCCTGCAAGTGTCAAAATCTAAAAATTCAAAAGTCTATGATAACTGTATTTGTAATATCCTCCTTTCTGTAGCTTCTTTCCTTCGGAACCTGTAAAACAAGATCTACACCTACAAAAGAAGGAGAAAGCTGTTGCGGCTATATAGGAGCTTGCCTCAGTCAAGCCCAGTCTTTGGTATTTCTACCTCAACAATAGCCAAAGATAAAGATTTGCAGAAGTGTGTACAAACCTAACAATGTGTATGCAAAAATATCAAACCCTAGATGTCTCAATCAAGGGAAGATCAACAACTTGCTTTGAATCAATAAACACATACAACTTCACCTCAAGGATATAAAAACAAATGAAGACTTGCACGAACAAGAAGGCGAATCAACAATGTTTGCGGAGGATCTCCAAGATCAATGTTGGAGGCTTCAACCCTTCTCCTAATCATGCAAAGGGTGTACAAACCCTAGGAAGAGCAAGATAGACTTAGGATATTGATTCATAATCTCCATCCATTGTCTCCATGATAGCAAATAAAAATACTTTCAAGAGTTTCAACAAGTTACTGATCTTCAATGGCAATTTTGGAAGAGTTTTGGCATCAAACTTGCATAAGAATTGTGTGTTAAAATGATTTTCAAATGTCTTTTTATATCTAGCTTTAGGGAAATTCAAATTTTGAAATAATTTCTTGATATCACGTGAAACCAAGAATTTGAAAATGGAATCTCGAGGCATACGGTGGGAGCCGACACCCTGCCAAAATTAAAAATCCCAAGAAATAGGGGAGGACTAGGACATGGGCACCCGAGTCCAATCCCCCATCTTCCACTCAGATCTACTTTTTAGGTGTCCCAAGGACCTGTAATTCAAATTCCCTTTCCAGGTTCCATCAAAAGGTTACCTCACAAGGTAAATATTTTACAACTAGATTTAGTCATTCAGGGTTTTGAGAAGGCCAAAAGAAAAAGTGTGAGAAGTCACCAAAGTGAGGAGCTAAACCAAGGGAAATTGTACCATACCATACAGGAGGACAATTTCTGACGTTACAACCAAAAATTAAATAAAAATCAGTTTATTTAATTAAGTACCTAATTCCTCTAATGTCATATCTAATTAAATAATTGTAAATTATTTAATTGCATCCTCTTAGTCAAAGTCCTATGTTTAAATTCCATGTTATTAATCCATCTCATTCCTCCATGTCATATTGGACACCTCATCATGGTGCACATATAATTGAACATTTTTAATATTTAATTATATAATTATCCTCACACACATGCTCTATTTATCCTGTAACCATCCCTATTTCTTCTCCACATGTATCCTATTATTTCTCAATCATCTCCATGGTCAAAGACACTTTTCTTTCAAAATCCTAGTTTATCTCTCACATTCCAACAACCAAGAGTCCTCCTTCCACAATTTTCTCAAAATCTTCCACTTTTAACTCAGGTCTTTGTGAGCATCATGACATGTGGCTTATGGTTCCACATATTCCTCTACCTTGTAAACATAGTAGTAATATCTCCCATGTTTATCTCCCTCATCCCAACAAACTTCGTCTCAACCGTACACATCACATGACTTGTTCTCCACCGTGGATCTTATGACACTTAGAATTGGTCCATCCTTAGCCTATAAAAGCACCTCTCATTCCTCCATTTTTAACATCTCAAGATTTTGCAAATTTAGGCTGCCAAAATCATTCTAGCATGCCTTTGCCTTATACTCTCATTTGTCATTGCATCCATTAGCATCATAATCTCATCTAGTTGCATATCCATATCAATATCATGGCTTCATATCATAATATCCATCATTCATCGTAGTATTGCATTGTAGATACCACTCACTTTGCATAATCCTCCACAAAGCCATTTTCTCTTTGTCATCTTAAAACAGCTAGGAAGTATACTTCTGAGAGCTCAATCATAATTAAAAAGATCATTGAAGAGATAGGCAACAATGGAAGACACAAGGTAAATCTGTTCATAAGGTACAACTTTAGTTTATTGCATTTATCTTATTTTCATTGGAGTATTGAATATTTAGGTAGATTCTACTATAATTCAGATTTTCAATCACATTTTGGTGCCCATCATGGGGCCACTGCCTTGTTTTTAACCGCCATTTTGAGTTTTTGGTGAATTTATAGTTGTGACAGGTCATTCTGGTGCATTCAATTTCCAGTCTGGCGCATCCATGAAGAAAAGTGCTATCTTGCGCATATGAGACTTCTTTCTATGCATCTGATAATTCTTTCTATGCTTTCATTCTTCCTACACATTTAAAACTTCTTTCTATGCATTTGCAAGATCTTTCTACTCATTTGTATTTCTGCACATATACTTCTTGTTTATACACATCCATTGTCTATTTCGGCGCATCTAATTCTTGTCAAATAGTATTGATTTTTGCAAAAAAGTTGGTACTAACTTGTGTTGCAGGTATTATCAATCATCAATGGATAGCTGTTAATAGAATGTTCTTGCAGGTTTAAGAGCTGGTTTAGACATTTTTTTAGTTGCAACTTGCATACAAATCTTCATCTAGTTTTTAATTAGGAGTAAATCATATCATTGTTCATACAACTTGCATTTGATCTTCATCTAATTTTTAATTAGGAGGAGTAAACTTACATCTTTGCATACAAATTTCACATAGTCCCAAACTAGGAGGTTAAAATTGAACAAATCATTCATTCAAATCTTCCATTTACAAATCCACATGTAGCATAAGTAGGGGAAAGTAACTTGATCAAATCTTCAATACAATCATCACATAGTTTTGATTAGGAGGTTAAAATAAACTATCTTTTCATTTTTATGCTATCATGTCAAATTTTTGTGCTTGGTAGATTAAATCACATTTAGATTAACTCTAGAAGGTTAATGAGCCAGTGTTTACTATGTTTGTAAAATGGTGATAGGCCTATGGTCTCACCATCTTGGGTGACCAAAATGCCAAACCCATTGTTTCATTTGTTTAACCTTTAGAAGAGGCCTGCCCTTGGGATTGCATTTCTTCCAAGTGGGATGACTTCAAATGGTAATGGGCTAAAGCCAAGCCACTTTCAAGCTCCTATAAATAAATGTCTTTGTGACGAAAGTCATAAACAACAAGTGTTGCTGTGTTATACTAACAAATGTTTCCTACAGTACCCTGGTGGTGCATTAAAACTTGTAGAGCCTAACCTCTACAGATTGGGAAGCCTCCTAAATAGAGTGAATCGCTGCATGTATAACCACCTAAATGAATGCCCTTACTAAGAACCAACTATTTTTAGAAGCCAAAAACCTTCTATTTGTTGATGCAGGAGGTCAAACTTCTGAATCCGCCTAATGTATTCACTAATCATGTGTAGAGATAGAAAATTCAACTCTTCAGAGGAATTATAACTTGGTATGCTAGAGAAGTGAGTGTCGTGCAAGGGGGAGCTAGTTTACCAAGTTGCTAATTGTTCATCTTGATTTAAGTGGCTGGAGAAATCCAAGTTGGGATTCAATAAATATTGTCCTTGCCAACCATAGGAATTGTACATGTTTACAAAATGTTTATCAAAAATGTGTATAACACCATGAGATCTTCTTGTCTATTGTGTTTTCTTGCAACAAACTAAAACAAAATCATTAGCAAAAACACTTAGTTTGCTTAGAAAAACATGCTTGGAACAAAACAACATTGATCAAACATTACAGAAAAAATAGAATTGTGCATTTGAGACTTATTCCCACTCATTTTATAGATCTTTCAACGGATCTAATTTATACCACACATGTAAACCTTTTTGCTGCACATTTGAGCATTATTTCAGTGCATACAAATAGAGGAAAAGGTGACCTGTGTGATCATATAAAGAAATTTAGTGTTGCTTTCTTAGAAGTCGCCCACAATGAAACATACCTTATGCGACTATATCCATGCATCTTAGGAGGACAAGCAATGGAATGGTTCTCTCGTTTACCTCTCGGCATCCAAACTTTTAATGAACTAGTAGATAAGTTTGTGACCCATTTCTCGTACAACATTGAACATGAAATTTCAATGTTGGACCTTTGTAACAACAAACAAAAGGGTGGAGAATCCTTCGTCTCCTTTTTACAAAGATGGAGACAACTTGCTAGCAAGTGTCCATACCATATCTTGGAGAAACAAATGATTGAGATGTTCTTCCACAACTTAAACACTGACTTGAGTTATCAAATACAAATACAATGTCCTACTTCCTTTAGTAAGGTCATTGAAATGGGATTACTAATTGAGAAATCCTTGATATCAAAGGCATAAATCAAATTCTACAAAGACATCCCTAGTTCAAGTAATAACATAGACAAATTGAGGTTCTGGATAAAGAACAAAAACATTGTGAATGATGGAGTTGTTAATGCTAAACATGTGGTACCAAACAACCAATCTTTAATCTATCAAACCCACACAATAATACACCATAAAACAAACCTCAAAACAATGATCCAAGACCCACAAACTTTCCTCCTCATAGAAAGTTCACACCATTAGGGGAATCACTCGAATCTTCCCTAAGGAAGCTTATATCAAACAACCTCATAACACTTCCAATGGTGCGAGATTATGAAACTAAATTTAAACCTTCTTGGTGGAAAGAGTTAGAGTTTTTCAAATTTCATAAAAGCAAGCATCACAAAACCAATGATTGTCAATAACTAAAGAATACCATCCAAGATTTGATTGATCAAAAAGTAATATCGATTGATGGACACACATCCAATGATGACCATTTGGCATTCAAGAATCCACTCCCTAACTATGAGAAGGGAGGATCCTCTAATCAAAACAATAAAAGAGAAAACAAACAAAATTACATGAATGTATCTTACGAATACACCATTAGCCATATTTTAGAAAGTGACTCACACATAAACCTGATCGCTATAAACAATAAGCCCTATTATAATGTAACCACTCATCATGGAAATATTACTCTCCAAGGGGCTCCATCCAAGCCATCCTCCACATCTAACCATAATAACATCCTTGACCAACTCCATAAAACACCCGCATATATTGTGAGGTTGATTATTTTTCCTTCCTTATTTTGATCGTTATGCATTTCAGTTGATGACATTATCAGAATTTTAGAGACTATGGTTTCATTATGCAAATTTGAGTATATCTTCTGATTCTGGATATGACATTGATTAGATATTTGGTGACTCGATTTGATCATATTTTGATGCTATGTGGAGACTAGACATGCGAGATCTATTAGATGATGTTTTGTGATGTGATTTCTAGTTATTTATGTGATGATGATTATGTGACATTTGATAGAAAAATGCAGTTTAATTCAGAATTATGTTATAGATGATTATTGTTGTATTCAATGGCATGAATTTAATTCCAGTTTCTTTGGCTATGATTATTCATGATATGATTGACACTTGATCGAGATGTACAAGATTACATTCCCAGGCCAGGGGAAATTAGAGGTAGAGTTCACACATATGTTATTCCCTATGAAATTGATCCATTCCCAAGAGGGATGAGGATCACACTTGAAATTGAGTGTTGATTTATGTGCTTGTCTAATTTTATCATTTTGGCCTATTACCCTTTGTTTAAATTAATTATATCGTGTGTTGTATAATTTTTATTGATTTATACCACTTGGTATTGTTTTTATTTTTGAGGCCATTTAAAGTGGATTTATGACTCCCTAAGTGAACCTTAGTGTCCCAAAATTTACCCTAGGTGGTTACCCATGGGTCTAGGGTCAATTTGACTAACTAAACCTTTGGTTAACCCACTTTTGGTCACTCTAAACTAAGGTTTAGTCAAAGTGACGAAATTTGAATTAGATAAGGGTGGGAGATGAGTCATGCTTTGGAAAAGACTCATCTCCCTTCCCAATGTTTGGGAATCCCTTCCCTAGGAGGACTTGGGAGGTCTCCAAGACTCCCAAGTGTGTGGGATCTTCCTCCAAGACTCTCACACATGTGTGAGAGAATCTTGTAGGGAGATGGATCTCTTAGAGAATAAGAGGATGCCATATGGCATTCCTTATCCTCATAGAGGCTTGATGGGGAATGCCACCTCACCACTTGTTCTCTCACACATGTGTGAGAGCACAAGTGGAAAAGGTGAGGATTGAGATGAAATTGGAGGATGACACTTGTCACCCTCACACTTCCTCTCCCTTGCAAGTGGCATAGGAGGAGGAAGGAGAAGGTGACAAATGTCACCTTCTCATTCTTCAAGGCCAAATTAGAAGGCCTATATTATCTCCTCTTGTTGAGGAGTGTGGGGTTCTTATATTTTGGAGATTTCTTTTCTATTTTGGGGATAGTTGTTGGGGAAGTTAGAGAGACTCTTGGAGATTGGAAGGTTTAGAGAGGCTTGGATCTCATCACCAAATGTGCTTCCATTATTAGGGCTTTTGAAGGTAAGCCTTGTCTTATTCTTTACCCTTGCTTTTTAGTATTGATGTGGTTGTGGATTTTATTGTTTGCTATTTCATGTTTTTTTTTATGTGGGATGGGAGTTTGGTGAGAGCACCTCCATTTGGAGGTAAGGCTCAACTTGTTTGAGGTAGGGGAAAGGAACCTCCTTGAGGTCAATCCAATATTGGTGTTATTTATGGCCTTGAGGGCTTCTTACTTTTTGTGGAGATTATTTGAATGGCAAGAGTGCCATGGAAGTTTATTTTGAGATATTTGAGGAGTTGTGGTTTTGGAGGTTTTGGCTTGAGGCCATGAGACTTGGTATTTTGGTATTTTGGTGTGGCTTTTGAAGTAGAGGGGTCCATTCCCTACCCCCATCAAACTCATTTTCATGAGTTGTGTTATTGTTTATCGTTGGGGTTGATTTTTGTGTTGATGTTACTTTAATGTTTGTTGTGGTGTGTTTTGCAACCATGTGGATCCCTACCTCCCTAGCTCGGGGGTGATCCACTTGCGGGTCTATGGTAGGGAGGAGGACATTTCGAAGTGGTTGGGTTTTTCCTTGTTGTTGTGTTTTATTACAAGTGCTTAAATGAAGAAATGGAGCTTGATGAGAAGTCCATTTTTGTGTTGCTAGTCATTTGTTGTTGGCTATTTGAACCATGGCCTTTGTGGCCCTTTTGTGAAATTTGTTAAGTTATTTTACCCATGGTGTTGGCTGTGATTAGTATTGCAATGTAAACATTCTTTATATTTTATTAAAAAGTTGTTTATTCTGTAAGTTGTGGAGTTTGGTGTGTTTGATGAATACATGAGTATTTATCCTTTTTGCTGTCATGTTTTTCCTTACAAAAAATATGAGTATTGTTAAATAAATTCTATTGCATATAAAAGAAAGAAAGAGAAATTATTAACATTAGTTTTATGTTGTTGCATTGAAAGTTCACATTGCTAGTTGTTGTTAGGAAGTTAAGCTGTTGGAAAAATTTAGATTAAAATGCATATTCTACCTTATGTGAATCTTTCAAGAAAATATGGGTCATCTATGTAACTTTATGCTTCCAAAAAAAAAAAAGAAGAAAAAATGCTACTGATTACTTCATAATTTCAAAACTAAAAGTTAGTATTTCTGTATTTAACCATTGTTTAGAGAGAAAAAGTGCAAAGTGTATATATATATATATATATATATATATATACACCTATTTGTTTTATTATTTTATGAATCTAGCTTCCTGTTCTTTCTTTTTTTATATATTGTGTATATACAGAAATTTTGAAGAAACCTCAAAGCCTTAAAAATTATTGTATGTATTAAATATATATATACACATATCTATATATATACATAAGTGCATACATATATATATATATATATCAAAAATAAAATAAAATGCTTTTATACTATGTTATTTTGAATAAACTATTAGTATCTATCTGAGTATATATATATATATATATATTTATTTATTTATTTATGTGTATATATATATTTATATATATATATATTTATATATATATATATATATATTTATATATATATATATATATATATATATATATATATTTATATATATATATATCTATATATATATTTTTATATATATATCTATATATATATTTAAACTGAAATTTATATTCAAGAAAAAAACCACAGAGAAAGAGTTTCAAATGCAAGGTAGACTGTATGTTATTTGCAGTAGCATTTTATGAAACAAATGTTTTACACAGAATGGGGAGGGGCTGTGGTGGACGCTGCCCACCACAGTACCCACCGCTGCCACCATGGTTGTCTATAGAGGTTGTGGGGAAGGGGTCGAAACTCCCACCCACACAGAATGGGGAGGGGCTGTGGTGGATGCTGCCCACCACAGTACCCACCGTTGCCACCATGGTTGTCTATAGAGGTTGTGGGGAGGGGGTCGAAACCCCCACCCACACCCAAGGGTGTGGGTGGGGGTTTCGACCCCCTCCCCACCAATAATACTTTTTATTAACAACGCCCCACACAGTCTTGTTCCACCGTTCACCATTTAAAGACTACATTGTAGCCTCTCCTCAGACCGCACCCCTTTCGCTGCCTTCGACCCCTACACTCCACCCCTGCCATGGCCGCTGTCGGCCCTTCATACTCTTCAAACCCTGTTGAAAATGCTTTAAAACATATACATTATATATTATATATATATATATCAATCACTCTCTCTGTTTTTTTTTTTTTAAATTATATATACAGAATAAACAATAGATAAAGAAAAGTCTTAGAAATATTGAATGCAAACCTCCGTGAGGAAATTTTAATGGCTTCTATGCCATTGTGAAAGATTTCCAACCTCCAACAAGAAGAAAATAAAACTAAGAAAACTAAAGGAGGCAAACAAATGTGTTAGGGTTTTCCTTAAGAAAATAATAAACTATGATTATGGCAAACTCTTGTAGCATATAAAATTAGGGCTCCTCTATTTTTTGAAAACCAATTTAATGAGAGGAGTTTGTGAGGGATTTGTTTTATTCCTTTATTTTAAAACCTCTATTTTGCCTTGCTTATATTTTATCTCTTGTGCTCATTTAATTGATTTATAATTTAAATGGGATTTTGCATTTTTGTTTTATTGCCTTGTGAATTAAATTTTAATATGGAGGCATTGAATTTTGTTAGATGGGAAGTGTGTTCCCTTTTAATTTAAATTTCATTTTAGTTAGGGTATTTACTTCATTCCGTAGCATGATTTTATTATTTTATCTTTTTGTCGATTTTACTATTATTTTACAGGGAAGGATATTTTAATCCTTTCCCTCCTCTATTATTTTGAGTTAGTTAATAAAAATAATGCCGAAATTATATTTATTAATAGACTCAAATTTGACATCCAATTTGGTGTCATGTAATTATTTTATTATTTTATTTCAAATTTCTAACCTTTTTATGCAAGGTCGATTTATTTGACCTTGGCAAGGTATTTATTTGCTATTTTAAATTGTTTTAAATTTATTCTTAAGTTAATTTGTTATTCTTAAATTTTATTTAATTTCTTATTGGATTTTTATTTTAAAATTTTTAAGTCGTTTATTGAAAACATGTTATGCTGCTGAAATTTTCCTAGATTTCTAGGGTTTAATTTTACGATATTTTATTAACTTTTATTTTACCATTCCACTTTAATCTTGCATCCATCATACCATTATTTTCTTAATCTTCATTTCAATTTCATTTTTGTTTTGAGTTAGGGTTAGTTTTTGAATCAAATGAAATCCCCATCTCACCTCAGAAACTAGGGTTAGGATTAAAACCGTTCTAGCCCTAAAAGTGACACACTTCATGTTGCATACCCCCTAGACGACTATCATCATGCAGGGGACTGCATGGGACAACGTACCTCCCCAAATTTTGTTGACATTTTTACGCCTTATGCGTATTGCCACCGAGCACGTAGACCTGTGAGAGGGGGTTGCTAGGGATAGGTTGAGAAGTTTTTTTGTAATTCATGTCATGACCACATGGCAAATGTGGACATGACACGTGTGTTGTGTGTCATGACCACATGGGAAATGTGGGCATGACATTTGGTATCAGAGCCCAAGTTTAAACACTGGACTTGCTTAGGGCACATTATTATTTCTGCAACTTTGACTAACTAGTGGTTACCTCCTTTTTGTAGGATGCCTCCCTAATGAGTTCAGTGAGTGCAGTCCCACCACACTGCATCTGTCAAGGTGTACAGTGATTCTTCAGCTAAGGGAGAGGCACAGCTAGCCCCACAGGTACAGCAGGCACCACCAGCCCTACCTATAGCTGATAGTGGGCCACAGATATTACAGGTGTTACAGACAGTGTTAGATAGGCTTCCACCGGCTGTAGTTGAGCCACACATAGAGCCATGTGTTGAGTCCTATGAGGATCCGTAAGAGGAGCCATGCGTGGAACCACGAGCAGAGTCTCGTGTCAAGCCACATGTGGAGCCCCACGTTGAGCTACGAGGGGCACCACGTGTGGAGCCATATGTTGAGGTGCTAGAGATGACGACATAGGAGGTTGGATCAGCTGATAGGGCCCATAGCAGGAGCCCTCCACGTCATGCTAGGTGTGATGAGGCAGTATGAGTAGAGCACATTATTCACAGACCTTATGATTATTATGTAGATGAGCCTATCAGAGGGCACATAGACAGAGGACATCCCATTAGGGATTTGTTGAGGATGAACCCTCCTACTTTCATCAGGACCATAGAGGGAGTTGAGGCAAAGGCTTGGCTTATCAGCTTAGACAGATGCTTCATGTTGCATTTTTATGAGGGCAACACAAAGGCTCGTCTGGAAATACACCTGTTACGATATGCAACAGCTACCTAGTGGCACACTGAGGAGTGCAAGCGTCACCTATCATTAGACACTCTCACATGGGAGACCTTCATTGAGCACTTTATTGCGTGATACTTATTAGATCATTACATGCATCGTCGCATAGATGACATTCATGACCTTCAGCAGAGAGGACTTACGGTTGCTCGATATGAGGGTAGATTTACCAAGTTGTCTCGATATGTGGAGTATCTCCATGTCAAGAAACTCCTGGTTCATAAGTTTATCAGAGGACTGAACCACAACATAGCAGGGCCATTCGTATGGCAGACCCCCAGACTTTGAGTGATGCTACTAAGAAGGCATATATCATTGAGGAGATACAGGGACAAGGGCAAAGTTCACGCCCTCAATTTCAAGATCGTGGGTAGTAGTAGCATCAGTAGATTTTTTGCAGACCATCATAGCCACCTCATAGGGGAGGATTTAGTTTCGCACCCTTACCTCCTAGGCCCCCACAACAGCAATAGCCACAGCAACAATAGAGAGCCAGGACACAGTAGAGGGCACATGGGGGGCATAATAGAGGTTGGTAGTAGCAGGGCCTGCACAGAGATCAGAGGCAACAGGGACCACCTGCGGGACCCGCGAGGTCACAATAGTCATATAGGGGCTCACAGTGGCCCACTGGTAGATTAGGATAGCAGCAGTCGAGTAGGACTTAGACTAGATAGGTATAGGCTAGGGACCCATGTTATGTGTGTGGTGGAGCAGGACACCTAGCTAGAGAGTGTCCACAGGGTTTTACAGTAGGGGCAGCCTCGATCAAGAGGATCAGAGTAGACTGTTGGAGATGTAGGTAGGTCCCACCATATGTTCGCAACGATTAATAATCGCTAGGCTAATTTTTAGGTGTCAATGATTGAGACGTCAGGTATGATAGGGGGTATCCCCATTTCTATTCTCTTTGATTCTAATGACTCTTTCATATCTCCATCATTAGTGGAGCGTTGCAGGCTAGTGGCCTCTAGGTAGGGTGATAGGTGGGTGGTTGAGTTGGCCTTAGGGGCCAAGATGATAGTAGATGCCTTAGTCCATGACTATGAGATTTCTTTGGGACCCTTTGCCACAGTATGTGACCTTAGAGTTATGACATTAGGATCCTACGATGTGGTGTTGGGTATGGACTAGCTTGCAGCTCATCGAGCCAAGCTAGATTGTCGTCGAAAGGTGATTAGCTGGTTAGACGATCATGGTACATCAATTAAGATTGTGGGCATGCAGAAGCCCACAAAAGTGCATATGATATTTGCTCAGCAGCTTAAGCACTGCATGCGGAAGGGATGCCAGATGTTTTCCATCACAATGAGTGACAGATCAGATGACAAGCCTGAGGCATCTTTGGATGATCATCCCATCCTTAGAGAGTTTGCCGATGTATTTCCAGTAGAGTTACCGAGGATGCCACCCCATCATGAGGTAGGCTTTCACATTGACTTAGTGCCAGGTACTGAGCCAATGTCTCAAGCACCCTACAGGATGACCACACATGAGCTCACAAAGCTCAAGTTACAGCTAGAGGACTTGCTCAAGAAGGGGCACATCTGACTGAGCATTTCACCTTGGGGCGCTGCTGTCATCTTCGTGAAGAAGAAGGATGGGTCTCTTCGATTATGCATGGACTATAGGTAGTTGAATAAGGTGACGGTGAAGAATCGTTATCCTCTGCCCAGGATTGATGATCTCTTTGATTAGATGTAGGGAGCTAGGGTGTTCTCTAAGATTGACCTGAAGTCTGGTTATCATCAGTTATGTATCACAGAGGTAGACATCCATAAGATCACCTTCCAGACTCAATATGGCCACTATGAGTTCACTATGGTCCCCTTCGTCTTGACAAACACCCCTGCAGTGTTCATGAGTCTCATGAATGGGGTGTTCCATACCTACTTGGATCAGTTCATGATAATTTTCCTTAATGACATTTTGATCTATTCATGGACTAAGGAGGAGCATGAGGAGCACCTACGTCAGGTTCTACAATGTTTGAGGGAGTAGAATCTTTATGGGAACTTGGTAAAGTGTACATTTTTCAAGATAGAGGTACAGTACCTGGGGCATATCCTATCTGGTGATGGAATCTCAATAGATCCATCAAAGATCAGGGCTATCAGAGATTGGCCAGCACCCATCGGTGTGACAGAGGTCAGGAGTTTTATGGGGTTAGCTGGTTATTACTATCGCTTTGTTGAGGGTTTTTCTCAGATAGCGCACCCCATCACTTCCCTTCAGTAAAAAGGGAAGAGCTTTCTATGGACTGAGCAGTGTGAGAGGGCCTTCGGGGTCCTCAAGGAGCATCTCACCAGCACTCCCATTTTAGCAATTCCTGATCCTACATCAGATTTTATGGTTTGTACAAATGTATCACTTGAGGGATTGGGAGTCATACTTATGCAGGGTAGTAGAGCGATTGCGTATGAGTCACAAAAGCTCAAGACCCATGAGCTGAACTACCCCACTCATGACTTGGAATTAGTAGTATTGGTTCATGCTCTAGTTCATTGGAGACATTTCTTATTGGGTCGTCGCTTTGAGCTCCATTCAGATCACCATAGTCTTCAGTATATCTTTACACAGTTGAATCTGAATGCCCGTCAGCGGCATTGGATAGAGTTTCTTTGCGAGTATGACTTTGATGTCCACTACATCAAAGGGAAGAAGAACGTGGTTGCTGATGCATTAAGTCAGAGGTGCCATGAGCTCTTGACCTTGACTCTAAGTGTGGACTTGAGAGGATGCATTATTCAGCATCTGCCAAAGGATGAGTGGTTTCTTAAGGTGTAGTAGGAGATCAGTTCATAGAGGGCCCTTGTGGGCAAGTTTACAGGGTATTCACTTGAGGCAGATGGGTTACTTTGTCATCGACAGAGCATCTATGTACTCCGCGTAGGTGACCTACGTACTATAGTGTTATTAGAGGCTCATAGAGCACCATATGCAGCAAATCTTGGGGTGAAGAAGATGCATGCCGACCTATGACAACTGTACCATTGGGTGGGTATGAGATGGGATATTGTAGAGTTTGTTGCTCGATGCCTTGAGTACTAGAGGGTCAAGGCTGAGCATCAGCATCCAATGGGTCTTTTATACCCACACGAGATACCAAAGTAGAAATGGGACACCATTTCCATGGATTTTATTATTGGTCTTCCTATGTCTTCGCGTTGCCATGATGCCATCATGGTGGCAGTTGACAAGTTGACTAAGGTGGCACATTTCTCACCTGTACGCATGACGTACAATGCACCAGTAGTGGTGAGAGTATTCTTAGATGATATTGTGAGATTACATGGAGTACCTTGCTGCATCATTTTTGACAGAGATCCAGTGTTCACTTCAGCATTCTGGAGAGCCTTGCAGCAGGCGTTGGGCACACAGCTCAACTTTAGCTCCGCTTATCATCCCAAGACAGATGGACAGACAAAGTAGGTGAATCAGGTGTTGGAGGACATGCTTTGTATGTATGTTATGGACCATCAGTCTAGATGGGAGGAGTATCTGTATCTGGTTAAGTTTGCCTACAATAATGGGCATCACAACTCTTTGGGTATGCCTCCTTTTCAGGTTTTATATGACAAACCATGCAGGACACCATTGAGTTGGGATTGGATAGAGGACAGGGTTGCCATTGGTCTAGAGTTACTTCAGGATATGGTGCAGTAGGTGACACTGATTAGGCAGAGACTTCAGGAGGTATAGGATAGACAGAAGAAGTATGTCGATGCTAAGAGGATTGATCAGAGCTTCTCAGTGGGTGACAGGGTATTCCTTAGAGTGCAGACACACAAGAGTCCAATCTATTTTGGAAAGGGCTCTAAGCTCACACCATGGTTTGTAGGACCCTTTGAGATCTTGGAGGAGATAAGACTTGTTGCCTATTGTCTAGTGTTGCCACCTAGCCTATCATGTATCCATGATGTCTTTCATATTTCTGTATTGAGGTGATATATATCTGATTTATCTCACGTACTGGACTGGAGTGCTCTATAGGTAGAGGTATATGGGCAATTGGCTTTGGAGCCAATTCGCATATTGGCTCATTGGACACTAGGCCTTCGAGGTTGAGAGCTGGACCAGGTTAGGGTCTAGTGGGACCATTATGATGAGGTCACATCAACTTGGGAGGATGCAGCTATTTGAGGGCACTCTATCCTCACTTTTTTGATGACTTCCAGGAGGAAGTTTAGTCTTAGGGGGGGACGATGTGAGGCTGATTATTTTTCCTTCATTATTTTGATCGTTATGCATTTCAGTTGATGGAATTATCAGACTTTCAGAGACTATGTTTTCATTATATAGATTTGATTATATCTCTTGATTTTGGATATGACATTGATTAGACATTTGGTGATTTGATTTGATCATATTTTGATGCTATGTGGAGACTAGACATGCGAGATATATTAGATGATGTTTTGTGATGTGATTTTTAGTTATTTATGTGATGCTGATTATGTGACATTTGATAGAAAAATGCAATTTAATTCAGAATTATGTTATAGATGATTATTGTTGTATTCAATGGCATGAATTTAATTCTAGTTTTTTTAGCTATGATTATTCATGATATGATTGACACTTGATCGAGATGTGTAGGATTACATTCTCAGGCCATGGGTAATTGGAGGTAGAGTTCACACATATGTTATTCCCTATGAAACTGATCCATTCCCAAGAGGGATGAGGATCACATTTGAAATTGAGTGTTGATTTATGTGCTTGTTTAATTTTATCATTTTGGCATAGTACCCTTTGTTTAAATTAATTATATCATGTGTTGTATAATTTTTATTGATTTATACCACTTGGTATTGTTTTTTATTTTTGAGGCCATTTAAAGTGGATTTATGACTCCCTAGGTGAACCTTAGTGTCCCAAAATTTACCCTAGGTGGTTACCCATGGGTCTAGGGTCAATTTTGACTACCTAAACCTTGGGTTAACCCACTTTTGGTCAGTTTAAACTAAGGTTTAGACAAAGTGACGAAATTTGAATTAGATAAGGGTGGGAGATGAGTCACGCTTTGGGAAAGACTCATCTCCCTTCCCAATATTTGGGAATCCCTTCCCTAGGAGGACTTGGGAGGTCTCCAAGACTCCCAAGTGTGTGGGATCTTCCTCCAAGACTCTCACACATGTGTGAGAGCATTTTGGAGGGAGATGGATCTCTTAGAGAATAAGAGGATGCCATATGGCATTCCTTATCCTCATAGAGGCTTGATGGGGAATGCCACCTCACCACTTGTTCTCTCACACATGTGTTAGAGTACAAGTGGATAAGGTGAGGATTGAGATGGAATTGGAGGATGACACTTGTCACCCTCACACTTCCTCTCCCTTGCAAGTGGCATAGGAGGAGGAAGGAGAAGGTGACAAGTGTCACCTTCTCATTCCTCAAGGCCAAATTGGAAGGCCTATATTATCTCCTCTTGTTGAGGAGTGTGGGGTTCTTATATTTTGGAGATTTCTTTTCTATTTTGGGGATAGTTGTTGGGGAAGTTAGAGAGACTCTTGTAGATTGGAAGGTTTAGAGAGGCTTGGAGCTCATCACCAAATGTGCTTCCATTATTAGGGCTTTTGAAGGTAAGCCCTGTCTTATTCTTTACCCTTTCTTTTTAGTATTGATGTGGTTGTGGATTTTATTGTTTGTTGTTTCATGCTTTTTTTATGTGGGATGGGAATTTGGTGAGAGCACCTCCATTTGGAGGTAAGGCTCAACTTGTTTTGGGTAGGGGAAAGGAACCTCCTTGAGGTCACTCTCATATTGGTGTTATTTATTGCCTTGAGGGCTTCTTACTTGTTGTGGAGATTATTTGAAAGGTAAGAGTGCCATGAAAGTTTATTTTGAGATATTTTGGTTTTGGAGGTTTTGGCTTGAGGCCATGAGACTTGGTATTTTGGTATTTTGGTGTGGCCTTTGAAGTAGAGGGGTCCATTCCCTACCCCCATCAAACTCATTTTTATGAGTTGTGTTATATGTTTATCTTTGGGGTTGATTTTTGTGTTGATGTTGCTTTGATGTTTGTTGTGGTGTGTTTTGCAACCGTGTGGATCCCTACCTCCCTAACTCGGGGGTGACCCACTTGCAGGTCTACGGTAGGGAAGAGAGCATTTTGAAGTGGTTGGATTTTCCCTTGTTGTTGTGTTTTATTATTGGTACTTAAATGAAAGAAATGGAGCTTGATGAGAAGTCTATTTTTGTGTTGCTAGTCATTTGTTGTTGGCTATTTGAGCCGTGGCCTTTGTGGCCCTATTGTGAAATTTAGTATTGCAATGTAAACATTCTTTATAATTTATTAAAAAGTTGTTTATTCTCTAAGTTGTGGAGTTTGGTGTGTTTGAGGAATACATGAAAATTTATCCTTTTTACTGTCATGTTTTTCCTTACAAAAAATATATGAGTATTGTTAAATAAATTCTATTGCATATAAAAGAAAGAAAGAGAAATTATTAACATTAGTTTTCTGTTGTTGCATTGAAAGTTCACAATGCTAGTTGCTATTAGGAAGTTAAGCTGTTGGAAAAATTTAGATTAAAATGCATATTCTTCCTTATGTGAATCTTTCAAGAAAATATGGGTCATCTATGTATTTTTATCTTCCAAAAAACAATGCTACTGATTATTCATAATTGCAAAACTAAAAGTTAGTATTTCTATATTTAACCATTGTTTAGAGAAAATAAGTGCAAAGTGTATATATATATATATATATATTTATACATACATATATCTATATATATAAATATAAATACACCTGTTTGTTTTATTATTTTATGAATCTAGCTTGTTCTTTTTTTTTTATACTGTGTATATACAGAAATTTTGAAGAAACCTGAGAGGCTTAAAAATTGATGTATGTATTAAATATATATATACACACACTTTTTTTTAACAAAAGTGGCAAGCCACTGTAATTATATTAGATAATAAAAATAATTAAAATCCCTGGTTCAACAAGCATACTGGCAGGAAAGAACCAGGGGAAGAAAACCTCCAGTTGTAGCTCGAATTTACAAAAAAACATACAAAAAGCTCCATTCACTTCACAAAAATAGGAGTAAGATTTATAAAAAAATTTCTTCAAAATATTACATTTGAGCTAAGAAAGACAACTAAAAAACAAAGGCTCCACCAGAAAAAAGGGACAACAAAACTAGGATCCACCCCAACCGCCTATCATGGATTCACTGCAGCATTAAGGTCTTGAACAAGATAATTCAGTTCCCCCACAGCAATTTCTTTAATAGGTGAGCCTGGAGAAGGAGGAAGAAGAGGTTGAAACTGAAGTAAAAACAACAAAGCTTGGAATTTTTCATCCACTATGTTAGCAAAACTCTCACCAATCTCATTACCATGAGCATGAATAGAAAGATGCAGAAAATCTTCATTTTTGTTCAACAGAGAAGAACAAATAGCATTGAAAACACAAGTATGAATAGGGGAATGAAGAACTTAGCATTTAGTGAAAATTCCACCAATAAGAGCCTTCGACCTAAAGAGATCATAATTCTAGAAGGCTTCAACAACACTATCATCAGAAAAAAGGAAACGATGAACATACTTATCAATTAGCTGCTGAAGCAAACCAACATCCTGTGATAAATCCATTACATTAGAAACAAAATCCATGAAGATCTGAGAAGGATACAAGACTCGAACACGACCTTCAAGGATATCTCTACCCACAACATCTCTAATAGCCTCCTCCACCTCCGGGCTATCTATAACAAAAACAAACCGTAAACCATCTAAAGAAATAGAACCAATAAAGGCAGTCTCCCACTTTGAGACTGGAAAGAACAACCTGCGGTTAAGCTGAACTTCCATAGCAATCACATAGAGCAAGTAAAGTTAAAAAAGATGGTTAATCACAGAAGAAAATACAAATATATAACCAGGAAGGATCGAATAACAATAATTAGATAACATCACCTCCCATGTAGGAAATTAATGAAACTTGTTGCAAGTTGACTCTAAAGGAATAAAAGGACAGAGATACTTATGAAAGATATGATCAAATGGACAACTAAATTTGAAAACCAAAATGCTAAAACATGCGAAAATAATGACGTGTACAGAGAAAATAATGCCTTGATGCCACATACAAATGACCACACAAGTGAGAATTAAACCACACACCTTTGAGAATTAAGATGTATGATTTCCTCCAAATGTGGATACTTACCAAAAAAATCTGCATCAAAAGTGACTATTGGTGAATCTAGCTCAAACCCCAAATTAGCTAAGGCATCAGTAAGCTTATTACCTTCTCTAAGAGTATGGGAAATAATGAAACTCTTAAAAGATTCCAGAATATACCATGCCTCTTGTAGAAGATAATCAAGTTTCCAATTTTGTATATGATGCTTTTTCAATGCATTAATATCTATTAAAGAATCACCCTCAATATGGAGTCTAGGAATCTTAAGTCCATAAGCCAATCTTAGACCCTCAACAAGAGAAAGAATCTCAGCTTGATTATTAGTTCCATCAGAAACTTTACCAAAGAAGGCTTTAAAAACTTCTCCTTTCATATCTCTAAGAACCCCACCAATGGAAGAAGGGCCAGGGTTGCCGTGAGAGGCCCCATTGAAATTGAATTTAATATAATCTACAGAAGGAGGCAACCATGTAACTAAATTTCTATCTTGTTTAAATACTGCTTTTGAATTTATAATAGGGAAAGAACATAAAGTGGGCCACTTTTGCAAAATTAAATTATCCCAAGATGAGAAATGAAGATCAGAGGATTTTAAAGATTGAAGATAATTCAAGACGACCTTTGAAATAGACTTTTCAATTATAAGGGAGATGGCCTCGATATCCTTGCTTTCTTTTCTAAAGATCCTTCTATTCCTTTCAAGCCATATGCTCCAAATAACAATAGAAGGCACAACAAATCCTTGCTTTCTTTTCTAAAGATCCTTCTATTCCTTTCAAGCCATATGCTCCAAATAACAATAGAAGGTGCAACAATCCAAATAGAAGCAAAAGTAGAACCTTTAAATAAGATAGGCCAACCATAAAAAAGATCCAACAAAGAATTAGGAAGAGGAGAAAACTAACTTAATTTGAGGAAAAGCCAATTCCAACATGAGCAAGCAAAAGGACAAGAAATAAACAAATGATCTACCTCTTCTTCATAGCTACCACAAAAAACACAATTAAAGGAATCCGTAATCCCCAATCTAGCCAATCTCTAACCAGTTAGAATTTTATTCTTTAGAGCTAACCAAGCAAAAGCCCCTGCTTTTTGAAGACAAGCAACATTCCAACAAAGCAAATGTGGCCAATCAACAACAGACGAAGGATCTAAAGAGGATAAATATCTATATCCATCCCTGACAGAATAAGAACCATTATTGGAGAAGGACCAAAACAAAACATCTTCTTTTGGAAAAAAACAAACCCTTCTATTACTTAAAATATTGCCAAGGAGATTTTTCTGATTAGGAAAAGAACAATTTGAGAAGTCTTTCCAAGTGATATTGTAAAAAGATCCTACTTTAGAAATTGAAAGATAATCCCTAACTCTAACACCCCAGACTAAAGAAAGATAAACCTTAGCCTGATCTAAATCCTTAATCGAGGAAAGAGGAGAAAAACCATTCCAAGAATCTTCCCAGAAGAAGGCTTTAGAACCATTATAAATTTTCCAAGAGAGGTGAGGTAAGAGAACTTCTCTACAAGAGACTAGGAAATTCCAAATTGAAGATCCCTTAGGGGTGTTAGCAATTGTAAAAATCCTATTAGAAGCAAGAGAATACAGATATTTATATTGAAAGAATTTACACCATTTAAGACTAGGATTAGAAAACATCTTCCAAGCCAAATTAGCACCCAAGGCTTTATTTTGAATAGAAATGTTATGAATACCAGAACCACCAAGAATCTTAGGAATACATACCTTATGCCAAGCTACTAATGACACTTTGTGACCTTCATCTACAGAGCCCTTCCATAAAAAAGAATTCAAAGATTTATGAATCTTCTAAATAACACATTTGGGAATATTTAAAATAGCAAGCATATAAATAGGAACAACAATTAAAACAAATTTCAATAGAGTAATTCTTCCAAATAAAGTTAACCATCTAGCCTTCCAAAGTGCAATTCTATTATGAATAGAATGAGAAACCTTTGCCCAAAAAGACTTTTTTTGTGCACCCAAAAATAAAGGAATTCCCAAATAAAGACTTGGTAAACTTTCCAGTTTAACTTTAAGGATAGAAGCAATCCTGCTTTGCAAGGAAGGTCTAGTATTAAATATATATATATATATATATATATATATATATATACACACTTATATATATAAATATATATACATATAAACTAAAATTTATATTAAAAAAAACCACAGAGAAATAGTTTCAAATGCAAGGCGAATTGTATGTTATTCGTAGCAGCATTTTATGAAACAAATGTTTTACACAGAATAGGGAGGGGCTGTGGTGGGTGTTGCCCACCACAGTACCCACTGCCATCGCCATGGTTGTCTATAGAGGGTGTGGGGAGGGGGTCGAAACCCCCACCCACACCCAAGGGTGTGGGTGGGGGTTTCGATCCTGTCCCCACCAACAATACTTTTTATTAACTGTGCCCCACACAATCTTGTTCCACCGTTCACCATTTAAAGACTGCATCATAGCCTCTCCTTAGACCGCGCCCCTTCTGCCGCCTTCAACCCCTACACTCCACCCCTGCCATGGCCGCTGTCGACCCTTCATACTCTTCAAACCCTGTTGAAAATGCTTTAAAACATATACATTATATATTATTGATATATATATATATCAGTCTCTCTGTATTTAAAAAAAAAAAATTATATATACAGAATAAACAATAGATAAAGAAAAGTCTTAGAAATATTGAATGCAAACCTCCATGAGGAAATTTTAATGGCTTCCATGCCATTGTGAAAGATCTCCAACCTGCAACAAGAAGAAAACAAAACTAAGAAAACTAAAGGAGGCAAACAAATGTGTTAAGGTTTTCCTTAAGGAAATAATAAACTATGATTAGGGCAAACTCTTGTAGCATATAAAATTAGGGCTCCTCTATTTTTTGAAAACCAATTTTAATGAGAGGAGTTTGTGAGGGATTTGTTTTATTCCTTTATTTTAAAACTTCTATTTTGCCTTGCTTTTTTTTATCTCTTGTGCTCATTTAATTGATTTATAATTTAAATGGGTTTTGCATTTTTGTTTTATTGCCTTGTGAATTAAATTTTAATATGGAGGGATTGAATTTTGTTAGATGGGAAGTGTGTTCTCTTTTAATTTAAATTTCATTTTAGTTAGGGAATTTACTTCATTCCCTAGCGTGATTTTATTATTTTATCTTTTTGTCGATTTTACTACTATTTTACAGGGAAGGATATTTTAATCCTTTCCCTCCTCTATTATTCTGAGTTAGTTAATAAATACTAGCATACCTATATTTTTAAAAAATATATCTAAAGTATGCCAAGAGATATCCTTCTCAAGGTGCCTATTCCACCTTTGTGAGGTATATTGATTAAAAATAGGCGCCTTGAGAAGGATATATCTCGGCGTACTTTAGATATATTTTTTTAAATATAGGTATGCTAGTAGCATCCACAGCGGCAAGCCCAATTCTAACTATATTATATAATTATAAGAAATTATTATAATTATATAATATAATATTATAATATAGATTAAATATATTATTTATAATATATTATATAAATATTTATATTTATTATATAATATATTATTATAATTATAATATGTATTAATTAATATTATAATTAGGGTTAGAGTTCTAATCCTAACTCTAGCCCTAACCCTAAAACTCTAATGCTTACCCTAATTTAGTAACCCTAATTCTATTTCTAATCCTAACCCTAACCCTAACCCCAACCCTGATTATAACCCTAATCAAACGTAATCCTAACCCTAACCCTAACCCTAACCTTAATTCTAATCATAATCCTAAATATCGTCGTAAGTTCCCTAACCTTTATTATAACTCTAACCCTATTTTTGACCCTAATTCTCATTCTAATTGTCACCCTTTTTTAAACTATAACCCAAATTCTAATTATAATTCTAACCTTAATCCTAACCCTAATTCTATCTGTAATTCCAATCCTAACCCTAATTATAACCCTAATCATAACCCTAGTCTAGTTGTAACCCTAACTCTAGCACTAACCCTAACCCTAATTTTAACTCTAATGCTTACCCTAATTTAGTAACCCTAATTCTAATTCTAACCCTAACGTCAACTCTTACCCTAAGCTTGATCCTAATTGAAACCCTAACCCTAACCTTAATACTAAACTTAACCCTAATTGTAACCTTGACCCTAATTCTAATTTTAACATTAACCTTAATTATAGTCATAACCCTAATTCTAACCCTGATCCAAATCCCAACCCTAACCCTAACCCTAACCCTAATCCTAATTTTAACCCTAACCGTAATTCTAACACTAATTCTTACTCAATCCCTAACCCTAATTCTAACTGTAACCCTAACCCTAAAATTTAGGCCAATACTAACCCTAATTTTAACCCTAACCCTAATTCTAATCATAGTTCTAACCCTATTCCTAACATAACCCTAACTCTAGACCCTAATTGTAATAATGTGTAACCCTAATTCTAAATTGAACCTTAATTCCAACTGTAATTATAATCCTAACCCCAATTATGATTCTACCATAACTATAATTATAATTTTAAATCTAACAATAATCATAATTCTAACCCTTACCTTAATCCTAATTCTAACTATGATTTTAACCCTAACCCAAATTCTAACCCTAACTCTAGCCATAACCATAACCCTAACTGTAACTATAATGCTTACCATAACTCTAATTCTTACCCTAATTCTAATAGGAACCCTAATCATAACTCTAACCCTAACGGCAACTCTAATCATATCCACGATTCTACCCTAACTATAACCCTAATTTTAAATATAACAATAACAGTAATCCTAACCCTTACCTTCATCCTAATTCTAACTATTATTTTAACTCTAACCCGAATTCTAACCCTAACTCTAGCCCTAACCCTAACCCTAATTGTAACTCTAATGCTTACCCTAATTTAGTAACCCCAATTCTAGCTCTAACCCTAACCTCAATTCCAACTCTAAGCCTAATTATAACCCTAACTTGATTCGAACATTAACCCTAATTCTAACCCTAACCCTTACCCTAATGGTAACCCTAACCCTACACACGTTAATAATTATAATCCTAACTCTAATTTGCTAAGTCTAAACATTTTTCAATTGTAATTCTAATAGTAATCCCCCTTAATTATAACTCTAATTCTAATAGGAACCCTAATCCTAACTCTAACCCTAACCCTAATTCTAATCATAACCCTGATTCTACCCTAACTATAACCCTAATTTTAAATCTAACAATAACCATAACTCTAACCCTTACCTTAATCATAATTCTAACTATGATTTTAATGCTAACACTAACCTGAATTGTAACCTTAATCCTAGCCCTAACCCTAACCCTAATTGTAATTCTAATGCTTACCCTAATTCTAATTATAATTCTAAACCTTATCCTAACTATAATTCTAATTGTAATTCCAACCCCAAATCTAATTATAACCCTAACCCTAATTCTAACCCTAACCCTAACCCTTATTATAACCCTAAACATAGCTTTAATTTTAACCCTAAGCTTGATCCTAATTCTTACCGCAATTCTAATAGTAACCCACCTTAAATCTAACCGTGATTGTAAATCTAACTTTAATTCTAATGTCATACACACCTTAATTCTAACCCTAATTGTAATAACAACTATAATCCTAACTCTAACCCTAACCCTAATTGTAATAACAACTGTAATCGTAACTCTAACCCTAACCCTAACCCTAATTCTAATCCTAACCCTGATTCTACCCTAACTATAGTTTCCTATATTAACCCTAACTATAACCCTAATTCTAACACTTACCTTAATCCTAATTCTAACCCTAAATCTAGCCCTAACCGTAACCCTAAAGTTCTGTAACTCTAATGCTTACCCTAATTCAGTAACCCTAATTCTAACTCTAACCCTAACCTCAATTATAACTATAACTGTAATTATAACACTAAACATGACTCCAATTCTAATCCTAACCCTGATTTCAATCGTAATTCTAACCCTAATCCTTATTCTAACACTAACCCTAATTTTAATCCTAATTCTAATTCTTACCCAAACCCTAATTCTAATCTTAATTTTAATTCTAACCATACTTAAAACCCTAATTATATACCTAATTGCAACCCTAATCCTAAACCTGATTCTAAATATAACTCTAATACTAACACTAAATGAAACCCCAATCAAACCCTAACCCTAATTCTAACCTTAACTGTAAACCTATTTCTAACCCTAACCCTACTTTTAACTCTAACACTAATTTTAATATTCACTTGAACCTGAACCCTAACCCTAATTTAAAACTTATAAATTTCTTAACTCTTGTCCATTTCTTTCCCACCATGAGCTGACTTGGTGCCCATTTTGTATGATTTATCACTTTTAGAGTCTTAGATATGTCATTTCTGATGGCATAATCATATTTTATATCTAAATTTGAGGGATTGTAAATTCTTACTTATCATTATTCCATTATTATATCTTTTCTTTTAGAGTTTTGTGCTTTGTTGAGATCTATCCTTTACCCACCATAGTCGCCCTTGCCAATCCCATTAGGTTTCCAATTTCATATCTAATATACCACTAATTCTTACCCTAACCCTAGTTCTAACATTGGAGTTAGTATTAGGGTTAGGGTTAAAATTATGGTTAGGGTTAGGGTTGGGTCATTTGAAATGCTTTCGTTGGTGCAATATTAATTCCAAAATTTATATTAATGTATAAAACCATTTGGTATGGAGTAACTGTTTAAAGACATCATTTGACATCATAAGACAAACATATAATATCTTTCAAAGATGGAAATCCCAATGTAAAATTTTAATATCAACATTCAATAATCTAAAACCAAAAATATTATGCCAAACGAGTACAAGGCTTCTTAGAAGGAGGAAATACAAAAGTATAGTGGTCTGGATCTAGCCATTGATCAAAATAATTGAACAGAGTGCTTTGTTCTTGTGGTTTAATGAAATCCTTGAGCTTAGTAGTTTGGAAAAGATGTGGGTGTTTGTTTTTCTCTTTTGTGACCTTCAACATCCTCTCTAGGCCTTTAAGGCAAGTTTGTGTAAGGCCTTTGTTGATAGTTGTAATCATATTAGTAAGGAGATTTATACAATCAAGATGGACAAAGTATTCCAGTTGCTCATCACTGCCACCTATAATACCAGTAACAATAGCATAAATTGCTTCTTCCTTTATACAATCTATTGCCTCTGCAAGGAGCCCCACATGTGCAAAAATTACCCCGTCTTTATTTCATCTTGGGTGAGTGTTGTGATATTGGAAATGAACCTACAAATCTCCATATGAAGCTGTCTCATTATGTTCAAATCTCTCTTGTCACCACTTGAAATGATTACCACAGTACGTAATAGTACTCTGTCATTCACAATCTCTTTATGATTCCCATACTCTACAATGTTGGCCATAGTTTCCATGACAAAAAGTAGTATATGAGGAGATTCATGAAAGAGAAGTTGAATGAGGCATGGAAAAATATTATTTCTAATGATAAATTCAAGACTGTCACCTTCTTCAGAAAAATATAAAATTATCTCGCAACTAAGCTTTAGCACTTGAAGGTCTTCCCCTATTTCAAGAAGGGGCTTCACAATTATAAAAGCAATACCTGTGTGATTAGGTTTGCAATGAACAATGTATACGATTGCTTTTAGGGCAAGCCAAAAGAGCTTAAAAGGACCTTTAGGACGATAGAAGAAAGGCAACAAATCAAAAATAATATCATGAGGGATGGCTTCAAAGTCGTGGGAGTGAAAAGCATGGTCTGCAAGAATGGCTAAGGCATGAAGTGCCTCTTCTTGCACTTCTTCACTGGGGGAAGTCAAAAGGTTTCTTGAAAAAGGAACTTGCTCCACACCGTCTCTCATCCTTAGCTCTACCATTTTAGTAGAAACACCCTGATCCTGACAATATAATGTCAATGGGTTAGAAATATCCATTAAGATAGATATATTTAATCAATTTGTAATGCACAATATAATTGTAAAATAAGTTAAAGTCCTAATTCAAAATAACTCTACAAAAATGATGAACATACAATGTATATTTAATACTACATATGCATTCTATGACATTAAGTTAAGGTTCACTACTATTAACCCAATAATATAAAACTAACATTAGATTAGAATATTAAAACAAATCCCAACCGATTATTTAAAAAACTTCAAAAAAATAAAAATTTAATATTGTGGATACAATTTTATAATGTTCTTTTTCTAATTGTTTCAATTTGGACTAATCTTTTTTAATAATTCTTATGAGTAAACTTGAAAGAGTAATTTTTTCAACAATTCCTCACTCAAATATTGTGGATACAATTTTATAATGTTTTTTTTTTCTAATTGTTTTAATTTAGACTAATCTTTTTTAATAATTCTTATGTTTTAGGGAGGAATAAACTCTTTTATATGTTCCCTATTTTTAAGAAAGAATAATTTTTTTAAGAATAAACTCTTTAACAATTCCCTATTTTTTAAGAAAGAGTAATTTTTTTAACAATTCCTCACTCAACTAATACTACTCTTGTAACCTAATATAAAGAAGAGAGGAATAAACTCTTTTATATGTCCCCTATTTTTAAGAGAGAATAATTTTTTTAAGAATAAACTCTAACAATTCCCTATTTTTTAAGAAAAAGTAATTTTTTTAACAATTCCTCACTCAACTAATACTACTCTTGTAACCTATATAAAGAATGGAAAGTAAATAAACTTTATTAGATGAATATTCAATTCTATTCACTAAGTTAATTAATTAGTGTATAAAAGATAATACTTTTAGATTTTTTTCTAGACATGTTTTTAAAATTAAACAACATTTTTTTTAAAAT
This sequence comes from Cunninghamia lanceolata, assembly GCA_027924645.1. NCBI lineage: Eukaryota > Viridiplantae > Streptophyta > Pinopsida > Cupressales > Cupressaceae > Cunninghamia > Cunninghamia lanceolata. The sequence goes on along the minus strand of BSBN01000650.1, from coordinate 1,594,522 downwards.
ATAATGAGACATAAATGAAGTTTTTTTCTAAAATAAATAAAATATACCTTAGATAATTTTAGGAAAAATATATTTAATTATGAGGACTTAAATGAAGTCCTATAAAAAGAGATTATGACTCACCATTTAAAAACATATATTTTATTAGATAGAAACCACAATTTAAAAAAGACACTCTAACAATAAAATTGAACAACTAAAACATAGGATTTATTGGGCTCTTAAAATAGAAAAGTATATTATCTTACTAAATAATTTAGATATATTATAACTATGCTATAAGATTAAAACTTTATGTGTACTTTATATATATTATATAAAGATGCATTTCATTTAAAATATTGGCTTGAGCAACTCCGTTTAAAAAAAAGATTTAATTTTTAAATAATATATGTATTAAAGTAATCTTAGATTTTGATTTTTAAATTTAAGTTAACATCATATAAAATTAAATTAGGCTATAATTTAGGAGGTGGTAGATAATCTTAGATTAAATGATTTTTAAATTTAAGTTAACATCATATAAATTTAAATTGGGCTATAATTTAGGAGGTGGTAGAGTACTAATTTTAGAAAAATATTAAAACTTGCCAAATGACAAAAGGCATATAAAAAACATTCACTTTGTTTGAAATAATTAAAATATAAAAGTTACAAATAATAAATCCCCTACTTAAAAACTAACCTAATAATTTTATTATGCACTTCATAAATTTAAATAAACATGATCATATTTTAAAACTAATAATAAAACAATCTCTTACTAAAAACTAACTCAAGTTAGCTACAAATAATAAATAAAGCAATAATTATTTTTCTTATTTTGAAAACATGTAATCATTTAAAACTTAAAATACAATTCATTCACATAAAATTATTCATTTAACTTTCTTAATTTTAGTTTATTTTATTGTATGATAAAAAATCTAGAGGAGACTTTGTGGAAGAAGCCATAGTCCACCTTCATGCCTGTGAAGTAATTTCTCTTTGTTTGCTTTTATTTGGTTTGCAATTTTAATTATTTATTATGCGTGTGAGTTAATTTCTCTCAGAATTTCTAATAAATTTATTTTCTCCAAGTTCAGATCTGATTATAATGTGAACTGCATGTTGCAGGAGGGAGGTTAAAAAAACCCTCTGTGAAAAAATCACAGGCATGCACATGCATCCAGAGAAAGCAAAGCAAAATAAATGCATCCAAGAAAGAAAGCAAAATAAAATCACATGCATGCACATGCATCCAGAGAAAGGAAAGAAAATAAATGCATCCAGAGAAAGAAAACAAAATAGATTTTGTTTTATTTTATTGTCTGTGTTTAAACCTAGGATAAGTTGTAAGGTTTCTACAGCTAATATCTTAGCCTTTCATAAGTCATATCTAAATACTTATATTCTTAAATTTAAAATAAAAAAAATTAAATTATTGTATTGAAAAATTTAATAAATCAAATTTAACACCAATTAATAATTATCAATAAAATCTTATATAAATCTTTAATTTAATCTTTTTTAAATCCTTACTGTAATAAAAGACAAATTTTTAAATTTAATTAAACAATCATCACAATAATTTAAAACATAAAACTAAATGTATTTTTAAATTAAATAAATTAATACATGTCCTAAGTTTAATTAGCTAAATTATAGTGAATCTAAAGTACAAATTTTAAAGTTTCTTTTTTAGTTTTAAATCTTACCAAAATTAATTAGATCCATAAAAAAAGAACTTTATTGTTTTTACAATAACTCAACTACCCCAACCCCATTGTACACAAATCAAAATCATATTTACTCAACTTTTGCTATGAAGCTCACTTGAATTTTTGGCTAAGATGTATGGATAATCTACTATTTTAAGTCTTTGGTGTGGGTTTAACCCCAAATAAAATATTCATTGCTAAACGGAACAGCAAGCTTGTCTTACGGAACTGCAACAAACTTAGGTATATTCAATCCATGTTCCTTAGATATGTGAAGCTAAAGTAAAAATATCAATAAATTTTAAAACTGTAATAGGCTAACCTTCAATTCCTGGAAAGTGATTCCACACTCTCTTTCAGCACTCCCTTTCAGGTCACCTCAAATCCTGCAATTTGATATTAAAAAAACTTAAGGAGGCAATATAAATAGAGATAATGTCTATTTGTTGTAACGTTTCTTTCTTTGATTTTAGTGGATAGTGATGGCTTCTTTGAAACTGCCATCCATCAGGTTTGCATTTTATTTTATTTTATTTTTTATTCCATTCACCTTCTCTTTTTTATTTATTTATTTATTTTTTTATATCTTTCAGCTCCCATGCCCATGTTTTTCTATTTTTCTATCCATTTCACTTCCACGAATTTATTTATTCATTTTATGAATTTAATTTACATGGAATCTAAATCTTTCAGCCCTTGCTGTGAGTGTAGAACACCTCTCCGCGTAATAATGCCAAAATTATATTTATTAACATACTCAAATTTGACATCCAATTTGGCGTCATGTAATTATTTTATTATTTTATTTCGAATTTCTAACCTTTTTATGCAAGCTTGATTTATTTGACCTTGGCAAGGTATTTATTTGCTATTTTAAATTGTTTTAAATTTATTCTTAAGTTAATTTGTTATTCTTAAATTTTATTTAATTTCTTACTGGAGTTTTATTTTAAAAATTTTAAGTCGTTTATTGAAAACGCATTATGCTACTGAAATTTTCCTAGATTTCTAGGGTTTAATTTTATGATATTTTATTAACTTTTATTTTACCATTCCACTTTAATCTTGCATCCATCATACCATTTTTTTCTTAATCTTCATTTTGATTCCATTTTTGTTCTGAGATAGGGTTAGTTTTTGAATAAGATGAAATCCCCTTCTCACCTAGGAAACTAGGGTTAGGATAAAACTGTTCTAACCCTAAAAGTGACACACTTCATGTTGCATACCCCCTAGACGGCTATCATCATGCAGGACTGCGTGGGACAAAGCACCTCCCTGATGTTGACATTTTTATGCCTTATGTGTATTGCCATCGAGCATGCAAACGCGTGGGAGGGGGTTCCTAGGGATAGGTTGAAAAGTTTTTTCATAATTTGTATCATGACCACATGGCAAATGTAGACATGATACGTGTGTTGTGTGTCGTGACCGCATGGGAAATGTGGGCATGACATATATATCCATTTTGGAGATTTTACATCTATCTCCATCTCACAAAGTCATCCTAGAAAAGGCTCTCTTGGAAACTACCATGCCAAACAATCTAGCCCAAGAACAATTTCAGGCCATGGTGGGTCACCTAACTACACCCCATTTCTTATCTTTCATAGAAAAAGATGATATGTCAATCACCCAACTACACAATGCATCCCTCCATATTGCAGCCTTCATCCATAAACATAAAATAAAATGGGTCCTAATAGATGGATGGGCAGGTTTAAATATCTACACATTAAAACTAATCCTTACATTAGTATTTTCAAAGAATGTCATTGATCCTAAGAAGAAAATTACAATCAAGGCATATGATGAAGAAGAAAGAACATCAAAAGGTATTATGGTCTTACCGATACAGATTGGGCCAGTGAAGAAAGATGTAGTTTGCCAAGTGCTAGACATGGAACTAGCATACAATATTCTTCTTGGTCGACCTTGGATACATGCGATGAAGGCCATGCCATCCACTTACCATAAGTGTATCAAGTTTCCTCATAATGGCCAAGAAATCACTATCTAAGGTGATCCTGATCCATTCCAATATTACAATTCCATCCAATCCAAGCCCAAAATAGTAATCCCCACCAACCATGCAGCTTCCTCCTCTTCATCTTGTGTTGACCCAGCCCCACTACCTTCTACATTTAAGACATCTGAACTCAAAATCAAGCTCAAAGACAAGGGTGTAGGAGAGTATACCATAGAGTAGACCTTCTATCTAGCACAACTACCCATATCTCCCAAGTCCTATAGAAAACCATCCATGAACAAACACAAGCCATTGGAGACTCCTAAAGGTTCTTTTGTCAAATGGGGAAACCTATTAGATGAGAGTGATGAGAAGGATATTCTACAATGACTATATAAAGATGAAGATAGTGAACCCAAACCACAAGACCATCAACCTGAATTGCAAACCGAGCAATATGGTCAAGCATTCTCTATCTTACTTAGGATGGGATATGATGGTCATGGTCCCATAGGATTAAGATAAGAAGGTATCATTGAACCTATCCAACCTTCTTCTTTAATAGCCCAAGACACTACAGGGCTAGGGTACAAAGGCAAGGAAAAGATCAAAGGCCAAGAAAAGCATAAAGGAAAAGGAAGAGAAGTAGCTTCTACTAACTTAGTAGAGTAGATTCACTGATTACAAGAAGGGAGTGAGATAGACTCAAATGAATATGAATGGGATAGTCTTTCTAAACTATCTTGTGAAGACAAGTGTGTTGATGTGGTTCAACAATATACCTCAACCCATACAACTCATGAGGGACAAAGCTCTAGGTCTAGACCTCTAGAGTTCAAGCCACAAAATATTGAAAGTGAGTTTTGTGAGGAAGGTATGATGTCACACTTGGGTAAAATGTCACACTTTCAGCCGACTTATCAGCACAAGTGAATTTAAGTATTTCTAACTAAAAATCAATTTTGGTCAAACATATGATCTTGTAAGATTCATTCTAGCTAAGTTAGATATGTCCACAACTTTTCCAACTAAAATTGTTGGCTAAATGCATATGTAGCACTACTATGAGGCCAATTTACCAAAAAAAAAACTATTTGAAAAACTTGATATTTCAACAACTTTTAGTCGTGTAAATAACATTTTTTAAAAAATATAAAAATACCCTTTTGTAGATCTACAAGTTTAGTTTTCAAATATATATATAGTTTAGTTATTATTTATACTTTCCTTTCTATTTTTACTAAAAGTGGGTTATCACCACAAAACATTAGGTCGATTACCATGTCAAGGAAAAATAGTAAAACTTATTAAAAAAATTTGAAAAAAATATGATGCACTAGATAAAAGAATCTATATCAATATGGTATAATTTTTTTTCTATTTTAGATAAATAGTTAATATGAAAGTTGACGTCGAATGCAAACAACTACGTTTTAATACATGCACATTTTATTATTTATTTAAAAATATATATATTTATCAAAATTGGAAAAAAATATATACATGCACTAAAGTTTCAAGTTATAAATACACGCAAAAAATTGAAGAAAAAAAAATTTACTATATAAAGATTGACGTCTCATGTAACTTCATTTTTCAACATTTTATTAGCAACTAAATTATAGTATCAATTTATTAAAAACTATATTCAAATAATTTTTTATATTTAAAAAATAAATAAAAACATAAAATATACTAAAAAAATATATTTTATTAGTTTACATCATTTCAAAATTTAAAACATATATGTCATTTTTTAATGATTCAAGTTTAAAAGTTAGATCAACGTTGGTCATTTCCTTTATAAAAGTGTGACACAACTTTGATTCTTTTCATACTTGACAGATCAGCTTGAGGAGAGTACTATCATAGACTTTGTAAATACTTCCTCTAACCTAGACAACTCCCCCATCTTGACCATCACTAGCCTCGAATCGGACCAACCTGATGACTCATTACCATTAGTGCATCCCGAGCTTATAGACTGGGATTTACAAGAACCCCTTGAGCTACATACTTTCCAAAATGACGATGCTATCATAGATTATCTAGAACTAATGGACCATTTACCCATAAGGGATGACAAATCTGGCTTTGCTATAGAACTCAATGACAAGGCTTATTTTGGAATGTAAAGATAAAGGTTAGATCTAATGGTGAAAATTGCTCTGCGACAGTGTTAGATCGTAAAAAAAGTAAAAAAATAAAAGACAAATCCAATGGTGAAAACCTCCTTGAGGTGCCAAAGGATGAAAGGCTTGACACTCTCCCCACTCTCACACATCAGGAGAGGTACTCAATTTTGATAGAACCAGTAGAACCTGTCAGCATTGGCATAGAAGACAATCCAAGGATAATCCATATGGAAGAATCTTTATCTAAACATGAAAAGCCAAAATTCATCAACTTCTTCAAGCAACGACAGATTAACTTTTCTTGGTCCTATGTAGATATGCCTGGACTTGATCCTAATCTCATAATGCATCATTTATCATTAGCTCTGGGAGCTAAACCAGTCAAACAAAAAATTATGGAAGATGCATCTGCATATCGCATTGCTAGTAAAAGAAGAATTGAAGAAGCTACTAGATGTTGGATTTATCAGACTAATTGACTATCTAAAATAGATTTCAAATATTTTTCCAATCTCAAAACCAGATGGAAGGATCAAAATTTGTAATGATTTCAGAGATTTGAATAAATCTTGTCCAAAGGATGACTTCCCTTTGCCCAACATTGACATCATTGTAGATCTAACAAAAGGGCACACCATTTTGTCACAAATAGATAGATTTTTTGGCTATACTAAAATCAAAATAGCACTGAAAGATCAATACAAGTCCACATTCACATGTTTGTGGGGTACCTATTGTTGGTGCATCATGCCATTTGGACTGAAAAATGTAAGGGCAACATATTAAAGAGCCATGACTATAATCTTTCATGACATGATGCACACCATCATGGAAGACTATGTAGATGATAATCTAGCCAAGTCACTCACAAGAGGACACCTGCAGGTCTTAGACAAAATCTTTTAGAGATTAAAGCAATTCAACGTATGCTTAAATCCAAAGAAGTGTATTTTTAGAGTCACATCCAACAAACTTCTAGGATATATAGTGTTAGGTAGGGGAATTTAGGTGGACCTGGCCAAAGTAAAAGAAATCATGGACATGCCACCACCCAAGAATCTCAGTCAGCTAAGGTCATTACAAGGCAAGCTACAATCCATCCGATAGTTTATCTCTTAACTAGCTAACAAATGTCATCCGTTCACACATCTCCTATAGAAGAACATTCCTTTCAAATGGGATGACTCATGTGAACAAGTCTTTCAACAACTCAAAGTGTATTTAATGAATCGACCAATCTTGATGCCACCCATCTAGGGTAAACCACTTCTACTTTATATTTTAGCTATGCCAACTACTCTAGGAGCTTTATTGGCACAATAGAACTATGAAGGAAAAGAGCAAGCTATTTACTACATTAGTCAGACACTGGTAGGATATGAGCTTCAATATACACCCATAGAATGGGCATGTCTTGTAGTAGTTTTTGCATCACAAAAGCTAAGGCACTATATGCTCACTCATTCCATCAAATTGGTAGCCAAGATAGATCCATTTAAGTACTTACTTAGCAAGGCTATTCTAATAGGCAGGTTATCCAAGTGGGTGATGATACTCAATGAGTTTGATATTAAGTATGTAGACAAACAAGCTATAAAAGGTCAAGTGATTGTAGATCAGTTGGAAGATGTACCATTGATAGATGAGAATTCATTAAGCTTCAATTTTCTAGATGAATCCACCTTTAACATCACAACCCAAGCATGGAAACTCTATTTTGATGGATCATACACTCAACATGGGTCTAGAGTAAATATCTTGTTGGTCACACCTCATGGAGACACAATTCCAAAGTCATATAGACTACTCTTTCCATGTACCAATAATGTGACAGCATACAAAGCACCGGTCATTGACATCAAAATGGAAATAAAATGAAAAGTTAGAGAACTTCATGTGTATGGAGATTCACAACTTGTCATCAACCAAGTGAATGATGACTATGAAACCAAGGATGAGAAGTTAATACTGTACAAGCGTATGGTAGATGACTTCAAAGAACACTTTCTTGTGATTTCTTTTGAGCAGATACCCAAACTGGAGAACAAAGCAGCATACACCATGGAAACCATTGCATCTCTCCTTGACATACCTAAAAACTAGTCACAGTACAAATTCTTGGTGGAGCCAGTATCCCATCCTGCCTATGACACCCCTGAAACCAATATCATATGCCACATAGTAGGATCTAATTCTCCCTTGTACGGAAAAGTATATACATATCTGAAGGAGAACACCCTACCACTCGATCTATCTAATAAACAAAAAAGAACCTTCATCTAACAAGCCTCCCACTATACCATAATCACTAATACCCTGTATCGTCAAGGTCTAGATGGTACTCTCCTTAGGTGTCTTGACAGTGAGGAATATGAAACTGCCCTAAGTGAATTTTATGAAGGTATATGCAGAACCTACTCTAGTAGTCCTACTTTGGCTAAGAAACTCATACGTATGGGATACTATTGGCCAACTATGGAAAGGGACTCCTATCATTTTGTGAAAAGGTGTAAGAAATGACAAATTCATGGGAACCTAATACATGCACCAACACAAGAGCTGCAGCCTTTAACGACACCTTAGCCTTTCTATCAATGGGGACTTGACTTAGTGGGCAAGATACAACCCCCATTATCTAAAGGCCATAAATTCATAATCACCACCACTGAGTACTCATGAAGTGGATTGAAGTCATACCCCTAGCCAATGTCACAAGTGTAAACAAATCACCTCATTCATCCTAAATTACATCATTTGCCGCTATGGCATTTTCCTATCCATTATCACTAATAATGGAAGACCCTTTAAGAATTAGGATATAAAAGATCTCTGTGACAAATTCCACATCCAACACCATTTTTCCACTCTATATTACCCCTAAGGAAATGGTCAGGTAGAGGCATCTTATAAAACCATCTTTAAAATCCTAAAGAAAATTGTCAATGATGACGGCTATGATTGGCATATCCAACTGAATCCCACTCTGTGGGCCTACCGTACAAGTATCCACACTCCCACAAGTGCGACACCATATTCCCTAGTCTATGGCTCTGAAGCCATCTTTCCCATTGAAATCAAGTTACCATCTTTGCAAGTATCGCTAAAAGGCCTAATATCAAATGAAGAATACTGGGTTTCTAGACTTCAGGAGTTAGAGTTGCTAGAGGAAAAAAGAGAACATGCCTTTAACCATCTAAACGCCTATCAGAAAAGGATGTCACAAAGTTACAACCATAGAGTCAAACCCTGAGTCTTTCAAGTTGGTGACCTAGTCATCAAGGAAAAGCCTAGAAATCAACAGGACAGGGAGAAGAAAGGCAAGTTTGAACTGAACTAGCTTGGTCCATACGTAATCATTGCTACCTATGGATCAGAAGCTTACCAATTAGCAGCATTAGAAGGTGAACTATTTGATGATCCCATCACCCAAAGGTATCTTCGTAATTTCTACACATAAACCCCAATGTAAGGGACGTAAAAAAAATCATGTAAATAAAAGCAAGTAGTGAAAACTTAAAAATAGGCACTATTTGTGATAAACCGTTTTCTCCATCTTTTAGGATTTTAGTCCTCATCCATCTTTTATTACTACCTCCATCACAGCACACCAAGATACTTACCATGGCTTGTTGTTCACTCACCCTTATCACCTTGTCACGTCAGGTAGTCCATCCAATCCTTCATCCATCTTGTTATCCATTGTGACCCTATCATTAGTGCCATTGTCAAACTATGTCACCTCTAAGCTATCACGTAGGTAAGGCCATCTTTGATGAGCCCCTGAGGCTTTCCATCCATTCCATCCCTTATCACCCAACCTTTTATATATCCAATTCCACCTAATTCTCACAATCTAGGTCTTAGGTCCACATAGTCCACACCTCGAACTATGTTGCCTCTGCATTGTCACATAGGCAAGGCCATCATTGATGAGCCCTCAAGGCACTAGGTCTGTCCTTTAGGGCCCATCATATCAAATTTACCATCCATTCAACCCACATGTTTCATCCATAATAAATCGATCCTTTACTTGACTTGGGGCAAAATCCTCGACCTAGTTGGGAATTGGATTCTTGAGTGTCACAAAATCTTAGAGGATAACAAACTAGATCATGATATTATCTCTAGACAACACGCAGCATTACAAACAAACCTTTTCAGCAAAACACTTGACGCACAACATTAACCTATATCAAACAACAATGTGCCCAACCTATCAAGATGATTATATTAGTCTTCAAGGCAAGGAAACACCTCTATGTCAAGAAGATTGGATGGTTGTTATAGGTTTAAGTCTTAGGTCTTGATTTTTGTTATCATGTCTCTTATGCTACTCAAGGATGTCCAAAAACTAGAGGATCTATGATGGGGGTATGATTATTTTCATTTGTTTGTTGTTTATGGATTAATCTTTAGTAATGTGATGACTTGTCTAATGACATGATCAACAAAAGATCATCGAGGACATTATGAGTCTAAGCATGAAAAAGTGCAATCCTTGTCTATTGATACATGCAAGAAATACTCATGTCATCTAGGTTCAATTTTTCCTAGATGCTTGTCTTAACTTGATAAATCAAAATCCATGTAAGAGGTACTCAAGTCATCATGTTTTAATTATACCTAGATGCTTGTATTTTCTTACAACATTTTAAAATCTCAATGATGAAAAAAGTACTTCAAATACATGCAATACAAGATGACAAAGCCTCATTTGTGCAACTTAGGTTTGTATTCCATCTCATTTATTAGCATACCATAAATACCATTTATCCAAGTGTCATAAGATCCAAATTGTATCTGTTAGTTATCTATATTATCAATTTATCCCAATTATTCTTCTAAGTTGTTCATCATATCCAAATCTTTGGCCTAATTCTTCTAAGTGTTCTTTCATTTATGATTGAGTATAATTGGCATTAACAAAAAAAATTCATTGTCATATTATAACCATATCCATCATTAGTTCATATCATTTAAGTGCATTAGTTGCATTAAACATTTAACTCATGATTGATAACAACTATTTCATATAGTGATATCATGTTACATAGTATAAACATTGTTCATCTTAAGTTCATTATCATTTAGGTGAATTAGTCAAAAGCATTTAAATCATGAATAGTGATATCATGTATCCATATAGATCTCATGCATAACATTATCATCAAGAACTCAAAAAAGCATAGATATCATTGTCATAGTACATTAGATCAACATACATAGAAAAATGTCATACATCAAGTATTGCATGTAAGACTCATCAACATATTCATTAGGTCATCATAAACTATATGCATAGAGGATCATTGCACATAGCATTAACACATAGATAACAGTCATCATGTGAACCATAAGTCATATCATAAGTGTCATGTACATCATAAGATCAGCATGTTAGAATCATCACAATGTAAGCATAAACCATAACATCAATCATATAAATAACATCCATCTATAAGAACACATGCATATAGTCCATCAAAATCATGTAGATCATCATAAAAATAATAATAATGTCCAAGTATCCAATGATATCATAAAAGTGTATCTTGAGATGTAAAAAATGTGTGTATACAAAAATGATATAACATGATACATGTCTCCAAAAATGCTTACGTGGTACTCCCACCAGAAGGTGCTGGATGCTGAGGTTGAGGCTAAGGTTGTGGCTATAGTTAAAAACTTGTAGGACCTGTAGGATGGAGAGGTAGTGGTCCCATCACTCCCCCACTTTCTGTCTATGTACGCCTAGATCTGCTGCGTGAGCTCAAATGAAAACTACTCACCCCCTGTTCTTGGGGCACTACCTACTCATACAAGGATCTCCAATAGAAGATCTCCTATCTAGCTTGAACCATGTTTGTCATTATCTTCCCATGTAAACCCTAAGCTATGGTCTACTACACCTTCTATAATAGGGTCTCTGCCCTAGTATATCTCTGGATCGCAGTGTCATGCTCTAGGATAGCAGTCCAGACATCCCCTTACAACTGTGTAATCTACTACCACATCTGTCCCACCTCCCCCTGTAGCTGAGCCACCTGGGCTCATAAGGCAACCAACTTTCCATCATCCTATCCAACCTACCCTTGTACTTGCACCTATGGCTGTAATTGTGCCTATATTTATGCATGTGTCTGTATCTGGGGCACCCTCCTCTATCTCACCCTCCTCTATCCACCATCATCCCCACCATCATCCAAATCATCCTCATCATCACTGCAACCTTTGCCACTTCCACCATCATCTCCTCCTCCTTAGCCACCTTAGCCACCCTCCCACCTCATTGTCGTCTCCTCATCTACATCCTCCAATCTTGGAGCCCACTCTCCAGGCCCAAAGTATATAAGAATAGGGTGGGTGATAAAGTGCACCACAAATTCAACTGTCATGCCTGCATCCACTATGTTCCATCGTAGATCCCATGCTTGATATGGAACCTATAGGAAGTTTGTCCTCGCAGTCTCATAGGACACCACTAGACCCCACAATAGATGCTCCTTGTGCATCCAAGCAAATATGGTAGTCCCCTGGGGCACCCCCTAGACCCTACCAAACTTTCAAAGAACACAAGTAACATTGTGCCACTCTAAGATATAGGGAGTCCTCCCTATCAACCATCGTATCTAGAAGCAATATGGCAACTCAGCTACATCCTCCTCCCACACCTCACAATCTAGGTATGGCCACCACTCAACCTCATCCACATTATCCAATGTGTGTCGCCAATACTCTAGCTTTCCTAGCTTGGGCTGGAAAGGAGTCTCCTAAAACTTGTATGAGTATGGCTTGTCATGTCCCCTCACTCCCATACCAATTCCTCATGTGACCACTATGTGTAGCCATGCCCAAATCTATAGTAGTGAAACTCTAGCAAATAAACTGGCAGCTCCATCATACACAAACTGATGTAGATCATGATATAAATGTGTGATTATGCATGGACCTATTGATGATGACTATTAGTCATAACAACATGCATAAAAATTTGCACAACAAACCTTTATTATCTTGTAAAGTATGATCAGCTTAGGATAAGTTAATGACTTCAAGTCTCCGTTGATCAAGTCATGATAATCTGACGTTACTCAAAGGTTGATGTGACATGTTTTTCAATTCAAGGGGTTTTACATTCATCTAGGTGATTAGTATTGCACTGTATTCTATAAATTCATTCAACAGAGAGGTCACTTCTACTCTATTTTCAAAGATTATTGAGATATTTATAAGTTTGATCAATTCTTCTGATCATTGATCATCATGAACTTACTCCTTCTTCTACACTACATACCTATTTAAATAATGTGTCTATAAGTGGAGATCTATATGTATTTCATGGATATTTATCTGAATTTGCATGATATTTATCAATTTGACATGCTTTTACTCCAAATATGCTCTATATTTTCAATTGCCTATGTGATATCTGCATATTTCATGTTTCATTTGCTTTTAATTGTATGTTATTTGCAATTATGGAGATGATCTGTAATGAAATTTAAAGAATTTAAAAGAATAGTTCTACTTTAGTGAACCTTTAGTTATTGAATCACATACACACAAGATACATTCATGGAGAGAAGAAATCAAACCATAGGTCACCAGGTCATTCCACAGCTAGATATGGTTGATGCTAACTTCAAAGGAACTAGGAACGAAAATAATACATGCAAGCTGAAAAGCACTCCAAGGGACGCAACTAATAAATGCATATATCTAAATTTCAATCACAGATTACTCAATATTTACAATGATTTGTAATCAAAATAGCTTCTCTTTCATTAAGTATGCATAACATGTATATTTACAACAACTTTGAAATAAGTCCTAAACTTTTCAGCAATCAAATTTCAATTAAGTTTTAGAATGACTAAAAGATTGCACCCCTGCACCTTTTATAGAATAAGGTGAGGAGACAGTTACAATTGACCAACGGCCAAGATTTATAAATTTAGATCTATGGTTGATAACTCTCCTATGACTTAGTCAACCCTTCCTCATGGCACAGGTTGCCAGCTAGAAACCATCTTTATGACTCACTATTTATGACTACCTCATGCATATGTTCACTTAGTGATGCATCTTCATTCATTCCTCAAGTTCTTCTTCTTCATTTTCTTCTTGTTCATCATTCTCTTCATCTTCATCACATTCATCATCACTATCATTCTGATAGACATCCTCTTGTATGTGGGCCTTTACTGCTGTCCTGATATGTTCATATGCTTGTACTATTTTATCAACCTCTCTGTCGTCCTAGATTCTGGCTTTTGCTATTGCATGTTTATGAGACTAGAACTTAGCCTTGAGAGCTTCCAATTTACCTTTCCTATTGTTTAATGTCTCATTATATGTTTCTACTTTAACCTTCATCCTCATAATTTTATTCATTACCTCTTCTGTCAGGTGGGTGAGAGGGTCATCTGCTACTGACTTAAAATTATCATGCAAAGCTTTAATAGAAAATTCTACATCCTGATTCTCAATTTTACCTTCTATTTTCCCTTCCAAGGCCTCAAGGATTTATGCTTCATATGCCATCATGTTGTACAATTTAACATTAATATCCCTAAGTTTTCCATTGTACTTCTTCAAGATATCACACTCAAACATGATGTCTTCATACTAGATACCTATCAACAGGGTAGTATTGTTATCCAATACTTTATTGCTTATCAAAATTTGTGAATCAATTCTCTTCATTTCACTCAGAGCCATCAGGTCTTTTTCCAATTGGAATGACTATTTTCCTGTATCATTTTGCATTTTATCTACATTCTTCTTTAGACCGCTCAAAGAATTCCACCGCTGTAGAGAGTTTCTCAATACATCTTCAGCCCGAGTGAGAGCTAAGAACATCCATTTTTCCATCACCATTGCCTCATGTTTCATTAGGTCCAATTTGGTGACCTCTTCCTATATTATGACAGTCAATGGGACTGTAGGATCAACTGGTGCATTATCAGGGTTAATTGACCCTTTAATGAAAGAATGTAGTTGAGCAACGTGCTCTTTATGCATTTTATTTTTCTCCTTTTCCTTCTTCACCCTTTGGGTTAAAGAATTAATAATATCCTTCCCTTCTTGACCCTCCTAGTCTTCATTGGCAAAACCCAAATCAACACTTGTGATTTGGAACTCCTCCAGACTAATTTTGCCTTTTTCCTTTTTAACTATGGGAAGTGCTATATGTGCTATTCTTCTGCTTGTGGTAGGATCTCTCTTTAAGGTAGATATTAATCTAGCCTTCCTCCTTGGCTTCATCATTTCCTCAGAAAATAAGGTGGAAACATCAAACTCTTGAATTTTAGATACTTGTTCCATACCTATTTCCTTTTCTAGCCAATGAGGCACATCACCTCCAAATTCTTGGTGGCCTTTGTCAATATCATGTTTGCCCTATTCTCTAGTGTCCATTTTTATCCCCGGTGAAGAAGGCACCTTCTTGATTTCTTCCTCATGTATTTCTTCATGAGGGGGATCTTGTTGGAATTCTCCTTGTTGAGGGGTTGCCTTCTGCAAAAGAGGATCCTGTGGAATTTCCACATTCTGATCCTGTACTTTATCTTGCACTCCCTCCTTCAGAATTTCATCTTCTTTATTATTTTCCTCATCCTGTGGCATATTGACATCTTTGGATGCCTATGCAGTTTTCCCTTGAGGATCACCTTGATCATGGGTCATTTCTTGTGCTCCACCCAATGCACTAATATCTTGTGGCTTAGGGTCCTAACCTGATTTGTCTTTTGTTCTTAGGGCTTCTCCTGAATCTCCCAGAGTCTTGGCAACACCTGTATCTGATATGTTCTGATCACCCCCACTCTTCTACTGAACTTCTAACATTTTTGGTTATGTGGGTGTCTCATGCTATTGTTGACCACGATCTGGAGTAGTGTCATCCTTTCCTACATTTCCTCCCACTTCATTCCTTTTGGGTTCCTCGGGTGCATCCTTTTCTCTACTTGGGTTTATATCACCCCTATATGTTAAGTCAATGGCCGCAGGGCTAGTCATCTGTTCGACCAAATTGTCAAGCCCTATCTATTGAGCTTCCTTCTCTAGGCTATCTTGTCTCATTTCTCCTATTTACTTTGCCTCCTCCAATACTGCCATCTCTACTAATGGAGTTCCATGAGGGGTCATGCAGGTGTTGGAAACTAGAGTTTCCATTTGCTAAGAGGCCACATTCTGAACCACCTCATCATTAGACAAATCTACTGCATCTTCCAAAGAGAATGGAACACCTTGACCTAATTTAAACATTTCTTTCATTATCTCTTCTACTTTTTTAGTTTTGAATTTAATTATGGTGGGAAGAGGAACTTCATGTTGCAGTTTCTTCCTGAAGACTTCACCACTGGCTCCTCTCAATATGATGTGGTCAGTGCGGATATCCCCCCTCATGGCTGTTCTTTATTTCTTAGGTGGTGACATTAGCGGCATCCCCCTCCTCTTCTTGCTGGTCACCAGCACATCATCACCTCCAAGTTCCTCATTTAATTGTTCTTCTTCTAGAGGTACTCCCTCTTCACCTCCTACTATAGGGCTTGGCCCTCTACCTGCATATCTATAGCTTCAATAGTAGGCTTCAAAATTCTTTTGGTCTTTGGCTTTTCAATTGGAGGCTGTGCAGATGACGCAGATGCCTAAGTTGATGTAGATGGACCTATAGCCCTAGTGGCAATCCTCTCAATTATCACCCCCTTTGGTTCATCTTCACTTTTTTTTCCCTTAGGGGGGATTCTCTTTTGTTTTTTTGTGGGCAATATTTCCCCATTAGATTTTCTCTTTTCATTGAGGAAATCATCATATTCCTCATCAGATACCTATTGCCTCTTCTTCTTGGCATCAATTGTAAGGGCAACACCCCTTTTCTTCAATCTAGATATCTCCTCATCTACCCAGGTCTGGGTTAGCTAGATCACCCCACTTGTCAGTTGATCTAGAGATATATCTTCCTATTGTGTAAGATCCGGGGCTAATATGGTGTCATTATACACCTTTTTTTCCTCATATTCATTGGACATGATCTTCCCATCATCCTTACATAGCTGTACTAGCACTGGGATAAAATCAAAGGTTTTGATTTTATTCAAGGTGAGTCATTGATATTTCCTTCTTCTCACCTCAACCTCATCATCACAATCGGTCCAGAAGTCTTCTAGATGCTTTTGATGTATTGGTTTTCCTAATATCTTCTATATCCTACCATAAGGATCATATGATTTGGCTAGGGGAAATGGCTGTAAATACATCAATTTTAACCCCCCCAATGACATGCTTTATGCTTTCTGAATCTAGGCACATGTACCAGCCCATGGATATTGGAAATAAAATTGGAGGTATCTTCTTCTATGCCTTACAGGCTTCAACTATTGTGGATACCTGCCTAAAAAATTTCATCAGGATGACCCCATCAGTGGGGTATCTGGCAACATAAGAGGTTGTCCTTCAAAG
The DNA here is from genome assembly GCA_027924645.1 of Cunninghamia lanceolata. Taxonomy (NCBI): domain Eukaryota; kingdom Viridiplantae; phylum Streptophyta; class Pinopsida; order Cupressales; family Cupressaceae; genus Cunninghamia; species Cunninghamia lanceolata. The sequence goes on along the minus strand of BSBN01000650.1, from coordinate 1,577,258 downwards.
CCTTCTATCCTGATGTATGAGAAAGTAGAAAATTGGATAAACCATGCCCCATGCCAATAAACCATTTCTTGAGCCTCCATGCTCAACCTTTTAGTCTTGTCCTCCTCCATAGTTCTTACCAAATGCATGGAGAATGCATCATTTACCAGTTTGTAGTCCAGGAGGTATGCCTTCCTTTGCAGTTGGGGATAATGATCCCATATGTGCACATCATCAGTATCACCACCAGCCTTACCCACTATCTTAAAAGCATCAAATTTTCGTTTGTATGCACATGAGTATACCACATATGAAGTCATGTAAAATAAACATGCCTGTCCTCCTAGGATCCTCATTCCCTCATCCAATATGTCACTAATGATCTTAGCCCATAATGGTTGGTTGTCTACATACAAAAGCATTTGGATGATCCCAAACATCTAGTTCTTGAAATTCCCAGCATGAGGCCTGCCAGTCATCCTGCTTAGTAGAGCAATCATATGTTGGTATTTGTCATCAAAATCAAATTTGTACAAATGCATAGGTAATTTGGCTGAGGCGGCATAGGTGCTTTTCTTTGAACTCCATTGGTATATCCTCTTCCTTGCATTTTTCTTTTTATTTTTATACTTTGTTTCCAACTTATGCAGGTCCACACTCACTACTTTCTTCCCAACTAGCAAATTAAAAGTGGCAGTAATGCCTTTGACTGAAAAGTATGCATATATCCTTCCATGTTTCTCCACCCGTCTGGTTTCAGGGTTGTAATTCCAAGTGCATTCCACTACCATCTCAGGAGCATCCATGGCATATATAAAACTAGTTGTATACCACATACCTAAGACATACACTCCATCTAGGATGGGATTGTCCTTATCATTATCTAATCTGGTCGACCATATTGCCAGGTCTGTATCCCCTTGGTGTGTATCACCAATAACTCTGTACTTGAATTGCACCCCCTCAGGCTGCACAAACATGGGCTTGAGGAACTCTGCCTTAGACCTATTTCTCCTAAGATCTACCATGGATTCCTGCAATAAACATGATATGTTTTATCCTATAGTGTCCATAGGCATTTCTACAACATCATGTACTTCTATCATGTATATTCAGTATATTATACCTCATTTTACCATTATAAGTATTATTACAAAGCCAAACCATAGTAGAGACCAAAACTCTACCTAAAAATGTAGAAAACGACAACAGGAGGGTTTTTAGTTACTTACCTAACAATGCTTTCCCTTTGAATTAGATGACTGATTATGGAGGAGGGCTATGAATGCGTAAGATCACCTGTTCTGCTACATTGAAGGATCCAATCCGTTGATAGGTAGCTGTTTGAGGGTTTGACTTCTCTAGAGCTCTATAATTTCTTGATTTATCACAAGATAAATGAAAATTACTTTTGAATTCTACCTTTAAAGAAGATCAATAGGACAAATTAGGGTAAAAATGCATTGTCATGATCAAATCCGTTGATCATTTGCAAGGAATCTGTAGATGCTACCAAGTGTTTAATTTGTACTTGTAATCGGTGGGAACTCATCTATTGCATTTAATTGCATTTAATGTCAAAAAGGAGGGGGTTATCTTTGAAAGATCAAGGGATATTCAAAATATGACCCCCTCAGATAAAATGACCCCCCGCTTTTGAGTGAAATAACTGAATGCAAAGGATTGGGTGATATGGTCAATGTTTGACCTTGTGTATATCAGGTCATGAAATTAAGATTAGGGGCTGTTCAAAATATGACCCCCACAATAAAATGACCCCCCATAAAAGATTGGGGTGACATCATTATGTCGGCCACATCATTTAAATATTACGCTTGATGACGTCATCATCATATTAAAGAATATGGCAGACATTGGATATATACCCCTCTGAGGATAAATAAAATGATGATGTCATCATCGGTGTGATTTCCTTCATTCATTGGACTTGGATGACATCACCATCATATTGACATAGGGTGATATTTGTGAAGAGGGTGATATTCATAAGATGAATGATGTTAAAAATATGATCCCCTGCGAGATAACTGAAGTCTTTTGATGGGTAGATATTAGCTCTCACTTAAAGTTGACGTCCGCACATTGCGCATCAAGTCATTATCAGGTGATAATCCTATATCAAGATCTTTTCTAAGATGATTGATGTTTGAAATATGACCCCCTCCTTTGTATGAGATATCAAGTTTGACCAAACTTTGACTCAACATAACTCTCTTCCCTTAGACAATTTTGGGGTGATCTAAAAGACAAACTTGCTTGGAATTTTGTGTACTTTCCAACCATGACATTAATAATGGGAACTACCAACTATGGCAACTGACCTTAGTTATAGTGACAAATCTATCCTCTTATAAGGTTACATGCATGATTGATTTTACCAAACTACCCAAAGAAGAAAACAAACAAGCCAATGCAGAAAGAAAAGTTGGGTCCCTATTTTGTCAAGGCAAAATGGGGTGTGTTGTGTAACCACACAACAACTTGCCACCAAAGAAAATAAACAAATTCCAATGATTCAAGTGATGTGATCACATTCTAATAGAGCATTTTAACTCTTTCTAATTATAAGTATTATAATATTTCTGAATGGTAAGGTTTTCATCATGGCAACAATGCTAGCAAAGGATCAGGTGTGTGTAGATGATCAATTAATCTCATCTTGAAAGTAATTTAAAAACATGAGTAACTGATGTTAAGTTACATATTGTGGGAGCATCCCTCATAGCCAACCTGGATAGAGCCTTGCTACCAGCAGACGTCTATAGCCCCAACAAGGTTATCTATACAATCCCCCTAAATAGAGCCCCACTGTCAACAGGCATCTATAGCCCTGGTAGAGTTACTTAGATGGCCTAATTTTATTATGTTTGGATTTTCAATATTTATTTATTTTGTTCATATGATGTCATCATGTAAGCTTACTATGCAAGGCATGGTCACTTGTTGATTTAGGTTGGAGATTGCATTGGTAGCCAGGGAGTCCCTTTAGATTTTTCACTTAACACCTATACTTATGCGTTCCACAAACCCAAGGTTGTTAGGTGAGTCATTGTGAGTAATCACTTTAGTTAAGAAAAGGCACCATGATGAAAAGGATATCACAAACCTAATCACTGATACTCCTCAGAATGAGTCATAACCTATATAGGAATTTGTTCTCACCACTTGAATCTTAACAACTTGGTTATTTTCTTAGGGTGATAAGATGCATCATCTTGGCTAACCAAAACAAAACTCAATAGGCAAACAAACAAATAAAGCAAAATTGTACAAACAACTATATAATATGCACATTATGATACATTTGACCTACATGACACTATTTTAGGCTTGAAAATAATGCTTGAGGAACTGTCCATTAACTGGTAATGGGACATCCTCACCGGTTAAAGTCTTGAGCCTGTAGGTACTGTCTCCTAAGATTTCTAAAACTTGAAAAGGACCTGTCCAAAGTTTATCAAATTTACCATGATCCCCTTTCCTTTCATGTGCTTTATCCCACATAAGGACTAAATCTAAAATTCTAAATGCCTTAACTCTGGCTCTTTTTTCAAACCAATGCTTGACAATATCTTGATGTTTAGCAAATTGATCAATTGTTCTATTCCTTTTTTCTTCTAGATGCATTAACTGAAGCAACCTAACTTCTTGTTCGTTATCTATACCTAGATACTCTTGTGCAAATTGCAATGTGGGTATTTTTAGGTTAATAGGGAGGATGGGATCTACCCCATATACTAGGTGAAAAGGAGAATTCCCTAATGCAGCCTTCATCCAAGTTCTATCGACCCACAATGTGTATTTTAATAGGGTGTTCCACTCCCTTGGGTTCTTTTCTATCAATTTCTTTATGATGTTCAACAAGTTCTTGTTTGTACACTCTACTAATCCATTCCCTTGAGGATAGTAATTTGAAGAAAACTTCAAAATAATTCCATGGTCAAAAGCCCAACTTGATAATCTTATCGATGCAAAGGCAAATCCATTATCACATACTAAAGCATAAGGAACTCCATACCTGGTTACTATGTTGCTTTCCAAGAACTTGATCACATCTTTAGGATTGCATGTCTTACTACTAACAACTTCAGTCCACCTAGTACAATAATTAGTAATAGTCAACACATACCTATGGCTTGAAGATGATGGAGGGTTGATAGGTCCTATGAAATCCATCCCCCATTGAGCAAATGGGCACATCTCCATCACTGGTTGCAAGGGCTGAGTAGCATACCTTTCTCTATTTGCAGCAACTTGACACATATGATAACATTTGATGTGTTTAGTAGTATCTTTAAAAATAGTGGGCCAGTAATACCCTGCTCTGAGGATAGCACAAGTGATAGCTAAGTATGATCCATGTGCTATTCCAAACTTGTCATGTAATTCTGCTAACATTTTGTCTGCTTCTTGCCTTTCTAGGCATCTAAGGTATATTCCCTCATAATTTATCTTGAAAAGAACTCCTCCTTTTATCATGTATTTTTGAGATCTTATTTTCAAGGCTCTCCTTTGTGAGTCTTGCAACCTTGAAGAACATCTTCCAGTAATCAAGATATGCCCGATGCTTGAGTACCATTCTCTAGTTTCCTTTGTATTTATGACATATTGCTAACTCATGATGTTAAGATCAATTTCAGATATCATCTGACTCAAGGCTTGTCCTCTTACTAATTTCATGGGTGTTATGTCCATATCATACTCTTGGAGGACAGTTATCCATTTGGCTCTCTTTTCACCTTGTTCACTTTGCATTAAAAGCATCTTTACTATTGCATCTAGTACTACAGTGATCACCTTACTTCTCAAGATGTAATGTCTAAACTTCTTGATGGCTCAGACCAGAGAAAGTGCTTGTCTTTCAACATCCATATATCTAAGTTCTGCATCCCTAAAAGGACAAGTCATGAAGGCTATAGGCTTTTCTTCTTTAGCTTCATTTCTTTGTGTTAGTACTACTACAGATGTATGCTCTGAAGCAAATGAGTATATGTAAAAATATTTGGTATAATCTGGACTAATTTGAACAGGAGCATTAGATATGGCTTTCTTGATATCTTCAAAAGCTGCCCTAGCTTCAGGTGTCCACTCAATTTTGGCATCTTTCTTGAGCATTGCATTCAATGGTCTAATAATTTCTACAAAACTAGTAATGAATTTTCTAATGAAATTGATCTTACCAAAATAAGATTTGAGCTCCTTCTTACTCCCAGGGAGTTGTATCTTCATTATTGATTCTACTCTTGCAGGGTCAATGATGATCCCATTCTTTGTTATCAAGTGACCTAATAACTTCCCTGTGGTCACCCCAAATATGCATTTCTTAGGGTTTAGGGATATTCCATAATGTTCACATTTCTTTAGTACTTTCCTAAGGTCTTCTACATGATTCCCTCTCTTTAGAGAAAACTGTTAAGTCATCCATATATATGACAATACATTTACAAATTAGTCCCTGAAGGCTATATCCATGGCTCGCTAAAAGGTGGCTCCAGCATTTATCAATCCAAAGGCCACGCACCTGTAGGTGAATATTCCCCACTTAGTGGTGAATGTAGTCTTCAATCTATCTATCTTGTCTACCATCACTTGGTTGTAACCTAAAAAATCATCCCAAAATGACATCATCTTTGCACCATTCACAATCTGTAAGTCCTCATCTAGAGAAGGCAAAGGATAATTATCCTTTTCAGAAGATTTATTTAAATTTCTAAAGTCTACACACAACCTAATGTCACCATTCTTCTTCCTTACTAGGACCAAGTTAGCCACCCATATAGAATGTCTCATAGGAAATATGATTCTGGCATTAAGCAATTTCTTCACTTCTTCAAAAATGATGGGCTCCAGCAAAGCATTAACGGGTCTCTGTTTTTGTCTAAAGGGCTTGACATCTAGCTTTAACGGCATAGTATGAGTGATAATTGAAGTATCATAAGTTTTCAACTCATCATATGTCTAGGAAATAACATGAATATAATCTTTAAGTGCTTGGGTTATCCCTACCATTTCTTCTTCCGTACACACCTTTCCAATTAAGACATTCCTTTTCTCTTCATCATATCCTATATTGACTAGTGAATAGTCTCCTCCATCTGCTTTAGGGAGATCTTTCTATTTCAGCATGTTATCTAAATCAAATGCTCTTTCCAATTCTATCATTCCTTTGGGAATCTTGTTACTAGGTAGCTCTATGATTTTTTCTTCTTCCCAGGCATGATCCTCCACATTTCTTTCATCTATGATCTGTGTATCAAACACATCTCTATTGGATATGAAGTCAAAAATGTGCTGGTCATCATCAAACACTTGAGGGTTAATGACATTATCTAGTACAGAAGGTACTGACACTAATTCAACTAAAAATCTCTTCAAACCAGATATGGACAATGGTTCCAAAGTACTTACAGCTTGGGCCAAGGCATCTTCCCTGTGATTTTGTTCTCTAGGCACATGGGTGATGTTAAATGCATCAAAATCTTCTATCAGATCCCATAACCTATGTCTATAATTAGACAACTTCTTGTAATTAGAATAATATATCCCCCTTCTTGTCTTACTACTAATTCTAAGTCTCCATAGATGTGAAGAATCTTTACTTTCTTTCTGAGTGTAAACAATATCCCATGGATCAAAGCTTCATACTCTGTCACATTATTTGTACATGGGAATTGTAATCTATATGCTGCCAAGTAGGATTTACCAGCTGGATCAATAAGATCTATTCCTACTCTAGCCCCTTGTTTTGATTTAGATCCATCAAACCTGAGGATCAATGGCTTATCTTTAGTTAAAGGTTTGTCTAGGCCTTCCCTTTTCTTTTTAGCTCTAGCAGCTACACCACTTGATATCCATTTTAATTTTGATGTTTCAATCTTCTCACACTTCACCTTATCTGACTGATGTGAAGCTAATATTCCTTTTTCCTCTTTGTCATCAGGAGAAGAATCTCTTGAACTAGGCAACATCTGCTTTTCTAGAATATGCAAACATAATGAACAAGTAGTTTCTAAATGTGGTGCTTCATGTAACCTGCACCATCCCTCAATTAGAACATCCTATGGGGATCTTTGCTGTTGTATCATTTTCTAATTTTTTTTGATAAAAATTCCTCAAACTTGGACAAATTATTGTCTCCATCTTCATCACATATTTCATAATCTGACTCAACCAAGAAATCAGTCCCTGGGGTGATATTCTTGTTATTCTTGGAATTATTCTCATTACATGCCAATATCTCTTCTATCAGCTGAACAGGGTTTTCATCATGACATGTGCTTTCTTCCATTCCTGTAGACAACAGACAAAGGTCAGTATCACTATCACTATTTGCAAAACTTACCCCAGATGATGATGATTCCTTCTCACTGCATGTCTATTCCAGTTCCATCATATCTAAACAAGCATCATAGATCTTTTCAGAATGTGCTTCATCATGTAACCTGCACCATCCTTCAATTAGAACATTTTTAACAGACATATTTAACAATTGGCAACATTGCTCTTCTTTGGACAAGTGCATTTTAAAATTCCTGAAGTGATCTACTTCTATCTCATTTTCAGAGCTACAATCAAACACTAAAATTATTCTATCATCTTGAAGATTGTCATTATGGACATGAACATCATACATGAGTATCTCCTCTATCTTGATGGTCTAGGGTTTGATAGAATACACTCTGGGTTCAACATCTACATACATGATCTCATTGGTTTTATTGTACTCAGTGATCATATGTTTCATGCGAGGCTCATCATCTATCCTTATTTGAATAGGTATTCCTTTCCAAGGTAACCACATGTGATTGAAATCAGTGGACATGTATCCATTGAGTGTTTTTGACCAATGCTTGCTGAGCAACATCCCATAGATATTTGGTATATCTACCACCTGAATATCGATGTAGTATTGGATTCTTGGATCTGATACTAACTACATATGGATGTGGGTCAATTCTCCTACTACACTCACCTCTGTTTTATCTAATTGTGTTACTTTCTTCAATGACTTGGCAGGATGCAACCCTAAGGCGTTACATATGGACAGAGACATTACATTGGTAGATGCACCTGAATCTACTAAGAAATTATGCAAATTCTTACTAAACATCCTTATGGTAAGGAGAAAAGGAGGTGACTCAGTTTTATCTCTGTAAAGAGTCATGTGTCAAGTTTCTGCAGCTTGAACAATAGCTGAAATTTTGTGTTTAACATTAATATCCTTAATGGCATATTCCCAGTCTAACTTGAGGTATGGTTATCCTCTTTTGGAGCAAGATCATCTAAGGACTTCATGAAATCTCTCTTAATAGCTGGGGTTTTGAGTAGTTTTGACAATGACAGACTGATCTTGATCTTTTTCATTTCATCTGCCAAGTATGTGACCAATTTATTAGACTCAGGGGGTAGATTACCAGTTTTTGGTACTGCATTTTATGGTGCTAAGTACTGAGCATTAACTTTAGGAAATATAGGGTTATTTCTTGCTTTAGGATTAGGAGTGTTGAAATTATTTGGATGCAAGGATGTAGTTGAAGGACTAGCAGATCGGTTGGACCTATTCCTTAGGTTGTAACTATGCCTACCCTAATACTGTTACTTATAAGCATGCACTTCTTCATGTTCAACTGATGGCTCATTTTCATCTTCAAATGGAAAAACATAATTAGTTTCAAAAGCCATGGCTAACTCTTCACATGCCAAGGTGTAATTCTTATGAGGTGACATTGTCTGCTGATGAGGATGATTAATGAAACTTTCTAATACAAGAGTAGAATCATATCCACAGGGGACAATTTCATTTCCCTAAACACAAGATGGATTACTTGCAGTATTAGATACTTCAGTTTGGAATATACTGGTGGCTATCCTAAACTATGGACAATCCAGCTCTGTACGAGCGTTGGTATTATGTATCCTACACTAGTTTGTAAGAGTTTCCTCTACCAGGTTCACTCTAGTGGTCTGCTTAGGTTCACTAGAATGCTGATTATCTAGGGATGACGGTAGAGAACCATTGTTTGGCCTAGTGTTTCACACTCTAGGCTGTCTAGGGGGATTATTGTTACTACCATTGTTATTATAGTTGTTATTGTATCCCCTATCAGGATAACAAGATCTATCACTGGTATATCCTCTATTTTGTTTTGGCTGAGAATAGAAATTCTGACTCCTTAGATGAGTGATCTCAGTGGTGAGTTTCCTCAGTTGTGTTGATATCTCTTTAATTTCTTCCTTTTCTTCCTAAACTTTGGCTACTACATTCTCTGTTTGGGGTTTAAAGAAAGAAGAGCCATTGTTACTAGATTGTTCCACAACCTGAGGTACATATGTATGTCCTAGATATTGCAGCACTTGACCATTTCCATTTTGAGGTGGCATGATACTGAGTGGAGGTATCTGTAAAGGGCTGGGCATTACAGCTAGAGGTATCATTGCTCCATTGGTCTATTGTTAAGCAAGATATGTAGGATAAATAGGCAGTGTAGGAAATGTAATATTAGGTGTTGGAGCAGGAATCAACTATTGACTAACTTTGATGGCTTCCTCAAAAGCCCCTGCCAAGGTTGTGACACCAGAATGTGTTCTCCTGATAAACATGGAAGTCAGGGGATCTAATGCTAAGTAGTATATACTCCTAGTAGCTTCATCTGTTACAGTATAGGGAGCAACTAGCTTTGAGAGCATCTTTTGGAATCTTGCATTGAAATTGGCAATAGGCTCTCCCTCAAATCTCTTGATTATGGCAAAGAGATAATAATTCATTGAAGGATCTATAGGTGTTTTGAATCTATCCTTAAAGGCTTTCTCCAAGGCAGCCCATGAACCAACTGAACCTTGACCAAGACTGATATACCAATTATATGCCTCTTCCCCTAAGGAAAATGGAAATAACTTGCATACCACATCCTAATGTTCAATTCTTACTCTACAATAGGCTTCCTTGAATGTTCTAATGTGAACATCAGCATCCTTATATGGATGATATTTAGGACAAATCTTGTAAGGATTTTTAGGTAAAGGATGATATGAAGTGAAAGTCAGAGGTGACTCTATAGTAAAGAATGACATTGTAACTAGTGGAGGTTGGATTAGGGGCTTGACAAGTGGTCCTATAGGTATTTACAACCTGATAGGAGTTAATGGAGTATGTTTTAGTGAAGCTCTTGATGCACTAGAACCAGAAGAATGATGAATATCTACTATCCTAGGTCTGAATCCCTAGATAGGCAATTCTTCAAAGAGTCCACTAGATCTGGACTTGGTATTTGGCCTGAAAGCCAAGATTTCTTTAATTTAAGAAAATTTAGCTTGTTTATTGTAAAGGTTAGCTAAAAAACTAGAGCAAAGGATGTATTTATGATTAGAATCTGAGACTGACTAGATATTTATGCAGTATTTGTAGAAATGATGCAAGTATGAGTTGATGTGAGACTTTTGGACATAAGCAACAGGATATCAAGGTCTCTTAAGCAAATTACAACAAATCTTTAGCAAAAAAACTTGAAAGAAAACTTATCTTTTGAAAATCACAACGATCGACCACAAAGCTTGAAATATTTACACTCAATTTTGAAAACTTTGTGATGGATAAGCATAAATAAACTTAAAACAACAAATTTTTGCACATGTCTTGAAGTACAAAGCTGTGTGAGTATTACCTTTAGACATTTGTCATCGCCCTCCTTCTAGCGCCAATTTATGTTGATGATGATTGTTAGTCATAACAACATGCATAAACAATTGCACAACAAACCTTTATTATCTTGTAAAGTATGATCAACTTAGGATAAGTTAATGACTTCAAGTCTCTATTGATCAAGTCATGATCATATGACATTACTTAGAGGTTGATGTGACATGCTATTTTTTAATTCAAGGGGTCTTACATTCATCTAGGTGATCAGTATTGCACTGTATTCTATAAATTCAATCCACAGAGAGGTCAATTCTACTCTATTTTCAAAGATTATTGAGATATTTGTAAGTTTGATCAATTCTTCTGATCATTGATCATCATGAACTTACTCCTTCTACACTACATATCTATTTAAATAATGTGTCTATAAGTGGATATCTATATGTATTTCATGGATATTTATCTGAATTTGCATGATATTTATCAATTTGAAATGATTTTACTCCAAATATGCTATGTATTTTCAATTGCCTATGAGATATCTACATATTTAATGTTTCATTTTCTTTTAATTGTATGTTATTTGCAATTATGGAGATGATCTGTAATGAAATTCAAAGAAATTTAAAAGAATACTTCAACTTTTAGTGACCCGTTAGTTATTGAATCACATACACACAAGATACATTCATGGAGAGAAGAAATCAAACCATAGGTCACCAGGTCGTTCCACAGCTAGATATGGTTGATGCTAACTTTAAAGGAACTAGGAATGAAAACGTTACATTTAGGCTAAAAAGCACTCCAAGGGATGCAGCTAATCAATGCATATATCTAGATTTCAATCACAGATTACTCAAGCTTTACAATGATTTGTAATCAAAATAGCTTCTCTTTCATTAAGTATGCATAACATGTATATTTACAACAACTTTGAAATAAGTCCTAAACTTTTTAGCAATCAGATTTCAATTAAGTTTTAGAATGACTAAAAGATTGTACCCCTGCACCTTTTATAGAATAAGGTGAGGAGGTAATTACAATTGACCAATGGCCAAGATTTATCAATTCAGATCTATGATTGATAACTCTCCTATGACTTAGGCAACCCTTCCTCATGGTAGAGGTTGCCAGCTGGCAACCATCTGTATGACTCACTATTTATGACTACCTCATGCATATGTTCACTTAGTGATGCATCTTGATTCATTCCTTAGGTTCTTATTCTTCATTTTCTTCTTGCTCATTGTTCTCTTCATCTTCATCACTTTCATCATCACTATCACTCTGATAGACATCCTCTTGTATGTGGGCCTTTACTACTGTCCTAATATGTTCATATGCTTGTACTATTTTATCAACCTTTCTATTGTCCTAGATTCTAGCTTTGGCTATTGCATGTCATGAGACTAAAACTTAGTCTTGAGAGCTTCTAGTTTACCTTTCCTACTGTTTAATGTCTCATTATATGTTTCTACTTTAACCTTCATCCTCATAATTTTATTCATTAGCTCTTCTGTCAGGTGGGTGAGAGGGTCATCTTCTACTGACTTAAAATTATCATGCAGAGCTTTAATAGCAAAGTATGCATCCTAATTCTCAATTTTACCTTCTATTTCCCCTTCCAGGGCCTCAAGGATTTCTGCTTCATACGCCGTCATGTTGTGCAATTTAACACTAATATCCCTGAGTTTACCACTACAATTCTTCAAGATATCACACTCAAACCTGATATCTTCATACCAGATACCTATTAGCAGGGCAGTATTATTATCTAGTACTTCATTGCTTATCAAAATTTGTGAATCAATTCTCTTCATTTCACTCAGAGCCATCAGGTCCTTTTCCAATTGGAATGACCATTTTCTTGTATCATTTTGCATTTTATCTACCTTCCTCTTTAGACTGCTCAAAGAATTCCACCACTGTAGAGAGGTTCTCAATACATCTTCAACCCCAGTGAGAGTTGAGAACATCCATTTTTCCATCAACATTACCCCATGTTTCATTAGGTCCAATTTGGTGACCTCTTCCTATGATATGACAGTCAATGGGACTGCAGGATCAAATGGTGCATTATTAGGGTTAATTAACCCTTTAATGAAAGAATGTAGTTGAGTAATGTGCTCTTTATGCATTTTATTTTTCTCCTTTTCCTTCTTCACCCTTTGGGTTAAAGTATCAATAATATCCTTCCCTTCTTGACCCTCCTGGTCTTCATTAGCAAAACCCAAATCAACACTTCTGATTTGGAACTCCTCCAGGCTAATTTTGCCTTTTTCGTTTTTAACTGTGGGAAGTGCTATCTGTGTTTTTCTTCTGCTTGTGGTAGGATCTCTCTTTATGGTAGATGTTAATATAGCCTTCCTCCTTGGCTTCATCATTTTTCTCAACGAACAAGGTGGAAACATCAAACTCTTGAATTTCAGATACTTGTTCCATACCTATTTCCTTTTCCAACCAATGAAGCACATCACCTCCAAATTCATAGTGGCCTTTGTCAATATCATGTCTGCCCTGTTCTCCAGTGTCCTCTTCTATCCTCGGTGAAGAAGGCATCTTCTTGATTTCTTCCTCATGTATTTCTTCATGAGGGGGATCTTGTTGGAATTCTCCTTGTTGAGGGGTTGCCTTCTGCAAAGGAGGATCCTGTGGAATTTCCACATTCTGATCCTATGCTTTATCTTGTACTCCCTCCTTTAAAATTTCTTCTTTATTATTTTCCTCATCCTATGGCATATTGACATCTTTGGATGCCTGTGCAGTTTGCCCTTGAGGATCACCCTGATCATGGGCCATTTCTTGTGCTCCACCTGATGCACTAATATCTTGTGGCTTATGGTCCTCCTGACCTGATTTGTCTTCTGTTCTTGGGGCTTCTCCTAAATCTCCCAAAATTTGGACAACACCAGCATCTAATATGTCCTAATCACCCCCACTCTTCTACTGAACTTCTAACATTTTTGGTTATGTGGGTGTCTCATGCTATTGTTGACCCCAATCTAGAGTAGTGTCATCCTTTCCTACATGCCCTACCACTTGATTCTTTTTGGGTTCCTCGGGTGCATCCTTTTCTCTACTTTGGCTTATATCACCCCTATATCTTAATTCAATGGCCACAGGGCTAGTCACCTATTCGACCAAATTGTCAAGCCCTATCTATTGAGCTGCCCTCTTTGGGCTATCTTTTCTCATTTCTCCTATTTTCTTTACCTCCTCCAATAATGCCATCTGTGCTAATGGAATTCCATGAGGCGTCATGTGGGTGTTGGAAACTAGAGTTTCCATTTGCTAAGAGGCTACATTCTGAAGCACCTCATCATCAAACAAATCTACTGTATCTTCCAAAGAGAACAGAACACCCTGACCTGATTTAAACATTTCTTTCATTTTCTCTTATGCTTTTTTAGTTTTGAAATTAATTATGGTGGGAAGAGGAACTTCATGTTGCAGTTCCTTCCTGAAGACTTCACCACCAGCTCCTCTCAATATGATGGGGTCAGCACGGATATGCCCCCTCATGGTTGTTCTTTGTTTCTTGGGTGGTGACATCAGCGGCATCCCCCTCCTCTTCTTGCTAGTCACTAGCACGTCATCACCTCTAGGTTCCTTATTTAATTGTTCTTCTTCCAAAGGTACTCCCTCTTCAACCTCCTGCTGCAGGGCTTGGCCCTATACCTACATATCTGTAGCTTTAACAGTAGGCTTCAAAATTCTTTTGGTCTTTGGCTTTTCAATTGGAGGTTGTCCAGATGACGCAGATGCCTTAGCTAATGTAGATGCACCTGTAGCCCTAGTGGCAATCCTCTCAATTATCACCCCCTTTGGTTCATCTTCACTTTTCTTTCCCTTAGGGGGGATTCTCTTTTGTTTTTCTATGGGCAATCTTTCCCCATTAGATTTTATCTTTTCATTGAGGAAATCATCATATTCCTCATTAGATACCTCTTGCCTCTTCTTCTTGGCATCAACTGTAAGGGCAACACCCCTTTTCTTCAATCTAGATATCTCCTCATCTGCCCAGGCTTGGGGTAGCTGGATCACCCCACTTGTCAATTGATCTAGAGAGACATCTTCCTATTGTGTAAGATCAAGGGCATATATGGTGTCATTATACACCTTTTTGTCCTCATATTCATTGGACATGATCTTCCCATCATCCTTACACAGTTGTACTGGCATCGGGATGCAATCAAAGGTTTTGATTTGATTCAAGGTGAGTTGTTGATATTTCCTTCTTCTCACCTTAGTCTCATCATCATAATTGGTCCAGATATCTTCTGCATCCTGCCATAAGGATCATATGATCTGGCTAGAGTAAATGGTTATAAATACATCAATTTTAACCCCCAATGACATGCTTTATGCTTTCTGAATCTAGGCACATGTACCAGCCCATGGATACTAGAAATAAAATTGAAGGTATCTTCTTCTGTACCTTATAGGCTTCAACTATTGTGGATACCTGCCTGACAAATTCCATCAGGACGACCCCATCAGTGGGGTATCTTGGCAACATAATAGGTTGTCCTTCAAATCCTTCTATCCTGATGTATGAGAAAGTGGCAAATTCAATAAACCATGCCCCATGCCAATAAACCATTTCTTGAGCTTCCATGCTCAACCTTTTAGTCCTATCCTCCTCCATAGTTTTGACTAGATGCATGGAGAATGCATCATTTACCAGTTTGTAGTCTTGGAGGTATGCCTTCCTTTGTAGTTGGGGATAATGATCCCATATGTGCACATCATCAGCATTACCACCAGCCTTACCCATTGTCTTCAAAGCATCAAAAGTTCCTTTGTATGCACATGAGTATACCACGTATGAAGTCATGTAAAATAAACATGCCTCTCCTCCCAAGCTCCTCATTCCCTCATCCAATGTGTCACTAATGATATTAGTCCATAATGGCCAATTGTTTGCATGCAAGACCATCTGGATGATCCCAAACATCTAGTTCCTGAAATTTCTAGCATAAGGCCTGCCAGTCATCCTCCTCATTAGAGCAATCATATATTGGTATTCATCATCAAAATTAAATTTGTACAGATGCACAGGTAATTTGGCTAAGTTGACATAGGTGCTTCTCTTTGACCTCTATTGGTATATCCTCTTCCTTGCATTTTTCTTGTTGTTGTTATACTCTATTTCCATCTTGCATAGGTCCACACTCACTACTTTCTTCCCAACTGGCAAATTAAAAGTGGCGGTAATGCCTTTGACTGAAAAGTCTACATATATCCTTGCATGTTTCTCCACCCATCTAGTTTCAGGGTTGTAATTTCGTGCGCATTCCACTACCAGCTCAGGAGTATCCATGGCATATAGAAAACCAACTGCATGCCACATACCTGAGACATACATCCATCCAGTATGGAATTGCCATTATCATTATCCAATTTGGTTGACCATACTGCCAGGTCCATATTCCCTTGGTGTGTATCACCAATAACTCCATACTTGAATTGCACCCCCTCAGGTTGCACAAACATGGGCTTGAGGAACTCTACCTCAAACCTATTTCTCTTGAGATCTACCATAGATTCCTGCAGTAAACATGATATGTTTTATGCTACAGTGTCCACATGCATTTCTACAACATCATGTACTTGTATCATGTATATTTAGAATATTATACCTCATTTTACCATTATATGTATTATTACAAAGCCAAACCATAATAGAGACCAAAACTCTACCTAAAAATGTAGAAAATGACAACAAGAGGGTTTTCAGTTACTTACCTGACAATGCTTTCTCTTTGAATTAAATGACTAATTATGGAGGAGGGCTATGAATGCTTGAGATCACCTGTTCTGTTACGTTCAAGGATCCAATCTGTTGATAGGTAGTTGTTTGAGGGTTTGACTTCTCTAGAGCTCTGTAATTTCTTGATTTATCACAAGGTAAATGAAAATTACCTTCAAATTCTACCTTTAAAGCATATCAATAGGACAAATTAGGGTAAAAATGTGTTGTCCTGATCAAATCCATTGATCATCTACAAGGAATCTGTAGATGTTGTCAAGTGTTTAATTTGTACTTGTAATTGGCGGGAACTTATCTACCACATTTAATTACATTTAATGTTAGAAAGGAGGGGGTGATCTTTGAAAGATCAAGGGATATTCAAAATATGACCCCCTCAGATAAAATGACTCCCCGCTTTTGAGCAGAATAACTAAATGCAAAGGATCAGGTGATATGGTCAATGTTTGACCATGTGTATATCGTGTCATGAAATTAAGATCAGGGGCTATTCAAAATATGACCCCCCACGATAAAATGACCCCCTGGAAAAGATTAGGGTGACATCATTATGTCAACCACATCGTTTAAATATTATGCTTGATGACGTTATCATCATATTAAAGAATATGGTGGACATTGGATATATACCCCCTGCGGATAAATGAAATGATGACATCATCATCAACGTGATTTCCTTCATTCATTGGACTTGGATGATGTCATCGTCATATTGACATAGGGTGATATTTGCAAAGAGGGTGATATTCGTAAGGTGACTTATGTTAAAAATATGATCCTTTGCGAGATAATTAAAGTCTTTTGATGGGTAGATATTGGCTCTCACTTAAAGTTGACGTCCACACATTACACATCAAGTGATTATTAGGTGATAATCCTATATCAAGGTGATCTTTTCTAAGATGACTGATGTTTGAAATGTGACCCCCTCCCCTGTAAGGGATATCAGGTTTGACCAAACTTTGACTCAACATAACTCTCTTCCCTTAGACAATTTTGGGATTATCTAAAAGACAAACCTACTTGAAATTTTCTGTACTTTCCAACCATGATGTTAATAATGGGAACTACCAGCTCTAGCGACTGACCTCAGTTATAGTGACAAATCCACCCTCTTATAAGGTTACATGCATTACTAATTTTACCAAACCGCCCAAAGCAGAAAATAAACAAGCCAAAGCAGAAAGAAAAGTTGGGTCCCCATTTTGTCATGGAAAAATGGGGTGTGTTGTGTAACCACACAACAGGACCCTAGGCAAAGCATGTCCCTTTAGATATCATCCACTCTAGTGTCCACCCCCATCCAACTTGGAACACCTGTGATCTCCTATTTGGACAAACAACACCTCCAATCAAACTTGCTAGTATAACTAGCAGGGGCTCATAGTAATCCACCATATCAGCCCAACTGATCTCCGTCCCCTCTAAGTCTGCATTGTCAAAAACTCACCTACACTCTACCAATCTAGCTCTAGTTTGCAACTCATACTCAGCCAACTCACCCTAAATTAGAATCCAAAGAATCTGATGCACATCCTCTAGTGTCACCGCCATCTCCCCTCTTGGGAAATGAAAAGTGCCTCTCTCTCACTGTGGTTTCTCTCACCAAGTGCAGTCAATAATCCCAAGTTCACCCACACCTCAGGCATAAAGTAGATAAACCACAATCCCACTGATCCAAGGACCAAGTGATTGGTATTAGTCAAGTAAGGTCAAAGAAGTTGTGTAACTGGGAATCTCTCCCACAACATCAATACATGATCCAAAATCTCCTGCAATCAATAACAAAGCACGTTAGAAAAACAAACTAAGCTACATATCTATCCAATCAATCAAACTAGTTACTTAGCTATCTTATCAAGAAAACTATCCTATCAATCTCGAAGATGACCTATTAGTTGACAAACATCGATCAAGATGTCAACTTTATCAAACCAGCTAAGTAATTGGCAAGTTTTATCAGATGCACAGCTCTTTTTACCAGATCCATGACTTTGTGGTATATGCACTGAATCCCTAATCATTTGTGTATATTTAGACATATGTGTAGAAATAGGAGTCAAGTGCACATGTTTATACCAAAAGTGTAATTTCATATCACATGTGCTAAAGACCTAATTAAATGCACGTTTTCATATTGGATGCACATGAAAAATTCATATGTGTAGGGCTATTTATTAAATGCACCAGATAAATGAATTATGTGTAAACCCTAACTAAATGCACCTAACTATTTGTAATTTGCAAAAATAGGGTATTTGCGTAGATTCTGGACTTGTTTGTGCAAAATCATGTTGCATGCGCAGATTTACTTATCATTTGCACAGAAACATTAAAGTTGTGCATTAAAAAATGAGAAATTTAACTGCAATAAATGTAAAAATAACCAAACTTAAATGCATACATACCGGGAGTCTGTAGTCTACTAGCCACCCGAATCGTTGGATCCTCCCGAATCTCTGAATCTCTATCAAATATCGATCCATCTCTACTAACTACTTTGCATTGCCAAACACTAGAGCTCCTATAATCTCTCCACAAAAGACAAGTGTGCAAATGAATAGAGAAGTGACCCCACATCTAATAGATATTTGTCATTGATGTCAATGGAGTTGATGTGCCTCACATAAGTTAGATCATTGATATTGGCATTCAACTATAGGAGTTTGTGATGATATGATACTTGTTCAACTACAAGAGTTTGTAATGATATGAAGTTGATGTTCTTGATTGATGATGTTCTTCAGATTGTTTGATCATGCTACACCATTATAGGTTGTTAGGAGTAGTCAAAAGTCACAAGATTGTTAGCACAAGATTGTTTGATCATGCTTTATACACATTGCAAGTTGATAGGTGTAGTTTGCTCATTCCTTGTTCAGATGTTAATTAGAATGGTTTAACTGGGTTGATATTAATGTTGAAATGTTGAGTTTGGAAGTCTGATGTCATGCTTGAGGATTTTCATGTGAGGAGCATTATTCATATGGGGGATACATGGAGGTCCTAGTTCAAAACTTTTAAATCCTAAATTATATTTGTTAAGGTTGATTCTTTAAAAGTGTTTTATTAAGTACTTTCAGACCATGGATGAACTACTTTAAAACCCTATGCATATCTTGGTGTGCCCGTCATGTTATAAAGTTGCCTTTTGTTTTGTTTTAGAGTTGACTTGTGATTGTAGGTAAATCACTTAAGTGCAACCTATTGAAGAGTTCTTATTCTATGGTTCAATTGGCCCTAGGTCTAAAGTAACCAATCCTTCTGGTGCAACAATGTTGATATGGGTGGTAAAACAAAATCAAAGACTTATATTTATCCTTCCAAGCCCACATAAAGAGAGATCAACGGTTAGTATTTAAATAGATTTCAAACCCTAATGTTAAGGGAAAATTGGATCTAAATGAATAATCAATATAATAATATCAATGATACCAAAAACTCAATGAAATAATGAACAAAATAGATAAATCAAACAATGAGCAATACAAAGCAAACCTCCTTTAATTCTCAGCTTCCATTGATCACCTATCACAAATGATCTTGTCTATGAATATGACCCTCAGAAGATGCACTTCCTTGCTATGATTCCAAGATGTTCAAATGGGAACGGCTATGATAGTTTTTCCATGAAGATGAGCTTCACAATAATGAAAGTAGTGTGTAGTAACAAGTTTGATCACAAGCAATGAAGGAATTGGTGCCAAAGGCGTGTTGTAATTATTGCAGAGTAACAATACTAAAAGCTTGGATGACTGAAATGGAGGAATAGGGTTCAATTTATAGACTTGAGAGAGAAGAGATCAATGGTATAGAAAGAATGAGAAGATCAATGGTATAGAAGACTTGAAGAACACGCGCGAATAAGAAGAAGACATGTGCCTTGCTATATTTTGCATGAGAGGAATTAATAAAATAGAAGAATGAGTTAACTAAAGAGATTAAACCAATTAAAAGAATAGATCAATCAGTTAAGAGAATAGAACTAGAGAATGGAAATTACTTGAGGAAGAGAAGATATTTTAGCTCAATTAAATATTTGGAATATTCAATTGCATGTGCACAAGGATTGAATTATATTTAGAGATAACTCAGTTTAGAAGAAATGGACAACTTAAATAAATATTTGATTTATTTAAATTTAGAGAAGATATTATTAGGAGAGACAATTAAATAATTGGCATTATTTAATTTAGAACATAAGAAAGCAAATTAAATAAATAAATTTATTTAATTGTTTGTGCATGATTTGGAAGAATAAATAAAATATTTGATTATATTTTATTTTTAGAGATTGAGAGGATTTAAATAAATTTGATTGATTTATTTAAATTTGGAAAAAGAATTCATTTAAATTAAATAATTAAGAATTATTTAATTGTTTGGAAGAATTTAATTAAATAAAGGATTTTATTTAATTTTGACTTTAGAAGAGGTAATTAAATATTTTGATATTTAATTAACATAGAAGAATATGAATCGAATAAATAAATGTGTTTATTTATTTATTGATAGAGGAATTAGATGGAATAAATATTAAGAATATTTATTTAGACCAAGTCATCTCATTTTTAAGCATATACATTTTGCCCCTCTTTGATGCAATGCAGTTTACGGCGTTGCTTCAAAGAATAAGAATTTTTTGATAATGATACATGCCCCAGTTTGCCCCTGGTATAGGTTTAACGATGATAGGATGCCCCCTCAGGAGATTAGATGGGAAGAAGGCAGAAGGCATGAGATGGACAACCTCATGAAGAAGAAGGATGAAGAACTTGAGTTGAATGATACGCTATGCAAGATAGAATGATAACACACACAAGCAAGTAAGAAAGTATGCAGAAATGATATACGAACAAGCAAGGTATTGCCCCTATCCAGCTATAAACCAACGATATACTGATAATGATATATGATAGTGTTGTCATGGCGGGGAATGATATATCCCTAGACCAACACGACAGGCATGTTGTCATGGCGGGGAAGGATAGATTCCTAGAGCAACACGAAGGATAGTGTCTAGTTTCAGGAAATGAAACATGTCATGTAAGACATGTGTGTTGGTCTGATTTTGACAAATGCAACATCCTGTATAAGATGATTGATTATAACTGATCGAGTTGGTTTATGACTAGACAAGGATCAAGACAATTGTTTGTGATTTGGATCATTCGACAAGATTAACTTGACTCAATTGGTATGGATTAAGGATGGACTTGCATTTGGATCAGTGCTTAGATTGATTTGGATTGGAATGAAAGACACAATGATAGATAGAAATTTGATCGATAGAAGAATGACTTGATTGAAGGAATCATAAGCTTTTGTAAACATTGATACTCTGCATAGAATTTTTATTGCATGGGATATGGATGCTTTGCGATGTGAATGGATGCGAGTGGATGTGAACAGATGAGAGTGGATGTGAATGGTTTTGCCATCTTGATAGTGCAAGTATTTTGAAGTGCTTATTTCATCATTGGGCTATTTTTTGGGGTACTTTTTCTAAATGTTGTAAGTTAATACAAGCATCTAGGTATAATTGAACCGAGATGACCTGAGTATTGCTTACATAGATTTTGATTTAGCAAGTTAATACAAGCAATGAGGTATAATTGAACTGAGATGATCTAAGTATGTCTTGTATATCAACAGACAAGAATTGCCCTCATTCATGTTAGACCTTTGATGTCCTCAATGATCTTTTGCCAATTATGTCTTTAGACAAGGCGTCACATTACTAAAGGTTAATCCACAAATAACAAACAAAGAAAATAATCATGCTCCCATCATAGCATCTCTATCTTTTGGCATCCTTGAGTAGCATTGAAAGACATGATAATCAAAATCAAGATGCCATAACTTAACCATGATTCCAACCACAAAACATTTTTGCATTTTAGATGTGTTTGTTTCTTTCCATAATTTAGGTAAAATCATTTAGAGTGCTTTAGGTATTTGCTTGCTTTTCTCTGGGTAGGTTAAGGTTTTGCATCAAATGTTCCATTTGGAAAGTGGGTTTTTCTTGTGCTTGCTTGCCTTTGAGAGAGGTTCCACAATCCTTATTGGTGAGATGGACCCTAAGGGACTGACCTAGTGCCTCGGGGGCTCATTGCTAAATGGCCTTGCCTACATGATAACATAGAGGTAACGTAATTCAGGGTAAACCCTAATGAACCTAAGACCTAGGTATAGAAAGTAGCATAGACTGAGAAGGACTAGTCATGGGATGGATGGGAAAGTGGAGCCTTAGGGGCACATTTGAATAATGGCCTTGCCTAGGTGACAATGCAGAGGCAACGTAGTTCACGGACTTGGACCATGGATGGAATAGAGGATAGACAATAAGATATGGGACGGACAGGGAAGCCTCAGGAGCACATTGAAAATGGCCTTCCCTACATGATGACGTAGAGGCAACGTAGTTCATGGACTAACCCTTATGAAAACTGATGATGGACACTAGACTAGGCTAACACCAAGGATAGGATATGGGATAAGACCTTGGTTGACAAGGTGACAAAAGAGATAGAGTATCAAGCCATGATAGGTTAAAACAAAATTATGGATAGCCTTAATGCTAGATACCAATGACAAGGAAATACCATGGATAGGCAGAGGGATGGGTGATAGTAGATATGGAAGGTCAGGTAGAAGGAACCAAGGATGTGATCTCCAAGGACTATGTCACATAAGAATAATGTGCCCCATTGTAGGTAGAAAACTTAGGATTTTTCATGGTAACATTTGCGACAATAGGAGGATGAGAGGGTAATGAAGCACTTTGTGTGTTTGTGGAGGGATAAGGTATGTCAAGAGACATCTAAAACATTGGTCAACATTGTGCCCTCAATCTTTATCAAGACCAAAGAAAATAAAGGAATGGAAAATTAGGATAGATAGACTGGACACTATAGGTATGTAATGGATAGAAGGATAGCATAGGGAATGGTACAGAAGGGAACTGATAGGAGAAGAGTGATATGCTGATGAGACAAGGTGCCCCCCAAGTAGGTGACATAGAAGATCAACTTACACATGACACCTATTTGCCAGGTTTTCATCATGGTACTTATCCAAGGTGCTTGTTTGCCAGATTTTCACCGTTAGACGAAGGGATTTTTCTTTACTCTTGATTTTTTTTTGGAATATTTGGAGAAGCAAATATGGAAGGGAGAGACTCAAGTATCTAGTTCCTTGAAGGTGATAGTGTCCCGCTAGAAATGCATGTCGTCGCACGGACTATGTCAAGTATTCTCATAGATGTTGGTAGGGGATTGTATGAAAGTGAGATGGAGAAGGTAGATAGCAGATTATGGAAGGTGAGATAGTGGATTATAAAAGAATTATGCAAAAGCATGGACCATTGAAGTGGGATGGGGAAGATATGTAGGATAATAGTGGAAGGAAGGGGAGGTGGAGGTATATGGAAATGTTGTGGGATGGAAGGGAATCACGACCAACGGTTGCACATATTGTCATAAACATTGAAGTTGGTGATGGGAAAGTAGTGTAGGAAGAAATAGAGACTTTTTCTTGTGGATGAAAGATTTAGGCATGTAGGGATCCACATAGAGTGAGTATTTTTTTGATTTTTGCTTACCATGTGGGATGGAAGAATTTGAGACTTTTGGATGGAATGGGAGAAAGTGGATGATTGGGATTCTTGAGAGGTGGATGCCTCTTGTAACTTGAGGGCCTTTTGCTTAGGTACCCAAACCTTTTTGCTTTTAGATAGCACCTGTGAAGGTATGGGCTTGGGTGTATGTAGTGTTTGTTCATCTTCGGAGGTAATTATTTGTTGGATGTGGCCCACACCTTTTTCAGTTTGGCATATAGGTGTGTGGGTGTACGCCCTTCTTGAGAAGGATATTTATTTGATTCTTGGCCTTTGTATCCTAGGTCATGAGGACTCTTAGGATTTTTGCCTTGATAGGTAGAAGCATCCAGATTTTTACTGTTGAATTCTCTTGAGATGGTGGAAGTGGAGTTTGAGGAAGTTCTTTGTTTAGACAACATGTGCATATGTTGGCCCTAATTGGGATTGTTAGAAGATTCATAGATGGATGAATAAGGTGTTGGAAGAAGTGGTGGTAAAATGCATGGAGGGATGTTAGGAGTTGGAAGTAGCAGAGGTAATGTGCATGGTGGAAGGTGTATGGTCACATGCTTTTGGGATGTGTAGGATAGGGGAGGTGGAATGGCGACGTATGTTTTGGGGATACAAAAGGATGTACGATGGAAAGTGGTGGATTTAGAAGGCATGGAGGAAGTACCAACATCTTGAGTTTGTTCACCTTGGGGTATGTATCCAAGGCCATATGAATGAGGAGGAACATTGACATGGACGGGCTCCAAAATACCTTGTTCATGAAGGCCTAAGCCCTTACCTTGATAGTTCATATGTTGGAGTATGCAGTGGACAACGAGATTATGTGTAGGTGGAACACTAGACACAAGTTCTTTATTGGATGGAGGCAATGAGGTAGAGGATAGTGGTTGCCGGTGTTCTAAGGAGGAACACTCATGAATGAAGGTGGTAAGACCAAGGATATATGGTGGGGGATTTGTAGCATGGTCGATAATGGACGATAGAGGAGTATTATTGGTTTGATCTTCTACACTTTCTTGGGAGGCAAGTGTCTCATCAAAGGAAGAGGAAGTTGTTGGATCTTGGATGGGACTAGATGGGGTTATATGCTCAGGACCATGGAATGCTTAAAGTGGGCTTAGAGGATCATCATGGTCTGCTTGATCATAGATAGGATCTTCATCATAGATGGGATTTTGATCATAGATACGATTTAGCATGATGGTATCAATGTGCTCGTGTATAGGTTCTTCATCAATGATAATATCTTGATCATAGAAAAGATATAGGTTATGCAAAGGTTGGAATTGGATCTCTTGCTCTTGTACAGGATCAATTTGCTTAGGGATAGCTTTTTCATCAAAGATAGTATCTTGATCATGGGAAAGATATAGGTCACGAATGGATTGAGATTAGATTTCTTGCTCATGCATAGGTATAGGATCATCGAAAAGATAAAGGTTATGTAAGGGTCAGATGGGAGTGCTTTGAACTTGATTTAGATAAAGGGTTAATGTTTCCAAATGTTCTAAAGTGTGCCTTGACATAACTCTTGATGTGCTTGAATTGAAGTTGAGGTAGAAGACTCTTGGATAGGCTCTTGGTCAACAACATGAAGGTGTGACAAACCTTGACTTTGGTGCATGGTAGGATGTTCTTCAATATGATCAAGGGGTTGTAGGTTACATGACGAGGTTAGAGTAATGGATATGCTTGAAGGTTCTTTGATAAGGTCAAGGACCAAAATTTGGGGACATGGTTGACTCTTTGCTAGTAACCCTTGGATCACATCATTGGTAGGTGTATGGGTAGGGCAGTGAGGTAATGGATGGGTGGATTTGGAGTTCTCCATGGTAGGATTAGTATGCTTTGGGTGATGTGTTCTAGGAGATGGTGAAGGAGGATTAGTAGACAAAGAGGTATATGATATCCAACTTGAGGTGGTGCTTGCCTTGTTACTAGTACCATTAAGATGAGAAAATGATGTACAATTTTGGGGCGGGGCATAGCAAGTACTAACACATTCAGCTTGTAAGATTTCCATTTCTTGTTGTATGACTTGGAGTTCTTGACCAATTGCTATACGATCTTGGGGTGAGATATCGAAGTTTAATTGCTCTTGCAAGTATTGGAATTCTTAAGAAATTACTTCTAGTTGGTTTGTCATCTCCACAGAAACTGACACAAGACTGAAATGGGTACCCAGAAAGGTTGAAGATTTTCTATCAAAGATTGTGGAAGTACTCACTGTCATGCATGCACTAGAACTGACGCGTAACATAAACTAGTAAATGCACAAAAAGTTGATACTGATGTACAACACTGGTAAATTTCAAATGCACCATAACAAGTGGTAAAAGCATAGTAAGTCAATTTAGATGTGCAGCAAGGTGCAAATGCGCGACAGAAAAGGATAAATGCGCTGCTCTAGTTTTTCAGTGCTTTTGCAAATTTTTGGCAATTTTTCTAATGTTTTTAGTTTCTTTGGCTACAAGGTGGTCTCTTTGATCTAATTTTTCTTTAATTATGGAAAGAAGACACAACAAACACAAAGAATGTTTTCATGGTTTTTTGTGATTTTTTTGACTCTTTTTGGGACTAAAAAGAAAGCAAGTACAATCCTAGGTTTCAAAGGACAATATAAAACAGAATTCTCACTATCTCTAGTGAAGCATCTTTGGGAGGTGATAATCGCCCTTCCTTGTACTGTCTTATAGGGGTTTTTGGCCACTAAAACAAAGGTGTTTAATAAAGGCAACCATTCAAGTGGTTATACACACGACAACACTACTCTCTGTTATGGAGTCCCCCAGCCTACAAGGGTTGCACCTTGGAGCATTTTGGGGGAGGTTGGTTGTCAGTATAACACAACTGAACTCATTGTTTGAAGCTTTTGCTCCAAACACAATTTATTTATAGTGGATTGGTAGGGCTTGGATTTTAGCCTGTTACCACTTAGGGTCATTCCTACTTGGATGGACGGTATCCAAGAGCAGGCCCCTCTAAAGGAAAAACACATGCAAAAATGATGTCTAGCATTTTGGTCACCCAAGATAGGGGAGAGCATAGGCCTAGTATCATTCCCAAAACACAGAAGATAGTGGTTCTTTTCCCCTAGTTAAAATGAGAAAAACTAGATGAGGTATCTACTTGGGCAAGCACAAAAATTTGTTAAATTTGAAGTGATAACAAGATAGCAATGGTTCAATTTTACCCAGATAGCAATGATGTGTTCAATTTTTCCTAGATAGTAGTGATTTGTTAATTTTGAAGTGATAACAAGATAGAAATGGTCTAGTTTTACCAAGATAGCAATGAGTTGTTAACTTTGAAAGATAGCAATATAGCAATGATTCAATGATATGCAAGATAGTAATGATTCAATTACCGCCTTCCTAGTTAAGACTATGTGAGATTTGCATGAGCATCCATTTTACTTTCCCGTTAGAAATCAAAGTGTGAGTTAACAAGTACAATTATATGATTCTAAACCAGTACCTAGCCTACAAAACAGATCAAGAGTGTTCCTGTAAAAAGATGTTAGCATTAGCAAAAACTTCAAGGAAACCCTAAAAATCACTGCCTAGATTAGATGTGCATCTTCAGAGCTTGAATGCGCATAAATAGAGCTCATAAGTGCCATAGTACATATGCACTAAGACAGAGGTCAAAAGCATAGGAAAATAGTATATATGCGCTAAACTGATAGATGTACTGTACCAGAGGGTATATGCACCAGAATAGAGTCTCTATGCACCAAAAGAATGTATATGCCAGAACAGACAGCAGATGCATGTTAGGATGTGTCAGATGCACAGTTTCCTCTTGTGTACGGCTTTCTAAAACACAAAAACTAGTTTTTGGGTTAAAAATTAGGGCTAGGCCCCATGGTGGGCACCAAAAATGTTAAGGGAAAATTGGATCTAGATGAATAATCAATATAATAATATCAATGATATCCAAAACTTAATGAAATAATAAACAAAAAAGATAAATCAAACAATGAACAATACAAAGCAAACCTCCTTTAATTCTCACCTTCCATTGATCACCTATTACAAATGATCTTGTCTATGAATATGGCCCTTAGAAGGTGCACTTCCTTGCTATGATTCCAAGATGTTCAAATGGGAATGGCTATGATAGTTTCGCCATGAAGATGAGCTTCACAACAAGGAAAGTAGTGTGTAGTACCAAGTTTGATCGCAAGCAATGAAGGAATTGGTGCCAAAGGTGCGCTGTAATTCTTGCAGAGTAACAATACTAAAAGCTTGGATGATTAAAATGGAGGAATAGGGTTCGATTTATAGACTTGAGAGAGAAGATATCAACGGTATAGAAAGAATAAGAAGATCAACGGTATAGAAGACTTGAAGAACGTGAGCGAATAAGAAGAAGACATGAGTCTTGCTATATTTTGCATGAGAGGAATTAATTAAATAGAAGAATGAGTTAACTGAAGAGATTAAACCAATTAAAAGAATAGATCAATCAGTTAAGAGAATAAAACTAGAGAATGGAAATTGCATCAGGATGAGAAGATATTTTAGCTCAATTAAATATTTGGAATATTCAATTGCATGTGCACAAGGATTGAATTATATTTAGAGATAACTCAATTTAGAAGAAATAGACAACTTAAATAAATATTTGATTTATTTAACTTTAGAGAAGATATTATTGGGAGAGACAATTAAATAATTGGCATTATTTAATTTAGAAGATAAGAAAGCAAATTAAATAAATAAATTTATTTAATTGTTTGTGCATGATTTGGAAGAATAAATAAAATATTTGATTATATTTTATTTTTAGAGATTGAGAGGATTTAAATAAATTTGATTGGTTTATTTAAATTTGGATGAAGAATTCATTTAAATTAAATAATTAAGAATTATTTAATTGTTTGGAAGAATTTAATTAAATAAAGGATTTTATTTAATTTTGACTCTAGAAGAGGTAATTAAATATTTTGATATTTAATTAACTTAGAGGAATATGAAGCGAATAAATAAATTTGTGTATTTATTTATTGATAGAGGAATTAGATGGAATAAATATTAAGAATATTTATTTAGACCAAGTTGTGTCATTTTTAGGCATATACACCTAATGTTCTTTCTCGATGGCATAATTTGATGGCCACCATTTTTTGGTTCTTGTAACTGATTTTTATAGTTCGTTGTTGCAAAAAAAAAGCCCTAATTGCTACCGGTTTAGAAAGCAAGGGATGAGATGTTCTATGAAGTGTGTTTGAGTTTTCGACAATTTTTTTAGTATGCGAATATAATGAATTTAGAGGTCAGAATGAAGAGATTGATTTAGGAGAACAGAGGCAGAGATATCTTTCATAGAGATAAGAAGTGTGATATAAAGTTGTTCGTGTAGTCTGTATGCACATTATCCATAGGAGCAGATAATAGTTTCTACACATGGAGATAAACATCAGTCTTTTAAGTTATGTGATCTATTTTTGCTTCTGCTGAGTCAAATAATAATAATTAATGGAGAATGTTTTGAATACTGAGATGATGCAGAATATAATGTGTCTTGTATAGAATCAGTTTTATAGACATGTGATTTGAATACAAAGATTGGTATAGAGGGTTTGAAGTGATGTGCTTTGTAGTATGTTTGAGGGATCAAAGATGGTTTCTGAATATTAGAGAAAAGTCTTTTCTTGAATTTTAGTGATAGCAGAGGAATATCATCTTGTAGAGTAGTAGTAGAAAACATATGTGAAGGTAAATGATTGTTGATCACTTGTATGAGAGATATACCTACCTGTCCATGTACAGATTGCCCATATTCTTGTGATATAAACTGTGTTTTGGAGGGCTTGAGGTTAAAAGTAGATTTTGTAATGTTTGAAAGAGGTTTTTGATTGAATGATGTGTGAAAGAAGAGTGAAGGTAGTTTGAAAACAAAACAAAGATATGTGTAATCTTCTATCTGATTTATAGTATGGTTGTAGTTCTTTTTCAAAGAAACAAGAAAGGTGTGAGACAGTATAAAAAATATGCAAAACACTTTGTTGAAATATTGATGGTATTGTACTTGCATTATCATTGAGATAACAACAATGTGTTGTAATGCAAAAATATTCTTGAGTTGATAAGTTGTATGTGCACAGTTATGGTTATGAATTCTTGAGTCTCAAATAAATGAGACCATCAAGATCTGGATTGCAGAGAAACAAAGAAACCCTCTATATTGTATAATTTTCTTTGATCATTGAGAATTTGTTGCATAAGATCATGTCAGTGAGACAAGTTTGATATGTAGCCAGTGAAGCTTATGTTGCCAGTGAGGCAATGATATAAGTCAGTGAGACATAAAATCCAGTGAGGCTCTGTAATTGGTGATTTTTTTTATTAAGCCAGTGAGGCATTCACTGAGTGTTTTTTCTTCCCCATGAGAGTTTTCCACTCCTAAAATCTTTGTGTTATGGTCTCATTTGATGGTTGGTTCATTTGTCCTTCATACTTGAATGTTCAATTATTTAATGTACAATTTCTTTCTTTGATAAAGATTTAGATCAGCATCATTACTTTCTGATTTTTAAAGTTTGATATAAAATAAATGAAGTGTTTTTATCTACAACATTGATTCACCCCTCCTCTCAATGTTGTTTGTACTCCAATATGTGGTATCAAAGCCATGTTCCCTATAAAAGTCTAACAGGATTGGGTCGGTCTTAATACTGGAGTACCATGGGAAAGTGTAAAAGAAATCGAGAAAAGAAATATGCCAAGCAAAATGTTGTTCAACAAAACCTGGTCAAGTCAAGTAATGAGTTGTTGCATGAGTCACCCCTAAAAGTTGATACAAAGTGTGATAAATAAAATGACTTTAATGTTAATATTGATGATGCAGAAGGAGATCTCTTTGTGAATGAAGATGGACAAGAGTTAGATGAAGATAAATGTGAAGTAGATGTTGAAGGTGAACTCTTGTGTCCTCTGGATACAATCAAGCAACTCAAAAAAGAGAATAAGAGATTAGAAAATCAGCTTCAACAAGAAAAAGATTCAAAAGACAAGGTTTGTTCAGATTTGGTAAAATTTTCTTTAGAATTTGAGGAGGTAAGAAATCAGATTGTTAACTTAAAGAGTCAAGTTGATAAGTTTAATAAATTGATTATTAGTCTAAAAACTAAAGTTGTTGAAGTCAAAAAGGAAGCTAATTTTACAAGATCTGATCTTGAAGTAAAAACTAGTGAATACTTAAAATTAGAATCAGAAATAGTCTCTTTGAGAGAGGAGTTAGAAAAGGCATCTTCTAAGTTGCACAAGAGTCTTCAATTTGAAAAGAGTATTGACTTCCTGAATGACATGTTGAGCAAACAAAAGCATTACAGGGACACTACAAGTCTAGGTTATGAAGAAGGATAGTGTTCTAAAGTTAGGAATGCTCCTAGGAAGAAAGTTGATCTAGGATACCATGTTGATTCTCCTTAAGACAAAGGAAGAGGAACTATCAAGATCATAGGAGCCCCACTTGTCAAGCAATATCATTGAGTAAGGTACAACTACCCTCAGTTTTATGGTTATTGCTATTCTTTCCATATCTATGGTCATAGGGCAAAGGATTATTGGATGCATGCAAAGAAAATGGGTTATAATAAGAGCTCTTTTGAATGGTCAAATAGAAGAAACAAAATTATGTGCTTTAGATCTCATGGGTTTGAACATATTTCTAGGTTTTGTAAGAATGATCAAATGAAATCAGTCAATTACCATAAGATGATAGCTGTAAAGATGGTTTGGAGAAGAAAACAAGTGAAAGAAAAGGTTGAGCCTAATCTTTTGCATGCTGCACAAGAAACATTCATAACATTTTAAAAGAGGAGCATAAAGACAGGGGGAGTTGTCAAATGTCTTAACTTGCAACCCCAAGGAGCTTTTAGGAGATTTCTTGATTTAGTGTTCATACATGATTGGTTGTTGTATGAATTGGTGATAAGAACAGGATCATCATTTCATGATTGGTATTTGTTTCATGATGGCATTCATTTTATTTGATGTTGAAGAGACTATTCATCTTAGGCTCATGACAGTGGTTAATGTGTAACGCCCGCCTTGAACACCTTAAAGAACACACATGTATGCAATATAAAACAGGAAATTTTTTTTTTTTTTTAAAACTGATAAAGTAAGTTACACCACTAATCACAACATATTCTCTAAGGGACCAAGGCTGCATCACTTAACCAATCAACTAACATAAAATTAACATACATCAGTAATTGATCCAAAATTCTTTTTCAATAAATAACTCATTCACATTCATTGCAAACATCAGATAACGGAATCAGCATGATAAGATACGTCACTGAAATGCTTTTATATAAGTACATCAAAGCATCATTACAATGCCACTTTTAGTTTACTTTTAAAGTCACATACATAAAGCATATTCTGTTACATAAATCTGGTACAAGGTTGTACACTTACATCATCATCATTGAAACAAGTACAACTGAAACAAATCCTTTTCTGCATAAGATCCTGACAAGAGAACCAATGGATAAAGTAGCTCTTCCACCCGACCATGTGGAACCCTAAGGTCCACCCCCCGAGCTAGGAGTTAACATGAGGTCCCAAACACTGACAGTCAGGTAGACGAAAGACAAACAAGAACAAGGGACGACCAATGCCAATACAACACATGGCTATAACAATACAACACCACATAACTCAACTTTCACTTCATTTCCAGAGGCGACACAAAACAAACGAGGAGAGGCCGAACAAGGGATGCTAGGTTGTAGTAGGGAGAGTGTCATCGCATGGTCCTAACATGGGTTATCCTGACAGCCTCTCACTAGGCGCCGGCCCCCATCTATGGTTATCCTAACAGCCTCTCACTAGGCGCCGGCCCCATAGGGTGACACATGCGGAATCGACCTTCCTTTCATGAGGACAAGGAAGTCAATTATGCCGACCAGGCCTTCTCTACCCATCCTTAGTCTAACCAAGCACTACAGGCCATGGGAGAGGAATCCATTAATCTTATTAGTGTGAGATCTACCCTTAACCCCCTAGTTAATTTTTAGGTTATCACTTGATTAATCTACTTCCAACGGGTTATCCTGACTGCCACTTTGGGCGCCGGCCCCACGTTGAAAGCCACTCCCCTTCCTAACACCTAGTCAACCTTAAAACATCATGCAGGACTTATAACCATACACGCAAATGAACACTGCAAAGCATAAACCCTCTCGCATCAAAATAGAATCATAACATCAAGTGTGATCCAATACTTTTAACATTACATAACTTTATTCTTTTACAGATTTCAGGTCTCTCCTTACGACAAAACAGTACAATAAGGTCACAAGAGGATTAATATCTCATCCCGAGACTATTACTTTACAAGACACAACATTCAATCGTGACAGTACCTCATTATACTACACACTTTGTTTGATACATATGAATGCTATTACATCACAATCATAAAACAGCAATACACCAGTTGCCAATACTTAACAACGACAACTCAGCCTCTGGAACACAAGTTTGAACAACCTCAAAACGACTCATTACAACACTCAAACAAATTCAATTCAAAATTCAAGAGATGAAATACTACAATTCATTCTCAGTTTTAATGCAAACAACTTCTGAAATAAAATTAACATTATATCTTAACACTTGCAACTACATTTCTAACAAATCCTTATTTTGTTTCAAGAGATCAGTAAATTGATTAACTGAATCATTACAGTAATTGATGTAGGAACCACTTAATTTTCAGATACAATCTTATATACTATCCTTCAATCTTATCTAACTAGTTTATTCTATTAAGGATAATAACGCTAAGAGAGATGTCTCATGGCTGAACGGCAATCACACGAGGCGAAAATCAAACACGAAATCCAAAAGAATTCTTTTATGATGATTTGAAGTTATCTCCGATACTGATCTTATAGTGTTTTACTTTCTCAAGAGAATGATCGTAATTACGCCCTATGCGAACAGCTTGGGATATTTTACTACTGAGGTGTAAAACTGCTATTGACTGTTTAATCACTGACGTGAATAATATGCATTTGGTCTGATGACTTCCGGCTATGTTCCCTGAACTTGCAAATTTTACTGCGTTTACAGTATCCACGTAAATCGGAAAGAACTAGAGAGTGTTTATGATGTGATAAAGAAGACCACGGTTTTGCCCTCACAG
Source organism: Cunninghamia lanceolata (assembly GCA_027924645.1). Taxonomy (NCBI): domain Eukaryota; kingdom Viridiplantae; phylum Streptophyta; class Pinopsida; order Cupressales; family Cupressaceae; genus Cunninghamia; species Cunninghamia lanceolata. The sequence goes on along the minus strand of BSBN01000650.1, from coordinate 1,543,064 downwards.
CAATCTCTTTTCAACTCAGTAAGCGAACTGCATACGTTAGTATACTAGAATGGCTTTCTGCCTGTAAGAAGAGCTATGTTGATAATTTTTCTATCACACTGCTGCTGCCGAATCTGTTATCAGATTTCCGAGATATTCAGATGTGAGGATTAGCCAAAACGAGACAGTAGCTACAGGAAACCGACAGCTGCTCAAATTACACTTGGAACTATTACTACATTATACCAACAGTTGGCTAATGACCATCTTGCCTTCACTGGCTATCTTGAGGTCACTCCAAACTTTTCAGACGTGCATCAGCTAAAACAACGGCAGCCTACAGATTAAACCTGACTAAGTTTAGACTTTCACCTCTAACAACTGCAGTAAGCATAAACTCTTAAGACATTATTACTGCTATATAAACTATGAGTGCGGACAGAGATTGCTGTATGACGAATACCCTAATCACTTCGATGTTGCATGCTACAGCCTCCATTATCTTCCAGGGTTAACGGTGTTTGCTCAGCGTTTTTGAAAGCCAGTGATAACGTGCTATCCCAATCTATAAGATGGCTGGTGTACAACGAATCATCGTCGCAAAACTGACAATGACTAACGGTGGCCATAAAATGGTCACGTTGAAAAGACTTCTGTGACTGCAACAAGAGCGATCGGCAATAAGGCCACGGCAGCGAGCATTTCAACCTTGCAGCGTGACCTGATATCCCGATCCACTAATAGCCAAAATCAACTGCAGCTAAAAACATAGACTCTCAGACAAGTTGGCTCACCCGTTTTCTTTTAACAAGCAGAACTGAGAGCGAATGGTGAGACAACTACTCGACTCATCCCCTCCCATCGCGCCCTGACTCAACAATATGCAGCGTCTCCCACAAAACCTTATCAGACGCTAAAAGGCATGACGAATGGGGTGCCGGCCAGATCGCTACACTAGGGTTAAACAGCAACGAACAGCCTGCCAAAACAAGCATTCGACCTCTCTAGAACGAATCTGCATTTTACACGCTTGGGAATTTACGCAAATCTAAGCATTTCTGTAAGTTCGATTTGCTCCAGGTGATAAGATCGATCTGGCTGTTAGACGCATTGTCCCTGAGAGACTCCTCTTACACTTTCATGGAGATCCATGACCAGATAACCCTGAGGCGTGTGCAGAAAGGTATCAACCAAAAAGAACTCCAGCTAAGGAATGCGCTAGACAATGGAGAAAAAGAACCCGTGGGTTGACAACACCACCTGGCCGCTCAGCTATAAAGAACAGGAGAAAGATTTTTTGATCCTCTCGTTAGCCAGAATTCGCTAGTAACCAATCTAAAATAGGGATGACGTAGTATGGAGAGCCATATCTGAGCCAAAGGCGACATTCATCCCTAATATCTAACATTTACCGTCACAACCTAGACGCTTCAATCTATTTACAAAAAACATATATTGCAAAGACAAAATGGTATGGATCCCCTTACCACGCAATAAGATCCTAGAGACGCCCTTGGTTGCTTAAATCTGAGACTACTGAAATATTGAAGTTGAATTTCTATTGCAAATCTACCAATTAAAGTTTCCTGTCAACCCTCGCAAGACCATCCGTCCTACAGAAATGAAATTGCAGATGTGGGAGCAAGCACGCAGCCTAAGCAGATCGTTGGGTACAAGAGACATACAGCGGGTTTCCCTGACGGTTTCCAGCTAACACAGAGAGAGAACACTAATAACCTTGATCAGATTTTACAGTGACGACTAGCTGAAACCAACAGCGGTTCACGGCAACTCTATCGAGGTGTCCTACAAACCCTACCAAGATCTCGCCGGTCTGAGAAAGTATGCGGAAAAATTCGGCAACCATTGAAAGGAAAGAAAACATTTGACTTCCAGAATCCTTGGGCAGTACCTATGTATTTAAACCCTAAGAGAGGTTGCTGTTCACACACAGAAAGGACAGACTGCCGAACAATTCGGAATCAAACAAACTAAAAACACATTTTGCAGATTGAAAGGAAGTTCAGAGATAAGGCAATCGACGGAACCTGATTTCGCAACCACCGTGACGAACCCGCTCCAATTGTTGCAGTTCCCAGCTGCTTCTTCCTTACCCCTGTGTTGATCTCCTTGTTGCACCGACAACTCTTTTATAACTCCGTCCCTTTCTCTTCTCCTAGGGTTTTTCCCACAAGATTCCGAGAAGCTTCTTTTTAAGAAAATGTATTTTTTTTAATTTAATTTAATGATTCCCAATTATTAAGTACTTTATTTTATTATTATTATTTTCTTTATAACCGACCCCAAAATATTATTATTAATAGAATAGTACTATTTCAACTATCCATATTTTTGTACTATCCTATAATTTATTTTATTATTCTAGTTGTGAAACACAATTTACAAGCATGGCTATAATTATTTATTTATTTAAATATTTATTATAAATAATATTATATCGAATAATACAACTTCTTAGAACTTATTTATCAACAACACCTCTATTAAAATAATAATTTATTTATAACTTAAATCGACAACTAACGACAATATGTCTATTTAACAACACTAGACTCTTCCGTAGAATATTTCTAATTAAAGCACAATATTACCGCACATACTTAAACACCTTTGAACTTGGTTTGACTCCAAAATACAATGTTACCTGACAGTGAGACATGGGCGAATGACAACCAATAACCACAAGGGTGAACTGACGACGAAGGAACACTGATTAGGGACCTCATATTAACTCCAACCAACTAATCCATTGGCGAAGGCACGCTCAGACCTGTAATCAGGTGGAGTCGATGCCAAGTACCTGCATCCTGCAGCAACGCACAGTTAACCGTAACAAGATATACATATACATCACATGCAGTCCTATCGTGAATGGAAATCGCAGTGAGGTAGGGTACTCGTGAACGAGTAATACAACACTGTTCCATTCACGTTTTAAAATAATAATCACTACATTGAACAAGATATCAGATTACTAACCTACGACATAAAATGATTAGCTAACTTCCGATCCCATATAATGAATAACATCAAAGCATCTGAAACATCAGTTCGTTTATCAAATTGTAAAGCATAATGACATAATCCAACATCAATATCTGTTATCATAACTGGAATAGGCAAAATAACTAGAAATCCATCATCAACGATCTAAAAATACTGTCACAATGTCCAATACTACTAAGCAACCATCAGTCCAAAAGACGATAAGCTGAGGGGTACTACATCCTCCCCCCCTAGGATCAGGCTTACTCCTGGAAGCCTGCGAACAAATATGGATATAGCTCTCGCATACGGGAAGTATCTTCCCAGGTCGCTGAAGTCTCATCATTAGGATCCCATTGGACCCTTACCTGCTCTATGGCTCTGCCCCTGAGAGCGAGTCGCCTGTGCTCTAAAATGCCCACGGGCTCCAAAGCTAGCTGCCCGTCCTCTACCTGTAAAGCATTCCAGTCAAGGACATGAGAAATATCTGGGTGATAAGGTCTAAGAACAGAAACATGAAATACGTCATGGACGCGAGACAAGCTAGGCGGCAAAGCAAGACGGTATGCAACAGGACCGATCCTCTCCAAAACCTCGAATGGCCCCACAAAGCGTGGCGCGAGCTTAGAGCCTTTTCCGTAACGGATCGGACTCTTTCGCGGACGCACCCGCAAGAACACCCGATCACCAACTGAAAACTGACGATCAACTCTGTGAGCATCTGCATATTTCTTCTGTCTATCCTGAGCTGCTACCAGATGCTCTCTGATGCGATCAACCTGCTGCTCCATCTCTTGGAGCATCTGAGGACCTAGGAGAACTCTATCCTCAAGGCGATCCCAACTCAATGGGGTACGACAAGGACGACCATACAGGGCCTGAAAAGGAGACATGCCAATGGAACTGTGGTACCCATTATTGTACGCAAACTCCACCAAATACAAATAATCTTCCCATCGGTTTTGCTGATCCATCACATACATACGGAGCATATCCTCGAGGACCTGATTGACCCTCTCAGTTTGCCCATCAGTCTCTGGATGATAAGCTGAACTGAAGTTCAATTGAGTCCCCAAAGTATGTTGAAGAGACGTCCAAAGAGCTGAAGTAAAAACTGGATCACGATCGGAGATAATCTTGCGAGGAATCCCGTGCAATCTGACGATATCCTCCATGAAAATTTTGGCCACAGAAGAAGCATTATATGAAGATCGAACAGGAGAAAAGTGTGCTACTTTCGTAAGCCTGTCTACAGTGACCATTATCGCATCATGGCGACGAGAAGACATGGGTAAACCAACTATGAAGTCTATTGAAATGATGTCCCATTTCCATTCCGGAATAAGATGTGGCTGAAGAAGACCTGCGGGATGCTGATGTTCCGCCTTAACCCTCTGACATTCTAAGCATCTCGAAACAAAATCAGCAATATCCCTCTTCATTCCGGCCCAAAAATATATCTGACGAAGGTCTGCATACATCTTCTTGACACCTGGATGCGCAGAATAAGGTGCCCGATGAGCCTCAGTCATGATTAGGGTGCGGAGACCCTCTGTAGAAGGCACATAAATGCGATCTAAATGTCGCAAGAGACCATCCGACTCGATAGAATACCCAGCATATCTACCCTCCAAGGCTCTACCAGACTCCACTTCAGCTTTCACTTCCTGATACCATCTATCTGCAGGGAGAGCTGCAAGAACCTGCCCTCTCAAATCTACTCCAAGAGTAATAGATGAAAGTTCATGTCTTCGACGACTAAGGGCATCCGCCACCACATTCTCCTTACCTTGGATATATTTTACCTCAAAATCATACTCACATAGAAACTCCATCCATCGCCTCTGTCTCGCATTCAGGTTTGGCTGAGTAAAGATATACTGTAAACTTCGGTGATCACTGTGCAGCTCAAACCGATGCCCCAGCAAGAAGTGTCTCCATCTTACTAATGCATGAACAACTGCAGCTAACTCTAGGTCATGTGTAGGATAATTCAACTCATGATCTTTGAGTTTACGGGACTCGTAAGCTATCACACGACCCTCCTGCATTAAAACTGCTCCTAAACCTTCCAAAGATGCATCAGTACAAACCACAAAATCTCTGGCAGGATCCGGCACCGCTAGAATAGGTGCACTGGTTAACCGCTCCTTAAGACTCTGAAAGGCTGCTTGACACTGATCTGACCAAATGAACTTCTTTCCTTTTCTCTGAAGTGAAGTTATAGGGTGAGCTATCTTTGAAAATCCTTCCACAAATCGCCGATAATAGCCTGCTAAACCCATGAAACTACGAACCTCCGAAACATTGGTAGGAGCAGGCCAATCCATGATCGCTTGAATCTTTGAAGGATCCACTGCAATACCCTTATCCGAAATAACATGTCCCAAATATTTTACTTCAGTTTGAAAGAAATCACATTTAGCCAAATTTGCATACAACTGATTTTCTCTTAAACACTGCAAAACCTGCCGCAAATGCTCTTCATGCTCCTCCATAGACCTTGAATAAATCAATATATCATCTAAGAAGACAAGAACAAATCTATCCAGATAGGTACGGAACACATCATTCATCAGGCTCATGAATACTGATGGCGCATTAGTCAATCCAAAAGGTACAACAGTGAACTCATAATGCCCATAGCGAGTACGAAATGCTGTCTTGTGGATGTCAGCCTCAAAAATGCGCAACTGATGATATCCCGATTTTAGGTCTATCTTCGAAAATACCTTAGCTCCCTTGATCTGATAAAAAAGGTCATCAATTCGCGGCAATGGGTACCTGTTCTTCACAGTCACCTTATTAAGCTGCCGATAGTCGATGCACAAACGCAGAGATCCATCCTTCTTCTTCACAAAAATCACAGGTGCTCCCCATGGAGAGACACTCGGACGAATGAATCCCTTCGCTAATAACTCTTCTAGCTGCAAGCGAAGCTCCTTAAGTTCCTGAGTAGTCATTCGATATGGAGCTCGTGAAATAGGCTCTGCTCCAGGAACAAGGTCTATCTTGAAATCAATATCCCGCTTCGGTGGCATACCTGGAATTTCGCTAGGAAAGACATCCTCATACTCCTTGAGAATAGGATAATCATCAAGGGATGCCTTCCTATTTTCCCCAAAATCTGAGTCATTAACTGTTACAGCAAACAACTTGCATCCTTGACGCAGACATCTCTTCAATTGCATAGCAGAAATCATGCGCAAGGAGATGGGTCTCTGAATCCCAACCACTTCTACTTCTTTGCCCGAATCATCAACACACCTTACTAATTTGCGGCGACAGTCTATCACCGCTTGATGAGCATCCAACCAATCCATTCCCAACACTATGTCATAGGATCCTAATGGTATAATGCGAAGATCCGCTGTGGAAGATAAAGGTCCTATCCTCAACTCGCAACCATGCACAAGAGAATCTACTGAAACTCTAGATCCCGAGGCCAATTCTACCTGCCACTTGACATCTTGCTTTGCTGCCACTAATTTGCAACGTTCCACTATAGAAGGGGAAATAAAAGAATCTGAAGCACCAGAGTCAAAAAGAACAGAAATGGTAATACCTCGCAAGACACCTGTAGTCTCCACAACGGTACCTTGGTGCTCCGCTTGGCGATTATCCACCGCCGCAAACACTCTATGTGATCTGCCTGCATCACCAACAGTGGGCTCTGAAGCTGCGGGTCTCTGACCAAATCCTGAAGTATTCTTATGCGGGCACTGTCTAGCAATGTGGCCCTGCTGACCGCAAGAAAAACATCCTGTTCCCCTGCCAAAACCTCCACCGCCTACAGGAGCATTTGACTGCTGAAAACTACCTCTGCTTGCTGCAGATTGTATGCTTTGCGTTGGTTGACTAGCACGATCACGTTTAACTCTCTGCCAACTTCGATCCTTTTTGGAATGAAATCTGTTGCTTTGCTGATACTGAGAGTTTCTTGATTTCGTCTGAGAAAACTGTTGTTGTTGCTGTCCACTCTTAGAAGGTACCTGATGACTCCTCGAGTTACCTGCTGCATGAGACTGACCACCTCGGAAACCTGAACCTGCTCGAGATGAGCTACCAATCTGTACACCTGTATGACCCCCTAGGGCCATGGTCAAGTTCTCTTCCACCAATCTAGCCTTCTCCACTGCTACCTCCATGGTCTTCGGCTCGAACACACGAACTCCTCCGCTGATGCGTGCATTCAGACCTCTGATAAAATGCTGAACTAACATGGCCTCGTCGTTTCCAATCCCTGCATATTGCTTGAGTTCATAAAACCTGCGCTCATACTGTTCCACTGTCATGGCCATCTGTCTCAACCCATGGAATTCATCCGCTCGTCGTTGCCTCCAGTGATCAGATAAAAATCGAGCTCTGAACCTATCCAGAAATAGTTCCCATGAAACTGTCGCAATATCTAGATGCAACTTTTGTTCCTCAAGACGCCACCAAGTAGAGGCAAATCCTCTTAGATGCATGATGGCGCATCTTGCCTTAGTGTTACTGCCATATGGATGCATAGCAAAGCATCTCTCCAAATCGATGAGCCATGTTTCTGCTTCCAAACCGCTACCGGAGCCATCGAAAGTAGGAGGACGGGCTCTCATCAGATCTCTCATGTGGCCCGCAAGAATGGCTTCTTGTTCAGCTGTGACCTCTCTCCTTCTAGGAGATCTTTCTCTTTCTCTTTCTTCCGGTTGCACCACCTCCTGCCTCGGACCAAGACGAGCAAGCACCTCCTCAAGGAGCTGGCGTAGTTGTGCACCCTCAGGCTGAACCTGATTCTCCTGATTCTCGCTTCCACCTTCTTGTGTACTTCCATGAGGGGAGCTAGGAGGAGGGCTGATTTCAACACCTCTCCCACGACCCCTACCTCGACCACGTCCTCGGCCTCGCACCCTAGGCATCTTCCTGGACAACACATCCAAGAACAAACTTCAGGTTGTTAGGCAAGGACTAAAAATGAATATGTCCTTCAGAGTTTAAGCAACTAGCATAGCTTAATGGGCTAATTATAAAACCAGAGTACCCAGTGTTAGTAACTTGGCTCTGATACCAGATGTAACGCCCGCCTTGAACACCTTAAAGAACACACATGTATGCAATATAAAACAGGAAATTTTTTTTTTTTTTTAAAACTGATAAAGTAAGTTACACCACTAATCACAACATATTCTCTAAGGGACCAAGGCTGCATCACTTAACCAATCAACTAACATAAAATTAACATACATCAGTAATTGATCCAAAATTCTTTTTCAATAAATAACTCATTCACATTCATTGCAAACATCAGATAACGGAATCAGCATGATAAGATACGTCACTGAAATGCTTTTATATAAGTACATCAAAGCATCATTACAATGCCACTTTTAGTTTACTTTTAAAGTCACATACATAAAGCATATTCTGTTACATAAATCTGGTACAAGGTTGTACACTTACATCATCATCATTGAAACAAGTACAACTGAAACAAATCCTTTTCTGCATAAGATCCTGACAAGAGAACCAATGGATAAAGTAGCTCTTCCACCCGACCATGTGGAACCCTAAGGTCCACCCCCCGAGCTAGGAGTTAACATGAGGTCCCAAACACTGACAGTCAGGTAGACGAAAGACAAACAAGAACAAGGGACGACCAATGCCAATACAACACATGGCTATAACAATACAACACCACATAACTCAACTTTCACTTCATTTCCAGAGGCGACACAAAACAAACGAGGAGAGGCCGAACAAGGGATGCTAGGTTGTAGTAGGGAGAGTGTCATCGCATGGTCCTAACATGGGTTATCCTGACAGCCTCTCACTAGGCGCCGGCCCCCATCTATGGTTATCCTGACAGCCTCTCACTAGGCGCCGGCCCCATAGGGTGACACATGCGGAATCGACCTTCCTTTCATGAGGACAAGGAAGTCAATTATGCCGACCAGGCCTTCTCTACCCATCCTTAGTCTAACCAAGCACTACAGGCCATGGGAGAGGAATCCATTAATCTTATTAGTGTGAGATCTACCCTTAACCCCCTAGTTAATTTTTAGGTTATCACTTGATTAATCTACTTCCAACGGGTTATCCTGACTGCCACTTTGGGCGCCGGCCCCACGTTGAAAGCCACTCCCCTTCCTAACACCTAGTCAACCTTAAAACATCATGCAGGACTTATAACCATACACGCAAATGAACACTGCAAAGCATAAACCCTCTCGCATCAAAATAGAATCATAACATCAAGTGTGATCCAATACTTTTAACATTACATAACTTTATTCTTTTACAGATTTCAGGTCTCTCCTTACGACAAAACAGTACAATAAGGTCACAAGAGGATTAATATCTCATCCCGAGACTATTACTTTACAAGACACAACATTCAATCGTGACAGTACCTCATTATACTACACACTTTGTTTGATACATATGAATGCTATTACATCACAATCATAAAACAGCAATACACCAGTTGCCAATACTTAACAACGACAACTCAGCCTCTGGAACACAAGTTTGAACAACCTCAAAACGACTCATTACAACACTCAAACAAATTCAATTCAAAATTCAAGAGATGAAATACTACAATTCATTCTCAGTTTTAATGCAAACAACTTCTGAAATAAAATTAACATTATATCTTAACACTTGCAACTACATTTCTAACAAATCCTTATTTTGTTTCAAGAGATCAGTAAATTGATTAACTGAATCATTACAGTAATTGATGTAGGAACCACTTAATTTTCAGATACAATCTTATATACTATCCTTCAATCTTATCTAACTAGTTTATTCTATTAAGGATAATAACGCTAAGAGAGATGTCTCATGGCTGAACGGCAATCACACGAGGCGAAAATCAAACACGAAATCCAAAAGAATTCTTTTATGATGATTTGAAGTTATCTCCGATACTGATCTTATAGTGTTTTACTTTCTCAAGAGAATGATCGTAATTACGCCCTATGCGAACAGCTTGGGATATTTTACTACTGAGGTGTAAAACTGCTATTGACTGTTTAATCACTGACGTGAATAATATGCATTTGGTCTGATGACTTCCGGCTATGTTCCCTGAACTTGCAAATTTTACTGCGTTTACAGTATCCACGTAAATCGGAAAGAACTAGAGAGTGTTTATGATGTGATAAAGAAGACCACGGTTTTGCCCTCACAGCAATCTCTTTTCAACTCAGTAAGCGAACTGCATACGTTAGTATACTAGAATGGCTTTCTGCCTGTAAGAAGAGCTATGTTGATAATTTTTCTATCACACTGCTGCTGCCGAATCTGTTATCAGATTTCCGAGATATTCAGATGTGAGGATTAGCCAAAACGAGACAGTAGCTACAGGAAACCGACAGCTGCTCAAATTACACTTGGAACTATTACTACATTATACCAACAGTTGGCTAATGACCATCTTGCCTTCACTGGCTATCTTGAGGTCACTCCAAACTTTTCAGACGTGCATCAGCTAAAACAACGGCAGCCTACAGATTAAACCTGACTAAGTTTAGACTTTCACCTCTAACAACTGCAGTAAGCATAAACTCTTAAGACATTATTACTGCTATATAAACTATGAGTGCGGACAGAGATTGCTGTATGACGAATACCCTAATCACTTCGATGTTGCATGCTACAGCCTCCATTATCTTCCAGGGTTAACGGTGTTTGCTCAGCGTTTTTGAAAGCCAGTGATAACGTGCTATCCCAATCTATAAGATGGCTGGTGTACAACGAATCATCGTCGCAAAACTGACAATGACTAACGGTGGCCATAAAATGGTCACGTTGAAAAGACTTCTGTGACTGCAACAAGAGCGATCGGCAATAAGGCCACGGCAGCGAGCATTTCAACCTTGCAGCGTGACCTGATATCCCGATCCACTAATAGCCAAAATCAACTGCAGCTAAAAACATAGACTCTCAGACAAGTTGGCTCACCCGTTTTCTTTTAACAAGCAGAACTGAGAGCGAATGGTGAGACAACTACTTGACTCATCCCCTCCCATCGCGCCCTGACTCAACAATATGCAGCGTCTCCCACAAAACCTTATCAGACGCTAAAAGGCATGACGAATGGGGTGCCGGCCAGATCGCTACACTAGGGTTAAACAGCAACGAACAGCCTGCCAAAACAAGCATTCGACCTCTCTAGAACGAATCTGCATTTTACACGCTTGGGAATTTACGCAAATCTAAGCATTTCTGTAAGTTCGATTTGCTCCAGGTGATAAGATCGATCTGGCTGTTAGACGCATTGTCCCTGAGAGACTCCTCTTACACTTTCATGGAGATCCATGACCAGATAACCCTGAGGCGTGTGCAGAAAGGTATCAACCAAAAAGAACTCCAGCTAAGGAATGCGCTAGACAATGGAGAAAAAGAACCCGTGGGTTGACAACACCACCTGGCCGCTCAGCTATAAAGAACAGGAGAAAGATTTTTTGATCCTCTCGTTAGCCAGAATTCGCTAGTAACCAATCTAAAATAGGGATGACGTAGTATGGAGAGCCATATCTGAGCCAAAGGCGACATTCATCCCTAATATCTAACATTTACCGTCACAACCTAGACGCTTCAATCTATTTACAAAAAACATATATTGCAAAGACAAAATGGTATGGATCCCCTTACCACGCAATAAGATCCTAGAGACGCCCTTGGTTGCTTAAATCTGAGACTACTGAAATATTGAAGTTGAATTTCTATTGCAAATCTACCAATTAAAGTTTCCTGTCAACCCTCGCAAGACCATCCGTCCTACAGAAATGAAATTGCAGATGTGGGAGCAAGCACGCAGCCTAAGCAGATCGTTGGGTACAAGAGACATACAGCGGGTTTCCCTGACGGTTTCCAGCTAACACAGAGAGAGAACACTAATAACCTTGATCAGATTTTACAGTGACGACTAGCTGAAACCAACAGCGGTTCACGGCAACTCTATCGAGGTGTCCTACAAACCCTACCAAGATCTCGCCGGTCTGAGAAAGTATGCGGAAAAATTCGGCAACCATTGAAAGGAAAGAAAACATTTGACTTCCAGAATCCTTGGGCAGTACCTATGTATTTAAACCCTAAGAGAGGTTGCTGTTCACACACAGAAAGGACAGACTGCCGAACAATTCGGAATCAAACAAACTAAAAACACATTTTGCAGATTGAAAGGAAGTTCAGAGATAAGGCAATCGACGGAATCTGATTTCGCAACCACCGTGACGAACCCGCTCCAATTGTTGCAGTTCCCAGCTGCTTCTTCCTTACCCCTGTGTTGATCTCCTTGTTGCACCGACAACTCTTTTATAACTCCGTCCCTTTCTCTTCTCCTAGGGTTTTTCCCACAAGATTCCGAGAAGCTTCTTTTTAAGAAAATGTATTTTTTTTAATTTAATTTAATGATTCCCAATTATTAAGTACTTTATTTTATTATTATTATTTTCTTTATAACCGACCCCAAAATATTATTATTAATAGAATAGTACTATTTCAACTATCCATATTTTTGTACTATCCTATAATTTATTTTATTATTCTAGTTGTGAAACACAATTTACAAGCATGGCTATAATTATTTATTTATTTAAATATTTATTATAAATAATATTATATCGAATAATACAACTTCTTAGAACTTATTTATCAACAACACCTCTATTAAAATAATAATTTATTTATAACTTAAATCGACAACTAACGACAATATGTCTATTTAACAACACTAGACTCTTCCGTAGAATATTTCTAATTAAAGCACAATATTACCGCACATACTTAAACACCTTTGAACTTGGTTTGACTCCAAAATACAATGTTACCTGACAGTGAGACATGGGCGAATGACAACCAATAACCACAAGGGTGAACTGACGACGAAGGAACACTGATTAGGGACCTCATATTAACTCCAACCAACTAATCCATTGGCGAAGGCACGCTCAGACCTGTAATCAGGTGGAGTCGATGCCAAGTACCTGCATCCTGCAGCAACGCACAGTTAACCGTAACAAGATATACATATACATCACATGCAGTCCTATCGTGAATGGAAATCGCAGTGAGGTAGGGTACTCGTGAACGAGTAATACAACACTGTTCCATTCACGTTTTAAAATAATAATCACTACATTGAACAAGATATCAGATTACTAACCTACGACATAAAATGATTAGCTAACTTCCGATCCCATATAATGAATAACATCAAAGCATCTGAAACATCAGTTCGTTTATCAAATTGTAAAGCATAATGACATAATCCAACATCAATATCTGTTATCATAACTGGAATAGGCAAAATAACTAGAAATCCATCATCAACGATCTAAAAATACTGTCACAATGTCCAATACTACTAAGCAACCATCAGTCCAAAAGACGATAAGCTGAGGGGTACTACATAATGTGTTACTTGGATCTTTAATGGACAATGTGGATTATTTGATTTTGTGTTTATATAAACTTGGATCACTTTTACTTGTGTGTTTGCTCTTGTGGATCATGAAGAGACAGTGACTTATTTGATGCTAAGTGAGAGATCACAGTGATGCCTTTGGAGAAATATATACTAGAAGAGGGACAGTTTGAGGATCATCATCAATACTTGGATTCATAGTTTGATCTATAGCAAGTTATTGAGGATCTAGGGTAATCAAATCTCTATGTTCAAATGAAGAGAAACATGCCAACATCTAGTTTTATCTTATGCTACAAGGACAATCTTGACAATGCCTTAAGGGGGAGTCTCATTGTCTATCTTTCAACCCTGCTCATGGTTTCAAGTTCTTAATGTTGTTCTTCTTATATGTGTTAGGAGGAGCTCTTGGTAAAGTGTTTGTTAGATAGGGGAGAGACTAAGCTTATTGCTTTGATCCTCTTGTTAGTTGATGTCAAAGTGTGGCATTGGATTCTCTTTGATCTTCTCTTGTTAGTGTGTTTGGCATAGTATTACAATCATTAGGCATTACAATCATTAAGCATTAATTTGTTATCATTGAGCATTGATTTGTTATGATCCTTTTGTTATGATACTCTTGCATGATTTCAGGGTAGGATAGTCATTAAACTGACTTCACAAATACAGAGACAATTTGTTTTATGTAGGACAGAGGACAGTCATTATTTGATTTGCAAGACTGCACTTACTTGTTTGTACTAAATCAGACATCGGGTTCATTGATTAGGATAGTATTAATGACTTGTATGTAGGCCATGATAGTCATTGGGGAGGATAATCTTTAACATAGACTTGTTACTTGTTTATCTTGTCAAATTATCTTGAGTAGTTGATGTTGACTCAAACATTTATTGTTGGAACAATATGTGGTTGAAGTAGTGGCATTTTTGCTTGATTCAAGTGATCTTCCATGGAGTAGATACTTTTTTAATAGGGCTTGTTGTTGCTTCTTGGACTGTATAAGAGATAGGATTGGTAGAACTCATATGGTGTATAAAGTAGACTGGAGGTCTAAGGCTTGCACATGAATATGATGATTGTGTGATAGTTTTGCCAGTGGTTTTCCTTGACTATTTACTTTCCTAGACAGTGTTCTCTAATGTGCAATAGTGATATCCATGCTAATCAATATGTTCTCCTTTACTAGGTGCTCAAGGTGTGATAATAGTTTTGCACTCTTGATCTATCTTTCCAATTTGCAATATCAGTTTTCATTCAATTAGTGACAATTGATGCTTTGATAAGAATCTTTGATCTTTGTTTGATTGATAAGCATAGAAATGGCATTGTAGCCAATGAATTATGCTTCCTTGTGCCTATATACCATCTATTTGGGCAATAGTAAAATAGTAAACATGCATTGCTACTCATCCTTGGTTGCCTAGACACCTATTAGTGATGGTTCTTATAAACAGCTCTTGGTCAATGCTCATAATGACAGTGTTTAGACATTGACAGTCTTGAGTTTACTCTCACAGGGTCTATGTTCTTTGATAGTTTTTTGAGCAAATACAAGATAGTGATCTTCATGTCACTGGAGAGTAAGGTGTTTTCAAATGGTTCTCTTGAACTACATATATATTGAAGGTGGTTTATGCTTCATGATCTAGGTTATGTTGTTCTAACAAGTACAATGTAGCAAGGACAATGTTTCTTTTGAGGTACTTTCTTGATATTGCTTTTCAGGTAGAAAAATATTTGAATAATAATTCCTAGTAGTATATGCAAAATTCAAACAATACAATTTAGGGAAAAGACCTCACAATGTAGACTTTGCCTCTCTTACTAGTGTTCTTGTTTTTGCTTTGGATAAGGAGGTAGGTATTTTGGTATAATGTTGTGTAAAGTATAGTTTGGTGAGTGTATCAGACTTGACTGGTATAGTTTTCTGATAAGATTCAAATAGAGGAAAGTTGTTTTGAATGATACAAAATTTAATTAGACCTTTAATAGTCTTTCTCATTATTTTTCAAATTTACAAAGTCTATAGAAAAATTGTTTCATGTCTTGTCATTGACAGGACAATATTTCAGTGCATGGCACAAGAAGCAATGTTGGTTTATATACTTACAGAAAATCTCTTTGATAGGGAAGCATTATGTTTCTTTCAAGTTTGTTATAGATGATTTGATCAATGTTTATTGCTCTATTTCACTTGTTTGTAATGCATTTGAGCCAACACATGAAATTTCAGCCCACGTAAAGAGAGATCAATGGTTATTATTCAAACATATTTCAAACCTTGACGTTCTTTCTTCACGGTATAATTTGATGACCACCATGGAACTCTGCCTATGTAAGGTAGTTTACTTTGGTTCTTGTAATTGATTTTTATAGTTCATTATTAGAACACAAAAACCCTAATTGCTACGGGTTTAAAAAGCAATGGATGAGATGTTCTATGAAGTGTGTGTGAGTTTTCGATAATTTTTTTAGTATGAGAATATAATGAATTTAGAGGGTAGAATGAAGAGATTGATTTAGGAGAATAGCAGCAGAGATATCTTTCACAAAGATAAGAAGTGTGATATGAAGTTGTTCATGTAGTCTATATCCACATTATCCATAGGACCAGATAATAGTTTCTACACATAGAGATAAACATCAGTCTTTTAAGGTATGTGATCTGTTTTTGCTTTTGCTGAGTCAAATAATAATAATGAATGGAGAATGTTTTGAATACTAAGTGTTGGCAAGAGACACTATATGGATTCATGAATGTTGTCATTGATAGCAACAAAGGTTATCTCACACATCTGTAAGACATGATGAGTCTCTACCGAAAGTCAAATTGAAGAAGTGTTATGATCCGGTAAGCAAGAACAAAGCAGTCAGGAAGGTCCGACAGTCAGGTCCGGATCTCTCAGAGGAAGTATTTCAGTAAAGTGCAGATTTGGGGAAGTCAAGAGGAATACCTTGACTAATAGATTCCAAGGATTTAGCCTCCAGTGATGCATGGGTGAAGAGATATGAACACTTGAGTTTTGGGTTACTGTTTGACAGAGTAGATAGAGGAAGAACTGTACTGGCAGAGTGTCAGACCCAAATCTGGAAGAGATATTGCTAATGACTAAGTTTCTTAAGGTATCATTCATGATTGGCCAACATGATTGAAGACTTCCACAAGCATATTATTGATCTGCATTACTTGGTATGCAAGGTTTCAGCTGACAGACTAGAGTTTAAGATAATATTGACTATTCTAGATGCTGACTAGAAAAGTGTTGAAATCACTTGTGCAGATATATATACAAGATGGATTTTGATGTGAAGGTGTGTGTGGTATGTGTACAAAAGTGTGAATAAAAGTAGAAGAAGAGCATAAAAGGCAGAAAAATAGATTCAGAATGTAAGAGGACAGCATCACTTAAAGAGAGTAGGAATGGAGTGCAGCAGATCAATCTATTGAGCTTAACTGAAACTAAACTTCAACATGTGTGGATGCTTCTCATCAGTTCAAGTTTTCTTCTTGTAGACAGTAAGTATTTTGTAGGCAGTGAGCCCTAATTGGCAAGTGCCATTTTGTATCTTCTATTCTTCTAATAGATAATAATATCTTGGGTTAATCACCCCGTGGTTTTTCCTTTAACAGGGTTTCCACATCAAAATCATTGTGTCATGTGTATTGGTGTTATTTCTATTTCATGATTATGCTTACTTATTTGATCTGATGTTGCGTTAATTGTTAAGAAAACATAAAAAGTTAAAAAATTAGGATAACTGATTCACCCCCTCTCAGTTATCAACAATTGGTATCAGAGCCAAGTTCCTCTCAATAGAGCTTAACAGCTTGAGGAAGATCTAGGAATTCAAATGGATGTGTATGGTATAAGGGAGCAACTTAAGTCTGCCCTTGATGATCTTGAGTAGTCAAATTCTGAAGTCAATGAATTGAAGGAAAGACTCAAACAGGCTAATGATTTCATAAAAGAACTAAAAGAGAAACTGAGTCTCTCTATGAAAAAGAGAAAGGAGCTACTTCAGCAATTGGCAAGTCAAGGTGAAGCCAATGATACAAATAGAGATTTGAAAGAGAAAACCAAGTTATGTGAAAAATTATCAAAAGAAATCATCATGGTAAGACATGAAATGGAATCAGGAGTTATGAAGTTCACCCAAGAAATTGAAGAAAGAAGAAAATCTAAAGATGATCTAAGACAATCTCTCAAGGAAAAATTAGAAGACTGCCACAAGATGGATAGAATAATCAGACATCTTGAATCTAATCTTGAAGATGCCAAAGATAATGAAGAAAAACTTGAGGATCAAATTGTCTCTCTTGAAAGGGATCTTCAAACAACAAATGAATACAAAGAGAAATTCAAGATAAGCTCTGCTCAACTTGAAGTTCTTCTTGAGAGCCAAAAGAGGGTAGATGACAAGTGTGGCCTGGGGTATGAAAAAGGTGAAAGCTCCGCGTCTGGTCAGAAGAATTTTGGATCAGAAAATCTAAGGAACGGGCCTAGAAGACCTCTGGTAAGGCAACTTAATGCTCAAAGATATCCATCCTTCAATGGATACTGCCACAACTACAATAACTTTGGTCATAAAGCTAATTAGTGCAGAAAGAGAATGAATCAGACTAATACATCCTTCTCCAGATAGTGTTTCAACTGTAAAAGGTATGGTCACAAATCTCATGAATGCAGAAATATGCAAATGAACAATTCATTCAGTGGTAGATGCTTTGCATGCAATAGAATGGGTCATATGGCTAATTAATGCAGATCAAGAGGATATCAATCAAATATGCAAAGAAATGTTGTTTGTCAAATTTGCAATAGATCCAGTCATATTGCAAAAATTTGTAGAAGCAAGAATCAAGACAAAAGAGGTTTGGTACATCATAATCAGAATCAAGATAATGGAAAACAAAAAGTGAATGTGGATGAAGTTCAAAGTGAGATGAACAAGATTTGGGTGAAGAAAAGTACAGAGAATGTAGGGGATGGATCCGCGCTAGACTCTGGTGCTGATATGGCTTCCAAAAATTAAAAAGTGAGCTCTGGCTCAGGGGGAGACACAAAGAAAACTATTTTCCCCCAGCTAGTCAGTTGGTGCTGGAACTGGCACAAGGAGAGTTGCAGATTAAAGGGTTCATGAGAGAAACATCTAAATAAACTATGGTTAAGATTTGGAAGATCCACAAGATGTTTAGATCAAGATTGATCTGGTTCTTCAATTCATCTGAATAAGGCAAATTGGAATGACTTAGGTCAAGCATTTATTGCAACTTGGTATTAGGGTTTGTGGAGTAATATAGGGGTTCTTCTTATTAAACATTTGCTCATTCTGCATTTAAGAAGAAGAAAAGAGGAGCTCTGTAACAAATTTCCTCAAGCCCATCAAAGGTCATTTACAGAAGTTGATTCATCTAGCAAATCAATCCAGATCTCTTCACAAACCCTAGATGCACAAAAGGCCATTTAAGATCACTAAGGATGCCATTAGGGTTGTAACCGAATTACACTCAATCAGTGAAATGCCTACACTCAAATCTATCAAGAACCAAATTGTCAGTGAGGCTATCTGATCAAAGTTTGATAAAAGAGCTATGACTATTAAGGATATCAAGTTTGCATCAATGGTAATTGGATATAAGATATATCACTCCAGCAAGGAGAATTTAGTTTTTGAGACTGCTATATATACTGCTTATGAAATGTTGAGGAAGAATGTAGACTATGATCTTTGTGAGCTCCTTCTGAACCAACTATTGGAGAATCTACAGAAGATAAAGAAGGATAAGAAAAACTCCTTCAAATACGATGGTTTGATACTCTATCTTTTCTTTTATTACATGAATGAGCTTCCTGGATCCAGTGGCTGGGTATGGCAGAATGATAGGCCAGTAGCCATTCAAATCAGAGATTATATACATGGGCTTGGTGATGCCAAGGCACAGAATACAGCTCTCTAGGGATATTTCAAGAATTTTCAGAGCATGATGCAAGAAAGAGAGAGAATCCCCCAATCTATAGTTGAAAAATATAAAGATACAATATGCTTTATGGTAGAAACTAATCAGGGCCTAATGGAGGCAGTGGAACCAAGAACAGTATGGATCATGCCTATGGGGTATGAAGTGGATGAGAAAATTGTGGAGCTGCATGTTCAGCACATGCTAAGTCAGCCCAAGGATCCCAAAGCTGAAAGGTTTGGAACCTTTGAAGAATTAAGTGTGAAGATCCATGTGGAGTTAAGACAACTGGAGATAAAGAGAAAAGTGAGAAAATAAGTTGAGAATGTTGCCAAAAGATTTGGCATATCAAAAGAAACACTTGCTGCAAACAGGGAGAAGATGGAAAGAGCAGAGAAAGAGAAGGAAGGTGCTGAAAAGGAAAGTGGTCTGGTAGAAGCCCCCACCCAGACAAGATCCTCTAAGAGGTCCACTCCTACCACTGACAAGAGCTCAAAGACATCAAAGCTGGAAGCAAAATCATTTGGTAAAGCAGAGAAAAGAACTAAGACAAAGGCCACAAGGTCTTATATCAGTCAGAAAGATGAAGAAGAGACAGAATCTGATGAAGAAATCAAAAAGATGAAAAAGAAGAAGAAAGTATCTGGTGCAGATAAGGTGGCAGAGGTAGAAGAGTTTGTTAAAAAGCCCACTCTATCCCCAGATGATGTAGTCAAAGCTGTTACTATGGATGGGAACCTGCAACCAATAACAAAATTCGATGATGCATATAATGATGTAGATAGAAAAATATTGGAGGAAGCCACAGTTAAGTACTTGAACATATACAATAAATCCTTGATTGAAATAATTTCTCTAATTCCTAAAAGTTTGGAAAAGGAACTTGAAATGAGAAAAGAAAATGCTAAGGCTAAGGACTTAGAAATTAGAGAACAGATAGCTATTCAGCTCTACCCTTCAATTACTCCAAAACAAATGGATATGATCTTCAAAGATTGCAAGGATGAGTTCTGGAGTAAGACTAGAATGAATCAGTTCATGCTTGGAGAAATTGATAAAGTGGCAAAAGAAATAGAAGAAATCCTGCGGAATGCATACTCAAGATTCAACATTCCTATCATAGAGGACTTGGGTGTTGATCCCTCGGCTACAAGTGTTGAAAAAGAATCTACTGAGGCAATGACAGAAGAAGTAATGGACACTGGTGAAGAAAAAGATAAGGACTTGGAATCCTCTGCTCTAGAAGAGGTGGCCCGTGAACAAACAAACATCACTCCTCCGGCTTCCCCTGTTGACTCTAGATCCAAAGGAGAAGAAAGGATAAAGGAGAAAGAAAAAGAAGTGAAGGAAAAAGAAGATGACAACTCTAAGATTGCAGAAGAAAAGAAAACTCTGTCTCCTGCAAGAGACACTACAGAAATTGTCAAAGAATTCTTAAACAAAGAGACAATGGAAATTAATGAACCAGAACTTCTACTAGGACCATTTGATTTTGATTCTCTTTCCCTAGTACAAACAATGAAGATAGCTTCATTTGCTAATGCTAAGGCAAAAGAAAAACTCCTGAAGTCTGACATGGAAGACTATGAGCTAATAGAAGCTGCATCCGATGTGCTTGAAAAGATCATGCCATCCTTTCTGAAGGATTCATCAACTTCCTCATCAGGTAATCTTAAGTCTCTTGTTAGTTCAGTCAGCACTCATTTTGAGTCCTTAGAGAAATCTGCTAAGGAAAAGGTCTGGAAAGAGTTATTAGATAAAAGATTCTCTAAAGTACTAAGTCTAATATCAAATGATCGAAGAAATATGGATATAGGGATAAAGAGCTTAGAAAATGCTCTTAAAGATGGTGGGGAAATATATAAATTTTGTCTATCATGGTCCAAAGCAACAATGGAGATTGAGAAGAAAATGAAAGAATAGGAGATCAAACTAACAAAACTTTCTCAAAATTTTGATCCACTTACCTCATCCATAGTAAATCAAGAATGTCAGACTATTGCAGTCTTGGATGAAATTAAGAAGCTAGAGAAAGAAAAGAAAAATAGAATCAGCAGGTTAAATGAACTTAGAAGAATAATCATTCCTAAGTTGGAGGCCATGCATGAGGCCCTAAGTGATTCTCAAACCACAACCAAGACAAATGATCTAATAGATCTGAAGAAGGCAGAAGTTTTTGCATTCCTGTTGAGTGGTCACATATCAATTTTGGATAGGATGAAGTTGAGTTGGGCAACCAAAGTTGTACAATTGAAAAACACTTTTGCAGACATACTAAAGTATATATAGAGTACAACCAGATGATATACTTATGCGACTAAGTATAGATTAATTTTTGAAAATTTTGGTGTACGGACCCCACCCTTTGACATTGATGTCAAAGGGGGAGTAATGAGCAGTGAAAAAAGAGGAATCCAGCTAAGGGGGAGCTTCAAAAAATATACATAGAGATAGAGCATTAGCCAAGGGGGAGTATAGGGTGACACTTAGTCATTTTTCACCAAGTGTTGCCATCAATGTCAAAGGGGGAGATTGTTGGCAAGAGACACTATATGGATTCATGAATGTTGTCATTAATGGCAACAAAGGTTATCTCACACATCCGCAAGACTTGATGAGTCTCTACCGGAAGTTAGATTGAAGAAGTGTTATGATCCGGTAAGCAAGAATAGAGCAGTCAGCAAGGTCCGATAGTCAGGTCTGGATCTCTTAGAGGAAGTATTTTAGTAAAGTGTAGATTTGGGGAAGTCAAGAGGAGTACTTTGACTAATAGATTCCAAGGATTTAGCCTTCGGTGATGGAAGGGTGAAGAGATATGAGCACTTGAGTTTTGGGTTTCTATTTGATAGAGTAGAGAGAGGAAGAACTGTACTGGCAGAGTGTCAAACCCAAATCCAGAAGAGATATTGCTAATTTCTAAGTTTCTTAAGGGATCATTCATGATTGGCTGACATGATTGAAGACTTCCACAAGAATATTATTGATCCGCATTACTTGGTATGCAAGGTTTCAATCGACAGACCAGAGTTTAAGATAATATTGACTATTCCAGATGCCAACTAGAAAAGTGTTGAAATCACTTGTGTGGATATATATACAAGATGGATTTAGATGTGAAGGTGTGTGTGGTATGTGTACAAAAGTGCGAATAAAAGTAGAAGAAGAGCATAAAAGGTAGAAAAATAGATTCAGAATGTAAGAGGATAGCAGCACTCAAAGAGAGTAGGAATGAAGTGCAGCAGATCAGTCTATTAAGGTTAACCAGAACTGAACTTCAGCATGTGTGGATGCTTCTCATCAGTTCAAGTTTTCTTCTTGTAGATAGTAAGTCTTTTGTAGGCAGTGAGCCTCTTGTGAGCAGTGTGCTCGAGTAGTGAGCCCTAATTGGCAAGTGCCATTTTGTATCTTCTATTCTTCTAACAGAGATTAATATCCAGGGTAAATCACCCCGTGGTTTTTCCCTTAATAGGGTTTCCATGTCAAAATCACTGTGTCATGTGTATTGATGTTATTTCTATTTCATGATTATGCTTACTTATTTGATCTGATGGTGCATTAATTGTTAAGAAAGCACAGAAAGTTGAAAAATTAGGATGACTAATTCACCCCCCTCCTCTTAGTTGTCAACACTAAGATGATGTAGTATATAATTGGTCTTGTATAGAATTAGTTTTATAGACATGTGATTTGAATACAGAGATTGGTATGGAGGGTTTTAAGTGACGTGCTTTGTAGTATGTTTGAGGGATCAAAGATGGTTTCTAAATATTAGAGAAAAGTGTTTTCTTGAATTTTATTGATAGCTGAGGAATATCATCTTGTAGAGAAGTAGTAGAAAACATATGTGAAGGTAAATGATTGTTGATCACTTGTATGAGAAATATACCTACCTACCCATGTATAGATTGCCCATATTCTTGTGATATAAACTGTGTTTTGGAGGGCTTGAGGTTAAAAGTAGGTTTTGTAATGTTTGAAAGAGGTTTTTGATTGAATGATGTGTGAAAGAAGAGTGAAGGTAGTTTGAAAACAAAACAAAGATATCTGTAATCTTCTATAGGTAATCTTCTGTCTAATTTATAGTATGGTTGTTCTTTTTCAAAGAAACAAGAAAGGTGTGAGACAGTATAAAAAAAATGTAAAACACTTTGTGAAATATTGATGGTATTGGACTTGCATTATCATTGAGATAACAATAATGTGTTATAATGAAAAAACATTCCTGAGTTGATAAGTTGTATGTGTATAGTTATGGCTATGAATTCGTGAGTCTCAAAGAAATGAGACAGTCAAGATCTAGATTGCAGAGAAACAGAGAAACCCTCTGTATTGTATATTTTTCTTTGATCATTGAGAATGTGTTACATAAGATCATGTTAGTGAGACAAGTTTGATCTGTAGCTAGTGAAGCTTAGTTTCCAATGAGGCAGATTGTATAAAAGTGCCAATGAGGCAGTGATATAAGTCAGTGAGACATATAAGCTAGTGAGGCTCTGTAATTGGTGATTTTCCTAATTAAGCTAGTGAGACATTTACTGAGTGATTTTTCTACCCCATGATGGTTTTCCACTGCTGAAATCTTTGTGTTATGGTCTCATTTGATTTTTGGTTCATTTGTCCATACTTAAATGTTTAGTTCTTTAATGTACAGTTTCTTGCTTTAATAAAGCTTTAGATCAACATCATTACTTTCTAATTTTTAAAGTTTGATATGAAATAAATGAAGTATTTTTATCTATAACACTGATTCAACTCCCCTCTCAGTGTTTTCTATACTCCAATAACATCCCTATTTATAGCCACATGAGCCCTGGTTGGAGGTGTTTAACCTAGCAAATGAATGTCGTGTTCTGCATCCATTTTCCCATTCTCTGTCACCCAAAATTTTCACTTGTCGATCGTGTCATTCATTGTTCTTTATCATGAGATCATTTGTTATCTTTTACCAAAGTCCAACCTAGCCAATCTCTCGAGGGGGCATCCTACCATTGTCAAAACCTGTACCAGGGGCAAACTAGGGCATGTATCATAACCAAAAATTTATTTTATTCTTTGAAACAACGTGATAAAACACATTGTCTCAAAGAGAGGCAAAATTAATACACCTAAAAATGGCTTGAGTCAAATTAAATAAATATTTTTAATATTTATTTAATTCCTATTCTTCTATCAATAAATAAATATCCTAATTTATTTATCTGATTCACATTTATCTTAATTGTTCCCAAAAATTAAATAAAAATTAGTTTATTTAATTAAGTATCCTAATTCCTCTAATGTCATATCTAATTAAATAATCCTAAATTATTTAATTGCATCATCTTAGTCAAAGTCCTATGTTTAAATTCCATGTCATTAATCCATGTCATTCCTCCATGTCATATTGAACACCTCATCATGTTGCACACATAATTGAATATTTTTAAGATTTAATTATATAATTATCCTCACACACATGTCCTATTTATCCTCTAACCATCCCTATTTCTTCTCCACATGTGTCCTATTATTTCTCAATCATCTCCATGGTTAAAGACACTTGTCTTTTAAAATCCTAGTTTATCTCTCACATTCCAACAACCAAGAGTCCTCCTTCCAAAATCTTCTCAAAGTCTTCCACTTTTAACTCACAGGTCTTTGTGAGCATCATGACATGTTGCTTATGGTTCCAAATATTCCTCTACCTTGTAAACATAGTAGGAACATCTCCCATGTTTATCTCCTTCATCCCAACCAACTTCATCTCAACTGTACACATCACATGACTTGTTCTCCAATGTGGAGCTTATGACACATGGAATTGGTCTATCCTTAGCCTATAAAAGCACTTCTCATTCCTCCATTTTTTACATCTCAAGATTTAGCAAACTTATGCTACCAAAATCATTCTAGCATGCCTTTGGCTTATACCCTCATTTGTCATTACATCCATTAGCATCATAATCTCATCTAGCTGCATATCCAGATCAATATCATGGCTTCATATCATAATATCCATCATTCATCTTAGTATTGCATTGTAGAAACCACTCACTTTGCATAATCCTCCACAAAACCATTCACTCTTTGTCATGTTAAAACAACTAGGAAGTATACTTCCAAGAGCTCAATCATAATCAAAAAGATCATTGAAGAGATAGGCAACAATGGAAGACACGTGGTAAATCAGTTCACAAGGTATAACTTTAGTTTATTGCATTTATCTTATTTTCATTAGAGTATTGAATATTTAAGTAGGTTCTACTATAATTCATATTTTCAATCACAAGGGCAATTGTACTAAGATATGATCCTCAGACAAGGACATTCATAGTAGGGAATGACACAAAATTAATCAAATTTACCAAAGGGTACATTACTACTATATTTAACTTGAACCTTGTGGCTAATAAGCCAATTGACCTGGGTGCATTTAGGAAGAAATACCAAATTGTTAAATGTGCATATAGGGATTTCAACTTCGCCAAGCACAGGCCAAGAGGTGTTGATGGCAAACTGGTAAAGATTTCGGCTAGTGAAGTGGAACCCTTTCATTGCAACTTGTTCATGGATTATTTTGTCATATCACAGTTAGTGCTAGGTGCTATGTAGGGATGCCTTAGATAGAATGCCCATCTATCTAATGATGATGGCAGTTGATATTCAGAGTCAAGAGACCAAGGACCTGTATGATTATGCCTCTTATATTACAGATAGAATGCAAAAGTAGATGTCAGAAATCAAGAGCAAGCTATCTACTGAGGATGCCCATGTTGAATTCACATGGTATTCCATGCTATACCATATGCTTCTATTTTCTTTATCTAGAATGTGGCACCAAAATTTGCATGTCAAGATGATAGATGCCCAAGGAAATATGCTTCTAGTACATGTGTGGACCTACACGATAGATATGGACTGTACTAGTGCTGATTATGTAATCTTTGAAGAGTATTTTGTGGGGAGGATTCTTGCTTTCCTAGAGCTAGAGGGAGAGAGGCTACACCCAGATGTATTGGATATTCTAAGGCCTTTGGATAGGACTCCTCTCTTAGGGATTGATCACAATTGGGGTGACTAGTTTTTTCATGATCACACGACCTGCATCAGGGTCTATGGGTGTGAGACCCCACCCCATATTCTACCTAAATATGTTCCTAAGAGAGTTGCATTCTTAGAGATCATTAGGAAATTGAATGATCCAGATAAGGAGCATCTGAAGAAACATAAGAAGGGCTCACTTTTTCCTACCTCCCTCAAATTCAGTGATTTTCTAATAGCTGACAAGAGTGGGCTTGATCAGATTAACTCAATAATGTAGTGTTTGGGGGTGTATTTCGAGCATCCAAGGATTTTTGACCCTGAGAGCTTCATTAACAGGGTGAGGATCAACAAAAAAGGCCAAGATACGCTCACCAGGTTGACCTAAATGAGGATCCTATCAAGAATTATGTCACAATGAATGATGTCCACACTTTGAGAATCAAGTGGGATACAATAATGGCAGGAGAAAAAATGAGGAAAAGTGTGAATGATGCATATCCAGGTGCCTTCGCAGAAGTGCAAGACACTATTCAGAGAATTCAGAAAATGTTGGATAATGTAGAGAAATTAATTGCTATTGCTCTTGTAGGAGAGGAAAGACCATCATATCAACCTAGTAGCTCAAGGGGAGGATATTATGTGAAAAGAGAATCAACTACCCCTCCCCCTACCAAAAGAACAAAAAATATTGATTTAGAAAATCCAGAAGAAATTGAAGTAGTAGATTTAGAGGAGGAGGTAGAAGAACGTGTGCAAGAGGCTTCCCATTAGGTGAATTCACCTAATAGAGTAAGGCCCTATTCATCCCCTAAAAATAGGGCAGTGAGGACAATGAGAAGCCAAAATGTGGATATTGAAGATGTTAGAATAATGGCTTGTAATAAATTTTTAGTAGATTATGAATTTATAAACACTCCTAAATTTAGGAGTTATGTACTAAAAGTGAGAAGTGAGGAGTTCCAAAAAAGGATTGAAGATGCTAAGAGTGGAGAAGATCCCACTGAGTATGACGCCATTACTCAAAGGGTCTTGAAAGAGGTAAATCAATCCATTATCACAATGACTCCAGAGGAGGGGAGGGCATTGGTGGCTAAGAGTAATATCCTACTCCTTCCTCACTGGACACTATAAGATGCAATTGCATTTGACACAATTACCAGAGAAGATTCTAATATAACAGGTGAACAAATAGAGAAGGTTCTCTCTGGTGCAACCTTCAATCCTAGGTTTGAAACATTGGCTATATGGACTCTAGCCCCAAATAATAAGAAACCTAGAGTTGAATTGGGGAAGTTAGTAGGAGATGTAATAATTAAGAATGTATCTAACACCTCTACCCCCCAGGCTGCAAGTTTGAATGTGCAGACTATACAATTTGCTGAAGTAGTCACCAACAAGTTGCAGAAAGAGCATGATGAGCTACTGCTACAATATGCCCAGGCAATTGTAGAACTCAATAGGTGCAAGGAACAGTTGTTATTAGGTGCTAGTACCTCCACTCTCCCACCTATGATCCCAACAACAAAGTCCTTCCCAGTTGATATAGAGCCTCTCTTATATGAAATCAGGGAGCTAAAGGAGGTGAAGAAATTGGAGAATGAGAAAAAAACACAGTGAAGGATATGGTCACCAATTTGATAAATCATATGGTGACTAAAGTCTTGGCAAGGTTGGATGAGACCTGGAGGTCTTATTCACAATTGAGAATAGCCTATGAAAAGCATGAATTAGATAAAGAAATGCTCTTAGTTGCCAAAGTAAGGTGGTTGTCAAGGACTAGAGAGGTAAGGGATCTCCATAGATGTTTGAGATTTGATGCATAGGAACCCCCTAAATTAAAGTTGGTAGTGGATATGTTGCAACATTTTGAGGAAGTTGCTAGTTTTCAATTGAGCTTAGATAAAGTTTTGGTAGAAAAGAAGATGCTATTGAAAAGATGGACACAAGGTGGCTACAGAGTATTTTGAAGGTGATGGGCAAGTAAAAGGCCTAGACAAGTGGAAAGAAGAAATAGAATAAAATGCCAACCAATTAATTCCTACTTGTTTTACTGATGCTGATCCAACTATGAAGATTTTGAACTCTGGACTTGATAAATTGCATATAGTTGAAATAAATTTTGAATATTTTGTAAGTAAAGATTTTGTTGGATGCTTGGTACACCAGTCATAATGGGAGGATTGTAGAGATAGTCTCCTTCCAATGGTCATCTGAAAAGACATATAATGACTAGACAGAAAAGTATGGGCTTGCATAACTGAAAGGAACGGTGAACCACCACCTACCATGTATTGATGATGCAGATCTCCTTCAAGCAACTGCACATTCTCCAATGTCTATCTACTTCTCTCTTCTTTTCTCCATGTAGTAAATTTCTCAACACCAAAATGGGTGGTGCATTGTATCAAGTATTCTCTGAAATGGCAATGTAATTAATGATGAGTACACGTTCTTGGTCTATAAAAGGAATTGTGTTATTCATTATGTGGGGGTTGAAGATTTTGGAATTTTGAGGAGTAAATAAAATACAAGTTTTGTTGGGTTGCTTAATTTCTTGTCCTATAAGTCTATGAGTTGTGTGTTGAATGTATTTCTGTATAAATTTGTTCAATTTCATGTTGATGTAAATGAAAAATGCTATATGCATGTGTGCTGTTAATTATCTCCATGGTTGTATGTGCTTTTCTTTTGAATTTAATAACTAAGGGTTATCTAAGGTTCTAGAATATAGGTTTATTATATTGCATATTTAATCTTCTACTTCTATTCAAAGAATAGATTAAATGTTAAAGGTTAAATATGAGGAAGAACACATTCCAATAGGGATATATGTAAGCGGAGTTAATAGGATACTCTATCTTGGGTTGTATTTGTAAGACAAATGCTAGTTAAACCCCTTGAAACTTGAATGTTGGTTTAGTTTATGAGAATCATTCACACAAATATATGTCTATTTGAGTCCATGCCCTAGGATAAACATCGATTAGAGTTTGTATTGAGTTTATAAGTCAAAACCCTAATCTTGCAGCCAAGCATAAAACAAATCAACTCAAAACTTCAAACTCTAGGATAGTAGGAGTAGGATTTAGGCTTCAAATCCTCTGAATCACAACTGAAATAAAGTCCAAAGCTAGCACCTTTATATTTACCTCACAATTTTAGTTTGCATAATAGAGGATTCATCTACTTTTGTATCAATACCAAGTTATAATCCAGATTAACCATATTGGTATTGAGTAGGGAATACCCCCTAGGTTATGCAGATCCTAAAGAAGTAGAGGAGACATTTAGAGTCTGTCTCATGTACTATTGGCCTCTGACCTAAGGATCTCATCGATAAGTGATGGCTACCTTGTAGGGAAACTTAGGAACTATCAGTTGGAAAAAACCCAACATGCATCTTTCTTTGCTAGCTATCTACCTCCTAAACATCTTGAGATGCTCCCTCCTTAGTGTCTTCACTCCTTGGCCTAACCTGTGGCTTTATCCTCACACCAGGATCTCTTTGTACATTAGGAGGTCTCTACTCCTTAGGAATCATTAGTTGGTTTGCATTTTCTAGCATCTTCTTGATTCTAACAATTCTATCTTTCTCTTCAGCATAGGAGCCAGGGAATGAAGGATCCTTTTTAATCTTTTCATTTTCTCCCTTGACAATTCTTTTCCATGTTTCAATTTTGTTTTCCACCTCTTTATATGTCAGGGAATTCCTTATCACATACTTAAAAAAATTTATATCATGAGGAAATGCAAACTTCTTTACACTCTATCTAACTGAATTGATGAATCCTTCAGGGTCAATTTTCTCTCTAGCAACATCATAATGCAATATGAAATTGTTAAGAAAAGGATAAATTTGGTCCAAACCTTCCTTGTTTGATACTTGGAAGTTTGACAATTTCAAAGGAATAGGAAAAAATGAGCCTTTCTTTTGACCCCTAAGGTGAAACTTATCCACTTCATTCAATTGCTAGATGATCTCCAGGTAGGCTAGCTTCTCTGACACATACATAGACAACAAATCAGGTTTCATGGTGAAACCATAAACTCTAAAATATGTAGAATATTGGTTCAAAAATCAATCTCCCTAGTTATGCTTATGCCCTGTTAAGGAGTAAAAATTGTCCACATGTATTTTTACCTCCTTGTTTAGCACCTACATCCCTATTCTTACATTATACATTCTAAATGTTCATCCCAATGAAAAATTGCTTGACACTAATGTAAATTGGGAATAAGGGCCTTATCCCAGACCCAAAATGTGCCCAAAGACTTGGATGTCGCTAGCCAAGTCTCTCCTGATTAGTCAGGGCTAAATTCAAGTTATGTTGACCTGGGACCTTTCAAAAGGTTTCTCCTTGTCAGCTCTTTTGGTTTAATTTTAGGATTGTTAGTAGAAAAGCATATATGAGTGTATTTTTGAATTCATTTGTACCTATGTTGAAAGAAGATAGAGATAGCTAACTTATGATATTGAAGGAAAGAAAGCAAGAGCATTCATTGTGATTCTAGAGCAGATTTGTGTGTTGTTATTATGTGTTTGTTGCAGGCATGAAGCTATCATCTATCTACCTTGAAGGATCTTCATCATTCTAAGGGATCATCACATAGGTGATATCATTATTGTTTATCATCATTTGATTCATCTTATTATCATTTTTTTAGATTCCACTATAATAGAACATGCAATTAGCACCTAAAATAGTGGTAGAATTTAGTGCAATTGAGTGATGGAATTGGACACTTTTTTCGGTGTGAAACTCAGCACAAGTTTGCATGCTTACTTCTGTGCCAAATTTAGCTTCGACTTTAGCGCCAACTTTAGCACCAAATTTAGCATTAGATTTAGCACCAAAAAGCAATAGCTGGATTTGGTGCTAGATTTGACACCCAATTTGGCTTCCAATTTTGCTTCTGGTTTTGCTTCTAGGTTTGCTTTTTGTTTTGCTTCCATTTTTGCTTCCAGTGTTGCTTCCAATTTTGCTTCCAGATTTGCTTCCAATTTAGCATTGGATTTGGCACCCAATTTGGCTTCCAATTTTGCTTCTAGTTTTGCTTCTGGTTTTGCTTCTTGTGTTGCTTCCAGGTTTGCTTCCAATTTTGCTTCTAGTTTTGCTTCTAGGTTTGCTTCTGGTTTTGCTTCCAGGTTTGCTTCTGGTTTTGCTTCAATTTTTGCTTCCAATTTTGCTTCCCATTTTGCTTCTAATTTTGCTTCTAGATTTGCTTCCAATTTAGCATTGGATTTAGCACCCAATTTGGCTTCTAGTTTGGCTTCCAATTTTTCTTCTGGTTTTGCTTCTTGTGTTGCTTCCAAGTTTGCTTCCAATTTTGCTTCTAGTTTTGCTTCCAGTTTTGCTTCCCATTTTGCTTCTGATTTTGCTTCCAATTTAGTGCTAAATTTGGCTTCTAGTTTGGCTTCCAATTTTGCTTCTGGTTTGGCTTCTTGTGTTGCTTCCAATTTTGCTTCCAATTTTGCTTCTAGGTTTGCTTCCAGTTTTGTTTCCAATTTTGCTTCCAGGTTTGCTTCAGGTTTTGCTTCCATTTTTGCTTCCAGGTTTGCTTCTAGGTTTGCTTCCAATTTTGCTCCCAGTTTTGCTTCCAATTTAGTGTCAGATTTGGCACCCAATTCAGCTTTGAGTTTTTCTTCCATGTCTGCTCCCATTTTTGCTTCTAGTTTTTCTCTCAGTCATGCTTCGTATTTTGCTTCTTGTATGGCATCAAAAATAGCTTCTTTTTTGGCTTCCTAATTGATGCCAAGTTTTTCTTCCATTATGACCTCCTTTATTGCTTTGGGTTTTGCTTCCAATTTAACAAGATAATTATATAAAAAAATAAGATAATTATTATAAAATAACAAGATAATTATTATAACATGATCATCATCTATAATTTAAACAAGTGAGTCAAATATCTATAATTTAATTGAATTTTACAACATCCATCCTGAGTAGTAAATTAAAATCATCATACGTAATAAATATCCATCCAAAAATCATCAACCACTTTCAATATATATAAATTGACAAGTCAATACTAATAAGATCATTGTCATATATAACTAAAACAAGTGAAAGTCAAATATACCAGTAGATCAATAACATGTCAAAATGATACATGTCCAACAGTCGACATAAGTTAAAATGATACATGTACAAATGATATAAGTAAAAATTATAAATTAGGTAACTCAAAATGATACAAGTCAAGATGAGACATGTCTAAATGATATAAGTCAAATTGATACATGTGAAAATGATACAACTCAATAATATGTTATTGCAAGCCATGAAAATGATACATATGATAGTAACCATGAAAAGAGGCATCATAATGATATATCAACAATGATCCATGATGTAGTCTATATGATCATGAATGTCACTAGCTACTACCAATAACTGCCTCATCATCATCATCACCATCGTGGTCATCATCATCATGATCATCATCGATGTCATCATCATTGTCATTGGCCTCATTGTCTTCTGTATCTGCATCATCATCATCCTCTACCATGTGATCTATACCAAAACCAATATAATCTGGATCTATATCATCAGGATTATCTTCATCTTCTGGAAGACCCATGTTTTGCAAAAAAAACATTTAAAATAAAAAGTTATTATTTATTTCATGTAATAATTTATTTTTCTGTTATATATCTAATATTCCAACATATGAAACGAAACCATAATCATATTACATCATATCAAAGTGCATATACCATAGTAAAATTTGAAAAAAGTTACAGCTAATATGTCATTCCAATGATGTAAAACATGCAACAATTCTACTAAACGTTACTAAAGATCATAAAAAAATTTGTTATACAATTTAACTATCAATTGTAAATTCTATTACATAACCTTAAGTGTCACAAATTGCATGGTCAATGTATGTTCTTTTTCACTATTAATCTAATAACTTACATTAGATAGAAACATTAAAGAGTTTTTAAGTAGCAGTTGATTAAATTCTCTTACATGTCATTAATGAATGCATAGTTTTTTTTTCAATAATTATTTATCTTAAGGTTCATGAGTAACCTTAAGATAAAGGTCTAATAGTTGTTCCATGGGGCATGTTTAACAAACCAAATGCAATTGCCAACTTTTCACCATGGTGGGAGAGAAATAATTCTTTTTCCCATCCTTCCATAGTATTAAGTAAATTCTTGAATCTGGAAAATACCTTACCGCCTTCATCTTCCAAGCTAATTTCTCCAACTTTGCATAGGTCTCCTTTGTCTATGGATGTGATCTATCTCCTACACAAAAAAGCATGTACCATTTTATGCCCTTCAATCCAATTGCATCCGAGCATTTTTTTAATTCCTCTATCTTTCATCAATCTCCTTACCTCACCACACCTGCCCACTTGTGGATAGATGTTTGAGAGAAGAACATAAGTTGTGCAACATTTTTAGGATCCAAATCAAAAAGCAGTGTTGCTGTAAATACTCCTAAGCCTATATTCATGTGTGATCTATAAGCACCAAGAAAACACATACATACAACTAGCACAGATTTAACAGGTATCTCAATGATAAAGTTTAGGGTGTCTTCAAGATAGCCAACATGGGCAAGGAGGTCAACCATGTACGTATACAAAGAGGCCAACAGGGTGGCCAATCTCCTAGCAAATCAAGGGGCTGAGTAGGAAACGGGGGAGGAATTGTTTTTGAAGGGTAGTGTTTCAAGGATCTAAGAAAGATGCTAATCAAGGACAATGGGGATTTAGGAATTTTGTAGGTACAGTTCAAGGTAGGAGATGTCAGAAGAATTGATGGTAAACATGGCTTTCTCCAAGATAGGAAATCCTAGAGGAGATAGGAAGAATTGTCCCCAGTCTAGTTTGATTAGGGAAGAGTCAATCAAGCATTCCTTTTCCAGAAGTGAGGACAGTTCAGACATGCAAAAAGCATCATAAAACCTACAACTTTTAGACAATATGAGTAAGTCATGAGGAAGGTAATCAAGAGAAACTTCCTATTTTAGGATGGCTCAAAATCTCCCATAACAATGGTGGGCAGAAAACACATCGGAGTCCGCTAGGAGTGCTTGGAGGAGTTGGTGGACCAGTAAGTTTGCCACTTATTCAGTACAAAGGAGGAGGGGCTATGCAATGCCATCAAAGAGATTGTAGGGATAAGGGGAGTGTAGGGTAGCCATATCCATGACGGTGTCCTTTTCGAGCATTTATACATGACTGTCATCCAAGCCACGGGGTCTCTTGCCAGGGCATCAAGATTTATAGTTTTTTAGTCAATGAGGGGATTAGGGATGATGTTATTATTGTAGGCTAGCACACCAACCCAAATCCAAAAAAAGGTTTCATCTGTGGAGTCTTCAACATGGAGGCAATCAAGAAGAAGAAGAAAACTAAAGAAGCACTCAAGATCTTTAGAGAGGGACAGGAAAATTGCGACATGACTACTTTTGCAAACTTTGTAAGCCTATATGGCGATCTATTCTTAGCAGAATAGCTGGAATGAATTAACTCCCTCACGGATGGGATAAACTCCATCTTAGAGGCTATGTAACTATAATGCCCCGCCATGTAACCCTAAAGATAAGTTTAACTAAGAAATAAAAAGGGTGAAATATTTTTTTTCTACATAGAAGTAATGATAACAAAACATAACATAGACTAATAGCAACAAAGTTAAACTAACATATCTAGGGATTACATAGTTGCATTATTGCAAATTAATAATAATCAACAACATATAATATTTAGTCAATCAAATGAATCAAACTAACATTTTAGATTACAACATCAGATGAATATATCAACATTTTTGTAATCAAGATTACAAGTACAAAATAGTTTATCTTACAAGAGGAATTACATAGTTTCATAGTTACGAAAACTCTTTCTTTTTTAATACATCAAATTACGTAATGAATTTTACTGATACACAGATTTAGATGTGAATAGTACAAACATCTATCTTTAAATATAGGTATAAATCTGGAAACATGAGAGATACAACTTCTTTACACACAAGTCACGATGCCAAAAAAACCAATGGAAGAATTCACAACCACCCAACCAAGTGAAACCCTGAGGTCCATCCCCCATGCTAGGAGATAACAATAAGGTCCCACTAAGCAAACACACAAGAAATCAATAGGCTAATAGGTGCAAGGACTACACATGACTCCAATACAACACTGGTTGAAATGAACACCACAAGCAACTCAAACAACACTTCTAGAGGCAAATACACAATGAAAGAGGAAAACACAATTAGGGAATGCTAGGCTGTAGTAAGGAGAGTGTCATCGCATGGTCCTAGCATGGGTTATCTAGGTTATCTCTTTCTAGAAACTCGCCCCCATCTATGGTTATCTTGGCAGCCTCTCTCTAGGCACTGGCCCCATAGGGTGACACATGTGGAACTGACACATCCTCTCATGGAGACAAGGAGGTCAATCATGCCAACCACGGCCTTCTCATCCCATCCTTAGCCTGAACGTGCACTACAGACATGGGTGAGGCATCCAATTATCTTATTTAGTGTGGAAACTACCCAACCCTCTAAATTTATTATTAAGTTATCATTGGATTACAAACTTCCAATGGGTTATTCTGGCAACCACTTTGGGCACTGGCCCCACATTGAAAGACACTCCCCTACCTACATCTGGAAGACCCTAAAACATCAAACAAGACAATTACCATTACAATGATAAATAACATCTATAATGCAAGGGATTTACCTTCTTGCATACAAAACATAATCATGGGGACCAATTCTTATATCCTTGACCTAAAACATAAACTAAGCATGAACTATCACATTCTCATCATGATGCATTTACAACACAAAATACACATCACATAGAACAAGGCATTATCTATCTTGCATAGTCATCATAACCACATGAATATGTACACTGAACAAGGCATTATCCATCTTGCATAGTCATCATAACCACATGAATAGGAGGCAACATTTCAAGCATGCAGTTCATTCAATTCACATGATGCACACATAGCCAACCCCCACACAATCACACCCTCCTAGGCCTTTGAAAACAACTTCCCCAAATGACACAAACACTTGACACCACTAAACAGAATGGGCTCACATCACATTCACTCTCAGATGCACATCATAAACTAAGATCCTTCTTCAATATTTTCATGATCAATCATCTAACAAATATAAAGTGAATCTATCTCAACAATAGAGAATTGTAGCTAATAACTCTCAAGACTTATTTTAATTTCATTTAATTAAAATGAATGTGAACAACATGCAAATAACCCTAAGATATACAAATTAAGCACAACAATTATTTACACTATTTACAACTAATATAGATTTCATTAATAATCTAGACAATTTTGTAAATACTATTAAATATAACTATATAGGCAAGGCTAAAAGCCTATAATATTATAATGTTATAAATATCTTACAAGATACAAAAACCAAAGCTACAATGAAAGAACCTTGTTCTAAGGTTAGCTTGGGAGGAAAGGAATACAAAACAATAAAACATTCCTATAAATCTAACATCTTCATCAAATCTACCACATTTTTAACAACATGCATAAGATAGGATTATCACAAAATGAATTTGTTGAGAAGGCTTTGGAAGCTACCAACAATGTAAAATGTGAAAGCATAGACAGAGCATGCAGACTGATTGATGGAATTCCTCAAAGAGAGTCATATGATGGAAAGCAATGATCGTAAGATATGTACAAAATGAATTTGTTGAAAAATCTTAGAGAAACCTAATTCAAAAATATAGAGTTATTGGTGGCACAACTAACTATTTTAACAGAGACGAAATGAGTGATAGGTAGACAGTCACAAAATATTCATATCTCCAAAAAATAAAAAATAGGTACAGACAATTTTTGGAAACTTTTAGATAACTAGGTCATACACCATAAATAAAAAACTTAGAGAAACCTAGTTCATAAAATTAAAGTTATGGCTAATGCAACAGACTGCTAAAATAGAGATGAAATAGTTGAGAGGTAGACAGTAAAAAAAATATTAATATCTCCAAAACAGCACACTAGGTATGGATTATTTTTGGATATAATTTAGATACTAGGTCGTACACCATATATCAAAAATTTAGAGGAACCCAGTTCGTAAAACTAAAGTTATGACCAACGTAACAGACTACTAAAATAGAGACGAAATGGTTGAGAGGTAGATAGTCACAAAACATTCATATATTGAAAATGACAAACTGGGTATGGATACGTTTTGGATATGATTTAGATAACTATGTGATGCACCATATATAAAAACTTTAGAGGAACCCAGTTCATAAAAATAAAGTTATGCCTAATGCAATAGATTGCTAAAACAGAGATGAAATGGCTGAGAGATAGACAGTCACTTCAATTAGTGATTCCTAGAAATGCAATGATACAAGTATGCACAATTGGATCTGATAACAAGTATTCTAATCTCTCAATAAAATTACAATCAACAAGAAAAATCATAAATCAAAGATTGGCTTCAATTGAAAAATGAGGCAGAAATTAGAACCAAAGGAACCCGATTTCACTTGCTTGACTGGGCTGAAGATTCGATGCCGGGTTCAACTGCTACAACCACAAACCAGTCTCTCCCCCCAAAAGTTTCATCTGCTAAAGATTATTATGAGAAAGAAATTCCCCCCATAAATACAGCACAAAAACTCCCTATTATTAGAGAAATAAATCCCCTAAAATCTTCCCCCCACCAGAGGTAATAACATAACTCCTGCATGAACAATATCTTATAGTTTGTTATTTTTAACATTTTACAACTAGACCAAGATAAATATATTTTATAGAAATAGATAAATATTATTTATTTATTTATCTCTAGTTGCAATTACATTTATTACTATTATTATTTATTAACTTAACTTCTAGAATAATATATTTTTCATAAACTAAATTTACATAAGGACACACACACACACACACACACACACACACACACACACACACACACACACACACACACACACACACACATATTTATTTATTTAACAAAAATGCTTCATAACTAATTATTTTATTTTAAGGAAACAATAACTAAAACAATACCAACAAAACAACCCAACTGTCAAACCATACCTGACTACTATGCAAGATCAGAAAGCAAGACTACCACAACAATAACTGACTATCATGACCAAACTGACAACACTGAAATGGTACACAACTAGATACTCATCCTCTTCAAGGATGATGGCTAGGCTAGGGGACCATATGTTATCTCCATTCAACAACTTCCATTGGTATGAAGGCATGCTCAAACCTACCAATTCAGGTGGAGTCGATGTCTGGTACCTACAACCTGCAACAAACAAAAGTGTTGAATGCATACATTTAATCATCCAAGCAGGCACATAGTGATAGGGAATCGCAGCGTAGTAGGGTACTCATTATGAGTAATACTACACTATCCCTTCACAAAACACATCACAAGTATCCGTATTAAACAAATTCATTAGTAACTAAACAACCAAATAACACATAGATAGATAATCACATTAATCACGTAGTAAAACTAATCTACATAATCAATTAACCTATAACTGATCACAACATAAGCATAATGTACTAATAATAAAGTATCAACAGTGTCATCATAGTAAACATCAATGAGTGTCCTCAACTACATCATAACAGTATGCCTACCATCAACATGTCTATCATACCCTAAGCATTCCAAGTATTTTACCTTCATCTTCATGCTCCTTAATCCAACCACCTACTCATCCAAAGTGAGAATGGAGGGGCACCACAGTAACTTTTGATATTTTGATGTAACTTATCATCCTCATGAATGCAAACATCATCACAAATATTGGAAACACATCCTTGGTTCAAATTGACATCTAGCTTA
The DNA here is from genome assembly GCA_027924645.1 of Cunninghamia lanceolata. Lineage (NCBI taxonomy): Eukaryota > Viridiplantae > Streptophyta > Pinopsida > Cupressales > Cupressaceae > Cunninghamia > Cunninghamia lanceolata. The sequence continues at coordinate 1,503,800 of BSBN01000650.1, read as the reverse complement.
TTAACAAAGATATTAGAAACTTTAGGTATACCAAGAAGAAAGTCAAGATCATGTATCTCAAGTTTGACTCTTACATCCATTCTTTCCTTAGCGAGACTATCCTTTAGAGTACACTTGTGGTAGCTAAAAACTCACATTTACATGACCAACAATTAAAAAAATTGTGCCTATATTATGATTAACACTAAGATCTACAAGTTTTGTCCCCATGGAGTGTACATTTGCAACACTACACAAGCACAAAAGTCTTCAACTACATCTTCAAGATGGTCATCCCAATCATCTAGTTCATCATACAAGGAAATTGGCTCAAGAGGACAAGTTAGACAATTAACTTCTAGGAACACTAAATGGTACCCTTGCATCAACATCAACAGTTCAGTAAAAAACATAGTCACCCTACTTAGTAGGTTGTATGGGGAGAAGGATGCTTCTCATTTTCAAGAATCGTAAGTCTCATTGCTACATATGTTGCTTAAAGAAGGGCCAATTTTAAAATATGTAGTTGTTTTGTCACTCACTTTGTGTAATGAAATGATGAGAGTCGAGTCTCCTTATATCACTGTAGATTTACATACAACAACCTCCAATAGAATAACACCATACAATGCACACTTAAATTTACGGTACCTTGGCCCAGACATGATACTATAGAAATCTGAAGGTACCTCCTACTAAAGATGTCATGCCATAGACCAGATACCACTGTATAGTATATATCACATCTACAGTAAAAATTTCCTTCCAAATGTAGGGTTGCAATCTATGATTAACATGCATAGACCTTTCTAGTGTTTACAAGATAATTCCTTAGTCAACACCATACTAGTGTCTACAAGATGTTTCCATAGTTAAAATAAGAAATTAATGCTACTTTGCAAACAATAAGTAAGCCTTTAGAGAGCTTAAAGTTTCCATTTACATCCATGCACAATAACTTAAACAACCCTTAGGATTTTATGGACAATGAAACAGAAGGTCCTATATTCCATTTATGAGTCCTTTATCCAAATGACGCAGTGATCACAAGTACATAATATTTACTATTATGTGGGTAGTGGTCAGTCATTCAAACACAAGGAAGTCCATACTAAGATAAATTTGTTAACAAATAGTCTCCAATTTAATAAATACTAGTTTAAAATCATATTTCTAAGTTAGTGCAAGTCATTACAATGAACTCAAAGGTCATTCTCATCAAATGAATGCCTTCACAATAGACTATTCTAGTTACAAGTACAATACAACTATTGCAATTGTAGACACCTAAAATTGGCTTGCTTCGCAAAACAATTTCCCATGTCTCGACACTAATTTATCCCTCCTATTAATTAAATAAATTCATTTTATTTAATTAATTTATCCATCTCTCTATCCCTTGTGATCAATTAATTCATTTAATTTATCACTTTTAACTTACAACTATATCCTCATTTGATTAAATAAATATTCACAATATTTATTTAGTTAAATTGTCCTTTTCCATAATCCTCATTAATTAGATAAATCATGGTTATCTAATTAATCTAGCCTACTAATTGACCTACCCTAACCTACCCTAACCTACCTCAACCTAGCCCTAGGATCAATTAAGCAAAACCTCTATTTAATTAGTCCTAACCTCTCATTTGGGTGGTCAAACCTAGTTTAACACCCTTCCCCACATCCCCCAAATTTAAAATTCAAATAAATCACATCACATTTACTTCTCTTACACACCCCTTACCTCACCCATCCTCATTCATTACCTCTTATCCCAAAATGAATAAAAGATTTACTTTTATTCCTAGCCCTTGATCTCATCTTTCAATCCTCACCCTCCATCCTCCTTTCAAAAAATCTATAAATGAGACCCTCTCCAAGCCATTTGGGAGGGACTTCTTCATGCATCAAACCTCTGCCAAAATCACTCCACAATCTCCTTATCATGTCATCATAATGTCAAAATTATCCCTCATCTCCATCTCAATCTCTATCTAAATCCACTTGTCTCTCATCCTATTGTGTTGAAAAGCATTGAGAAATCCACATTTCAGTCATCATGGGTAAAATCTGAGGAGCTCGTGGGTGCAACTCCTTCCCTCTTGGATTTGTGAGTTCATTATGAAGGTATAATCACGTATTTTTGCATTTGATTAGTATTTAATCTTCATTTTGTCCTCATTGATCACATCAATATTACACAACTGTATGCAATTGACAAAACCCATTCTTTCCAAGAGTCAACTGGTAATCAAATACAATCATGTAGTGTTGTTTCAACATTGTATTCCATTGTGGCTTCAGTAATGAAAACCTCATAACCTTGGAGGGAGTGTTTGGGGGCAAGTTGACCCAAACCAAGGATCCAAAACCATCCCAAAACCCCACCTAGGAGTGGCATTATTATTCCCAAGAAGAACTTGCATCCACAATTGAGAGAGTGGACATTTATAGGTGAAATACCAATACCATTAGAGTTTACAACCATGTCAAAAAAGATAACCATGAACCAAGTCAGGTTTCCTCAAGACTCATGGTATGTTGCAATGATAACATTCTAGCAATTCTAGCCAGGGTTTGAAACTCCACCTCAAACTGTGACCAAATTAATGTAGCTTCCTTCATGATAGAAATCTAAAACACAATAACCAATAGTTTTCCACAGTTCGTAAGTCCCATGATCTTAAGTATGAACTCTCACAGTTAACAATATTTTCCTCATCCAAACCCTTTAGCATAGGCTTTCACAAGACCACATACAATTACACAAGTTAAAGGAAATGTTTCACCAAAATGGTCAGTGTAATTTTACAAGAATGGATGACAAGGAGCTTTACTTCAAAGAAAGGTTAGCTTAGTTGAAGAAGACCAGTTGGCGATTTGATTCTTAGTCTCCAACCCAAACAGAAAGACACTCATCCAACATGATGAGCACACCCAAAGTCTCCCTACCTCTAAATCACTTATAGTCCAACCATCAACCTTCCTTCCTTGACCCCAAGGCAAAAAGAAGAATTCCCCCCAAAATGGTTCCCCACTCCTTCCTTTTCTCCCTCACATAGGCCAAAACCAAGCACATTAAAGACTAGTACTTCCCAAAGTTGTTATGGTAGAGGAGAGTTAATGCCTACTACCAATGATGGTTCCTTCTCAACAAAAAAATGTGCATATTGAAATTTAAATGTCAACTATTATATTTCAAAGGTTTGAAATATAACCAACAATGTAATTGTACTACATGCCCCCCTTTAAGTCTTATAATAAAAGGTTAGGAAACAAAGAATTGAGATAAACCCTTTGTTTTGTTCACTTAGGAGACCACCTAAAAACTCAATGATAACTACATCCACATGATCAACAAGAATGACAAGTGACCTATTAATAACAATCCACTTGAGTCAAAAAGACAAGAAGACAAATAGAAACCAAACACAACAAATAGAGTACAACTATAACTGTTTGTCTCAAGTATCACTCTATAACCTTTTCAAAGATTATTGAAACTCAACACAAGAAATGCAAATTGACATATTAACACAACAATATCCAACTAAGTTATTGAAAGTCAACTATTGATACCTCGTTCTCCATCCATATTACAAAATCAGTCCACTTTTTGATTTGTAACATTTCTTTTTCAAATTGTGTTGGTTTTCGGCCATATTTCTTCTCCTGTCAAAACATGGCACATGGACTAGTTAGACTAATTAATATGTAATCATTTACTTTTTCCTAGGAAATAAAAAATATATCATTTAACATATTAAATATACTTACAAATGTACAAATCAAGGCCTATAAACCTTTCTAGCCACTATGATGAGTTGTACCAAGTTTGTCAACCCTAGCCTTGGAGGCCTTGTCTTGAAACATATACTAATTCAATTTAATTATGTACAAATAAAATTTAAAAATTGTTTAATAAATTTGACATAATCTTATGAGCAAATTCAAATACCTGCGTACTCTCCTCACTGGACTTCCTCCATACATCAGACTTCTCATATGCTTTTACAAGCTCTTTCTATACTTTCAGACTTACCTCAATTGGCCTTTTTTTAAGCCTTAGCTCGGGAGGGATTTTTTTTCTTCTTTGTTTGGTTGCATTGAAATCTTTTGCAATTTTGAGACATTTGTAGCTTTATTTTCTTTATAGACCAACCTGTGCCAAATTCAGTCTTCATGTCATGGATAACTACTTTTTGCAGGTGCATGGGTATCTTTGAGAATAGCAAATGTAGATAGTCTTTGAATTGTTGAAGGCATGATTCCTTCAACCTATTCACAAATATTTTTCCAACATCTATCATTCAAACTTCCCCTAAAACCACATCGTATTCTATCTTGGTATCGTAGCTACCAATGTAAGATGCAAAACATGGGTTGTTGGTCGAAGAAGTCTATGTCCTAGGAGTGGCTGGGATAGTGGAAGCCTCTACTCCCTATTCAACATTCTTACGAGTTATTGATATTGATTTCCTCCTAGACCGTTTGCTCGATCCAGGACTAGTTGGGGAATCAATTGATTCCCTTTGACACTATTGATTTGGTTGCAATGTTTCAGGGGTTTTACTAGATCATTTTTCTATGTATCTAGCAAGCATTGTCAAGTCCATACCATCCAATTTGTTCACTGCCTCTACCCCCAATATGGAAGCCAATTATATATATATATAGGGACATGATACTGACAAAGATAAAGAGGCATTAAATAGAAAAGTAAATACTAAAAATCAAAGAAATAATGGAAACATTTACAAATCTATAAATTGATAGTGAATTACCTCATTATGGCCAGAGTTTGCTCCCTTCCCTCTATTGCTTGACATTTTGAGGTAACCTAGGGAAAATTATTTTCGTCCAGTTTGTGGAGGTAATCATAGCTAGGTATGAATTAATAGTGTGCTTGACCAATCGTAGCCAAAAACAAATATGTAGCCAAAAACAAATCCTAACAGCTCATATTTTGGGTATGATGTACAAAGAGACCTTATTCGACAGGCCTTCCAAAAATGGTAAATGCAAGTTATATTGCAAGCAAGGATAATTAACAACATTACTACTCAAATTTATCCTAAAGCGTGAGTACAACATCTTATAAAAACTTTCTTTGAGATTAAAATTATATCAAAATTGATAAAAACCTAGGTCAAGAGTAAATTGCTTAGCAATTGGAACTTACTTACTAAAAGGTAGACAATCAAGCTTGATTGAATGGCTGAGGTAGCTAGAAACACCAAATTTAGCAGCTTAGAGCTAAAGAAATTTTTTATCTTCTAAATGTCTAGAACCAAAAATAAATAAAATATAAATTCATGGATTCGTTGTAGAAACTTTTCAGTAACTTCTGTTTTCTACCTAACAAAGTCATCGCTTCGCAGCCTACAATTCTTAGCAAGAAACCTAAAATAGAGGTAGAGTACACTGTGTTGTAGGATAAAATGTATTAACTTAAATTTGTTTTTTTTGTGTGTGGTATGTTTTAACACAGGAGGGAATTTAAATTTTTTTTTTTGTATTCATTAGTCGGTGCTAAAGTCAGTGTCTCTAACACCAACTTTAGTACCAACTTTCAACCCTAAATGTAATCTCTTTGGGTCATCAAAACAAGCATGAAGTGCACCTAATTTAGTGCCTAGCTATGCCAAACCAAAATGTTCCTCATGCCAACATACCAATTATACCTAGACTTCAACGAATGTTTCGTTGCAAGTCACTTGCACAATTGATGGATAGCATGTAAAGAACAAGAGTAAAGATTCAAGAGTAAAGATCCCTAAACTCTAATCCCTCAACCTTAAACCCTAATCCCTCAACCCTAAACCCTAATCCCTTATCACTAAACCTTAAACCCTATCCCTAAAGTCTCAACCCTCAACACTTGAACCTTAAATCCTAAACCCTATCCCTCAACCCTCAACCCTAAACACTATGCCTTAAACCCTAATTCCTCAACTCTAAACCCTAATCCCTAAATCCTAAACCCTAAACCCTCAACCCTAAACCCTAATCAACCCTCAACACTATACCTTAAACCCTAATCCCTCAACCCTTAACCCTCAACCCTAATCTTAAAGCTAAACTTAAAGCTTCCACTCATTCCACCATCCCCAAGAGATCCAGAAATGCAAAATTAGATGCTTCTACGAATAAATCCAAACATCCTAAGGGTCCTCATGCCTTAGGATATAAAAACAAAGAGTCAAAGAAAAATCAATCCAAAAAGTTATCCAAGCCCATACCTCCACAAGCAAAGTCCAAAACCAAAATGGTATGGGTACCTAAGCAACAAGAAATCAAGTTAAATGAGGCATGTACCTCTAAAAAATCCCAACCATCTACTCCCATCTCAAATTCCCATTCTGCTCAAAAGTGTCAAAACATTCTATCCCACAAGAAAAACAAAAGTAATAAAACACCTAAGTCTATGTGGGTTCCTAAAGCCCTTCATCATCCATCTCCTAAGCAAACATCTCCATTGCACCCTACACCACCTCCACATCACAAGCTTCAATGTTTATCATGAGGTGTGCAACCATTGGTCATGGTTCCCTTCCATTCCGCAATACATCTACCATCATTCATCCACAATCCTACATACCCTCCACATGCCATCCCTATGGTCCATGCTTTGGCCTAAGTCTAACATAATCCACATCATAATCCACTATTTTCCCTACATAAATCCACATCATAATCCACTTTTCTCCCCTCTAGAATCCACGTCATAATCTACTATCTGCCTAATCCATTTACCTTCCATGTTTCCCTTACCAACATCGATGAGGGCACTCAACATGGTCCATGAGAGGACATCATTCTCTAATGGGACTAGAACCTTTCAGTGCAGCGTAACGCATACTTCAACCCTCAACCCTAAACACTATACCTTAAACCCTAATCCCTCCACCCTAAACCCTAATCCCTCAACCCTAACACTATCCCTAAATCCTAAAGCCTCAACCCTTAAACCTTAAACCCTGAACCCTATCCCTAAACACTCAACCCTAAGCACTATACCTTAAACCCTAATCCCTCAAGATTGTATGAGTCAGAGAGGAAGGAGTCAAAGTTGTGGACCACCAGGAATCTTGTTGCCACCTTTATCAGCCACTCTAAGAAGAAGGGTAAATCAATCATCTAGAGTACCAGGAATAGCTATGGCAGTACCTACTCCATCACGAAGCTTTGTAGATTGGAATAACAGTGGCCCTCTTATTCTCCCAAGGCCGCTGGATACCTGGGATCTAATTCCTAACAATACTTTGAAAGCATTACCCAAGTTTTTAGGAGAAGATTCCAAGACTCTGGGAGAACGCCTCTTGTATGTGTCAGACGTGTGTGTTGTGCATGTCATCACAAAACAAAATGTCGCTATCAGATTATTGGTAGCTTCTTTCAAAGGGAAGGCTCTAGATTGGTACAAATCCTTAGCCTCAAGTTCAATATCTACTTGGGATCAACTTGGTGATTCTTTCTTTGCAAGATTTAGTGAAAAAGGTGATAGATCATCTCTATTATAGCAACTGATCACCATAAAGAGAGCACCCCAAGAAGCCATAACAGATTTCAACACTATGTTCCAAAAGACCTGGGATAGAATCCCTGCCACAACTAAGCCATTAGTAGGTATGGCAATTGTATTTTATCTTAAGGATTTCAATTTCGATATCTCAGTCATGATCTAGTCTTTAGGAGGGCAGACATTACCAACGGCATATGGATTAGCCATAAGAGCCAAAAATAGCCTAATAGACGCTTGGAAACTACCCCCAAGGCCTCCTATGCCTATGTTTCTAGAGATTTCAATGCCCCTACCACAAGAAACTACTAATACTCCATCAGTTCATGTGTCTATGTACACCTTCCCAACATCCCAACAACCCACTACATTAACAGTTCCTACGCCTCCATCTAAAATGAATGATGTCAAGAATATTCTTAAAACCTTTTCAAATGAGATTGTTAACCTTAAGAGATAGTAGAATTCTTATCCAAAATGTCCTTACTAGGGATTCCAAGGTAATAGCCCTCCATATTAGCCAAACCAATACCATGGAACACAAAAGCCAAATTATTCCCAACCTTCAAACCAACTAGTTATAGTACCCACACCATTACAAGTTGTCCCAGCTAATTCAAGGAGAGAGATGGTTCCTGGACAAAATAACATAGTAGAAGACTCCAATGCTTGGTATTTCCCTTGCAACAATGCACATAGGCCTAGAGATTTACCTAGAGGCAACTTACAGCAGAGGGTAGTAGAGCAAAGAAGAATGGAGGGTCAATCTGTTGTGCCTACAAGGCCCTTTCCTTACCAATCACCTGGTGTTCAAAATACAGCAATGGTAGCAAAAATATAAGGGATGTCAATAGAACAAGAAGGGGAAATTACTCTAGAGCATGCACTATTTTCATGGATAGAAGATGAAGAGTTAGTATTTCTAAATGAGGCATCTACTTCCAAGAAACCCCTTGTTCAATCTGATTACTACACTAGGTCAAAGAGAAGAATGGTGGAACAACCTGAAACTAACTCAAATGAAATGATTAAGGATCATCCTTTCCAAAGTCAATACATCCCTGTTTCAAGGCAAGAAGTACCTATGGGCACTCCAAATCAAGGAATCTCTAACTCAGTGATGGAAAGAGCAATGTACCCTTACTATCCTAAGACACCAACATTGCGACCCATGAATGTATTGGAATAGTTAAAGAAAACCATTGCACATGTGTCAATATGGGATATGCTGGCTATCCCCGAGCAGAAGATGCTATTACAAGAAGCATTGCAGACTCAGGCAAATCCCAAAGCTATTAATACAAAAGGAGGTATGAAAAAAGAGAGAACTCAAAAAAGATATCCCACCTCTATAGACAGCCGCACTGTTAAATTTTGTGCCAAAGGTAAGCAAGTCTAAGCCAAATCCATTTTATTTAACCTTAATAGTGGGCAAGAAACTATTGTACAACTCAATGATAGACTTGGGGGCTAGTACTACAGTCATGCCAAAGCAAGTAGTTGATGCTTTAAAAATAGAATATGAGCCACTAACTAAAGGGGTTATGCAATTAGATGGAAAGTCTATCCAAACCATAGGAATGATCTAACAACTTCCATTATAGCTATATACTTGTCCTAATATAACTATATTGCAAGATGTGGTGATCATTGACATCCCCCCTATATTCAAACTATGCCTATCTAGAGATTTCACTACTAAAATAGGAGGGTACATGTCACTTGATTGGTGACATTTGATCTTGAGGACTAAATATGGAACAAAGATGAAGGTGTTGTTTGAGCCCCTATCTAAAGAACATATCACCAAGGAACCGTCTCCAAGAATTGAAGCATCTCATGCTATGATGAATACGGAGGATAGAAATTTTATTGAAGAAGTGGGAGAATGGACTGAATATGATCAAAATGAAGAAGAGAACAATCAGTTGATGTCCATGATGCAGAGTGACCCTTACGATAATTATGATTCTACTAGTTTGGGGACTTATGTAATATTTGAGGAGGGTCAAGAAATACAAAATATAATGAGTCAAGAGATATTTGAAAAGGAGGATTCTAATAAAGACTTTGAGATCTGGACCTTAAACTTTGATGGAGCTAGGAGCAAGAATGGTGTAGGAACAATTATCTATCTCACTTCCCTAAATGGCAAGAAAATTCTCAGGCCATACACTTCCAATTTGCTTGTACAAATAATGATGTTGAATATGAGTCTTTGGTACATGGTCTTATGTTGGCCAAGAAGAAAGGGATAAACAATCTAATAGTCAAAGGTGATTCAGAGCTAGTCATCAAACAAATTAGAGAGAAAGTTGTGGCAAAGAATGTGAGAATGAGATCTTATTGCCACAACATTTGGGATCTGATTGATGGCTTTGATGCTTTTAACATAGAAGTTGTTCCTAGAGTTCAAAATACTAAAGCATATAGAATGACACAAATTGGCTCTTAGTTTGACCCAGCAAGTGACTTGCTTATCAATAATGAAGCAGTGAAAGTCATTATAGACCAGCAATCCTTGATAATGTTCAAAACTAGCAAGTTTTTGACAATGACCTTCAGGTACTTCTATTTCTACAACAGTCTAGGGAATTTGCTGACCAGTTGCAACCTAAGATTGAGGAAGCATATGGTGACCAGATTATTCAATTGAAATCTAATAAGCTTCTAAGGAGGTTAATAACATTGGAGAATCTATTTGACCCAGATGATGTGAGCCTAGCTAAGAGGAAGTTTAAGGAAAGAAAAGAAGATTATTCTAAAATTCATGTCAGTGAAGGAAGGAAGTTGAAAGTAGGTAATGCCACTACTTAGGAGGAAAGAGATAAGCTGATTTATTTATGCAACAAATATGATAGAGTGATTGTATGGACCTATGATGACCTTTATGGTTATAATAGAGACATCATCCAATATACCATAGAGCTTGCTAAAGGATCAAAGCCTGTTTGCCAGAAATAGAGACCAGTGAAACCTAGAATTAAACCTTTAATGGTGGATGAGTTACAAAAGCTTCTTGAGTCTAAGATTATTTTCCCAATCAAGCATTCAACCTGGGTATCTAATCTGGTGCCAGTGAGAAAGAAAAATGGGGACATTAGGCTCTGCTTAGACTTCAAAGACTTAAATAAAGCTTCATTAAAAGATCATTATCCTCTGCCATCTATGGAGCAGATCATACAAACAATGGCTAGATTAGAAAGATTTTCCTTAATGGTTTTTTAGGATACAATCAAATCTAGCTGGCTGATGAAGACCAACACAAGACAATGTTCACAACAATGTGGGGAACTTTTGCATATGCCAAAATGTTGTTTGGCCTCTCAAACGCTGGTGCCACCTTTCAGCGTGCTATGGATATAGTGTTTAAGGGACTCATAAATAAGATCATTCTAATATATTTAGATGACCTCACTATATTTACAAAGAATGCCAAAGATCACTTTGAGCATTTAGAATCTATTTTTTAGAGGTGTCAAGAGTTTGGGATTTCTTTAAATCCTAAGAAGTGTGTTTTTGTTGTACCTCAAGAGAAAATTTTAGGGCATATTGTTTCAAAGGATGGAATCTCTATTGGTCCAAAGACGGTCAAAGCTATACTGGACTTGTCCCTACCAGTCAATAAAAAGGCAGTTTAGTCTTTCTTGGGTAAGATTAATTTTGTCAATAAATTCATATCTGATTTCATAGGGCTAGTTAGGCCCATTACCCTCATGTTGAAGAAGGATTTAATATTTAAATGGACAACTGAGGGAAGACAAGCTTTTGAAGAAATCAAGAAGGCTATCTCAACTGTCCCAGTACTACAAAATCCTAATTTCTCTAGACACTTTATAATGTACGTATATGGAGGGGAACATAGTATTACAACTGTCCTAACTCAAGAAGATGACAAAGAAGAGAGAGAGCATCCAATCACATTCTTCTCCAGAACACTAAGGGAGTATGAATCCAGGTATAATTTTGTTGAAAAGAAATCTTATGCTATGGTTAAAGCTCTTAAGAAATTTAGGCATCTAGTAACATGAAACAAAATCTTGATATTAGTAGCTCACTCAAGTGTTAGAGAATATATTATGGAAGGTGAGATTATAGAAAAGAGGTCTAGCTAGATAACCAAGATATTTGAATATGATGTAGAGGTAAGGCCTACCAAATTGGTCAAAGGAAGAGGACTCTACCAATAAATTGCCCAAGACACAGAGATGTCAATGCTGAAAGAAACAGAGGATGAAATAGTGTTGGAACTCCTAGAGCTGGAACAAGACTTTTGGGTTAATGCTAGGATATAGTTCATGAGGACTGGTATTTTCCCTAGTGAACTATCCCTTGATAAAAGAAGGTACTATAGACAACAAGGAAGTCATTTTGTGCTAATTGATCATATTTTGTTTAAAAGGAATTTTGATGGGATCTTACTGAGATGTGTTGAAAGGGATGAAGCTCAAAAGATACTACATGAACTCCATTATGGAGCCTCAAGGGGACATTTCTTAACAAGAACTACTACCATCAAGATTACACAGGCTGGCTACTACTGGCCCACTTTTTTCATAGATTGTCATCAGATGGTCAAGAAGCATCAGGCTTGTCAATTCTATGTTGGAAGAAGGAATGCAACTTTACCTTTGAGTCCCATAGCAGTAGAAGAACCCTTTGCATAGTGGGGTTTAGATTTTATAGGGATGATCAATCCAATCTCAAGTATGGGATATAAGTGGATCCTTACTACAAATGATTATTTTACAAGATGGAGTGAAGCAATGCCACTTAAGGAAGCTACTGGGAAGGTAATTCTAGAGTTTCTTGAAGGAATAACTACCTATTTTGGTCCTTCACACACAATTATATCTGACATTGCTAAAGTATTTTTAGCTACCAAACTATCAGATTTTGCTTTAAAGAATGGGATATATTTGAAGGCTTCATCCAATTATTATCCGTAAGGTGATGGATTGGTGTAATCTACAAATAATAATCTGATTAGACTCATCAAAAGAATGGGGGTTGATCATCAGAGAGATTGGCACAAGTCTCTCAATTCAACACTATGGGTAGATAGAATTATGCCAAAGCAAGTAACTAAGATGTCCACATATGAACTAGTCTATGGTAAGAATACAGTTATGCCATTGAATGTAGAAATCCCTACTTTGTAGTTAATCAAACAATTAGAGATAGAGGAGAATGGCCTAATGTGTGTGAGGCTCACTGCATTGTTGGAAGTTCAAGAGAAAAGAGAAGTGGCGCATGAATCTTTGATGAGGCATCAATGTACCATAAAGAATTGGTTCAATAGAAAGACTTCTAAACCAATTTTTGAAGTTGGGTCCTTGGTTTTGAAATGAGATGAGAGAGCTGCTAAACTAGGTTGACACAGTAAGTTTGACTCACAATGGACTGGACCTTTTAAGATTCGCGCTTGCAAGCAACATCATGCATTTGAGCTAGAAAATATGGAAGGAGAACCTGAAGAGATTCCCGTTAATGGGATCTTCTTGAAACACTTCACATAATTTTAAAACCTGACCCTGTATCATAGTTAATTAGGTGTCTTTAGTTTCCTTTCCTTCTTTTGTCTTGCTTTTCCCGCTTTCTTTTTAAATAAGTGTTCCATGAACACATGTCCATAGTGCATTAGCTCTTATAGTTAGCAATTATACACTTCCCAAAGTCATTAGGTTGTTCTTGTACTTCAAGAAGGATAGCCAATCATTTCAAAAGATCATTACCTTTAATGTTGATTTGACACACAGTCCTATGCATATTTGGAATGATGCACTAGTAGTCATTTTGGCATGTCTATTAATGACATTAATTAGATGTGATGGGTCATTTTATACATTAGTTAATACCTCCGCCAAGCCAAGTTTTTAAGCCTCTCAAATAGTTATGGTTATTATTTCTTATTCCAAAATCCTTTGAATTCCCATTTCCCGTGTCAAGAAGTTTCAACTTCTACCATCAGTTCTAGCTACAGCTTGAGTTCATTTGTAGACTCTAAAGCTTCTGAGGAGATATAGAGATGGTAGAAGGGTAGTCACCGCATGAGGGTCTATTTGATTTTCTAGAGAAATGGAAGGGTAGTAAATCTTATGTATCTACCAAAGCACAGCTAAGAATCAACTATCCGAGGACTAGAGCCTTAGAGAAGGGAGTTAATGCAGACCCTACATAGGTGAAAGATTATGCAACGACATCTTTGACACTCAGATGACCAAAAATATGAACAATCTGAGAGAGGGGGCACACATGAGATGTCTCTGATGAATAGAAAGGGGAGAGTTTAAAACATTTTGCATGAGGATTTGGACTTCCTAGTTGGCTTAGTTCTTGGTCCCTGTTGTTCACCCCTACCCTGAATTGATTTGGATGTGTGCAAAACTTTTTGACCCACAAACTTCAACGATTCAACACAAAAGATTTATGCTCCAGATAACCCCCAAGGCAATTCGGGACATGTTGGCCTTGTATCATGACTTGAATGCCACTTTTACTTCCATACCCAAGATGCAAAAAATATGAAATGGGGTTCACAGTAAGGTCAGGTTTCTAAATATTGAGATGCATTTGGATGAAGACAACACCCAATTGCCCACACTGCCCACTACCTGAGGTCATTTCAAAGCTGATATATAGGATGCCCTGTCTATGATGTCCTTTATTTTTGGTCAGAATGATGATGCAAACGTATATGAGTGGTAGTTGGCGGCCATTGTTAGGCTCAAAATAGTGGGTAAGTCTGCCGAATACAGGTTCGACTTCTTTGAGCATATCTCCCATGCTATTATTGAGCAGCTATCCAAAAATTTTCAGGAACAAACTTTTAGGTATTCAGCCTATCTTTTCCACTTAATTTTGTATCAAAATTATCATCTCTTCTAGCAATATATGCATCGAGACATGTATGACCCTAAGGTAGGCAATAAAAGGACTATTTTGGTGTTTGCATGGACTCATGTCCTCTCAGAGACTACAGACCCCTATGAATTTACTGAGTGTTTTGTGGCACCTGTCTTTGAACAATTAGAGTCTGAGGCTATTGAGAATAGGATGAAAAGTAGCATGAAGGGTTTCTTGACCAAGTCCAAAATCCCTTTTGATAAATTCTTTGGTGCTCATACTACAATTATTAGTTTTCATGGCTTTGTTGGTGAGCCTGTCTTACTCCCAAAGGTTTTAACTCCTAGGGTCTTAGCCTTGGAAGTGGGTCATCATTTGTCTATTATTGACAATAATTTTGGTAACAAGAAAAGAAAGAAGAAATTTTATGATAATATCCCTTGGAGTAAGGGAAAGATTACAATAGAAAAAAGAGAAACTAAGCATCTCTTATTAAGAAAATTGGTAGTTTATGGTTTTGTAATAGTCCAAGATAAATAGAACTATGAGCCCGATGATTTCTTGGCATCTTGGATAGTAAATAACAAGGTTTCTGCTATTTTCATCCATGAGAAACAACCTTTCTGGGAACATAGAAGGTCACCATAGTAGGATAATTTGGTCTTCTATGTGGAACTCAAAGATTTACCACCCGAGGGTCCCAAACCCTAGGAAACTTTCTATAAGAAGCAACAAGAGTATGATCCTAAGAAACTTATGACACATGGTTTGAGGCAAAATCTAAAGAATAAAGATTGGAGTAGTGAAAAGATAATAGCCTATTGGAAGTATAGGTAGGAGATTGCTAAATTCACCCACACTTTTAGGGGAGTTCCAATAGATGAGCAATGGGACCAAATCTGGGACGAGTATCATATGATCCCTGCATCAAGCCTAGACACAAGCAATCTTCTGGGTAGCTCTCAAGAGGTAGAGGAAATAGGAGTACCAGAGAAAGCAACTACACAAGCCCCTAGGGCCCTGTGGCCTTAACCTCTCAGTGCCCTTATGAAACAAAAGGATGCACTATCGCCATCTCGTGAGACCCATATAGCTTCAGCATTGGGGGGTCTTGGAGTAGCAATATCTCAACATGCATTCATTGCATTACAAGAAGTATCAAAGGAAGAAGAACCTAAGGATACAATAGAAAGGCCCTTAAACAGAAGGCGTAAGTTAGTGTTACAAAAAGTGGAGACTGAAGGCGATGTCTTGGAGCCCCCACAGTGACAAGTTCTCATGATCATAGCGGCGACCCAGGTAAGTATCCCTCCTCCTATTTCCCCTTCTTTTAGTTCTTCTTCAATAAGGGTGGCAACCCAAATGACCTATTCTTCCACATCTCTTGCCACCTCTGTTGTGCCATTACAATCTTTTGCCCCTACTGCTAGTTCAACAGCCTTAGCATCATCACAGGCCATTTCATTTCCTTTATTTTCCCATCCATGCCCAGGGAGGTTTTACCTCAGGTTGACCCCAGTCAACAAGTTAGAACCATACTGTATGGCTTGCTATAGGGTTACCCTTTTGCTGGAGGACTCATTGCCTCCCCACTCACCTTTCAAACATGAGTAGATACTACAAGGAAAGCTAGGGAAGCTAGAATGGAAAAGAAAAGGAAGGAAGAAAGAAAAACCCTTGCTACCCCCATATGAAATCATTATTTTATCCCATCTAGTAGTCTCTGACTATCACCCACTTGACGTTAAATATAGTCAAACTTGTAGAGCAAATGAATCCAAAAGACTATACCATGAATGCAGTGGCTATGGATTTAGCCCACTTCAGGCCACAAGAT
Organism: Cunninghamia lanceolata; assembly: GCA_027924645.1. Classification (NCBI taxonomy): domain Eukaryota; kingdom Viridiplantae; phylum Streptophyta; class Pinopsida; order Cupressales; family Cupressaceae; genus Cunninghamia; species Cunninghamia lanceolata. The sequence goes on along the minus strand of BSBN01000650.1, from coordinate 1,487,613 downwards.
AAGGTGGAGCTGATGAATGAAACTACTACAGCTATCACATTTGATTACCTTAAAGTGACAGGAAAGCTGTAGAAACTGGAAGTAGACTTAGAAAAAATAAAAGCCACAAATAATAGCCTTATAATATAAATAAAGGCTAAGGACAAGGAAATTGACACTCTCAATAAAGATATGCAGTCTACTATGTCTTTGGAGATATACCAAGCATCCCAAGCTCAAGTTGCAAACTTGCAAACTGAAATAACATAAGCGAGGGCCACTGTAGTTGCATTAAAGTAGGAACATGCTATTGCTAAGAAGAAATATCATGATAAGATGCAAGAAGTGTCACAATTATAGCAGACCCTGCTGAGGGAACAGAATCAAAGCAGTGCTTATCAGGCCCAGTTCATGGCTGAACAAGAAAAGACTAAGTAGTTGACTATTGAGCTAAGTCAAAGGCCTCAAAATGTAGGAGTGTTTGAGATGGTTAAAGAGCTTTATGTGTTTGCATGATGAAGAATTTCTGAGGAGATTTCATAGCTTAAGCTTGCCCTCAGTTTCCTGCTAAAGGCTCAACAACTGTGTGAAAGGGTAAAGTACTTAATTGAGGAAACCTTGTCTAGCATTTCTTTGAGTCCTAGATTCTCAAGTTTGTTGCAAAAACTCCATGATACAACAGATGAAGCCTTGTTAGCTGTAAGGGTGAATGACAGAATGATTGTGACAGAAAAGGTGAATGAAGTCCTAAGCTACAATGAAGCTACTGCAAGTTACAAGACACTTTTGAATGTTGTGAAGGAAGGTGTCAAAGGCATGAAAGGACACATTGAGGAGTTGGTATAGTTGGGACTCCCATCTCCTTTCCCAGATGATAGCACAGTCTTGATGAATGATGAGATTAAGGCCCTCCTGTTGACAAAACAAAATGATCAGACTATTTTTCAAAGTCTGAGTGACTCTTTGAGCATGGAGGAGGTGGAAATAGTTCTCATTCCCATGGCCTGGATTGAGTTCTAGTTACATGTAGTGGTGTAGATTCTTCAATCCTTTTCTCACAAGGACATTATTAATTTGGATTTCGTTTTCCCAAATTTACAGAAAAGACAAGGTTTGTCAAACTTAGAGTGGTCTAGGTATCAAGCTGCTTTGTAGAAGTTGTGATTCTTTGGGTGGTGGCAGTGCATTTTGGTTTTTTTATCTTTTCATATATTTTTAGGGTTCTTTCTATGCAGGCATAAAGTCCCATATGGTAACCAAGAAATGCAGAGTTAAAACTCTACATTTTGTAGCATTGATTAGTAGCAGTTGTATTGTTTTACTTTTAGTCTGTTTTGTGCTGCAAATATTGCTTGCACCCAGAATGCGCCAAGTGTCAGCATGGCAGGATTTTGAAAAAACAAAAGAGACAATGCTTTCTTAAAGCCATGTGAAGAAGACACATAGCAATGTGTTCTATCTTCTTCTTGGTTTGTAGCCTCAGGAGTTGCAAAGATGTGCCATGTATCTTGGGCCCTTATTTTCCTTTATGTTTCATATAGTTTCTAAGTTGCAGTGGAGAGTACCAAGTGTCACTCCTACAGGGACTAAGGGAGAAACTTTTGAGAGAGGCAATAAAAAGGTGCACCAGTGTGCCACATGTCCTTTGCTGCAAATACATGAAGTCTATCGCAGGTCCCTTTTCTTTAATAAGTTTTGAGAAGTGTCAAAGTACAATATGGTGGGTCCCAAGATGTTATAAGTATAGTTTCTAAGTGAGGTGGACAATGTCAGGTGTCATGACTGCAGGTGTTTGAGGAGTAAGAAACCAAAGAAACTTTAAAGGAGCACTAATGTGTCATGTGTCCTAGTTTTGAATCTCTCAGGTGTTGCCATGTGTTTTGATCGAAGTCAAAAGTAAGAGGAGGCTGAAAAAGTGCCAAGTGTTAGTATAGCGTGCATCCTCACTATGTTATAAAAGAAACTATGCCTAATGAGCATAGGAGAGCCACGTAGCAATTTTTGGAGCCATTTGACAGCTTGCAGAAGGGGTCATCTATCCCAATAGAATTGATCATTATTGGGCCGCATTTCCAGTGCTAGTCAGCCAATCAGAGTGTGAGGATTATACAGGCACAAATTGAGAAATATTTCCTGTACGCGATTAGTTCTAGTTCGGTTGCGGGCGGTCAGGATTCTTAACAGCCAGAGGTGTCTTGAGACCCATTTTTCTTCTATAATTGGGGAATTTTGTAACTAATAGAGATAGAGAAATATAAAGAGACATTATTGTGACTGGGATATATCATTTTTTCCTTCACATCTATTTCAAGAATAAAGCATTATAGATCTATGCATGTTCCTGTAGACACCTAAAAATGTCTTCTACCATCAAACTGACTCCTGACTACCCTAAACACACCAATTTCCCTTCTAACCAATTAATTAAATTTCTATTTAATTAATTACCCCTTTCGTTTTCTAAATTCACACCATTTTATCCCCAAAATTAAATTAATTTTAGTAATTCAATAGTCCAAACCTTAGCCAATTAATTTAATAAATATGCAATATTTATTAAATCAATGTCCCCTTTTTCACTAAATCTAATTAATTAGTTAAAACCATGTTAACTAATTAATTCAGCCTATAATTAACCTATCCCTACCTTAGACAATTAAATAGCTATTATTTAATTGCCTACCCTAGCCTACCTCATCATAGCCCTAGGATTAATTAAATAAAACCTCTATTTAATTAATCCTAACCCCTTTATTTGGGTGGTCAAACCTTGTTTAACACCCTTCCCCACATCCTCCAAATAAAAAATTGGATTAAATCCACATAAGTCAATTTTTTATTTAAAAACATCTCACATCACATTTATTTCTACTTACAAACCCATACTCATTTATTTCCTCTCTTCCCCAAATAAATTTTTAATTTATTTACATTCCCCCATATGAATCTTTAATTCCAAAATAATCCTTCACCCCCATGCTCATTAAATAACCCCTTTTCCCAAAATGAATAAAAGAATCACTTTTATTCCTAGCCCTCCATTCATTCAAGATTCAATCTAGGCCCTCCACATCACTTTTATCCTCCACCATTGATCTTCCAAATTAATCTCCACCCTTGGATCAAAATCCCTTCCAAAAATATATAAATAAAACCTCTCCCAAGCCATTTTCATCATCCAAGTTTATGCAAAGTTACCATGTCAAAATCACTCTTGAGCTAGAATAGTGAGTTGCAAATTAGAGTAGCATTTCACATTTGAATCCATTGTCTAGGGATTATCTTTGTCTAGGAGCTTGTTTTGGGTGCAAAGGCTCCTTCCTCCCTTGATGGGATTGGGTTTACATGTGAGGTATAACTTTGTGTTTATTGCATTTTGTTTAGTATTTCTACCTTATTTGCATATCTAATCTACAGTTCCTATGCTTCATGTATTTTTACTAAATCCATTAATGAAAGAAGCTTCTGTTCTTTGCTATTTGGTGATATTTTATGTGTCTTTGTTGTAATTTCTCTAGGTTTAGCCTTTGGTTTTAAATCTATTCATAATCTATCTATATTGATCATGCTCATTGCTCTTTAATATAGATGAGATCATAAGGATTTAGTCACTGTGTTGATTATTGAAACACATATAATTCTGGTGCATCTACCATTGAAGAGGTCATCGATAAAGGCACCACTATCAAACGAGCCCTCATTGCCAAGGGCTCCATCAAACAGTATGACCATAAAACTAACAACAACAACTACAAATCCAATAACAACACTCCCAATACAAACAATAACGCCAACACGCAATCAAACAACAAATCACATTATTGGGGGAAGAACAAGAACAATCTGAATGACGGCATCATGGATGTGAAAGCCGCCCAACATATACAAAACCAAACACCTATGCATACATATGCAACAAATGTAAATAACTAGAGGGGCCCAACTAAATCATGCAAACCATGCAGACAATTCACACCCTTAGGGGAACCTGTCGAAGACATCCTTGATAGATGTCTCAAGCAAAATTTGATCATGCTCCCACTGTTAGACCCCATCAAGAGAATGAACTAAAAGCTACGTTGTACAATGAGAATGACTACTGTGAATACCACCGCGTTGTGGGTCATAAAATAGCTGACTGCATGCAACTGAAACATTGCATCCAAGACCTTATAGACCAAAATCTAGTCAGTCTCGATCACAGCACCCAACCATCACCAAATGCCAACCTAGGAGCTTACAAGGATCCCTTACCTAATCATAACAAAGCCTCCTTGTCCAACCAAGTATACAATGTCACCCCACCACCCGCGTCATAAGACTCTATCGTAGGACGTATAGAAGCATCATCCCATCATGTCAACATAGTCACCATTCAGGCACAAGCACCTGATTCCACTGTTACAACTCACCGTGGCCGTGTATCCATCCGTATAGCCCTTCCCACTAAACAAACGCCTGCATCCACATTAGATCCCCTACCTCCTTGTCCAACCACACGTCCATCACTTACTCACTAGTATAACCTCCTAGAACACCTAGGAAAGACACCCACACAAATCTCCATCCTCGATTTGCTCCGCACATCACCACTTCACAAGGATGTCCTCAACAAAGTGCTCTTGCAAACACAAGTCCTTGCCAACTTGAATGTAACTAGATTCCAAGCCATGGTAGGACACATCACCACACCCCACCATCTCACCTTCTTAGAAAAGGACCTACCCGCCTCCAACCACATACATAATGATGCCCTACACATCAAAGTCCACATCCACAAGCACACCATTAAAAGAGTCTTAATAGATGGTGGCTCTGGCCTCAACATATGCACTCTAAAACTACTAAAACACTTGGGGTACTCTGATGTGGTTGTCGAAACCAGTGAGTGCATCATGATCAAAGGCTATGATGACACTGAATGGCTCTCTGAAGGCACTATCAAGCTTCCCATACAAGTGGGATAGAAAATATTGGAAACTAAATGCTAGGTTCTTGATCTCAACCTCCCCTACAACATCCTTCTTGGTAGACCATGGATTCATGCCATGCAAGCTGTCCCATCCACCTTCCATCAATGCATCAAATTCCCTCACAATGAAACAGAAGTAATAGTCTATGCCGACCCTCGCCCCTTCCAATACTGCAGTTTTCTAGAAGGCCACAACCAAACATTCTACCCATATAATAAAGCCACCACTGAAGCCAATCCAACAGCATCAAACTCATATATCAACCCCGCAAACATTGCCTCCACTTCATCCCAAGCAACTCCACCACCCGAGGTCTAGATCAAGCTATCTGACATGGGATGTGGGGAATATGACCTGCATGGCACCTTTTGTGTGGGCACATTACCCAATCCTAAGACATTCGGCATCCCAAAAATAGAGGCAGCCAATACAGTCATCATCAAGTGCAAACCCTCACCCATCTTTGAGAAGAAGCACCTCCTGGATCAGGATGTACTTGAAGATATTTCATCTTGGCTTTACAAAGATGAAGAGCCTAAGCAAGAAGCCCCCACAATCCCAACAGAAATCTATGGCAAAGGTTTTGAAATTGTCAAAAGCATGGGCTATAAAGGACAAGGCGGTATAGGCCTTCATGAACAGGGAATCATAGAACCACTGCAAGCAACAAAGAATCCCTATACTCAAGGGTTAGGGTACGGTCAACCACAATGCATCCTCACTACCGGCGAGTGTATCTTAGCCAAGGTCGCTACGGTCTCCTTGGATGTTGACAATGTTTACAAAATGGGCCTTCAAGACTCCTTTAGTGACTTTGCCGACTTCTTTGACTCATCCATTTGTACCATCTACTCAGTCACCACTCTTGCTTCATCCTCCAATGACTTGCCACTAGTTTACCCCGACCTCATTGATTGGGGCCAACAGGGACCTCCTGTCTTCGACATCGCACCTAACAATGAGGCCATTACCTAAGTAATGGGGGTAAGAGATCACTTCCCTTTGGGAGATCATTGAGCAGGATACATAATGGAACTCAATCTAGATGCCTATTTCGAGGGGACAACCCCTGCTTGTAGTCACAAAAACACAAACATAAAAAATGGTTCTGATGGTGAAAACCATTCTACGATAGTATCCGATCCCAAAATAGTAAAAACAAAAGACATATCTCCTGGTGAAAACCTCCACGAGGTGCCAGGAGATGGAAGCATGGGCCTCCCTGAGGTAGACAAAGTCTATCCAGACAGATCATCCATCTTGGTAGAACCAGTTCAAGAAATAAATCTTGGGATAGAGGAAGAGCCAAAAATCACATACAAAATAGAATCTCTCAGCATACTAGAATAGGAGAACTTCTTGTCCTTCTTTACACGTAGAAATCACAATTTTGCGTGGACCTATGTGGACATGCTAGGGCTAGATCCCGCTTTGGTGGTTCATCACCTTGCAGTACGCCCTGATACAAAACCAGTCAAACAGAAGCTCAAAAAAATGAATCCATAGGTGGCTCTCCTCGTCAAAGTAGAGCTAAAGAAATTACTAGATGTTGGGTTCATTCGCCCACTCGATTATCCTGAATGGGTTTCAAACCTGGTACCAGTTGCTAAACCGGATGGCTGAATCTGTTGTTTACAGATTTCAAGGATCTCAACAAGGCCTGCCCAAAAGATGACTTCCCACTACCAAGCATCGACATGATAGTGGATCTCACAGTAGGACATGAAATGTTATCCCTCATGGATGGTTTCTTAGGATATAACCAAACAAAAATCACCGAAGAGGATCAGCACAAAACAACCTTCATATGTCCATGGGGCACATACTGTTGGGTGGTAATGCCATTTGGCCTAAAAAATGCAGGAGCTACCTATCAAAGAGCTATGACCGTCATCTTCCATGACCTCTTTCACCACATCATGGAAGACTATGTGGACGATTTGCTAGGGAAATCAAAGACTAGAGAAGAACACTTAGATGTGTTGGCCAAAATCTTTGATAGGTTAGAGCAATACAATGTCCATTTGAATCCAAAGAAATACGTCTTCGGCGTCACCTCAGGCAAACTTCTGGGATACATAGTCTCAAGAAGAGGAATCAAAGTTAATCCTGCAAAGGTCAAGGCCATCATCGAAATGCCACCTCCAAAAACACTAAAACAACTGCGAAGCCTACAGGGAAAACTCTAGTCTATCTGATGATTCATTGCTCAACTTGCTGATAAGTGCCAACCATTCCAGCATCTTCTCTAAAAAGATATAGCTTTCATCTGGAACACTCAGTGTCAGGATGCCTTTGACCAACTAAAAGAATACTTGGCTAATCCTCCTGTGCTAACTCCACCAAGGCAAGGCAAACCCCTCCTGCTTTACATCTCCGCAACAGAGATAGCTATCAGAGCCTTGCTAGCACAACTCGATGAGCAGGGGAAAGAAAGGCCATCTACTACATTAGCTACACCTTGATCTCATATGAGCTCAACTACGCACAAATCAAACGAGCATGTCTAGCCCTCTTCTTTACTTCACAAAAGTTAAGACACTATATGCTCAATCACAAGACCAAGCTTATCGCCAAGATCGACCCACTGAAGTACCTGCTAAATAGAGCTACTCTTACGAGGAGAATGGCTAAATGGGTCATGATTCTCACAGAGTTCGATATAGAATACACTAAGAGAAAGGCCATCAAAGGGCAAGTTATAGAAAATCAGCTGGCTAAAGCACCTATTCCGGTAGAACATCCTACAATAGTAGAATTTCCTGACAAAGCTATCTTGACAATCACACCAGCCACAGACACATGGAAGATGTATTTTAATGGATCATACACTCACAGAGGCTCGGGGGTAGGCATCCTATTTGTTGCCCCTCAAGGTGACACAATTCCTAAATCCTTCAAGATCACATTTCCATACACCAACAATGTAGTAGAGTATGAGGCCCTTATCACAGGTCTCTGAATGGCCATCCAATGGAAAATTAAAAGGCTAATTGTGTATGGTGACTCTCAACTGGTCATCAGGTAGGTCAATAATGAATACAAAACCAAGGATGACAAGCTCCTTCCCTATAAGAAGATGGTTGATGATTTCAAAGACTACTTCAAAGACATCCATTTTAAGTAAATCCCAAGACTCAATAACAAAGCAGCAGATGCCATGGCAACTATTAGATCTCTGGTAGACATGAAGGACAACAAAAAATGTGAGTTCCTGATCGAAGAACTCCCCATCCTAGCATACGATGTTCCTCAATCCAAACTAGTGTGCAAAGTCATTGGTCCCTTATCCCCGTGGTACCAAGAAACACACTTATACCTCCACGACAACATTCTCCCCCTAATCTGTCCACCTCACAAAGAAAATCGTTCATCTGTCGAGCATCCCGTTTCATCCTTATAGGCGACACCCTATACAAAAGGAGTCTTGATGGCATGCTTCTACGATGTTTAGACTCTAGGGAAGCTAAAGTAGACTTGGAAGAGGTACACGTAGGCATCTGTAGGGTGCATTCAAGTGGACCCACTCTTTCTAAAAAGATCCTCAGGACTGGATATTATTGGCCAACAATGGAACAAGATTCCCACAGGTTTATCAAGAAATGCCTCCCATGTCAACAGCATGGTGATCTCATCCACGCACCAGCACAGGAACTGCAACCAATCACAACATCATGGCCTTTCTCATAGAGGGGACTTGACCTTGTAGGGAAAATACATCCTCCATCCTCCAATGGCCATAAGTTCATTATCACTACTACTGAATACTTCACAAAGTGGGTGGAAGCAATACCACTCACCTTCACCATGGGGATCCAAATCTCAAAATTCATCCTCCACTATATCATCTGCTGATATGGTATCCCCCATTCCATCGTCACCGACAATGGAAAGCCCTTCAAAAACCAAGAAGTTTGCACCCTGTGCCAAAAATTTGACATCAAACACCACTTCTCCACACCATATTACCCTTAAGGAAATGGTCAAGCAGAGGCTTCTAATAAAACCATCCTCCACATTTTCAAGAAGACAGTCAATGAAGCTGGCAATGACTGGCACCTCCAACTCAACCTTGCCTTATGGGCCTACTGTACAAGCATCCGCACTCCTACAGGAGCCACTCCATTTTCACTAGTATTTGGATTTGAAGCCATTTTACCTATCAAGGTTGAGCTCCCATCTCTCTGAGTGTCCTTGCAAAACATTATCTCTGATGAGGAATACCGCGTCACAAGGTTGCATCAACTAGAACTACTGGATGAGAAACACCTGAATGCATTGAATCACCTACAGACATATCAAAACTGCCTCAGAAGAAGCTACAATAAAAGGATCAGAACCCAAAAAATTGAGGTAGGTGACCTTGTCCTAATGGAAAATCAGAAGAACTTGCAAGAGCATCCTAAGCAAGGAAAGTTTGAACCCAATTGGCTAGGACCTTATGTCGTCACGGTTGATTATGGGTCAGGAGCATATCAGCTTGCAACACTTGAGGGGCAGCCTCTAGATGAGTTGATGAACATCCTGCATCTCAAGAAATTCTATGCATAACCCATCTGGTACCCCAAGTCAAAAAATAAAAAAAATAAAAAAATAAAAAACACCAAAAAAATCACAAAATCAAGAAAAACCCGAGTGCAATAAAAACTTCCAATGGTGAAAATCACTTCAGTGATGCCTTGGATAAGTACCATGGTGAAAACCTATTTCGAACACCATGCGTAGTGGCCTATTCTACCATCTAATAAAGTCCTCTGCCCGTCGTACCACTCCATATCTCATGCATCCCATAGCTTGGAATTCTGAAACATCAAGTCCCATCACCCAAAGCATACTATCCCATCCCAAGGCCAACTCATGGATTGAGGATCCCTATAAGCTCCCTTTGTACATACAAAATCAAAAAATCCAAAAATCCAAACAATAGTAGAAATACACAGAAAATCCAAAACAATCACCCCATACATCGATCTCTCTACAAATCACAATCATCAACACATACATCAAATCCCCACCATCACAAACATCCCAACCTATTCCCACATCATGAAGTCATACCAGAACTACATATTCATTTCACCTGCACCTTAAAAGTACCTTGATCTTGTGGACATAGGGTATGTAGGCAGTCCGAAATATGAAGGATGTTTCCAGTACTTAGGTATATAAGATGCACCCATCCAACCTGTTTGGATGGTCCCCATTCACTGATCTTTTTGGATCTAATAAATGATACACATGCTATGTATATGCTCGAAACATGCTCCCTAGCGCAAAAATCATCAATCAACATACCAACTATAATCCTACATATGGCCATATTGTTCTTTTGCCCATCTTCCAAAAATCTTCCAATCCAACACCAACTAATCTGTGTCTTAGGATATATCTTTCCTACAATGGACAAAAATCTATCATTCTATCATCACATCTCTTGGCAAGAGCACACAAAGGCTATTTGTATTTTTTTGTTGGTCTTTTTGATTATTAATTTTATCTTTTTGTCTCACTCTAAGTCATCTCCAAAGCTACCTTGATCTCATTATATCATGGTAAGTAGCAGATAGCACCTAGAGTAGACATAGTCATTGTTTCTGTATGTTGTGCTTGTGGGTTGGTTTCATTACTCCAAGAATAATATTCATATCTTGAAGTCTGGGTCAATTCTAGCATAATGTGTCCCATTTACATATACAGGGATCAGAACCTTATATGCATTATTTGCACTTATCGCTATGAGTCCCCTTCCTAGGCTAGACAAGATTATACTACCTTGGGCATGCATGAAATCAACCTATTGTTTGTGGGTCTAGTCCATGCAATTGTCAGATATACATCATCACCTAGGTCATTTCATACCTTTGTGAATTGTATCCTACATTGCTACAGTAAACTAAGAAATGCTCTCAATTAATCTTTTGCAACTACTATTACTAGCTCAAAATCATCATCCTAATCACTCATTCAATCATCACATCTCGGCCTAGATTTAATAATCACCTTCCCCCCCATCTAAAATTTCCTCACTAACCCCATTTCCCCACCATATCTCCATTCAACACATCTTGAACCAAACCAAATCCCCCCTCAATGACTTGGCATTTTATAACCTAAACAATCCTCTCGTCCCCCCACCACCATTCTCTAGACACTCCCAATCTTACCCATACCCCATCCATACACCACTATCATTTCTCCACCTAATCCCCTCTCCCACAGCCTCACCCCTCGGGGTCAAAACAAAAAACATCATGCGTATCAGGACCTGATCATCCCACCTATCACCTAGCATGCATCCCATGTATTGCCTAGCTACCTATCATAAACATTTAATCTCATTACATATAGATTCATTTTAAATCCTTTTGCATATCAATTAGGTTCATTTTAAATCCTTTTGCATATCATTTTTAAGTTGCATATCATTTAGGTTCATTTAAATCCTTTTGCATATCATTTTTAATTTGCATATCAATTTTAGGTTCATTTTAATCCATTAAAATTACATATCATTTAGGTTCATTTTAAATCCTTTTGCATATCATTTTTAATTTGCATATCATTTAGGTTCATTTTAAATCCTTTTGCATATCATTTTTAAGTTGCATATCAATTAGACTCATTTAATCCATTTTAATTGCATATTAATTAGATTCATTTAGACCATTTAAATTGCATGTCATTTAGATTCATTTTAAATCCTTTTGCATCACTTAGGTTCATTTTAATCCATTAAAATTGCATGTCATTTAGGTTCATTCTAAAAACATTTAAGTTAAAATTGCATATTAGGTTCAATTTAGAATCATTTAGTTACACATTATACATCACATTGCATATCATCTCATAACCACTTAGTCACATGACATCATCATGCATTTAATAAACATCTAGCTTCATATGCATCTTTTCATACATAAACATATATTTCCATAATAAATGTTTCTGAAACATTCATTTGCATTAGACATCATATAGTCCATAAGATCACAAACACCATGCATGTATCACAACAAATCCATCATAAATGCATCCATAAAATCAAAAACATAATTGCATAAACATAACACATCCACAGCATATAAAATCCATTCAGAAATACTGCATCCATCACATAGGCATCACCATAATAGAGCATCATAATCATAACCATCATAAACCATCAAAAAGCATCGCATCATATATAATCACCACAAAAAAATGTACATCGCTCATGTATACATCATAAAAAAATATATAGTGTCTAGATAAAATGCCTCTAAAGGCTAACATGATATAATCATCACATCAAGGATCCTCTCTCCGAAGGAGTGGGAGACTTTGACCCTGGTCGGGGCTATGATCCTATCAGCGACTATGGCTGTGGCTGTGCCCGCTCCTATGGAACTTGCGGGGGCACATACGCGGGAGGAGGCATAGTCTGTTGAACTGACTGCACTAATCTCGATCTGTGAGACCTAGAGGCCCCTGATCTACTGGCCTGGCTGTAGCTCGGGGCATGATGTGCTGCTGGCATGACCACATAATACAAGCATCGATAATACTTCACCCGTACTCTAGCCTCTGTCAAATCCCCCTGTACCCTAGCCAGTTGCCCCTGTACCTGGCTCAACTGTCCCTATAACTGATACACCTGTGTCTGTGCCTGGGACAACAGAGCCTGCATCCTTGTCAAAACTAGGGCAAGTCCACCACCTGAAGCCTGTAGACTACCTAATGTAGTCTCTACCTGTTGTGCCCTACCAAGTGTGGTATCCCGCTCTCTAGTCAATACCTCTACCTCACCTTGAGCCTCAGCTAACTGTGCCTGTAATGTCACCACCTGTCCATCTGCCCCATCTAATAAGGCCAGTGCCCCCCGCAAATATACCAACTCTGCATCTTGACCCTCCAGTGCCTCCTGTAGGCTCACCACCTGTGCTCTCAGGGTCGCCATCTCCTCCTCCTCATCTCGTCACCTCTGACGAGGTGTAAGCCTCTCACCCTCAGCCTCTCCAGCTATCCCTGAGGGGCCTACCTACTGCCCTGCTGCCTGCTGCCCTCCCCCAATAGCCTGCTGCTGCGCTACCTGTGGTGGAGGCAAATGTCCCCCATGTCGCCGAGGTCCTCTAGACTATCACCCTGCTCCAACCTGTACCTACTCAACAGGAACCTGCTGCACAGGTACCTGCTACCCCACCTACCCCTGTCCTGCTACCACCGCTGCTAGCACATCTATCAGCTGGCCATCCCTACCAACCAACCTCTCATCTCCATCAACTCCAATCTCCATGAGGACATCCTCAATAATCTCCTCTCCCTCCCCCAAATAGTCATCCCCATCTGAGTCATCTCCATCATCACCTAAATCATCCCCCCTGAACCTACCGCCTCCTCTGATAGATCTATCAACTGAGTAGGCCGATGCATATGCCACCATATATCATACACAACCATAGTCCCTGCATCTCTAACGGTGCTCCTCCAATCCCACCGCACTGGCCGTAGAATCACAAAATCAACTAGGGCGACCTGTGGTTGTATGGATGCAGGCCAATAGGCCGCATCTCGAGGTGTTTGCGTGAATATCACCATCTACTGCGGAGTGTCCTATACCAAACCAAATTATCGCATGACCCATTAGGGTAGATACATATCTATGGTATGGCCTCCTCAACCCATAAGGTACCATTGCTGAAACACAAAAGGGAGATGAATATCATCATCGGGCCATAGCTCTACACCGATATATGGTCGCAAGGTCACACTAATCACATCATCTAGTATCCTCCTCCAATGCCACACCTGTCCAGTATATGTATACTCCACATCCTGATATAAAAACACAAAGGCCTCAAATGACCATCGATAATACCCACATGTCGGCCGGGTAATAGGGATGCGCTCCCAAATCCATACGTGAAGTAGCGTAACTCCAGCTGACAACGCTCTCTCATGCAGGTAGGTGACTATGTGTATCTCATGGTATAATTGCCCCAGAATCACCGGTCCCTAGGCATAGACAATCTCATGACTCACCATCCCCTCTATCATCCTACCCCACCCAACTAAAAAACCCCTACCTCACTTGTCAGGCATCACAACCCCTCCAATCAATGCACACAAAAATAAGGCAAATGGATCTGCACCCGCAGCCAGTGTCCCCTCATAGTCCATCTCTCTCCCATCCATAGAGAGAACCAGGTGGTCTGCTCCAAACACTCTGATCAGGGCATTCTGCCCCATCCTCGTGTCATATTGAACTCGCTGACCTTGAATAGGTAGCTTGAGGATGCGATAGACATCTTCAAGTGTAATGGTTAGCTCACCAGTCAGAAACAGAAAACTACATGTCTCAGAGCGATACCGCTCCACCATCACTGTCATCAGAGCTCTATGAGCTGACAGAACTGGCATCGAAGACACCGTTAGAAGCCCCAATCTCACCAACCGCACCAGTGTAGCATCATCAAAAATATCAGATAGTCCCATCATAGATGGAACTCGTCACTCATGTGACTGCAATATAAATCACTGTGTATCCTGCATACGCACCATTATGGTTAGATGTCAACCTATCTATTTCTAAACCAACCTTTTTCTTCTAAATGTCTAAAAAGCCCGCATCATGTGGCATGAAAACAAACAACTCCTTGTGCCATTTTTAAAATAGTGCTAAAATTTCCTCTAAATGTCACTAATATAGAAAATAGTGCCACTACGTATAACTCTTTGCGCCAATCCAAACAATAGTGCTACTACGCGCTATAGATGGCACCATTTTTCCAAATGGTGTCACTATACCTTTTGGCATTAATTAGCACAATTGCGCCAATTACCCCAATTGCGCTAATCTAGCGAATAGCGATAATCCCCTAAATTGTGGTAAAAATAACCATAGCGCTATTCCCCAGGATGGCGCTATTCCAAAGAATAGCGCCACTTTCACCCCAATTTGGCGCTAAAATGCCAAATTCTATTCTTCTGCAAATTATGCTAATCCGGAGGATAGCACTAAAAAACCTACTTAATGGTGACAAACCGCCCTACCCTACCCTGGCAGATAGCGCCAATCTAGAGGATGGCGCTAATCTACCTTACCGTTGGTGCTACGCGCTCCAGCCCCATAATCCCAAACCCCAAAAAAGGCACGTAAAATGCAAAAATTACAAAGTCAGGGTTAGGACCTACCAGGGGTCCAGCGCCTAGTGCCCGGCCAAACTCTCAGAACTGCTCGGAGATGTGTCAAAGTCATGGGAACTGTGGGCTATGGTTCGCCATCTCTCCTTCGACCTTTCTTCTCCAAAGTCAAACATGTGCAAATGTGGCACTCTAAGGGCCCACTTTGCCTAATATAGTGGGCCATGTCATCCTTCCACCTCCTCCTTTACCCTCTAGGGTGCAGATCTCAGCCTTTTTTCTCTATTTTTCTTCCTATCATCCTCTTTTCCCATCCCCTATCCAAGTTTCACTCCCGTCGCATCCTTTTCGAGAACTCACCCAGAAAATTTTTATTTTCCCACCGACCTCTTAAGGGGGCATCCCTTATCCATCTCATACCTGCCTGGCAGTTGGGGCATATTTTTCTTCGACCTGACGCCACTTCCCTCCTAGGTCCGGATGCCACATCAAAGAGGGGCAAATTTAGACACCTAAAAATGTCTTCTACCATCAAACTGACTCCCAACAACCCTAAACACACCAATTTCCCTTCTAACCAACTAATTAAATTTCTATTTAATTAATTACCTCTTTCATTTTCTAAATTCACACCATTTTATCCCCAAAATTGAATTAATTTCATTAATTCAATAGTCCAAACCTTAGCCAATTAATTTAATAAATATGCAATATTTATTAAATCAATGTCCCCTTTTTCACTAAATCCAATTAATTAGTTAAAACCATATTAACTAATTAATTCAGCCTATAATTAACCTATCCCTACCTTAGACAATTAAATAGCTATTATTTAATTGCCTACCCTAGCCTACCTCATCATAGCCCTATGATTAATTAAATAAAACCTTTGTTTAATTAATCCTAACCCCTTCATTTGGGTGGTCAAACCTTGTTTAACACCCTTCCCCACATCCTCCAAATAAAAAATTGGATTAAATCCACATAAGTCAATTTTTTATTTAAAAACATCCCACATCACATTTATTTCTCCTTACAAACCCATACTCATTTATTTCCTCTCTTCCCCAAATAAATTTTTAATTTATTTACATTCCCCCATATGAATCTTTAATTCCAAAATAATCCTTCACCCCCATGCTCATTAAATAACCCCTTTTCCCAAAATGAATAAAAGAATCACTTTTATTCCTAGCCCTCCATTCATTCAAGATTCAATCTAGGCCCTCCACATCACTTTTATCCTCCACCATTGATCTTCCAAATCAATCTCCACCCTTGGATCAAAATCCCTTCCAAAAATCTATAAATAGAACCTCTCCCAAGTCATTTTCATCATCCAAGTTTATGCAAAGTTACCATGTCAAAATCACTCTTGAGCTAGAATAGTGAGTTGCAAATTAGAGTAGCATTTCACATTTGAATCCATTGTCTAGGGATTATCTTTGTCTAGGAGCTTGTTTTGGGTGCAAAGGCTCCTTCCTCCCTTGATGGGATTGGGTTTGCATGTGAGGTATAACTTTGTGTTTATTGCATTTTGTTTAGTATTTCTACCTTATTTGCATATCTAATCTACAGTTCCTATGCCTCATGTATTTTTACTAAATCCATTAATGAAAGAAGCTTCTGTTCTTTGCTATTTGGTGATATTTTCTGTGTCTTTGTTGTAATTTCTCTAGGTTTAGCCTTTGGTTTTAAATCTATTCATAATCTGTCTATATTGATCATGCTCATTGCTCTTTAATATAGATGAGATCATAAGGATTTAGTCATTGTGCTGATTATTGAAACACATAATTCTGGTGCATCGCCTTAGCAATTTAGTTTTATATTGTATCTTTAATATTGAAACACATATAATTCTGGTGCATCTACCTTTGAAGAGGTCATTGACAAAGGTACCACTATCGAACGAGCCCTCATTGCCAAGGGCTCCATCAAACTGTACGACCACAAAACCAACAACAACAACAACTACTACAAATCCAATAACAACACTCCCAATACAAACAACAATGCCAACACGCAATCAAATGACAAATCACGTTATTGGGGGAAGAACAAGAACAATCTGAATGATGGCGTCACAGATGTGAAAGCTATCCAACATATACAAAACCAAACACCTACGCATACATATGCAACAAATGTAAATAACCAGAGGGGCCCAACTAAACCACGCAAACCACGCAGACAATTCACACCCTTAGGGGAACCTGTCGAAGACATCCTTGACAGATGTCTCAAGCAAAATTTGATCACACTCCCACCCGTTAGACCCCATCAAGAGAATGAGCTAAAAGCCATGTGGTACAATGAGAATGACTACTATGAATACCACCACGTTGCGGGTCATAAAACAACTGACTGCATGGAACTAAAACATTGCATCTAAGACCTTATAGAACAAAATCTAGTCAGTCTCAATCATAGCACCCAACCATCACCAAATGCAAATCTAGGAGCTTACAAGGATCCCCTACCTAATCATAACAAAGCCTCCTCATCCAACCAAGCATACAATGTCACCCCACCACCCGCATCCTATGACTCTATCATAGGATGTATAGAAGCATCATCCCATCATGTCAACACAGTCACCATTTGGGCACAAGCACCCGATTGCACTATAACAACTAGTCATGGCCGTGTATCCATCCGCACAGCCCCTCCCACTAAACAAATGCCTGCATCCACATCAGATCCCCTACCTCCTCATCCAACCACACGTCCATCACTTACTCACCAGTATAACCTCCTAGAACACCTAGGAAAGACACCTGCACAAATCTCCATCCTTGAGTTGCTCCACACATCACCACTTCACAAGGACATCCTTGACAAAGCGCTCTTGCAAACACAAGTCCCTACCAACTTGAATGTAACTCAATTCCAAGCCATGGTAGGACACATCGCCACACCCCACCATCTCATCTTCTCAGAAAAGGACCTACCCGGCTCTGACCACATACATAACGATGCCCTGCACATCAAAGTCCACATCCACAAGCACACCATTAAAAGAGTCTTAATAGATGGTGGCTCTAGCCTCAACATATGCACTCTAAAACTACTAAAACACTTGGGGTACTCCGATGTGGTTGTCGACACCAGCGAGTGCATCACGATCAAAGGCTATGATGACACTGAATGGCTCTCTGAAGGCAATATCGAGCTTCCCATACAAGTGGGACAGAAAATATTGGAAACTAAATGTCAGGTTCTTGATCTCGACCTCCCCTACAACATCCTTCTTAGTAGACCATGGATTCATGCCATGCAAGCTATCCCATCCACCTTCCATCACTGCATCAAATTCCCTCACAACGACACAGAAGTCACAGTCTATGCTGACCCTCGCCCCTTCCAATACTACTATTTTTTGGAAGGCCACAACCAAACATTCTGCCCATATAATAAAGCCACCGCTGAAGCCAATCCAACAACATCAAACTCATATATCAACCTCGTAAACATTGCCTCCACTTCATCCCAAGTAACTCCACCACCCGAGGTCCAAATCAAGCTATCTGACATGGGATGTGGGGAATATGACCTGCACGGCACCTTTTGTGTGGGCACATTACCCAATCCTAAGACATTCGACATCCCAAAAATAAAGGCAACCAATACAGTCATCATCAAGTGCAAACCCTTGCCCATCTTTGAGAAGAAGCACCTCTTGGATCAGGATGTACTCGAAGATATTTCATCTTGGCTTTACAAAGATGAAGAGCTTGAGCAAGAAGCCCCCACAATCCCAACAGAAATCTATGGCAAAGTTTTTGAAATTGTCAAAAGCATGGGCTATAAAGGACAAGGCGATATAGGCCTTCATGAACACTGATGATGTCTTTTATGTCAATGGTTTAAAGCATAATCTCTTGAGTGTTGGATAGATGTGTAGCAAGGGCTATAATCTTATGTTTTAGAATGATGGATGCAAAATTAGAAAAAGCTCTGGAATAGTAATTGTTGTTGAAAAGAAGATAGGTGGAAATGCTTATCATCTCAAAGGTGGCGTTAGTTATTATCTTATGACTTAGATTAGAGAGAGTTGGCTATGGCATAGGAGATTGTGTCACATCAATTTTGATAGTCTAGTAAGGATAAGTTCAATCCAAGATGTGAGAGATTTAGCTAAGTTAACAAAGCCTATTACTATAGTCTATAAGGAATGTTAGTTTGGAAAGCTAACAAGAAGAAACTTCAAAAGCATAGATTAGTCATCTACCAGATTACTGGAGTTGGTGCATACAAACCTATGCGGTCCTACCAGAGTAAGGAATTTTCAAGGTGATAGGTATTTTACGTTATTTATTGATGATTGTTCTAGAATGACTTGGGTCACTTTTATTAAGGAAAAATTAGAAGCCCTAGACAAGTTTAAAGATTTTGAAGCAATGGTTGAGAATGAATTGGATATGAAAATCAAATGTTTGAGATTTGATAGAGGTGGAGAGTTTATTTCTAATGAGTTTAACATGTTTTTTTCAAAATAATGGGATAAAGAGGCAGCTATTTGCTTCTAGAACTCCCCAACAAGATGGAGTGGTTGAAAGGAAGAACATGACTATTCAAGAGGCTACAAGGACAATGATAAAGGGAAGCAAACCCATAGGAAGTCTATTGGAGAGAAGTAATTCATATTGTTGTCTACATACAAAATAGAGTACAGGTTAAAGCAAATGACACAAAAACTCTTTATGAAATATGGTATGGAAGAATTCCCTCTGCTAAATATTTCAAAATTTTTGGAAGCAAATGTTATATCAGAAGAGATGAAGAACTAGGAAGCTTTGATGCAAGATGTGATGAAGGTATTTTCCTTGGATACTCTAATAAAAACAAATCTTATCAATGCTATAATAAGAGGCTAAGAAAGATTGTTGAAAGTGCTAATGTCAAGGTTGATGAAGACATATAGAAGTTTTTAGAGATTAATGGATATGAGTCAAATGAGTCTTCTTGTGGAGAAAAAGGAGAAACTAAAGAAAAAGAAGTACAAGTTGAAGAACAAGAATCTCTGGAAAAAGTTTCTAAAACTCCCAAATATATGCAGAGGCATCACACTGAAGATCAGATCATTGGTGATAAGAGCAAAAGTGTACTGACAAGAAGCAGAACCACTAAGGAATAGGTAAATCTATGTTTACTTTCCAAAGTTGAACCTAAATTCATAGTTGAGGCATGAAAGGATGAGTATTGGATTAAGCCTATGGAAGAAGAATTAATGCAGATTGAGAAGAATCAGACTTGGGAACTTGTCCCAAGACCAGAGAATAAGAATGTGATTGGAACTAAGTGGGTATATATGAAAAAGTTGAATGAGAATGGAAAAGTGGTAAGGAACAACACAAGACTTGTGTGTAAGGGGTACTCACAAGTGGAAGTAATAGACTATGAGGAAACCTTTTCTCCAGTGGAAAGAATGGAGGCTATTAGATTGTTTCTATCTTTTGCAGCACATAAGGATTTCAAGGTATATCAGATGGATGTGAAGTCTACTTTTCTAAATGGTGAGTTGGAAGAAGAAGTCAACATAGAGTAAGTAGATGGATTTTAGTTGTCAAACAAATTAGATATGGTATGTAGATTAAAGAAGGCATTCTATGGACTAAAGCAAGCTCCTAGATCTTCATATGCAAGGTTAGATAAGTATTTGTTGCAGTAGGGATTTAGTAAAGGGTCTACAGACAGTAATTTGTGCATCAAAGTAAGCAAAGATCAAATCCTGATTGTTGAGGTCTATGTGAATGACATAATCTTCGGTGGAAATGAAAATATGTGTAAGGACTTCACAAATGAAATGTAAAAAGAATTTGAGATGTCAATGTGTGGAGAGATGAACTTCTTCCTTTAGCTACTAATCAATCAGATAGATAAGGGCATTTTCATTTCACAATCAAAGTGTGTCAAGGAACTATTCAAGATGTTTGGAATGGAAGAGTATAAATGAGTTTGTACCCCCATGACAACTGGTTGCAAGCTGAGCAAGAATGATGAATCACCTAAGGCTAGTTAGAGAAAATATAGATCAATGATTGGAGGACTGCTATACCTAACGGCTACCAGACCATATATCATGCATGTAGTTTGTCTTGTGGCAAGATTCCAAGAAGACCCTAGAGAGTCACATGTCATGGCAGTGAAGAGGATATTCAAGTATTTGAAGGGCACTCCATATCATGGTATGTAGTATCCTAAGAATAATGACTTTACCTAAGTGCTTACATAGATGCAAATTGGGCTAGATGTGTAGATGACAAGAAAAGTATAAGTGGTGGTACATTATTTCTTGGAGATAGAGTTGTATCTTGGCTAAGAAAGAAGTGGGATTAAGTATCCTTATCTACTGTAGATGTAGAGTATATTGCTCCAGAATTTTGTTGCACTCATGTGCAATGGAAGAGACAAACTTTGAAGGATATCAAAGTGGAGTATGATGATCCAATTTCTATCTTCTATGATAATACAAGTGCTATTAATATTTCAAAGAATCTAGTGATGCATTCAAGGACAAAGCATATTTCAATCAGGTATCACTTTCTAAGAGAGAAGGTTACAGAGAATGAAGTGAAGCTTGAGTATGTGCCTACAATGGATTAGGTTACTGACATGTTCACTAAGGTGCTTCCTAAGGATACTTTTTAATAGCTTTGGGAGAAGTTAGGGGTTATTTCCCCTCCTTCTTTGAACTAGATGCAAAAGGAGATGCATCAGTCCAATGTGCTTCAAGATACATTAACCTGGACTGATGATTGGAGGCTACCTCTTAGGGGGAGAAGGTAGTGGCATTGTTGATTATTGTAGTCAAAGTGAGTAAGATATAGAATAGGTCAGTGTGTACTCCTAAGGGGGAGTATTCAGAGTAGTTGAGAATAGTGCAAGTATGTGCAGTATCATAATTAGGGGGAGAGAACTTGAAAAAGTGTATTACCATTTGCCATTGATGTCAAAGGGGGAGAGAGTTCATGTGAAAAACAAAGGGAGAGAAAGAGAGTAAGATGTATAAAATAAAAGGGGAGAATTAGATTAGTTTCATGATGGTTTTTCACATCATATGTTGCCATCAATGATAAAGGGGGAGATTGTTGCAAGTATGTGCTAATCAGTGTTGTCATTGATGTCAACATACTTTTGTTGTCACTGGTGTCAACTGTGTCTTTTGATGAAGTTATTTTTGTTTGTCTATGTTGGCTTGCTAAATATGATTTTTTTGTTGTTTAGAAGTGTTGAAGATGTTAATAATATGTTTCTAATATTGAATTTCCAAGTGCTTTTGAGAAAATTTGATTAATATTGGAAATAGTGTGTTGAAGGAGTCTTCTAACTTACAACATACTATTCGAGTTCTTGCTCCATATTTCTTTGATGTTGGAGATCTAAGTGTGTGGTTTGGATATGTTGCTAAGAAGTATTTGAAGATGCTAAATCTAGAATTTGGTGCTCTAGATTGTTGTAAAGTGAAAGTTATATTCACTAGTTTGAGGACAGTGTTTGACAGTGTTTGCAGTGTGCCTGAGAGAAAGTATTTTACTCCAAATTCCTTTCTAGAAAGGTTTTAGGTGATGTGGTTCTATAAATATTTTTATAAGATCATAATCTATCTTCATTCTATAGGAGTTGTGATTTGGTGCTCTAGAAAGTCATTTCTTGTGTAGCAGAGCTTGACAGTGTTCTTTGTAAGTAATCTGTGAACTATTTTCAAGTGAAATTTGTTGTGGATAAATTTGTTGGTTCTTAGGTGACTCCAAGTTGTTCATGGATATTTCTAGATTATTTTAAAGCATTGTGTGTGATCTGCAAGTTATGGTTGTGGTCATAGAAGTGTGTAATCAAGAACTTCTTATGTTTATGATGTCTCACCAACCTTGGATGTTTACGTTGATAATGGAATTAATTCAGTGGTTATGTGAGTGTTGAGTAGTGTGCTTGGATGGATTTAGGTCCAAGCTAAGGTGCAACATGGTTTGTCTTCATTCCTTTGTGCCATGGAATGTTTAGGTCCATACCTAATTCAAATATTGCAAGTTTTCCAACATTGGAGATTGTTTCAAGAGTTGTAGATTGTGTTGCCAACCTTGGAGAATGTTTTCAAGACTGATGGTGGTATAAATAAGTGTCAAGGATTCATAGATGTATGTGTGTGGGGGGGATATAATGATGTGATGCAAATTTGATTATTGTAGTTAAAGCTTTCATGCGTTAGGCTATTAGATGTAGTGAGCAGAAGGTGTCTACTATTTTTAATGTTGTTGTGAAGATGTTGTGTGTGTTGAGATGAATGTTGGGCTTCATTGGAACAGAACTCCATGCATAGGTTTGATGCAATTATATGAGTTCAAATCCTTGTAGTGAGCTATCCTTCTCTTCTTTCTTTCTTAGTGGGTAGTGAGTCCACTTGGATAGTGAGTCCTTGGGTAGTGAGCCCTATTGCAGTGAGCATTCTTTCTTCTGGGCAGTGACCCCTTTGGCAGTGTTTAATAGGAAAAGAGGGAAGAGGGTAAATAGTTATCCTTTCACTAGAAACATTCAAGGACATCCCACTGCATTGAATCACAAATTTCACAAGAGGATTCTCCTACAGGTGGGTGTGTCACTTGTAACACTGTTGAAACTTGGAATATACTAATTAATTGATTAATTAAAGCTTGATTATGCTAAAAACCCTAATTATGAAAAATTGTAAACAAAGGGACAAATCATGACAAATGCTCACAGACAAAGATGTAATATTCAGAGCAGATACATACTAGGTTTCAAGATTTACATTTAGGAATTGTTGGGGACTAAGGGACAGGCGCCCAAGCCCAAGGTGTAGTTTTCTGTCAAGAATCCTAGAAGATATTTGAAACTTGTTTCTGTTGTTCTGAAGATTTCTATTTTGGAGATCCTGGGGGCTTTGGTGTAAGGAGCCCAAGTCTAGGTCCTTCTTTTCTTTAGAGATGTGAGATCTAAACACTTTTGTTCCAGCCTCCTACAACTCTACTCCTTTAGATATGCCACCTATAACCTACAATCATGGAGAATGGGATTGGGGGTTGTGGTGTTTAGGAGCTTGCCTCAGTCAAGCCCTAGAAGGACAGACAAGTCTTCCAAACACCGTTGTCAGATAAAAGAGTACATATCCCTATGGGATAGAGGCAAAAACAAATTGATAATGTTGATTAATGATCAATTCAACACAAATAAATATCACCTCTGAGGTGTATCTCTCATGTAGATGAAAATCCTTCAACACATGAGAAGATGAAGCTAAATATGCAATCACAAACACAACAACAATATTCCACTCTACAACAATGAATATCTTAAATGGTCTAAAATCATAAGTTCACCAAAAGTTCAAAATCATCTTCTAGTTTACAAATGAAACCCTAAACATGCTTATATATGCATTCCTGCTACAAATTTTGTAATTCAAACTTAAGATGTCGACAATGGAACCTTTTAATGGTCACAAAATTGACATTCAAATTTTAGGTCCCGACCAAATAGGGTAGGACTAGGGCACAAGTGCCCAATCCCTAGGCCCCATTGTTAAGGTAGGATCAAGTTCAACACTACTCGTTAGCCCCATTTGACATGGGTTTTGGGGGATTTTGCTTTAGAAGTTAAAATAAACATGCATGATGAAAAACAAGGGACCTGGGAGCTAAACTTAAGAGGCAAAAGTCCTAGGGGGACATTTTATAATAGAAAATTTAGCCCCCACTTTAATGTATGTATGATCTTATGAGCCATACATGCATTAAAAGTACGGTCAAAACACAACAAACATGCCAAGCACTTCAAACTAATGCATACACAAAGATTGAGGAACTATTTCTAGCCCACAGTCTCAAGTAGACTTTAGAGAAAATACTTCACAGACATGCTAAACACAATGAAGATAGTAATAGGCACACAAAACATGGAGTAGATAGTAATAGGCACACAAGACATGGAGAAGACATTATTGAAGACATGCAAAACATGATGAATACAGTGAATGCAGTGATTATTTATTTTTCATTTTCATATATATATAGATGAATGTAGATACATGGAAAGTAAAAATGCAACACACAAACCCAAAATGTAGGATGGGAATTTTGCCACACTCTTCAGACTACATATGGGGCAGAAGACATGCAATACAAATCTCAAAGTGTAGGAGGGGCATTTTGCCATGCTCTTTGGACTACACTTGAGAAAAAGCACGCCATACAAATCCCAAAGCATAGGAGGGGCATTTCACCATGCTCTTTGGACTATACTTAGGAACAAACATGCCATACAAATCCCAAAGCATAGGAGGGACATTTCACCATGCTCTTTGGACTATACTTGGGAATAAACACATGGAAGACACATGAAATACATGAATGTCATATAGCATGTGAAATACATGTTATATGTCTAAAACATGGCAAACAAGGTGATGGAAGGAACTTATTGCTAAGCCCCCACCATCTCAAGCATGCTACAGACACACCTAATGGTTGGGCTTATGACACAACAACCACCAAGGCCACGCTTAAGGGAGGATACACCAACCCTGTCTGCTCAGAGGACTTTTGAAATAAAAAGGAAGTGCACTAGCTAAAGAGATACACCATCCCCACCTCTACAGAAGGATTTAAATAAAAGGATATGCATGATATCCCACATTCATAGAGGGATTTTTTATTGCAATATAAAATAAAGATGTGCACTCATGTGGAGATACAACATTCTGCCTCCACAAAGGGCTTACAAACATGCTTCATTAGTACCAAAATCATCAAACAACTTACCTTTATATGCCTCCACCTTAAAGTGGTTGATATCATGTACCAATATCAAGCATGTTAAAGTAGAGAAAAAACACACAAGGGAACAAGAGTTCTTGTAAAGCCGATACCTCCAGAAGTGACATGCACTTTATGATCACTGAATGTTCCCACAAACACACAATTTCCTACAAGAAGATAGGTTAGAAATATTTCTCTAAGATAATAACCACATCACATGATAAAAAAAAGCAATGCATAAACATAACCACATCAAGATCCAAGGTTATACTATAGATTTAGAAATCAAGTATAACTGTGGGGATATACTGCAGAGATATCAAAACCGAATGTAACCAAGGTGGGACCCAAGATAAATAAAGTGCATGGAGAAACTATATTGTTATGATTTTTTGGAAAATATTAGACATCATTAAAATATCACCCGGAGTGATTCTACTAGCCAAGCATTGGATAATATATATCAACCCCATCGTCATGTATGAACTAGGCCATTTTTTCTTACTCGTTGGAGGAACACATGGTACCTATCAGTATTATTTGTTTTTCATCATCTACTAGATAGATAGAACTACTAGATGAAGGTAAACAATAAATCAAGAGAGGAGAGAAAGTGCCTTAGTGTTGTCATGTAGGAAAGCGCCAGGGGCCCATATCACCAACCACAATGCTATGCCCCTAAGGTACAACACACAACAATGAAAATAGAGGAGAAGTAAGATAGAAGAATGATGATACAAATAGAAGAAGGGTCACAACATAGGTGCTCTCCCAATATCCTTGACCTTACAAGAGTATCAAGGGTCATCCAGGCAGGCCTAAACAACACATAACATATCAGAGGGGAAACACAACATAGAGGTAAAGGGTTAGAAATACTTACCTAAAGTTACAACCGAACTAGTGGTTGTCGTCAAGCAAATCATCATCTTCCTAATCTCAAATGTTAGAGGAAAGAGGTACATAAGGTACCATAGCCCAACTTTTGTTTTTTTCTTTAAGTTGTTCATTCTTAATCTCTTCTTGGTTTGATTTAGTGTTGGGTGGAATGTTTTCTTGTTGAGGTGCATTTCATTGGGGAAAAGCTTGTCTTTTCTTGGTCCTTTCTCTTTCTTGTCTATTTCTTCATGTCCTATTTCTTATATCTTCAAAAGTATTGTCATGTTGTTCTATTGGTATTTTTGTGTTAGAGGAGGAAGCTTGTTCAAATCTCATTTGTCTTTATGAAGTGCCTTGTTCTCGATGAATACCTCCCAATCCTTGTAAGGATGACAGAGGAGGAACCTCATCATAGAGTCCTTTTCCTTTCATTCTAGGTAGTTCTTCTAATGCGGGTTGTTTGTCTCTTATTGTTTTCATAGAAGGCCCTACCACTCTAGATATATATTTTTCTTTGTATTATCTATATTATAGGAAAGAATGGTCTCTTTGTGGCTTAGGGTCTCTATCAAGTTGTGGCTATAATGTCAAAAAATGTCCCCTTGGGGGCTCTTCCCTCATAAGGTTTAGCTCCCGGGTCTTTTACCTGCATTTAGGACATCTTACATCATATTTTGACATCCTAAAGAAATGAACCTTGGGTTTCATGACAAATGGGACCTAGGGGGATCCCTTCAACCTAACCCTGACCAAAATAGGGGGAGGACTTGGGTGCCCATGCTCTAGTCTTGCCCTATTTTGGGTCAATCCCAAATTTTGAGTATCGGTTTGTGACCATTATTTGGGTCCTATGCCAACATGGTAAGTTTGAATTACAAAATTCTTGGCGAGAGTGTTTGTAGTTGCATATAAAAGTATGTTTAGTCATTCATTTGTAAACTAGATGATTACTAGAAAGCTATTGTGAACTTTATGCATTCTAAAGGTGATTCAAGGCATTCATTATGTGGCAAGGGCAGATTTTGTGTTGTTTATGCATTTGTATTTACAGATTTGAGCAATCATCTCCTCATGGCATGAAGAGAGATCTTCACTACAAGGTGACATCATTTGTGTTTTTTTGAATTTATAATTTGGTTTTTGCCTCTGCCTCCAAGGGCACGCACTCTCTATCTGACAACGGTGTTCGGTAGACTTAAATGTCTCTCTGGGGCTTGACTGAGGCAAGCCTCTAAACACCACAACCCCCTCCCAAAGTTTCTATGATTGCAGGTTACAGTTTGAAGATGCATGAAAAGAGGAGTTGCAAGAGGGTATTACAGAGTGTCAGATTTGTAGATCAGAGTTGAAAACAACACCCTAGACTTGGGCACTCACTCTTTAGTCCTCCAAATTATGTGACGGGAAAATCTCTGTGACAACAGGAACATGTTACAGACTGAGCTTCCAAATCCCAACAAAAACCTAGGCATTGGACTTGGGTGCCCACTCATTAGTCCCTAACTGTTCTGCTTTTGAACCCTGAAAATAGGTGCATAGTTATTTGTTATTTTACATCTTTCTATAGCAGCATTTTTCAATATTCGTCTGTTTGCTTCCATACTTGCATAATTAGGGTTTTGATATATAATTGAGTATAAGTAAGCATACTTGACAATCACATCATACAAATCCAAGTTTCCCTACATCTCATAGTGACCTAGGGTATGATAGTACATTGCAACTCGACCCTAGGTCCTTGAATGAAAGGGTGAAAGGAGGATACATACACAAAACTACCAAAAACCAACTATCCAAATTCCACCATTTACATTTTGGTGAACCCGTGTTATTGGAATTTTTTGCACCTTGCTAAGTTTTTTGCTTCAAATTTGCATTTATTTCATTCATTCATATAGTCATTCATCTTATTGCATTGGAAAACTTACAAAAAAATTAAAAAATTGGAAAAATTTAAAAAAATTGCATTCTAAGGTTTGCATGTTACATTAATTAATTTGAATTTCATCAAATTTATGATTTTTACATTATATTTGAGATAAATTGCAGAAAATTATAAAAATTCAATAGCTTGCATTGCATTTTCATCATAAAATTGCTAGGGTTTTGTTGGAAATTTTGCATTTTTTATATAACCTAGTAATTCCAAAATCTAGGGTTTGTAGGCAAAATCTTGTTTCAAATTTTTCTACATATATTAGACACTCATTCAAATTTGCGTTTGGCTTTAGTATTTCATTTTAGTGTAAATTTGCATTTAGATCTTAAAATTTTGCATTTTTACATAGAAAATTTCAACAAAAACTAGCATTTGCATTGATTTTTCCTTAGATTTGCACTTTCATTTTGCATGGTAAGGTGTGAAAATCATTTTTAGATCTGATTGGACTTAGTTTTCATCATAAATCAGATATCAAGACATTAATATAGCATTTTGCATCAAGATCTCAAACCTAGGGCTTGAAAAACCTTGATTTTCACTAAATTTGGCCTTATCGACTCTCTAATTTTGCACCATATGCCTGTTGTGAAGAGTATTTTCATACTAATTGTCTATTATTAGGGTAATTATCTGCTTACCTTCCTAAAAATTATCACAAAACATTTTTATTGGGCTCTTGTATTGAAAATTTGGTGAAAAATTGCACATTTTTGCTATATTTGCCCTAGGGTTTGACCTAGATTGCACTCCAAGTGTGTTGTGACAAATTTTATGGATTGATGTGACTGATATAATTTCTATTATTTTCTACACCTCCTGAAATTCTTTACAACACCCCTTTTGCTAGGTCTTGGAATTGAAAAATTGTGAAAAATTGCATATTTTTGCTATATTTTCACTAGGGTTTGATCTTGAGTGGCACTATAAGAGTGTTGTGATGGATTTTTTTTGGAACTAGGTGGCTGTTATTACTGATATAAATTTTTATCCATTATAATTTTCCTCACAACACCCTTTTTCATTCTCTTTTACATTAAGATTTGGTGAAAAAATCGCATATTTTAGTGTATTTTCACTAGATTTGGACTAGTCATCATCTTATATTTGCATCAAGAATGTGTTGTGAAGGATCTTATTGATGTATTGGACTGATATTAGACATATTATTTTCTATCCCTGATCAAAATCCTTACAACACCTTTTTTTTCATATATTTGCATTGAAAAAGTACAAAAAAACAAGCATTTTAGGTCATTTTTGCATATAGTTTTGCACTTGTCTTTTGCTCACTTTTGGAAAAATTTTAAAATCTGATATTGCATTAATTTGAACATATACACATGGCCTCTAATCAAAACAACAACAATAGGTTACCTCCTAGGCCTTACTTGAAAAGAAAGGTCCCTGAACCCGAAATTGTGTTTACACCTAATGATAGAATAATTGGAGACACTGAAGGACCTCTTTACATCACTATGAAAATAATGGGAAACCCTATGGATGGAACCCTTATTGATCCCAATTGCATGACTAATGTTTCCATGGAAGAGTTCCTCTATTTACATAACTTGATGCAAGGATCTTATGAACCTTCAAACATGATTAAAACATATAAGGGAACCTTTGCAAATCATTTGGGTAAGATATCATTGTTGGCAACTATATTTGAGAAACATGTAGAACAATGGTTTGATGTTGTTCCCATTTTTGAACACTTTCACATTAAATTGGGACACCCTTGGTTAAAGGCTATGAAATTTGTCCCTCCAACAATTCATAATTGTCTAAAATTTCCTTTTGATGGACATATAATTACTATCCATCGCAATAAGTATACACCTTTGGTTGTAAGAAAACATTGTACACTGGATTACTTTTGGGACAAATCTGAAACAAAACCAAAGCCACAAATAGACTTCAACTTCTTGAGCTATAGAAATTACAAAGAAAAACTATTACATCCAATGGCCGATCCTTCTATGCAAGAAATAACAAAAGACAAGCAACCCACATTTGAAGAGAACCCTAGACTAAAAGGACAAGGTCCCTATGCTAAGGTTCCTCCCCCGCTATCCTTACAAGGATCAGGAGGTAATTGTCAACAACAAAACATTCCACCTAGACAAATGAGATTTGATCCCAGTGCTTCTTTCATCTAAAATGAAAAAACCCATGAAAGAACAAAGCCCTATCTTACAAGCGCTAAGTGGTAAGAGAAAAAGGAATAGAAAAGAAAGAGAAATAAGAAGAAGAAGACAAGCTTATGCCATAAACCTTGCATCTCAACAAGAAAATGTTTATCCAAACATTGAAAAAAACAAAGATGATCCTAAGAATGAACAATCTAGAGTCAAGGATAAGAATTGGGCTATGGTACCTTATGTCCCACTTTCCTCTAAAATTCAAGAGTGGGAGGATGACGATGATTTACTTGATGACCACTAGTCCAAGAGATCCTACAAGTAAGTATCTCTAACCCTTTATCTCTCTCATGATGTGTGCATACACCTAAAAATGACATGACTCTACTTAAATAAATATTTTAAATATTTATTTCACCTTCACATTCCTCTATCAATAAATAAATAAAGTTTATTTATTTATTTGATTCATTCCCTCTCATTTAATTAAATAAATCACATTTATTTAATTAATTAAATTCACCTACATCAACTTCATTCTTCTAAATAATTAAATAATTTCAATTATTTAATTAAAATCTTTTATTCTTCCTAAATTAAATAAAATGCAATTTTATTTAATTAAAATCTTAAATCCCCACAAAATAAAATATATTTTTATATTTTATTTATTCTTCAAATTTATCCACAAATAATTAAATAAATTCATTTATTTAATTATGCTTTCTTATCTTCTCAAAAATCTTTCTTATCTTCTAAAAATAAAATTCCTCTTGTCATACAAAAGCAAAAGTTGAGTTACAAAAGCAAAAACAGTTTTAAAGCATCTTTAAAGCAAACTTTCTCTTAAATTAGAAAAATAAATTCTAATTTAAGAAAATCAAAACTCATCCTCATCAATAGAGTAGTTAACTCAACAAAGCTACTTTTCGAATGACACACGTCTTTCTTCCATTTGTTGCACGTTCCTCAACAATCCTCCTCCGTTGATCTTCTCATTTCTTCTCAACCATTGATCTTCTTCCACACAACTCTATAAATACAACCTTCTCCTTCTTCATTTGATCATCCATCATTTGAGCAAACTTACACTGCAGAAACACAAGCGTGCCTTTGGCACAACCATCTCCATAGCACTTCATAGCCTCCATCAAATAGTGTGTTGAAGCTCACCTTCAATTACACAAAGTATCATAGCCATTCCATTCTTGTCATCTTCAACAAGCAAGGGAGCATATGCTTCTAAGGGCTTCATCATTATCAAGCTCAAGAACAGATAGGCAAACTATAGAAGACGAAAGGTAAAAAGGTTGTAAGTATTGCTTTGTTATTTATTTAATCCTTTTTCCTTCACATTTCATAGATGTATTGGGTTTTATTATTCTGATTGATTAATCCACATTTCCCTTTCACATTTTGGCACCCACCGTGGGGCCTTTGCCCCTTTATCTAATCAAAATCTATGTTTTCTTATAGATAGGTTCCATACAGGTTTTGTACAGACTTCTAACAGGCTGATTTGGCACATCTGAGCAATCTCGTGACACATATACCTCCTATCCCGATGCATGCAGCAGTTTGGCACATTCAACATCTAACCCAGTGCTTTTATCCTCTTCTTTAGCACCTGCACAAATACTGCGCATACATCCCCTATTTCGGTGCTTATACCCACTATTCTGGCGCTTTTATATTTACGGTGCATATACCTTCCATTACGGCACTTTTACACTGTATAATGATGCATTTGTTAAAATAGTGTATATATCTCTTGTTACAACACTTTTGACACCTGTCTTAGCACTTTTGTACAAGGGCACATGCAAGTTCTATTTCTACGCATTCAGACTGCATAGTTGTGCTTCTGTTCTACACTGTTGTTTTAAGGTTTCATCTATTTTTTGTGTTTGAGCTAACGTTTGTCTTGCAGGAGTAGAGGCTGGATTAGATCATTTAGATGCATTGATTAGTTCATTTAGACTAATTAAGGGAAAAAGTAACAAAAGAATGTATGCATGCAAAGTCCACATAATCTTTCACTAGGAAGGAGAGTAACTGAACCACTGCTATCTTTGCATTGTTGATTTCTTTTCTAGATTAGATCATTTGCTATCTCAACAAATGAGAATGAACATTGCTATGTCTTGAACACTTCAAAGTTAACAACCACATGAGTGCACAAGTAGAATAGCCCATTTAGTTTTTCTACTTTTAACTAGGTTTGGATTAATTAGTGTATTCTGTGACTGTGAATGACAATAGGCTTAAGCTCTCCCCTTAACTAGGTGACCAGAATGCCAGACTTATCATTCCATTTGTTTAACCTTTAGAGGGGCCTACCCTTGAATGCACACCTGTCCAAGTGGGAACGACCCTGAGTGGTAATAGGCTAAAGCCAAGCCCTACCAAGCCACTTAAAATAAATTGTGCTTGAGGTGAAAACCTCCTACAATGAGTGATACTGTGTTACACTGATAGCCAATCTCCCCCAAAACCCTCTAAGGTGTAACCCTTTGAGGCTAGGAGACTCCATAATGGAGAGTAGTGCCACTGCATGTGTAACCACTCGAACGGTTGCCCTGACTAAGAACCAATTGTTTAGTAAGCCAAAATCCCCTATTTGTTGATGCAAAGGGCGGAGCTCTTGAAGTGGCCTCGATTCATGTGACTCTTAGTAGAGGTAGCAGGGACAATCCTAAGGTTCGGTGGGTGTACAAGCCTAAGGAAACCTAGATTTGGTATGCGTGAGAAGTGAGTGCCGTGGAGGGGAGCCGGTGCTACCAGATCCTGGAGCTACATGCTTTGAATATGCACAACTAGAGGATTCA
This sequence comes from Cunninghamia lanceolata, assembly GCA_027924645.1. NCBI lineage: Eukaryota > Viridiplantae > Streptophyta > Pinopsida > Cupressales > Cupressaceae > Cunninghamia > Cunninghamia lanceolata. The sequence goes on along the minus strand of BSBN01000650.1, from coordinate 1,453,974 downwards.
ATGAATATTGTCCTATCCAGCCTAGGGTGTACTTGTTTTTGAGTCAAAATAGTCCAAAAATACAAAAAAATAACAAAAGATAAAAAATTATGAAAACTTCTGTGTTTGCTGTGTTTTTGCCATAATTGAACATCAAAATTCTCAGAAACACCAAGTTTTTCAAGCCAAAAATAGAAAAAAAATCCTGAAAATGTTTTAAAATTCTACAAATCCAAACAAAAAAATAGAATTGCGCATTTGAGACGACTTGCAGTGCATTTGACCTGACTTTCAGCGCATATAAATCCTGTTGCAGCACATTTGAAACATTACCAGAGCTGCGCATTTGATTTGACTTGTGGTGCATTCACGCTCTGTTGCGGTGCATTTAACTGCTGCGTATCCAATCTAGAGAACAAAATCCGTACCTTCCAAGAGCAAAATTTCAAAATTTCAAAACACCATTTCAAATTTGTCTCAGTTTTTCCAAAATCTAACTAAAATCTTGCAAGACAACCATCTTCCCTCTTCTTCCATACCATAATTGTTCTACATCATCCAAATCTTGCAATTTTCTCTCCCAAAATCCAACAAGATTAGAACCAAGTTATTCTTGATCACATCACATCTCAAACAAAACCTAGTGAGTCTCCCCTATCAAGGATTACTTATCCTTCTCTATCAGAACTCCACTAGTGGATTGTGCTAGACTAGTCAACATCAAGTAAACAGATTTCTATCATCCTTGCTTCAACTATCATTTTTTTCATCCACCTGTTTGACACCAACTAGATCTAAGGAGAACCTTGCTAAAATCTTGTCACATTCTAGCACCTTGCTCAAATTTTCACTTCATCCCATCTCTAGTCACCACTTGCATGGTCTTAACAAGATTACGAAAATAAAAGCAGATTGAAATGGCTGAGAAAACTATTCCAAATAGTCACGAAAGTGACAAAGAAATTTCTATGGAAGAGATCCTTCAAACATAGCATGACCCAAAATTCAACGCCTATTGGAAAGGGTACTTGCCCAAGACCCTACCAAATTCTTTTTACACCTAGCAAATCTAGGAGTCAAGCTCCCTAAAGATTATGGCGTAGAGGCTCTAAAAGAAATTAAGGGAGAAAGAAACCCTGAGGGAAGTAGACATGAGGAAGAAACACATTTAGACAAAAGCAAAACAACCACTGATGCTACAAATGCCCTAAGTCTAGTGAACCAACAAATCCAAGCTTTACAACAACAGTTTGCAGACATGAAAATAGGAGCATCGACTAAACATTATACCCTAGAGGATATTTCACCATATCCTTTTGATAGGACCCTAATCATGATACCTTTCCCCTCTAAATTTGAGGTACCAAAATTTGATAAGTATCAAGGAAAGGGTGATCCAAGGGACCACATTAGGGAGTTCAATGCTACTTGCCTTGAGGTCGCACATAATAACACTTACCTTATGCAACTATTTCCAAGAAGCTTGGGAGGACAAGCCATGGAGTGGTTTTCTAGACTACCACCTAGCATTGAAACATTCAACGAACTTGTCGACAAATTTGTCACCCACTTCTCTTACAATATTGAGCACGACACCTAAATATTAGATCTTTGTAACACCAAACAAAAAGGTGGAGAATCTTTCACCGCCTTCTTACAGAGATGGAGACAGTTAGCAAGCAAGTGTCTACACCAAATGCCTAAAACACAAATGCTAGAAATGTTCATGCACAACTTACAAACCAACCTGAGCTATCAAATTCAAATCCAATGTCCTACTTCCTTTAGCAAGGTCATTGAGATGGGTCTCATCAATGAAAAAGCTCTAATTGTCAAAGGTCATATCAAGCTATATAAAGACATTCCTAGTACCAACACCAATAATGACAAACCAAGATTTTGGATGAAAAACAAAAACATTGTGAATGATGGGGTGCTAGATGCCAAGAATGCGGCTCCCAAACAACTGATCTTCAATTTATCAGCTCCTCAAAACAACCCCCCACAAAACAAACCAAGGAACATTGAATCTCAGTTTACCAACTTTCAACCTAGGAGAAAGTTCACACCTTTGGACGAATCATTGGAAACTGCCCTATGGAAGCTAATCACAAACAAGATCATAATGCTTCCAACTGTGCAAGAGTATGAACCTAAGGTCAAACCTCATTGGTGGAATGACAACGACTTCTGTGAGTTTCATCGAAACATCGAAATCGGGGACACAAAACCAATGATTGTATAGCACTCAAACACACGATCCAAGACTTGATTGAACAAAACAAGATATCCATTGATGGACATACCTCTAACAGTGATCATCAGGCATTCAAGGATCCTCTTCCCAACTATGAGCAGGGAGGACCTTCCAACAAAAACAATGGTGGCTCTAACAATGCAAATTACACAAACGTCGGCTTTGACTATGTGGTTAACCATATCTTAGAAGGTGATTCACACATCAATGTGATCACTATCAACAAGGATCCGAATTGCAATGTTACCACCCATAGTAATAGAGTCACTCTTAGAGGAGCCTCTACCACTCCGGCTAATTAGTGCAGTATCTTGGATCAGCTACATAAGACATCTACACACATCTCCATCTTGGAACTTCTGCGTCTATCCTTGTCTTATAGGGCCATTCTTGACAAAGCCTTAGCGAAAGCCTCCATTCCTACGAACCTTGCTAAAGAGCAGTTCCAAACCATGGTAGGTCACATTACCTCACCTCACTCCCTATCATTCACTGAAAAAGGATGATATGTCAATCACTCAACCCCATAATGCCTCTCTTAATATCGAAGCCTTCATACACTAACACAAGATAAAAAGGGTCTTAATTGATGGAGGAGCTAGTTTGAATATTTGCACCTTAAAGCTAATCCTTACATTGGGGTTTTTAGAGAAGGCTATAGATCCAGAAAAGAAAATAACTATCAAAGCCTATGATGAGGAGGAGAGAACTTCTAAGGGAATTGTTACTTTACCGATCAGAGTGGGACCTGTAGTAAAAGATGGGACATGCCAAGTCCTCGATATGGATCTAGTGTATAACATTCTTCTTGGGAGACCATGGATTCATGCTTTAAAGGTAGTACCTTCAACATATCATTACTGTATCAAGTTCCCCTATGAAGGTCAATAGATCTCTATACAAGGTGACCCCAATCTGTTTCAGTACTGTAACTCCACTCAATCGAAACCTGAAGTGGTGATCCCTAACAACCGTGCCTCTACTTTGTCCTTGTCTCATATTGACCCAGCTACACTGGATTCCTCTTCAACAACTACTCAACCTAACCTCAGGCTGAAAGATAAAGGCTTGGCTGAATACATAATTTCCCAATCTCTCTGCTTGGCACAGCTCCCCCTCTCTCCTAGATCATATGGGAGACCTACTATGAGAAAACCTAAAGCAGATAAAGATACCAAAGGACCATTTGTCAAATGGGGAAGCCTTGAAGATGAGAGTGATGAGAAAGATATCCTACAATGGTTATACAAGGATGAAGGTAGTTCATCAACACAACATGACCATCCCACTATACAAACTACACAATATGGTCAAGGTTTCCAAATGTTACAAAGAATGGGATATGAAGGACACGGTCCACTCGGCTCAAGAAAGGATGGTATAACTGAACCCATCCAACCTCTAACCTTGATAGCCCGAGACACTACAAGGCTAGGATATATCGGAGCATCAAAAAACAACAGAGAAAATAAGAATAAAGGTAAACAACTAGAAACATCTACTAGCAATCTGGTGGAGCAAATTCGGCAAATACAACTTCATCATGGGAGTGACACTGATTCAAATGAATATGAGTGGGACAGTCTATTGAAGTTATCTTGTGATGAAAAGGATATCGATGTTGTCCACGAGTATGACCCAACCCCTGCGAATGAGAGACAAGGCCCAAGGGCTAGACTGCTAGAGGCCAACCCACGTAATAACGATAGTGAAAATCGTGAGGAAGGAATGATACCCCCTTAATGGATCCGCTAATAGAGAGTACCATCGCAGACTTTGTCCATGCTTTTAACAACTCTATCCTAACCATCAACGCCATCGAACCAGACCAATCCAATGACCCCTTACCTTTGGTGCACCCTGAACTCATAGACTGGGACCTACAAGGCACTACCCTTGAGCTTGATACCTTTGAGAATGATGAAGCCATCATAGACTATCTTGAGCTTAGAGATCATATACCCGCAAGGGACCACAGAGATGGCTATGCTATAGAACTCAATGAGAAGGCCTATTTTGGTGAGAGTGCCAAGCCTTTCAGTTTCAAAAATGTCAAAAGGAAAGAAAGATCTAATGGTGAAAACCGCTCTACGACAGTGTTAGATCATGAAAATAGTAAAAATAAAGACGTATCCAATGGTGAAAACCTCTTTGAGGCACTGAAGGATGGAAGGCTTGACCCTCTACCCAATCTTACACATCAAGAGAGATCTTCAATCTTAATAGAACCAGCAGAAGCGATCAACATCAGCATAGGTGATGATCCTAGAATGGTCCACATGACAAATGCTTTAACAGAATAAGAAAAACCAGCATTTACTAACTTCTTCAAAAGGAAAGAAATCAACTTTGCTTGGACATATGCAGACATGCCAGGGTTAGATCTGAATCTTATAATGTATCATTTATCTTTAGCTCTAGGAGCTAAACCAATAAAGAAAAAACTCATAAAGATGCACCCACATGTAGCCCTCATGGTGAAAGAAGAGCTAAACAAAATCTTAGATGTCAGATTTATCAGACCAATAGACTATCCTGAGTGGTTTTCAAACATAGTACTAGTCACCAAACTAGATGGTAGAGTTTGAATATGTAATGACTTCAAGGACTTGAACAAAGCTTGTCTGAAAGATGACTTTCCCCTACCAAACATTGACATGAGTGTAGATCTTACAGTAGGACACACCATGCTGTCACTAATGGATGGTTTTTCTAGATACAACCAGATAAAAATTACACCTAAAGACCAACACAAGACTGCATTCACATGTCCTTGGGGCACCTATTGTTGGTGTGTAATGCCATTTGGTTTGAAAAATGCCGGTGCTACATATCAGAGAGCCGTGACCACAATCTTCCACGACATGATGCACACTATAATGGAAGATTATGTTGATGACATTCTAACAAAATCACTCACAAGAGAAGGACACCTAGCAATATTGGACAAGATCTTCAACAGACTAGAAAAATTCAATGTGTGCTTCAATCCAAAGAAGTGCGTGTTTGGAGTTACCTCAGGTAAGCTACTCGGATACATAGTGTTTGCAAATGGCATCGAAGTTGACCCAGCTAAAGTGAAGGCCATCATGGAGATGCCACCTCCTAAAAATCTCACTCAGCTAAGGTCTCTACAGGGAAAACTACAATCTATCAAAAGATTCATCTCTTAGTTGGTAGACAAGTGCCACCCATTTTCTCACCTTCTACATAAGAATGTCCCTTTCAAATGGAATGAGCCATGTGAGCAAGCATTTCAACAGTTAAAGGAATATCTCATGAAACCACCTATGTTGATGCCACCGATTTAGGGTAAACCATTGTTATTGTACATCTTAGCTACACCAACAACTCTGGGAGCTGTCCTTGCATAGAAAAACTATGATGGAAAAGAATAGACAATCTACTATATCAGTCAGACACTTGTTGGGTATGAACTACAATACACACCAATCGAAAGAGCATGTCTAGTGATAGTCTTCACCTCACAAAAGTGGAGACATTACATGTTATCACACTTTGTCAAACTGGTAGCAAAGATTAACCCACTCAAGTACCTACTCAACAAGGTAGCCTTAATAGGTAGATTGTCAAAATGGGTCATGCTTCTCAGTGAGTTCAATATCGAATATGTAGACAGGAAAGCAATAAAAGGCCAAGTATTTGGAGATCAATTGGCAGATGCACCTCTAATAGATGATAGCCCTTTGAGCTTTGAGTTTCTAGATGAATCTATCTTTAACATAACCACAACAATCTGGAAAATGTACTTCGATGGCTCATACACCCAGCATGGATCGGGGGCAGGTATCTTATTGGTCACACCTAATAGAGACACCATTCCCAAATCATATAGATTAATGTTTCCCTGCACTAACAACATGGCAGAATATGAAGCCCTAGTCATTGGTATCAAGCTAGCAGTTGAATGGAATATCAAAGAGCTTCAAGTGTATGGTGACTGACAACTAGTCATAAATCAAGTAAATGACGACTACCAGACAAAAGATGAGAAATTGATCCCATACAAATGGATGGTAGATGACTTCAAAGAATACTTCGTCAAGATCTCTTTTGAGCAGATACCAAGGATTGAGAACAAAGTTGTAGACACTATGGCTATGATCGCATCTCTCCTTGATATTCTAGGTAATTAATCATGGTATGAGTTCTTGGTAGAGCCAGTGTCCTGTCCTGCATATGACACCCCTGAATCCCACATCATTTGCCATATCATCAGAACTGATTCCCCCCTCTATGGTAAAATATACCCTCCCACCTAATCTCTCCAGTAACCAAAAATGAACCTTCATCCATCAGGCATCCTGGTATGCCATTGTTGCCAATACCCTATATCATAAAGGTCTCTATGGTACTCTCCTTAGATGTCTCGATAGTGAGGAATATCAAACTGCCTTGAGCGAAGTACATGACGGTATATACAAGACCCACTTTAGTGGCCCTACCTTAGCCAAGAAACTCATGCGCATGGGATACTATTGGCCAACTATGGAACAAGATTCCTATCATTTTATAAAGAAGTACAAAAAGTGCCAAATCCATGGGAACCTAATACATGCACCAGCACAGGAGCTATAGCCATTAACGACTCCTTAGCCTTTCTATCAGTGGGGACTCGACTTAGTGGGAAAGATTCACCCCTCTTCATCCAGTGGCCATAAATTCATAATCACTGCCATTGAGTACTTTACAAAGTGGATTGAAGCCATGCCCTTAGCCAACATCACAGGCAAGCAGATTGCCTCTTTCATCCTGAACTATATCATTTGTCGTTATGGTGTCCCTTCGTCAATTATCATGGATAATGGATGACCTTTCAAAAATCAAGATGCCAAGGAACTATGCAAGAAATTCCATATCCAGCACTGCTTTTCAACCCCCTATTACCCCCAAGGCAATGGCCAGGCTAAGGCATCAAATAAAGCCATTTTGAAAATCCTAAAGAAGACTGTCAATGATGCCAGCCAATATTGGCATGTTCAACTAAATCCAGTGCTGTGGGCCTACCGTACAAGCATTTGTACACCCACAAGTGTGACACCATACTTCCTAGTCTATGGATTTGAAGCTATCTTGCCCATTGAAGTCAAGATCCCATCCTTGCGAGTTTCGTTAAAAGGCCTCATATCTAATGAAGAATATAGAGTGACCAAACTTCAAGAGTTAGAGCTTCTCGAAGAGAGAAGGCAAAAGGCCTTTAACCACCTAAAATCATATCAGCAATGCATATCCAGAAGCTAAATTCATAGAGTAAAACCCTGAGTATTCCAAGTCAGTGACTTAGACCTAAGAGAAAATCCTAGAAATCAGCAAGATAGAGAAAAGAAAGGAAAGTTTGAACCTAACTGGCTGGGTCCATATGTCGTCATCACAATTTATGGATTGGGGGCATATCAATTGGCTACATTTGAAGGTGAACTGTTCGATGATCCTATCAATAGCATGCACCTTCACAAGTTCTATACTTGAAAACCCCAATGTAAGGGAGTCCTAAAAAAATCCAAAAAAAATGATAAAATGATAAAAAAACAAAACAAAAAATAAAAAAAATATAGAAAAATAACAAAAAAATCATCCTACGGTGAAAACTTGGCAAACAGGTGCCTTGGATAGGTACCATGGTGAAAACCTGGCAAATAGGCATCATGTGTACTTTTATCTTCTGTGCATATAAAAGCAAGTGGTGAAAACCTAGTAAACAGGTGCTATCTGTGACAAACCACTTCCTTCATTTGTTAGGTCTTCATATCTCTTGTGTCCATCATATCATTCATCTTGAACCAATCCTTTGAACCATTTTCAAACTACGTCACCTCTGAGTTATCACATAGGCAAGACTATTCTCAATGCACCCTCGAGGCTCCGCTCCACTCCACTCCACTATCCCATCCATCCCGTGTCTAGTCCTTCTATCTATCTGAGTCCATACCATCTCTGCATCTTTGTCATCGCCTAGGTCTTAGGTCCATTAGGTTTACCCCAAACTACGTTGCCTCTGTGTCATCACGTAGGCAAGGCCATTTAGCAATGAGCCCCCGAGGCACTAGGTCAGTCCCTTAGGGTCCATCTCTCCATGTCTGTTTGTCATATTGCCCATAATAAGTTGATCCTTGTCTAAACTGGGGGCAACTCCTCAACCTGGTTATGAATTTGGATTCTTGAATGCCACTTTTCTAAGAGGATACCAATAAAGGATTGTGATACCTTTCATTAGACAAGCAAGTGCAACAAAAACAAAGCATACTTCCAAACAAAAGTCTTGATGCAAAACATCAACCTATTTCCAAAGTAGAGTAGCATACCAAAACACTTCAAACAATTCTATATCAATTATGGCAAAAAGACACATCTAATGCAAGAATGCTTTTGTGAACATGATAACTTAACAAAGTCTTGGATTTTTGTCATTCTGTCTTCCTATGGTACTCAAGGATGCCAAAAGCTAGAGATGCTATGATGGGGGCATAATCTTTCTCTTTTTCTGTTGCTTGTGGATTAAACTTTAGTAATGTAACGACTTTTGTCTAATGACATGATCAGCAAAAGATCATCAAGGACTCCGAAGTCTGAACATGAAAAGGGGCAATCCTTGTCTATTGAAATGCAAGAAGTACTCAAGTCATCTGGATTCAAGTTTGACTAGATGCTTGTATCAACTTGCTATATCGAAATCCATGTAAGGAATACTCAGGTCATCTCGGTCTAATTATACCTCAATTCTTGTATTTCCTTACAACATTTCAAAAAAGTGAAAAATACCAAAAAGTGCCCAATGATGAAAGCAAAAAACTTGCAATATCAAGATGACAATCCATATCCATCCCATATCCAAAACTCCATATCATCCATGCAATAAAAAAATCCTGCAGCATATCAAGCGAAAATCTCATTCCTTCATCTCTGTGTCGATTGAGTACATTTGGACATATCAAAAACATAGCATAGAAAGCATATCATATCGCATGAGATAGTCACTTACATGATTAAATCATTTGCATACATAATAAAGTGCATTAGGTCATCCACATGCATTTGCATCCATATATCATAGCAAAAAAATATCAAAAACATAGACATATCCATATAGAGCTGCATAAATCATATCCATTTGCATTTGCATATCATATCATCCTAATCCATCTAGTATGCATCACATATACCAAAACATCACAAGATAGAGTGCATCCATAGCATATAAACATAGAACACATGCATGTAGAACATTAGCAAACTGCATCATAGTATAAATCATCAAACCATGTCCAAGTGTACAATATATCAAACATTTGTCCATCTCTCAGAATCATATCATAAACTGTATACAATATTCAATAAAATGGATGATACATGTCTCGGGAAAAAAATGATACATATACATGCTATCTCAGCCATAAAAAATGTATCCCTTAGATCCAAAAAATCTATACAAGTGCCTAGGTCTAGCTAACCCTGCTGCCGTGGAGCACTACTTCCTGCGCTAGCCTCTCCTCTATCTCCCTCTGACTACTGGTGACCCTTGACTGATCCCACAAACTGAGACCCACCTACCCTCTGGGATGCCACTGACTGGCTCTTGAAGCTAGGTACACAATGCTCTGTTGACACTACTCCATGATATAAACCCCTATAATACTGAGCTTGCGCCTGAGCTCTAGTAAGCTCACTCTGCACCTGGGCTAACTATGTCTATGCCTGCTACACTTGTGAAACCAAAAAGCTGGATGTACCATCTATACCCATAGCCATCATGGCTACATCTCTCTCTACCCTCATAGCCTGCATGCTAGCTAAGGTTGCATCTCTCTCTGGTCAACTCTAATATCCATCCCACATCTACATCTCTGTGAGACTCTGCTGCTCTCAGATGGACCCTCAGCTACCTAATCTGACCTCGTAGTGCAACCATCTCTTGCTACTGTAAATCAAGCTACAAAACCTACTCTCCCTGTCCCAGTGCCACTTGTTGTGCTGGCACCTATCCCTGTACCTACTACTATGCCACCTGCTATGGTGGCAATATCTATCTCTGAGGTGCCACCTGTTGTGCTGGTGCCTGTGCCTGTCCTACAGCCTGTGGCTGCGCAACCACCTGCTAACCCAAAGGCTCCTCCCCAGACCTCCTCCTCCTCTGTTTCTGTCTACCACCCCCTCCATCTCCTCCATCATCCCCCTAATCTCCTCTCCTCCCCCTCCATCCTCCCCTCCTCTTGCCAGCTGCACCCTCATCATCTGATTCCTCCTCGTCGATACGAGTAGCCAACTCTCCTGATCTTGAGTATCTAGGAAAGGGATGAGCAGCGAACCACTCCTCATAATCTGGCATCATGCCAGCATCCACTATCTCCCTCCGCATGGGCCATGCTACATAGGGGATTTGTAGAAAGTCTGCTAGGGCCTCCTCATATGACGCCACAGGACCCCACCTGAATCTCTCTACATGGGTCCTCGTGAAACGTGCCTGTCCTTGTGGTCTGCCCTATACTTTGCCAAACTACCTCTGGACCCTCCTAATAATCTGTTGCTCCAAGATATGCCTAGTCCTACCAATCAAACATCAAGTCTGAAAGCAATAGGGAAGCTCATCTGCCTCATCATCTCATACCTCGTAGTCTAGATAGGGGCGCCAGATAACTGCATCCAAGTTATCAAACACATGCCTCTAGTACTCTAGCTTCCCTAGCCTATGCTGGGAAATCACACATGCATAGCCATAACTGTAGGGCTCACCCCTCTGCTTGTGAAATAGACACTCTAGCTGTGTGATAGCTATATGCTCCCACAACCAAAACTATAAGAGAGACACACCGGCTGACAAACTAGCTACTCTATGGTACACCACCTGGTGCATATCTTTGTATAAGTGTGCCAGCAAGTACACACCCCATGCATACTTGGTATCATCTGTGATCATGCTCTCCAGCACCCTCCCCCAGCCAATCAGGAAGCCGTGTGACCTCTTATCTGGGCATACTATGCCACCAATCAATCCTGCCACTATACCTGGGAAGTAGTCCTAGCAGTCATGTATGTCCTGCCACAAAATCACTTGCTCCACCAACCCAGGGTCATCGAACAAGCATCTGCACTCGTCCAAGCCAGTGTCCCACTGTGCCTCATACTCAACCAGCTCTCCTTGAATTGGGAGGTGCAGAATCCAGTACATGTCCTCAAGAGTAATCACCATCTCCCCTGTCGGAATATGAAATGTGCCATCCTCACTGTGGAATCGCTCCACCGCTACCATCAACATAGCCCGGTTCACACGAACCTCAGGCATGAAGCAAACATAATGCAAACCCATAGCACCTAGAGCCTCACGATCTATCTCAATCAACATATACCACTGCAACAACGACAATGGGAACTGCTCTTGTGCAATAAGGACATCCCGAATATCCTCCTGCAACCAAGCAAAGCATAACATCAAAGAAATCCATATCCAAGCAAACCTACTCAAAGCAATCAAACTATCCTATCAATGACTTAACATATCAAATTAATCAAAATAGCATATCATCTCTTGAATAGATTCTCGGCAATCTCAGAGATCGCTTATCAATTGACGCATCGATCAAGGTGCCAATTGGGTTAATTTCGTTAAGACAATTGATTTTTCCTAGTACAAATGCGCCACTCCAGGTGGCAAATGCACCGATCCATATCACATGCACTGCTTCACCGTGAATGCGCCGCCCTTTGACGTGTATGCGCCATTCTGGCACATGCACTGCTTCTTATATCACATGTGCAGCTTAGCAATAGATGTGTCAACTCAGAGCCTAAATGCGCCAAAAGAGCAAATGCATCATAGAATCTCTCAAATGTGTTACTTTGCAACATATACGCTATTCCAAAGTGCGTATGCATCAAACGATAGTTCGGTGCATCTATCCTAGTATTTTTTTCTAGCCATTAATAAGCCTAATAAATGACTTTTTGTGAGTTTTGACAAACTCCATACTGGGGGTCCTGCCTCCGCTAGCTAATTGAACCATCGGACTCACTCAAACTGATGCTCCTCACACAGAATATCCATCTCTTTAGCTACCATGCTCTCCTAAGCTCTCAAGAGGCCAATCAACTAAGGACAAGTGTACAAATGAATAGAACTTGTGGACCCAGCTCCTATTTATAGCAAGTGAACCATATCTGACTATATGACAACTGCGACTGCTTCTCATGTTTGTTTCTCTGAACCATATCCCATTGTTCTCCATCCTAACCCATTTTTCACCTTCTTCTTCATGAGATTGTCCATCTCACGCCTTTTGCCTTCTTCCCATCCAATCTCCCAAGGGGGCATCCTATCATCAAACTTATACCAGGGGCAAACTGGGGCATGTATCACTATCAAAAATTCTTATTCTTTGAAACAATGTAATAAAACACATTGCATCAAAGAGGGGCAAAATGTATACACCTAAAAATGACATGACTCTACTTAAATAAATATTTTAAATATTTATTTCACCTTCACATTCCCCTATCAATAAATAAATAAAGTTTATTTATTTATTTGATTCATTCCCTCTCATTTAATTAAATAAATTACATTTATTTAATTAATTAAATTCACCTACATCAACTTCATTCTTCTAAATAATTAAATAATTTCAATTATTTAATTAAAATCTTTTATTCTTCCTAAATTAAATAAAATGCAATTTTATTTAATTAAAATCTTAAATCCCCACAAAATAAAATATATTTTTATATTTTATTTATTCTTCAAATTTATCCACAAATAATTAAATAAATTCATTTATTTAATTATGCTTTCTTATCTTCTCAAAAATCTTTCTTATCTTCTAAAAATAAAATTCCTCTTGTCATACAAAAGCAAAAACAGTTTTAAAGCATCTTTAAAGCAAACTTGCTCTTAAATTAGAAAAATAAATTCTAATTTAAGAAAATCAAAACTCATCCTTATCAACAGAGTAGTTAACTCAACAAAGCTACTTTTCGAATGACACATGTCTTTCTTCCATTTGTTGCACGTTCCTCAACAATCCTCCTCCATTGATCTTCTCATTTCTTCTCAACCATTGATCTTCTTCCACACAACTCTATAAATACAACCTTCTCCTTCATCATTTGATCATCCATCGTTTGAGCAAACTTATGCTACAGAAACACAAGTGTGCCTTTGGCACAACCATCTCCATAGCACTTCATAGTCTCCATCAAATAGTGTGTTGAAGCTCACCTTCAATTACACAAAGTATCATAGCCATTCCATTCTTGTCATCTTCATCAAGCAAGGGAGCATATGCTTTTGAGGGCTTCATCATTATCGAGATCAAGAATAGATAGGCCAACTATGGAAGACGAAAGGTAAAAAGGTTGTAAGTATTGCTTTGTTATTTATTTAATCCTTTTTCCTTCACATTTCATAGATGTATTAGGTTTTATTATTCTGATTAATTAATCCACATTTTCCCTTTCACAATGTACTTCCCCCATGATGTGTTATGTGTTGTTTAGGCCTCCTAGGATGATCCTTGATTCTCTTGTAAGGTCTAGGATACTAGGAGACTGCCTCTGTTGTGACCTTCTATTTATATCATCATTCTTCTATATTGCCTCTCTCTCTTATTTCATTATTGTGTGTTGTGTCTTACTGACATAGCATCGCGATTGGTGACTTGGGGGCACCCTCCTATGTGGCTTTCCCTAAGACACTTGTTTCCCTTCCCCTAGTGTTTCTATCTAGTGGACGGATGACAAAAAACATTTATATTGATGCGGACCTAGCATCCCTTTAGTGAGAAATCAAACTTTGGACTTAGTTCTTAATATGATGATGGGGTTGTATATCTTATTCTATGGTTGGCTAGTAGAAGCACTCGTGCTTTTTGTGTAGTGATTTTGATGATCTTTATCTCACTTACAAACCTTAACAATACTGTTGCTCTGTGCACCTTTGTTTGTCTTTGAATCTCACCTTGGTGACACTCGATTTGGAGATTTTTGTGATATAGCCCCATGGTTATCCTCGATCTCCAAATTCATAGTATAAGTTTGGCTCTTTATGTGGTTAATCATATGCATTGATGTTGTTGTTTATCATGATTATTTGGACTCTAACATGTTTCTTGTAGGGATGTGTTTGTGGGAACATTTGGTGATTGTAAAGTACATGTCACCTCTGGGGGGCATGGGATTTGCAAAAGTTCATGTTCCCTTGTGTGTTTTCTTCCTACCTTAATGTGCTTGATACCGATGCATGATATCAACCACCTTAAGGTGGGGGCATACATAAGGTAAGTTGTCTATTGTAGATGTTAGCAATGTTCTTCTACTCATGTACAATTTAAAGACTAGTGCAATGAGTACTTCCTACACTCTGAGTTTGTTTGCAATCAATTAATCAATCATCTTAAGCCCTCTATAGAGGCGGGGGTGGTGTATCTCTTGTGGAGAGTGTCCATGCTGTCATTTTCAAAAGTCCTCTATGGAGGTAGGGAGTGGTTCTGTCACTAACTCAACCCTTAAGCATGTCTTCGGTGATTGTTGTGGTGAAGCCCAATCGTCGGCGTGTGCTTGTAATGTGCCTGAGATGGTGATGAACCTAGAAATAGGAACACTCCATCACTTGTCTACTGTATTTTCTCTGTGTCTTCAAAGTGTGTGTGTTTAGCGTGCTTGCTTTATTTGGCATGTCTATTGCCCCATATACATTTTAAAGACCAGTGCGATGAGTGCTTCCTACATTTTGGGAGGTTTGGTGTGTCTTGCATGTGTGTTGCCCCATATGCAGTTTAAAGAGCAACACGATGAGTGCTTCCTGTATTATGGGAGGTGCATTTACTTTCCTTGTACTTGCATCTATATTTCATATATATAAGAAAATAAAAGAAAAGAAACCATTCCTATCTTCTATGCATCTATTATTTTCTTCGTGTTTTGTGTGACTGTAACTGTTTTCTCCGTGTTTTGCGTGCCTGTCATTATCTTCAATGTGTATGGCACATCTTCTTTGTGATTGCCATGTTTTTTGTGTTTGTTGACCATACTTTAATGCATGTATTGGCCTTGTGTTTATACATACATTAAAATGGGGGCTAAATGAAACATCAAAAAATGTCCCCTTGGGGACTTTTCCCTCATAAGTTTTAGCTCTCAGGTCTTTTACCTATATTTAGGACATCTTACATCATATTTTGACATCCCAATGAAATGAACCTTAGGTTTCATGACAAATGGGACCTAACCAAAATAGGGGGAGGACTTGGGTGTCCGTGCCCTAGTCCTACCTTATTTTGGGTCAGTCCTGAATTTTGAGTGTTAGCTTGTGACCGTTATTTGGGTCCTATGCCGACACGGTAAGTTTGAATTACAAAATTTTTGGCAGGAGTTTTTGTAGTTGCATATAAAAGTATGTTTAGGCATTCATTTGTAAACTAGATTATTACTAGCAAGCTATTGTGAACTTTATGCATTCTAAAGGTGATTCAAGACATTCATTGTGTGGCAAGGGTAGATTTTGTGTTGTTTATGTGTTTGTATTTGTAGATTTGAGCAATCATCTCCTAATGGCATGAAGAGCTTCTTCCTCCAATGAGATCTTCACTATAAGGTGACATCATTTGTGTTTTTGAGCATTTATCATTTGGCTTTTGCCTCTACCTCCAAGGGCATGCACTCTCTATCTGACAATGGTGTTCGAAAGACTTGAATGTCTCTTCGGGGCATGACTGAGGCAAGCCTCTAAACACTACAACCCCCTCCCAAAGTTTATGTGATTGCAAGTTATAGGTTGAAGATATAGGAAAAGTGGAGTTACAACAGGGTATTATAGAGTGTTAGATTTGTAGATTAGAGTTAAAAACAACACCCTAGAATTGGGCACCCACTCTTTAGTCCTTCAGATTCTGTGATAGGAAAATCTCTATGACAGCAGGAATAGGTTATAGACTGAGCTTTCAAATCTCAACAAAAACCTAGGCATTGGACTTGGGTGCCCGCTCATTAGTCCTCAACTGTTCCACTTCTGAACCCCAAAAATAGGTGCACATTTATTTGTTATTTTACATCTTTCTGTAGCAACATTTTCTGATATTCATCTATTTGCTTCCATACTTGCATAATTAGGGTTTTGATGTATAATTGAGTATAAGTGAGCATAATTGACAATCAAATCATACAAATACAAGTTTCCCTACATCTCATAGTGACCTCGAGTATGATAGTACATTACAACTTGACCCTAGGTCCTTGAATGAAAGGGCGAAAGGAGGATACATACACAAAACTACCAAAGACACAACTATCTAAATTCAACCCTTTATAGTGGCCAAAAGTAATTAAGGGTAAAGTTTTTTTCCATTACCAAAGGTTGATATGTATTACGTGGAATTGTAGACACTTGTCCATGTAAAGGGAACTTTATGCAATTGTGAATGGTTGAGGGGACAACGTTCATAGTTTTTAACCATGGGTGTCCTAGTTTTACATGGAAGAGGTCAGATAAAGGTATAACATAAAATACTTGATTCACGGCTTGATCATAAACTGTAACCAATAAAGTTATCTTCCCAAAGCTAGGCATGAAAGCTCCAGTATGTGTCTTAATCCTTAAATCTGAAGGTTCATAAGAATCTTGTGTCAAATTATGTGTGAGAAGGAACTCTTCTGTTACCACATTAGTCATGCAATTAGGATCTATAAGTGTACCATGCACCAAAATCTCCATTATTTTCACGATGATGTAAAGAGGCCCTTCATTGTCTACAAATGTTTTATCATGAGGTGTAAATGTTATTTCAGGTTCGGGGCTTGTTCTCTTAAAATAAAGTCTAGAAGGGAACATAGCATTATTGTTGTGATAAGAATCCATGTATATATGTATTCAAATGAATGCAGGATCATACTTACAAAGATTTTCAATACTTGTGCAAGGAACAAGTGCAAAACTGTGTATGCTTATGACCTAAAATGCTTTATTTTTCACTTTTTTCAATGCAAATGCCTAAAAGAAGTGTTATGAATAAATTAATGAGGGGAAAAAATAATAACCTTAATATCAGTCCAATAATACAGCAATATCCTTCACAACACACCCATAATGCAAATCTAGATAGATGACAAGGCAAAATCTAGTGAAAATGTAAGGTTTTCAAACCCTAATTGTGAACTTAAGAAATGAAACTATGAAAAATGATGTATGAATGAATTATAATAAGATTTGTGATGTGAAATGGCTCATCTTAGATCTAAAAAAGATGTAAAAATCCTATAGTGCTTAATGCAAGTGCAAATTCAAGTAAAGATGAGTGAATATGCTAGTTTTTTTGTTGAAATTGACTATGTAAAAATGCAAATTTTTGAATGTAAATGAAAAACACACAACAATGAAACATTGAAAACAAAAATAAGATTCTAATGAGTGTTTTAAAAGAGTAGTAAAATCTGAAACATGATTTTAACTACAAACCCTAGCTATTGCAAAGACTAGGTTTTATGAAAAATGCACAATTTCAAGGATTTTTTAGCAATTTAAGCATGAAAATGCAATGCAAAAAATATCTAATGATGTAATACTATAATTTATATTAGATCTGATGTAAAAATCAGAAATTAAATGAAATTAAATTAAATTAATGCAAATTATGCCAAAATGCAAGCCTAAAATGCCATTTTTTCAAAAAATTCAAAAATTTCATTTTTTTTGGTAAATTTTCAAATGAAATAAGATGAAAATTAAATGAATGAATGTAAATATGAAGTACAACACTTATAAAGGTGTAAAATTTAAATAAAACACAAGTTTACTAAAATGTTTAATAGGAAAAGAGGGAAGAGGCTAAATAGTTAGATCCTCCTTTCACTACAAACATTCAAGGACATCCCACCGAGTTGAATCACAAATTTTGCAAGAGAATTCTCCTACAGGTGGGTGTGTTACTTATAATGCTATGGAAACTTGGAATTTATTGATTAATTGATTAATTAAATCCCAATTATGCTAGAAACCATAATTATGCAAAATTGTAAACAAACGAACAAATCATGACAAATGCTCACAGACAAACATGTAATATTCAAAGTAGATACATACTAGGTTTCGAGATTTGGATCCCAGAAATGTCAAGGACTAAGGGGCAGGTGCCCAAGCCCAAGGTATAGTTTTCTGTCAAGAATCCTAAAAGATGTCTAAAACTTGTTTCTATTGTTTTGAAGATTTCTGTGTCAGAGATCTGGGGGGCTTTGGTGTAATGCGCCCAAGTCTAGGTCCTACTTTTCTTTAGAGATATGGGATCTAAAAACTTTTGTTCTAGTGTCCTACAACTCCACTCCTTTAGATATGCGACTTATAACCAGCAATCACAAAGAATGGGGTTGGGGGTTGTGGTGTTTAGGAGCTTGCCTCAGTCAAGCACTAGAAGGACATTCAAGTCTTCCAAACACCATTGTCAGATAAAAGAGCATGTATCATTGCAAGATAGAGGCAATTTTTTTTTTATAAACTTGATAAATGATTGATTCAGCATAAATAGATATCACCTTGGAGGTGTAGCTCACATGTAGATGAAAATCCTTCAACACATGAGAAGATGAAGCTAAATTTGCAATCACAAACACAAGAACAATATTATGCTCTGCAACAATGAATATATTGAATGCTCTAAAATCATAAGTTCACCAAAAATTCATAATCATCTTCTAGTTTACAAATAAAAACCTAAACATTATTATATATGCATTCTTGCTACAAATTTCATAATTCAAACTTAAGATGTTGGCAACAGAACCTTTTAACAGTCACAAAACTGACATTCAAATTTTAGGTCCCAACCAAATAGGGTAGGACTAGGCCACAGGCATCTAAGCCCTAGGCTCCATTTTTAAGGAAGGATCAAGTTCAACACTATCCCCTTAGCCCCATTTGACATGGGTTTTTGGGGATTTTGTATCGGGAGTTAAAATGAACATGCATGATGACAAACAAGGGACCCAGGAGCTAAACTTAGGAGGTAAAAGTCCTAGGGGGACATTTTACAACATAATAGGCAGTGAACCTCTTGTAATTTGATATTGATACTACATTATATTGTGAGCTAATCCCCACTATGGTTTTTCTCTTTTAGGGTTTTCCACATAAAAATCTAGTGTTCTCTTGTGCATTGTGCTGATGTGTTTAAGTTTCTATTATCTATTCATGTTTAATCTTCATAATAGATTAAGGCTTTAAGTGAACTAATGTGGATGTGATTTTGTTTATAAGGGTTTGAAGTTTTTGATATAACTGATTCACCCCCCCTCTTATTTGTCTTGTGCCTTCAACAACCATACCTCTAGATCTGTTATGTCCATCACACTTAGGGTTCGCTTATCAGGTTTTGCCTTAGTTAACTCAGTAACCCTATCATTCTTGATGGCCTTCATCACCAGTATCGGTCCTATTGAGCTTAAACTAGTGAATTCTATAATTACATCTTTTGGTAATTTTGTAGGGTTTCTCAAGATAAATAAATTCATCATGAATTCTTCTTAGGATGATCCTTTCCCAATCATGTGCATCACAGAAATCTAAGTAATCTTTCTAGACTCTAGCCTTTTGGTGGCAATGTTCATGTATTCTGGCTTATATCTAGTGTCATCCAATAGGGTGTCTCTTAGTTCCTCAAATTTCATGTGGTTGATCTCATTGAGTGATGAGTTGATGTATATCCTTACATCCTCAGTATAGACAACATCAACTAGAATGTTAGAGAATGATTTGTCCTTAGCTACTTCCATAGCCTTGTATGGATATTTAATGTACTTTGGTCTTGGCTTCTCTAAAACATCAACCAATTGTGGTATCACCATTTTATCTCTTCTACACTCTATAGCTAGGTTTTCACTTCTTAAATCTTCTTCTCTCAAATTTGCACTTTGTAGCTAGGGTTTCACTTCTTAACTCTTCTTCTCTCAAATTTGCACTCTGTAGCTAGGGCTTCACTTTTTACTCTTCTTCTCTCAAATTTGCCAATCATTCTAAATACAAATGAGGAGGAATTGAATGATTAGGACTTAAGTAACCTTATTTTTGCCCTAACTTTTTACATTTATTACATCTTTTCCTTACTAGGTTTTTGATATCTTTCAACTGTTGGTGCTTTCTTGATGCAAGAGCATCTAGAAGCATTCAGAACAATTGAGATAGTTGACAGTGAAGTCGTAGATTATAGAGAGAGTGACCTTGGAGAATTTTGCATTTTACTGCATTTGAATATTAGAGGCTGTAGAGTTGGATTTAACATCTAGACATAGTCATCCACATCGTATCTAAAATTTAGGTCATTTGGGTTTGATTCTAGAGAGATATCGCTGTTAGAAGATTACCTATTTTCATAGAGCAGAGCTAACAGTGTTTAGTGAAGTCTAAGTGGCTTGCGAAGCAAATCCATGACTTGTGGAGCTAAAAGGAACATTATTCAATAAATTCTAGGACCTATCCAACCTTCATGGAGATCCACATGAAGTTCCAAGCATCAACAGAGAAATGCCTTATGTTTAGGCCCGACCTATATGTGTGTACACATTTCATAACTAGTCATTGCAATCAAGCCAACTTGATAATGATTTGAAGGCTTGTAGAGGATATAAATAAGAGATAAAGAGTTGTTTCTAGGTAATGATTGATAGCATGATGATATGAAGCAAGATCATAAGTATTTTGATCTGAAGAAGAAGTAGAAGTGAAGCAGAGAACAGAGCAGAGAGCATGAGGAGTTGTAGAATAGAGAATTGATAAGAAGAAGACTAAAATTATGAAAGATTGTTTCTGTATGAATCTTTCATAATCCCTGGGCTACGACCTAGCATCTATAAATCCATTGAGGCATGTGTAATTCAATTTGAAGTTAAAATATATGAGGAATGAGCTTTGAAGGCTAGGTTTTTCCCTATTAGGGTTTTCCTAGGATACATCTTGTGTCATATGTTCATGACTATCTTTTGTCTTTCTGTTGATTAGCTGTAAGCTTTCATTGTATATTTGTTTGTTCATACTGTTAATTGTTTAAGGTTGCAAGGTGGGATAGTCCCTCACTAGACCCTCCTAATCTTGACCGCATTAAATGGTATTAGAGCTAGTTTCAAATCTACATGAAGGTTACAAACCTGTTGGGAAGGAAGATCGTGTTGAAGGAAGTACAAAACCCTAGAGTATACATAAATCATTACAAAAGAAAGATCAAGGCAAGGATTCAGGTAAGCTTTTGAAAATTAAGTTGTTTATTTGATTTTTTGCAATGGGGAAGATTGGAAAGAGGATGAAGATAGAAAATGAAACCCTAATATGCGAAAAGGATATTTTTGAAGAAGAATTGTGTGAAATCAAGAGATGTAATTCAAAGTTGATGGAAAGGATAAAGAAACTAGGAGAAGATAAATATGATGCTCTTGAAGAAGAACTAAAAAATGTAAAGAGGAGAAATGAAGACCTAGAGGGAGAGTTGAAGTTGTTTGAGGATGTTGAAAAGAGATTTGAAGAATTGGAAGAAGGATTCAAGTTGTTTGGGAAGGTGGAAAAGAGGAACAAAGGTCTAGAAGAAAGTTTGGAAGAATTGAAAAAGGAAAACAATCTATAGAAGAAGGAGATATCTGAATTGAAAGGGCAGATGGATTAGTTGGAACAATCACTTGTAACTTGCAGAAGAGAGAATGAAAGTTTGAGATCTAAGCCTGAGTTTTGTGATGTTTCTTGCAATACTAATGATTTGTGTGATGATGCAGAAGTCTCTTTAGAAAGTGAAATAGAAGATGACAGTGTGACTGAACCTGTAGTTGTTGGTGATGGTATTGGTTTCAAAATCATACCAAGAATGGGATATGAAGGACAAGGATTGGGAAAGCATCAGCAAGGAATTATAGAACATATTGAACCAATAATAAGATCAAAAAGTGAAGGCCTTGGTTATGACAGAGGTAAGGATGTTGTTTCAAATTCAAACAAATCAAATTAGGGAAGAAGATATATGTATTGTTCACATTGTAATAGACATGGGCATGAAAAGGAACTGTGTTGAGATCTATACCCTTGTAAGTTTTGTGGATTAAGGAATCATTCTAAAAGGATGTGTTGGGATAAAATGAGGAGGGGAAAATCTATGGTAGGTTGTATACAAGAAGAATTATGGATGGATTGATGGATAGGAATGGAAACATGTTACTTGTATGTTCAGAGGGAGGTATAGACTGAAGTATTCATGTGTTAGATTAGGATTCAAAGAAAGAAGACCTTGTACGGAGCATAATGAGGACGTTAATTCATTCTACAAAGGGAGAAACGACAAGAGTCACAAGTCTTATCACAATGAAGGATACAAAAGAGATGTAAGAGGATTTGATAGAAGACCATTTAGAAGAACCTGTTTTCAAGTTTGGAGGAGGAAAGAATCAAGCAATGAAACTCATCAAGAACCTATTACCAAAGAAGCTAATGAAGGAGAAGAAGTCAATAATACAGAGACATTTTTTGCAGAGGAAGAAGAGCCTATTAATATAGAGATAATTTATGTAGAAGAAGAAAAGCCTATTGATACAAAGATAGTTTATATAGAGGAAGAGGAACCTTTTGAATCATCAGATTTGATAGAGAAACTAGAAGAAGGTGAAGCATTGATCTTAATAGGAAATATGTTATAAACTAATCATCAGAGGAACCAATGTAAGAGAAAGTTTGTGTGAACAAGTGCGAAACATAATAGAAAAAGGAAGTTCATGTGGCGGAGAAAGAGGGAATGAGAAGATATTCTACTGAAAGAGAAAGCTAATGTACCAAAATGAAGTAAATATGGATAAAGAAATAGATATGAGTAAAAGAAAAGTGTATACAGATAGGAAACTGTGAGATTTTGATGAGTGCAGAGGATGTTGTGATAGGAACCTAGACTTAGATAGAGTTGCAAAGAAGAATTTCAGACTATATCAGGAAGTGACTTTATTGTTCCAGAGGATGCATATAGGTATTGATTGACTCTTAATTGATTGAAACAAACATGGAGCTAGAGGAAACTTGTAGATAAGACTTGATCAAACTATCGATCATGGAGGTAGTGCAAGGCTTGCAAGTAGAACGCTAAACTTAGAAGAACTTGAGGCAGTTTTGTAGGATTGACTTGAACAGACTGCTGACCTTGAGGAAGTTGCAAGTACCTAAAAATAGACCAGCAAACCTACCCTAAGGGTCACATTGATTTTGAAATAATGTAGACCAAGTGAAGAGGCTCACTTTCCAAATAACCTTGAGAGTCTGATGCAGGAGCATATGGAAGCATTCAGAACAAATGGGACAGTTGACAGAGAAGTTACAGATTGCAGAGAGAGTGACCATGGAGAATTATGCATTTTATCACATTTGAATATTAGATATTGTGGAGATGGAATTAAAATATAGACATAGTCATACACATCATATCCAAAATTTAGGTCATTTGGGTTCAATTTCACAAAGATACCATTGCCAAAAGATTACCTATTTTTACCTATTTTCACATAGTAGAGCCAACAGTGTTCAGTGAAGTCTAATTGTCTTGCAGAGAAAATCTGTGACTTATGGAGCTAAAAGGAACCTTATTCAATAAAGTATAGGACTTATCCAACCTTCATGGAGATTTGTATGAAGTTCCAAGCATTAGCGTTGCAATGCCTTATGTTTAGGCTCAACCTATCTATGTGTACACATTTCATAACTAGTCGTTGCAATTAGGCCAACTTGATAGTGATTTGAAGGTTTGCAGAGGATATAAATAAGAGATAAAGAGTTGTTTCTAGGTAATGATTGATATCATGATGATATGAAGCAAGATCATAAGTATTTTATACAAAGAAGAAGCATAAGTGAAGCAGAGAATAGAGCAGAGAGTAGGAGGAGTTACAGAGTGGAGAATTGATAAGAAGAAGACTAAAATCATGAAAGATTATTTCTATATGAATCTTTCATAATCCTTGGGTTGTGGCCTAGCATTTGTAAAGCCCTTGAGGCATGTGTAATTCGATTTGAATTTAAAATATATGAGGAATGAGCTTTGATGGTTGGGTTTTTCTTGTTAGGGTTTTTCTAGGATACATCTTATGTCATATGTTCATGACTATCTTTTGTCTTTCCATTGATTAGTTGTAAGCTTATGTTGCATATCTGTTTGATCATAGTGTTAATTATTTAAGGCTGTAAAGTAGGACAGTCCTTCACTAGACCCTCCTAACCTTGACTGCATTCATTTTGTAGGTTCACAGAGACCTATCTCCATTCAAAATTCCTCTGCCTTTCATGTCTTCATTTCAGAGAATTGAGTTATTAATTTAGACTTTCCCTATTAACATATCCTTCTTTCAATTTCTTATCAAGTCACTTATATGTCTTTCTTTTATTTCAATTCATCTTAATAGTCACAATATCTCATTTTTATAGGGAGCTAGAAGGTTATGCAGTGATTAGCTCCCCCTGAACCCATGTTTTTTCTTAATATAATATGAAATCCTTTTTATGAGACACATGCAAAAGTTCTCCCTTGTTTTCTTTATCTTGCTCTTGTTTCCTTCTCCATATTTTTGTAATCTTCTTTTGTTTGTTCAAGCTATCTTCCATTTTCTTGTGCTAGTTAGGTGGATTCACCAAACTACTTTTACAAAACTTTTCTCTATGCCCAAAGTTATTGCACTTGTAGCATATAACATTATGCTCCAGAGATAAAATTGAGTTTTTGCTCATGTGACCATTTCTTCTTGTCTTAGTTCTATAATCAACTGCCTTGTGACCAAACCTATTGCATGAATAATAGTAACCATAAAAGAATAGAGAGCACCCAATTTTAGTGGATTGTCTTACAGGAGGAGAACCCCTAAATCTCCTCTTTAGATTTTGAACCTTTATGAAACCATCATCCATCTTCTACTTCTTAGATTCAATCTTCTCAGATATCTCAGTGCTTGGTTATGTCTTCATCGTCATAGGTTTATTTGTTGATTCATTTGTTTTTGTGATCTGATCTTTCTCAAACCCAAGTCTGACCTTATTCTTAGGTGATCTTTGATTGTTGATCATTTCATCAAGAATGATTGTGGTTTTTTCAAACTTTAGACTCCTGTCTATTTGATCCTAGGTTTTCTCCAATTCCTTCCTTAGAGATACAATTTATTCTTCAAGTCTAATACATTCCTATAATTTGGCATTGAGATTAGTGTTTAAACAATTTGCAACTCTTCTAACTATTAGGGTTAGCTAGCAGAAGATATCAATTAAATGCAAATAAAGATTAAACAGAGAAATAGAAATACACAGAATTAATAACAGTGAGAGACAAGTTTTAACATGGTTCACCCAAACTCGAGCTACATCCACCAAACAAAGAGTCCAATATTATTATCCAGTAAATCAAACTGATTACAATCAGCAATCCCTGGAACTTAATACCACTACAAAATGCTACAATACAATATATCAAAACCCTAACCCTTAGCCACTTTTATCAAGCTTTTTGTCAGTTACAAAAATAGGGTTTTCTTATGTTGGTCAATGAAAAATAACTCCTGGTGCTTTTATAAAATAATAAAAAACTGTGTGAGGTTTTGGGGGCACTGCCTCTTGACCCCGTAGGAATTTGGGGGGAAACTACGCTAATAAAAGTGGGGAAAATGTAACCTCTGAGTCTGATTAGGCTCCATTTAACAACAATCTCCCACTTGGAGACTGATCAGACTCCACACCATATCATCTCCCACTTGGAGATTGATCATAACACCACTGACCCTATAGCTCCCACTAGAAATAAGTACCCTGGACTCTGCTATTCTATTTTTGTTGTTTTCAGTCGAGAAGACCAACCAAAGCTGAAGAGGAGCTCAACTTCTCTCTTGTCACTACCTTTGTAAACATATCTGCTGGATTATCATCTGTATGTATCTTTTCCAACTGTAATTGTCCATCATCCAACACTGACCGAATGAAGTGATACCTCAACTGTATGTGTTTGGTCTTTGAATGCAAGGCAGAATTCTTTGCAAGATGTATGGCACTCTGGCTGTCTGTATACAAATAATAATTATCCTGTTGTTTGCCCAATTCTTCCATGAAAGATTGCAGCCATATCATCTCCTTGCTTGCCTCTGTTGCAGCTACATATTCTGCCTCTGTGGTGGATAAAGAAACCACCTTTTACAACCTGGAAATCTAACTCACCACTGTTCCACCTATAGTAAAGACATAACCTATAGTACTCTGCCTGGTATCAATATCTCCTACCAAATCTGAGTCTACATAACCTGCTAAATCAGCATTAGAGCCCCTAAAACATAAATGTTTATTGGATGTACCTCTCAAATATCTGAGAATCCATTTTACTGCATTCCAATGCTCCAATTTGGGATGACTCATATACCTGCTGACGACTCCTACAACATGTGCAATATTTGGTCTCATGCATACCATGGCATACATTAAACTCCCTACAGCTGAAGCATATGGTACCTTGGACATTTTCTCTTCCTCCTCTTGTGTCTTAGGACACATCTCCTTAGTCAATTTCAAATGACTAGGCAAAGGCGTGCTGACAGCTTTTGCATTCTCCATATGGAATCTCTACAACACCTTTTCAACATAAGCAGCCTGAGATAGAGTCAATTTTTTGTTCTTCCTATCTCTACAAATTTTCATACCAAGGATTTGTTTTGTTGCCCCCAAATCCTTCATATCAAATGACCTTGCTAACTGTTGTTTTAACTCTCTTATGTGATCCATGTTAGACCCAGCTACAAGCATGTCATCAACATATAAACATAAAATAATGTAGCTGTCATTATCCAACCTCTTAAAGTAAACACAATGGTCAAAATTACACCGGCTGTAGCCTTGCTCAGCATAAAACTATCAAATTTCAAATACCATTGCCGAGGTGCTTGTTTTAGGCCATACAAACTCTTCTTCAATCTGCACACCTGTTTCTCCTTACCTTTGACCTCAAATCCGTGGGGTTGTTCCATGTATATCTCCTCCTCCAAATTACCATGGAGAAAGGTAGTTTTCACATCTAGCTATTCCAAAAGGAAATCTTTAGCAGCCACAATACTTAAAATAGTACGAATAGAAGTCATCTTGACAACCGGAGAAAATATCTCATCAAAATCAATGCCTTTTTTCTGTGCAAATCCTTTTACAACTAACCTGGCCTTAAATCTTTTCTTACCTCCATCTTCCTCTTTCAGCTGGTAAACCCATTTGTTTGGTAAAGCTTTTTTACCTACAGGTAACTTACATAATTCCCAAGTCTGATTTTTCGGCAAGGAGTCCATTTCTTCTTTCATAGCAAGCTCCCACTGAACTTGTGTATCCACCTGCATAGCTTTATCATACCCTTCAAGTTCACCAGCGTCTGTTAACAAAATAGAATACAAAGAGGGAGAAAACCTTTCAAGAGGTCTACTTAGCCTTGTTGACCATCTAACATTCACTAGAGTTTGTGGTATTTTTGGTTGCTATTGCGGAGCATGAGGAACCACTGGAACATCACTATTTGGAGTATCATCCAACACCACATAATCTTTTGCTTTCTTCTCATGCTGCTGCAACTAATCTTTGTACAACACCTCATTGAATATGGCATCCCTACTTCTCACAATTTTTTGATTTTCAAAATCCCAAAGCCTATAACCAAATTCATCAATGCCATATCCAACAAAGGTACACTTTTTTTATTTTGCATCCAGCTTGGTTCTATTTTCAGAATCTACATGTGCAAATGCTTCACATCTAAAAGTTTTGAGAAAAGAATAACTCACCTTCTTACCTGTCCATGCTTCCTCTGGACTACCACAGCCCAAAGGAACTAAAGAACCTCTATTAATTAAATATACAGCAGTGTTGACAGCTTCTGCCCACATGTTTAAAGGCAGCCCAGCATGCAATCTCATGGTCCTTGTATGCTCCATTATTGTCCTATTCATTCGTTCAGCCACTCCATATTCCTATGGTGTCCTTGGAACCATTTTCTGCCTACGAATTCCATTAAAGGAACAATAATCCTCAAATTCTTTACTACAATACTCACCACCATTATCAGATCTGAGACATTTTAATCTTTTACCTATCTCATTCTCAACCAAGCTTCTCCATTTCTTAAATGTTTCAAATACATCAGATTTTTGTCTAAGGAAATAAATCCAGACCTTCTTAGTTGCATCACCTATGAATGTAACATAATACTGAGAGCCACCGAGAGAAGATACCTGAGCTGGTCCCCATACATCTGTATGCACAAGCTCCAACTTTTCATTTTTCTTTTGCTTCCCATCTTTGAGAAAACTAACTCTCTTTTGTTTTCCATACACACAACTTTCATAGAAATCCATATTAATACATTTTAGACCTGGTAAAACTTTCTTAGAATAAAGTACCTTCATACCTTTTTCACTCATATGCCCAAGTCTATTATGCCACAGCATTGTCTCAGAACCTATAGCAACGGTTTCAGTCTCTTCTTGCAAACCTGCAGCAACTGTTCCTGAACCTGTTTGTTTTTTCTCTGCAATAGCTAAAATAGAAGGAACAGTATGACCTGTACAAAGATATAAGGTGCCTACTTTCACACCTTTTGCTACTAGTAAGGTACCTTTTAAAACCTTCCAATTTTTATTAGTAAATGTAACAATGCAACCTTGTTCAGCTAGCTGTCCTGCTGAAATTAAATTCCTACTGAGCCTTGGAACGTGCCTTACTTCTTGTAGTAGCTAATGATTCCCATTCTGAAACTTAATCTTGATTCTTCCCTTTCCAACAATTTGACAGGGTTCATTATCTCCCAAATAAACCAGCCCAAAATCTCCTTGGACATAATCAAGAAAATAACTTCTATGGGGCGTAGCATGAAATGAGGCCCCTAAATCTAAAACCCATGAATCATCAGCATTATCTAGGGAAAGAATCAAAGCGTCATCTTCAAATTTATTACTTACCACATTTTCTTCCTTATTGCCTTCTTGTTTGTCTCCTTATTTATTTTTCTGAGACCAACAATCTTTCTTTAGATGACCTGGTTTCCCACAGTACCAGCAATCCTTTTGTCCTCTAATTTGGGATCTTTTGTTCTTTGATTTTCCTTGTGACTTCCCATGAGCTCCAGAACCTTTTCCTCTCTCCTTTGATCTACCCCTACTTTCTACATTCAAAACACTGCCTGATGTGGATCCACCTGAGCTTTTCTTATGAATTTCCTCACTCAGAATAACACCAACAACATCATCAAATTTCAAGGTATTTGAACCAGAAACAAAGTTACTAACCACCATTACCAAACTATCCCAGCTTCCAGGCAATGAACATAATATCAAGAGAGCTCTAACTTCTTCATCAAATTTTACATTTACAGAAGTCAATTGACTAACAATCATATTAAATTCATTTAAATGACCTATCACAGATCCACCTTCAACCATTTTCAAATTAAACAAACACTTCATGAGAAATACCTTATTTGAGGCTAAGGGTTTTTCATACAATTTAGCCAAAGCTTTCATCAGACCATCTGTTCTCTTCACTTCCGTTATATTGAATGCCACCGATGGTGCCAGGCACAACCGAATGGTTCCCAATGCCTTTCTGTCAAGAAGATTCCAATTCTCATCAGACATTGTTGCCGATTTCTTAGCTACTCCTTCCAACGGCCTCCATAAATCCTTTTGATAGAGGTAATCCTCCATCTGTATCTTCCATAACTGATAGTTCTGCCCATTGAATTTATCGACCTTCAATATACCCTTGTCTGCCATTGCTCCCACTCAACCATGAGACTTTCTTGTAGATGATAATCAAACACAACCTGCTCTGATACTACTTGTTAGGGTTAGCTGGTAGAAGATATCAATTAAATGCAAATAAAGATTAAACAGAGAAATGGAAATACACAGAATTAATAACAGCGAGAGACAAGTTTTAACATGGTTCACCCAAACTCGGGCTACATCCACCAAATAGAGAGTCCAATATTATTATCCAGTAAATCAAACTGATTACAATTAGCAATCCCTGCAACTCAATACCACTGCAAAATGCTACAATACAATATATCAAAACCCTAACCCTTAGCTTCTTTTATCAAGCTTTTTGTTGGTTACAAAAATAGGGTTTTCTTATGTCGGTCAATGAAAAATAACTCCCAGTGCCTTTATAAAATAATAAAAAATCGTGTGAGGTTTCGGGGGCACTACCCTTTGACCCCATCTTGGGGGTGCTACCCCCAAACCCCCGCAAGGGGTGCTTCCCCTTGACCCTATATGAATTTGGGGGGAAACCGTGCCGATAAAAGTGGGGAAAATGTAACCTCCAAGTCTAAATAGGCTCCATTTAACAACACTAACTTCATCAATCTAAATCTTTAAGTTGACAATTTCTTCTTCTGATTCTTCAAGCTTAGCCTTATATTCTTTATTCTCCTTCCATACTGATCTCAAATCATCCAAAGCAAAAATGAGTTCTCCTTGAAGATCAACCTCACATTATTCTTCATAGATTACTATCATTTCTTCACCATCCTCTATAGAACTCTTATCATTATCCAAGACTTCATTTGCCATAAGTAGAGACTTTTCTCTTTCACGTTTAAATGAGCAATGATTGCCTTTATAGATGTTGTAGAGTTTTTTCCAGATATCCATAGTAGATTTTCCTTATATCACTTTCAAAAATTATGTGTTTGTCAAACCACATATGATTGCATAACCAGAGGATAATTGTAGTTGACTTGCCAGGAGTTCCAATCCAAGATCTACCTTCATCTATTAGACTGTATCAAGGAACTTGGCTTCGATACCAATTGTTGAACACAGAGATATACTGAGAAGGTTGGTGAATCAATATATACTCAAATTATTGCCTTTTAAATGCATTAAATCTAATGTAAACAATTAACACACATGAAGAAAAAGAATAGATACACATATGACACCAGATTTATGTGGAAACCTAAGATGGGAATAACCAAAGTGAGAAAGTTGCCTGGATCTACTATCCAAATACAACTTCACAAATTAAAATGAAGTATACAATAAGTTTATGGGCACCAACCCAAAGGAGAGATAAATCCCATGTTTTATGAGCTCCAACTCAAAGGAAGTTTCAACTTCCTAATACAAAGTTTTATGGGCTCCAACCCAAAGGAAGCAACAACTCCCTAAAGTGCTACAACTATCATGCCCATATCAAGCCCACCTGTATGTCATCCATACAAGTGGGAAAAATGGTGGGATAATTTTTTTTTGAAAGGATATCATGAGTTAATTGAGAATCTACAATGAGAGTTTACCTAAAGTTTTACTCTTGAATAAAATGCATATTGGATTAACAACTAAAGTTCTCTGATTTGCAAGTAGCCTAATAACCAATTATCAAAGTTTAAATCATTAGGATAGTTTCAAGCATAATGTTAAGCTTAGTCATCTAAGCTATTTTTATTCTATTAAGACCTAATTAAATTTATTCACCATTAGATAACTTATTTACCAAAAGTCATAAGTACAAATAAATTAGATGCATATTTTGATTTTTAAAATTAATTTAATAAATGAACTATTTAATTAAATTAAACAAAATTAAAATATTTAAAATAAATTAAACAAAATTAAAATATTTAAAATAAATACCATTACTAATTTATAGTTTTAATTAAAATAATTTATTTAATCTAAATGATATAACAACTAATTTAATCTTCTTTCCATAACATAAAATTGAATAATCTAAAAACCCTTCAAATTTTTCGAATTAGAATAAAGCAAATGATAAAATCATTCCTTTCCTAATGATTTTAATCTTACTAACATTTCAAAAAATAAAACTTCTTTTCCAAAATTTTTAAAACAAAAAGCTTGTTTTTATTTCCATATAAATTAATGCTTCCTTATATATATATAATCCCACTAACTATTTTCACTTAAAATAATAAAATCAAAACCACAGTATATTGTCTTTTTATAAAATCAATTTTTTTTTTTTTTTCCTAAATCTCCTAAAATTTCTTTTTCTAAATCTTCTAAAACAAAAGTCATATTTCCAATGCTTTAATTTAATATTACATAATAAACTAAATACTTTCTTTTTAGGATAGAGAAACAAATCTAAAACTCATTTCTTTTAAAATACTAACTCAATCAAATATACATTGCTTTTTTATTTCTTTTATCAAATAAATAAAATCTTACTATTTTGACTTAGATATTTTATCTTTTTAACTTACTAATATTTTAGCACAATCTTCTTAACACAAATTTTAAAAATAAATCTATCTATCCAAAAATCACTACTTTTATGATAAACAATAAATCAAATGCTATCTTTTTATTCTAATAAGAAACTTGGTTTTATCGTTTATGTTTTATAGAATAAAGCTAATTATAATAGCATAAATCTAATATGCATTGTCTTTTACATAACTATTTTTTTTTTTCTAAAAATAAGAAGAATAAACTAATTTTCTTTTAATAATGAAGTAAACTAAATCTTTTCTTTACTTTTCTAACCCCAAAAATAAAACAAGTTTTAATTAATTCTATAATGCAGATCCTTATTACAAAATTTATATTCCTAAATAAAAGATTATAAAATAGTCCTAACTTAATTAACATATTTAATTAATCACCTAACAATTTATCTCTATTACAACAATTTTAATATTATTAAAAACGTATACTTTCAACAATGAACTTAATTTAATAATCTCATAGGATGACATACAAGTGGGCCTGATATGGGCATGACATTTTGTTAGACTTAGGGCACACAACTGAGAGGGGGGGTGAATTAGTTGTGCAAAACTTTCTCCAATTAAACACTTAAATCTTCTTTAGTGATTAGCAGAATATTAATCATGAACCATAATGCATTCAAATCAAAAGCAGAAACACATCAACACATAAGACACCAAGATTTTGACATGGAAAACCCAGTTAAGGGAAAAACCATGGGGTGATTAACCCAAGATTGTATTCTCTATTAGAAGAATAGAAATAACAAAATGGCACATGCCAATTAGGGCTCACTGCCCGAGCACACTGCTCACAAGAGGCTCACTACCTACAAGAGACACACTGTCTACAAAAGAATAAATATCACATACATTAACTGGAGAATAACATCTTCACCATGCTTGAATCAGTTCCATTTAAGCCCAATACTTCTGCTCTGCCTTTTGCTCTCCTCCTCACTACCACACACTCATCACCAAAATAACACACATTGGAAAGACTTCACAATCCCTTATTTATACAAGGCATTGACTTAGGAATAATCATCTAAGTCAGCAAACATCTACTAGAACATCTGCAAGACGTGTAATACATCTGGTTGGCCAGTCTCAGAAAGAACACCATCATCCAGTGGTTATTCTTCAAATGCGCACTCTAACTTCAATACAGACCACCAACATGAATTGAACACGATCCAAAGATCACCACAACAATTCCAGAATCACCAAGAGCATCCCTACTTCATCTTCTTGCTGGAATTCTTCTCTCCTTCATCCAGAGCTTTAAGAACACAATCTATCTTTACTGTCATAAAGGAATAGGCACTTCCGAACCTTCAAACCACGAACCAATAGAGTTGACACTTCACAAGGACGTCCTCAACACTCCCTCAAATCTGTAGAATGGGATAATACATTTCTAGATCTCACCAGACCTATCTGTGTCACTCTGTCACCTCTGAACACCTGCCAGAGTTGGTTCTACTTGAGTGGCCATAACTTCTTCAGATCTTCATGTGGACCTTTGAAAACTTGACTGGATCATCTCAAGACTCATATCTACAAACCCTTTGAACCGTAACCTCTGATCTACATCTTAGTTGGGATCTCCACTTCACTGTCTCCATTGCTCCTCTCTGCTCGTCCAATCCTTCTCATCAATGCATCATGAGTATGTTGACATCAATGACAACACCGGTTAGACCCATACTTGCAAAAATCTCCCCCCTTTGCCATTGATGGCAACATATGATGTGAAAAACCATCAAGACAAGAACTTCTCCTTACTGTCACAACTCCCCCTATCAGCAACAACCATTCACATGTCTTCTCTTCCTTTACTACCCCCCCTTTGATCATCAACCACTTGTTTTTCACATGTCTTCTCTCCCCCTTTGACATCAATGGCAGAGGGCTCATACTTGCAAGTCCAACACTTTAGAATCATACCTACTGCTCCCCCTGAGTAGCAGCTCCCATCAATTTGGATCACAAGATATGACTGTGATATCCACTGGACTGATGCATCTCAGTGCACCTTAGTTCATCACCGGAGGGGCAATAACCCCTAACTTCTCCCTGAGATACTCAAAAGAGTCCTTGGGTAGAGGTTTAGTAAAGATATCTGCAATCTAATCCTTGGAGGGCACAAACTCTAATCTGACTTCATTCTTGTTCACTTGCTCTCTCAAAAAGTGAAACTTGGTAGATATATGCTTAGTCTTAGAATGCAACACCAGATTCTTAGATATATTTATTGCACTTGAATTATCATAGAAGATTATGATAGGCTCCTCATACTCTACTTTAATGTCTCTTAGCATATGCTTCATCCACAAAACTTGAGTGCAACTACCTACTGCTACAATGTATTCTGCTTCAATTGTAGACAGGGATATTGCCTCTTGTTTCTTGCTTATCCAAGAAACCAATCTCTTTCCCAAAAAGAATGTTCCACCACTGGTACTCTTCCGGTCATCCACATCTCCTTCCCAATCAGCATCTATATATTCATGAAGAGAGAAATCATGATCTCTACGATACCACAGACCATACTCAACTGTTCCTTTTAGATATCCAAAAATCCTCTTGATTGCCATGACATGAGATTCTTTGGGATTAGCTTGGAATCTAGCAACAAGACCAACAGCCTACATTATAACTGGTCTAGTTTGAGTGAGATACAACAATCCTCCAATCATTGATCTGTACTTTGTCTGGTCTGCCTTAGGAGAGTCATCATCTTTGCTCAACTTACATCTGGTTGCCATGGGAGTATTCATTGGCTTTGAATCTTCCATCCCAAATTTCCTCAACAATTCTTTCACATATTTGGTCTGAGAAATGAAGATTCCTTTCTTTGTTTGAGTAATTTGCAGACCCAAGAAGAAATTCATTTCACCAAGCATAGACATCTCAAACTCACTTTTCATTTGATTTGCAAAAGTTTTACACATACTATCTCTTCCTCCAAAGATGATATCATCAACAAATTCTTCAACAATCAAGATGTTTTCATGATCAATTTTGAAATATAAGTTACTGTCAGCAATACCTTTATTAAAACCAATCTTCAAAAGATACTTATCTAATCTTTCATACCAGGCTCTCGGGACTTGCTTCAATCCATACAGTGCCTTCTTCAACTTGCAGACCATATCACCATGATCAGACAATTGAAATCCATCTGGTTTCTCTATATACACTTCTTCCAAGTCACCGTTTAGAAAGGCAGACTTGACATCCATCTGATATACCTTGAAATCCTTGAAGGTAGCAAAGGCAAGAAATAATCTGACTACTTCAATTCTTGCCACTGGAGCAAAAGTTTCTTCAAAGTCAATTCCTTCTATTTGAGAGTAGCCCTTGCAGGCTAATCTGGCTTTATTTCTAATTACTTCACCAACTTCATTTAGTTTGTTTGGAAGACCCATTTGGTTCCAATCACATTCTTGTTTCTAGGTTTGGGAACAAGATCCCAAGTGTGATTTTTCTCTATTTGCACCAGCTCTTCCTCCATTGCTTTAGTCCAGTTTTCATCATTGCAAGCTTCATTCACTGTCTTAGGTTCAATCTTTGAAATCAAACAATACTCTTCTGAATCTTGAGCAATTCTCCTTCTTGTCAGTACTCCTTTTCTTTTATCACCTATGATCTGATCTTCAAAGTGGTTCAGTCTTACATACCTAGGAACTTTAGGAATTTCCTGCACTTCTAATTCTTTATCAGGTTCATTGAAACTTATTTCTTCTTCCTAGTTTACCAGATTAGCTTGAATCTGACTAACAGATGAGGCTTGGGCTCCTTGAGTCAGAACACCATTCTAATCATCTTCATCATACTCATAAAACCTTGAGGGTTTCTCAATTCCCTCATCAACCTTCACATTTGTACTTTCTATCATCTTTCTCAGTCTTTATTTATAACACTGGTATGCTTTGCTTTGAGTAGAGTAACCCAAGAATATTCCTTCATCACTTCTAGCATCAAACTTTCCTAGATCTTCATCTCTTTTAATGTAACATTTGCTACCAAAAACTCTAAAATACCTCATAGTAGGAGTGATGCCAAACCAAAGTTCATAAGGAGTCTTACTAGTATTGCTTCTTATTTGAACTCGATTGAGAGTATAGATTGCAGTGCTGACAGCTTCTCTCCAATAGATGTGAGGAACAATTGCTATCATCATCATGGTCCTAGATGCTTCCTGTATGGTCTGGTTCTTTCTTTCCACTACTCCATTTTGTTGTGGAGTCCTAGGAGCAGACAACTGTCTCTTTATTCCATGTTTCTCACAGAACTCTATGAACTCACTAGATGTGAATTCTCCACCTCTATCAGACCTCAGTCATTTCAATTTCAATCCAGTTTCATTTTCTACCATAGCCTTGAATATTTTGAATTTCTCAAAGGCTTCTGATTTCTCTTTTAGAAAAGTTACCCACATCATCCAGGAATAGTCATCAATTAGTAACATGAAGTATCTATCACCTTGCATACTCCTAATTCTTGATGAGCCACAAAGGTCAGTATGAACTAAGTCCAATAATCTGGTAGAAGACAGTTCCTTACTCTTGAATGTGATTTTGATCAGCTTACCCAACTGACATTCTTTGCACAAGCTATTGGTAGGTTTCACCAATTTTAGAAGATCTCTTACAGCCTGAGTATTGCTTATCTTAATGATATTATCAAAATTCACATGACACATTCTCCTATGCCAGAACCAACTCTAATCAACTTGAACAAATAAGCAAATTTTACCAGTGCCAACCAAGTGGAAGATATTACCTTTAGTTTGGGTACCAGATGCAATCTCTATTCTGGAGCTTTCAAAGATCTTGTATTTTCCATTCTTGAACTGGAGATCATAGCCTTTGTCCACCAACTATCCAACACTAAGAAGATTGTGCTTCAAGGCTTCAACATATAGAACATTACCCGTTTTGTTCCTTCCATCAAAAGAAATAGTTCCTCTTCCTTCGATTCTACCAGTAGAATTATCACCAAACTTCACCACTCCTCCTTCATACCTTTCCAAATCTATGAACATATTTTTGTCACCTGTCATATGGTGAGAACAACCACTATCAATGACCCAATCATCCTTTTCTTCAACTTGGGCAGCTAGGGCTCTTTCTACAACTTTATGATTGACAGATACAGAGGATATTGGTTCTTCTTCCTTGATGGCAATAAACACCCATTCACTTCCAGATTTGTTTCCAGTCTCTGATTCATCATATGTTACTCCTTCATTATCATCTTCTTCATGAACATAGTAACAATTCTTTTGGAACCTTGATCTATTAGGATTTAGCCTTAAAAATCTTTCTAGACATTTTGAGGCAAAATGACCAATCTTATTGCAGTTAAAACACTTAAAAGGCAATTTTCCTTCATACTTACCAGATCCTCTTGGCAGTCTCTTTGCAATAAGGGCTTCAAGTTGAGTAGTTTCTACTTCTTCTTCTTCCAGGTCTTTTCTTTCTTTTTCATATCATGATGGTTTCCTTGATGAGTTCTCTCTCGGATCAAACCTTTGTTTACCTTTTACAGAGGCACTGGCTTTAAATACAAGATTCAGTCTTGGGGGAATCATCTCCAAATTTGGTCATTTCAAATGCAACCAATTTGCTAGCCAATTGGTCTCTTGTGATAGTTGTATGAGTTCTGAATTCATTAATGGCAGCAACCTTGATTTTGTAAGAGGTAGGAAGGGATCTGAGAATTTTGCCAACAATCTCATTTTCATCCAAGGCTCCACCAGCATTTCTAATTCCACAAACAAGCCCATTTACTCTTTGCATAAAAGTAGTAATATTTTCATCATCTCTCATCTTTAGTTTTTCAAATTTCCCTTTCAGACTCTATAACCTTGCATATTTAACGTACTGGTCTCCTTCATGCAAAAGTTCCAATTTTTTTCAAATATCAAAAGCAGTTGGAAGGTCAATAACATTTGAGAGCTCTGAATCAGATAATACGCTTAGAAGAGCTTCTCTAGTCTATAGATTGTTTTCAGCATCTGTGATTTCATTTGCAGCTTTTGGACCACCCTGTGGAGGTACATACTGTGTTGTAACCATGGTCTAGTATGCTATTCCCATGCATTGCAAGTGACACTTCATGTGACCTTTCCATAGATTGAAATTGGTTCCATCAAACTTCAAACTATCCTTCTTGTAGGACAACATCCTGGATCTCCTCAAGCGGTTAAGCTCTTTTCGAGGAACTTAGCTTTGATACCAATTGTTAGACTTAGGGCACACAACTAAGAGGGGGGGTGAATCAGTTGTGCAAACCTTTCTCTAATTAAACACTTAAATCTTCTTTAGTGATTAGAAGAATATTAATCATAAACCATAATGCATTCAAATCAAAAGTAGAAACACATCAACACATAAGACACCAAGATTTTGACATGGAAAACCCGGTTAAGGGAAAAACCACGGAGTGATTAACCCAAGATTGTATTCTCTGTTAGAAGAATAGAAAGAACAAAATGGCACATGCCAATTAGGGCTCACTGCTCGAGCACACTACTCACAAGAGGCTCACTACCTATAAGAGACACACTGTCTACAAAGGAATAAATATCACATACATGAACTAGAGAATAGCATCTTCACCATGCTTGAATCGGTTCTATTTAAGCCCAATACTTCTGCTCTGCCATTCGCTCTCCTCCTCGCTACCACACACTCATCACCAAAAAAACACACATTGGAAAGACTTCACAATCCCTTATTTATACAAGGCATCGACTTAGGAATAATCATCTAAGTCAGCAAACATCTACTAGAACATCTGCAAGACATGTAATACATCCGATCGACTAGTCTCAGGAAGAACACCATCATCCAGTGGTTATTCTTCAAATGCGCACTCTAACTTCAATGCAGACCACTAACATGAATTGAACATGATCCAAAGATCACCAGAACATTTCCAGAATCACCAAGAGCATCCCTACTTCATCTGCTTGCTGGAATTCTTCTCTCCTTCATCCGAAGCTTTAAGAACACAGTCTGTCATTACTGTCATAAAGGAATAGGCACTTCTGGACCTTCAAACCATGAACCAATAGAGTTGACACTTCACAAGGACATCCTCAACACTCCCTCAAATCCATAGAATGGGATAATGCATTTCTGGATCTCACCAGACCTATCTGTGTCACTCTGTCACCTCTAAACACTTGCCAGAGCCGGTTCTACTTGAGCGGCCATAACTTCTTTAGATCTTCATGTGGACCTCTGAAAACTTGACTGGATCATCTCAAGACTCATATCTACAAACCCTTTGAACCGCAACCTCTGATCTGCATCTTAGCTAGGATCTCCACTTCACTATCTCCATTGCTCCTCTCTGCTCATCCAATCCTTCTCATCAATGCAGCATGAGTATGTTGACATCAATGACAACACCGGTTAGACCCATACTTGCAACACATTTGGTATTAGAGCTAGGTTTACAAACACTGGGAACTCTAGGAGTGTGTTTGGGCCATGTTGTTGAATGTGTAATAGACAAATGTTACCACTTTATGTGAAAATGTTTGTGTAGTTAATTTAAGATGTAAGTAGTAACACAAGTACTTTGAAGGACTTATTTTTAATTCTTTTTAGTTCATTTTTTAACTATAGTTTTAAATTGTTGTGTGTCCCTATTGCCCTTTTGAATAATGACTTCAAGTCAAATTTGAATAAAATGAATCTAATTAGAAACACAGTATGTTTAACATCTCTTTGTAAGTGCAAAATTTCTTGTATCTTCTAGTCAAATGTTGCTTAGAAGGAAGTAGATTGTTTAAGGGTGCAGTTGTCATGTACAATATTATAATTGTTTGTTTTGATGTTTTTTAATAATTCTTAAGGTGATAGTACCTTCGTACTTCATTTGATTTATCCATTTCTTTGGATCTAGTCTATAGGCCTAGTTTATAATGGAGCCAACCTTTTGCAAACATGATATAATTGATTTTGTTATAGATAGTCCACACTAGTTTAGGATGTAAACTAAAATCTTCCGTGAGTGCACCTTGGTCATTCCAAATTTGAGTCTTGATGTACTTAATGATGTCTCCACAAATTTCTCCTTTTGACTTTCTAATTGCTTGTGCTCTTATAAATTACTTTAAAGATAGTAACATTTTTTTTTCTAATTTTGAAGTGGATTGGTTGGCAAAACAAAGTGAGAATTAAGGGTGTATAAGACTCGATTTTGAATAAGAAATGAAGAAATGATCTTTGTGTGAGTTAGTATTGATTAAGAAATGAGGCATACTTAGCATATTGTACCTCTTTGTGTGTGTTATTGTGATCTCCAATGAAGGATAAATGTGAAAGATTGGTGTCATTCACATTAGTTGATAATGATGTAGATTACACATAAAGTTATATTATTTATGCATATTTGTTTAGTCATCTATGTTTGAGTATGAAATAAGATAAATGTTGTAATATAGGAATTAGGTCCTTGAATGAGTTTGTTCTGAGTACAACATATAGTAGGTAATTAAGGCACATTTTTCCTCCTTATGTGGTTGGATGTGTAACTACAATTAGAGTTCAAGTTGATGATGAACTATTCTTTCAATAAATGAGATTGATTTAGGAAAAGTCTAATTCAGGATGAAAAGTTGATGGTCAACTAGTTTGTTAGGGGTCTTAACCATGGGATATTTGGTCTAGTACATTTAGCAGAGCCTTAGACCATGTAGGAGGCAGTAGAAAAAGCCCTTATTGCAGAGGAAATTTTTCTTAGAAACCAGGGAAACCATAATCAATTTAGAAATCGAGACCAACCCCACAGAACCAAAACTTCTCTAAGCTACCTACACCTCAGGGAGGAGGATTTAGGAGTAATTTTCATCCACGTAGTCCCCATCGACAATAGCAACAACAACAGCAACAAGGACATAATTATAGGTTTAATCAAGGGACACCTTCTAGGACTTGGCAGTCTCAGCCTCAGAGTAGGGACCAGGGACTTTAGATATAGAATGCGGGCCTAGCCCATTCTTAGTAGACCTTCAGGGGTAGTTAGGCTAGTTCTAAGAGGCTAGCTTTTTAGCAGAATCAGGCACCTATCAGGGGTCCTTGCTACAATTGTGGTAGCATTGGACATATTTCTCAGAAATATCCCCAAAATTTCTCTTCAGTAGGTGGACATCAACCAGCTTATTCTGAGCCTATGGTTGGGGATGTGGGTAAGTCCCATAGGGTTTTTGTAGTGGTATATAACCACCAGATAGAAGCACTTAGCAGATGAGGACCTTATACACTCACCTCTTTGAGGGATTCTAGGAGGAAGCCTACTACTAAGAGGGGGAGGATGTGAGGCCCATCCCTATTAGACATTTTAGTTGACTTAGTTGCAGTATTAGACTTTATTCATTGGATTAAATCTTTGATGTGTGTGAAACATTATGTTAGTACTATGGACAGTTATGGTTATTATGTTGGACATTATGCTAGTTGACACTTTAGGACATTATTATGATATTTAAACATTATGGGTTCAAGTGTTGAATTATATGATTTCATTTATTTGAGTAGATTAATAATTATGTGTGAAAAGAAAATATTAAATGGAATTGATGCTTATATGTTCTTATTAGAAAAATTAGTGTAAATTACTTGAATGATGTGGAAATAAATGAAATTGGATTATTTAACTTGTTTTGTTATGAATTTAAATTTGCTTTGGCTATATTATTTGACATACTAATGTTCAAAATTAAGTGTGTAGGTGGGTGGCCAAGATTCCTTAAGTAGTTTCAGAGACTCCATAAACCCTTTGTCAGACCAGTTAAGCCTAGCCTAAGCTGTGGATGGGGTTAAGGCTAAAATGTGATGTAATATTATTATTTGATTTTTATTTTAATTTTTATGTGTGGTTGTGGTATTTTATTATTTTTATTAATTTTATTTAATTGAATTTTTTGGGGAGAAAGTGTTTTTAATTAATTATTTCATTTTAAATTATTTCTTTTGTGGGATGTAGATAAATGTTTCAAAATTAATATTTTAATATTTTATGAGAGGATTTTATCTCTTTGTTTTAATTTTGGAAAAAGAAGAGTTTTTGTTTGGGAAAAAGAAAGAAAGTTGCTTTCTTTTGTTTTTCTTTCTTTTTGAAGCTTTTGATTTTATTTATGGGAAATTTTTGGGAAGAGTCCTTCACTTTTGTTTCTATGCATGAATTTGAGAAGAAATACTTTGTGAGGAGAAAGGGACTTTTGGCTTGAATTTGGAGAAGTTTGTTTTTCAAAGATTTTGGATTCAAGAACAAAATTTCATTCAGGTTTTAGATTGCGCTCACCTTAACTTGGGGAGTTAAGGTAATCCTCTAAATAATCTTGCATTTTAATTTTTACAAAGAATTGTATGAATGGTATGTGAATTGGGATTTGTATGATATTTTGGGTTATTTGTCTTTTGTTGATTTTGTGGCTTTTGGGTTGTATGGGAGCGGCTCTCCAAATTGATGAGAATCTCCCAAGTCTTGGGGTTTGAGGGAGGCACAAACCTCTCTTGAGGAATGGTTACTGGTTTTATATGATTCATTGATGAATATGTGATTGGTGTTTTTGTGGAGGTTTTGGATATGTATATTGATAAAATTGGCTATGTTGATGTGTTTTTGTGGAGGTTGTGGAGATGTATATATTGGTAAAATTTGCTATGTTGATATACTTTTTGTGGAGGTTATGGAGATGCATGTTGGAATATTTTTCTATAATTGAGGTGTATAGAGGTTTTGAAGGTGTGTGGAGAAGTGGAGATTGTTGTTATGTTGTTCTAGTGATTGGTGGTGTTGGGGTGTGATTCTTTGCATTGTTGTGGAGGTATGTTTGGAGGTATAAGGGTTGGTGGCAATGGAATTGTGTATTGTGATTTATGGTGATTCTTGATAGTTGTTGTGTCCCCAAGAGGGTTGAATTTCCCCCCCTCCCCCTAATTTGAATCCATGAAGGATTCTTGTTTGTGAGTCTATCCGTGGGAATACTTGTTGATTTTGTTTCTTGTGGGTTTTGTGTATTTGCAAGTTGTGCTAGTTTATGTGAACCTGGTTTATGGAGTTCTCCT
The DNA here is from genome assembly GCA_027924645.1 of Cunninghamia lanceolata. Taxonomy (NCBI): domain Eukaryota; kingdom Viridiplantae; phylum Streptophyta; class Pinopsida; order Cupressales; family Cupressaceae; genus Cunninghamia; species Cunninghamia lanceolata. The sequence goes on along the minus strand of BSBN01000650.1, from coordinate 1,410,403 downwards.
GCTCTGGGGTGGGATGTGCTTATTCAATTCCTATGGTAGGGTGGAGAGTAGGACTTGGCCACCTATTTTGGTCGTATGTATGTGTGCATGTTTCCAAAAGTTGATGCAAGGATTGAAAGTTAGAAGAGTCTTAATGAAATCAGGAAAGTTGAATAACTGTGTTACAAATTGACAACGTACCTTTGAATATGATTCCTATTAGAATCCTTTTTGTGATGTGCCAAGAAGTAGTGGAAGGTCTTGTTGTGGTTGAAGAAAACCCCTTTGTTCAATATATGTATGTGTGTGGTTAAATTTGAAAACCGTTATTTCATTTTGGAAATCTACCAAGTCCTAAAACTATATGTTTGTCTCCTTGTGATTATAAAAATAATCCTTTTGGTATGTATACTTATCATTCTATATATGAAATGAATTTACCTATGTCTAAATCGAATAATGCAAGAAATTAACTGTTGTGTTTTTAAATTATTTACTATGAAAATGGAAACTACTTCTGTGATTGGTAATTTAATGTAAAATTGAAATTTACATCTCTGCTATTTAGTATTGTTGTATATGTATATATGAAGGAATGAAAGTATATATATATATATATATATATTCATTTAAAAATGAAAGTTTATGCGAAACTTTTTTTTTTCTTTCTTCAATGAAAGCTCAGTGATTATAGAGAAAAATTTAAAAAGATATAGATTTCAAACATTTTATTTATGAAATGGATTATTGTTAGTAGTGACTTCCATGTAATGGTATCTATATATAATAAACAGTGTATTGAATTTTTTTAGTAGACCTTTCTTTTATTGTCTTGGCTGTGGGATGGCCATGGGGAACCCCAAGGTCTCCCACAGGCCTTGTGGCCTATGGAAGCCATGAGGTATCCTTGCAGTGGTCCCAAGGGGGCCACAAACCTCCTTAGAGGCTATGGGCTCCCCCTTTGGGTAGTGCCTTGCATATGAATATCTCTTCACAAATTGAAAACCTATGATTTATTCTTAAAACTTTAAATATTACACCCTATAACATGTAATATTCATTGTTGTGTTTTTTTATTACTCTCTATCAGCTATAAACAACATATATATATATATATATATATATATATATATATATATATATATATATATATATATATATATACATATATATATATATGTATATATACATATATATGTATATATACATATATATGTATATGTATATATATACATATATATATATATGTATATATATACATATACATATATATATATACATATACATATATATGTATATATATATATATATGTATGTATGTATATATATATACATACTCTGCATTTTGGTTATAGTTTTTCTCTGTTACAACTATTAAACTTGTAGATTCAAAACAATATATAAATAAATTTATTAGAATGTAAATTAGATCAGTAGCTTGGTCTAATTCATAATTTTTATATTGAAAGAGACACTTAAGAATTGTTAATAGGACAAAATTATAAAAAAAAGAATATTGTTTTAAAATAGAAGTAAAGGAAAGATAGGGGAGACTTATTTATAAGTCTAGAATTAAAAAGGAATTTAAGTTAGAATAGAAAAAAAAAGGCAAGCCTTGTTTTATTATTTTCACAATCAAAATAAAAGCATTTGAAAGGATACTATTATATATAAATAATCAATCTTAGTTTTATCATCATATATTTAGAAAAAGCATTGGTGTAATTGTGTTTTAAAAGAAAGGATTGTTTTAAAGTTTTGATTCAAATTAGAAAGTTATAATTTATAATTTATTATTCTATTGAAAATTGTAAGAAGGAGATTTCTATTGAGTTGTTGATTTGGGGAAAAATGATGTTTTTTCCTAAATAAGTAATTTAATTTATTGCAAAAGGAGAAGTTAATTATAAGTGTAAATATTTAAAAGTATAGTTTTATTGTTATAGTAAGTTATTAAATTAATGGAGTTTTGATTATCAATTGTAACAATGACTTGTAAATGTTCAAACAATTAATTACTGTGAAATTATTTAAACTATTATATTATCCTAAATATTACCTTGTGATCATTAGGAATTGTGACAAAGATCAAACATCAACCTTAACCTTCAAGAATTATTGAGATCAATAAGACTATAGGTAAACTTATCTTTGCAAGTTAACATTTGTGTGTTTAAACTTAAAAGAAATATTCCTACCTTTTAGCCCTCTTGTATGGTGACATACAAGAGGGCTCATCGCAGGCAGGACAACAACACTTACAAAATGAGGCTTCAACCTCTTCTCTAAACCTTTCAATTGATTATGATCGATTAATCACCTCCACAACATCAATTTTGCTAAGACTTTGACATCCTTGACATATTTTGATGACTTAACATCTTTACACTATAATCTCTACTATCATCTCAATCTTTCAACTAAATTTGATGGCTCAAGACATCTCCACAAAAACTAACTTTGTTGTGGGCTATTCATTATAGCTGATAGAGTTACTTTTCTATCTTCTAGATTATGTTACTTTCCTTGCACTAAACATTCATACACACATACACATAACAACCTTTGATCCTTCATATATACCCTATGCAAGCCTTCTAAACATCATCTTTGTTAGCCTTGATGTAATGTGTATCATGAAATGTGTAACGACCTTACTTGTCATCTCCAAGATCATCTGTGGTAATCTAGAAGTTAAAACCCATTATGCGGTTCATACCAAGGAATATACTAGACCCATATTACTTCCTCTAAATCATTTTTGTTGATGCACACTCCCAGACACATGACACAAGCATTCAAATATACCATGTCAGCTCTGCAGGTACTTATCCTTTCAAGTATTAGCTCTAGACCCTATGTAGTACTAGAGAAGTGAGATATCATCAAGCAGTTCATACCGCGAACACTATATAACCTGTAAAAACTTCTCATGCACTCCTCTTTCTAGTTCATGCTTCTTCTTGCTAGCACAAGTAATCAAACTTTGATGTTGATATACTTCACACACCAGTTACATGGTCATAGCTTAGATTATCAAAAAACACACTTGCAGTACTTTATATCCTTTGAAACCTAAATATGTCATTCTTGTATCTTTCAATTACATAATCTCCAAACTACCAAGTCATATGTGCAGATGCAGTGAAATGCAGTAGTTTTGAGTTTCATACCTGATAAACTTACACTGTGATAACCCTATTTCCAATCTACTAACTCTAGATTTCCTTGTGGTAGTCCATATGCTTTGAAACTTGGATCAAACATACCTCATAGCCATATTTGTCTATCCTTCAAACCACAAGGTCATCTTTTCATGTGTAGTAGAATGCAATACAATCTTCTATGCTTCTGTAGTACAATCCCCATCCCTTTGATATTTTGATAACTTAGATAATTTCCTTCATATCCTATGCAATTCTTTTCATCAAGTGATAATATATATAACAATGTAGAAAGCATGACTTAATAATATCAATTCATGACATCAATCAAAACACTTTGACAACCTTCACCTATCCATGAACTTTAGAAGATAAAGTACAACTATGTATAGATGATACTGATCTAGCAACATGGTCACATCTTTCATCATCACAACTTCTCTGATCACCACTCCTTTGACATGAAGGACAACATATGCAACAATTACTCTGTATCTAACCATATGTCCTCCTTGACCAACATTCCTCTTGATTCCAAGGTCTTATACTAATCATAATTTGTGATCAATTTCTCTATATTAGCCTTATAAACATTTCAGACCTTGACCTTGGCATACTCCTACATCTAGAGCTGCTTGGCCACTGATATACATTTGTTATCCAGATATCAAACTTCTCCTTGTATGCCTTTATCTTTGTTGATAAGTCCATGAATTCATTGATGGTCTGCTCTGAAAAGTGCCCAATGGGATCCTTCAAAACTGGCTCAAACCTAGCCTTAAACACTCCAACAAAATCCTATTCTTCGTATGTTTCTTTTTCATCAACCATTATTTTGAGGAGTTCCTTTAAAATTTCCATCTCATTCTTTAGTAGTTCATGTGCTTTGGTGCTGATATCTATGGATTTATGCCTGCACCCTTTCAAAATGGTTGCCTCAAACATCAAGTCCTTTATCCATATGGATATCTGTGGCATTGTCTAGACTGTCATGATGTTTCAGCTCAATAGCACCTTGTCCTGCAACTTATGAATGACCTTCAATTTTCTAATATCTTGGTCATTTTGATCTAGCCTTGTAGCACACATAGTCTTCAAGGCATCAAATTTTCCTTTGATGAATGTCAAGGTGTCTTAGTTTGAAAGTGTGGTTTGGATTACTTCATCCCTATCCTTTAGGAACTTATAGAACCACCCTTCCATGATCTGTGTCTGGTGCTTCTTTGCATCTAGATCACTTGTTTCCTCCTATATCGCCAATGTTAGTTTGGTTGGGACTTCTATGATTTGTACTTCTAGGGTGAGTAACCCCTTAATGAAACTCTTGAACTAGGCAATGCACCCTTTTAGCTCCTACTTCATCAACTTATCCTTATGGATTCTAGCTATTGTAGTGTCCACATTGCCCATGAGATCATCAATTTTTTTCTTTGCAATGGCATGTCCTAGGTCCAAAGTGGTGATCTAGTATTCATCTATAGTGATCTCACCCTTTGCCTTATCTACTGTAGGCACAACCAATTGGGTTGTCCTATGACCTATTGCATCCATTTTAATAGTGGATACTTCCCTTGCCTTTCACCTAAGCTTTATTCCTTCTACAAAAATAAAGACTTGAAATCAAAAGGAATCAAATTAATAGGAGGCTCAATTATCTCCAAGGCTAACCATTCTAGAATGTTAGGTGCAGGTCCTTCTTGACCAAAATGTTCAATGCGAACATCCTTAATCACCAACTCTATTTTCTTGTTTGGACCTTCCCCTATTATGATGTTTCTTCTTGGGAAGTTCTTGCTGCTTTACCTCTTATTATAGAATTTCTTGTTGTGGAGTGTCCTGATGTAGAACCTCCTGTTGAGTAACTTCTTGTTGTGGAGATTTTGTATTGACTTCCATAGGTCATTGCTCATGATTCTCTGCCTCACATTTTGGCTCCTTCACTCATTGATCATGTTGACCTTCATAAAGTGCTGACATATGTTGCACTTCTTCATCTTGACTCTTCTCTACTTCTCTTTCAATTTGTTGGATGTCTCCTTCTTTTGGTGCATTCTAAGGAGCTTCCATTTGATCCTTGGGAAGAGTAGCATCCTCATCAAATTTCTCCATTTCTTCTTGTTGAGATGGACCTACCTCTTCCTATGCCATGGTACCTTATACCTGGGACATCTTGTTGGTCTATTGGCACATTCATAGATCTTGACATCTTAGTATCAAAAATCTTCTCTACCTCTAGACTTTGAATCTTCATTACATCTGGGTCTTCCATCTCTTCTACTTCAACCTCCACTTGTTGATGTTCATTTGGTTACCTTTCTTGATGTGTAAGTAGGGAAGAGATTGGATCATTGGTCATGGCATGGGTGACCTCATCATCAGTCAAGTCCATGACCTAACTCAATGGCAGTTGCAACTCTTTAGCTCTTGCTTGTTCCTTTGCTTTTTCTTTTGTTATATAGGGAAAAGACAATGGATGATGGAATGTGTTTGAGTACACTAGACCAAACCCTCCTTTCACTACAATATTAAATGACAAAACTATTTGGTGTGGAACCTAATTAGTCTCCAAGTGGGAGATTGTTGGTATGTGGTGACTGATCATACAAGTACTGTACACTAGTTATGTATCCTCGTTAGGGTTCAGTTGTTAATTTTTGTTAATTGACAAAAGAAAAATGACATTACAAAACCCTAATTCTAGAAGCTTCCAAAAAGCTTGTTATAGGTAGCTGGGATGTATGGTACAACGATGTATTTACAAGATTGTAATCTATTTTGCACTTGATAATAAAATCATTGGATGGCTGAGTTTCTGTGGATGTAGCCCATATTGGGTGAACCAAGTTAAATTTATGTGTTGATCTCTTTTGTGTTGTTCCTCATTGTTATATTTGGGTTATTTAATCTACATATAATTATTAGTGTTTATTGCTTTGATCTGCCCTAACCCTAACAGCTAGTATCAGAGCGGGTTGTGTTTGTTTATCATCTATAGGAAGGTCTCACGATTGAGTGGGAGTCTCACAGTTAAGTGTGAGCAATGGTGCACGAGGGTAAATTGAAGGTAGATAAATTCAATGGATAGAACTATCAATTATGGAAGATGCAGATGGAGGATTATCTCTATTAGAAGGATTTATGGAGGCCATTGGAAGGAGTAGCCAAGAAATTGGCAGTAATGACTGATGAGGATTGGGAACTTCTAGATAGAAAGGCACTGGGAAACATTCAGCTATGCCTAGAACCATCTGTGGCATTTAATATAACAGAAGCGAAGATAACAAGTGAACTGATGAAAGCTTTGGCCAAATTGTATGAAAAACCCTCAGCCTCTAATAAGTTATTTCTCATGAAGCATTTGTTTAATCTGAAAATGATTGAAGGTGGATCTGTGTCAGATCATTTAAATGTGTTTAATATGATTACCAGTTAGTTAACTTCTATAAAAGTGAAATTTGATGAAGAGGTGAGGGCTCTCTTTGTTTTGTGTTCTTTGCCAAAAAGTTGGAATAGCTTGGTAATGGTTGTAAGTAACTCTATCTCTACTTCAAATACTTTTAAATTTGATGATGTTGTTGGTGTTATCCTTAGTGAGTAAATGCGATAGAAAAGTATAGGTGAGACTTCAACATCTAGTAATGCTTTGACTGTAGAGAACAGGGGAAGAACAAAGGAAAGAGGAAAAATCCCTACAAATCATGGGAAGTCACAAGGGAAGTCGAAGAAAGGCAGATCTAAATCCAGAGGAAGAGTGGATTGTTGGGACTGTGGAAAGCCAGGACACTTGAAGAATGATTGTTCCAGTCTCGAAAGAGAAAACAAGGAGAAAGACAATATGATCATAGTAAGGAAGCTAATGTTACAAGTAACAAATTACAAGATGCTTTAATTTTGTCTTTAGATAATGCTAATGATTCCTGGGTAATAGATTCAGGGGCTTCATTTCATGCCACACCCCATAGGAAATATTTTTTAGATTATGATCAAGGTGATTTTGGACAGGTATATTTGGGTGATGATGAACCCTATCAGATTGTTGGAAAAGGAAAGATAAAAATCAAGTTACAGAATGGAAATGAATGGTTGCTACAGGAGGTAAGGCATGTTCCAAATTTGGAAAGGAATTTAATCTCTGTAGGACAACTAGGTAGTGAAGGCTGTATAGTTACCTTTTTAGACAAAGTCTAGAAGGTCACTAAAGGTGAAAAGGTAGACACATTGTATTTGTGTACTGGTAATACTTATTCTACCTTAGCTACTACAAAAATAGTTGCTACTGAAATAGTTATATCACTTGCTATAGGGACAGAAATATAATTGTGGCCCCATAGACTTGGGCACACGAGTGAGAAAGGGAAGAAGATCCTTCACTCCAGAAAGTTGGTACTAGGTCTGAAGAAGATTGACTTGGAGTTCTGTGAAAATTATATTTATGGAAAATAGACAAGAGTCTGATTTCTCAAAGTTGGGAAAGAGAAGAAGAGTGAGAAATTAGAGCTTGTACATTCAGATGTATGGGGATCAGCTTAGGTATCTTCTCTTGGTGGCTCTTTCTATTATGTTACTTTTATTGATGATGCAACTAGGAAAACATGGGTGTATTTCCTAAAACAAAAATTAGAAGTATTTGAAACTTTTAAAAAGTGGAAAGCTTTAGTTGAGAATGAGACAGGAAAAAATTTGAAGTGTCTTAGATCTAATAATGGAGGAAAGTATTGTAGCAAAGAATTTGAGAATTCTATTCATATAATAGAATCTGTAGGCAGAAAATAGTTCCTAGAACCCCACAAGAAAATGGTGTGTCTGAGATGATGAATAGGACCATTATGGAGTGTGCAAGGAGCATGAGATTGCATGCTAGACTACCCTTACACTTTTGGGCAGATCTTGTACATACCACTATTTATTTAATAAATAGAGGACCTTCAAATCCTTTGGATGGTGGCATTCCAGAGGAGGCATGGACAAGCAAAAAGATAAACTATTCATTTCTAAAAACTGTTGGTTGTGATTCTTTTGTCCATGTTGATATTGAAAATAGAACCAAGCTTGAGGCTAAGGCTAAGATGAATTTGGTTATCAGTTATGGGATTATGAAAATCATAAAATCATTAGGAGCATAGATGTTATATTCAATGAGAAGATCATGTATATGGATCAACTGCAAGAAAAGAAGCATGAACAAGCCAAAAAGGAATATGTGGTGCTAGATGAGATTCTAGAAAATAAAATTCCAGTGGTACCTAATGCTCAGCAACAACAAGTTATCCCACAGACTCCTGTAAGTGTTAGACGATCTACAAGGATAACTAGACCTCCAGAAAGATTTTCTCCATTATTATATTCTATATTATTAACTGATTCTGGTGAACCTAAAAGTTATGAAGAAGCAATGTAGGTAGATACCAAAAAGTAGTGGGAGCAAGGCATGAAAGAGGAAATGGATTCCTTACTACAGAATTAGTCTTGGGACTTAGTCAAATTACCTGCAGGAAAGCGTTGCCAAATAAATGGGTTTACAAGTTGAAGGAAGAAGATGGAGGCAAGAAAAGATATAAGGCCAGACTCGTGGTAAAAGGTTTTGCACAGAAAAAAGGCATAGATTTTGATGAAATATTTTCTCCAGTTGTAAAGATGACTTCTATTAGAACTGTTCTAAGTCTTGTGGCTATGGAAGACTTGCATCTTGGACAACTAGATGTGAAAACAACATTTCTCCATGGGGATTTGGAAGATGAAATATACATGCAGCAACCACAGGGATATGAGGTCAAGGGTAAGGAGGAATTTGTGTGCAGGTTAAAGAAGAGTTTGTATAGCCTAAAGCAAGCACCTCGGCAATGGTATTTGAAATTTGATAGTTTTATGGATGAACAAGGTTACAAAAGATGTCATTCTAATTATTGTGTTTATTTTAAGAAACTAGGTAATGGCAGCTATATTATCCTATTGCTTTATGTTGATGACATGCTTGTTGCCAGGTCTAACATGCAGCATATTAATGAACTTAAGTAGAAATTAGCAAATTCATTTGCTATGAAGGATTTGGGTGCAATTAAACAAATCCTTGGTATGAGAATCACACGGGATAGGACAAATAGAAAATTATTTTTGTCTCAAAGTGAGTATGTATAGAAGGTGTTGAAAAAGTTTAACATGCAGAATGCAAAAGTAGTTAGTACACCTTTGCCTAGTCATTTTAAGTTGACTAAGGAGATGTGTCCAAAGACACAAGAGGAGGAAGACAAAATGTCCAAGATACCATATGCATCAGTAGTTGGTAGATTGATGTATAGCACAAGGCCAGCTATTGCACATGCAGTGGGAGTTGTGAGCAAGTATATGAGCAATCCAGGAATGGAACATTGGAATGCCGTAAAATGGATTCTCTGATATTTGAGAGGTACTACTTTAAACAAACTATGTTTTGGATGAACAAATTCTTCTCTAAAAGGATATGTTGACTCTGATCTGGTAGGTGATATTGATAGTAGGATTACTAAAAGGTTTGTTTTTACTATAGGAGGTACTACAGTCAATTGGATTTCAAGATTGCAAAAGGTTGTTGTACTTTCAACCACTAAAGCTAAGTATGTTGCTACTATAGAAGCTAGCAAGGAGATGATTTGGTTACAACATTTTCTAGAGAAATTGGGGCAATGACAAGAAGATAGCCCTTTGTACACTGATAGCCAGAGTGTCATTCATCTTGCTAAGAATTTATCTTTACATTCAAAAACTAAGCACATATAGCTCAGATACCACTTCATCCGGTCAGTTTTGGAGGATGGGCAGTTGAAGCTAGAGAAAATTCACACAAGTCAGAATCCTGTAGATATGTTCACAAAGGTAGTTACATAGGAGAAACTAATTTCCTCATCAGTTTCCATTGGTCTTCATGACTGATAATGGTGGACATAAGAAACTAACCAGGCCTGTAATCCAGTGGGAGCTGCAAGTGCAGCGGTGTCATCCAAGATCAGTCTCCAAGTGGGAGATTGTTGGTATGTGGTGACTGATCATGCAAGTACTATACACTAGTTATGTATCCTCACTAGGGTTCAGGGCCAGGCCAAGCCCTAAGTGAGGATTCAGGGGCGCAGCCCCTAAAAATTTTTTTCCCTTCTTTTTGCACGATCAGAGTCAATTGTTAATTTTTGTTAACTAACAAAAGAAAAATGACATTACAAAACCCTAATTCTAGAAGCTTCCAATAAGCTTGTTATAAGCGGCTGGGATGTATGGTACAATGATGTATTCGCAAGATTGTAATCTATTTTGTATAGGAAATATCTTGTTATAAGCGGCTAGGATGTATGGTATAGTGATGTATTCACAAGATTGTAATCTATTTTGTACTGAATAATAAAATCATTGGATGGCTGAGTTTCTGTGGATGTAGTCCATATTGGGTGAACCACATTAAATTTTTGTGTTGATCTCTTTTGTGTTATTCCTCATTGTTATATTTGGGTTATTTAATCTACATATAATTGTTAGTGTTTATTGCTTTGATCTACCCTAACCCTAACAAAAATTGAGCCAAGCCACTACAAGATGGAAGAGGGTTTAACTATAGATTTTGTGCTCTTGTTTGCAAAGGAAAGATGTGATTCAATCAAGCCTATTATCAAACCCTAGGCTAATCAATGTTTTAAACCCTAGATCTATGATAATCAACTTATAACCATGAAATAGAAATAAAAGATCAAGATCTGAGAGTGCCAAGATGATTAGTGGGATGTCTAAACCTATCCTTTAGAAGCTAAAATGTCAGAGGACATGGGGTTAGCACCTGAGTCTAGAAAGTCACAGAAGATGCTCTAATGCTAAATTTCAAGTTTATTTAGCCTACTAGACACTAGGGCTCGTGCCCTAGTCTACTACAGTGGATTTTCCAAACTCTATTTTTAGATCTAGAATCTGTAACCTTCAAACAACTTCCATATACCTTCACTTCTGCAACTCCCACACCTATAAATTGCACACATGAAGAAAGGGGTTTGGGGGTTGTGGTGTTTATGGATTTGCCTTAGTCAAATCCTCGGTTAGCATTCAAGCTTTCCCAACACTAGTGTTAATGATAGAGCATGCCCTAGCAGGGTAGAGGCTAAAGCTAATCCAAATGATGATGAAATGATTCAAACACAATGATGTCACCTTGGTGGTGAAGTCCTTAGGAGGAGGATGATTCTTCAACTCATAAGGATGTTGATGATGAATCCAAATCTGTAACAAACACAATGAATGCCTTTAATTCTTCTTTGCTCAATATCACAACCTTGCTATCATCAAGATTTATATCATCAACCTAGTTACAAGTGAATTCAAACACTTGTTTATATATGCTATCCCATTAAACTTTTGTAAATTACTTGAAAGAGTTGACAAGGGAGGAACCATTTAAGAGTCTTAGGCCAACATAGATTTGATTTTATCCCAACCAATCAGGGTGGACTTGGGCATGGGTGCCCAAGTCCCAAGGGGCCTTTTTGATCAAGACTTAAATATAAAATGGGCTCCTAGTCCCCATTCATCATGGGTTTTGGGGGATTTTTCATTAGGATGAATAGTTTTCTCATAAAGTGTAAACACAAGGACCTAGGAGCTAAACTAGGAGGTAAAAAGGTATGTGTCCACTTTTTACTCCATAAAAACTTCTTTAGCTAGCTCTTTTTTAATATGGATAATCTATTTGGCTATTTGGCCTCTTTGAAGCTCCATCACCTGACCTCTAGTATGGACATGATACACTGTCACCTATTGTGCTAAATGCACTTGGATTACAGCTTGTGGTGATGGCATTTCTGTATGAGGCTAACCAAATGTAAACATAAGTTCCATCTACGTTGGTCATAATGCCTCAACATGTGTATCAAATGATTTGGTGATGGTATCCCTCATGGCCCTATTGGTTGCATCGTTCTCTTTTTTAGAGGGATTTCAACCCCTTCCATTATGTCCTTAGCAGGCCACTCTTCTAGCATTGCAACTCTAATGGGAATGGCACACATTAGATACTCCCTTGGAGGTGATGGTTTGGTAGCCACACTAATGTCTTTTATAGTTAGTGCCTCATGAGATGCTGATGTTCCTTCTTATGCGAATTTGGCTTCCATGACTCACCTCTTGACAACAAGGAATTCATCATAGTTCACATCTCCTTAGTCTTTCCTTTTCCTTTTCTTGTTGTAGGTCAAGCTTACCCTCTTTACTTTGAGCTCATTTATCTTTTCCTCAACCCACCTTTGGGTGATGGTCATGACATTCTTGGTGATGACATCAATTAATGTCTCATAGTCTAGGAGAGGTAGTGTCTCCTTGTATACTTGTTTGCCATCATAGTCCAAGTTGAGAATTTAACCATCATCAAAATTCACCTATGGAGGCACCTCAAGGCACCCCAAGGTCTGAATTTGGTTCAAGGTCAACCTTTGGTATCCCCTCTTCCTGATGTCTTCCTCATCATTATGATCTACCTAGTAATTCTCTAGAGGAGGAAAATGATGCAACTTATTAATGACATACTTCTCCATCCTGTTATAGGGATCAAAGTGTGTAGGAGGGGAAAAGGTTGTAGGTTGAGCATTTGTAGCTCTACCTCTGATAAGTTGAAGCCTTTTAACTCTATGCACTTGTACCAACCTATATCCAATGGAAATTTAATAGTCCCATGATCATGCTTCTGAATATATGCCTCATAAGATGGGATTATCTACCTAGTTATTTTCAGGAGTAAAACCTTGTTAGCTAGATACCTGGGTAGCATCAAGGGATGACCTTCAAACCCTTCCATTCTTATGTATGTAAATGTTGGGAACTAGATAAACCAAGACCCAGGTGCAGTGATGACCCCTTGGGCATCCCTTGAAATACTTTTGTCTCAGTCTCCTTCCATTAACTAGATCAACCACATCAGGAAGTAGTCATTGACTCTCATGTAGTACGCTACTGATTGCTTCTTCTCTAGTTGTGGGTAATATTCCCATACCAACTATTCTCCTTGCGTGTTTCCCAACTTGGCGACTATGTCCAATCCATCAAATTGGGATTGGTATCCACAAGAGTATACTACATAAGAGGTCATGAAGAACGTCCTCTTCTTCTTCTTCTTCCAGCCAACCATCCCATCATATAGGGAGTTGTTGATCAGTTGTGTCCAATGAACTAAAACACCTACATCCTTCTCAAAGTAGATGAGGTTGAACATCCATAAATCTAAGGACCCTGAGTCCTCCTTCGCAACCATTCGGTTCAAAAGGGTGATCATATACTAGACTTCTAAATTGAATTCAAATTTGTATAGATTTTGTGGCATCTTGGAGAATATCTTTGGCCTAGTTTCTAGATCCATCCGTGAAGTGTGCATGAGCTTGTGACATCCCACAACATTGGAGTTTTACTCCACTGATAGGACATTCAAATATATTTCAAAAACATTTTGACTCTGTGGAAGTTTGAAAGTTTGTGCAATTCCTTTGGCTGAGAAATCTGCATAAACCCTACCTTGGTGCTCCACCTTTTGGCTCATAGGATTATATTTTTGTGTGCATGTGATCACTAGTTCTAGGGCATCCATGGCATACATGAATCCTATTGCATTATACATTCTTCTAGTAACAATGTTCTTGAGTGTTGGCTCATCTTCGTGGGCTTGGATCCTTTCCCTAAAGACTTCTAAATCCACTTTCCTGTATTGGATATCTGATGCATGGCCATATTTAGTCTATACCCCACTAGGAGTGGGACCCATGGGTGTTTTAAACTCATCATCACATTATTTTTGTCTTTTTTGTCATTTTGTTTTGCATGGTGTAAACACCTGTAATTAGTTCCTACATTGGAAATTATTTCATGCAAAATGTTCCTAACCTTGCAAACTAATGTGAAATCATTTATAGCAAGATGAATCCATGAATTTACCTTAGGTAAAAATAAAAATTAACCTTCAGTAAAGAAAATTTATTTTAACCACTAGCAGAGAAGGATTTTTTTGTGTAAGTACCTGATAAACAACATATCACCTTGTTTACATTGTATGGAAGATGTCTGTTGCTATTGTGCATTATATTCACTCAATTGTTCAATTCATTTTAATTTCTATAAATTTGCCTTCAAGGATGATTCTCTACAAATTTTCTCTTTATATTTCTTAAAATGCTTTGTGATTTAGCAAATGTGTTGAAAATTGCTTTTAACCTTCATGAAATTTGCTAAGTGTATAAATGCATTGAATATTCAATAGAGTTGGTGAGCAATTACTATTCAAGGGTAGGGAAAGTGACAATTGGGAAAAATTTTAGCATTTTAAATTTAAATTCTAATGGCAAAAAGAAACTTGTGGTATGTGAATTTAATGCTAAGGATTGGATGGACATTTGGATCCCTAATATCCTATTTGAAATGTCCAGTGTGAATGTCTAGTTGAAATGTCTATTTTGACTTTGACCAAAGTCAAGTGGAAATCATAGTGGCAACTCTATCAGGCAATGTTATTACCATCATAGTCAACCTTCATTGACCATAGCAATGGATGAATGTGTAGATTGTTTGTCATTGATGTCAAAGCGTCAAGGATGTTTATCATTGATGTCAAGGTTGATGACAAGGATGTTTGAGTTCTATGATGCTTGATAAGGTGATATAGTGATTCAAGGTAGGTGATGGTCATGAGGTGCATGATGTTGTGAATATGGTTTTCATGATAAGGTCTCTCATGCTTGTTGGTCATGATGTTGATAAGGTGATATAGTGGTTGTGTCATCCATATATGTTGCTATGTGTCGTACATGAGATCAGGAGCTTTCATATGGTTTGGTATAGTAGGATGGACACTCATACTCTTGGCAGGATGTCTTCATGCTTGTCTGAGGATGGATACTCACGTTCTTGGTATACTATGGTGTTCATGATATATGTTCTCAGACCTATGAGAATGTTCTTTATGTTGTTCAAGATAAGATCATCAAGCTTACTCAATGAGACAAAAGGACCTCAGGTGGAGGATGCCTTTCATGTCATGATCATGTTTCATGTCTATATGTCATGCTTCATGTATTAGGTTCATGATATGGTGATAGTTGATAGAGTTGGTTGACAGAGTTGGCACAGTGTTTGGCATAGGCTTAGTTGATGCTCACATCACAAGTCTTGATTAAAGTTTATCATTAAGGAAGTATATCTAGATCAGAAGGATATCTCCATTTAAGTTATGACATTCTTGACTAGTTGTCATTGATTCAAAGGATCATGGTATGTTTATGGATCATGCTTCATTTCCATCCTAGTTGAAGTTGACTGTTGATTATCTCCTGATACTTGATTGGGTTGTCTTTGGTATTAATAATGGACTATCTTTATGACTGTCACCCATTGAAGCTGAGAAGATAAGGTGATCAAAGTATATTAATAAAAGGTGTAATGAGATGTCCAAGGATTGACAAAGAACACATAGTTGTTTCATCTAAAGTGTTTAGTGATCCTTCATTTGGTTTTATCATTATAATATTCTCTACCACTAAGCTTCTCAAGTCTGTGTTAACTCTAGGTTTTTGTTTTTCATATCCTATGACTAAAAGTCTTAAGCCCTAGCACCTTCTTTAAATAAAAACCCTAAGAAATCCTAAGAGATTTCATGCCATTTAATCCTTAACCTACTCGTCACATTAAAGTGCACTTTTTCTTATATTTGAGAGTTGACCTCTTATAATAGGTAACCCTCACTTAAGTTAACTTGTCCAATGGTTTTAAGTCATTCCTTTCACTGGCCCTTCTCTTGTGAAGCTGACTTCCTCGGTCACCTCTTACTTGATCGGGTGGTAAAAATCAAATCAAAGGCCGTTATCAAAAGTTTGATGGGTGCAAAATGAAGGATCGATGGTGGTAATTCAACATTAGTTCAAACTCTAATGCCTCTCTCCTGAGGTAAAACTTTTGATGGCCTCTAGAACATCACTATTGTGTGATAGTTTGGAAAGATCCTTTTATATTAAAAGGAGAGTTGTTTGTTTTTTCTAAAATAAGGAGAGGTATTTTTAGTGACTTTTTAAATGTCTGTTATGAGAAGACAAAGATGTTTATTTTTTCTCTATTAGGACAGATTGTTTAAAATATTTATTGAAGATTCTTATTGCAGGTGAATGGATTTTTGAAGATGAAAATGCAGAGCAACATTTAATAAAAGAGATGGTTTTATTTTTTTTAAATAAGGAATATGAAGAGAAAAATAAAATGAAAGGTCATTTCATTTTAATTTTATTACAGGTGCATTCTGATTAATGATTATTGTAGGAATGATATATGAAGTAGAAGATATGTTTTGGCAGAAGATAATGTTATGAGATGTGTGGTTTTTCAAGAGAAAAATAAAAGAGGAAGAGAGAATGTTTTATCTGAGAATTGAGAAGTATATGAGATGATATTGCAGGTAATTCAAGTAAATTGAGAAGGCATTATGGAGCACATATGCAAAGCAATTTGATTTCTAGACTAAGAAAGAATGATATGTGGTCATGAGCATTGTATTGAAATAGAGAAATCCTCTAAATTTTTTTATTACTCTGAATTTGTATATTTTGGCAGTAAGGCATATTGTAGTCAGTGAGGCTTGCATGGTCAGTGAGACCTATTTGTTGCCAGTGAGGCATTCATCAGCTAGTGAGGCTCTGTAATTGGTGATTTTCATGATTAAGCCAATGAGGTAGTTTAGAGTGGTTTTTCATCCCTATGAGGGTTTTCCACTCATTAAAACATGTGTCATGTCTTCTCCTTATGGTTGATTATATTGTATCTATTTGGTCATCCTTATTTAAATTTTTGTATTCTAGTTTGCATATCTTGATGACTATGTTTCAAATTTCCTTTGCACAAGATCTTTGAGTTAAGTTTTGAAATGTTAAACCTCATAGACCACTGATTCAATCCCCTCTCAGTGGTCCTATACTCCAACAAGTGGTATCAAAACATAGGTTCCCTACAGAAGTCTAACCATCTTGGGTAGGTCCTGATAGTGGAGTACCATGGGAAAATGTAGAAGAAATAAGGGCAGGAGAAATAACAAGTCACATACTTGTCAAAAGGTATCATCTATACCAAACTCAAATGTTGATCTATATGTCTCACAAGTTAAGTTAGGTATTAAATTAGAGGAAGAGTTTTCTAGAGTTCCTTTCTTTGATGGTTTAGATTTCCTTATTTGGTTTATTAGAATGCAAGTCTATCTATCTTCTTTAGGGTATGGTGTGTGGATGTCAGTTGAGAATGGGTATTTTATTTCCTCTCAATCACCCAATACTACAAATAACAAATAGGCTTATGAATGAAATCATACAACAAAGAAGGTCATTCTGCCTAGATTATCTAATGAAGTTTCTTGTAAAGTCATACATTGTGAAACAAATCAAGATGTGTGGATGGAGTTGATTAGAATCTATCAAGGTGATGCACTTGAAGGATAGGACAACTTGGTGTTTGAGGAAACTGACAATGAAAGGAGACATTCACATGAAGGAGATGAGATCCAATCTGATTTAGAAGAAGGAGATTACATTATGAGTGATGATGAAAAGGATTGTGAGATTGATATAGAAGGAGAACTCTAGTGCAAATAGGTGCCTAAGTGGTGTTGTCATTGATGTCAACATATCCTTGTTGCCATTGATGTCAATTGTATTCTATTTTATTACCTGGTTAGAAGATTGAAATGTTGAAGATATTGAGAAAATTAATGAAGATATAAGTATGCAGACCATATGGCTATGTAGAGGATTGTTTGAATTAGCTCCAGTTAATATTTGAGAGGTCTGCATAAGGATTTGAAGAAGTTATGGCCATATGAGTAGAACTAGGTTTTACATTTTTTAGAAGAGATAGAGTAAGGAAATTGGTACAGATTGCTCTGCAAATAAAACACTATGATATGCAGATCTAGAGGCATGTTTGGGAAGTTAGTGTGTATCCTCAACTGAAGTGGTTGATGGTTTGGAAGTCCGCAAGCAATCGTTCTAGTGTGACAGTCATGACAAACAGTGTTCTTCAGGTACAGGATGAAGATGCAAGTGATTCAGAGGATTTCGAGTAGTACGGATGTTATTGTTGAATTCAATGTGCTTGTGGAAGTCTCTGGATCATGTGCCTATTGTATTTTAGGTCTGCATTAAAGATTGAGCTGGTTGTTGAAGATTTCTTCCTTGGTGTTGTTGTTCTTCCCAGTCTTGGCCGACCGGTTGATTCAAGCATGTTGTGGATGATCTAAGATCAATTCTATGGAGCATGGTGTGTTAATCAAGGAAGATTTGAGTCCCATTTATGTTTGGCCAACAACTTAGTGATTTGCATTAAGTCAAATGCTTGTAGTACCAACCTTGATGCTTGTTCCAAGGTTGATAAAGTATATAAAGGCACGTAGTTGAGTTGTGGAAAATGATCCATGTGTGAAAATGATAAAATCCTAAGAAGGGTTTAGAGGTAGAGCAGAGAAGATGGGGAGTAGAAGAACAAGAGCAGTAAAAGATGAAGAAATAGTGAAGAAGTATTTGGGGAAGTGTAATATCCCTTGCTATTTCAAACCTTATATTGCTGATTTGAACCTCAAGGAATATCGTCAAACACTTTGTATGCAAAGTATTTCTTGTTGTTTCTGAGTTTCAGTTTGCTTTGCTTGATGAAATTGGAAGATAAGATGATGCAAAAGCCTTGAAATAAATGCTAAATGACTAAACTACAAGTATAGCATGAAATGCAAGTGTCTTAGCATTTTCAAAATGCAATAGATGACTAATGCAAATGTAAATCAACTCCTACAGCCAATTGACATTTTGTCAAACACTTGGCATGCAAACTACTATGCTGATTATGTATGCTATAAGATGGACATTTCATCAAACATATGGTATGCAACATATATCTCCTTAATTGAGTGCAATCTAAAGTACAA
This sequence comes from Cunninghamia lanceolata, assembly GCA_027924645.1. NCBI lineage: Eukaryota > Viridiplantae > Streptophyta > Pinopsida > Cupressales > Cupressaceae > Cunninghamia > Cunninghamia lanceolata. The sequence continues at coordinate 1,391,326 of BSBN01000650.1, read as the reverse complement.
TGATGCTATGTATTTGCCAAGACTCTTGGCTTACAATGATATATACAACAATACCAAATTTGATATAAAATGACCATCTACAGTAGCACCTTATGCAAATTGATATGACAATGCAAAATACATCAAAGAACCTGATTATGAAGTCCGGAATGATCAATAGATGCAATGATATCTCTGATTTTTATTCAATTTTATTGAGCCTCCTTGCATGAAATTGCACCTCCTAGAAGTAGCCACCCTTGCCCTTGCCTAACAATCTTAACTAGAAATAAATGCAACAATAAAACTCCACTTTATAGTACTTGAAATGATTGGTAGGATCAAAGGATCAAAATGCAACAATGCCCAGAACCATAGGATGCTTCACTGATGAGATATGAACAAAAATGTCTTGCCAATGGCACCCTTGTTGTAGTATATCAGTCCTCAAAATGAATTAATTGCAGCCTTAAAACACCTCCAAACTGGTATAGAAATGATTGTCTTCACAAGAAGAATTGATCCCTCAAATACCCAGAATAAAAAAGTGTCTAGATAGGCCTCCAACAATGAAAATCTAAAAACTCTATGGCTGGTTACTGTAGCGTGACACTATTCATGACACTATTCATGTCACCAACAATTTCAAATCTGCAAATGATTAACCTTTGGAACCCTTGTGAAACTTAATGTCTTCTCCAATTTAAGCACAGATTGGACTCCTGGATGAAGCCCACAATGAAGCAATAATTCAGCTGATATTTCACAACCTCAAAATTGCATAACCAATGAGATTTTTCGTTCTCAATGGCTCAATGGCAGAAACCCTTGCTGGCTCCTTCACCAAACAATCACATCAAATCAAATATCAATTCCTGGATGCCTGGAAGCTTGCCTTGCCCCTTCTTTTATACTTTTTCAATCCCACTTCAAGAAGCTTCTAGAAAAATAATATTATTTTATTTTAGTGACTTTATGTAATAATATTTATTTAAGTCACTTTATTAAATTAATTAAATATAAGGTCACTTTATAATATTTATTTACTTAATAACCTTACAAATAATTAATTTAATTATTATCTCCCATATTTTTCCCATCCAACTAAATCCAGGAAAGCAACCATCGACCAGGTGAATACCTCAAGAAGACCCCCTAACCATGTACATTAGCCTATGAGAGTCAAGAATAGGCTAAACCATCTGCAAACAACATCAGCTAAAAAGGGGACATTACAAGAAGAGTAGAAGTTTTTGTGAACTTTCAATGAGACTAAACTAGGCATGATGAAGATGCTTTTTCTCAGTTAAATCCTTCTGTATTAAACATAAATTCTTGTAGGCAATGACCCTCTTTGAGCAATGAGCTCTGGGCAGTGTTCCTGAAGGCAAGTGCCTTCCCATTTCTTTCAAGTACTTTTAATAGGATACAAATCTTGTGGGTTAACCCCCACCGTGGTTTTCCCTTAATCAAGTTTCCACTTTAAAATTCTTTGTGTTAAGTGTGTTCATTTTGTTTCTGTTCATGTGTTGTAGATTCATACTTTAATGTTTATATCATTAATCTATTTTTAAGATGTGAAAGAAGACTAAAATTAGAAAAGATTAAAAGTTGTGGGACAACTGATTCAGCCCCCCATCTTAGTTGTCCAGCCTAATTCGAACAATTGGTATCAGAGCCGGTTCCTCTAAAAGAAGCTTGACCGCTTGAGGAGATCCAAGATGTCGACTTACAAGAAGGAAAGTTTGAGATTTGATGGAACAAATTACTCCCTTTGGAAGGTACACATGCAATGTCATTTGTAATCTATATGTGATGTATTTTAGCTCATAACTAAGGATGAGTATAAGATTTCAAAGAAAGGCCCTTCAACTCTAGATGAACTCAAGGATGTTGAACATAACATTCAAGCCAAAGAAGGATTATTGAGTGCCCTGACTGATACAAAGATGACAAATGTCCTAGAATTGAAAACTACTCATGAAATCTAGAATAAGTTAGAAACTCTATATGAATGTGATAAACATGTCAAATGTGCCATGCTACAGAGCCTGAAGGGTAAATACAAAAGGTTGATGATGAGTGAAGATGAAAACATTACTTCCTACATGTAGAAGGTAAATGAACTTGTGACTAGTATCAAGAGTGTTGGTGGAGTATTAGATGAATCAAAGATTGTTGCCAAAGTGCTCAGATCCTTACCTCTAGTATACAAGCATAAAGTTGCTGCCATCAAAGAGATCAAGACTATGACAATTGTTACAAGGGATCAAATAGTTGGTAAGCTTTCAGCATTTGAAATGAGTGAGTTTGGTTATTCTCTTCCTAAGTTTGAATTTGCATTTAAAGCCAGTATTCATGGAAAACAAAGATATGATCCAGGTGAAAGCTCTTCAAGAAGATCAAACAGATTTGAAAAGACAAGGATGGATCTTGAAGATGGTGAAACTGAGTTCGATGAACTTGAAGTCCTTTTTTTCCAAAAGATTGCCAAGAGAATCTAGTAAGTATGAAGGAACGTTGCCATTCAAATGTCTTTCTTGTAATAAGATTCATCATTTTTCCTCAAGGTGTCCGAAGAGGGGCTCAAAGCCAAACCCTAATAGACCTAGAGTTCAGAAGAAATGCTACTATGTCCAAGAAGCTAGAGAAGAAGGAGTCACAAATGATGAATCTGATCATGGAGGTTCCACTGAAAGTGATTGGGTGTTCATTGCTATCAAAGAAGAAGATCCAATGCCTACTGAATTTGCTAGCTGTGCAAATGTCAAAAGTGCCTTGGCTTCTCAAGTTGTAGAAAAAGATGAATGGGTGATTGACAATGGATATTCTCATCATATGACTCGTGATAAAAGTAAGTTTGTAATATTTGAAAAATATGAACGTGGAATTGTGAAATTTGGAGACAACTCAGTTGGTAGAATCCATGGCAGAGGATCCATCTCTTTTGATGGTAAGAATAACACTAATGATGTTCTGTATGTGGAAGGATTGAAGCATAATCTTCTTAGTGTTGGATAATTGGTTGACAAGGGTTATTGTCTCCAATTCAAGGATGGAAAATGCAGAATCTTGGAAAGCTCTAGAACTAAAATTGCATCTAGTACTTAGACTAGAGGTAACATCTTTCATTTAAGTAGTTCTAGCAATTTTTTTTTTATTGCTCATATTAATCAGAGTTGGTTATGGCATAGGAGAATGTCAATTGGGTAAAAAGAACAAAACTTCATTCAAGAGTAAAGAACAATTTTCAAGTGGAACTTGTGCATACTGATCTATGTGGTCTTTCTAGAATTAGGAGTGTGCAAGGAGACAAATATTTTATGTTGATTGATGATTACTCTTGAATGATGTGGGTAACCTTCTTGAAAGAAAAATCAAAAGCTCTTGACAAGTTAAGGTGTTCAAGGTTATGGTGGAAAATGAGATTGGTGAGAAAATAAAATGTCTGAGATCTGACAGAGGTGGAGAGTTTACCTCTAGTGAGTTTGATACATTCTGTGAAAAGCATGGAATAAAAAGACAGTTATCTGCTCCTAGGACTCCTTAGCAGAATGGAGTTGTGGAAAGAAAGAACTAGACCATTCAAGAAGCTGCTAGGACCATGATGATGGAAGCAAATGTCCCACAAGTCTATTGGAGAGAAGCTATGAGTACTGTTGTCTACACTCTTAACTGAGTGCAGATCAAAGGCAATTCGGGTAAGACACCTTATGAACTATGGTTTGGTCATCCTCCTATTGTGAAATATTTCAGAGTTTTTGGTAGTAAATGCTATATTAAAAGAGATGAGAATCTAGGCAAGTTTGATGCAAAAAGTGATGAAGGAATATTTCTGAGTTACTCTACTCAAAGCAAGGCATACCAATGCCTTAACAAGAGATTGAAAAAGATTGTTGAAAGTGCTAATGTCAGAGTTGATGAGAGTAAAGAAATATATTTCAAGACTTGCAGATATGATTCAGATGAACAAGATGAAAGTCAAAATCAAGGAAAGCAAGTTCAACCTCAAACTCAAATCCAGATTGATCTGGAATATCCAGTAACTCAAGAAGTTAGTATAGATGTTGAGGAACAAGATCAAGAATTAGAAGTTCAGGCAATTCCCAAAACGTTGAGGTATGTAAGCTTGAATCATTGAGATGATCAGATCATAGGAGATAGAAATAAAGGTGTTCAAACTAGAAGAAGAATTGTTGAAGATCAAGAGGAGATTTGTTTGATTTCAAAGATTGAACCAAAATTAGTAAGTGAAGCTTGCAATGATGAAAATTGGATAAAAGTAATGGAAGAAGAGTTAATACAAATTGAAAAAAATCACACTTGGGATCTTGTTCCTGGACCTAAAGAAAAAAATGTGATTGGAACTAAATGGGTCTTCTGGAATAAAGTAAATGAGGATGGTAAATTTGGGAGAAACAAACCAAGGTTGGTGTGCAAAGGATACTCTCAAGTGGAAGGAATTGATTTTGAAGAAACTTTTTCTCTAGTGGCAAGAATAGAAGTAGTCAAATTATTTCTAGCATTTGCTACTTATAAAGATTTCAAGGTTTACCAGATGGATTTCAAATCAACATTCCTAAATTGAGAATTGGATGAAGAAGTCTACATTGAGCAACCGGAAGGATTTCAGTTGTCTGGTCAAGGAGATATGGCTTGCAGATTGAGAAAAGCATTGTATGGACTCAAAAAAGCCCTAAGAGCCTAGTATGCAAGACTAGATAAATATCTACTAAAATTATGTTTTAGCAAAGGTACATCAGACAATAATCTTTATATCAAAATTGATCATGAACAGATCTTGATTGTTGAAGTATTTGTTGATGATATCATTTTTGGTGGAAATGAGAGTATGTGCAAAACATTTTTTGATCAGATGCAAAGTGAATTTGAGATGTCAATGTTTGAAGAAATGAATTTCTTCTTAGGTCTTCAAATCATTTAATCAGATAAAGGTATCTTCATATCTCAGTCTAAGTATGTGAGAGAATTATTGAAAAAGTTTGGAATGGAATATTCAAAACTAGTAAGTACACCTATGGTAACCGGATGCAAGTTGAGTAAACATGATGACTCCCCTAAGGAAAATTAGAAAAGGTATAGATCAATGATTGGAGGACTACTCTATCTGACTCAGACCAGACTTGATATCATGAATGCAATTGGACTTGTTCCTAGATTTCAAGCTGATCCTAGAGAATCCCATGTTGTAGTAGTCAAAATAAATTTTAGATATCTCAAAGGGACACTTGATTATGGCTTATGGTATCTAAAGGATAATGACTTCACTCTTCATGCATACATAGATGTTAATTAGGCAGGAGATGTGGATGATAGGAAAAGTACTAGTGGTGGTGCATTCTTCTTTGGAAGGAGATTGGTTTATTGGATGAACAAAAAGCAAGAGGTAATATCTCTTTCTACTTCAGAGGCAAAGTATATAGCAGTAGAAAAAAATTGTACTCAAGTTCTATGGATGAAACAAATATTGAAGGACATCAGAATTGTGTTTGAGGAACCTGTTACAATCTTCTGTGATAATTCAAGTACAAAATACATCTCAAAGAATCCGGTGTTGCATTCAAAGATAAAGCACATATCAATCAAGTTTCACTTCTTGAGAGAGAAGGTTAATGAGAATGAGGTCAGATTGGAGTTTGTTTACTCAAAGGATCAGATTGCAAATATCTTCACTAAGCCTCTACCCAAGGATACTTTTGAGTATCTTAGAGAGAAGTTAGGGGTTATTACCCCTCTTGATAAGAACTAGGGTGCACTAGGGTCCATCAGTCCAGTGGAATTAACAATCATATCTTGTGATCCAGATTGAGGTTAAGGAGATACTACTCAGGGGGAGTAGTTAGTATGCAAATTTTGGAACAAAAAGGGGGGGAAAATATTGCAAATATGTGCCCTTTGCCATTAATGTCAAAGGGGGAGAGAAGTCATGTGAAAAACTAGTTGCCGATGAAAGGGGGAGCTGTAAAGAAAAATGGTTACAGGTGTGATTAGAGAAAGGGGGAGAAGTTCTTGTCTTGATGGTTGAATTAGTTTTTTAGATCATATGTTACCATCAATGACAAAGGGAGATATTATTGCAAATAGGTGCCTAAGTGATGTTGTCATTGATGTCAACATATCCTTGTTACTATTGATGTCAACTATATCCTATTTTATTGCTTGGTTGGAAGACTGAAATGTTGAAGATATTGAGAAAATTAATGAAGATATAAGTGTGTGGACCATATGGCTATGTAGAGGATTGTCTAAAGTAGCTCTAGTTAAGATTTGAGAGGTTTGTATAAAGATTTGAAGAAGTTATGGCCATCTGAGTGGAACTAAGTTTTGTAGTTTTTAGAAGAGATAGAGTAGGGAAATTGGTTTGGATTGCTCCACAAATAAAACACTATAATATGCGGATCTAGAGGCATGTTTGGGAAGTCATTGTGTATCCTCAACTCATGTGGTTAGTGGTTTGGAAATCCACAAGCAATCATTCTAGTGTGACAGTCATGACAGACAGTGTTCTTGAGGTACCAGATGAAGATGCAAGTGATTCAGATGATTTGGAGTAGTGCAGATGTTATTATTAAATTCAATGTGCTTGTGGAAGTCTTTGGATCATGTGCCTACCATGTTGGAGGTCCGCATTAAAGATTGAGCTCATTGTTGAAGATTTCTTCCTTAGTGTTGTTGTTCTTACTAGTCTTGGCCGACTAGTTGATTCAAGCATGTTGCGGATTATCTAAGAGAAATTCTATGGACCGTGGCATTTTGATAAAGGAAGATTTGAGTCCCATTTATGTTTGGCTGACAACTTAGTGATTCACATTAAGTCAAATGCTTGTAGTGCTGACCTTGATGCTTGTTCTAAGGTTGATAAAGTATATAAAGGCGTGTAGTTGAGTTGTGGAAAATGATCCATGTGTGAAAATGATAAAATCCTAAGAAGGGTTCAGAGGCAAAGTAGAGAAGAGGAGGAGTAGAAGAACAAGAGTAGTAAAGAATGAAGAAATAGTGAAGAACTATTTGGGGACAGAGTATAAATTTTTTTGAGCTTTCAATGAGACTAAACCAGGCATGATGAAGATGCTAGTTCTCGGTCAAATCCTTATGCATTAAACATAAATTCCTATAGGTAGTGAGCCTCTTTGAGTAGTGAGCTTTGGAAGTGTACCCGAAGACAAGTGCCTTCCCATTTCTTTCAATTACTTTTAACAGGGTACGAATCTTGTGGGTTAACCCCCACCGTGGTTTTCCCTTAACTGAGTTTCCACGTTAAAATTCTTGGTGTCAAGTGTGTTCATTTTGTTTCTGCTCATGTTTTGTTGATTCATGCTTTAATGTTTATATCATTAATCTGTTTGTAATTTGTGAAAGAAGACTAAAATTAGAAAATATTAAAAGTTTGGGACAACTGATTCACCCCACCCCCTCCGTCTCAGTTGTCTGGCCTAATTCCAAAAAACTCATGTGTGCTCTGGTTGAAATGAAGAAATATAAAAAGGAGAACTAGAGATTAGATTTGTAGTTACAACAAGAAAAAGACTTCCAAGACAAAGTACTTTTAGACCTTGAAAGAGTATCTTCTGATCTTGAAGAGGCAAGAAATCAGATTGTGAATTTAAGGACACAAATTGATGAATCAGATAAATTGATCATCAGTCTAAAGACTAAGATTCAAGAAACCAAGAGAATAACAGATGCTACTAAGTTTGAATGTCAAATCAAATTAATTAAATGTCTAAAACTAGAGGTTGAAATTGTTAATCTAAGAAAAATATTATGAAGGTCTCAAGGTTATTTCCAAGAAATATCAGGAGCTTGAAGAAAGCACAAACAAATTGCATGAAATGTTGGGCAAACAAAAACACTATAAGGACACCATAGGTTTAGGATATGAAGAAGGGAAAACTTCTAAAGTCAGAGAGATGCCAAGAAGGAAAATTGATCTAAGTTATCATGTTGCTACTCCTAAATGCAAAAAGAAAATTGAAGCTAAGGTGAAAACTAAAGATGAGATTATTAAAATGAACAATCAAAAGAGAAATCCAAGAAGAACTACTCCAGCAAGGCAAGCATATATGTACAGGTATAATTATTCATTTTTTGGTTATTGTTATACATATAATCATTTTGGACACAAAACAATTGATTGTAGAAGAAGTCAATCTACTTCAATAAGGAATGCTAATCTTGTGTGTTTCAAGTGTAACTCTCTTGGTCACAAAGCATATAGTTGTAGAATAACATCATCTAGTTTGAAAAGTTGGGAAAGGAAAGAGGCTAAAAAGGTTTGGAAGAAGAAATCTGAACAAAAGAAAGAACTTGTGAAAGTTTGGAGATAGAAACAAAGTCAAGAGAAGATAGATCCTAAACTTGTGCATCTTGCACAAGTCATATCATCTATTGCATGAGATACAACATGAAGTAAGGGGGAGTTGTCCAATGTCTTATCAATAACTCCCAAGAAGTTTTAGAATGAGATTAGTTGGTGCTTGTCAATATGTGTATGACAGTGATACAAGTGATCAGAGCTACAAAGATTCAAGGCCTACAAGGTGGAACTAAGGTTTGGTGAAGCCTTGTCAACAAGGTTTGTGGGAATACAAATATATACAGGTCTGGAGATATGGTCATGAGATCTACTAATGTGAAGACAATGGTAGAGGTTTGCTAAGGATAAAGGACCGTAGAGCATAATGGTAAGATTGAAGTTCTTCTACACGTAAGTTGGTTTAAAAGGTAGACATCAACAGACCATTCTGATCAAATAAGGTAGTACAACCTATGGAACAAGATATATCACAAAGATCTTCTAAAACATTGTATGTAAACAGAGAATTGTTTAGAGAGGTATAGAAGGCTATCAGAGTTTCAGGGGTCTTTGTATTAAGTGAAATTTATAGAAGCTCTGTGATATTAGGATATTTTTTGTTCCCATTTAAAGGCCACAATCTTGTAAAGGAAGGTCTGATTATAACTACAAAAACTAGAGTATGCTATATTGTGGTCATTGGAATAGTCTAAGAAGAAACAATAGTGTAAGAATAGTTATATTTGCTGACAGGACAGTCTAGTAAGCATTAGACAGTTAAAACATACATTGTGATAGTATGAGTGTAGGTGAGGCATCTTCAATGGTTGGAGTGTAGAGATAGATCCACAAACAAGAATCCCATTGAATCACAGTCAAGAATATACATATAATGGTGGTATAAGACTCATCAAACTAGACAAAGTGGTGTTCACAGTATTATTGTGACAATGATCTTCATATGTGAGAAGTCTTATTTCTTACAATTACTTTTGTTGCATTGAAGTTTTAATGACAAGCATCTAGATCATAGAGTACTGACTAGTGGATAGTGGATAGATTTATCCACAATTCAAATCCAAGTAGGAGACAGGGACTTGCAAGTGATCTATCAAAGATTGATAGAGATTGTCATTTAGGGTAGTTGTTATTATAGAATGTTCTTAAAGAGATATTAAGATATAAGGTTGAATCCATAAAAGTGCAGGGAGATAGATGTTGAGTTGAGGTAAGGCAACAAGGAGTTTAGTGAATGTCATGGATGATGTTCATTTATGCATAAGATGCTTTCTATTCATGCTTCTATTGATTATGCTTGTGAACTTGATTCAGGAGTTGGTCACACATCATGCATCATGATTAATTGAAGGAAGGTGGTACAATGAATATGGTGTCCTATTTGCTAAATGTAGATGGTACAGACCTTGTTGTTGGATCAACAGACTACTTGATCTTTTTTTTGACACAGTGGATCAGTACATATTGTTCTAACAAGTGCAGTGATTAAGATGGATCTAGAATTGCAGCAATCATTGTGTTTTTGATATGATTTCAGAGTACAAAAATGTGTTATGTAGTGTGCATTGGAGCAGGGTTGTATGTATTAGGTTTGCAGGGCTCAAAGTATATCTTTTGCAATTTTGTCAACCCATATCACAAAGGGATAATGCTATCTTGGTATGGCATGGTGTCATTGATAGTATGTGATGAATTGTGGTTTAAAAGGTGAATAAAGTAAGTACCTGGAAAACTTGAAATTCATTCAACAACCTATTCACAGTTCCTATTTGGTAGGGGAAGTGATTGTTTTGGTTCCTAGTGGCACCCTCAAATTTTTCAAATTTGATGTGCCAATATTCTTTCGAGGTGTCGATAGACGCTTGGTCGACAGGCTATTCAATCTACCCCAGATGCCAACTTCGACAATTAAAAATTTTCAACTCAGGCATCATCTTGTAAATCTAATTGGTGGAAAGTTTCTTGGCACATTTGGGAACATGCTTGTTTAGTTTTACACTTCCAGGACAGGTTTTGGCAGGGTATTTAATTTTTTTTACTGTGACTGGGCTAATTTTGGTGTTCCAAAAAGTTCCAAATCTTGCAATTCTAAGGGCGACCCAGTTGTCAATTTGGTCTCAAACATTTATAGTTTTAATTTCATCAAATTTAGAGAGCATTTGATGTGACATTTTCATTATTTTCAACTGCAGGAAACTCACCTAGCGGGCTAGTTTACAAAGTACTTATGATCTTGCTTCATATCAACATGATATTGATCACTCTACTGGAGCTACAGCTTTGATGGGAATGGTACAGATTGGATAATCCCTTGGAGGTGATGGTTTGGTGGCCACACTGATGTCTTCTGTAGTTAGTGCCTCATGAGATGTTGATGTTCCTTCTTATGCCAATTTGGCTTCCATGACTCACCTCTTGGCAACAAGGAATTCATCATAGTCAACATCTCCTTAGTCTTTCCTTTTTCTTTTCTTGTTGTAGGTCAAGCTTACCCTCTTTACTTTGAGCTCATTTATCTTTTGATCAACCCACCTTTGGGTGATGATCATGACATTCTTGGTGATGACATCAATTATTGTCTCATCTGGCTCGGTCTAGTCTACGAGAGGCAGTGTCTCCTTGTATACTTGTTTGCCATTGTAGTCTAGATTGAGAGTTTGACCATCATCAGAACTCACCTGTGGAGGCACCTCAAGGCACCCTAAGGTTTGAATCTGGTTCAAGGTCAACCTTTGGTATCCCCTCTTCCTAATGTCTTCCTCATCATTATGATCTACCAAGTAATTCTCTAGAGGAGGAAAATGATGCAACTTCTTATTGACATACTTCTCCATCATGTTATATAGATCAAAGGTGTGTAGGAGGGGAAAAGGTTGTGGGTTGAGCATTTGTAGCTCTACCTCTGATAATTTGGAGCCTTTTAACTCTGTGCACCTGTACCAACCTATATCCAATAGAAATTTAATAGTCCCATGATCATGCTTTTGAATATATGCCTCATAAGATGGGATGATCTACCTAGTTATTTCCAGTAGTAAAACCTTGTTAGCTGGATACCTAGGTAGCATCAAGGGATGACATTCAAACCCTTCCATTCTTATGTATGTAAATGTTGGGAACTAGATAAACCAAGACCCAGGTCCAGTGATGACCCCTTGAGCATCCCTTAAAATACTTTTGTATCAGTTCCCTTCCATTAACCAGACCAGCCACATCAGGAAGTAGTCATTAACTCTCATGTAGTACACTATTGATTGCTTCTTCTCTAGTTGTGGGTAATATTCTCGTACCAACTATTCTTCTTGCTTGTTGCCCAGCTTGGTGACTATGTCCAATCCATCAAATTGGGATTAGTATGCACAAGGGTATACTACATAAGAGGTCATGAAGAATGTCCTCTTCTTCTTCTTCTTCTTCTAGCCAACCATCCCATCATGTAGGGAGTTGCTAATTAGTTGTTCCTAATGCACTACATCACCTACATCCTTCACAAAGTAGATGAGGTTGAACATCCATAAATCTAAGGACCCTGAGTCCTCCTTCATAACCATTCAATTTAGTAGGTGATCATATACTAGACTTCCAAATTGAATTCAAATTTGTATAGATTTTTTGGCATCTTGGACACTATCTTCGGCCTAGTTTCTAGATCCATCCATGAAGTGTGCATGACCTTGTGACATCCCACAACATTGGAGTTGTACTCCATTGATAGTACATTCAAATCTATTTCAAAAACATTTTGACTCTGTGGAAGTTTGAAAGTCTATGCAATTCCTTTGGCTGAGAAATCTACATAAACCCTACCTTGGTGCTCCACTTGTTGGCTCATAGGATTATATTTTTGTGCGCATGCAATCACTAGTTCCAGGGCATCCATGGCATACATGAATCCTATTGCATCATACATTCTACTACTAACAATGTTCTTGAGTGTTGGCTCATCTTTGTGGGCTTGGATCCTTGCCCTAAAGACTTCTAAATCCACTTTCCCATAGTGGATATCTGATGCATGGCCAAATTTACTCCATACCCCACTAGGAGTGGGACCCATGAGTGTTTTAAACTCATCATCACATTATTTTTGTCTTTTTCATCATTTTGTTCTGCATGGTGCAAACACCTATAATTAGTTCCTGCATTGGAAATTAGGGCATGCAAATTGTTCCTAACCTTGCAAAGTAATGTGAAATCATTTATAGCAAGATGAATCCATGAATTTACCTTAGCTAAAAATAAAAATTAACCTTCAGTAAAGAAAAACTATTATAACAATTAGTAGAGAAGGATTTTGTTGTATAAGTACCTGATAAACAAGATATCACCTTGTTTCTATTGTATGGAAGATGTCTATTGCTATTGTGCATGATATTCACTCAATTGTTCAATTCATTTTAATTTCTATAAATTACCTTCAAGGATGATTCTCTGCAAATTTTCTCTTTATATTTCTTAAAATGCTTTGTGATTTAGCAAATGTGTTGAAAATTGCTTTTAACATTCACAAAATTTGCTAAGTGTATAAATGCATTGAATATTCATTAGAGTTGGTGAGCAATTACTATTCAAGGGCAAGGAAAGTGACAACTAGGAAAAATTTTAGCATTTTAAATTTAAATTCCAATGGCAACAAGAAACTTGCGGTATGTGAATTTAATGCTAAGGATCGGATGGACATTTGGATCCTTAATATCCTGTTTGAAATGTCCAGTGTGAATGTCTGTTTGAAATGTCTCTTTTGACTTTAACTAAAGTTAAGTGGAAATCATAGTGGCAACTCTATCAGGTGATGTTATTACCATCGTAGTCAACCTTCATTGACCAGAGCAATAGATGAATATGTAGATTTTTTGTCATTGATGTCAAAGGGTCAAGGATATTTATCATTGATGTCAAGTTTGATGACAGGGATGTCTGAGTTCCATGATGCTTGATAAGGTGATACAGTGATTCAAGGTAGGTGATGGTCATGAGGTGCATGATGTTGTGAATATGGTTTTCATAATAAGGTCTCTCATGCATGTTGGTCATGATGTTGATAAGGTGATATAGTGGTTGTTTCATTCATATATGTTGCTATGTGTCATACATGAGATCAGGAGCTTTCATATGGTTTGGTGTAGTAGGATGGATACTCATACTCTTGGCAGGATGTCTTCATGCTTGTCTCAGGATGGATACTCATGTTCTTGGTTTACTATGGTATTCATGATATATGTTCTCAGACCTACGAGAATGTTCTTTATGTTGTTCAAGATAAGATCATCAAGCTTACTCAATGAGACAAAAGGACCTTAGGTGGAGGATGCCTTTCATATCATGATCATGTTTCATGTCTGTATGTCATGCTTCATGTATTAGGTTCATAATATGGTGACAGTTGATAGAGTTGGTTGAGAAAGTTGGTATAGTGTTTGGCTAGGCTTAGTTGATGCTCACATCACAAGTCTTGATTCAAGTTTGTCATTAAGGAAGTATATTTGCATCAGAAGGATATCTCCATTTAAGTTATGTCACTCTTGACTAGTTGTCATTGATTCAAAGGATCATGCTATGTTTATGGATCATGCTTCATTTCCATCCTTGTTGAAGTTGAGTGTTAATTATCTCCTGATACTTGACTGGGTTATCTTTGATATTAATGATGGACTATCTTTATGACTAGCACCCATTGAAGCTGAGAAGATAAGGTGATCAAAGTATATTAATAAAAGGTGCAATGAGATGTCCAAGGATTGACAAAGAACATATAGTTGTTTAAGAGTTGTTTCATCTCAAGTGTTTAGTGATCCTTCATTTGGTTTTATCTATATAATATTCTCTGCCACTAAGCTTCTCAGGTCTGTGTTAACTCTTAGGTTTGTGTTAACTCTAGGTCTGTACACTTTTTCTTATATTTGAGACTTGACCTCTTATAATGGGTAACACTCACTTAAGTTAACCTACCCAAGGGTTTTAAGTCATTCCTTTCATTGGCCCTTCCCTTCTGAAACCGACTCCCTTAATCACCTCTTCCTTGATCGGGTGGCAAAAAGCAAATCAAAGTCCGTTATCAAAAGTTTGATGGGCACGAAATGAAGTATTGATGGTGGTTATTCAATATTAGTTCAAACTCTAACGTCTCTCTCTTGAAGTAAATCTTTTGATGGCCTCTGGAACATCACCTCTGTGTGACAGTTTGGAAAGAGCCTTTTATATTAAGGTTATTTTTAGTCACACTAAAAAGTAGTTTTTTTGGTGATTTAAAGGCTCTATTTTCATGGAGATTTTTTTTCTAATTTTAAACTTCTAATGGGCCTCTTGTGAAATTGAAGACATTAAAACAAGAAAGTTGTTTGGTTTTTCTAATATAAGGAAATGTGTTTTTAGTGGCTTTTTAAATGTTTGTTATGAGATGACAAAGAGGTTTATTTTTTCTCTGTCAGGACAGATTGTTTAAAATATTTATTGAAGATTCTTATTGCAGTTAAATGGATTTTTGAAGATGAAAATGTAGAGTGGCTTTTAATAAAAGAGATGGTTTTATTTTTTTTAAAGCAGGAAAAAGAAGAGAAAAAGAAAGTGAAAGCTCATTTCATTTTAATTTTATTGCAGGTGCATTGTGATTAATGATTATTGTAGGAATTATATATGAAGTAGAAAATATGTTTTGGTAGAAGGTAGTGTTATAAGATGTGTGGTTTTTGAAGAGAAAAATAGAAGATGAAGAGAGCATGTTTTGTCTGAGAATTGAGAAGTATATGAGTTGACATTGTAGGTGCTTCGAGTACATTGGGAAGGCATTATGGAGCACATATGCAGAGCAATGTGATTTCCACACTAAGAAAGAATGATATGTGGTTATGAGCATTGTATTGAAATAGAGAAATCCTCTGAATTTTTTAATTAATCTGAAGTTGTATATTTTTCTAGTGAGGCTTGCATGGTTAGTGAGATCTATTTGTTGCTAGTGAGGCCTTCATCAGCTAGTGAGGATCTATAATTGGTGATTTTCATGATTAAGCCAGCGAGGTAGTTTAGAGTAGTTTTTATCTCTATGAGGGTTTTCCACTCATCAAAATATGTGTCATGTCTTCTCTTTATAGTTAATTATATTGTATCTATTTGGTCATCCTTATTTAATTTTTTGTATTCTAGTTTGCATATCTTGATGACTATGTTTCAAATTTCCTTTGCACAAGATCTTTGAGTTATGTTTTGAAATGTTAAATTTCATAGACCACTGATTCACCCCCCCTCTCAGTGGTAATGTACTCCAAGAAGTAGTATTAGAGCAGAGGTTCCCTATAGAAGTCTAACCATCTTGGGTAGGTCCTGATAGTGGAGTACCATGGGAAAATGTAGAAGAAATAAGGGTAGGAGAAATAACAAGTCACATACTTGTCAAAAGGTATCATCTATACCAAACTCAAATGTTGATCTACATGTCTCACAAGTTAAGTCAGGTATTAAATTAGAGGAAGAGTTTTCTGGAGTTCCTTTCTTTGATGGTTAAGAACTCCCTATTTGGTGTATTAGAATGCAAGTCTATCTATCCTCTTTAGGGTATGGTGTGTGGATGTAAGTTGAGAATGGGTATTTTATTTCCTCTCAATCACCTAATACTACAAATAACAAAGAGGCTTATGAATGAAATCATATAGCAAGAAGGTCATTCTGCTTGGATTATCTAATGAAGTTTCTTGTAAAGTCATACATTGTGAAACAACTCAAGATGTGTGGAGGGAGTCAATTAGAATCTATCAATGTGATGCACTTGAAGGAGAGGATAGCTTGGTGTATAAGAAAACTAACAATGAAAGGAGACATTCACATGAAGGAGATGAGATCCAATCTAATTCAAAAGAAGGAGATTACATTATGAGTGATGATGAATAGGATTATGAGATTGATATAGAAGGAGAACTCTATTACAAATATGTGCCTAAGGGGTGTTGTCATTGATGTCAACATATCCTTGTTGCCATTGATGTCAATTGTATCCTATTTTATTGCCTGATTAGAAGACTGAAATGTTGAAGATATTGAGAAAATTAATGAAGATATAAATACGCAGACCATATGGCTATGTAGAGGATTCTCTGAAGTAGCCCCAATTAATATTTGAGAGGTCTACATAAAAATTTGAAGAAGTTATGGCCATCTGAGTAGAACCAGGTTTCACAGTTTTTAGAAGAGATAGATTAAGGAAATTGGTCCAGATTGCTCTGCAAATAAAACACTATGATCTATAGATCTAGAGGCATGTTTGAGAAGTCAGTGTGTATCCTCAACTCAACTGGTTCATGGTTTGGATGTCTGCAAGCAATCTTTCTAATGTGACAGTCATGACAGAAAGTGTTCTTGAGGTACCAGATGAAGATGCAACTCATTTGAATGATTTGGAGTAGTGCGAATGTTATTGTTGAATTCAATGTGCTTGTTGAAGTCTTTGGATTGTGTGCCTATTGTGCTGGAGGTCTGCATTAAAGATTGACCTTGTTATTGAAGATTTCTTCCTTGGTGTTGTTGTTCTTCCCAGTCTTAGCCAACTGGTTGATTCAACCGTGTTGCGGATGATCTAAGAGCAATTCTATGGAGCATTTCATGTTGATCAAGGAAGATTTAAGTCCCATTTATGTTTGGTTGACAACTTAGTGATTCACATTAAGTCAAATGCTTGTAGTGCCAACCTTGATGCTTGTTCCAAGGTTGATAAAGTATATAAAGGCAAGTAGTTGAGTTGTGAAAAATGATCCGTGTGTGAAAATGATAAAATCCTAAGAAGGGTTCAGAGGTAGAGCAGAGAAGAGGAGGAGTAGAAGAACAAGAGCAGTAAAGGATGAAGAAATAGTGAAGTATTTGGGGGTAGCGCAGAAGTTTTTTTAAGCTTTCAATGAGACTAAATGAGGCATGATGAAGTTGCTATTTCTTAGTTAAATCCTTCTATATTAAACATAAATTCTGATAGGTAGTGAGCCTCTTTGAGCAGTGAGCTCTGAGTAGTGTTCCTGAAGGCAAGTGCCTTCCCATTTCTTTCAAGTACTTTTAACAGGGTATGAATCTTGTGGGTTAACCCCCACCATGGTTTTCCCTTAATCGGGTTTCCACATTAAAATTCTTAGTGTTAAGTGTTTTCATTTTGTTTCTGCTCATGTGTTGTTGATTCATGCTTTAATGTTTATATCATTAATTTGTTTGTAAGTTGTGAAAGAAGATTAAAATTAGAAAAGATTAAAATTTGTGGGACAACTAATTCACCCCCCACTTAGTTGTGCAGCCTAATTCCAATAATTAGTATCAGAGCCAGTTCCTCTAAAAGAAGCTTGACTACTTGAGGAGATCCAAGATGTCGACTTACAAGAAGGAAAGTTTGAGATTTGATGGAACAAATTACTCCCTTTGGAAGGTGCACATCCAATGTCATTTGCAATGTATGGGTGATGTCTTTTGTCTCATAACTAAGGATCAGTATAAGATTCTGGAGAAAGGCCCTTCAACTCTAGATGAACTCAAGGATGCTAAACACAACATTTAAGCCAAAGAAGCATTGTTGAGTGCCCTGACTAATATAGAGATGACAAATGTCCTGGAATTGAAAACTACTCATGAAATCTTGAATAAATTGGAAACTCTGTATGAAGGTGATAAACATGTCAAATGTGTCAAGCTACAGACCCTGAAGGGTAAATACAAAAGGTTGATGATGAGTGAAGATGAAAACATTACTTCCTACATGCAGAAGGTAAATGAACTTATGACTGGTATCAGGAGTGCTAGTGGAGTATTGGATAAATTAGAGATTGTTGCCAAAGTGCTCAGATCCTTACCTTCAACATACAAGCATAAAGTTGTTTCCATTGAAGAGATTAGGACTGTGACAATTGTTACAAGGAATCAGTTAGTTGGTAAGCTTTCAACATTTGAAATGAGTGAGTTTGGTGATTCTCTTCCTAAGTCTAAATATGCATTCAAAGCCAGTTGGAAAACAAAGATATGATCTAGGTGAAAGCTCTTCAAGAAGATCAAATAGATTCGACAAGACAAGGAAGGATCTTGAAGATGATGAAACTAAGTTTGATGAATTTGAAGCCCTTTTTGCCAAAAGATTGCCAAGAGGATCCAATAAGTATGAAGGAAAGTTGCCATTCAAATGTTTTGCTTGCAATAAGATTGGTCATTTTCCCTCAAGGTGTTCGGAGAGGTGTTCAAAGCCAAACCCTAAGAGACCTAGAGTTTAGAAGAAATGCTACTATGTCCAAGAAGCTGGTGAAGGAGTCATAGATGATGAATCTGATCATGGAGGTTCCACTGAAAGTGATTAGGTGTTCATTGCTATCAAAGAAGAAGATCTGATGCCTACTAAATCTGCTAGATGTGCAAATGTGGAAAGTGCCTTGGCTACTCAAGTTGTAGAAAAAGATGAATGGGTGATTGATAGTGGATGTTCTCATCATATGACTGGTGATAAAAGTAAGTTTGTAAGCTTTGAAAAATATGAAGGTGGAAGTGTGAAATTCAGAGACAACTCAACTGATAGAATCCGTGGTAGAGGATCCATCTCTTTTGATGGTAAGAATAACACTAATGATGTTCTGTATGTGGAAGGATTGAAGTATAATCTTATTAGTGTTGGATAGTTGGTTGACAAGGGTTATGATCTTCAATTCAAGGATGGAAAATGCAGAATCTTGGAAAGCTCCAGAACTAAAATTGCATCTGGTACTCATACTACAGGTAACATCTTTCATTTAAGTAGTTCTGGAAAAAGTTTTTGATTGCTTAGATTGATCAGAGTTGGTTATGGCATAGGAGAATGTTTCATGTGAATTTTCATAACATTGTCAAGATAAGTTCTAGTTAGGCTGTGAGAGATCTTCCAAAACTTGTGAAACCTACTGATAACATGTGTAAAGAATGTCAATTGGGTAAATAGAAAAAAACTTCATTCAAGAATAAAGAACAATTTTCAAGTGGACAGTTGGAACTTGTGCATACTGAACTATGTGGTCCTGCTAGAATTAGGAGTGTGCAAGGAGAAAAATATTTTATGTTGCTGATTAATGATTACTCCCGGATGATATGGGTAACCTTCTTGAAATAAAAATTAGAATTTCTTGACAAGTTCAAGGTGTTCAAGGTTATGGTAGAAAATGAGATTGGTGAGAAAATAAAGTGTCTGAGATCTAACAGAGGTGGAGAGTTTACCTTCAGTGAGTTTGATACATTTTGTGAAAATCATGGAATAAAAAGATAGTTATTTGCTCCTAGGACTCCTCAGCAGAATGGAGTTGTGGAAAGAAAGAACTAGACCATAAAAGAAGCTACTAGGACCATGATGATGGAAGCAAATGGTCTACAAGTCTATTGGAGAGAAGCTATGAGTACTATTATCTACACTCTTAACCGGGTGCAAATCAAAGACAATTCTAGTAAGACACCTTATGAACAATGGTTTGGTCATCCTCCTACTATGAAATATTTTAGAGTTTTTGGTAATAAATTCTATATGAAAAGAGATGAGGATCTAGGCAAGTTTGATGCAAGAAGTGATGAAGGAATATTTCTGAGTTACTCTACTCAAAGCAAGGCATATCGGTGCCTTAACAAGAGATTGAAAAAGATTGTTGAAAGTGCTAATGTTAGAGTTGATGAGAGCAAAGTAAAGATCTTTTAGGTCTTGCGGATATGATTCAGATGACCAAGTTGAAAGTCAAAATCAAGGAAAGCAAGTTCAACCTCAGACTTAGATCCAGATTGATCTGGAGTATCCAGTAACTTAAGAAGTTAGTACAAATGTTGAGGAACAAGCTCAAGAATTAGAAGTTCAGGCAATTCTTTTAACACTCAGGTATGTAAGGTTGAATCATTCAGATGATCAGATCATGTGAGATAATTATTGAAAAAGTTTGGAATGGAAGATTCAAAACGAGTAAGTACACCTATGGTAACCGGATGCAAGTTGAGTAAAGATGATGACTCCCCTAAGGCAAATCAGAAAAGGTATAGATCAATGATTGGAGGACTGCTCTATCTGACTCAGACCAAACCTAATATCATGAATGTAGTTGGACTTGTTTCTAGATTTCAAGCTGATCCTAAAGAATCCCATGTTGTAGTAGTCAAAATAAATTTTGGATATCTCAAAGGGACACTTGATTATGGCTTATGGTATCCAAAGGATAATGACTTCACTCTTCATGCATACACAAATGCTAATTGGGCAGTAGATGTGGATGATAGGAAAAGTACTAGTGGTGGTGCATTCTTCTTGGGAAGGAGATTAGTTTCTTGGATGAGCAAAAAGTAAGAGGCAATATCTCTTTCTAACGCAGAGGAAAAGTATATAGCAGTAGAAAAAAAATGTTCTCAAGTTTTGTGGATGAAGCAAATGTTGAAGGACATCAGAATTGTGTTTGAAGAACCTATTACAATCTTTTGTGATAATTCAAGTGCAATAAACATCTCAAAGAATTCAGTGTTGCATTCAAAGACAAAGCACATATCAATCAAGTTACACTTCTTAAGAGAGAAGGTTACTGAGAATGTGGTCAGATTGGAGTTTGTTTCTTCAAAGGATCAGATTGTGGATATCTTCACTAAGCCTCTAGCCAAGGATACTTTTGAGTATCTCAGAGAGAAGTTAGGGGTTATTACCCCTCCTAATCAAAACTAAGATGCACTAGGGTGCATCAGTCTAGTGGAATTCACAGTCATATCTTGTGATCCAGATTGAGCTTAAGGAGATACTACACATGGGGAGTAGTCAGTATGCAAATTTTGGAACAAAAAGGGAGAGAAAAGATTACGAATATGTGCCCTTGGCCATTGATGTCAAAGGGGGAGAGAAGTCATGTGAAAAACTAGTTGTTGGTGAAAGGTGGAGCTATAAAGAAAAATGGTTATAGGTGTGATTAGAGAAAGGGGGAGAAGTTCTTGTCTTTATAGTTGAACTAGTTTTTCACATCATATGATGCCATCAATGACAAAGGGGGAGATTGTTGCAAATAGGTGCCTAAGCGATGTTGTCATTGATGTCAACATATCCTTGTTTCCATTGATGTCAACTTTATCCTATTTTATTGCCTGTTTAGAAGACTGAACAGTTGAAGATATTGAGAAAATTAATGAAGATATAAGTACATGGACCATATCGCTGTGTAGATGATTGTCTAAAATAGTTCCAGTTAAGATTTGAGAGGTCAGCATAAAGATTTGAAGAAGTTATGGCCATCTGAGTAGAACTGGGCTTTGTAGTTTTTAGAAGAGACAAAGTAAGGAAATTGGTCTAGATTGCTTTGCAAATAAAACACTATGATATGCGGATCTAGAGGCATGTTTGGGAAGTCAGTGTGTATGGTCAACTCAAGTGGTTCATGGTTTGGAGGTCTGCAAGCAATCTTTCTAGTGTGACAATCATGACAGACAGTGTTCTTGAGGGACTGGATGAAGATGCAAGTGATTCAGATGATTTGTAGTGCGGATGTTATTGTTGAATTCAGTGTGCTTGTGGAAGTCACTAGATCATGTACCTGCTATGTTGGAGGTTCATATTTAAGATTGAGCTCGTTGTTGAAGATTTTTCCTTAGTGTTGTTGTTCTTCCCAGTCTTTGTCGATCGGTTAATTCAAGCATGTTGTGGATGATCTAAGAGCAATTCTATGTACCTTGGCATATCGATAAAGGAAGATTTGAGCCCCATTTATGTTTGGCTGACATCTTAGTGATTTGCATTAAGTCAAATGCTTGTAGTGCCGACCTTGATGCTTGTTCCAAGGTTGATAAAGTATATAAAGGCATGTAGTTGAGTTGTGGAAGATGATCCGTGAGCAAAAATGATAAAATCCTAAGAAGTGTTCAGAGGTAGAGTAGAGAAGAGGAGGAGTAGAAGAACAAGAGCAGTAAAGGATGAAGAAATAGTGAAGAAGTATTTGGGGGTAGAGCAGAAGTTTTGTAAGCTTTCAATGAGACTGAACCAGGCACAATGAAGATGCTATTTCTTAGTTAAATCCTTTTTTATTAAACATAAATTCCTATAGGTAGTGAGCCTCTTTGAGAAGTGAGCCCTAGGTAGTGTAGCCGAAGACAAGTGTCTTCTCATTTCTTTCAAGTACTTTTAACAAGGTACAAATCTTGTGGGTTAACCCCCACTGTGGTTTTCCCTTAACCGAGTTTCCACATTAAATTCTTGGTGTCAAGTGTTTTCATTTTGTTTCTACTCATGTGTTGTTGATTCATGCTTTAATGTTTATATCATTAATCTATTTGTAAGTTGTGAAAGAAGATTAAAATCAGAAAAGATCAAAAGTTGTGGGACAACTGATTCACCCCCCCTCTCAGTTGTCCAGCCTAATTCCAACAAGCTCATGTGCATGCTCACGGTGAAATGAAGAAATATAAAAAGGAGAACTAGAGATTAGAGTTGCAGCTACAACAAGAAAAAGACTTCAAAGACAAAGTACTTTCAAACCTTGAAAGAGTATCTTCTGATCTTGAAGAGGAAAGAAATCAGATTGTGAATTTAAGGACACAAATTGATGAATCAGATAAATTGATTATTAGTCTAAGGACTAAGATTGAAGAAACCAAGAGAATAATAGATGTTACTAAGTCTGAATATGAAATCAAATCAATTGAATGTCTAAAACTAGAGGTTGAAATTGTTAATCTGAGAAAAGATTATGAAGGTCTCAAGGTTCTGTCCAAGAAATATCAGGAGTTTGAAGAAAGCACAAACAAATTGCATCAAATGTTGGGCAAACAAAAACACTATAAGGACACCACAAGTTTAGGATGTGAAAAAGGAAAAATTTCTAAAGTCAGAGAGACTCCAAGAAGGAAAATTGATCTAAGTTATCATGATGCTTCTCTTGAAGGCAAAAAGAAGATTGAAGCTGAGCTGAAAACTAAAGATGGGTTTATCAAAATGAACAATCAAAAGAGAAATCTAAGAAGAACTGCTCTAGCAAGGCAAGCATATGTGTATAGGTATAATTATTCATTTTTTGGTTATTGTTGTACCTGTAATCATTTTGGACACAAAATAATTTATTGTAGAAGAAGTCAATCTACTTCAATAAGGAATGCTAATCTTGTGTGTTTCAAGTGCAACTCTCTTGGTCACAAAGCATATAGTTGCAAAATAACATCATCTAGTTTGAAAAGTTGGAAAAGAAAAGAGGCTAAAAAGGTTTGGAAGAAGAAAGAACCTATGAAAATTTGGAGACAGAAACAAAGTCAAGAGAAGATAGATCCTAAACTTGTGTATCTTGCACTACTCATTTCATTTGTTGCATGACATACAACATGAAGTAAGGGGGAGTTGTCCAATGTCTTATAAATAACTCCCAAGAAGTTTCAGGAGGATATTAGTTGGTGCTTGTCAATATTTGTATGACAATGATACAAGTGATCAAAGCTACAAAGATTCAAGGCCTACAAGGTGGAACTGAGGTTTGGTGAAGCCTTGTCAACAAAGTTTGTGAGAATACAAATATATGCAGGTCTAGAGATAAGGTCATGAGATCTACTAGTGTGAAGATAGCAGTAGAGGTTTGCTAAGGATAAAGGACTACAGAGCATAATGGTGAGATTGAAGTTCTTCTATGCGTAAGTTGGTTTAAAAGGTAGACAGCAGCAGACCATTCTGATTAGATAAGGCAGTGCAACCTTTGGAACAAGACATATCACAAATATCTTCTATAACATTATATGTAAATAGTGAATTATTTAGAGAGGTATAGAAGGCTATCAGAGTTTGAGGGGTCTTTGTATTAAGTGAAATTTATAGAAGCTCTGTGATAGCAGGATCTTTTTTATTCCCACTTAAAGCCCACAATCTTGTAAAGGAAGGTCTAATTATAACTAGAAAAAGAAGAGTATGTTATATTGTTGTCATTGCAATAGTGCAAGAAGAAACATCAGTGCAAGAATAGTTATATTTGCTGACAGGATAGTCTAGTAAGCACTGATTTCTTATCCTCTAGTATCTTGTTCTAATACATCTTGCATTTGTAGGTAATGGCTATCTGCTCTAGACAGTTAAAACATACATTGTGATAGTATGAGTGCAGGTTAGGCATCTTCAATGGTTGGAGTGTAGAGAGAGATCCACAAACAAGAATCCCATTCAATCACAGTCAAGAACATACATATAATGGTGGTATAATACTCATCAAACTACACAAAGTGGTGTTCGCAGTATTATTGTGACAATGATCTTCATATGTGAGAAGTCTTATTTTCTTACAATGAATTTTGCTGGATTGAAGTTTTTATTACAAGCATCTAGATCACAGAGGATTGATTAGTGGACAATGGATAGATTTATCCACAATTCAAATCGATGTAGGAGACAGGGACTTGCAAGTGATCTATCAAAGATTGACAGAGATTATCATTTAGGGTAGTTGTTATTATAGACTATTATTAAACCTATATTAAGATATAAGGTTGAATCCATAAAAGTATAGGGAGATAGATGTTGAGTTGAGGTAAGGCAGCAAGGAGTTTAGTGAATGTCATGGATGTCATGGATGCTATTCATTTCTGCATAAGATGCTTTCTATTCATGCTTCTATCGATTATGCTTGTGAGCTTGATTCAGGAGTTGGTCATGCATCATGCATCATGATTAATTGAAGGTAGGTGGTACAATGTATATGGTGTCTTGTTTGCTAAATGCAGATGGTACAGACCTTATTGTTGGATCAACAGGCTAGTTGATCTTTGTTTCCATATGTGGATCAGTACACATTATTCTAACAAGTGCAGTGATTAAGATGGATCTAGAATTACAGCAATCATCATGTTTCTGATAGCTTTCAAAGTACAGAAATGTGTTATGTAGTCTGCATTGGAGTAGGGTTGTATGTATCAGGTTTGTAGGCCTTAGAGTATATATTTTGCAATTTTGTCAACCCATATCACAAAGGGATAATGCTATCTTGGTATGGCATGGTGTCATTGATAGTATGTGATGAATAGTGCTTTAAAAGGTGAATAAAGTAAGTACTTGGAAAACTTAAAATTCATTCAGCAGCCTATTCACAATTCCTATTTGGCAGGGGGAGTGATTGTTTTGGTTCCTAGTAGCACCTTCAAATTTTTCAAATTTGATGTGCTAATATTCTTTTGAGGTGTCGATAGAGGCTTGGTGGACAGGCTGTTCAATCTACCCCAGAGGCCAACTTCGATGATTAAAATTTTTCAATTCAGGCATCATCTTGTAAATCTAGTTGGTGGAAAGTTTCTTGGTACATTTGGGAACATGCTTGTTTAGTTTCAAGCTTCTAGGATGAGTTTTGGTAGGGTATTTAATTATTTTTTGAATGCGACCGGGCTAATTTTGGTGTTCCATAAAGTTCCAAATCTTGTAATTCTGAGGGTGACCCAGTTGTCGATTTGGTCTCAAACATCTATAGTTTGAATTTCATATAATTTGGAGATCATTTGTTGTGACATTTTAATTATTTTCAACTGCGGCGAACTCACCCGGCAGGCCAGTTTACAAAGTACTTATGATCTTGCTTCATATCATCATGATATCGATCACTCTTCTGGTACTGCAACTTTAATGGGAATGGTACACATTGGATACTCCCTTGGAGGTGATGGTTTGGTGGCCACATTGATGTTTTTTGTAGTTAGTGCCTCACGAGATGTTGATGTTCCTTCTTATGCCAATTTGGCTTCCATGACTCACCTCTTGACAACAAGGAATTCATCATAGTCCACATCTCCTCAGTCTTTCCTTTTCCATTTCTTGTTGTAGGTCAAGCTTACCCTCTTTACTTTGAGCTGATTTATCTTTTTTCTCAACCCACCTTTGGGTGATGATCATGACATTCTTGGTGATGACATCAATTAATGTCTCATCTGGCTCGGTTTGGTCTAGGAGAGGTAGTGTCTCCTTGTATACTTGTTTGTCATTGTAGTCCAGGTTGAGAGTTTGACCATCATCAAAATTCACCTGTGGAGGCACCTCAAGACACCCTAAGGTATGAATCTAATTCAAGGTCAACATTTGGTATCCCCTCTTCTTGATATCTTAATCATCGTTATGATCTACCTAGTAATTCTCTAGAGGGGAAAAATGATACAACTTCTTATTGACATACTTCTCCATCCTATTATAAAAATCAAAGGTGCGTACGAGGGGAAAATGTTATAGGTTGAGCATTGTAGCTCTACCTCTGATAATTTGGAGCCTTTTAACTCTGTGCACCTATACCAACCTATATCCAATAGAAATTTAGTAGTCCCATAATCATGCTTCTAAATGTATGCCTCATAAGATGGGATGATCTACTTGGTTATTTCTAGGAGTAAAACCTTGTTAGCTGGATACTTGGGTAGCATGAAGGGATGAACTTCAAAGCCTTCCATTCTTATGTATGTAAATGTTGGGAACTAGATAAACCAAGACCTAGGTGCAATGATGACCCCTTGAGCATCCCTTGAAATACTTTTGTCTTAGTCCCCTTCCATTAACCGGACCAGCCACATTAGGAAGTAGTCATTGACTATCATGTAGTACACTACTGATTGCATCTTCTCTAGTTGTGGGTAATATTCCCATACCAACTATTCTCCTTGCTTGTTTCCCAGCTTGGTGACTATGTCCAACCATCAAATTGGGATCAGTATGCACAAGAGTATACTACATAAAAGGTCATGAAGAACCTCCTCCTCTTCTTCTAGCCAACCATCCCATCATGTAGGGAGTTACTGATCACTTGTACCCAATGCACTACATCACCTACATCCTTCACAAAGTAGATGAGGTTGAACATCCATAAATCTAAGGACCCTGAGTCCTCCTTCGTAACCTTTCGGTTAAGTAGGTGATCATATACTAGACTTCCAAATTGAATTCAAATTTTTATAGATTTTGTGGCATCTTGGAGAATATCTTTGGCATAGTTTCTAGATCCATCCGTAAAGTGTGCATGACCTTGTGACATCCCATAACATTGGAGTTGTACTCCATTGATAGGACATTCAAATCTATTTCAAAAACATTTTGACTATGTGGAAGTTTGAAAGTCTGTGCAATTCCTTTGGCTGAGAAATTTGCATAAACCCTACCTTGGTGCTCCACCTTTTGGCTCACAGGATTATATTTTTGTGCTCATGAAATCACTAGTTCTAGGGCATCCATGGCATACATGAATCCTATTACATTATACATTCTGCTAGTAACAATGTTCTTGAGTGTTGACTCATCTTCATGGGCTTGGATCCTTGCCCTAAAGACTTCTAGATCCACTTTCCCATAGTGGATATCTAATGCATGGCCAAATTTTCTCCATACCCCACTAGGATTGGGACCCATGAGTGTTTTAAACTCATCATCACATTATTTTTGTCTTTTTCATCATTTTGTCTTGCATGGTGCAAACACTTGTAATTAATTCCTACATTGGAAATTAGGGCATGTAAATTGTTCCTAACCTTGCAAAGTAATGTGAAATCATTTATAGCAAGATGAATCCATGAATTTACCTTAGGTAAAAATAAAAATTAAACTTCAGTAAAGAAAAATTATTGTAACCACTAGCAGAGAATAATTTTGTTGTATAAGTACCTGATAAACAATATATCACCTTGTTTATATTGTATGGAAGATGTTTGTTACTATTGTACATTATATTCACTCAATTGTTCAATTCATTTTAATTTCTATAAATTCCCTTCAAAGATGATTCTTTGCAAATTTTCTCTTTATATTTCTTAAAATGCTTTGTAATTTAGAAAATGTGTTAACCTTCATGAAATTTGCTAATTGTATAAATGCATTGAATATTCATTAGAGTTGGTGAGCAATTACTATTCAAGGGTAGGGAAAGTGACAACTAGGAAAAATTTTAGCATTTTAAATTTAAATTCCAATGGCAAAAAGAAACTTGTAGTATGTGAATTTAATGCTAAGGATTGGATGGACATTTAGATCCCTAATATCCTATTCAAAATGTCTAGTATGAATGTCTAGTTGAAATGTCTCTTTTGACTTTGACCAAAGTCAAGTGGAAATCATAGTGGGAACTCTATCGGGTGACATTATTACCATCATAGTCAACCTTCGTTGACCAGATCAATGGATGAATGTGTAGATTGTTTGTCATTGATGTCAAAGGGTCAAGAATGTTTATCATTGATGTCAATGTTGATGACAGGGATGTCTGAGTTATATGATGCTTGATAAGGTCATACAGTGATTCAAGGTAGGTGATGGTCATGAGGTGCATGATGTTGTGAATATGGTTTTCATGATAAGGTATCTCATACATGTTGGTCATGATGTTGATAAGGTGATATAGTGGTTGTGTCATCCATATATGTTTCTATGTGTCATACATGAGATTAGGAGCTTTCATATGGTTTTGTGTAGTAGGATGGATACTCAAACTCTTGGCAGGATGTCTTCATGCTTATCTCGAGATGGATACTCATGTTCTTGGTTTACTATGGTGTTCATGATATATGTTCTCAGACCTATGAGAATATTCTTTATGTTGTTTAAGATAAGATCATCAAGCTTACTCAATGAGACAAAATGACCTCAGGTCAAGGATGCCTTTCATGTCATCATCATGTTTCATGTTTGTATGTCATGCTTCATGTATTAGGTTCATGATATGGTGATAGTTGATAGAGTTGGTTGACAGAGTTGGCATAATGTTTGGCATAGGCTTAGTTGATGCTCACATCACAAGTCTTGATTCAAGTTTGTCATTAAGGATGTATATCTACATCAGAAGGAGATCTCCATTTAAGTTAGGGCATTCTTGACTGGTTGTCATTGATTCAAAGGATCATGCTATGTTTATGGATCATTCTTCATTTCCATCCTTGTTGAAGTTGAGTGTTGATTATCTCCTAATACTTGATTGGGTTATATTTGGTATTAATGATGGACTATCTTTATGACTGTCACCCATTGAAGCTAAGAAGATAAGGTGATCAAACTATATTAATCAAAGGTTCAATGAGATGTCCAAGGATTGACAAAGAACATAGTTTTTTAAGAGTTGTTTCATCTCAAGTGTTTAGTGATCCTTCATTTGGTTTTATCTATATAATATTCTTTGCCACTAAGCTTCTCAGGTCTGTGTTAACTATAGGTTTTTGGTTTTCATATCGTATGACTAAGACTCCTAAACCCTAGCACCTTCCTTAAATAAAAACCCTGAGAAATCCTAAGAGATTTCATGCCATTTAATCCTTAACCTACTCATCATTTTAAAGTAGACTTTTTTCTTATATTTGAGAGTTGACCTCTTATAATGGGTAACCCTCAATTAAGTTAACCTACCCAAGGGTTTTAAGTCATTCCTTTCACTAGCCTTTCCCTTGTGAAACTAACTCCCTCGGTCACCTCTTTCTTGATCGGGCGATAAAAAGAAAATCAAAGGTTGTTATCAAAAGTTCGATAGGTGCGAAATGAAGGATCGATGGTGGTAATTCAATATTAGTTCAAACTGTAATGTCTCTCTGCTAAGGTAAAGCTTTTGATGGCCTCTGGAATGTTACCTCTGTGTGACAGTTTGGAAAGAGCCTTTTATATTAAGGCTATTTTTAGTCACACTAAAAAGCAGTTTTTTTGGTGATTAAAGGCTCTATTTTCGTGGAGATTTTTTTTCTAATTTTAAACTTCTAGTGGGCCAATCATGAAATTGAAGACATTAAAAATAGAGAGTTGTTTGTTTTTTTTGAAATAAGGAGAGGTGTTTCTAGTGTCTTTTTAAATGTCTGTTATGAGAAGACAAAGAGGTTTATTTTTTCTCTGTCAGGGAAGTTTGTTTAAAATATTTATTGAAGATTCTTATTGTAGGTGAATAGATTTTTGAAAATGAAAATGCAATGGCATTTAATAAAAGAGATGGTTTTTTTTTAAAAGGAATATGAAGAGAAAAAGAAATTAAAGGTCATTTCATTTTAATTTTATTGTAGGTGCAGTGTGATTAATGATTTTTGTAGGAATGATATATGAAGTAAAAGATATGTTTTGGCAGAAGATAATGTTATGAGATGTGTAGTTTTTGAAGAGAAAAATAGAAGAGGAAGAGAGAATGTTTTGTCTAAGAATTGAGAAGTATATGAGATAATATTGCAAGTGATTCAAGTACATTGAGAAGGCATTATGGAGCACATATGGAGAGCAATTTGATTTCCAAACTAAGAAAGAATGATATGTGGTTATGAGCATTGTATTGAAACAAAGAAATCCTCTAATTTTTTTTATTAATCTAAAGTTGTATATTTTTCTAGTGAGGCATATTGTAGCTAGTGAGGCTTGCATGGTCAGTGAGACCTATTTGTTGCTAGCAAGGAATTCATTAGCTAGTGACGCTCTATAATTGGTGATTTTCATGATTATGCCAACAAGGTAGTTTAGAGTGGTTTTTCATCATCATGAGGGTTTTCCACTCATCAAAACATGTGTCATGTCTTCTCTTTATGGTTGATTATATTGTATCTATTTGGTCATCCTTATTTAAATTTTTGTATTCTAGTTTGCATATCTTGATGACTATGTTTCAAATTTCCTTTGCACAAGATTTTTGAGTTAAGTTTTGAAATGATAAATTTCATAGACCACTGATTCACCCCCCCTCGCAGTGGTCCTGTACTCCAACAAGTGGTATCAGAGCATAGGATCCCTATAGAAGTCTAACTGGCTTGGCTAGATCCTAATAGTGGAGTACCATGGGAAAATGTAGAAGAAATAAGGGAAGGAGAAATAACAAGTCACATACTTGTCAAAAGGTATCATCTATACCAAACTCAAATGTTGATCTACATGTCTCAAAAGTTAAGTCAGGTATTAAATTAGAGGAAGAGTTTTCTGGAGTTCCTTTCTTTGATGGTTTAGATTTCCCTATTTGGTGTATTAAAATGCAAGTCTATCTATCTTCTTTAGGGTATGGTGTGTGGATGTCATTTGAGAATGGGTATTTTATTTCCTCTTAATCACCTAATACTACAAATAACAAAGACGCTTATGAATGAAATCATACAGCAAAGAAGGTCATTCTACCTGGATTATCTAATGAAGTTTCTTGTAAAGTCATACATTGTGAAACGACTCAAGATGTGTGGAAGGAGTTGATTAGAATCTATCAAGGTGATGCACTTGAAGGAGAGGACAGCTTGGTGTTTGAGGAATTTGACAATGAAAGGAGACATTCACATGAAGGAGATGAGATCCAATCTGATTCAGAAGAAGGAGATTACATTATGAGTGATGATGAATAGGATTGTGAGATTGATATAGAAGGAGAACTCTATTGCAAATAGGTGCCTAAGGGGTGTTGTCATTGATGTCAACTGCATCCTATTTTATTGCCCAATTAGAAGACTAAAATGTTGAAGATATTGAGAAAATTATTGAAGATATAAGTACGTAGACCATATGGCTATGTAAAGGATTGTCTGAAGTAGCTTTAGTTAAGATTTGATAGGTCCGCATAAAGATTTGAAGAAGTTATGGCCATCTGAGTATAACCGGGTTTTACAGTTTTCAAAAGAGACAAAGTAAGGAAATTGATCTGGATTGCTCCGTAAATAAAACACTATGATCTGCGGATCTAGATGCATGTTTGGGAAGTTAGTGTGTATCCTCAATTCAAGTGGTTCGTGGTTTGGAGGTCTGCAAGCAATCTTTCTAGTGTGACAGTCATGACAGACAATGTTCTTGAGGTACCAGATGAAGATGTAAGTGATGCAAATGATTTGGAGTAGTGCAGATGTTATTGTTGAATTCAATGTGCTTATGGAAGTATCTAGATCATGTGCCTACTGTGTTGGAGGTCTGTATTAAACATTGAGCTTGTTGTTGAAGATTTCTTCCTTGGTGTTGCTATTCTTTGCAGTCTTGGCCGACCAGGTGATGGAAGATCTAAGAGCAATTCTTTAGAGTGAGGCATATTGATCAAGGAAGATTTGAGTCCCATTTATGTTTGGCTGACAACTTAGTGATTTGCATTAAGTCAAATGCTTGTAGTGCCGACCTTGATGCTTGTTCCAAGGTTGATAAAGTATAGAAAGGTGTGTAGTTGAGTTGTGGAAAATGATCCATGTGCAAAAATGATAAAATCCTAAGAAGGGTTTAGAGGTAGGATAGAGAAGAGGAGGAGCAGAAGAACAAGAGCAGTAAAGAATGAAGAAATCGTGAAGAAGTATTTTGGGGCAGAGCAGAAGTTTTTGTGAGCTTTCAATGAGACTAAACTAGGCATGATGAATATGCTATTTAATAGTTAAATCCTTCTGTATTAAACATAAATTCCTATAGGCAGTGAGGCTCTTTGAGCAGTGAGCTCTAGGCAATGTGCCTGAATTTAAGTGCCTTCCCATTTCTTTCAATTACTTTTAATAGGGTATGAATCTTGTGGGTTAACCCCCATTGTGGTTTTCCCTTAACCGGGCTTTCACATTAAAATTCTTGGTGTTAAGTGTGTTCATTTTATTTCTACTCATGTGTTGTTGATTCGTGCTTTAATGTTTATATCATTAATCTGTTTGTAAGTTGTGAAAGAAGATTAAAATCAGAAAAGATTAAAAGTTGTGGGACAACTGATTCACCCCCCCTCTTAGTTGTCTGGCCTAATTCCAACAATTGGTATTAGACCCGGTTCCTCTAAAAGAAGCTTGATTGCTTGAGGAGATCCAAGATGTTGACTTACAAGATGGAAAGTTCAAGATTTGATGGAACAAATTGCAACCTTTGGAAGGTGTGCATGTAATTTCATTTGCAATGTATGGGTGATGTAGTTTGGCTCATAACTAAGGATGAGTAAGATTCTGGAGAAAGGCCCTTCAACTCTAGATGAACTCAAGGATGCTAAACACAACATTTGAGCCAAAGAAGCATTGTTGAGTGCCCTGACTGATACAAAGATGACAAATGTCCTAGAATTGAAACCTGCTCATGAAATTTGGAATAAGTTGGAAACTCTGTATGAAGGTGATAAACATGTCAAATGTGCCAAGCTACAGAGCCCGAAGGGTAAATACAAAAGGTTGATGATGAGTGAAGATGAAAACATTACTTCCTACTTGTAGAAGGTAATTGAACTTGTGACCAATATCAGGAGTGCTGGTGGAGTATTGGATGAATCAAAGATTGTTGCCAAAGTGCTTAGATCCTTACCTCTGGCATACAAGCATAAAGTTGTTGCTATTGAAGAGATCAAGACTATGAAAACTATTACAAGGGATCAGTTAGTTGGTAATCTTTTAGAATTTGAAATGAGTGAGTTTGGTGATTCTCTTCCTAAGTCTAAATCTGCATTTAAAGCCAGTATTCATGGAAAATAAAGAGTTTATCCAAGTGAAAGCTCTTCAAGAAGATCAAACAGATTCGACAAGACAAGGAAGGATCTTGAAGATGCCAAAATTGAGCTTGATGAACTTGAAGCCCTTTTTGCCAAAATATTGCCAAGATGATCTGGCAAGTATGAAGCAAAGTTGACATTCAAATCTTTTTCTTGTAATAAGATTGGTCATTTTGCCTCAACGTGTTCGGAGAGGGGTTCAAAGCCAAACCCTAATAGACCTAGAAAATAGAAGAAATGCTAATATGTCAAAGAAGCTAGTGAAGAAGGAGTCACAGATGATGAATCTGATCATGGAGGTTCCACTGAAAGTGATTGGGTGTTCATTGCTATCAAAGAAGAAGATCTGATGCCTATTGAATATGCTAGCTGTGCAAATGTGGAAAGTGCCTTAGCTACTCAAGTTGTAGAAAAAGATGAATGGGTGATTGACAGTGGATATTCTCATCATATGACTGGTGATAAAAGTAAGTTTGTAAGCTTTGAAAAATATGAAGGTGGAATTGTGAAATTTGGAGACAACGCAGCTAGTAGAATCCATGGTAGAGGATCCATCTCTTTTGATGGTAAGAATAACACTAATGATGTTCTGTATGTGGAAGGATTGAAGCATAATCTTCTTAGTGTTGGATAGTTGGTTGACAAGGGTTATGATCTCTGATTCAAGGATGGAAAATGCAAAATGTTGGAAAGCTCCAGAACTTAAATTGCATCTGGTACTCAAACTACAGGTAACATCTTTCATTTAAGTAGTTCTGGGAAAAGTTTTTTGAATGCTTAGATTGATCAAAGTTGGTTATGGCATAGAAGAATGTGTCATGTGAATTTTGGTAACATTATCAAGATAAGTTCTACTCAAGCTGTGAGAGATCTTCCAAAACTTGTGAAACCTGCTAATAGCATGTGTAGAGAATGTCAATTGGGTAAATAGAACAAAACTTCTTTCAAGAGTAAAGAACAATTTTCAAGTGGATGGTTGCAACTTGTACATACTGATCTATGTGGTCCTGCTAGAATTAGGAGTGTGCAAGGAAATAGATATTTTATGTTGCTAATTGATGATTACTCCCGGATGATGGGGGTAACCTTCTTGGAAGAAAAATTAGAAGCTCTTGACAAGATCAAGGTGTTCAAGGTTATGGTGGAAAATGAGATTGGTGAGAAAATAAAGTGTCTGAGATCTGATAGAGGTGGAGAGTTTACCTCTGGTGAGTTTGATACATTCTGTGAAAAGCATGGAATAAAAAGATAGTTATCTGCTCCTAGGACTCCTTAGCAGAATGGAGTTGTGGAAAGAAAGAACCAGACCATTCAAGAAGCTGCTAGGACCATGATGATGGAAGCAAATGTTCAACAAGTCTATTGGAAAAAAGCTATGAGTAATGTTGTCTACACTCTTAACCAGGTGTAGATCAAAGGCAATTCTGGCAAGACACCTTATGAACTATGGTTTGGTCATCCTCCTACTATGAAATATTTTAGAGTTTTTGGTAGTAAATGCTATATCAAAAGAGATGAGGATCTAGGCAAGTTTGATGCAAGAAGTGATGAAGGAATATTTCTGGGTTACTCTACTCAAGGAAAGGCATATTGGTGCCTTAACAAGAGATTGAAAAAGATTGTTGAAAGTGCTAATGTCAGAGTTGATGAGAGTAAAGAAAAATCTTTCAGGTCTTGTAGATATGATTTAGATGAACAAGATGAAATTCAAAATCAAGGAAAGCAAGTTCAACATTAGACTTAGATCCAGATTGATCCAGAATATCAAGTAACTCAAGAAGTTAGTACAAATCTTGAGGAACAAGCTCAAGAATTTGAAGTTCAGGCAATTCCCAAAACACCCCGGTATGTAAGGTTGAATCATTCAGATGATCAAATCATATGAGATAGAAATAAAGGTGTTCAAACTAGAAGAAGAATTGTTGAAGATCAAGAGGAGATTTGTTTGATTTCAAAGATTGAACCAAAATCAGTAAGTGAAGCTTGCAATGACGAAAATTAGATAAAAGCAATGGAAGAAGAGTTAATGCCAATTGAAAAGAATCACACTTGGGATCTTGTTCCTAGACCTAAAGAAAAAAAATATGATTGGAACTAAATGGGTCTTCTAGAATAAACTAAATGAGGATGGCGAAGATGTGAGAAACAAAGCAAGGTTGGTGTACAAAGGATACTCTCAAGTGGAAGGAATTGATTTTGAAGAAACTTTTGCTCTGGTGGCAAGAATAGAAGCAGTCAGATTATTTCTTGCATTTGCTGCTTATAAAGATTTCAAGGTTTACCAGATGGATGTCAAATTAGCATTCCTAAATGGAGAATTGAATGAAGAAGTCTACATTGAGCAACCGGAAGGATTTCAGTTGTCTGGTCAAGGAGATATGGTTTGCAGATTGAGAAAAGCATTGTATGGAATCAAACAAGCCCCAAGAGCTTGGTATGCAAGACTAGATAAGTATCTGCTAGAATTAGGTTTTAACAAAGGTACAATAGATAGTAATCTTTATATCAAAATTGATCCTGAACACATCTTGATTGTTGAACTATTTGTTGATGATATCATTTTTGGTGGAAATGAGAGTATGTGCAAAACATTTGCTAATCAGATGCAAAGTGAATTTGAGATGTCAATGTTTGGAGAAATGAATTTCTTCTTAGGTCTGCAAATCATTCAGTCAGATAAAGGTGTCTTCATATCTCAGTCTAAGTATGTGAAAGAATTGTTGAAAAAGTTTGGAATGGAAGATTCAAAACCAATAAGTACACCTATGGTAACCAGATGCAAGTTGAGTAAAGATGATGACTCCCCTAAGGAAAATTAGAAAAGGTATAGATCAATGATTGGAGGACTGCTCTATCTGACTCAGACTAGACCTGATATCATGAATGTAGTTGGACTTTTTGCTAAATTTCAAGTTGATACTAGAGAATCCCATGTTGTAGTAGTTAAAATAAGTTTTAGATATCTCAAAGGGACACTTGTTTATGGCTTATAGTATCTAAAGGATAATTACTTCACTCTTCATGCATACATAGATGATGATTAAACAGGAGATGTGGATGACATAAAAAGTACTAGTGGTGGTGCATTCTTCTTGGGAAGGAGATTGGTTTCTTGGATGAGAAAAAAGTAAGAGGCAATATCTCTTTCTACTGCAGAGGTAGAGTATATAGCAGCAGAAAATAATTGTACTCAAGTTCTGTGGATGAAACAAATTTTGATGGACATCAGAATTGTGTTTGAGGAACCTGTTACAATCTTCTATGATAATTCAAGTGCAATAAACATCTCAAAGAATCCAGTGTTGCATTGGAAGACAAAGAACATATCAATCAAGTTTCACTTCTTGACAAAGAAGGTTAATGAGAATGAGGTGAGATTGGAGTTTGTTTCTTCAAAGGATCAGATTGTGGATATCTTCACTAAGCCTCTACCCAAGGATACTTTTGAGTATCTTAGAGAGAAGTTAGGGGTTATTACCCCTCCTGATCAGAACTAAGATGCACTAGGGTGTATCTGTTTGGTGGAATTCACAGTCATATCTTGTGATCCAGATTGAGGTTAAGGAGATACTAATCAGCGAGAGTAGTCAGTATGTAGATTTTGGAACAAAAAGGGGTAGAAAAGATTGCAAATATGTGCCCTTTGCAATTGATGTCAAAGGGGGAGAGAAGTCATGTGAAAAACTAGTTGCTGGTGAAAGGAGGAGCTATAAAGAAAAATGGTTATATGTGTGATTAGAGAAAGGGGGAGAAGTTCTTGTCTTGATGGTTGAATCATTTTTTCACGTCATATGTTGCCATCAATGACAAAGGGGGAGATTGTTGCAAATAGGTGGCTAAGCGGTGTTGTCATTGATGTCAACATATCCTTGTTGCCATTGATGTCAACTGTATCCTATTTTATTGCCTAGTTAGAAGACTAAAATGTTGAAGAGATTAAGAAAATTAATGAAGATATAAGTACACGGACCATATGGCTGTGTAGAAGATTGTCTAAAGTAGCTCCAGTTAAGATTTGAAAGGTTCATATAAAGATTTGAAGAAGTTATGGCCATCTGAGTAGAACTGGATTTTATAGTTTTTCAAAAGAGACAGAGTAAGGAAATTGGTCCAGATTGCTCCACAAATAAAACACTGTGATATGTGGATCTAAAGGCATGTTTGGGAAGTCAGTGTGTATCCTCAACTCAAGTGGTTTGTGGTTTGGAGGTCTACAAGAAATCTTTCTAGTGTGATAGTCATGATAGACAGTGTTCTTGAGGTACCAGATGAAGATGCAAGTGATTTGGATGATTTAGAGTAGTGCGGATGTTATTGTTGAATTCAATGTGCTTGTGAAAGTCTCTGGATCATGTGCCTATTGTGTTGGAGGTCTACATTAAAGATTAAGCTCGTTGTTGAAGATTTTTTCCTTGGTGTTGTTGTTCTTCCCAGTATTGGCTAACTGGTTGATTCAAGCATGTTGCAGATGATCTAAGAGAAATTCTATGGAGTGTGGTGTGTTGATAAAGTAAGATTTGTGTCTCATTTATGTTTGTCCAACAGCTTAGTGATTTGCATTAAGTCATATGCTTGTAGTACCGACCTTGATGCTTGTTCCAAGGTTGATAAAGTATATAAAGGCATGTAGTTGAGTTGTGGAAAATGACCCATGTATGAAAATGTTAAAATCCTAAGAAGGGTTTAGAGATAGAATAGAGAAGAGGAGGAGTAGAAGAACAAGAGCAATAAAGGATGAAGAAACAGTGAAGAAGTATTTAAGGGGAGAGTAGAAGTTTTTGTGAGCTTTCAATGAGACTGAACTAGGCATGATGAAGATTCTATTTCTTAGGTAAATCCTTCTATATTAAACATAAATTCCTGTAGGCAATGAGCCTCTTTGAGTAGTGAGCTCTGGGAAGTTTACCTGAAGGCAAGTGCCTTCGAATTTCATTCAAGTACTTTTAATAGCATACAAATCTTGTGGGTGAACCCCCACTATGGTTTCCCTTAATCAAGTTTCCATGTTAAAATTCTTGGTGTCAAGTGTGTTCATTTTGTTTCTGCTCATGTGTTGTTGATTCATGCTTTAATGTTTATATCATTAATCTATTTGTAAGTTGTGAAAGAAGATTAAAATTAGAAAAGATAAAAAGTTGTGGGACAACTGATTCACCCCCTCACCCTCTCAGTTGTTCGACCTAATTCCAACAAACTCATGTGTGCTCTGGGTGAAATAAAGAAATTTAAAAAGGAGAACTAGAGATTAGAGTTGTAGCTACAACAAGAAAAAGACTTCAAAGACAAAATACTTTCAAACCTTGAAAGAGTATCTTCTGATCTTGAAGAGGCAAGAAATCAAATTGTGAATTTAAGGACACAAATTGATGAATCAGATAAATTGATTATCAGTCTAAAGACTAAGATTGAAGAAACTAAGAGAATAATAGATGTTACTAAGTTTGAATGTGAAATCAAATCAATTCAATGTCTAAAACTAGAGGCTAAAATTGTTAATCTGAGAAAAGATTATGAAGGTCTCAAGGTTCTATCTAAGAAATATCAGGAGTTTGAAGAAAGCACAAACAAATTGCTTCAAATGTTGGGTAAACAAAAACACTATAAGGACACTACAGGTTTAGGATATGAAGAAGGGAAGACTTCTAAAGTCAGAGAGACTCCAAGAAGGAAAATAGATCTAAGTTATCATGTTGTTGCTTCTGAAGGCAAAAAGAAGATTGAAGCTAAGGTGAAAACTAAAGATGAGTTTATCAAAATGAACAATCAAAAGAGAAATCCAAGAAGAACTACTCTAGCAAGGTAAGCATATATTTACAAGTATAATTATTCATTTTTATTCATTCTTATACCTATAATCATTTTGTACACAAAGAAATTGATTGTAGAAGATGTCAATCTGTTTCAATAAGGAATTCTAATCTTGTGTGTTTCAAGTACAACTCGCTTGGTCACAAAGCATATAGTTGTAGAATAACATCATCTGGTTTGAAAAGTTGGAAAAGGAAAGAGGCTGAAAAGGTTTGGAAGAAGAAATCTAAATAGAAAAAAGAACCTGTGAAAGGTTGGAGACATAAACAAAGTCAAGAGAAGATAGATCCTAAACTTGTGCATCTTGCACTAGTCATATCATCTGTTGCATGAGATACAACATGAAGTAAGGGGGAGTTGTCCAATGTCCTATCAATAACTCCCCAGAAGTTTCAGGAGGAGATCAGTTGGTGCTTGTCAATATGTGTATGACAGTGATACAAGTGATCAGAGCTGCAAAGATTCAAGGCCTACAAGGTGGAACTGAGGTTTGGTGAAGCCTTGCCAACAAGGTTTGTGGGAATACAAATATATGCAGGTCTAGAGATAAGGTCTTGAGATCTACTAGTGTGAAGACAATGGCAGAAGTTTGCTAAGGATAAAGGACTATAGAGCATAATGGTAAGATTGAAGTTCTTCTACATGTAAGTTGGTTTAAAAGGTAGACAATAGCAGACCATTCTGATCAGATAAGGCAGTGCAACCTTTGGAACAAGATATATCACAAAGATCTTCTGTAACATTGTATGTAAATAGAGAATTGTTTAGAGAGGTATAGAAGGCTGTCAGAGTTTGAGGGGTCTTTGTATTAAGTGAAATTTATAGAAGCTCTATGATATTAGGATCTTTTTTATTCCCATTTAAAGGTCACAATCTTGTAAAGGAAGGTCTGATTATAACTACAAAAGTTAGAGTATGTTATATTGTGGTCATTGCAACAGTGCAAGAATAGTTATATTTGCTAATAGGATAGTCTAGTAAGCACTGATTTCTTATCCTCTAGTATCTTGTTCTAGTACATGTTGCATTTACAGGTAATGGCTATCTGCTCTAGACAGTTAAAACATACATTGTGACATTATGAGTGCACGTGAGGCATCTTCAATGGTTGGAGTGTAGAGAGAGATGCACAAACAAGAAGCCCATTCAATCATAGTCAAGAATAAACATATAATGGTGGTATAAGACTCATCAAACTAGACGAAGGGCTGTTCACAGTATTATTGTGACAATGATCTTCATATGTGAGAAGTCTTATTTTCTTATAATGACTTTTGTTGCATCGAAGTTTTGATGACAATCATCTAGATCACAGAGGACTGATTAGTGGACAATGGATAGATTTATCCAAAATTCAAATCCAAGTAGGAGACAGGGACTTGCAAGTGATCTATCAAAGATTGATAGAGATTGTGATTTAGGGTAGTTGTTTTTATAGACTGTTATTAAACCTATATTAAGATATAAGGTTGAATCCATAAAAGTGCAGGGAGATAGATGTTGAGTTGAGGTAAGGCAACAAGGAGTTTAGTGAATGTCATGGATGTTGTTCATTTCTGCATAAGATGCTTTCTATTCATACTTCTATGGATTATGATTGTGAGCTTGATTCAGGAGTTGGTCATGCATCATGCATCATGATTAATTGAAGGAAGGTGGTATAGTGAATATGGTGTCCTGTTTGCTAAATGCAGATGGTACAGACCTTGTTGTTGGATCAACAAACTAGTTGATCTTTGTTTCCATATAGTGGATTAGTACATACTGTTCTAACAAGTGCAGTGATTAAGATGGATCTAGAATTGCATAAATCTTCATGTTTTTGATATGCTTTTAGAGTACAAAAATGTGTTATGTAGTGTGCATTGGAGTAGGGTTTTATGTATCAGGTTTGTAGGTCTCAGATTGTATATTTTGCAATTTTTGAAACCCATATCACAAAGGGATAATGCTATCTTGGTATGGCATGGTGTCAGTGACAGTATGTGATGAATAATAGTTTAAAAGGTGAATAAAGTAAGTACTTGGAAAACTTGAAAATCATTCAGCAGCCTATTCACAGTTCCTATTTGGTAGGGGGAGTGATTGTTTTGGTTCCTAGTGGCACCCTCAAATTTTTCAAATTTGATGTGCCAATATTCTTTCGAGGTGTCGACAGAGGCTTGGTCGACAGATTGTTCAATCTACCCCGGAGGCCAACTTTTGCAATTAAAATTTTTCAACTCAGGCATTATCTTGCAAATCTGATTGCTGGAAAGTTTCCTAGCACATTTGGGAACATGCTTGTTTAGTTTCGTGCTTCTAGGATGAGTTTTGGTAGGGTATTTAATTATTTTTTGACTGCGACTTGGCTAATTTTGGCATTCCAAAAAGTTTCAAATTTTGCAATTCTGAGGGCAACCTAGTTGTTGATTTTGTCTCAAACATCTACAGTTTTAATTTCATTAAATTCAGAGATCATTTGATGTGACATTTTAATTATTTTCAACTACAACGAACTCACCCGATAGGCCAGTTTACAAAGTAGGTACTTGAATTTGGTTGGCAAAGCAAATTTCAAGTGAATGGGTTTTCTTAAAATAATTGATTACAGTATTGTGCAAATTTTTGTGGTCGTCGGACGCTTAGTTTGCCTGCGGTGAGATTGTGCCATTCACCCGTCGAAGGAAATTAAAAAATTGCCTAAGTTCAAAAATCAAAATGCAAATATTAAAAATTGAATATTAAAGGGGAAGCATTTTAAAGAGGTTGACCTCACTTTTAAAAAGTCAAAGTTTATAAAGAAGAGTCATAAAGTTCATTAAACTTTAAATAAGGTTTATGAAGGAAGTAGTGGGTATGATGGTACAGATATCACACTATCGTAGCCCCCTCATACAACCTTCTCTTGACCCCTGCAATGGCACGATAAGCCCATCGCAGGGCTTATCTCGTCCTCCTCTGCCATCTGCAGATGCAACAAACATATCTCTTTTGACTCTAAGGCATTTTCAATGGTTTTTTTGGCTGCTCAGGTAGATTTTGCCATTGTTGATCACGTTTTTCTGCTTCAGGCACCATTTTGAAGGTAATTTTTGGCTCAAATATGCAATTTTGTGCTTAGTATTCACCCACGGACCATTCCTCATGCACTGGCGAATGTTTTTTGGTTGTTTGCAATGTTTTTTGAGTGCCAAAATGGCAAAAAATGCTCAGTGTTTATAAAAAATGACCTAGAAAATTGGTTTGGGCAAAAAATCAAAATCAGATACTACTACAATGTTCTTTCCATGGCAAAGTGTGATGAAGGAGCTAGATAAGAGACCTTAGAGATCACATATTGCAGAGATTTGGAAGTCTTCAGCTGTTGTGGTTCAAAATTAGAAAATTTTGAAAAATGTAAAAAATTAAAAGAGGAGATTAAAAGATTATTATTTATTATTTATTCTTCTCTTCTTTTAATTGTAAAATATTTTATTCCCAATGCATTTTGGAGGGAAAATTGTAATGGAAAAAGCCTCACCTACCTCCAGAATGTAATTAATTTCTAGGGCAACATACTTTGGGCATAAAGGAATAGTTGGGCTCTCATTTTGTGGGCTGGAAGATTTTGGAACTTTTGAGGA
Source organism: Cunninghamia lanceolata (assembly GCA_027924645.1). Lineage (NCBI taxonomy): Eukaryota > Viridiplantae > Streptophyta > Pinopsida > Cupressales > Cupressaceae > Cunninghamia > Cunninghamia lanceolata. The sequence goes on along the minus strand of BSBN01000650.1, from coordinate 1,348,283 downwards.
GTGAATGAAATATAAGTTCTGTTGGGTTGCTTCATTTCTTGTCTTGTAAGTCAATGTATTATGTGTTGAATGCATTTCTGTATAAACTTTATTCAGTTTCATGTTGATATATATGAAAAATACAAAATGCATATGTTTAGTTAACTGTCTCCATGGTTGTGTGCATTTCTTCTTCTGAATCAGATAACTAAGGGTTATTTTAGGTTCTGGAATATAGATTTTCTATATTGCATGCTTAATCTTCTACCTCTATTCAAGGAATAGATTAAATGTTCTAGGTTGAGTATGAGGAAAAATGTATTGCAGTAGGGATGTATGTAAGTAGAGTTAACTGAATACTCTATCTTGGGTGGTGTTTGTAAGGCAAGTACCAATCTAACTCTATGAAACTTGAATGTTATGTTGAGTTTATGAGAAGCAATCACACATATATGTCAGTTTGACTCCGTTGCCCCGAGATAAGCACCAGCCTGAGTTTGTATTGATTTTGTGAGTCAAAGCCCAAGTCTTTCATCTAGTCATAAAACAAAATTAGAACATCATTTAAAAACTTTAGGATTTTAGGAGTAGGGTTGTAGTTGCATGCTCTCATTTTCAGCTAGTTAGCTAGTCCAAGAACATTGCCAATCTGGGTTCATCTTACGCATCTTGGTTCATACCTAAGAGCATTCTGCCTGAAGTAGTCAAAGATAAATCTTTTAGTTTTAAATAAGGGAATACCCTCCCAGGTGCAACAAAACCTAAAGTGCAGGGGAGCCAAGTGCAAACAATCTCCCATCTTTGTTGGTCAAGTCTGCTGTTGAACTTGAGCATAAGAAGTGGCAAATCTTTAGAGTTTGATGTGTTTAGATTTGGGAACCAACAGTTCCCTTTGTCAGTTGATGTTAAAGGGGGAGAGAACAAATGGTGTGGTTGTTTTTTCCATCAATGACAAAGGGGGAGATTATACATTGTTTGTCATTGATGTCAAAGGGTCAAGGATATTTATCATTGATGTCAAGGTTGATGACATGGATGTCTAAGTTCTATGATGCTTGATAAGGTGATACAGTGATTCAAGGTAGGTGATGGTCATGAGGTGCATGCTGTTGTGAATATAGTTTTCATGATAAGGTCTTTTAGGCATGTTGGTTATGATGTTAATAAGGTGATATATTGGTTGTGTCATTCATATATGTTTCTATGTGTCATACATGAGATTAGGAGCTTTCATATGGTTTGGTGTAGCAAGATGGATACTCATACTCTTGGCAAGATGTCTTCATGCTTGTCGCAGGATGGATACTCATGTTCTTGGTTTACTATGGTGTTCATGATATGTGTTCTCAAACCTATGATAATGTTCTTTATGTTGTTCAAGATAAGATTATCAAGCTTACTCAATGAGACAAAAGAACCTTAGGTGGAGGATGCCTTTCATGTCATGATCATGTTCCATGTCTGTATGTCATGCTTCATGTATTAGGTTCATGATATGGTGACAGTTGACATAGTTGGTTGACAGAGTTGGTACAGTGTTTGGCATAGGTTTAATTGATACTCACATCACAAGTCTTGATTCAAGTTTGTCATTAAGGAGGTATATCTGCATTAGAAGGAGATCTCCATTTAAGTTAGGGCATTCTTGACTGGTTGTCATTGATTCAAAGGATCATGCTATGTTTATGGATCATGCTTCATTTCCATCCTTATTGAGGATGAGTGTTGATTATCTCTTGATACTTCATTAGGTTATCTTTGGTATTAATGATGGACTATCTTTATGACTGTCACCCATTGAAGGTGAGAAGATAAAGTGATCAAAGTATATTAATAAAAGGTGCAATGAGATGTCTAGGGATTGACAAAGAACACATAGTTGTTTAAGAGTTGTTTCATCTCAAGTGTTTAGTGATCCTTCATTTGGTTTTATCTGTATAATATTCTTTTCCACTAAGCTTCTCAGGTCTGTGTTAACTCTAGGTTTTTTTTTTCATATCCTATGACTAAAAGTCCTAAACCCTAGCACCTTGCTTAAAGAAAAACCCTAAGAAATCCTAAGAGCTTTCATGCCATTTAATCCTTAACCTACCCGTCACATTAAAGTGCACTTTTTCTTATATTTAAGAGTTGACCTCTTATAATGGGTAACCCTCACTTAAGTTAACATGCCCAAGGGTTTTAAGTCATTCCTTTCACTAGCCCTTCCCTTGTGAAATTGACTCCCTTGGTCACCACTTCCTTGATCGGGAAGTAAAAAGAAAATTAAAGGCCGTTATGAAAAGTTCAATGTGCGCGAAATGAAGGATCGATGGTGGTAATTCAATATTAGTTCAAACTCTAATGTCTCTCTCCTGAGGTAAAGCTTTTGATAGCCTTTGGAATGTCACCTCTGTGTGACAGTTTGGAAAGAGCCTTTTAAGGCTATTTTTAGTCACACTAAAAAGCAGTTTTTTCAATGATTTAAAGGCTCTATTTTCATGGAGATATTTTTCTAATTTTGAACTTCTAGTGGGCCTCTCATGAAATTGAAGACATTAAAAAAGGAGAGTTGTTTGTTTTTTCTAAAATAAGGAGAGGTGTTTTTAATGGCTTTTTAAATGTCTATTATTAGAAGACAGAGGTTTATTTTTTCTCTATCAGGGTAGATTGTTTAAAATATTTATTGAAGATTCTTATTGCAAGTGAATGGATTTTTGAAGATGAAAATGTAAAGTGGCTTTTAATAAAAGAGATTGCTTTTTTTTAAGAAGGAATATGAAGAGAAAAATAAAATGAAAGGTCATTTCATTTTAATTTTATTGCAGTTGCATTGTGATTAATGATTATTGTAAGAATGATATATGAAGTAGAAGATATGTTTTGGTAGAAGATAATGTTATGAGATGTGTCATTTTTAAAGAGATAAATAGAAGAGGAAGAGAGAATGTTTTGTCTGAGAATTCAGAAGTATTTGAGATGATATTGTAGGTGATTCAAGTACATTGAGAAGGCATGATGGAGCACATATGCAGAGCAATTTGGTTTCTAGACTAAACAAGAATGATATGTGGTTATGAGCATTGTATTGAAATAGAGAAATCCTCTGAATTTTTTTATTAATCTAAAGTTGTATATTTTGCCAGTGAGGCATATTGTAGCCAGTGAGGCTTGCATTGTCAGTGAGACCTATTTGTTTCTAGTGAGGCATTCATCAGCCAATGAGGCTATATAATTGGTGATTTTCATGATTAAGCTAGTGAGGTAGTTTAGAGTGGTTTTTCATCCCTATGAGGGTTTTCCACTGTTTAGGGTAAAATTTGGATTGTTTAGTTTAGTGTTTAAATCCTCCTTTCCCCCATTACATTCAATTACCTTAGGATTGAGTGGTAGAGCATTATTAGGTCCTTGGTCACTTACAAATGTAGGGAAACTTGGATTAGGGTATTTGATTATCAATTTTCTTTCTCTTATGCTTAATTATCCATCAAAACCCTAATTATGCAAATATGACAATAAACAAATGAATAATAGGAAATGTCTCTATAGAAAGCTATAAAATTACAAATGACTGTGCACCTATTTTTAGGGTTTCAAGGCTCTAAATTCAAGGACAAAAGAGCGAGCACCCAATTCTAGTGCCCTACTTTTTGTCAAGATCTTCAAACAAGATCTGCAACCTGTTTCTACTACACCGAAGTTTTTCATGTCATGAAACTTCGAGGACTAATGAGTAGGCAACCAACTCCAGGTAGATGTTTCTTTCACTAATCTACAATTTTGACACTCCAACATGCCCTCCTATAACTTCAGTTTGTCTGCATCATCAACCTGTAACCTACAATCATGAAGCTTTGGGAGGGGATTGTGGTGTTTAGGAGCTTGCCTCAGTCAAGCCCCAGAAGGACACTTAAGTCTTCCAAACATCTTTGTTAGCTAGAGAGTACATGCCTAGGGAGGTAGAGGCAAAAACTAAATGAATAATGATCACAAACACAATAAATGTCACCTTGTGGTGAAGATCTCATGGGAGAAAGATGCTCTTCATTCCATGAGGAATGGATGCTCAAATCTGCAAACACAAACACATAGACCACACAAATCTACTCTTGCAACACAATGAAAGGCTTGAATCACCTTTAGGATGCCAAAATCACATGAACATAATCTAGTTTATAAATGAATGCCTAAACATGCTTTTATATGCAACTACAAACACTCCTGCCAAGATTTTCGTAATTCAAACTTACCATGTCTACATAGGACCCAAATAATAGTCACAAGTCGACACCCAAAAATTGGGACTGCCCCAAAATAGGGAAGGACTAGGGCATGGGCACCCAAGTCCTCCCCCTTATTTTGGGCAAGGTTTATCTCAAGTAGTCCCCCTAGGTCTTATTTGTCAAGACACTTAGGGGTTTTCTCATTGGGATGTTGAAATATGATGTAAAATGTCCTAAATGCACACAAAAGACCTGGGAGCTAAACCTAAAGAGGGAAAAGCCCCCAAGGGGACATTTTCTGACATTACATTTAGCCCCCACTTCAATGTATTTATACATGCAAGGCTAATACATGCACTAAAGTACGGTCGCAAACACAACAAACACACCAAGCACGGAGAAGAAATGCCAATCACATAGAAGACAATAACAGGCACATAAACACGGAGAAGATAGTTACAGTCATGCAGAACATAGAGAAGACAACAAATGCAAAGAAGACACATTAATGCATAGAAGATAAACATGATTTCTTTTCTTTTCTTTTTCTCATATATATAAAATACAGATACAAGTACTAGAAAGTAAACAAACCTCCTATTATGCAGGAAGCACTCATCATGCTAGTTTTTAAACTACATATATGGGGCAACACACACACAAGACACACAAAACCTCCCAAAATGTAGGAAGCACTCATCGAGCTAGTCTTTAGACTGCATATGGGGCAACAGACATGCCAAACAAAGAAAGCACACCAAACACACACACTTGAAGACACAGAGAAAACACGGCAAACAAGCGATCAAGTGTTCCTATTTCTAAGCTCAACACCATCTCAGGCACATTACAGGCACACACCGATGATTGGGTTTCACCACAACAATCACTGAAAACATGCTTAAAGGTTGAGTTAGTCACAGAACTGCTCCCCGCCTCCATAGAGGACTTTTAAAAATGACAGGATGATGCAATCTGCTATGAGAAATACACCATCCCTGCCTTCGTAGAGGGCTTAAGAAAAAGGATATATGCGATATCCCACATCTGTAGAGGGCTTACATGGTTGATTGATTGATTGCAAACAAACTCAGGATGCAGGAAGCACTCATCGACCTAGTCTTTAAACTACATCTGAGGACAAACACATTGCTAACATCTAGAATAGACATCTTACCTTATATGCCCCCACCTTAAGGTGGTTGATATCATGCATCAATATCAATCATGTTAAGGAAGGAAGAAAACACACAAGGAAACACAAACTCTCACAAAGCCCATGCCCCCCAGAGGTGACATGTACTTCACAATCGCCAAATGTTTCCACAAACACATCCCTGTAAGAAACATGTTAGTGTCTACAAAATCATGATAAACAACAACATCAATACATATGATTAACCACACAAAGAGCCAAGGTTATACTATGAATCTAGAGTTCGAGGATAACCGTGTGGCTATATCACTAAGCTCTCCAAATTGGGTACAACAAAGACTAGATTCAAAGACAAACAAAGGTGCACAGAGCATCAATATTGTTAATGTTTGTAAATGAGATAAAAACATAATCATAGTCACTACGTGGAAAGCACGAGTGCTTCCACTAGCCAAGTGTTGGATAAAATATACAACCCCATCATCATATTAGGAACTAAGTCCATTTTTTTATTGCTCTCGAAAGGGACACTAGGTCCGCATCAATATAAATGTTTTTCATCATCTGCCTGCTAGATAGAAACACTAGAGAAAGGGAAACAATAAATAAGAGATGAGAAACAAGTCTCTTAGGGATAGTCACGTAGGAGGGTGCCCCCAATGTCACCAACCACAACGCTATGTCTATAAGACACAACACACAAAAATGAAATCAAAGAGAGAGGCAATATAGAAGAATGATGACACAAATAGAAGAAGGTCATAATAGAGGTGGTCTCCTGGTATCCAGGACCTTACAAGAGAATTAGAGGTCATCCCAGGAGGCCTAAACAACACATAACACATCACGAGGGAAGCACATCACGAGAGAAATAAAGGGTTAGAAATACTTACCTAGTAGCACCATCGTTAAGAACATACACATTTAGGATATCTCTCATGTTGTTTTAATATTGTATTAACATTAAGATTAGGATGACAAGAGGCTTTGGTGGGTTTCAAAGAGTGGTATCCTATACTAGTTGTGTAGTTAATTCCAGCAACTTGTAAAGGTACTCTAATTCCTTGTTGATTTACACTGCAACCATTGCCTATATAGTCATTATTTTTGTACAAGATTTGAAATCCACGACCATATAGAGAGTCCATTTCTTTAAAAGAAGGTGAAGCTTCGTAGGTATAATAATTTGTAGTATAAGTGAGAGCATTGTCTTTATTTTCAACCAAGGAGAATTTATTTTTCTTAGATGTTTCAAAAGATTGCTTAGACAAGATTGATGCGACTTTTGATGTGTCGAGGTTATTAAGTTTATATTCCCTTACATCATAAGGATTAAAATTTAACGAACTCCAATCATCACCAGAAAGTGCATTTGATGGTTTAAATTCTTTCACAACATCATTGGTGGCTAGAGGTATTGATGGATCACCTTGTAAATTGTTTAAGCTCGTATGATTGTAAACCAGTTTTTACATTTCAATGTGTAAACAACTATCTAGTTTAGGATCAGCATGAATAATATGAAGTTTACCTTTGAATATAAATTTGATTGAATGATTTAGAGTGGAAGGGACTGCCCCCAATGCATGAATCCAAGGTCTACCAAGAATCATGTTGTAAGGTAAAGAACAAGGCATGACATGAATCAGGGTAGGCACAAGCATAGATCCTACTTGTATAGGTAGAGTTATAGTGCCCACGAATTGTCGTCCAACATTATCAAAGCCACAAATGCTAATGCCATTTGGTGTGATTTGTGATGTGTCAACCTTGATTTTGTGTAGTAGGTCAATGCTACAAGCATTAAGAGACATTCCATTGTCAACCGTAACTCGTTTTACCAACATTTTATTTATTGTGACAAAGATTATAAGAGGATCATATCAGTTTTGAACTTCAATTAATAGTAATTCCTATGGTTGAAAGAGAATATTTGTTTTTGTCACATGCATACTATCCAATACGGCTGCTACATCATTTGACTTAACAACAAGTGGCACAATCACCTTTTGTAAAGATTCTTAGAGCATTCCATGGTATGTAGGCGATGTTTGTATCAAATCCCAAAGAGAGATCTTAGGTGGAGTAGTGTGAAGCTGTTCGACAAGATCATACTCTTGACCACTTTTATGAGTAAGATGAGGTGGTGGAGGGAGCATAGGTTGAGAACATGGCAGAGAGACAGGTACATGTGGTGCTTGGTTACTTTGATTGTTATTATGGGTTTTGTATGTGTGAGCAATCACATTGTGTTGTGGTTGTTGTAACACATTTTGAACACCTTGAATCATAATCACTAGCTTTAAGAAAGAAGGTGCATTAGGTGCCCCCCACACAACCATCTTAGGAATAAGTATTGAATTAGCACTGTTTCCCTCTTGACTGCACCCAACATCTATCCCTGAAGTATTTAATGTGAGAAACCTTTTCTCATCCACTAATGCTACATCTTGGCTAGGGAGACCAATGGGATGAGAGGAAGGTTGATGCAGGAGCATCCAGAGGTGTAAGGGCAATCTTGCATCACCCAAAAAGAAGTTAATTCAAAACCATTGTAGTTGTTTTCATTTCTTTCCATAATTAGTTTTTTTGGTTCCATAATATCCAGAATAATGTAGGACTTTCAATTTTTCCAAAACTGCTAAAAATAGCGACCTGCCTATTTTGGAAAGTGTACCTGTTATTTTAGGAAAGTTTGCATTTGGGCACATAATGAAGCAAAAACTTCCAGAAAGTTACATAATAGAAATATAGGACCTTTGGCGAAGGAATCAGGCAAAGATCATTTGTGAGATGAAAGATATTAAATTTTTTGTTTTCTAAAAAGCCCCTGAAAATTTTCTGGAATGAGATATGAGGCACTAAAACATCCCATAACATCCCTAAAAGTTGAAAGAAATCCATTCATGGATTTTCAGCATGATATTTCACATCGCGAGCTTTCCGGCGCTTAAAATGGTTCGTCGATCGGACACTCGGATCAAAAATTATGCTTCCCGGAAGTTAACCTACTTTTGGAGGGAGTTGCAAATTTTGAAATTTAGCTGGAGGCTACCAAAAAGTGCTATTTATGACTATTTTGGGAACCCTGGGCAGTAGTAGAGTTAAGGGGGCAAGTGTAGAGTCAGGAATAGGTGGGAAAACATAAACCCTAGCTGATTTGGGGTTACAGAGGGCTGAAGATTCTAGAGTCTTGAGGTTGGGGAAAGTTGTAATGTGTTGCAGCCAGTAGAGGGTTCATCCTCTAATTGTAATTGAGCTTCTGTAATGTAATGAGTTGCCCAGTTCAATAAAAGAAAGTTCTATTTGTTGTGTTCAATATCTGTTATTGTGTGTTTTGTGATTTACCCCCTTCATCAAAGGTACATCATCATCATCATCCACTATGATGAAAAAAGGCTTTTCACTCTCATCTTTCTCATGAGTGTTCCTAGAGATGAATTTGGTTAAATTTTCTAATATCAAAGGATGTTCACTCATGAGAATTAGGAATTTGTCAAAATCAAGATCTTTGATAAATGCATGCAGAGATACCATAGAAAAATGACATGAAGGTGCCATTGCATTGTTTTCAATGTAAAATCAGATTTTAAAAGCTTTTCAAATTTGATGCAAAAGACAAGTGCAAAAGAATGTATGAAAATGACTTAAAATGCTTGATTTTTTGTTTTTTTTTCAATGCAAATGAATGAAACAAAAGGTGTTGTGAGGATTTTGATTAGGGGTAGAAAATTATGTCTGATATCAGTCCAATACAGCAATACAATCCTTCACAACACACTCTTGATGCAAATCTAAGATGATGACAAGTCAAAATATAGTGAAAATATGCTAAAATATACTATTTTTTCACCAAATCTCAATGCAAAAGAGCATGAAAAAGGGTGTTGTGAGGAAAATTATGATGGGATAGAAAATTATATCAGTAATAATAGCAAATTGGTGCCAAAATATCTGTCACAACACACTTTTAGAGCCACTCAAGGTCAAACCCTAGTGAAAATGTAGCTAAAATAGGCAATTTTTCATAGTTTTTCACTTCCAAGACCTAGCCAAAAGGTTGTTGTAATGAATTTTAGGAGGTGTAGAAAATAATAGAAATGGTATCAATCACCTCAATCCATAAAATTTGTCACAACACACTTGGAGTGCAAACTAGGCCAAACCCTAGGGCAAAAATAGCAAAAATGTGTATTTTTTAACCAAATTTTCAACACAAGAGGCCAATAAAAAGGTGTTGTGAAGATTTTTTGGGAGGGGTACAAAATAATTACCCTGATAATAGTCAGTTAGTGCAAAAAGACCCTTCATGCATATGGTGCAAATTTAGAGAGTCGATAAGGCCAAATCTAGTGAAAATCGATGTTTTTGAAACCCTAGGTTTGAGATATTGACACAAAATGCTATATGAATGATTTGAAGTCTGATTTATGATAAAAATGAAGTGTAATCAGATCTGAAAATGAATTTCAACCTCTAAGATGCAAAATGCAAGTGCAAATTTAATGAAAGTGCATGAAAATTGCTAGTTTTTTGTTGAAATTTTCTATGCAAAAATGCAAATATTTGAAATCTAAATGCAAATTTACACCAAAATGTAAGAATAAATCCAAATGCAAATTTGAATGAGTCTCTAAAATCAGTAGAAAAATATGAAAGAAGATTTTGCCTACAAATCCTAGATTTTGGAATTACTAGGCTATATGAAAATTGTCAAAATTTCTACAAAACCCTAGCAATTATATGATAAAAATGCAATGCAAATTATTGAATTTTTGTATTTTTATGTAGTTTATATCAGATCTGATGCAAAAATCATAAATTAGGAAAAATTAGAATGAATTGATACAAATTAGTAACCCAAAATGTAATTTTTTTCAAATTTTTCAATTTTTTTTTGAATTTTTCTCAATGCAATAAGATGAATGACTAAATAAATGAATGAAATCAACCCAAATCTGAAGAAAAAAACTTATCAAGTTGCAATTAAGTCCAAAACATGTGTTCACCAAAATTTTTAGGGTAAAATTTGGATTGTTTAGTTTAATGTTTAAATCCTCCTTTCACCCGTTACACTCAAGGACCTTAGGATTGAGTGGCAGAGTACTATCAGGTCCTTAGTCACTTATGGAAACTTGGATTAGGGTATTTGATTATCAATTTTATTACTCTTATGCTTAATTATCCATCAAAACCCTAATTATGAAAATATGGCAATAAATAGATGAATAACGGGAAACGCCTCTATAGAAAGCTGTAAAATTACAAAAGCTGTGCACCTATTTTCAAGGTTCTAAGGTGGAAATGTTAGGGACAAAAGAGTGGGTGCCCACATCTAGTGCCCTAATTTTTGTTAGGATCTATGAATAAGATCTACAACCTATTTCTACTACACTGAGGTTTTTTCTGTCATGAAACTTTGAGGACTAATGAGCGATCGCCCAAGTCCAGGTAGCTATTTCTTTCATTGATCTACAATTCTGACACTCTAACATGCCCTCCCGCAACTTCATTTTGTCTGCATCATCAACCTATAACTTGCAATCATGAAACTTAGGGAGGGGGTTGTGGTGTTTAGGAGCTTACCTCAATAAAGCACGGAAGGATTCTTAAGTCTTCCAAACACCTTTATCAAATAGAGAGTGCATACCTAGGGAGACAGAGGAAAAAACTAAATGAATAATGATCACAAACACAATAAATGTCACCTTATAGTGAAGATCTCATGGGAGAAAGATGCTCTTCATTCCATGAGGAAATGGATGCTCAAATCTGCAAACACAAACACATAGACCACACAAATCTGCTCTTGTAACACATTGAAAGCCTTGAATCACCTTTAGGATGCCAAAATCACATGAACATAATCTAGTTTACAAACGAATGCCTAAACATGCTTTTATATGAAACTACAAACACTCCCACCAAGATTTTCATAATTCAAACTTATCGTGTCGGCATAGGACCCAAATAACAGTCACAAGCTGACACCCAAAAATTGGGACTGCCCCAAAATAGGATAGGGCTAGGGTGCAGGTGCCTAAGTACTCCCCCTATTTTGGGTAGGGGTTATCTCAAGTAGTCACCCTAGGTCCTATTTGTCAAGACACATAGGGGTTTTCTCATCAGGATGTTGAAATATGATGTAAAATGTCCTAAATGCACACAAAAGACATGGGAGCTAAACCTAAAGAGGGAAAAGCCCCCAAGGGGACATTTTCTGATGTTACATCCACTCATCAAAACCTGTGTCATGTTTTCTCTTTATGGTTGATTATATTGCATCTATTTGGTCATCTTTATTTAAGTTTTTTTATTCTAGTTTGCATATCTTGATGACTATATTTTAAATAAGTTCCTTTGCACAAAATCTTTGAGTTAAGTTTTCAAATGTTAAATTTCATATACCACTGATTCACCCCCACCTCTCAGTGGTCCTATGGGTCTTCAAATTTGAACATGGAGGTTAGGACATTTATGAATATCCATTATGAAATTTCTAATTGAAAAGTCAACAGGCTATGAGAGAGCACCCAACTTATAACACTTTGGATAGGATATGATCATGGATATAAATATGGTTATAGGGATTATGAAATGTCTGGTGCAAAATATCCAATCAAGTAGAACTCTTTTGATCAGGATAAATTTGACAACTTGCACTAGATGTTTGGATGAGACTAGATATTTACTTGCTTGATCATGTCAGGTCAAAATATTCTATCTGGTAGGAGTGTCAATAATGCACTAGGGTAAACATGATGGTTTCAATAAGCCCTAGACATGGATATGGATATTTTGGACGTGTTAATGTACTATCTAGTTTGAACAATGAATGAGATACATTTAATTTTACTTTCAGTAGCCAGATATGGATACTAGATATGACATAGATGCTTTGCCAATGTCCATTTCTAGTTGACTAAAAATGTCAGATTGATTGAAACTTCAAATGGGAATAACTTGCCCATTTTAACAAATTTTCACATGGTCCCAAAGATAATCCTGACTAGAAAGTTGTCCTGTACCCATCCATGACTTTAGCAAGGGATATTTTACAACTTGAGATTTGGCTCAAATTTATCTTTAAGTGACATGACATTTTACCATCACCACCCAAGCGAACTATAAGAGAATCAACACAACAAAAGTTGGGTCCTCACTTTTCCAAGGAAAAATAGGGCATGTTCTGAGACTACACAACAATGTGTTTCCACATGAAGAAGATAGTGTCTTAGCTTCTACATTGCAAATACAAGAGTGAGACATTGTTGTTGGCAAGAGACACTATGTGGCTTCATTATTGTTGCCATTGATGGCAACAAATTTTATCCCACACATCCGCAGCACATAGTTTGTCTATACTGGAAGTCAAATTGAAGAGTGTTTTGGTTCGGTGAACAAGAACAGAGCATGTAGCAAGGTTTGACAATCAGGTCCAAATCTCTTAGAGGATGTATCTCAGCAAAGTATGGACTTGGGGAAGTCAAGAGGAGTACCATGACTACTACATTCCAGGGATGGAGCCTACGGTGATGAAAGAATGAAAAGATATGAGCATCTAAGTGTTGGGTTCCTGACAGACAGAGTAGTCTAAGGAAGAACTGATTGGTAGAGCATCAGACTTTAATCTGGATAAGAAATTGATGGTGGTCAAGCTATTTGAGAGATCATACATGGTTGGCTGACATGAATGATGACTTCTATGTCTATGACTTTGATACGCATCACATATTAAGCATGGATTCAGCTGACATATTAGTGTTTTGTAAGTATCTTAAGTGTTCCAATTACTGACTAGAAAGATGATTGAAATCCTTGATGCGGATATATATACCAGATGGATTTTGGTATGAATGTGTGTGTGTCGAAAAAGAATGTGTGAGGAAAGGCAGAGAGAAGTGTGGAAGCAGGAATACAAATCTGGTATGTGACAGAACAACAGCATTAGTATAGAGGAAGAATGAAGTGCATTAGATCAGTTTATTAAGCCTAACCAGAACTAAACCTCAGCATAGGTGGATGCCTCTCATCAGTTCAAACACTTGGTTACTTTCTATATACCTTGTAGATAGTGAGTCTCTTGTAGGAAGTGTGCCTCTTGTGAGCAGTGTGCTTGGGCAGTGAGCCCTAATTAGCAAGTGCCATTTTGTACTTCTTATTCTTTTAACAGAGAATACAATCTTGGGTTAGTCACCTCATAGTTTTTCCCTTAAAAGGGTTTTCCACATAAAAATCCTTGTGTTATGTGTGTTGAGTTTATTTCCACTCTCATGATTATGTATGCTCTTATGTTTTGATGCTGCATTAATATTGAAGAAGAAAATAAAGTTAAGATATTTAAGATAATGGATTCACCCCCCTCTCAGTTATCTGCCTTGTTTCCAACAATTGGTATCAGATCTAAGTTCCTCTAAATAGAGCCTAATAGCTTGAGGAAGATCTGGGAATCTCAATGGATATGTATGGTATGAATGAACAACTTTAGTTTGCCCTAGATGATCTTGAGCAATCTCACTCTAAAGTCAATAACTTGAGAGAAAGACTCAAACAAGCTGATGATTTCATAAATGAGCTAAAAGAAAAACTAAGTATCTCTGTGAAAAAGAGAAAGGAACTACTTCAACAATTAGCAAGTCAAAGTGAAGCTAATGATACTAATGAATATCTGAATGAGAAAAACAAGCTATGTGAGAAGCTATCAAAAGAGGTCATTATGGTTAGACATGAAATGGAATTAGGGGTTATGAGATTCACCCAAGAAATTGAAGATAATCTAAAACAATCTCTCAAGGAGAAGTCAGAGGACTGCCACAAAATGGATAGAATAATCAGGCATCTAGAATCTAATCTTGAAGAAGCCAGAGATAATGAAGAACAACTTGAGAATCAGATAGACACTCTTAAAAGGGATCTTCAAACAATAAATGAATACAAAGAGAAATTCAAGATAAGCTCTGCTCAACTTGAAGTTCTTCTTGAAAGCCAAAAGAGGGTAGATGATAAGCATGGCTTGGGATATGAGAAAGGTGAAAGCTTTGGATCCAATCAAAAGAACTCTGGATTAGGAAATCCAAGGAACAAGCCTAGAAGACCTCTGGTAAGGCAACCAAATGCTCAAAGATATCCATCCTTGAATGGATACTACTACAATTGCAATAATTTCGATCATAAAGCAACTCAGCGTAGAAGAAGAATGAATCAGACTAATTCATCTTTCTCCGAACAATGTTTCAATTGCAAAAGGTATGGTCACAAATCTCATGAATGCAGAAATATGCAAATAAACAATTCATTCAATGGTAGTTGCTTTGCATGTAATAGAATTGGACATATGGCTAATCAATGTAAATCTAGAGGTTATCAGTGACATATGCAAAGAAATGTTGTTTGATACAATTGCAATAGAACTGGTCATATTGCCAAATTTTGTAGAAGTAAGAATCAAGATAAAAAGGGTTCGGTGCATCATAATCAAAATCAAGACAAAGGAAAAGGAAAAGTGAATGCGGATGAAGTTCAAAGGGAGATGAACAAGATTTGGGTGAAGAAAAGTATAGAAAATGTTAAGGATACATCCGCACCAGAATTTGGTGCTGATATTCCTTCCGGAAACTAAGTAGATAAGCTCTGGCTTAGGGCGAGTCACAAAGGAAAATAAATTCCCCCAGCCAGTCAATTTGTACCTAAATTTAGCACGTGGAATGTTTCAGATTAAAGGGTTCTTAGAGTATTATCCAAATAACCCTCAGTAAAATTATGAATGATCTGCAAGAAGTTTTGAAGAGTTTAATCAACCAAGATTGATCATGTTTGAAAGTCATCCGGTAAAAGTAAAATTTTCACAGTTAGATCCGGTATGATTCAAAATTGAAATATCTTGATCTGTGGATAAATGGCATGATTGGAGGAAGGGAGATACATTGTCAATTATCACTAAGAATAATTCTAAGTGCCTCTCAGTGATTTGGAAGAATCTCTCTCAGAACAAAGTTAGAACAAAGAAACTAGAATGACTTCAAGTGTACATTTATTGTAATATGAAATTAGGGTTTGCATAGAAATATAAGGGTTCTTTTATTCATATTTTACCCATTTGCATTTGAAAAGAAGAAAGGAAGACCTCTGCAACAAGATTGTTTCAACTCTCTCAAAGATCAACTACCAAATCTGATTCAACTAGTGATCTTTTCTAGCTCATTTTGTGAACCCTAGAAGTGTAAAAAGGTATTTCCATTCTTGAATATCTCTCTCTGAATCTTGTACAAGATGGCTACTCCAAATGTTGTTAAGATCATTGATAGGTCATGCCCAAAGTTTAAGAAACACCCCTACAAATCCCTAGAAGTTGATCCCTTAGGGGCATTTTCTTGCATTCCGCATGGGGTTCTGCACGTAGAAGATGTTAGGGCATACATCCATGCAAATATTGAGGAATTTGGAGAATCAAAGTTGATGGATATCTACCATAAACAACTAATAGATGAAACCTTTGAACTCAAACCTCAATACAAGGCCATATGGGATAAGCATTTTGGACATTGCATCCACTTTCCCTATTTCATAGAAGATGAATGGGTCCGGTATGTTCTTAGTAGAATACATGATAACTTCATGTGGTTGTTGAAGCCCTTCAAGATAACAATGGATGCAATTAGGGCAGTAACTAGTTTACACTCATCCGGTGGGTTGCCTGCTCTCAAATCGGTCAAGAACCAAATAGTAAGTGAGGCTACCGGATCAAAGTTTGACAAAAGAGCAATGATAATAGAAGATATCACAAATCTGGATATCAAATTTGCCTCTATGATAATTGGCCACAAAATATATCATTCCAGCAGGGAGAACTTTGTATCTGGAACTACAATTTATACTGCATATCAGATGCTAAGGGAAAATGTAGACTGTGATCTATGTGAGCTTCTCCTAAGCCAACTATTAGAAAACTTGCAAAAGATCAAGAAGGACAAGAAGAACTCATTCAAGTATGGTGGTTTAATACTGTGCTTATTCTTTTACTATATGAATGAGCTACTTGAATCGAGTGCTTGGGTATGGTAAAATGACAGACCAGTTGCCATACAAATTAGAGATTATATGTATGGGCTTGGTGATGCCAAGGCTCAAAGTACAACACTTTGGGGATACTTCAAAAACTTCCAAAGTATGATGCAGGCCAGAGAAAGAATTCCCCAATCTATAGTCAAAAAATACAAGGATACAATGTGTTTCATGGTAGACACTAATCAATGCCTAATGGAGATAGTGGAGCCCATAATAGTCTGGATTATGCCAATGGGCTATGAGGTAGATGAGAAAATCCTAGAGCTGCATGTCCAACACATGCTAAGTTAGCCTAAGGACCCTGAGGCAGAAAGGTTTGGAACCTTTCAAGAATTAAGTGTAAAAATACATGTTGAACTGAGACAACCAGAGATGAAAATAAAAGTGAGAAGGGAAGTAGAGGAAATTGCCAAAAGATATGGCATTTCAAAAGAGGCAGTTGATGCAAATAGACAAAAATTAGAAAAAGCTGAGAAGGAGAAACAAGAAGTAGAAAAAGGAAGTGTTCCAGCACAAGCCTCCTCCCAGACCAGATCCTCCAAGAGTTCTATACCTACCACTTGTAAGAGCTCAAGATCCTCCAAACTAGAAGCCAAGACATCTAGTAAGGGAGAAAAGAGAACAAAAACCAAGGCCACAAGGTCCTATATAAGCCAAAAGGATGATGAAGAAATAGAGACCAATGAGGAAGTTAAGAAAATGAGGAAGAAGAAGAAAACATCAGGTGAATCCTCTACCGGTACAAATAGAGAAGAAGAGGCAGAAGAATTTGTTGAAAGGCCTACTCTCTCTATTGATGATATCATCAAGGTAGTCACAGTGGATGGGAACTTGCAACCAATCACTAAATTTTATGATGAATATAGTGATGCTGACAAGAAAATCTTGGAAGATTCTACAGTCAGGTACCTAAACATTTATAATAAAGCATTCATTGAAATCATCTCTCTAATTCCCAAAAGTCTATAGAAGGAACTTGAACTGAGAAAAGAGAATGCTAAAGCAAAGGACCTTGAGATCCAAGAATAGATTGCAATTCAACTCTATCCTTCCATTACTCCAAAACAAATGACCATGATCTTCAAAGATTGCAAGGATGAGTTTCAGAGCAAAGCTCTAATGAACAAACTTATGCTTGAAGAGATGGATCAGGTAGCAAAAGAAACAGAAGACATCCTCTAGAATGCCTACAAGAGATTCAATCTCCCTGTCATAGAAGAAATAGATGAAGAACCTTCTTCCATAGATGATGAAGGATTAAGTACATCAAAAGAAGAATCCACTAAGAAAATGCAGAAGAGTCAAAGGAGATAGGTGAAGAAAAGTCTAAGGACTTGAATTCCTCTATTCTGAAAGAGGAAGTCCATGAGGAAGTTAACATCTCTCTTTCGAATCCCCCTGGAGACTCTGGAATTGAAGAAGAAGGAAGAAAAGAGGAGAAATTGAGTCAAGTAGAGGAAAAGGGAAGAGAAGAACACACAGAAAATCTTTGATGACAGTTTTGAGGCTGCAGAAGGAAAGAAGACTTTGTCTCCGGCAAGAGACATTATAGAAGTAGTGAAAAACTTCCTGACCAAAGAGATCATGGAATTAGATGAACCTGAACTATTTCAAGGACCACTCAATTTTGACTCCCTCTCTCCAGTCTAGACAATGAAGGTAGCATCTTTTGCTCAAGCTAAAGCAAAAGAAAAGCTTCTAAAGTCTCACATGGAAGACTGTGAACTGATAGAGATTGCATCCAGTGTGTTGGAGAAGATCATGCCATCCTTCCAAAAGGATCTTTTTGCCTCTTCATTTGGTAACTTGAAATCTCTTGTTAATTCTGTTAGCACACATTTTGATTCTTTGGAGAAATCGGCAGAAGAGAAAGTCCAGAAAGAGTTTCTAGGAAAGAGATTCTCCGAAGTATAGGGACTCATAGCAAATGCTAGGAGAAATCTAGATATTGGGATAAAGAGCCTAGAAAATGCTCTTTAAGATGGTGGAGAATTATACAAATTTTTTCTATCTTGGTCCATAGTGACAGACGACATTGCAAAGAAGGTGGAAGAACAAGAAGGTAAACTGTCAAGTTTATCTCAGAATTTTGATCCTCTCACCTCATCCATAATGAATCAAGAATGTCAGGCTATTGCCACTATAAATGAAATAAAGAGGCTTGAAAAGGAGAAGAAGAATAGAATAAGCCGAATGAGTGAACTAAGAGGGATAATTATCCCTAAGTTAGAGGCAATGCATGAGGCTCTAACTGATGCTTAGACTACAGCCTGGACCAGTGATCTGGTAGACTTAAGAAGGGCAAAAGCTTTTGCATTTTTGTTGAGTGGCCACATTTTAATTTTGGACAGGATGAAGCAGAGTTGGTTAATAGAAGTTGTATAGTTTAAGACCACATTTGCAGATATACTTAAGTTTATGTAAGTATAACATGTATATATACTTATGCGACTATGTATAGGTTGATTTTTGCAAATTTTAGTGTGCAGATTCCACCCTTTGCCATTGATGTCAAAGGGTGAGTGAAAAGTAGTGAAAAATGTGGAATCCAGCGAAGGGGGAGCTACGGTAAAATGTACATAAGACAGAGCATCAGCCAAGGGGGAGTTTGCTACAACACTTAGTCATTTTTCACTAAGTTTTGCCATGAATGCCAAAGGGGGAGATTATTGGCAAGAGACACTATGTGGCTTCATTATTGTTGTCATTGATGGTAACAAAGTTTATCCCACACATCTACAACACATAGTTTGTCTATACCAGAAGTCAGATTGAAGAGTGTTTTGGTTTGGTGAACAAGAATAGAGCATGCAACAAGGTCCAACAATCATGTCTGGATCTCTTAGAGGATGTATCTCAGCAAAGTACGAACTTGGGGAAGTCAAGAGGAGTACCATGACTGCTACATTCTAGAGATTGAGCCTCCGGTGATGAAAGAATGAAAAGATATGAGCATCTATGTGTTGGGTTCCTGACAGGTAGAGTAATCTAAGGAAGAACTAACAGGGAAAGCATCAGACTTTAATCCAGATAAGAAATTAATGGTGGTCAAGCTATTTGAGAGATCATACATGGTTGTCCAACATGAATGATGACTTCTATGTCTATGACTTTGATATGCATCACATATTAAGCATGGATTCAGCCGACAGATCAGTGTTTTGTAAATATCTTAAGTGTTCCAATTGCCAACTAGAAAGATGATTGAAATCCTTGATGCAAATATATATACCAGATGGATTTTGGTATGAAGGTGTGTGTGTTGAAAAAGAATGTGTGAGGAAAGGCAAAGAGAAGTATGGAAGCAGGAATACAAATCCAGTATGTGATAGAACAACAACATTAGTACAGAGGAAGAATGAAGTGCATTAGATCAGTTTATTAAGCCTAACCAGAACTAAACCTCAACATAGGTGGATGTCTCTCATTAGTTCAAACACCTGGTTACTTTCTATATACCTTGTAGATAGTGAGTCTCTTGTAGGCAGTGTGCCTCTTGTGAGCAGTGTGCTTGGGCAATGAGCCCTAATTGGCAAGTGCCATTTTGTACTTCTTATTCTTTTAACAGAGAATACAATCTTGGGTTAGTCACCCTGTGGTTTTTCCCTTAATAGGGTTTTCCACATAAAAATCCTTGTGTTATGTGTGTTGAGTTTATTTCTGCTCTCATGATTATGTATGCTATTATTTTTTGATGCTGCATTAATATTGAAGAAGGAAACAAAGTTAAGATATTTAAGATAACTGATTCACCCCCCCTCAATTATCTACCTTGTTTCCAACAATTGCTTCTCTATTGTAGAATAGTGAGTTTTAAATTGAATCAAAGTTTTGCTAATATAGTATACAACACATTCCTTGCCTTCGTTATCATGTTGAGCCAGAAAAATAGCTAGAGCATGAGGAGATGCAGAAGTATAGAGAAGAAAAGGACCTCTAGAGATGATTAGCATTAAGATAGAGGGATTAGCTTAATAGCCTTTAAGATCCTCAAAGGATTTTTGACAAGCCTCATTGTAGTCAAATCAAACATTCTTTTTGAGAAGATGAGTGAAAGGAAGAGTCTAATCTATCAATTGTGAAATAAACTGGTGAATAGCCTAAAGCTTTCCCTATAAGCTATGAAGATGAGAAATGTTTCTTGGAGGTGGCATGCTCACAATAGCTTTGATCTTCTTTGTATCAACCTCAATACCACAATGCAAGACAATAAACCCCAACCATTTTCCACTATCAACACCGAATACACATTTGTGGGGATTCAAGCACATGTTGTAGAGACAAATATGTTCAAAGATACACCACAAGATTTTGACATGATCGTAACACAAAATTGATTTGGCCAAAATGTCATCAACATAGTCCTAAAATTATGAATGATGTTATGAAAGATAAGGGTCATGGCCTACTATTAAGTTGCAAAAGCATTCTTTAAACCAAATGGCATGACTACCCAATAGAAATTACCCCAAGGTGACATAAAAGCAATTTTATATTGATCTTGGGGATTTATGATGATTTGATTGTATCTAGATAAACCATCCATAAAAGAGAGTAAGGTAGGTGTAGTGGTAGAATCAACTATCATATCGATGCTTGGAAGAGGAAAATCATATTTTAAAGATGCCTTATTGAGATCATGAAAGTCAGTGCATATTCAAATACAATTACCAAGTTTAGCAACAACAATGATGTCCAAAATCCAAGGTGAATAGTTGATTGGGAATATAAAGCTATCTTTTAAAAGATTCTCTATCTCATCTTTGACCATTAATGTGACCTTGGGATTCATCTTTTTGGTCTTTTGTTTTACGGGTTGGGCATCAAGATATAATATGATATTGTGTGTCACAATTTGTGGGTCAATACTAGGCATGTACAAATATGGCTAGGAGAAACATTTGTGAAAAATCTCGCAAGAGAGAAGAATTATCTTATTGTTGTTTAGAAGACCAACATTTTCCTATTTGAATGAATTTTTTTGAATTAACCTATTTCATCGAGATGTCGATAGTATCTCAAACTATGAGGGTGCTATGGTCTGGAATATCAGGTAGATGAGTGGATTCTTGAGGGGTATCATGAGATGTCAATATGTCATCTGATAAAATTGAATTTTCTCCAAAGTATGCTTGAGCATTTAAATAATAAGGGAAACCTCAATCATGATGATATCTAGGCATATGCTCATATACACCTAGAAATCAACCAAAGCTTCATCTGTTGAGAAAGAGTCATAAGAAAGTGTGCCAAAGCTAGAAATTTTTTCAATCAACTCAAAATAAACTATAGAAATTGAGAAGAAGTTATAGATTTAGTTATCATGTTAACATTGAGAGAAGGGAAACAAGAGGTTCTAGAGGGATTAGAAGGATGGTATCCAAGGTCCACTAGGAAGTTGTGCAGATTAGGTTCCAAGGGGATCTTGATACCTTTCTCTTTTCAACCACATCCATTACCTTTGTACCTGATTCAAGATAGAATATGAAAGATACGGCCATAATGTGATTCCATTTCCATCAAAGGTGGTATATCACCATTAGTGGCATACTCAATGTTATAAGTATACTCATAAGAATTTGAAGGAGAAGTGGGGATAGAAAGTTTAGGTTTCTTAGACATAATATAATTCTTAGGTTTCTTAGGAGTGACTATAGGAATATCAAGTTTAGATTGTGTGATTTTATACTCCCTAGAAAAGGAGGGTGTAAAATCCAATGGACCCCAATCATCACCTAGATAAACATTTGAAGATGAATTATTCTTCTTATCAACACTGTTATCAACAGTGTCATAGTAAATCATTATTTGTAGATAAAAATGAAATTAAATTTTGAAGTGTTTGAGACACAATAGGTTGATTCTTAGGATCCACTTGTTGACAATACATTATTGGATTAGCCTTAATTGTAAATTGTTGTGTCATGCACACACTTCCCATTATTTGCATTAGAAAAATGGGGACCCCCTCTTTTGACATGATCTTTTGAGTGAGTTTCTCAACCTCTTTTGGGTGTTTTAGCTTGTTATGTGAGTGTTGGGTCCTAATTAACCAACTTGATTTGAGCATAGGGTTTTTTATGGCTTCTTTCAAGGATAATTGTATCTCTTTAATTCATGTCTTAATTGGTGAGGTTACATTGTTTGGTGTCAAGGTGGGTACATGCATGTAATATTTGGTACATATGCTCATGATTAAATAGTCTTCAAATTTAAAATCACTCATCTTCATGACCTTATGTATTAAAGGCTTAATTTGCATTGATTAAGGTTCAATTCCATGCTATTAATTATATTGTGTCATTTAATATATTTTAGAGCATTTTATTGGTTATGTATATCTTAATGAGGTGATGGTTCAAAGTCAAAAGTGTTATCATTTCTACAGGTTTAAGTTCACTAAATCCATCTTTTGGACCTTAAAATTAATTAAAATTATCGTACAATCTTTCAAGTAATATTTGAATGCCAAAAATTAAGTAATTAAGGAAGGAAAAATACTTTAGTTTAAATTTTGTATCATTTTTATCTTAAATTTGATGACATAAGAGAAAAAATAAGGAAAAAGAAAAAAAAATCCTTAAAATAGCTATACAATAATAATTTGAAATTCTTAAAACCTCATTAAAAGATCTTACACCTGCTTGTATGGAATAATTCTATTTAAAACTATTAATTACTTTTTTAAAAGTAATTTTATTAAAAAACTTGGATAGGAAGGAGAAAATAGTTTTTTTTCGGGGTTTAATCTCATGGGTTGCCATTATTTTTATTTTTCTTTCTCCATTTCCTTGTTTGGGCTTCATGAAATCCTTGATTCCATCCTCAATGTGTAGATTACAAAGATTTTCAACAAGTTATGGACTGATTTTGTGTGAAGAAATTTTATTCATTCATTAAATGGCAAGGGTTTCAATTTTTTATGATTAATATTATTATTTATCTTTCTATATTTTTGTATACCCTTCAAATGCATATTGGATATGATATATGATTATTTGTATTTGTGTTTGCAGGTCAAGATCATCAGGGGTTTCAAGTTAAAATTATTTTTCTCAAGATTTCAAAAAATAAAAAATAAATGAGAGAGAAAAAGAGTAAATTTCAGATTTGATGGTTGTGAACATTTATTGAATTTTAATCAAGGGGTTTCTTTGTAGGGTTTCTAGTGAAATGTCAAGGATCTCTATTTGGTTTGTATTCCATACATTGTAAAAGTGAGTGATAAAAAATTTCACCTCCTAGTGTTTGAAACAAATGAAGAAAATTTTGTCCAAAACTACCTTTTTTATTGAACTAAAACAACATGTATATAATCATAAAATCCATGAAACTTTGAGAATAACTTTGTCATTGAAAAAGGACTTGAAGGAGAAAGTTTCTAAGAATCCTATATGTAAAATCCAATCATTGTTTCACTTAAAATGATCAAAAATAGGTCCCAAAACTGAATTTTGATAACCTAGAAAACCTAGGACAGCCATGATAAATTAAATTTTTTATTTTGTTTTGACCTATACAATGGATTAAAAGGCCATTTTTGAAGTGGTAGGAGTATTGAGTGGGTATTAAATATGGAAAGGTTAAGAGGACACATGGAAAAACCAAGGAAATCAAGAGAAAACATCAAATTAGTGAAGTTGCCTATTTCAACAAATTTGACAAGAAGTTGTCCTTGACTAACCCATGCACCAAAATAGATGTATTTTGATTGGTATTGACTAAAAATGGTTTATTTATGATTAATCTAATACTATGCATTATTGTTTGTGTAAGGACTAGGTTAGAACCTTAGGTGAATTTTTTCTCTTTCTTTAGGTGTGATCTAGCTTTTAGGTTTCCGATAAGAACATTCTTTCATTTTCTAACTTTTTTACCTAGTTCTTAGCTTTTGATTAGTGTTTTAAAATTTAGTCTGAGTACTCATAGAAATAACATGTAACCAATTCGGGCTAAGGTGTCCAAATGGGGTCATTCAAGGTATAGCTAATATAGGCTCTTCTATCCTTTGGGCATGTTGTTCATATGAAATAGGGTCTACAGACCAAACCTCTACCCAATACAGGGTAGGTTATATAATGGTCATATGAGCCTATACTAGTCCAATGGATCAAAAATCTATCTATTACAGGATAGGTAAGTCAATAGCTATACAAGCTTATAACAATAGGAATCATTTATTTTGCTCTATCTAGAGACTTAGACTCATCAGGATTGATCTGGACCTTGAGTCACATGAAATTATACAATATGCCCATGTATTATACTGAGGAATCTCCATAAGTTCATTTGGTTAAGGTAACTATGAACCTTGTACCCTCATTTGAATTTTGGCAATTGGCCAGATACAAGATCAATCCCCTCAAGGATTCTTCTTAGCACTAGAAAATTCTTTGTTTTATCTAGTTTAATCTTCTTGTGTTTAGATTTTTAGAATTTTAAAGTTGATTATAGAGTCATCCTATATCCTAAGTACCTGAGTACTTGAGGCATTCTTCACCTTCCAAACTACATACATATCCTATACCCATGGGATCAAGGTACATACAAGATTCAATAAATATAAAGTTTGATGAGTACGTATTTCTGGTTTGTACTAGGTTTGATGCAATTATGAATGGGTATGCAACTCTTTCTATGGCTTATCCCTCCCTAGATAGTTCTTCATCAGTTGTCCCCTACTCAAGTGAACAGGGGTGGTCATTAAGACACTATCACAAACATCTAGAAGGGGTGTCTGTCATTTAATCTATAGTTTTGTGAATTCCTATATTGTCCCTACTTAAGATGATATACTTGCTTTCTTAGGTCAAGTCTTGTACCCTAACAAATAAGTTCTTACAAAGATCACCAATTGCTTTCTGATCACCAAGATCCATGTAGGCAAGGTGAGAGCATATGACAAGTAGGGATCCTCATTTGGTCTAGTTCATTTTGGTAGTATCCTTTAAGGTTATTCTTGAGATAGGTTCATGTTATAAATAAGCATCATTTTATGATAACCAAGATCCATTCCAGTGAAGTGAGAGCATATGATGACTACTTATCAATTAACAGGAATCTATTATTATAAGGTGTTGAATTTTAAATTGATCATTGGTATTCTTGTTGTCCCAATTCCATGGTAAGGAGGGAAGGACCTAGTTATTCGCCTCAAAATAATTTGATATGGTTATCATATTTTCTCCACCCACATAATTTACCCTAAAATTTTATAGAAATTTATCATTCCAAACTTCTACATTTCTATGCCAACTAAAAATATTTTAATATTCCTATCCATAACAGATTAAATTCTCAATCTATTCTATTATTACATATAGTAACTATAAAGTATATCTAAAAATCTATTTATTAAATATGATATTTGATTGAAAAAATAATTAATTAGTTATATTTCTTCGAAATAATTATTTAGATAATTTAATATTGTTTATGAAAGAAAATCATGCATTGTCATTCTTTTATTTTATATCACCTACAAGAAATGGGATTAATAATTATTTGCAATTTCAAGATTCGTAGTGGAGCTAATTTTAGTTTAAGAGAAAATGGGTGACAGGAGTTGAAGAGGAAGAGTCATTTTCTTTAGTGTCACTTTCTTGTGGAAGATAGTCATGTGTTCAATTTTTAAAAGATCAAGAAAGGATGGATTTTATTGAAGAGATGGAAGACTTGACACCCTAGATTATCAGGCCTCTTTTAGAACTAGTAGAATTTTGGCAAATAAATGACTAAGTGACTAAAACTTTTAGTCAAAACAACTAAAAATGACTAAATTCTACTAATTTTTTGTAACTCAGCTATAAATGATTAAATAAATGACTAATTTGGTCATTGCCTAAAAAATTACTTAGTCATAGAAATAAAATCACTAAATAGTTAGTCACACAAATACAAATTAGTTAGAATTTAAAAAAGAACTTTTCAAGAAATTATTGGTAGGATGTATTGCCGCAATTCAGTATTCATGTTCATTCCAACATTTTTCACTATCTGCATCACCATCATACCTTGTTATGTATCTTCCTTTTGTTTGCACTCAAATCTCCAACTCCTTACTGAATATCACCATCACCATCACACTCTTCACTTGTAGGCACACTAACATGCTCTTAACATACTCATCTTGGAATATCTCTAATTGTTCATAGTTGCTTGTGGTGGACTCGTTGAAAAATAAGAGGTCAGGAATGTAGAGATGAAAGTACTTTCCTAGAGCTACTTCGCACTGAGGTGTTTTGAGTTATTGCATGGGCAATAAAGAGGAGAGGACCTGGAGAGTTCTGAAAAGGCAGGCAAGGAATTTGGAGTTTGTTGCAACAAATTTGAATTCAGTGATGCCCTTTGCAGCAAAGTCAGATTTGGGGACACCCTCTATAGAAAATTTAGAGGTAATTCAAAAACCTCATTACATTTATAAACACAAAATCTATAGCTTTGTGATTTGCAACTTATAGTAGCTATAATCTACTACTCTTAATAATGTTCTTTTACAATCTTGCCACTGTTCTACTTCATAATGTGTTCTAGCTAAATATAATAAAATTTGGGTGTCAGTGCCAAAATATAATTTCCTCAAACAATTTTGATACATTTTTACTACAAGCACAAACTATTCTTGTGCAAAGTAAACATGTGCTATCTAAACAAAGATATTTCCTACTACAGCTTCTTGTACCTATGTAAAAAATTCCTTTGCAATATCAAATTGACCCCTTTCAGCTAGCACAATGGCTGCCCCATTTGTAGTATAAACATTTCCTAGTCTCTATGCCAACACTTTACAATACATTTTCTCTAGTCTTCTCAAGATGTTGTTCCTCCACCTTTTGATCCCTTCTCTTATTGTGAAAATCTACAAAATAATTCCAATTTCCAAGTGAAATGTCAAGATAAAATTTGTTTACATCTGATTTACTTTGTGCAACTTTAATTGTTTCTTTTGCTTTAAGCTAGTCATCTATTTTCAGTTCCATTTTTCCAAGCATAGATAAAGCATTTGATGAGTTTTTATCCACCTTAAGTGCATCCCCAATCAATTCTAGACTTAGTTGGATCTCATTCTAAGCCTGAGCCATGGCTGCAAGACGTAGATATGCATCCACATAATTAGGAAACCTCAACAATATTAGCCTATATAAAAGATTTTCTTTTTCAGTATCATGTAGCTATTCAAACAACCTAGCAAGATTAAATATGTTGTGACTTTATCCCATGGTAGCTCAAGTGAAACACCACCTTCTTCTAGTCAATGGAAGAATTCCATATCCTTAAAGAGCACAGGAAAAACTACAGAATTAGCACTGGGGCTTTTAGTTATGAATTCAACCCAAGTGACATTTCCTAATGCCTCCATAAACGTTTGTTGAGCCAACTCTAGTTCATCATGCTCAAAATGAAGAACCCCAATGTTATTTAACAATTGAATGGGTACTTCTTCTCTACTCTTCTTCAGAAGAGACTTTGTTGTCTTAAGAGAATCTAAGGCTGCACTGGGGTCTAATGATATTAATAACTCACTCATCTTAATAAATGCATGGGCATCACGTGGATCTATGTGAGTTTCCTTTCTTAAAATTTCCAAAGCCTTCTCTACTTGCCCTTGTTGAGCATATATATGGCCTACAATTTTTAAGCTCTCATAGTTCTCAGGGTGGACCTCTAGAACCTTTTCAAAATTTGAGAGATAACTCTTAAGATCTCCCAGCTTCAATTGAACCTATCTACAAAATCCTGTGGCCTCTAGCTTTCCTTGACTAATGCCATGTAGTAGCAGCCAGTGGTGTCATAATCACCTTTACTATGATAAGATCATGCAAGATTATAATATGAATGAGATTTCATGAGAGGGGAGTCAGTTGAAACAAGAGATATCTCAGTCAACTGTTCCACAAGAAAATGTTGCCCTGTGAAGAAAAAATGGTTTTCTAAATGATTCAATGCCATTGCACAGTACAACTATAATTCAAACGCTCTACGCATCTTTTCCATTCCTTCATGAACACTACCTTTTTCACTAACTGTGAGAATCCTACAAGTAAAAAATGCACAAAACTAACCACAAAGATTTATGTAGAGGCAGAACATGATGTAAAGGAAGGACTCACACACAATAACCTTGACACATCCCAAACAAAGTTTTTGAGATGAATCTCCTGCAACAATATAATGAAAAATGCATGAAATAATAGAGATATATAAATAGCAGAAACATAGAAGGAATTTATTGATCATAGGCCACTTCGAGGGGGCAACCTCCTTTGAGCAAGCTCGATACAATAAATTCATGGATGCCTTCATTGGCCTCAACACGTACTTATATACTAAGTATAATCTAAATAACTATTACTTCCCATAAATGTGGGATAATACAATATGCTCATAGGACAACTTATAAAGCATATGTGTCCAAATTTAATATACTAAAAAAGTAAAGAGAAGGGTTAAACACAGGTTCCTAACATCCCCTCCCTCTTAGAAAAGATTTGTCCTCAAAGCTTAAGATGTGGAAATTGTTGCCGAATTTGAAGGAGTGGTTCCCATGTAGCATCCTCTAGTTGCATTCCATGCCATTGAATTAAGACCTCTATGATGGATCAGGAGTGAAGATTATGGGTGTGTCTGTCGAGGATTTCCTCTAGCTCCAAAATGATGGATCCTTCATTATCTAGTTCTAGTAAAATAGTTTGTACTTTGATGTTGGTGCCAAGAACTTTCTTTAGACAAGAGACATGAAATACTGGATGAACGTGGGAAGGAGGAAGCTCCAATTTATAAGCAACCAACCCAATCTTTTGAAGAACCTTATATGGCCCATAGAACTTCGGAGCTAGCTTATGACACCCTTTGAGTTTTAGGGATGATTCCTTATATGGCTGTAGATGAAGAAAAACCATATCACCTACTTGAAAAGTGCACTTAGAATGGTGCTAATCAGCTTGTTGTTTCATTCAATTTCTTGCCACGTGAAGATTGTCCTATAGGATGCGAAGAATTTGATCTCAGGTTCAGAGAACTGTGTCGACTGCCTGAACTGGTGAACTACTAGGGGTTTATGGAAGGAGCATTGGTGGTGCCTGACCATAGATTGCTTCATATGGAGTCATTTTAGATGTAGTGTGGTAGGAGGTATTGTATCACCATTCAGCGAGAGGGAGCCACTTTGCCCACTGATGCTGTTGTTCTGAGGTGAAGCAACAAAAATAAGTTTCTAAACATTTGTTGATAATTTCAATCTGACCAGCTATTTGTGGGTGATACCCCAAACTCATCTTCAGTTTCATGTCAGTGTGTCAAAATAGTTTTGTCCAAAAATGATTGGTGAAAGTTGCATCACGATCTAAGACAATGGAAGAAGGGATGCCATGAAGACGGAAGATCTGGTGGATGAAAATTTGTGTGACTGAGCAGGTTGTATATGGATGGCTGAGGGCACAAAAATAACTATATTTGGAGAGGCAATCAACCACAACCAATATCACTAACTTTCCTCTAGATTTAGGGAGCTCCTCAATGAAATCCATAGAAATATCTATCCAAATCCATGTAGGGATAGGTAAGGGTTCAAGCAATCCAGGAAGGAGTGTCATTTCACCCTTGTTGCATTGACAAGTATCACATTCAGCCACCATCTATTGAATTGCCCTTTTCATTCCCTTCCAAAAGAAGTTATGCCATGCCTGCTCATAAGTTTTGAGAAACCCAGAGTGCCCTACCAATGGAGAAGCATGGAGTTCATAGAAGACAGCCTGCTAAAGATCTGTGCTCTAGGGAAGCACTAGACGACCCTTGTATCGCAAAGAAGCACCATCCCAAGAGTAATGCGGTACAACAGAGGGGTTAGTGACCAACTATTGAATGATTTGAGATAATGAAGAGTCATTGACATAGCCCTACTAGATAGATTCCAACCAATTTGGAATAGGCATAGAAATACCTGAAAGGGAAGCTTAGTCATCAAATGTGCGAGAAAGAGCATCCGCCACAATATTGTCCTTAGCCTTCTTATAAGTGATCTCATAGTCATAACCCATGAGTTTTCTGACCCATTTCTATTGTGTTGGGGAGGAGACCCATTGTTCCAGGAAATATTTAAAACTTTGGTGATCAGTCTTGATGGAAAAATGATTCCCTAGTAGGTATGGATGCCACTTCTGTACTGCATGCAAAATAGCCATCATTTCCTTCTCATATGTAGAGAGTACTAAATTATTTGTAGAAAGGGCTTTGCTAGTGAATGTAATGGGTTGTTCTTGAAGGAGAATAGTACCAATTCCATTGCCGCAAGCATCACTTTTGATGGTGAAGGTCTTGGAAAAATCTGGCATAGCTAGAATAGGTGTAGTACACATAGCTTGTTTCAATTTTCCAAATGCACACTCAGCAACATGTGTCCAGATAAAAGCATCCTTTTTTAACATAGTTGTTAATGGAGCTACAATATTCCCGTAATCCTTGATAAACTTGTGATAGTAGCCAGTCAGCCCAAAAAAACCACGGAGGCTCTTGAGTGTTTGAGGATGCGGCCAATTTTTCATGGCATCTACTTTTGCAGGATCCACTCGAACCCCTTGGGCTGAAACAATATGCCTGAGATACTCCACTTCCTCCTAGCCAAAAACACATTTAGACTATTTTGCATAGAGATGATGATTAGAGAGAAGTTGCAGTACGAGATCCAAATGTTGGAGATGCTCAACCCATGTTTTACTATAGATGAGGATATCATCAAAGAAGACCATAATGAATTTCTGCAAGTAGGGCCGGAATATTTTATTCATCAATGCCTGGAATTTTGAAGGAATATTAGTGAGGCCAAAGGGCATGACCAAAAAATCATAGTGGCCATCATGCGTGTGGAAAGCCATTTTAGAGATATCATCCTCATGAACCCAAATTTGGTGATACCCAGAATGGAGATCCAACTTGGAGAAAAAAATAAGTGCCATGAAGCTCATCAACAACAGGAATTGGAAACTTATCCTTGATGGTGATGTGTTTAAGAGCTCAGAAGTCAATGCAAAGGCACCATGACCCATCTTTTTTACAGACAAGAAGGACTGGTGAAGAAAATGAACTGGTACTAGGGCAAATAATACCTTTCTTCAGTAAGTCTTGAACAAGCATCTCAATCTCTATCTTTTGGTGAAATGGGTAGCGGTAGGGCTTGATGTTGGGAGGAATGCTTCAAGGAAGTGTTGTGTGGTTACACAACATGCCCCATTTTGATTTGACAAAATAGGGACCCAAATTTTCTGCTTGGCTTGGCTTGTGCTTTTTTTGCTTTCAGCGGTTTGGTAAAAGTAAGTCATGCAGGTGATCCTACATAAGGAAGCTGGGTAAGTCATCATGATGAGGTCAGTTAGTCAAATTTAATATTTCATGTCAAAAACCTCATGGTTGGAAAGAGTACAAAATTTCATGTAGGTTTGCCTTTTGGATCACCTTGGTATTTCTTAGGGAACGAAAGTTATTGCAAGTCAAAGTTCTAGTCAAACCTGATATTCCAAGGGGGGGTCATATTCCTTAATATCAGTCATCTTATGAAAGATCACCCCGATCCAATTTTATCACCGAATAAATCATTTGGTCTGATGCTCCAGACGTCAATTTTACGTGATAGTGGTATTTACCCATCAAAGAGCATATATTTTATGAGGGTCATATTTCGAATATCACCTGATATTCCTAATATCACCTAATATTTTGAATATCACCCTATCTTTCAAATATCACCCCATCACAAAATATCACCCCAGAGCCAATATGCTGATGACATCACCCAATCCTGATAAACAAAGAAAATCTCCCTGACGGTGACATCATCATTCTTTCTACCTCGTAGAGGCATATTTCCAACGATCACCCTTTTACACAATATGATGGTGACGTCATCCTGATCTTTCAAAAGGGGCTCACTTTACTCTTGAGGGGTCTTATCTCAAACATCACCTGATCTTTAAAACATGACCCGATATTCCAAATATGACCTAATATTTGAATATCACCCAATCTTCTCAACATCACCCGATATATTGACATAAGTTTTCCCACTTAAAGGTGGAAGGTCATATTACACAGAGGGGGTCTTATTTTGAATATCACCCAATATTCCAAATATCACCCGATCCCTTGAAGATCACCCCCTCATCTTACCCAATGACATTAAATGCACATAAATGCAGTAGGTGGATTCTAGCCGATTGCGAACATGATGCAAACACCTGGCAACATCCATAGATCCATAGCAAAAAATCAATGGTTATGATCAATTTAATCCCATTTTTCCCTAATTAACTTGATGAATGAGTTTAAAAGTGAATTTCCAAGGTCATTTTGCATTTACCTTGCGGAGAAATGAAAAATTTATAGAGCAAACATTCAAACCCTCGTAAGAGCTACCTGCGGACACTAACAGCTTGCAGCAGAACAGAACATGTGATCCTCATTGGTATCTGAACCCCTTTCCTATAGTCATCAGCATAATTCAGGAGATAAGTGTTATCAGGTAAGTAATTTAAAAATCCTCCTATTGTCATTTTCTGCATGTCTAGGTACTATACTTTTCATGTGGTTTGAAGCTCTAATTTTGCATATCATGATGAAATAGAGGTTAATAAGTATAATATGCACAATGCCGTAAAGAATAATGTTGTATGCATGCATGTGAGTATCAAATAGTAAGACTAGTCGTGTTCATTGCAGGAATCCATGGCAGACATCAAAAGAAACAAGTCTGAGGCTAAATTCCTTAAGCCTATGTTTGCTCAACCGGAGGGAGTGCAATTTAAATATGGTATCATTGGAGATACACACCAAGGAAACATAGATTTGGTAGCCTGGTTATCCAAGATGCACCATGATAAGGAAAGTACTATACTGGATGTTGTTTTTGTATCAGGAATGTGGTATGCAGCTGGATTTCCATATTCCATGGAAGCTCTAGAGTTGGTGATTAAGTGTGCCAGAAACTACAACTCATAGACCAGGAAAGTGGAAAAACATGGCAGGGTTTATGCAGATTTGTCCATCAAAGGAATTGCAACTACTTTCAATCTACCACTTGGAAAGAAAGTAGTCAGTATGGATTTGAAAAAGTTAGAAGTTGAATATGAGAATAATAAGAAGAATGCAAGAAAGAGGATTTATCAGTGGAGATCAAAGAATAGTCCTTACACTACTTCTGCCAAACTACCAGTGCACTTGTACAAATTTGACTTTGATGATGAATATCAATATATGATTGCCCTACTTAGCAGAATGACAGGCCAACCTAATGCTAGAAGCTTCAAAGACTGGATGTATGGGGTTATCATAATGTGCATCTACATAGATAATAAGCCATTATGGGCTAAGATGATCAGTGATGCCCTAGATACATAGACGATGAACCTAGGAGGCCTAGAGTGTGCATTTTATATGACTTCATATATTGTATATTCATGTGCCTACAAGGGTACATTTGATGCACTTATTATAGTTGGAAAGATTGGTGGCAGTCTAAACGATGCCCACTATGGGACCATTATCCTCAGTTGCAGAGGGCAAATTACCTCCATGATTATAAATTAGTGAATGATGCATTTTCTATGCATCTGGGAAGAACAATGGACGAAGACAGAACCAAAAGACTGAGCATGGAAGCTCAGGAGGTTATATACAGACATGGTGCCTGGTTAATCCAGTTTGCCACATTTTCCTACATCAGAGTAGAAGGCTTTGCAAGCCAGCCATTGATGCTACCCAGGTACCCTACTGATGGGGTAGTCCTGATGGAATTCTTGAGACAGGTATCAACTATACTAGATGCCTATAAAGGAAATAATAAGATTCCTCCAATTTTGTTTCCAGTAACTATAGGGTGGTATATATGCCGTGATTCAGAAAGTATAAAGAAAGCCATAGCTGGTCTGAACATGATGAACTTACAGCCATTCCCATTGGCTAGATCATATAACCCCTATGGGAGGATACAGAAGATCATGGGAAAGCCCATTCATCAGAAACACTTAGAGGATTTCTAGACAGACTGTGAGGATGAGGCTGAGGTTAGAAGGAGAAAATACCAAAGACTCACCCTCAACCAGATCAGGACATTTGATTGTATTCCAGTGCCTGCACAATTGAAAAAAGATGATGGCAAGTTATTGTCAAATGAATATAAAGAGAAAAAGGTGTATAATGACACCATTTCAGCCCCTGACCTGACACAACTTGAAAATATTTCATTGGATCAGTTCACAAGTGGGGTACTGTGGTTGACCCAAGCATGGGTAGATGAACAAGTAAGTACACTGAAGAAGAAGGGTGTAGCCCTCACAATAGATAATAAGAAGAAGAGGTAGGAGATTCTTGATGAGGAATATGATGACTTTCTCATTGAAAAGAGAAAAATCTAAGGGAGAAAGGCTACCACCTCAAGAACAAAGCAAGAGATCCCCCAGAAAGAAGAAAACTAACAGTGAACCTAAAGGGGTAGTAATTGAAAGAATTGATATACCAGCTGAAGGTGCATCTGCATCAGGATAGGTATCAGCCTCATCTGCACAACCCTTGGTGGATGAACCAAGAACAAAAAGAATCTAAAGGCCAGCTATAGAAACTGTAGGAGTGCCAGAGAAAGGCCAAACCTCACAGCAAAATATAGAAGAGGATATCCTTATTGAGGAAGAGCCATTGAATAAGGAACCTATAGAAGAAGATAACTCTATGAGGCTTACAAGAAAGAGGAAAGCACCCTTGGTGGCATCACCACCTAAAAGGCAGAGAACCTCAATGAGAGGTGAAATAAGACATGACCCTGTAATATTAAGGGGAGCAGGTAGTGAAGTGTTTAGAAAAGAGTTGCAACATGATGTACCACTTCCTACCATCATTCAGTTTAAAACTAAGAAGGTTGAAAAGCAAGTAAAAGAAACCACTGGAGCAAGTCAAGGAGGTTCTTTCTCACTAGAGGAAACTATGGACTTATCAGATGATGAGGTGGTAGAAAATATGACCTCTCAGCAAATGGAGACCCTTGCTTCAAGTACTCATATAACTCCACAGGGAACTCCATCAGCACATATGGCGGTATTAGAAGAGTTGAAGAAAGCAGAACAGGAAAAAGAGAACATCCTAGAGAGAGTAGCCCAACAAATAGGGCTGGATAAGTTAGTTGATCAGGTGACTAGCCCTAAGGTGACAGATTTAACATACAGGGAGGATGTAACACATCCTGAACATCAAGCAGGTGAACCAATTAAAGCAGAGAATGTTGAGGAGATCAAGCTGGTAGAAATAGAAAGTAGCACTCCAGATTTGGGTCAACTACAAGAAATACCTGTTGAATGCAAAATAGTAGAAGTCCAGCAAAAGGGCAGGGAAGATAAAGATACATCAATTGGTGATGCCCTTAAGACTCAAGAAACCTCAGATAATAAAGAAATATCAGGTCATGAAGACCTAAAGACCTAGGAGGTAGATACATCAGGTGTGGATCAAATGTGATTCAAGATTAGGTAGATGCACCTATTTCAAACACAATGATATCCACGGATACCAATATGCCTCAGGATGAGGAAATTCCTAAAGTGGATGAGACACAGAAGGATGAAGTAAAAGATCAGGATCAGCATACAGATACACAACATGATTCCCATCTGTAAGAAGAAGAAGTTCCTCAATAGGAGGAAGTACCACAAGATCCCCCTCATGAAGACTATCATGAGGAAGAAATGAGAAAATCACCCTCCACTAAGAATAGAGATAAATGCTGGAGCTCAGGGTGGACATGATCATGATAGACATGATGATGATGGTAATCAAGGATCCAGAGATAAAATACCTCAATGGCTAGAACAAGAAATAGGTATGGAAACATGTTTTGAAATCCAAGAATTTGATGTCTCGACATTATTCTCAGAAACCATTATGAAGCCCAAGAGGAAGGCTAGATTAACATCTGCAATAAGAAGAGATCTTGCTATAGGCAGAAGGACCACCCAGGTAGCACTTCCCACGGTGGAAAAGGAGAAAGGCAAGATCACCGTGGAAGAATTCCAGATCACTACAATTGATTTAGGGTTTGCCAATGAAGACTAAGAAGGTCAAGAAGGGAAGGACATAATAGATTCTTTGACCCAAAGGGTGAAGAAAGAAAAGGAGAAGAATAAGCAGCATAAGAAGCACATTGCTCAGCTGCATGCATACATAAAAGTGTTAATTAACCCTGATAATACAGTATCAGATCAACCAGTCCCATTGACTATGATTTCTCAGGAAGAGGTCAATAAATTGGACCTTATGAAGCATGAGTCAGTGATTATGAGAAAGTGGATGTCATCCACACTCATAGGAGCTAAAGAAGCAGTGAAGGCCTCTTTGTAGAGGTGGAATTCTTTGGGTATCTCAAGGAGAAAAGTTGATAAATTACAGATGGAGACCGGAAGAAGGTCATTCCAGTTGGAGAAAGCCTTGAGTGCTTTGAGAGAAATAAAGAGGGTTAATCCTTAGGTCCTAATAAGAAACCAAGTGCTAAATAATAACACTGCCATGCTGGTGGATATCTGGTATAAAGACATCAGATTTGAATGTGATGTACTAAAGAGGTGCAGCAATAAATTGAGAGATATCAGTGTGAAGCTACATGACATGATGTCTTATGAGGCAGAAGTCCTGGAGGCCTTAGAGGGGAAAGTAGAAGGTAAGATTGAGAACCAAGATGCAGACTTTGCCATGAAAGCTCTGCATAATAATTTCCAGCTGATGGCTGATGACCCTCTTAACCACCTGACAGAAGAAGCAATGAACAAGATCATGAGGATCAAGGTCAAGGTGGAGAACTACAATGAAACATTGAGCAGTAGGAAAAATAAATTAGAAACCCTCAGGGATAAGTTCTAATCACATAAGCATGCCATCAGCAAAGCCAAAACTCAGGATGGTGAAGAAATTGAAAGAGTAGTGGAAGCATATGAAAGTATCAAGACAATCATGCAGGTCCATATACAAGGAGACACTCATTAGGAAGATGAAGACATGGAAAGTGATGATCATGATGATCATGAAGATGAAGAAGAGGAGCCTGATGAGTAGATGAAGATGCACCACAAAGGGAAATACATGCATTAGGTACTTAAGAGGAAAATAAGTAACCTAGATGGTTGCCAGCTGGCAACTTGTGCCATGAGATACTGCTGACCAAGTCCAAGGAGAATATGCACCATAGATCTTAATGGATAAATCTTGATTATGGATCATGTGTAACTACTCCCTCACCTTGTTCTATAAAAGGTGTAGGGATGCTTTGTTTTAAACATTTGAAGCTTAATTGAAATTTGTTTGCTGAAATATTCTGGGCCTATTTCAAAGTTATTGTAAGCATACATATTTTCACATACTTAATGAAAGAGAAGACCTATTTGATTACAAATCATCATAAATTCTAAGTAATCTGTGTCTGAATTCTTGATATATGCTTTGATTTGTTGCATCCCTTGGAGTGCTCATCAATCTGCATATATTGTTTTCATTCCTCATCCTTTGAAGTTTGCATCATCTATATCTAGCTGTGGAATATCTTGGTGAAAATATGGTTTGATTTCTTCTTTCTCATGACTGTATCAAGTGTGTATGTGGCTCAATAGCTGAAGATTCATCATAATTTGAAGTATTCATTTACATTTCTTTTAATTTTAGAACAATTCACCATCACAATTGCAAATAATAGATAATCAGAAGCAAAATACATGAAATATGCAGACATCTCATAGATACTTGAAGATTTATAGCATATTTGAAGTTAAAGCATGTACAATTGACAAATATCATGCAAAGATTTGAATATAGACACACTATTTGTGAAAATACCCCGTGCAGATAACCTTCTGTGTAGCATCTTTATAGAAATAGAATCATGTTGATGAGCAAATGTAAGGCCCCTAAATGGAAAACAGCAACTCACATCAACCACTGAGTAACATCAGTTGATTAAGAACTAATCCACAGAGACTTGGGATCATGAATTCTTTGAATTCATCGTATCTATTAAGATGAGTAAAGGTTGATGTGTAACTTTTATTCTATGTTTGTTTATGACTAACACCATGATCAACAAGAAGGAGTTAAATATGATGGTCCTCTAGTCATGAAGGTGGCAATCCCACTGGTTCAGAAAAGACACATGTATACCTATCTAAAATTTGTTGTAGTTCCAAAGGAGTAGTGGAGACTGCCGATGGTTGCATTTGAATGGAATGGAGATGACTGATGACACCATGTGAATTCTTCTTAAGAAGTTTTCCCATGTGATGTGAACTTATGATGCTGAGAGACCCTGGTTATAAGCCCTTCAATGTGTGTTTTTGCCTGTTGTCTGAAAAACTACATCCAAAGTTTAGCAAAATCCCATAAGATGGGTCCAAGTGTACGTAACCATTGGGTGCCCAAAACCACATCACATCCACCTAAGCACAAGGTAAACATGTCAGAGCATAGGTTATAATCTCCCATAGAGATACGCACATTGTGACACTTCCCTTTGCAAGGTAATTTGCCCCCATTAACAATCATGACTTCAAAGATGGAGTAAGGATGGACAAAACAATTAGCCTATTTGGCAATCCAAAGGTCAATGAAGTTCTAAGTGCTACCAAAATCAATGAGTATTGTAAGAGGGAGCTTCTAGAAGTAACCCTTGACCTGCATGGTTTGTGAGGTGGTGACTCCTACTAAAGCATGGAGAGAGATCTTTGGG
The DNA here is from genome assembly GCA_027924645.1 of Cunninghamia lanceolata. NCBI lineage: Eukaryota > Viridiplantae > Streptophyta > Pinopsida > Cupressales > Cupressaceae > Cunninghamia > Cunninghamia lanceolata. Next base: position 1,309,144 of record BSBN01000650.1, on the reverse strand, counting down.
TGGTCTTGCTAAGAAGCAGGGTCAACAAGTGGCTATTGAGTGTCGACCTGATCATCCACTATATCCTAAGCATCCACATAATATTTAGTTTTAGGTGAAGAATCCACATCCAAGAGATAGAGATTTTGTTGGAAACATACACAACCAAGAATTTAGCCTGCACAACAGAAACTCAAATCAAGCATGCAACAAGAACACAATCACAACATAATGATTTACCCTAGAAAACCCCAAACTAGGGAAAAACCAACAATGAATATCTTCATATTAACCCTTAGCCCCAACCGGGCTGAGCCTAGAGGCTTCAACCAGCCACACATACAGTAGAGTCACCAAGCCATTATATAGACTTCCATACATGCAAAACCATGAGCTCCAAAACCATGGATCAATACAACTAGCACAAAACTATGTACTAAAGACCACTAATGGTTAATCCACTAACTCTAACTGAAGTACTAGTTTAACCCAACAATCCCGCCTTTAAACTTGGTCTTGGGGTTAGCACCAAACCCCCCTTCCACAAGCACCAAGTGCAATGCCCTCTTTGTCACTAGGATCGACATCAAACTGGGAATCCACATGACTCTAAGCCCCCTTACCACCTGGGAGAACTCTTCTCTTACCAGGCCTTTCTTTTTAGGGATTGAGCAAGCCATACCAGGTCTTATAGCCATCAGCCCAAATACATGTATTAAATTTTAGATACAACTCCATTTCAATCTTGTTCTTGCTATAGCCAGCCTTGGTTGCAACACCATGCAGTAACTGCATTAAACAACTTTTTCTAGGCAACATGCCTACAACAGCAACCATGACCAATCTTGCATAGACCTGCTCAACCTTCTTCCGGGAGCCAAAGCGCTGAGGCACATGCTCAAACCTTCTATTTTAGCAAGAATACCAGATTGAAAAATAAATGTTGCCTTATCTCCACATGTTGTGAGCTACATTACTCCTCTGTAGACATGAACGTTGGAGCTTGCAACTCAAGCTTTGATACCAATTGTTGGAAACATACATAACCAAGAATTCAGAATGCACAATAGAAACTCAAATCAAGCATGCAACAAGAACACAATCACAACACAATGATTTACCCTAGAAAACTCCAAACCAGGGAAAAAATAGCAATGAAGATCTTCATATTAATCCTTAGCCCCAACCAGGCTGAGCCTAGAGGCTTCAACCAACCACACATACAATGGAGTCACCAAGCCATTATATAGACTTCCATACATGCAAAACCATGGGCTCAAAACCATGAGCTCCAAAACCATGGACCAATACAACTAGCACAAAACCACGTGCTAAAGACCACTAATGGTTAATCCACTAACTTTAACCCAAGAACTAGTTTAACCCAACAGATTTTGCTCAACACATCTATGTCCCCAAGTGAATTTCTCATCACAATTATAGCAAAGCCCTTTTTCTCTACATGCCTACATCTCTGCTTCGGTCAAATGCTTGATAGGAGTTGTGCTAGGGGTTGGCATTATTTGAGGTCATTGGGAAGCTATATTTTTGAATGGAACAAAATTAGATTTGGATCGTTGTTGAGCTATGATCTTGTCCTCCGCCAACTTAGCCAACCCTAGGGCTTCCATCATTGTGTTGGGATGGAACATTTTAACCTCAGAGTGAATTGCATCCTTCAGACCACTGACGAAACAACTCCTGAGGAATTCATCAGACAATCGCTCTATGTGATTGACCAGTTTTTCAAATTCTGTCTAATATTCTCTCACAGTGCCTATTTGGCGCAATTTAGTGAGTGCTCCTATGAAGTCATCAAAAGCACTAGGGCTAAATTGTTGCAAAATGAGTTTGCAAAAATTTGTCCATTTTGTCTCTTCATGAGCCTTGATGTACCAACAAAACCATTGAAGGGCTTCATGTTCCAAATGAAAGGATGCAAGTGGGACTTTGTTGACATCAAAAGTATTATGCAGCCTGAAATATTGTTCTTCCCGGTATATCCATCCCATCAGATCATCACCATTGAAGGGAAGAAAATCAAACTTCGACCCACGAAAATTGTCGGAAGATGAAAACCCAGTGTCTGCAAAAGATTTTGGTTGCCGTCTATTATTCATGGCTGAATACTAAAGATTGAGGAAGAGAATTTTTATATTTAGATCTTAGAGTTTGGTCTTGAGGGCTACAAGTTCATCCTCCATGTTTTTTTCTCCTGCGTGGGTGACAACCGTAACCAGGAGTTTTGTTTTTGGGGAATGGGTAGAAAAACAAAAACAAAAACTTTTTTAGTAAAGGAAAATGTGGATTTGGGAAAAACTCTGATGGGTAATTGGGGTTTGACTAGGTTTTGGACACTTTCTGAGGGAAAGAGGAGCAGAAAATGGGGATTTTAGAAGCGGGGTGAAAGAATGGGAAAATTTTTCCAAGAGGGAAAAAGGAGCAGAAATACGAAATGAACACTATGACAAAATTTGAAGGCTATTGGGTGAGAATCGAAGGAGTTATGGAAAACCCTAAAAATAGACAAATGTGGGATTTCTGGTTTTGACAAGTAGAATTTGGGATAGGGTCCTCAAGGAAGGAAATATGTAGAATGAAATTTTAGGGGTTCCAGTGAATTTTGAGAGGAAATGGAGCTAAAGAAAGGAAGTTATGGTGAAAAAATAGATTTTTTTTTACTCCTAGATGGATTTAATCTACGATTTGCCGGCTGTCAATAGATCTGGGCGCCCCAAGTATGCTTGGCTTCCTAAAGGTTCAGGGGAGTCACTCGGCCACCAAAGTTGTCTAACAGCTTGAGTATTGGGGCAGTACCCCTCACTCCATGGCTCAGGTAAAACTGATAAACCACTTTGCCACAAACAATAGCTCTTGGTTTACCTCACGGATGGGAACTAGTCAATTAGGTAGGGGCCATTGCCCTTTTCACTAGCAGGTCCTCCAATGGGCCAACTACTTCGGGGTTCCTATGGTACTCCTCATAATGAGTTTTAGGGCTATGCCTAGGCACTTCCCATAGTTAAGCAGATAGGGATATTCCTTGATCCAAGCCTACAATTAAAATGAAGAATACAGATGAGAAAAAGAAAGAACTACTACAATAATCACAACACCTAGAGGCCTTTGCAGAAAAAACAAATTGACAAAAATTCCACCCAGCGAGCCCAAGAAAGCGCTCTGAGACTAGATGAGAGGATCCTCCTGCAACAATATAATGAAAAATGCACAAAATAATAGAAATATATAAATAGTAGAAACACAAAAGGAATTTATTGATCACATGCCACTTTGAGGGGGCAACCTCCTTTGAGCAAGCTCAATACAATAAATTTGTGGATGCATTCATTGGCCTCAACACGTACTTATATACGAAGTTTAATCTAAACAACTATTACTTCCCATGAATGTGGGATAATACAATATGCTCACTGAACAAGTTACAAAGCATATGCATCCAAATGTAATATACTAACAAAGTAAAGAGAAGGGTTAAACACAGGTTCCTAATAGTTTCAATACACTTGATGCAAATCTACACCCTTGTTCATTCTTCACAATTTGCTCCTAAGCCTAAAACATGGAAACAACACCCTAGTGACACTCAATCATTGAAGACAACATGGAATATGGGCAACTTGGTTTATTCAAACCTATTACAACATCTTCTAGGGGTTTCTAAATGTACATAACCTAACCAAGTGATTAACACAATGATTTATGCAATTTAGGTCTTGCTACCACTAGGTGAATTCAAGGTGATGACTCCAAACGAAGTTAAGAACACTTGTCATATGAATTCCCAAGCTTGTGTAGGCCCTAACAACATGCCACTATGATTCTTCACCCCTCCATTGACATATAGTGCATAGATTATTCAAAGCAACAAAGAACCTAGGGTTTTAGGACTGTCTCACAACAAATCTGCACACACAGTCAATCATATCTTCTTCACATGTGCCATTCGTTAGTTGTCCTCTCATAGGGATGTGGATAGGCATGGGACAAAGCTTTCCACCAATTTTTAGGATTTTTAGATGGTGGAAACTTTGCCCATGATCAAATTTTGCTCCCTGGAAACCCTAGGTAAGATTTAGACCTTCACTCAGCAAAAATGCAATATCTTGCACAAAACTTGATGAAATTCTACCAAACCAAATGCATTCGAAAGATAGATTTTTGTTGCTATGTGTAGAACACTATAGATGGATCAATGTCAAAGGTTGACTATGGATCAATGCCATGCATTTGATGAGAGAGTAGCTAATGAGAGGGACATGGACAAATATCCATGTCCATGTAAAGACTATCATGGTGAAAATGTGAGAAAAAGAAACTTGATTCTTTGACATATAATGAGATATGGGCATAGTGGTATAAGCCCTTGGGATTACAATTATTATGAAGATATGATAGAATTGCATAGTGTGAGAGATGAAGAGGCAACAAACATAGATGAAGAGGCAGTAATGTTAGACGAAGGGTTTGAAGTTGATATAATGTTGAATGAGGGTCTAGACGATGATTAGACCAAGTTGATGGAGGATGCTTTAAAGCCTGGTATGCTAATTGCAAGTTAAGTCATTTGACAACAATCCTTCAAATTCTTAACCTGCAAGTGGTGCATGGTTGGACAAATGAGAGTGTAGATCATTTATTGGCATTATTAAGTTTGTTGTTACCACTTGACTCTACATTGCCAACAAAACAGAGTCAATGTAAAAAGAAAATCACTAAGCTAGGATTAGGGTATGAAAACATCCACACATGTGTCAATGGTTGTGTATTATTTGTCAATAATCTTGTAAGTGAGAGTGAATGTCTTAAATGTCATGAAGTGAGGTATAGACAAGGGTTGAAATAAGTTGTGGTTCCTAGAAAGGTTCTTCACCACTTTCCAATAATCCCACAATTACTCTGAATGTATAGGTGCAGAGACATTGCTAAACTTATGTAATGGCATGCCCAAAATAAGATCACCAGTGGAAAACAATGACATGTGATTCTAAGATGTGGATGGAATTTGATAACATATGGCCTGATTTTTCTCAAGATCCTCATAATATAGGGTTAGGTTTGGCTCTAGATGGGGTGAACCCATTCTCATATCAAAGTACTAAATGGTCAACTTGGCTAGTGTTTTTAATAAATTATAACGTGCTTCCATGGTTAGCAACTAAAGCATTTTTCTTAATGCTATCATTGATTATACCAGGAAAGAAAAGTGTGACTTCAGATATAATCGATGCTTATCTAGATCCATTATATTATGAGTTAATGGAATTGTGGAAAGGAATTGAAGCAATTCAATATTCAAGGGATGGTCATTCAATCAAATTCACTTTAAGAGCTTCCTTATTGTTTATGACTCATGATCTTCCTACATATGGCACTTTGACTGGTCTCAGTGTTCATGGATACCATGGATGTCTTGCTTGCAACTTTAAGGATTTTGTGAGGCACTCAAGAAGTTTGTGTAAGTGTATTTATTGTGAACATTATTCTTACCTTAAAATGGATCATCCATATCGTAAAAAAAAAACACATTTCAATGGTCAAGAAGAGAATTGTGAAGCACCATTTCTAATAACAAGTGATTACATTGTTGAGAATGGACAAAAAACAATCATTTATTGAAAATGATGGGATTGCTGGTAGTATATGATCCATGTAGTGAAAGTGGTATAAAATAGTTGTGCATATTCTATAAGTTGTCATACTTTAAGGATATAGCCATTAGGCATACTATTGAATTTATGCATACTAAGAAAAATATAGCCTATGCTATTATAGAAACTTGTTTTGGTGCTTTTGATATTGTTTCATCATGTGAAGACTTTCAACAACTAAAGATTCATAGAAATCTTTGGGTTGAAAAATGTGTTGATAAAAAATATAGAAAACCTAGTGCTCCTTATGGCTGGACAAAAGAACAATGTGTACAATTATTACAGTTGTTGTCTCAGACTCACTTTCCCACTAGATATGTAAGTAGTAGTATTAGAAGCCAAACTGACATTAATGGCTTAAGAGGCCTCAAGACCCATGACTATCATGTCATAATTGAGAATATTTTACCTATTGTGGTAAATATATCAAGTTTGGTGAAGGGGCCAAGATTGGAAGTCATAAGGTTGGGCCTAATATTAAAGAAGATGAGTTTACATGTATTAGATTCTTCAAACTTTGATAGTTTGAGGGAGGAGGTTGTTGAAGTCCTTTGTCTATTGGAATGGGAATATCCACCAACAATCTTTAACATTTCTATGCATCTTTCCATACATCTAGAATATGAACTAGAGCATTGTGGCCTAGTAAGAATGAGATGGATGTATCCTATAGAATGATATATGAAGGTTTTGAAAAAAAATGTTCATACTAGGGGAAAACTAGAAGGCAACATGTTTGAGGGATATTCAATGCAAGAGGCCATGGGATTTTGCATAGAATATATGAAGGATTTTAAAAATGGCAATCGACATGTATGGGATGATGACAAAGATGAAAGAGTTGTAGGTGAAGTATTAGAAGCCAATTGATGTCGCTTCAAGCTATCACATCAAGAAAGAAGTGCACTACATGCCTATATTCTTCAAAACACAACTTTTGATAAGTGGCATAGGTAAAAAACATTTTACACAGTAATTTATTTACTCAATTGTATTTACACATTTATATTATTAATCTTACTATTTGTATGTTAATATTCTATGTAGAAATATGAAGAAGAGAATAAAACTTGGATGTAACATCGACCTCAAAAGCATAGACATTATGATTTGATTAGAGGTGATTCTTTTCCAAAATTTGAAGAATGAATTTCTAATGCAGTCAATCATGCAAAAGAAGAAGATCAAGATGTAACAATGGAGGAAAGTGAGCTTTCACAATCTCCACATGTATGGGCTATGTGTTTTAGTGGAATGTAGGCCTATGGTAGTCATTTAAAAGTGGAAGAAAAAGACAAAGGAAAGACAAATTGTGATTGTGTTGTTAGTGCTGAATTTCTTCATGAAACTTGGAAGAAATTTTATTTTGGATTCATCCAAGAAATTATTCAAGTGGATTTTGGTGAACATAGTCCTATATTAATAAAATGTAAGTGGATCTAACCATCCATAGTACAATTTGATGAGTATGGATTTATATGCACAAATACAAGGCAATTTTTATTAGAGATGGATGAGCCGTATGTTTCCCCTCTTCAAATTAACAAATTATTTCTAATTGATGATATAAGAAGCCCAGGATGGTCGTATGTCATTCAAACAGAGTCTCATTCCAAATGAAAATTCATGGAAGTTGTTGATATAATGCTTGATGGGCAATATGTTAATTTACAAGAAACATTTGAAGAAGTGGATGATGATGGAGTGTTTGAAGAAGTGATTTTGATTACCAATGAAGAGATTGGGAGAGAGAATGAGCAGCATGTCATAGATGAGGATGAGGAAGAAAATCAAGTAGATGGAGACACGAGTGATTAGGATTCTAATCTTACTAGCAATGCAAATGATTATGATGATGTTTTTTCACCTTAACTAGCCTGTCACCTTAAGAGGTTAGCTTGTCACCTAAACTTTGGTTATATGTATGGTGTAATTTATTATTGAATGTAATAAAGATTTGAGTATAGGTATGCTTATTGACTATTGTTTTACTGATACATTTCTAAATGTAATCATCATTATTCTACTGGTACATTGTATACAAAACCTGAGATGTTCACTATTGATTTGAAGTGTATTTAATGTTAGGTTCAATCATTCTTCTTAGTTTTCTTACTTTGGTTGAAATTAATTTTGTTTAGTTTGAATATAATTTATTGTATGTCCTATATGTTTTCTAGATGCTAGACTTTTCTTGTATGTCCTAGATGATAGCTTTAGGTTGTAATACAAATTCTAGCCTCCACATGCATTGAATATTCTTGTGCGAAGGAAACAATGATGAACATATGTGATTTAATAATACATATAGATATCTTAACATTAGGTGAACTAAGCCTCCTCATTACAAATAAAGAAATGATCTCTTAGATATCTTAACCAGAATTTGAGCACTAGATTAAATCTTCTCCTCCATTGATTACTTCAAATAGATATTACAATATAATAGAAGTCTCATCATATAGGTTTCTATAAATGCCTATGATGATGATATCAAAATTCAGTCTTGGTTTCTCTTTTATAAGAGAAGCAACAAGCTTCAAATCATTAGAAAATATGGCATCTTTTCAAAATTCATGCCTCTTCGTATAAACTAAACATTAATTTTACTTAAAACATAATTAAGAGAAAACAGAGAAAGTAGACAATATTGATTGGAAGCCCGCAACACTTGCAATATACTTGTAGTCCATTAATCAACATAGGAGACTCGTGATCATCCCGATCTGGCAAATTCCCCCTCTCCATGATAGAGTGTTTGAAGGCTCAGTTCTTCCACTGCAACATCTTCAAGGCCCTATTCTTCTGGAGGAGCCAAATACTTTTGCTCCCATTGGTATATTGTATAATTATGAGGCCATGATTCTCATTACTCCCCTGCATGTATAGCCTGTCTATTCATCAGCTCGAAGATACTTCTCCTACCATTCAAACATAGTAAAATCACTAGGCCACTTATAATCTTGAATTTGGAGCAAGTTGGCCTGGTGATCCTTCCACCTTTTGTCTAGCAATGCTTTGACATCAATTACCAACTTCGTATATCCAACATCCAAAGAAATTACTCTATCTAGAATGATTTTGAAGCTGAGAATATTGACATCTTCATCCTTATTCAAAAATTCCATGACCTTAGAAACTGTATGACCAAATTCATCCTTCCACGCATCAAAATCCTTGATCTTTTCATTCTCTATTAGGATTGATGGAATGAACTGATGTTTGAAAGTGGCAAAAGAATCAATATTTATCTGCATTCTTTGATTCTCACCATTCACATACTGATACTCATCCAATATCATCTTGATCATTTTCTCTATTGGCTTTATAGCTACAGGAGCATCTTGATTCCATTGTAGAACTTGACATAGTGATTAGTGTGTGATGTGTTGACTTCCATCTTTGATACAAGGGATCTAAAATAAAAAAATTTACTTTCAACCATTCCATGGCCTGAGACAAGGAAGAATAGCATTCATGCACATCTCTCAACTTGTCAACAACCATTTTCACTCTATATTCCAAAATTTTCTCAAACACTTCAAGATTTTTCAATTTTGCCTCATTCTTTGTTTTCTCGTTTTGGTAGGTTTCAATTCCTCAATTTCTTTTTCCAACTTCAATTTCAAAACATTGAATTGTTTAGCAGTCACTATGGTATCACTGGTCTCTTGTGGAATAGGTGTTTGAATTGGCATAGTGGCTTGAATCTAGAAGAACTCTCACCCTTCAGTTGTTTTTTCAGGTTTACATTTTCAAGATATAATTTATTTACCTCATCATTAATCTCCATCTGAGTTCTCTCATAATCAAACAATATTTTCTCTAGCTTTACAATAGCATCTCATGTAAACATTGTAGTATGCATAGTGAGGGTAGTTGCTTCAGTTACTGATGTGTCCTGGAATGTCTTGACCACAACTATTCCCCTTATTTCTTGGACCACATCAAGTAATCTTGGTTTGCTAGTGTTCTTTTGTGTTGCCCATATTGCCAAAGTCTCTATTTTGGATTGTAACCATAACTAGTGACACCTTCCTCATAGTCAAATTCAAAAACTAGCATGGGGTCATCTTGATTCCTGACTTGGTCTAACAAAAACATTTTCTTCAACTCAATCCTGGGAATGATCAGCATGTTGCTCCTTAATACCATTTGTCTAGCCTCATTAGGGCTAGCACTTATTTCATCTATTTTCATATTCTTGAAAGTTTGTGAAACAATTTGGTCATGTTGAGATTCATCAACACCCATTTTATTTATTTCCACTTGTTCTTGAAATTCTTTCATCTTCATCTTAAGCCAAAAATCTTTGAAGTCAAAAGAATTAATGAAATCATCATCCTCCATAAATCTCATAGAAGCCATAATTATTTCATCTTATTCTAATTCAATCTCCCCTTGTGCTTGTTCGGCCATTCTGGCCTCTGGTTTGTGTGCTTCTATTTCTTGGCCAACAAGTGGCTGATCTATTTCTCCTTCATCTCCCATATTGCTCAGGATACTAGCCACTTCAATAGTGTCACCCCCTCCTTCACTCAATTCATTTGGAACCAATGGAGAAACATCCTCAATCCTTTGCCTTTTGGTAGGTGGTGAATCAAGGACATGACCTGGATCCTATAGTGACATTGCATCTAGTGCAAGCTCTTGAATCACAACTCCTGGTGGTCTTTTGACATTGAGCTTGGTAGCCTTTGAAGGCTGCTTCTCAGACTTGCTATATATTCTTTCAAAACTGTCAATTATCAAATCTATTCTTCTCAAAGGGTCCCTCTCTTCAACAAAGAATCCAACAAAATTAAGATTTTGTTTTCTCCTATCATCCTCAATCCTTTTTAAAATCTCTCATTTTCTTACCCTATTATACACTTCTTGAAAGGTGACAAGATTTCTTATCACATCCTCATCAAAATTGATTTGATGGGTGTATACGCCTAAAAATGACACAAATCATCCTAAATAAATATTCTAAATATTTATTCCATTCTTCCATTAATTAAATAAATATTCCAAATTTATTTAATCAATTCACTATCTCACAATTAAATAAATTCTATTTATTTAATTAAAATTCTTCTAAAGTCCTTCACAATTAAATAATCATAAATTATTTAATTGAGCCTAATTCCTCTATCCTAAGGTTCTAAATTCAAAATTCCACCTCACCTTTACACCTCACCTTCTTCCACCTCACCTTGTCCACCTCATCAGGTTGCACATGTAATTAAATATATTTAATATTTAATTACCTTATTTTCCCTCACCCACATGGCCTATTTCCTCTCCAATCAGAGGTCAGTTAACCAATCAATCAAATCTGTTAACTAACCTGTCAGTTGAGTCAAATCCTCAATCAATCCAGTCAGTTCCACAATCCACTCTTCTAACTGATCAATCAAGTCTGTTAACAGACCAGTCAATGGAGTTAACTCTCCAATCAGTTTTGTCACATCCCACCTTTCATGATGGAGCTGGGACACTTGGCACGTTTCCACTGGTTGCACATTCCTCAACCATCCTCAACCGTTGATCTTCATATCTTCTCTCAACCGTTGATTCCTATTCCTCCAAGTCTATAAATGAAACTTCATCCCTTCATTCTATTCATCCAGGCTTTTGACATCGTTACTCTGCAGAAATATCACCAGCGCGCCTTTGGCACCCACTTGTCATCTACAAGCTTGAGATCACCATTGTTGCATTGGAGCTCACCTTCATTGCATATCACACTATAGCCGTTCACCATCGACTTCCTCCAACAGCTTTAAAAGATTGCACTCTCTGAGGGCTCATCTCATCTGCGAAAGGACGATTCGTGATAGGCGAACAACAGAAGTTTCGAAACGGAAGAGGTTTGCTGTGTTTGTTCATTGCTTTGCTTATTTTAATCTTCTTTGTTTCTCTATTCTGTTGATGTTTGGGTCATCTACTATTCATTTGATTGATCACTATTTTACCCTCACAATGGGATATTCCCATTCTTGTGAGGATGGTTTATCTGACAAAGTTCATGTGACCCTCTAGATCACAAACCCTCTTTACACCTAGTTTCAAAGAATATTTAGCCTTCAAATAGGCTTGCAAATCCTCTAAAGTATCAGAAGCAATGGACCAATCAACAAACACTATGGAATCAGGAAGAAATGTGCCTTTCTTCTATTTCTTCATTACATCCTTCTCCATCCACATCATTTGCCACATGAATTCAAGGAATGCAATTCTGTCTAGCACAAATTTGGGCAACACATGGGGTGGCTAAGTACACCCATATACCCTAATTATATTATGAAGTGGCAAGAAAAAACAATTAGCATAGTTATGACTATGACCCTATTTTGGCCTTTGGGTAAGAGGCCTCAACATTTTCCTGGTCTCTTTTGTTAATCTGGGAGAAAAGATACCAAGAGAATTCATTATTCTAATTGAGAAATCATCATGAAACACAACATAGTCACAATTCTTGTAATGGATATCCCATTTGTAACACCAGTACTATGTTGGCAATCTTTGTCCATTTTCATCAATCATGCTCAGATCCATTCTATTGGGCCACTTCCTTGTATTTTGATACAAAATCAAATGACATATCAAAGGGTAGTATTTGAAATCTATGGGCTGTTTGTTTTCTCTTATTTTCAAAAATCCATCATGCAGTTTCTTTTAAATGAATGTTGCAAAATCATATTCAACATTAGCTCCAAGATTTTGAATTCTCATGGCAATCATCATTAGGCTGACAAGAATTCTACCTTGGGCATCAATATCCAAAGCCTAACACGAAGCAAAATATGTTGTTTTGAAATAGATAAAAAATGTTCAATAGAGAAAGGTTTAATTGTAGTGGATGGGATTTCAATTCTTCTATTATTTTCCCCTTTCCTCATGTGCATGGGAACCTCATCCCTTTTATGTGTTTTTCTCAAACTATTATACTCTTGCTCACTCTTCTGCAGATCCACTTGTGTGAAGGCTTGTTTGCTCAACATGAAGTAGTCTATGATTGTATACCTGTCTACAACCACTAATGATGACCCATTTGGTAGTCTGATTGTTTTGGTGGCTAAGTGATAGTGTTGTGCCAATGTTCTAATCAAATCCACATCAACAAATACATTTGGCAACACAACCTTTGCCAAATCTAAATTTCATGGGTTTCCAACTAGTCCTTGTCCATCTTTCTTTCCACAAAAATAACAAAAATGGTTCCATCCAGAGATAGGGATTGCAGCATCTCGACATCCTTCCACAACATCCTTGAACAATTTCTTAGACCCCTTGTCAACTGAATTTGGTAGGATGTCCAACAATGCTTGTTGAAGTGATCATTTCTTGGGAGCAGGGGATCAATGCTCTTACTCACAGACTTAGATTTTTTACGTGCCATATTTTAGTGCCTCTATAAACTAGGGTTTTGATGTTTTACTTGCTTTACTAGACTAGTTGAAAACATAGCACAAACCAAACACCAAATTTTATGCAAAGAGTGATAGGGAAAACTTTCCCAGTTAGAAAATGCTTGAGGAGAGCACACAAAGCTTGAATTTGCCTTCTGCAATCAACACTGAATTCACTGGAATGAACAAATACAAAGAAATCCCAAGTTTTATCATGCCATGAAGCTGGTCATTTCACCATTAACCTGGTTCATGCCATGAAATCAACAAATCTCATCATTCAATTCTTTTCAAACATAGACCATTGATTTGATCCAATCCAATGGCTAGGTGAGTATTTCAAGACTTGCAGTCCTTTCCTAAAAAATTAGAATCCCATAGGCATCAATGATAACCATTGTGGGGCAGCACTTAAGTCATTTCAACATTTAATTCCTTACCACATCACCACAAAACCAAATTAGGGCAATCGTAGGACCGCGAGACCTCTTGGATAGTTACATTCATCTTCACCACTTATTGCCACCCTGCAAGCCTTGTTGCACACCACTGCGGGATGACAGGATACATTTTATCCTTTATGTCTTTTATTGCACCATCACCAAGCTTTGGCTTGACTGTAGTGGGGCCACGAGAGCCTTTGGTCTCCCATCCATTGTTTACTGCATTACCACTAGTTGAAGTTATCAGCATCACGGGGCCGCAGTATGAAGCATTACCGATTACTTAAACTCCTTATACCACAACACTGCAGCCTCAACTTGAAACCCTCACAGGGGCCTGATGAACACTTAATCTTGACTCCTTCCTGCCGCATTGCTGCTAGTCATCTCCTTACCTACCATGGGGGCACGGTAACATATTATACGCTGATTGAGTTTATATTGCAACACCACAATTGAATTTTCTGCATGCTGTGGGGAAGTGGTAACTATGTATTCACATCCTCTAATTCTTGCACACCCGCCAAGGTTGTTTGCATGTACTACGGGGCTGCAGTAAGAGACAAAAACACATCAATGGTCAAAAATATAAATTTCTTTCACATAGACCTGATATGAGATGCTCATAAATGAATCCTGAAACAATTCTAAAAGGAATATGAATCCCTAATTATGGATTTATGGAAGGAAAATGTATGAAACAGAGTGGGACTATGTGAAATTTTGAATAGTTCTAACACACCTCATGATGAACTAGACTATGTTTTTCCTTCATCCTGCTTATGTTATGTTTTTATGAGTTCTTTTCTTATGAATATATCCCTAAGGAAAATTTATCTGATACCTATAATTGCAAACATCTTCTTGGTTTTTGACTGCAAATCTTTTTTAATCTGTAAACTAAATTCTATTTTAAGTTTTCATTTGTAGTTATCAGTAGATTGGAAAGTCAACAGTTATCAACTTATGAACTCAATAAATTTTTATTGATTCAAGTTGTTGATTTATACATTATTGTTTATTTGGACTTCAGGAAATAAAGAGAAGGGCTACAAGGTGCAAATTAGATGATAGTGATCATAATGCTAAAACTTCAATGATAGATTATGAGCGCCTTCATAGAGAAAAAGTGGCCAAGAATAAGGAATATTTATTGAGACTTGGTTTGACAAACAAGCAAGTTGTAAATCCACTAAGTAGTATATTATTTGTTTAATAGTGTTTAATGAAATTTTATAGGCATGAGCTTTATGTATATAAGACCTAATATGATTTTTTTTATTGGCAACAAAAAGAGTGCAAAGAAAATGTGGAGAAAAAACAAAAGGAAAGAAAAGATACAGTGCCACCATCTCGTAGAAGCCACTTCTTTTGTGATTCAACAAATGCAGTTGGTGAAAACAATAGTTACAATGATGATCATGTGCAACCTGATATAGCATATGCTGATGTGTAGCTTGATATAACACATGGTGATGTATAGCCTAATATAGCACATGGTGATGTGCAACATTGTGATGATCTCTTAGAACAAAGTCTAAGAGAGATTATTGAAAAACATCAAAGCATTAAAGGAACAACAGGTCTACAGATGATTTATTCAAGATTAAAGGATGTATTTGAAGTGAAATATGTGAAGACTAGTACTAATGATCTACCTACTGATGCTACACTTGATGTGGCCAAGGAACATGAAGTTTTGGTTAATGAAAGTCATGGAGAGAGATTGCTTGCATCTATTGTGCCTTAGAGTGCACCTGTTGCATCTAGAACTTTTGATGGAACTAGTGGATCAACCAGAAATACTGGTAGTGGTTTAATAGAAGATGTGGATTATTTTTTCAAAAGACAAAGATTGAGTCAAGATTTGTACAGATCTACAGAGAGGAATGCAAAACTAAGAAAATTAGAAGGCAAGAAGCCATTCTTTCTTGAGGTATTGAGAGATGGTGAGCCCATTGGGCCAAATGCTACAAAGTGGGCCTCCAAGTTAGGTGTAAGATGTATGGCCCATTTGGATATTTACAAATCAAGTTTTGTAGAGCAAGATCCATGATCTATGGAAAATGTTATACAAAAAATGGAAAATACTTTTGAGACTACTAGTGGACAAATCTCTATAAAACATTACAAGCAAAAGATGAGAATTTTGATGAATAATTTTAAATACAATTGCAAAAAAGAAATCATGGAGGGAAAATAGAGATTAGACTCCACTCTATGTCCCAAACAGTGGGAGGCATTGAAAGAAACTATGCATTTTGAAGAATATTTGGCAAAGAGTAACAAAGGCAAGAGAGCAAGAGATAGTGTGAGGGCTGGATATACATTTGGCTGAGGCAGGTTGCAGGCCAAAATGGACAAATTTGGAGTAAGTGTATGGATTTTTGGTTCAATTTATATTGTGTTATTTATTTTAATTTTTTATTGAACTGACTATATGTTTAAATTGACATTATATTTTAGGTGGAAAATGGTAATAGAGAAGTAGGTGTAGAAGATATTGTCAATTATATGGAAGCACTACTTCCTAGTAAATCTAAGAGTAGGATGAAGTGGAAATCTAGTTCATCAATAGAGATTTCACAGCCATCTGTAACATGCCCAGTAGGATCAGCCTTTCTAGATCATGTCAACTCAAATGAAGGGTACCAACATGTATTGAATTGCATATACGGTCTCAATCAACAAGTTTCGTATTTGGTTCCCTTCATTAACTCTATAGTTTCTACATGGAATAAGCATAAATCCATGGATTTAGATGTGGTAAGAGGCTCTATTGATCTCATTTCTTCTTGTTTGGCAATTCTGTATACAAATGCCTCTTAATATGTAGATTATTAAAATCTGAGCATAGGAGAATCCAACCTAGTTTCATTATTATTGGAGTGAACTAGAAAATGTTCTTTTGGACAAATTTATAGCTTGCATTCTTTACTTGACTATTGAATGCTTTGTATATTTTTTGCATGATGGTTAAACCATATGCAGAGCAATTTTTTCAAAGCAACAAGAAAGCAAAAATACCTTCATGATGTCAACAGAGCTGTCGATATTGACAGTGATGATTATGATGAACTGGACAAGAATGTACAACATAATCATCATAGTTATGCTAAATTTGAGGTAATATAATAGTTGTCAATTATCTGCCCCAATGTTTTGTCATTCTTCATGCTTAAAATGTTCTTTTGGACAAAAAATTATAGCTTTTGCATTCTTTAAGTTGTAAGTTAATATGTCCCAATGTTTTGCCATTAATTCTTCATGCTTAGAATGTTCTTTTAGACAAAAAATTATAGCTTTTGCATTCTTTACTTGACTTATATTAATTTTTGCATAATGATTAAACCACATGCAGAAAAATTATATGAAAGCAGAATGAAAATGAAAAGGCCCTGTCAATAGAGCTCTCTACAAAACTATACAACTTCATGTCAATGTTGATAGTGATAATTATAATGATGAACTCGATGAGCATGCGCATGATATTCATAGTAGTAGTCGTGCTAAACTCAAGGTGAGTGCTATGAAACCACATGCAAGTAAGTACTATTCAAGTAAGTAATGGTTGTTTTATTATGTAAATAAGGGTAATCATTACCTATTTGATAGAAGCTGGTTAGAATAGTAGTGAAGTGTAATTAGCTAGTATACATAGATTATAGAAATAAGAGAGAACATATAACTTACATATGGAAGCTTAGAGCTTAGTTGTAATAGAGTGCATACATAGATTTTGACTATGCATTAGTGCATTGTGTTCGGGGATGTCATGGGCCTCAGTTGGGGGGACTTCATTGTCAATCCATGTCTCTTTCTAGAGTACTCATATAGTCTAGCACTATTGTAGTCTTTCCCACCATTTGTTTGTACCTCACAATGGGTTAGTTTTTTTTTCAGAGTAAAAAGTTGCTTCTTTGTTATTCAATAGAATAAAAAAAGCACATACAAAAACTAATTTGTTCCAAGACATAAGACATTACATACAGCTATCAAAAACAATATAATGTGTATTTTTTTTTTTGAAGAAATTTAATATTGATAAACTCCAAGAAGTGGATAAAGTTTGGGTGTTGGATCCTAATGATGGTGCTATTTCTATGGGCATTGGGTGGATTCACTCACTATCTATTGTACATGGAGTCAAATTGAAAGGAACAAGAGATGCAAATGTAAACATTTTAAAGGTCACAAGTAACATACCCCTTGCTTATGAAGAAAAAATAGATGGATCTGTCTATCTAAAAGAGAAAGAAGAGACCTTCAATAGTGGCCACTAAAATATTTGTAAAAAATGACATAGTTGATGTTTATCATGTACTAGCTATTAGATAGCTTGGCCCACTGCTTTATGCAATAGTTTGAATGTGTTGTTCAGGGATCTTAGTGTTTTTTGTCTGTTTTAGAGCTGTATAAGAAAAAAAGCCATTGTAACTCAATTTTCTCAGTCACAGTACTGAGAAACACACTTTGTAATACATTTTTCAAAGAAAAGACACATATTTAAGTCATGGGTTTTTTGGACTTGATTTTATGTTGCTTATCCTCCCTAAACATTCAACATCACTACCTTATATGCCTTTATGAAAAGATTCTAGGGTTATTGTTGGTTGCATTGAAGGAGAGAGATTCATATATGGGACATGATCAACACTTAGTCATGAAGACACAAGGAGCATAAATGAGAGAGCTTCATAAAGGAGAGAGCTTCATATATGAGATGTCATCATGAAGACAGTCATAAAGACTCAAGGAGCATAAATGATAGTGAGCAAGAAATAAAGTACATAGTTCATGCCATAGACAAAATGAGATGAGTCTTAAGATACTATGATCAAGGGTGGTGTGTTAGTTTTTAAGAAAGGAAGGGTAGTTGGTAATGCACAAAGATCAATGAGGAAGATTATAGTTATAAGGTGATGATGTTAGCATTTCATCAAGACTTTGGAAGCAACTGATAGACAAATTTATAGAAGTCTTAAATAGAAAAAAGGACAACCACTAATAATGCTATTATTACAAGGCATATATTCTACATGGCAATATAGTTGCAGGAATATGACAGTTTCATAAACCTATGACAGTCTACAAATGAAAGTCTAAATTCTGTACACTTTTGGATGATTGTTCTATAACACAGAGATAATGAGTACATAGAGGTAAGAAGTTCATGGTGAGTGGCAATGGTCAATGGTTCCCAGGGATACAGGCACAATAAACATGGTTTCAGTGGCATGAGCAAAGGAAGAGAGGACTGGAGTGTTGGCAATTAAAATTAATGACTAAATACACTACCAATGGATTGAAATTAGTGAATAAAAATGACTAAATAAGTGACTAGTTAACAACAATCAATGACTAAATTAATGATTAAATATATTAGTTAAAAATAAATGACTAAATAAGTGACCAGATTACAACAATCAATGACTAAATATACCACCAAATCGATCAATCAAATAAAACAATAAATGACTAAAAATGGTTGAGTCATTAATTTGGTCATGTTATAAATGATTGGCAATAAACTACTAATGGTCACGTGACCATGTTTGGTAATTTATAAGTAGTTTTTAGTATTTTTTTAGTAATATATTGCTCTTTTTGTACTAGTGTAGGGTTATTGAATTATGTGTTTCTAAGTATAGTCTACGAGATCTTAGGTTTTGATTACACAAGACATCTCATAGGGAAACATAACAAAGATATAATTGGTCATATTTTGGATCATTAGAATTAGCGAAATTTGTATGCAAATTATGAGCAGATATTAGAAGATTGGAATTGCAATGACAGAGCCTCAGAAGAAGAAGTTGGATTGGAGCCTTTAGAGTCCTCTTCTTCATCTATGTGCAATATAAGTCCATTTAGTTCTAAACAGAATTACAAGAACTATAATTCTGTTGAAAGGGGATATGAATATGAAGATGGATGACTTGATTTGTAGGGAATTGATGAGGTTGAGAAAGAATTATTATAGAGAGATTAAGCATTGAGACACCCACCCCTTAGATCAAAATATGATCAATATAAGTCTGAGGATGATGAGTGGCAACCAACACAGTGGATAAATATTTTAGTCAACTTGTGATGAAGGACAAGGGAACTGTATTGCATTCTTTTCTAGGGATAGACAAGAAGTTGTCATGTAGCTTGGAGCAAGAGGCAATTCTTTGGTTTCAAACTTCATCAGAATCTTACTTCTTCTAAATCTATGTATTTTCTTTAGACACCTTTGATTGTTCTTTCCATTCTTTTGAACCGAATTATAGCTACATTATTCAAAATTAGTCATTCCATGTGGGCAGTGGTAAAAGCTAATATGAAACATGGGTGTGGGCTAGGCAGGTGCCACAAAAATAAGTATTTACAAATTCATTAGTTTATATGATAAAATTGTAACACAAGAGAGGTACTCCCTCTCATAGAAAACACACCCTCACAACACTCACACAACACAGCCACAAGATTGCAACAAAACTCTATCTTATTGAGATTCAAAGAAAAATTCATAATCATCTAAACACCATTATATTATGGGCATCATGGCCTCTTGGCTCCTTCTCTATAGTATCAACTTTGGTGCTTTCTATTTTACCCAAAGTCACCCCTATCTTCTCTGCACATGGCTTTTTATTGAAAGAAAGGAAAAAATGGTTTGCATTCTAGCTGATGACATCCCTAGTCACACTCTCCCTTTCTTTCTACCATATCCATCCATTTTTCAGAACCATGAGAATGATGGTTTGTTTCCTATGGGCACTCCATTTTAACCATTCACTTTCCTATTTAACTAAATACACCAAGTGGCCTCTATGAGGTGTTTTAGATTAATTCCTAACTATAGATTTTTGTTGAATGAATGTATATGTGGTTTTAAATGTCTTTCCACATGTCACCTGGCCAGAAAGAAAATATCAAAGAATTAAATAAAATGAAGCCACCGAATGTGGCATCCTCTTTCTACCAAGTGTTGCACTCTCTTCAGAACCTGGGATATGGACAACCACATAATCACAAGTCATATAATCTAAGTCAAAACTAAAATTGTCGCTACCTCACATCACATCCATTGGCCTAAAAGGTGATAAATGATATCATGTGTAAAACATTTCCCTGACATCCATCATGGTGCCTCCTTTTGGTCATAAGATATAAACCACATACTTTAACCTCTTTTCACTCTCTACTATAGTGAAATATGCATGAAAAAGCATGATCAAATCTGCATTTGTTTAGACTTCACCATTGACATGCCCACACAATTACAAATCTATCTCACTCCATGCCATTGTAATAACATGTGCTCTTTGAATTAAATGGTTTTGGGTGGGAGTCAAACTCCCTACTTCCTTCCAAACTTTGATTATGTTATCCTAGATGAGTATCACAGAGCTTTAAGTCCCTGGTAATATTGTGTTTGACATCATTTCCATAGAGTAGAGGATGTCTTAGGCCTATGAAAGTACTATTTGCAGTTCAAGGGCTTCTTCCTCTGAATGGTTGTTGCACTGCTGTGTGGGTTGAGGAGGCAGTAATGGCTTTACCATGAGAATCGATCTCTTCTCTTTGGTTTTATACCATAGTACTAGATACTGACCTATTATAACAAGAATTACTCCAATTATTCTATGTAATACTCTTCCCAGAATGATAAATGTCATAACAACAATGACTCTAGTCTGGACAAGTTGATACATCGCAACAAAAAAAAGTAGGACCCCCTCTATCAATGCACCATATCTACACTAAGAATGTAATGTATGAAGCCACAATTCCATCTCAAATGTAAAGATGGTTGAGTATGAAGATATGGAGTGTGCATAAGTTCTTCAGTTGCATGCTCTTAGAGGTATATTGATTTATGTCGTATGCAATCCCTATCAATACAATTCTCTAGATTCAGCAAATCCATGGCAGAGTATACACAGGGTTTTGATGGGACTTATCAATGTTTGATATTGAATGTCTTTGCCACTTCCAAGGTTACATCAACATTTTTCTACACTACAGAGAACATCAACCAAAACTAAATCAATAAAAACCAAACAAAGTGGAAAATATTTTTGTGTGATGCTAATTGTGTGTTTGCCCGTGTGCTCCTGCATCAGACATGCCAGGTAGAAAGTTTGTGAGCACGGGATTACAAAGTGGAGTGGAGTGATAGAATTACCCTTTCAGGTTGTAGCCAACTTGCAGCAAACTCCATCACTTATCTAGGCATAGAAAACTTCTTTCGTCTATTCCAACACTTGGCTGGGAAAAGTACCATCCTCCTCCACCAATTATATGCCATACCCATTTTCCCACTATCAGTCATCCTCCTCCACCAAAGACTCATTCTCCTTCTCCTCCAAATCCTCACTCCTCTCTTCTTGTACTTTGCCTTCATGGGACTTAACCCACAACAGACCAACCACCTACACCAAAACCTTGCAGTAGCCTTCACAATTTCTATGCACAAACTCGTAGCATCTAAACACAAATCTTTCTCTTCCATTTTTTCTGCATACTTTTCCTTTTCTCTTATCATATTTGAAAACAAATCAATATCACCATCAAACAAATTTACCTTATCCTCCTTCATGGTTGTAATATTGATTTTTACATTGACATCCCTCACATCTTCCTCAGCTGCAACATTTTGTTTTGCATCCTTCTCTACAACAATGAACATTGCATTCCAATCTTCTTCAATTGCTAGCATCTTCAATAACAAATCATCTTCATCATTGGAAACTATTGCAACCTCTTCATATTCCACCACAGCAACCTTATCAATAGCTGCAATCTCTATACTTGCATCCTCTTTGTCATCTTTTGCCATTGTTGTAGTTATATCCTCTATTTTATCTTTCTTCTCCTTCACTGCTATCTCATTACTCGCATGCTGCATAGCCTTTGTTTGATCCATCCTTGCATGTATATCTATCACCATTGCAAAAAAATTCCTCTCTTCATACTGCCTCCATCCATCCCATAGGATAGGCTTCTTTCTAAAAAATATTACCATCTCACTTGCTCAGGACTCCTCTCTACATGCAACAATCTCTCGAGTTCTTCACAACTGCCTTCTCTCCCACAGGTCTTGGCGTAGGCTACCTCACATTCAGTACTCTGCCTCCACTCTTAGGAACTCTAGCTTTGATACCATATGACACAAGAGAGGTGCTCCCTCTCATAGAAAACACACCCTCACAATACTCAGACAACAAAACCAAAAGATTGCAACAAAACTCTATTTTATTGAGATTCAAAGTAAAATTCCTAATCATCTACACACCATTATATTATGGCCATCATGGCCTCTCAGCTCACTCACTTTGATTCTCCTCTTGGCTCCTTCTCTGTAGTATCAACTTTGGTGCTTTCTCTTTTACTCAGATTCACTCCTATCTTCTTTGCACACATCCTTTTATTGAAAGAAAGGCAAAATGGTTCGTATTCTAGCCGATGACATCCCCGGTCATACTCTCCCTTTATTTCAGCCATGTCCATCCATTTTTTAGAACCATGAGGATGATGGTTCATTTCCTATGGGCACCCCCTTTTAACCATTCACTTTCTTGTTTAACTAAAAACACCAAGTGGCCTCTATGAGGCATTTTAGATTAATTTCTAGTTGCATATTTTTGCTGAATGAATGTATAAGTGGTTTCAAATGACTTTCCACATCTCACCCAACCAAAAAGAAAATATCAAAGAATTAAATAAAATAAAGCCACCAAATTTGGCATTCTCTTTATACCAAGTGTCGCGCTCTCTTCAGATCCCGGGATATGGACTGCCACATAATCACAAGTCATATAATCTAAGTCAAAACTAAAATTGTTACTACCTCACATCACATATGTTGGCCTAAAAGGTGATAAATGATATCATGTGCAAAACATTTCCATGACATCCATCGTGGTGCCTCCTTTTGGTCATAAGATATAAACCACATACTTCAACCTCTATTCATTCTCTACTATAGTGAAATATGCATGAAAAAGAATGATCAAATCTACATTTGTTTATACTTCACCATTGACATGACCAAGTAGTTACAAATCTATCTCACTCCAATCCATTGTAATTGTAACATCAAAAAATGTCCCCTTGGGGGCTTTTCCTTCTTTAGGTTTAGCTCCCAGGTCTTTTGTGTGCTTTTAGGACATTTTACATCATATTTCAACATCTCAATGAGAAAACCCCTAAGTGTCTTGACAAACAGGACCTAGGGGTATTGCTTGAGATAGACCCTAACCAAAATAGGGGGAAGGACTTGGGCACCCGCGTCCTAGTCTTGCCCTATTTTGGGGCAGTCCCAATTTTTGGGTGTCGGCCTGTGACCGTTATTTGGGTCCTATACCAACATGGTAAGTTTAAATTACAAAAATATTGGCTAGAGTGTTTGTAGTTGCATATAAAAGCATGTTTAGGCATTCATTTGTAAACTAGATTTAAATTAGATGATTACTAGCAAGTTATTGTGTTCTTAAGGTGATTCAAGACTTTCATTGTGTTGCAAGAGCAGATTTGTGTTGTATATGTGTTTGTGTTTGCAGATTTGAGCATCCATTTCCTCATGGAATGAAGATCATCTTCCTCCCATGAGATCTTCACTAGAAGGTGACATTATCTTGTGTTTTCATCATTATTTCATTTGGTTTTTGCCTCTACCTCCCTAGGCACACATTCTCTATCTAACAAAGGTGTTTGGAAGACTTAAGTGTCCTTTCAGGGCTTGACTAAGGCAAGCTCCTAAACACCACAACCCCCTCCCAAAGTTTCATGATTGCAGGTTATAGGTTGATGATGTAGACAAAGTGAAGTTACAAGAGGGCATGTTGGAATGTCAAAATTGTAGATCAGTGAAAGAAACAACTACCTAGACTTGGGCACCTGCTCATTAGTCCTCGAAGTTCCACAACGGGAAAATCTTTGGGGCAACATATACAAGTTGCAGACCTTATTTTCAGATCCCAACAAAAAGCAGGACCTTGGACTTGGACACCCACTCTTTTGTCCCTGACTTTTCAACCTTGGAAACCAAAAAATAGGTGCATAGTTATTTGTAATTTTACAGCTTTTTGTAGAGGCATTTTTTGTTATTCATCTGTTTACTTTCGTATTTGCATAATTAGGGTTTTGATGTGTAATTGAGTATAAGAGAAGGAAAATTGATAATCAAATACCCTAATCCAAGTTTTCCTACATTTTTAAGTGACCAAGGACTTGATAGTGCTATGCCACTTGATCCTAAGGTCCTTAAATGTATTAGGTGAAAGGAGGATTTAAACACTAAACTAAACAAATCCAAATTTTCACCTAAACATTTTGGTGAACCTATGTTTTTGGATTTAATTGCAACTTGTTGCATGTTTGTCTTCAGTTTTGGGTTGATTTTCATTCATTCATATAGTCATTCATCTTATTGCATTGAGAAAATAACAAAAAAATTGAAAATTTTGGAAAAAATTGGAAACCCTAACTTGCATTTTCATATAGCTTACTAATTTGCATCATTTCACTGTAATTTTTCCTAATTCATGATTTTTACATCAAATCTGATATAAAGTATAGAAAATTACAAAAAATCAATAATTTGCATTGCATTTTCATCATATAATTGCTAGGGTTTTGTAGAAATTTTGACAATTTTCATATAACCTAGTAATTCCAAAATCTAGGGTTAGTAGGAAAAATCTTCTTTCAGATTTTTCTACTAATTTTAGAGACTCATTCAAACTTTCATTTGGCTGTATTCTTGAATTTTAGTGTAAAACTGCATTTAGATTTCAAATATATGCATTTTTTCATAGAAAATTTCAACAAAAAACTAGCAATTTTCATGCATTTTCATTAAATTTGCACTTGCATTTTGCATATTAGAGCATGGAGTTCATTTTTAGATCTGATTATATTTCATTTTCATCATAAATCAGACTTCAAACCATTCATATTGCATTTTGTGTCAAGATCTCAAACCTAGGGCTTGAAAAATATCAATTTTCACTAAAATTGGCCTTATCAGCTCTCTAAATTTGCACCATAGGCATGTTGTGAAGAGTATTTTTGCACTAACTAGTTTTTATCAGGGTAATTATTTTCTTCCCCTCCTAAAAATCTTCACAACACCTTTTTATTGGCCTCTTGTATTGGAAACTTGGTGAAAAACTACACATTTTTGTTATTTTTGCCCTAGGATTTGGCCTAGTTTGCACTCCAAGTGTGTTGTGACAAATTTTATGGATTGAGATGACTGATATCATTGATGTTATTTTCTATACCTTCTAAAATTCATTACAAAACCCATTTTTCTAGGTCTTGGAGTTGAAAAACCGGGAAAAATAGCCTATTTTTTCTATATTTTCACTAGGGTTTGACCTTAAGTGGCTCTAAAAGCATGTTGTGATGGATATTTTGACATTAAGTGGCTGTTATCACTGATATATTTTTATTTCCATCATTATTTTTCTCACAACACCCTTCATTATGCCCCTTTGTATCAAGATTTGGTGAAAAAATTACATATTTTGACTATATTTTGACCTATCGCCATCTCAAATTTGCATCAAGATTGTGTTGTGAAGGATCGTATTGTTGTTTTGGACTAACATTAGACATAATTTTCTACCCTTGATCAAAATCCTTACAACACCTTTCTTCCATTCGTTGGCATTGAAAAAGTACAAAAAATCAAGCATTTTTAGCCTTCAATCATATCCTTCTCTTAGGGTTTGTTCTCTTAGTTTGTGCATTGTGTATTGTGTGCTTTTATATAAGCTTTGTGACATGCTGTCCTAAAAAGAATATCCCTTTGAGAAGAAGTATAAGGTTAATGGGATCTAGTGCTCTTGAAGAAAATGACATTCCTACCTCTAATAATCCTTTGAACACCTTCTTTACAAAGGGAGAAATTCAAATTGTGCAAGAGATGATACATCCTCCAACCATTATGGAAGATCAAATATTTCATGATGTTCAAGATACTATTGAGATAGTAGGGCATGTACCTATGGAACAAGTCAACAAGCTTGATAAAGACCTTGCTAAATTTCAAGAATATGTGCAAACTGAGAGGATAGCTGAAGAGGCCTTACCTGTGATTCACCGTGTAAGAGAATTAATAATAGAAGGACAAGATGGAATTAATGTTATTCATGTTTTAACACATATTGTGCAAAATAATGTAATTCTGGTGAGTGAATGTGCCAAATCTATTAACAACATGTCATCACCATCACATACTCAAGTTTTGACACCTATACCAACTACAGGAATATCTATTTTTACATCAACAATCTTAACAACTGATGCAAATGCTTGTAGTAATGCTACTACTGGTATTAGAGTATCTAATGGCACCAATTATAAAGCTGTGGGATTTGATTATCAGAACTTGGTCCATAATGTGATTGTTCCTATGAATAGTTGTTCTCAACCTCCCATCACACATAGTTACTCCCAACAATCTTCCACCTACTAGTATGTCCAACTACCATTGACCTATTCCCAACCTCCACCTATCACATCTCAATTTCAATCACCTCCTCACTTTGGTTCCAATTCCTTGCAACAAACTGCATCTCCAAATGATTCCATCCCAAACTAACTTTTACAAGGCATGAATTCTTTACAACAAAAAGTAACAAATTTGACAAATTCTTCACAACCTAGTCTACCAACATATCATACCCATAATCCTCTTTCCTATGCAATCTTCAAAACTCCTATGCCTAAGAGGTTTGAGACTCCCTGCTTTAAAAAAAATGGTGGAAAAGGTGATCCTAATATTCATGTGGCAGCATTTACAACTATGTATAGCGATTTCTATTTTGAAGAGGATTTGTTGGGAAAACTTTTCCCGTGATCTCTCAAAGATACTGCTTTAGAATGGTTTTGCTCTTTGCCTATGAATTCAATACACTCATTTTTGTAGTTGATTGATCAATTTTTACAACATTTTCAAGAAAATATCAAACCCCAAGTCACTCTTATTGACTTGGTTCAATGCAAACAAGGTCCAAAAGAAAAGTTAACTAAATTCATTAGTCGGTATCAAGGGATTTATGAATAAATTTAGTATCAGATGAAAGATGATGATGTTCAGAAGATATATATTACAAATCTACAACCTAATATTCATGATAAGATCCTCTTTATGAAATATAACTCCTTTCAACATTTATACACCGCCCTTCGTGATTATCAACTTCCGTCTAGTCAGTATGAAAACCAAAACTCATCGGCTCAAGTTGGTCAATCCATGGGTGGATCATCAAAAACAACTTTAAAAGGAATAATAATAATAGGAGCTTCATCAAGGTTAATGGACCGAATATGAACAACTTTTTGAATGTTTCAGCTATCCCCAATTCGAAGAAAGCATCATATCAACCAAGAAAATTTACTCCAATATTTGAGTCTTATCATTCCATCATGAATCAAGCTATGAGTAATAACATTTTGAAGCTTTGCCCAATCAAGCATGTTGATCCTAGTAAACAAGGACCTTACTTTGATGCTAATGCCTTTTGTCATTATCATAGAATGCAAGGAAATGACACTAAATGATGTATGCGTCTTAAACATGAGATACAGAACCTTATTGATTCAAATATCATCTAGGTATCAGGTGTGAATGATAATGGAAACAAGTCAGTTGCTCTGCCGAATAAGAACTTAGAAATCTTCACTAATCCTTTCCCTAAGCATACTGAAACCAATATGTTGGAACAGGGTTTAGTGGAAGTAGACAAGGATGATTACTTGGACTATGATAACATCATGGGAGTGATTGAAGTGGCTAAGAAACAAGTGGACCATCCACCTTGTCGATGAAGAAAAGGAATTTACGTTGAGGTTCCTCCTCCATTATCCTTATATGGATCGGGAGATAATCAAAATGCATCAAAAAAGAAAGAACAACAACTGATATAGATGAATAAGATGGTATAGGATGATTCCCGTTACCATGCTAGAAAGATTTAACAACAAAAACTCGATAAAAATCAGAAAATAGTTAGACAAATGTCAACAGTTAGAGAAAACAGTGGTTCCCCTCCTCATAAGCAACAAAAAATTATATTCACACAAGGAGTTACAAAATAAGCATCATATGATAATAAACAAGACTCTCATAAGAACCACTCAAATTTTGCACTCAACATGATCAAGTACCTCTCCAAGAGGTTTGCAAATTCAAAAATCTAATACGAAGATCCTACTAGGTAAGTATCTCTAACCCTTTATCTCTCTCATGATGTGCTTCCCCCGTGATGTGTTATGTGTTGTTTAGGCCTCATGGGATGACCCCTAATTCTCTTGTAAGGTCTGCGATACCAGGAGATCACCTCTGTTGTGACCTTCTATTTGTATCATCATTCTTCTATATAGTCTCTCTCTCTCTCTGATTTACTCATTGTGTGTTGTGTCTTACAGACATAGCATTGTGATTGGTGACTTGGGGGCACCCTCCTATGTGACTATCCCTAAGACACTTGTTTCTCCCCTCTCATTTATTGTTTCCCTTCCTCTAGTGTTTCTATCTAGTGGGTAGATGACAAAAAACATTTATACTGATGTAGACCTAGTGTCCCTTTCGAGAGCAATCAAAAAATGGACTTAGTTCCTAATATGATGATGGGGTTGTATATCTTATGTCATTTACAAACCTTAACAAATACTACTACTCTGAGCACCTTTGTTTGTCTTTGAATCTAGCCTTGGTGGTACTCGATTCAGAGAGATTCAAACTCTAAATTCATTGTATAACCTTGGCTCTTTGTGTGGTTAATCATATGCATTGTTGTTGTTTATTATGATTTTGTAGACACTAAAATGTTTCTTGCAAGGATATGTTTGTGGGAACATTTGGTGATCGTGGAGTACATGTCACCTCTAGCGGGCATGGGCTTTGCGAGAGTCTATGTTCCCTTGTGTGTTTTCTTCCTACCTTAACATGCTTGATATTGACACCTAATATCAACCACCTTAAGGTGGGGGCATATATAAGGTAAGTTGTCTGTTGTAGATATTAGCTACGTGCTTGTCCTCAGATGTAATTTAAAGACTAGCTGAATGAGTACTTCCTGCATCCTAAGTTTGTTTTAAATCAATCAATCAATCATGTAAGCCCTATGTGGAGGAAGGATATCATGTATATCCTTTTTATCTTACGCCCTTTGCGGAGGTGGGGATGGTGTATTTCTTAGAGAAAATTGCATCATCCTGTAATTTTTAAAAGTCCTCTGTGGAGGCAGGGAGCAGTTCTATGACTAACTCAACCCTTAAGTGTGTTTTCAACGATTGTTGTGGTGAAGCCCAATCATCGATGTGTGCATGTAATGTACTTGAGATGGTGTTGAACCTAGAAATAGGAACACTCCATCTCTTAGCTGCCATGTCTTCAAAGTCTGTGTGTTTGGTGTGCTTGCTTTGTGTGCCATGTTTTTTGCCCCATATGCAGTCTAAAGACTAGATTAATGAGTGCTTCCTACATTTTGGGAGGTTTTATGTGTCTTGCATGTGTGTTGCCCCATATATGTAGTTTAAAGACCAGTGTGATGAGTGCTTCCTGCATTATGGGAGGTTTGTTTACTTTCCAGTACATGCATCTACATTTCATATATATGAGAAAAAGAAAAAGAAAAGAAATCATGCCTATCTTCCATGCATTAATGTGTCTTCTATGCATTTGTTGTCTTCTCTATGTTCTGCATGACTGTAACTATCTTCTCCATGTTTTGCATGCCTGTTACTATCTTCTATGTGATTGGTGTGTCTTCTCCCTGCTTGGTGTGTTTGTTGTGTTTGTGACCATACTTTAATGCATGTATTGGCCTCGCATTTATACATACATTAAAGTGGGGGCTAAATGTAACATTAGAAAATGTCCCCTTGGGGGCTTTTCCCTCTTTAGGTTTTAGCTCCTAGGCCTTTTGTGTGCATTTAGGACATTTTACATCATATTTCAACATCCCGATTAGAAAACCCCTAAGTGTCTTGACAAATAGGACCTAGGGGGACTACTTGAGATAGACCCTGCCCAAAATAGGGGGGAGGACTTGGGCTCCCACACCGTAGTCCTACCCTATTTTAGGGCAGTATCAATTTTTGGGTGTCAGCTTGTGACCATTATTTGGGTCCTATGCTGACACGGTAAGTTTGAATTACTAAAATCTTGGCGGGAGTGTTTATAGTTGCATATAAAAGCATGTTTAGGCATTCATTTGTAAACTAGATTTATAATAGATGATTGCTAGCAAGCTATTGTGTTCTCAAGGTGATTCAAGGCTTTCATTATGTTGCAAGAGCAGATTTGTGTTGCCTATGTGTTTGTGTTTGCAGATTTGAGCATCCATTTCCTCATGGAATGAAGAGCATCTTCCTCCCATGAGATCTTCACTACTAGGTGACATTATATTGTGTTTTCATCATTATTTCATTTGGTTTTTACCTCTGCCTCCCTAGGCATGCATTCTCTATCTGACAAAGGTGTTTCGAAGACTTAAGTTGTTGCAAATATGTGCCTAAGAGGTGTTGTCATTGATGTCAACATATCCTTGTTGTCATTAGTGTCAACTGTATCCTATTTTGTTACCTGTTTAGAAGACTGGATTGTTGAGGATATTGAGAAAATTAATGAGGATCAATGTATGTGGACCATATGGCTAAGTAGAGGATTGTCTGAAGAAGATCTATTTAAGTTTAGAAGGGTTTGCATGAAGATTTGAAGAAGTTATGGCCATCTGAGTAGAACTAGTTTTGTAGTGTTCAGAAGAGACAGAGTGACAGGAAAGAGGTCTGGATTATTTTGGAAATGTAATATGATGATCTGTGGATCTAGAGGCATGTTTGGGAAGTGATTATGTATTATCCATTCAAGTGGTTTGTGGTTCGGAGGTCTGCAAGCAATCTTTCTAGTGTGACAGTTATGGTAGACAGTGTTCTTAAGGTTCTAGATGAAGATACAAATGATTCTAGTAATTTGGAGGAGTGCAGATATTTTTGTTGAATTTAATGTGCTTGTGGAGGTCTCTGGATCGTGTGACTGTTGTGTTGGAGGTCCGCATTGAAGATTGAGCTTGTTGTTGAAGAGTTCTTCCTTGGTGTTGTTGTTTTTCTCAGTCTTGGCTGACCGGATGATTCAAGCATGTTGCGGATGATCTAACAACAATTTTATGAAGTGTGGTGTGCTAATCAAGGAAGATTTGAGTCCCAATTATGTTTGGCCAACAAGATAGTGATTCACATTAATTTAGATGTTTGTAATGCCAACCTTGATGTTTATTCCAAGGTTGATGAAGGAAATAAAGCCATGTAGATGAGTTGTGAAAAAGCATCCTTGTGCGAAATAATCAAATGCAATGAAAGGATCAGAGGTAGAGCAAAGAAGAGGAGGAGCAGAGGAAAAAGAATAGTAAAGGATGAAGTAATAGTGAAGAAGCATTTGTGAGCATTCAATGAGACTGAACTAGGCATGAACAAGATGCTATTTCTTAGTTAATTCTTTCTATATTAACCATAAATTCTTGTAGGCAGTGAGCCTCCTGTAGGCAGTGAGCCTCTCTGAGCAGTGAGCTTTGGGCAGTGAGCCCTAAGGCAAGTGCCTTCTTATTTCATTTAAGTACTTTTAACAGGGTACAAATCTTGTGGGTTAACCCCCACCGTGGTTTTCCCTTAACTAGGATTCCACGTAAAAATCTTGGTGTTATGTGTGTTGAATTTATTTTTGCCCATGTGTGTTGATTCATGCTTTAAAGTTTACATCAATAATCTGATTGTAAGTTGATAAAGAAAGTGAAAAGAAGAAAAAGTTAAATTGTGGGACAACTGATTCACCCCCCTCTTAGTTGTCTAGACTACTTTCAACAATTGGTATCAAAGCCAGATCCTCTAAAAGAAGATTGATTGCTTGAAGAGATTTAGGATGTCGACCTACAAGAAGGATAGTCTGAGATTTGATGGAACAAATTACTCTGTTTGGAAGAGTCGCATGGAGTGCCATTTGCAATGCATGGGTGATGCTTATTGGACAATAACCAATGATAAGTATAAACCTCTGGAGAAAGGTCCTTCAACTGCAGATCAAATCAAAGATGTTGAAAATAACTTTCGAGCTAAAGAATCCTTGTTGAGTGCCCTGACTGATTCAGAAATGACAAATGTCTTTGGACTAAAAACTGCTCATGAAATCTAGAAAAAGTTGGAGAATCTTTATGAAGGCGATGAATATGTCAAGTGTGCCAAGCTACAAAGTCTGAGAGGAAAATTTGAAAATATGAGGATGACTGAAGATGAAAACATCACAATTTACATGCAAAAGATAAATGAACTTGTGTGTGGTATCAGGTGTGCTGGTGGAACTTTGGAAGAATCAAAGATTGTGGAAAAAGTTCTCAGATCTTTAGCTAATTCATACAAACATAAGGTTGCTACTATAGAGGAGATCGAGACTATCTCAAAAGTTACAATAGATCAGCTGGTTGGTAAAATTTTAGCTTTTGAATTAAGTGAGTTTGGTGATTCTCTTCCTAAGTCTGAATCTGCATTTAAGGCCAGTGTATATAGAAAACAAAGATATGATCTAGGTGAAAGCTCTTCAGCAAGATCAAACAGATTTGTGAAGGCAAGGAAGGATCTTGAAGATGATGAAATTGAGACTGTGGATCTTGAAGCTCTTATTGCCAAGAGGATCTGGTAAGTATGAAGGAAAGTTGCCATTCAAATGTTTTACTTGTAATAAGATTGGTCATTTTGCCTCAAGATATCTAGAGAAGTTTTCAAAACCAAACCCTAATAGATATAAAGGTCAAAAGAAATGTTACTATGTCCAAGAAGCTGGAGAAGGAGTCATAGATGATGAATCTGATCATGGAGGTTCCACTAAAAATGATTGGGTGTTCATTGCTATCAAAGAAGAAGATCCAGTGTCTACTGAATCTGCTAACTATGCAAATGTGGAAAGTACCTTGGTTGCTTAGGTTGTTGAAAAGGATGAATGGGTTATTGATAGTGGATGTTCTCATCATATGACTAGTGATAAAAGTAAGTTTGTAAGCTTTAAAAAATATGAAGGTGGGCTTGTGAAATTTGGAGATAACCCAGCTGGTAGAATTCATGGTAGAGGATCCATCGATTTTGATGGTAAGAATAACATCAATGATGTTTTGTATGTGGAAGGACTAAAGCATAATCTTCTTAGTGTTGGACAGTTGGTTGACAAAGGTTATGATCTCTGATTCAAGAATAGAAAATGCATAATCTTTGAAATCTCAGGAACATAAATTGCATCTGATACTCAAACTAGAGGTAACATCTTTCATTTAAGTAGTTCTGGCAAAAATTGTTTGATTGCTTAGACAGATCAAAGTAGGTTATGGCATAGGAGGATGTGTCATGTGAATTTTGATAACATTGTCAAGATAAGTTCTATTCAAGTTGTAAGAGATCTACCAAAACTTGTGAAACTTGATAGCATGTGTAGAGAATGTCAATTGGGTAAACAAAACAAAATTTCATTCAAAAGTAAAGAATAATTTTCAAGTGAACAGTTGGAACTTGTGCATACTAATCTATGTGGTCCTGCTAGAATTAGGAGTGTGCAAGGAGATAGATATTTTATGTTCCTAATTGATGATTACTCCCGGATTATGTGAGTAACCTTCTTAAAAGAAAAATTAGAAGCACTTGAAAAATTTAAAATGTTCAAGGTTATGGTGGAGAATGAGATTGGTGGAAAGATAAAGTGTCTGAGATCTGACAAAGGTGGAGAATATTCCTCTGGTGAGTTTGATTCATTCTATGAAAAGCATGGAATAAAAAGATAGTTATCTGCTCCTAGGACTCCAAAGAAAAATGGAGTAGTAGAAAGAAAAAACCAGACCATTTAAGAAGCTGCTAGGACCATGATGATGGAAAAAAATGTTCCTCAAGTCTATTGGAGAGAAGCTATGAGTACTGCTGTCTACACTCTTAACTAGGTATAGATCAAAGGCAACTCTGGTAAGACTCCTTATGAACTATGGTTTAGTCATCCTCCTACTCTAAGATATTTTAGAGTTTTTGGTAGCAAATGCTATATCAAAAGAGATGAGGATCTAGGGAAGTTTGAAGTAAGAAGTGATGAAGGAATATTTCTAGGTTACTCTACTCAAAGCAAGGCATACTGATGCTTTAACAAAAGATTGAAAAAGATTGTCGAAAGTGCAAATGTTAGAGTTGATGAAAGCAAAGAAGGTCATTCCAGGTCTTGCGGATATGATTCAGAAGATCAAGATGAAAGTCAAAATCAAGGAAGGCAAGTTTAGACCTAGATTTAGATCCAGATTGATCCAAAAAATCCAATAAGTCAAGAGGATAATGCAGAAGTTGAGGAACAATTCCAAGAAATAGAAGTCCAAGCAAATCCCAAAACCCCTAGGTATGTAAGGATGAATCATCTTGAAGATCAAATCATAGGAGATAGAAATAAAGGTGTTTGAACTAGGAGAAAATTACTGAAGATCAAGAAGAGATTTGTTTGATTTCAAAGATTGAACCGAAATTAGTAAGTGAAGCCTACAAAGATGAAAACTGGGTAAAAGCAATGGAAGAAGAATTAATGCAAATTGAAAAGAATCACACTTGGGATCTTGTTTCTAGACTTGAGGATAAAAATGTTATTGGAACTAAATGGGTCTTCCGGAATAACCTAAATGAAGATGGTGAAGTGGTAAGAAACAAAGAAAGGTTGGTATGCAAAGGATATTCTCAAGTGGAAGGAATTGATTTTGCGGAAACTTTTGTTCTAGTGGCAAGAATAGAGGTAGTTAGATTATTTCTTCCATTTGCTGCTTATAAAAATTTCAAGGTCTATCAGATGGATGTCAAATTAGCATTCCTAAACATAGAGTTAGAAGAAGTCTACATTGAGCAACCGGAAGGATTTTAGTTGTCTGATCAGGGAGATATGGTCTGTAGATTAAGGAACGGATTGTATGGACTCAAGAAAGCCCCAAGAGCCTGGTATGTAAGATTAGATAAGTATCTACTAAAGCTAGGTTATAGTAAATGCACTGATGATAGTAATCTTTACTTCAAGATTGATCATGAGAACATTCTAAGTGTTGAAGTATTTGTTGATGATTTCATTTTTGGTGGAAATGTGCAAAACATTTGCTGATCAGATGCAGAGTGAATTTGAGATGTCAATGTTTGGTGAAATGAATTTCTTCTTAGGTCTACAAATCACTCAATCAGATAAAGGTATCTTCATATCTCAGTCTAAGTATGTGAGAGAATTGTTGAAAAAGTTTGGAATGGAGGAGTCAAAACTAAAAAGTACTCCTATGGTAACTGGATGCAAGTTAAGTAAAAATGATGATTCACCTAAGGCAGATTAGAAAAGGTATAGATCAATGATAGGAGGATTCCTGTATTTGACTCAGACCAGACCTAATATCATGAATGCAGTTGGACTTATTGCTAAATTCCAAGCTAATCCTAGAGAATCCCATGTTGTAGTAGTCAGAAGAATTTTTAGATATCTCAAAGGGACAATTGATTATGGCTTATGGTATCCAAAGGATAATAACTTCCCTCTTCATGCATATATAGATGTTGATTGGGCAGGAGATGTGGATGAAAAAAAAAATACTAGTGGTGGTGCATTCTTCTTGGGAAGTAGATTGGTTTCTTGGCTGAGCAAAAAGTAGGAGGCAATTTCCCTATCTATAGCAGAGGCAGAATATATAGCAGTAGCAAACAATTGTACTCAAGTTTTGTGGATGAAGCAAATGTTGAAGGAAATCAGAATTGTGTTTGAGGAGCCTGTCACAATCTTTTGTGATAATTCAAGTACAATAAGTATCTCAAAGAATTTGGTGTTGCATTCAAAGACAAAGCATATATCCATCAAGTTTCATTTCTTGAGAGAGAAGGTAAATTAGAATGAATTCAAGTTGGAGTTTGTGTCTTTAAAAAATCAGATTGTAGATATTTTCACTAAGCCTCTTCCCAAGGATACTTTTGAGTATCTTAGGGAGAAGTTAGGGGTTATTAGCCCTCCTGATCATAATTAAGATACACTAGAATGCATCAGTTTGGTGGAATTCATAGTCATATCTTGTGATTTGGATTGATGTTAAGGAGGCACTACTCAGGCGGAGTAGTCTACATGCAATTTTTGAGTTTGGTCTGAAACAAAAATAAAGAGAAAAGACTGCAAATATGTGCCCTTTGCCATTGATGTCAAAGGGGGAGAGAAGTCATTTGAAAAACTAGTTGCTCATGAAAGGGGGAGTAGTAATGATAGTGGTTGCAAAAGTGATAAGAGAAAGGGGGAGAATTTCTTGTCTTAATGGTTGAATTAGTTTTTCACATCGTATGTTGCCATCAATGACAAAGGGGGAGATTGTTGCAAATATGTGCCAAAGAGGTGTTGTCATTGATGTCAACATATCCTTGTTGTCATTGGTGTCAACTATATCCTATTTTTTTGTCTGTTTAGAAGACTGGATTGTTCAGGATATTGAGAAAATTAATGAGGATCAATGTATGTGGACCATATGGTTGAGTAGAGGATTGTATGAAGAAGCTCTGGTTAAGTTTTGAAGGGTTCACATGAAGATTTGAGGAAGCTATGGCCATCTGAGTAGAACTAGTTTTGCAATGTTCAGAAGAGACAGAGTGACAGGAAAGAGGTCTAGATTGTTCTAGAAATGTAATATGATGATCTGTGGATCTAAAGGCATGTTTGGGAAGTCAGTGTGTATCATCTATTCAAGTGGTTCATGGTTTGGAGGTTTGCAAGCAATCTTTCTAGTGTGACAGTTATGGTAGACAGTGTTCTTAAGATTTTAGATGAAGATACAATGATTCTGGTGATTTGGAGAAGTGCGGATGTTTTTGTTGAATTCAATGTGCTTGTGGAAGTCTCTGGATGATGTGACTACTATGTTGGAGGTCTACATTGAAGATTGAGCTTGTCATTAAAGATTTCTTCCTTGGTGTTGTTGTTCTTCCCAATCTTGGCCGACCAGATGATTCAAGCATGTTGCAGATGATTTAAGAGCACTTTTATGAAGCGTGGTGTGCTGATCGAGGAAGATTTGAGTCCCAGTTATGTTTGGCCGATAGCATAGTGATTCGCATTAAGTCAAATGTTTGTAATGCTGACCTTAATGTTTATTCCAAGGTTGATGAAGGATATAAAGGCATGTAGATGAGTTGTGAAAAAGAATCCTTGTGTGAAATAATCAAATCCAAAGAAATGATCAAAGGTAGAGCAGAGAAGAGGAGGAGCAGAGGAACAAGAATAGTAAAGGATGAAGTAATGGTGAAGAAGCATTTGTGAGTATTCAATGAGACTAAACCAGGCATGAACAAGATGCTATTTCTCAGTTAATTCTTTCTATATTAAATAAAAATTCCTATAGGCAGTGAGCCTCCTATAGGTAATAACCCTCTCTGAGCAGTGACCTCTGGGCAGTGTACCCTAAGGCAAATGCCTTCTTATTTCATTTAAGTACTTTTAACAGGGTACAAATCTTGTGGGTTAACCCCCACCATGTTTTTCCCTTAACCTGGTTTCCATGTAAAAATCCTGGTGTTATGTGTGTTCAATTTATTTTTGCTCATGTGTGTTGATTCATTCTTTAATGTTTACATCATTAATCTGATTGTAAGTTGATAAAGAAAGTGAAAAGAAGAAAAAGTTAAATTGTAGGGCAACTGATTCACCCCCCTCTTAGTTGTCTGGACTACTTTCAACATAAGTGTCCTTCTGGGGCTTGACTGAGGCAAGCTCCTAAACACCACAACCCCCTCCCAAAGTTTCATGATTGCAGGTTATAGGTTGATGATGCAGACAAAGTGAAGTTGCAGGAGGGCAAGTTGGAATGCCAGAATTGCAGATTAGTGAAAGAAACAACTCCCTGGACTTGGGCGCCTGTTCATTAGTCCTCAAAGTTCTGTAATAGGAAAATCTCTAGGACAACAGATACAGGTTGTAGACCTTGTTTCTAGATCCTGACAAAAAGTAGGACCTTGGACTTGGGCACCCACTCTTTTGTCCCCAACTTTTCCACCTTAGAACCTTGAAAATAGGTGCACAGTCATATCTAATCTTATAGCTTTCTGTAGAGGCATTTTCTATTATTCATCTATTTACTTCTGTATTTGCATAATTAGGGTTTTGATGTGTAATTAAACATAAGAGAAGGAAAATTGATATTCAAATACCCTAATCCAAGTTTCCCTACATTTGTAAGTGACCAAAGACCTAATAGTGCTCTGCTACTCGATCCTAAGGTCCTTGAATGTATTACGTTAAAGGAGGATTTAAACACTAAACTAAACAAATCCAAATTTTCACCTAAATAGTAATAACCCGTGCTCTTTGAATTAAATGGTTTTAGGTGGTAGTAAAAATCCCCACTTCCAAACTTTGATTATGTTATCCCATATGAGTATCATAGAGCTTTAAGTCCCTAGTAGTATTATGTTTGAAATCATTGCCATCGAGTAGAGGCTACCTTAGGCCTATGAAAGGATTATTTGCAATTCGAGGGCTTCTTCTTCTAAATGGTTATCACACTACTGTGTGGGTTGAGGAGGCAAAAATAGCTTTGCCAGAAGAATCAATCTCTTCTCTTTGTTTTGATCCCATAGTACTAGATACTGACCTATTATAACAAGAATTACTCCAATTATTATGTGTAATACTTCTCTGAGAATGAGAAATACCATAATAGCAATGGCTATAGTATGGACAGGTTGATATGCCACAACAAAAAAAGTAGGACCCCCTCTATCAATGCACCATATCTACACTGAGAACATAATGTATGATGCTACAATTCCCTCTCAAATGCAATGATGGTTGAGTATGAAGATATGGAGTGTGCATAAGTTCTTCAGTGGCATGCTCTTAGAGGTGTATTGATTTATGTCATATCTGGCCCCTATCAATACAATTATCCAGATTCGGCAAATCCATGGTAGAGTATACATAGGGCGTCAATGTGACTTATCAATGTTTGATATTGAATTTCATTGCCACTTCCAAGGATGCATCAACATTTGTCTACACTGTAGAGAACATCAACCAAAATTGAATCAACATAAACCAAACAAAGTAGAAAATGTTTTTGTGTGATGTTGATTGTGTGTCCGCCTAGGTGCTCTTGCATCAAATTGTGATCAAATTCATAAGTTATTGGTCTAAAGGGCAAGACCCTTGAGTATTGATTACCATAGTCTATAACCATTGAATGCAAATGTTGTCATTCTAGTTTTATCTAGATCTTCAATTCTATGCATCCAAACACAATCGATTCCATGTTTAGAAGTGAAACTACTTACACCCTGTTAATCTAAACCTTTAGCTGTTTTAGGTCCCTAGCTATCCAAAGTATTATGCATTTATATATCAGTCCTATCTAACATGTGGGTACATGTGGATATGATTGTCTCTTTCATTCTAAAATAAGTATGACTATCTATGGAGACATTCACTAGACCTCTATAACTTGACATTGTTTGTGAAACCATTAAATATGTTATGAGTTCTAGCAATTTGAATGTTCTCAAAAGTCCAATACGCAACACTATTGGTCCACAATTATTGTTAAACCAAAAGGTCAACCCATCAATTTTTGATACAAGTGCCAGAGTTAATGAATCCACGGGAGGTAGTTAGTCCATGTCATGAATCCCATGGGGAGCACTGACCATTTGCTAAAAAACTCCCCCTAGCATTATCTAGGGGAATTTAAACCCATGACCTTTCACTCTAATACCAATTATTGGCCCAGAATTTATGTTAAACCAAAAGGTTGACCCATCAATTTCCAATACAAGTGCCAGAGTTAATAAATCCATGAGAGGTGATTAGTCCATGTCACGAATCCCACAGGGAACACTGTGTTGGCAAGTATGAGGTGAGCCAGTGTTGTCATTGATGTCAACATACTCATACTGCACTGACAAGAAGGATTTGATGAGCTTTGTGCTGAGGATATTGAGAAAATTAGCCTCAGTCAGGAACAGTGAAGAACAGTGATGAGAAGAAGGTAAATATACTGTATAGGATGAGAACCGGAGGATGCGGATTAAAGGGTTAGTAGATATGAATCTTGAGATGCTACAGTTAAGATTTCAGAGGTCCGCATGAAGATCTGAAGGAGTTATGGCTGCCGGTATAGAACCGGGTCCGGCAAGTATCCGGAGGTGACAGAGGATCACAAAAAGGTCCGGTGAGGTCCGGAATTGTATTATCATAATCTGCGGATTGGAAGGAGTGTTTGAGATGTCCCTGTGATGTGTCATCCTGATTTGTGTGTGATTTGGAGGTCCGGAAGTACCTCCTGCATTATGACAGTGGCGACAGACTGTGTTCTTGAAGTTCCGGATGAGGAAGACAAGAGATCCCAGTAAGCAGAGGAAGTGCGGATGTATCCGGACATTCAGACAGACTTGTTAAGGCTCTTGAATCATGTTTAGGTTGTGTTGTTGGTCCGCATTGATGGTAGAGCCCGGAATTGAAGTTATTCTTCCGGATGAAGTTATTGCTCTGTTTAGCTGACCGGATGTGTTATTCATCTTGCGGATACTCCTATGGTTGTTTGCCGACTTAGATGCTTGTTCCTAAGTCGATGTCTTGTATAAATAATGATTTGTGAATTTATTTCAGTGTGTGGCATGTGGATGAGCAGGATATAGCGAAGAAAGGTGCGAAAGGCAGAGCAGAGATTGTTGGGCTTAATTGGAACTGATCCGGACATAGTAGAGATGTCGTTCTCCAGTTCAAGACTGTGATTTTTATCACTTTGTAGACAGTGTGTCTCCTTGTAGGCAGTGGGCCTCTTTGTGAGCAGTGTGCTCGGGCAGTGAGCCCTTATTGGCATGTGCCATTCATTTTTCCTTATTCTTCTAACAGAGAATAATTCTTGGGTTAATCACCCCGTGGTTTTTCCCTTAACCGGGTTTTCCACGTCACAATCTTGGTGTTCAATGTGTTGATGCTTATCTGCTCTTGTGTTTATGTATTGTGCTTCCATGAATGATTATTTGATATGCTGCTAACTAACAACAGAGAATTAAGTGTTTGAAAGAGAACAAGTTCTATACAACTGATTCACCCCCCCTCTCAGTTGTATGCCCTAGATCCAACAATTGGTATCAGAGCTAAGTTCCTCTGATAGGAGCTTAACTGCTTGAGGTGATCCAGGATGTCGTCATACAAGAAGGATAGTCCGAAGTTCGATGGAACCAACTTCACTCTCTGGAAAGGTCGCATGAAGTGTCATTTGGAATGTATGGGAAAAGCATACTTGGCTATGATTTCAAAACCATATATACCCCCACAAGGTGGTCCGACAACTCCAGATGAAACCACAGAAGCTGAAAACAATCTGCGGACCAAGGAAGCTCTTCTAAGCGCATTGAATGACTCAGATCTCTCGAATGTCATTGACCTACCAACTGCATATGAGATCCTAACTAAACTGGAACTTCTGTATGAAGGAGATGAGTTTGTCAAAAGTGCAAGGTTGCAAAGTCTGAAAGGGAAATTTGAAAGATTGAAAATGAGAGATGATGAAAACATTACTACCTTTATGCCAAGAGTAAATGAGTTGGTATGTGGAATCAGAAATGCTGGTGGAACTCTAGATGAAAATGAGATTGTCTGCAAAATCCTAAGATCCCTTCCTGCTGCCTACAAAATCAAAGTTGCTGCCATTGATGAATTCAGAGCCCACACAACAGTCACAAGAGAACAACTGGCTGGCAAACTAGCTGCATTTGAAATGACCGAGTTTGGAGATGATCCTCCCAAGACTGAATCTGCTTTCAAAGCCAGTGCCTATGTGAAAGGCAAACAGAGATTTGATCCGGGTGAAAACTCATCAAGGAAAATGTCATGGTATGATCAAGCAAGAAGAGACATGGAAGAAGAAGAAGCAGAAACAGCTCAACTTGAAGCCCTCATTGCAAAGAGACTGCCAAGAGGATCCGGTAAGTATGAAGGAAAACTACCCTTTAAGTGTTTTAACTGCAATAAGATTGGTCATTTTGCCTCAAGATGTCCGGAGAGATCTGCAAGATCTAATACTCACAGACAAAGGTTTCAAAAGAATTGCTATTATGTTCATGAAGAAGATGACAATGAAGGAGTAACAGATGATGAATCAGATCCAGGAAGCAAATCCGGAAATGAGTGGGTGTTTATAGCCATCAAGGAAGAAGATTCCTTGCTCTCTGAATCTGTCAATCACAAAGTTGTTGAAAAAGCCTTGGCTGCTCAAGTGGAAGAAAAGGATGATTGGGTTATTGACAGTGGATGCTCTCACCATATGACTGGTGACAAGAATAAGTTCTTAGACTTGGAAAGATATGAAGGAGGAATGGTAAAGTTTGGTGACAATTCTGCTGGCAGAATCAGAGGTAGGGGAACTATTTCCTTTGATGGTAAGAGCAAAACAGGTAATGTACTATATGTTGAAGGATTGAAGCACAATCTTCTCAGTGTTGGTCAGTTAGTGGACAAAGGCTATGATCTCCGGTTCAAGAATGGAAAATGCAGAATCTTTACAAGCTCCGGAACTGAAATTGCATCCGGTACTCAGACAAGAGGTAACATCTTTCATCTGGTTGGTTCAAATAAAAGTTGTTTGTTTGTTCAAATTGATCAGAGTTGGTTATGGCATAGAAGAATGTGTCATGTAAATTTTGATAACATCATCAAAATAAGCAATACTCAGGCTGTGAGAGATCTTCCAAAGTTGATAAAACCTACAAAC
This sequence comes from Cunninghamia lanceolata, assembly GCA_027924645.1. Classification (NCBI taxonomy): domain Eukaryota; kingdom Viridiplantae; phylum Streptophyta; class Pinopsida; order Cupressales; family Cupressaceae; genus Cunninghamia; species Cunninghamia lanceolata. Next base: position 1,265,879 of record BSBN01000650.1, on the reverse strand, counting down.
AGTGTGTGTAAAGAATGTCAGTTAGGCAAACAAAGCAGAGTCTCTTTTAAAAGCAAAGATCAGTCTTCTACCGGATTGTTGGAATTAGTACATACTGATCTATGTGGTCCGACAAGAATCAAGAGTCTGCAAGGTGATAGATATTTCATGTTGTTAATTGATGATCATTCCCGGATGATGTGGGTTACCTTTCTAAAAGAAAAATCAGAAGCTTTTGAGAAGTTCAAAATCTTCAAAGCTATGGTGGAGAATCAAACCGGATTGAAACTAAAGTGTCTAAGGTCTGATAGAGGTGGTGAATTTACATCTGGTGAATTCATTGACTTTTGTGAGAAACAGGGTATAAGGAGACAGTTGTCTGCTCCTAAGACTCCACAGCAGAATGGAGTAGTTGAGAGAAAGAACCGGACCATCCAGGAAGCTGCTAGGACAATGATGTTGGAAGCAAATGTTCCTCAAATGTTTTGGAAAGAAGCTATCAGCACTGCAGTCTACACTCTCAATCGAGTTCAAATCAGAAACAACACCGGTAAGACCCCCTATGAACTTTGGTTTGGCATCACTCCTACTGTGAAATATTTCAGGGTATTTGGTAGCAAGTGTTATATTAAAAGAGATGAAGATCTAGGAAAGTTTGATGCTAGAAGTGATGAAGGAATTTTCTTGGGCTACTCCACTCAAAGCAAAGCATACCGGTGTTACAATAAGAGATTGAGGAAGATGATAGAAAGTACCAATGTAAAGGTTGATGAAGGAATTGAGAAGCCTTCAAGATTTTATGAATTTGATGAAGATGACCAAGATAGTGTTCAAGGAACTCAATCCTCTCCGGTGAAACAGAGTCAGCCTGATCCGGTAAATCAGGAAGAAGAGTTAGGTTTGAATGAGCCTGATCAAGAAACAGCAGTACTGGATACTCCCAAAATTCCAAGGTATGTAAAACTGAATCACTCTGAAGATCAGATCATAGGTGACAGAAGCAAAGGTGTACAAACTAGAAGGAATATTGCTCAAGATCAGAATGAATGTTGTCTGATTTCAAAGATTGAACCTAAAACAATAAATGAAGCCTGCAATGATGAAAATTGGACCAAAGCAATGGAAGATGAACTGATGCAAATTGAGAAAAATCATACTTGGGATCTTGTTCCCAGACCTAGAGACAGGAATGTAATTGGAACCAAGTGGGTCTTCCGGAACAAACTAAATGAAGCTGGTGAAGTAATCAGAAACAAAGCTAGATTGGTCTGCAAAGGCTACTCTCAAATAGAAGGAATTGACTTTGAAGAGACTTTTGCTCCGGTAGCAAGAATTGAAGCAGTCAGATTACTTCTTGCATTTGCTGCCTTCAAAGATTTCAAGGTATATCAGATGGATGTCAAGTCTGCCTTCCTAAATGGTGATCTGGAAGAAGAAGTCTACATTGAACAACCGGATGGATTTCAATTGTCTGATAATAATGATATGGTCTGCAAGTTGAAGAAAGCTTTGTATGGATTGAAGCAAGCCCCAAGAGCATGGTATGAAAGGTTGGATAAGCATCTTGTGCAGATTGGATTCAACAAAGGTACTGCTGACAGCAACTTATATTTCAAAATTGATCATGAAAACATTCTGATTGTTGAAGTGTTTGTGGATGATATCATTTTTGGAGGAAGAGATAGTATGTGTAAAACTTTTGCAAATCAGATGAAAAGTGAGTTTGAAATGTCTATGCTTGGTGAAATGAATTTCTTCTTGGGTCTGCAAATTACTCAAACAAAAGAAGGGATCTTCATCTCTCAGACCAAATATGTGAAAGAATTGTTAAAAAAATTTGGTATGGAAGACTCAAAACCTATGAACACTCCTATGGCAACCGGATGTAAGTTAAGCAAAGATGATGATTCTCCAAAGGCAGATCAGACAAAGTATAGATCAATGATTGGTGGATTGTTGTATCTCACTCAAACTAGACCAGATATAATGCAAGCTGTTGGTCTTGTGGCAAGATTCCAGGCTGATCCTAGAGAATCTCATGTTATGGCAATCAAAAGAATTTTTAGATACTTGAAAGGGACAGTTGAGTATGGTCTATGGTATCCTAGAGATCCGGATTTCTCTCTTCATGCTTACACAGATGCAGATTGGGCAGGAGATGTGGATGACCGGAAGAGCACCAGTGGTGGAGCATTCTTTTTGGGGAACAGATTGGTTTCTTGGCTAAGTAAGAAACAAGATGCAATATCTCTGTCTACAACTGAAGCAGAATACATTGCAGCAGCAGGTAGTTGCACTCAAATCTTGTGGATGAAGCAGATGCTAAGAGACATCAAAGTTGAATATGAGGAGCCTATTACAATTTTCTGTGATAATTCAAGTGCAATTAATATTTCCAAGAATCCGGTATTGCATTCTAAGACTAAGCACATATCTATCAAATTTCACTTTTTGAGAGAACAAGTAAACAAGGAAGAAGTCAGATTGGAGTATGTTCCCTCCAAGGATCAGATTGCAGATATCTTTACAAAACCTCTTCCCAAGGACTCTTTTGAATATCTCCGGGAGAAGTTAGGGGTCATGGCCCCTCCGGTGATGAACTAAGATGCACTGATGTGCATCAGTCCGGTGGCTATCACAGTCATATCTTGTGATCCGGACTAATGGGGAGCTGCAACTAAGGGGGAGCAGCTAGTATTATTCTGATGCATGAGAGTTGCAAGTATGAGCCCTTTGCCATTGATGTCAAAGGGGGAGAGAAGACATGTGAAAAACAAGTGGTTGATGATCAAAGGGGGAGCAGCAAAGGAAGACATGTGAAGAGTTGTTGTTGATAGGGGGAGCTGTGACAGAAAAGAGAAGTTCTTGTCTTAATGGTTTTTCACATCATATGTTGCCATCAATGACAAAGGGGGAGATTGTTGGCAAGTATGAGGTGAGCCAGTGTTGTCATTGATGTCAACATACTCATACTGCACTGACAAGAAGGATTTGATGAGCTTTGTGCTGAGGATATTGAGAAAATTAGCCTCAGTCAGGAACAGTGAAGAACAGTGATGAGAAGAAGGTAAATATACTGTATAGGATGAGAACCGGAGGATGCGGATTAAAGGGTTAGTAGATATGAATCTTGAGATGCTACAGTTAAGATTTCAGAGGTCCGCATGAAGATCTGAAGGAGTTATGGCTGCCGGTATAGAACCGGGTCCGGCAAGTATCCGGAGGTGACAGAGGATCACAAAAAGGTCCGGTGAGGTCCGGAATTGTATTATCATAATCTGCGGATTGGAAGGAGTGTTTGAGATGTCCCTGTGATGTGTCATCCTGATTTGTGTGTGATTTGGAGGTCCGGAAGTACCTCCTGCATTATGACAGTGGCGACAGACTGTGTTCTTGAAGTTCCAGATGAGGAAGACAAGAGATCCCAGTAAGCAGAGGAAGTGCGGATGTATCCGGACATTCAGACAGACTTGTGAAGGCTCTTGAATCATGTTTAGGTTGTGTTGTTGGTCCGCATTGATGGTAGAGCCCGGAATTGAAGTTATTCTTCCGGATGAAGTTATTGCTCTGTTTAGCCGACCGGATGTGTTATTCATCTTGCGGATACTCCTATGGTTGTTTGCCGACTTAGATGCTTGTTCCTAAGTCGATGTCTTGTATAAATAATGATTTGTGAATTCATTTCAGTGTGTGGCATGTGGATGAGCAGGATATAGCGAAGAAAGGTGCGAAAGGCAGAGCAGAGATTGTTGGGCTTAATTGGAACTGATCCGGACATAGTAGAGATGTCGTTCTCCAGTTCAAGACTGTGATTTTTATCACTTTGTAGACAGTGTGTCTCCTTGTAGGCAGTGGGCCTCTTTGTGAGCAGTGTGCTCGGGCAGTGAGCCCTTATTGGCATGTGCCATTCATTTTTCCTTATTCTTCTAACAGAGAATAATTCTTGGGTTAATCACCCCGTGGTTTTTCCCTTAACCGGGTTTTCCACGTCACAATCTTGGTGTTCAATGTGTTGATGCTTATCTGCTCTTGTGTTTATGTATTGTGCTTCCATGAATGATTATTTGATATGCTGCTAACTAACAACAGAGAATTAAGTGTTTGAAAGAGAACAAGTTCTATACAACTGATTCACCCCCCCCCTCTCAGTTGTATGCCCTAGATCCAACACACTGACCATTTTCCAACAAGCACAACCTGGTCCCTTCCATTTTTTATTTATCATGTGAAATAAGTTGAAGTGTTTCCTTCAAAGCCAAGAATTGAACGTGCTTGTAAAGTTGTTGATGATAATGGTAATCTTGCAATATTCCTAAATCAATCTACTTTATTTACACAAAAAATAAGGTCCCATTGTAGAACTAAATTGGTTACACAATATTCCTTTCCTGAGAATGAGGTTCTCTGGTATTCAGCTGCCATTCAGGTTGTAATGTTAGAAAATGTCCCCTTGGGGGCTTTTCCCTCATAAGGTTTAGCTCCCGAGTCTTTTGCATGCACTTAGGACATCTTAGTTCATAATTTGACATCTCGATGGAATGAGCCCTAGGCAACATGACAAATGGGACCTAGGAGGACCCCCTAAGCTATACCCTAACCAAAATAGGGGCAAGGACTTGGGTGCCCGTACCCTATTCCTACCCTATTTTGGGGCAGCCCTAATTTTTGGGTGTCAGTTTATGACCATTATTTGGGTCTTTTACTGACATGGTAAGTTTGAATCATGAAAATATTGGTAGGAGTGTTTGTAGTTGCATATAAAAGCATGCTTAGGCATTCATTTGTAAACTAGATTTTAACTAGATGATTACTAGCAAGCTATTGTGTTCTCAAGGCGATTCAAGGCTTTGATTGTGCTACAAGAGTAGACTTGTGTGGTTTATGTGTTTGTTTGTAGATTTGAGCATCCATTTCATCATGGAATGAAGAGCATCTTCCTCCCATGATATCTTCACTACAACGTGACATTATATTGTGTTTTCATTATCAATTCCTTTGGTTTTTGCCTCTGCTTCTCAAGGGTACGCACTCTTTATCTAACAATAGTGTTTGGAGACTTAAGTGTCCTTCGAGGCTTAATTGAGGCAAGCCTCTAAACACCACAACCCCTAAACCAAGTCTTGTGATTGCAGGTTACAAGTGTCATATTTGGGAGAAGTGAAGTTACAAGAAGGATTGACAGGCATCAAGGATTTAGGATCTGAAGAGAAGTAGGACACCAGAGCATTTCCAAGACTTGGGTGCTTGCTCTAGTGTCCTCCGCAGTTGAGTTCCTGGAAACAGAAGTTATAGGGTTGATCAATGTCAAAAGGAGGTTAGGATCCCACAAAGAAACTAGTACCTTGGACTTGGGTGCCCACTCTAGTGTCCTTGACTTTTTTGCCTCGGGTCCTCGAAAATAGGTACTCTGTAATTTGGTATTTTGCTTCAATCTGTAGCAGCACTTTCTGTAATTCATCAGTTTGCTTCTATTTTTACATAATTAGGGTTTTAATGTTTAATTAAGCATAGGAGAGAGAAAATTAACAATTAAACACCCTAATCCAAGTTTCCCTACATCTCATAGTGATCTAGGGTATGATAGTGCTCGCCACTCGACCCTAGGTCCTTGAATGTAAAGTGGAGAGGAGGATTTAAACATCAAAACACTAAACATTAACAAATCTAATTTTCCACTAAACATTTTAGTGAACACATGTTTTTGGACTTAAATTGCAACTTGCTAAGTGTGTGTCTTCAGATTTGGATTGATTTCATTCATTCATATAGTCATTCATTTTATTGCATTGAGAAAAATTCAAAAAAATTGAAAATTTTGAAAAATTCAAAAAAATTGCATTGTTTGGATTACTAAATTGCATCAGTTCTTTCTAAATTTTCCTAATTCATGATTTTGGCATTAGATCTAATATAAACTAAAGAAAAATATAAAAATTCAAAAATTTGCTTTGCATTTTCATCATTAATTTGCTAGGCTTTTGTAGAAATTTTGACAATTTTCATTAAACCCAGTAATTCCAAAATCTAGGGTTAGTAAGAAAAATCTTCTTTTCTCAGATTTTTATACTGATTTTTGAGGCTCATTCAAATTTGAATTTGTTTGTAGTCTTTCATTTTAATGTAAATTTTTATTTAGATTTAAAATATTTGCAATTTTGCATAGAAAATTTCAACAAAAACTAGCAATTTTGATGCATTTTCATTAAATTTGCATGGGTATTTTGCATGTTCAAGATTGAAAATCATTTTCAAATATGAAAATATTTAATTTTAATTATAAATCAGACCTCAAAATATTCACATAGCATTTTGTCCCAAGATCTCAAACTTAGGGCTTCAAAAACACCGATTTTCACTAAAATTGGCCTTATCGACTCTCCAAACTTGCACCATAGGCATGTTGTGAAGAGTATTTTTGAATTAATTTTATATTATCATGGTAATAATTTTATTCCCCTCCTAAAAATATTCACAACACCCTTTTATCAGGCTCTTGTAGTGAAAATTTGGTGAAAAACTATACATTTTGACCATTTTTGCCCTAGGGTTTGACCTAGTTTGCACTCCAAGCATGTTGTGATCAATTTTATGGATTGAGGTGACTGGTTTTATTGATATTATTTTATGTACCTCCTAAAATTTATTACAACACCCATTTTTCTAGGTCTTGGAGTTGAAAAACCGTGAAAAATAGCCTATTTTTGCTATATTTTCACTAAGGGTTGACCTTAAGTAGCACTGAAAGCATGTTGTGTTGGGTATTTTGGCACCAAGTGGATATTATTACCGATATTATTTTATTTCCATCATCATTTTACTCACAACACCCTTTGTTATGCCCTTTTGCATTGAATTTTGGTGAAAAAAGTGCCTCTTTTGACATATTTTCACTATATTTTTACTTGGCATTAACTTGAAATCGCATCAAGAGTGTGTTGAGAAGGATAATTTTGCTTTTTTGGACTGCTATCAGACATATAAGTTGCTTCCCTTAATTTAAACCCTTACAACACCCTTTGGTTCATTTATTTGCATTAAGAGAGTACAAAAATCAAGCATTTGAGGCTATTTTGGGGTATATCGCTTTACACTTATCTTTGACATACTTTTGGAAAAACTTGCAAATCTGATTTGAACATATAAACATGGCCTCTAATCACAACAACAATAGGTTCCCTCCTAGACCTTACACAAAAAGAAAAGTCCCTGAACCGGAAATAGTATTTACACCTCATGATAGAACAATTAGTGATTTTGAAGGACCTCGTTACATCACTGTGAAAATAATGGGAAACCCTATGGATGGAACTCTCATTGACCTAATTGCATGACTAATGTTGTCACTGAGGAGTTCCTCTTTTCACATCAACTAATGCAAGGTTCTTATGACCTCTCGAGCATGATGATTAAGACACATAAGGGAACCTTTATCAAGCCTTTGGGTAAGATATCATTGTTAGTAACACTATCTAAAAAACATGTCAAACAATGGTTTGATGTTGTCCCTATTTCTGACCTCTTTTGCATTAAATTGGGACATCCTTGGCTAAAAGAAATGAAAGCTATCCCTGTTGGCAAGTATGAGGTGAGCCAGTGTTGTCATTGATGTCAACATACTCATACTGCACTGACAAGAAGGATTTGATGAGCTTTGTGCTGAGGATATTGAGAAAATTAGCCTCAGTCAGGAACAGTGAAGAACAGTGATGAGAAGAAGGTAAATATACTGTATAGGATGAGAACCGGAGGATGCGGATTAAAGGGTTAGTAGATATGAATCTTGAGATGCTACAGTTAAGATTTCAGAGGTCCGCATGAAGATCTGAAGGAGTTATGGCTGCCGGTATAGAACCGGGTCCGGCAAGTATCCGGAGGTGACAGAGGATCACAAAAAGGTCCGGTGAGGTCCGGAATTGTATTATCATAATCTGCGGATTGGAAGGAGTGTTTGAGATGTCCCTGTGATGTGTCATCCTGATTTGTGTGTGATTTGGAGGTCCGGAAGTACCTCCTGCATTATGACAGTGGCGACAGACTGTGTTCTTGAAGTTCCGGATGAGGAAGACAAGAGATCCCAGTAAGCAGAGGAAGTGCGGATGTATCCAGACATTCAGACAGACTTGTGAAGGCTCTTGAATCATGTTTAGGTTGTGTTGTTGGTCTGCATTGATGGTAGAGCCCAGAATTGAAGTTATTCTTCCGGATGAAGTTATTGCTCTGTTTAGCCGACCGGATGTGTTATTCATCTTGCGGATACTCCTATGGTTGTTTGCCGACTTAGATGCTTGTTCCTAAGTCGATGTCTTGTATAAATAATGATTTGTGAATTCATTTCAGTGTGTGGCATGTGGATGAGCAGGATATAGCGAAGAAAGGTGCGAAAGGCAGAGCAGAGATTGTTGGGCTTAATTGGAACTGATCCGGACATAGTAGAGATGTCGTTCTCCAGTTCAAGACTGTGATTTTTATCACTTTGTAGACAGTGTGTCTCCTTGTAGGCAGTGGGCCTCTTTGTGAGCAGTGTGCTCGGGCAGTGAGCCCTTATTGGCATGTGCCATTCATTTTTCCTTATTCTTCTAACAGAGAATAATTCTTGGGTTAATCACCCCGTGGTTTTTCCCTTAACCGGGTTTTCCACGTCACAATCTTGGTGTTCAATGTGTTGATGCTTATCTGCTCTTGTGTTTATGTATTGTGCTTCCATGAATGATTATTTGATATGCTGCTAACTAACAACAGAGAATTAAGTGTTTGAAAGAGAACAAGTTCTATACAACTGATTCACCCCCCCCCTCTCAGTTGTATGCCCTAGATCCAACAATTGGTATCAGAGCTAAGTTCCTCTGATAGGAGCTTAACCGCTTGAGGTGATCCAGGATGTCGTCATACAAGAAGGATAGTCCGAAGTTCGATGGAACCAACTTCACTCTCTGGAAAGGTCGCATGAAGTGTCATTTGGAATGTATGGGAAAAGCATACTTGGCTATGATTTCAAAACCATATATACCCCCACAAGGTGGTCCGACAACTCCAGATGAAACCACAGAAGCTGAAAACAATCTGCGGACCAAGGAAGCTCTTCTAAGCGCATTGAATGACTCAGATCTCTCGAATGTCATTGACCTACCAACTGCATATGAGATCCTAACTAAACTGGAACTTCTGTATGAAGGAGATGAGTTTGTCAAAAGTGCAAGGTTGCAAAGTCTGAAAGGGAAATTTGAAAGATTGAAAATGAGAGATGATGAAAACATTACTACCTTTATGCCAAGAGTAAATGAGTTGGTATGTGGAATCAGAAATGCTGGTGGAACTCTAGATGAAAATGAGATTGTCTGCAAAATCCTAAGACCCCTTCCTGCTGCCTACAAAATCAAAGTTGCTGCCATTGATGAATTCAGAGCCCACACAACAGTCACAAGAGAACAACTGGCTGGCAAACTAGCTGCATTTGAAATGACCGAGTTTGGAGATGATCCTCCCAAGACTGAATCTGCTTTCAAAGCCAGTGCCTATGTGAAAGGCAAACAGAGATTTGATCCGGGTGAAAACTCATCAAGGAAAATGTCATGGTATGATCAAGCAAGAAGAGACATGGAAGAAGAAGAAGCAGAAACAGCTCAACTTGAAGCCCTCATTGCAAAGAGACTGCCAAGAGGATCCGGTAAGTATGAAGGAAAACTACCCTTTAAGTGTTTTAACTGCAATAAGATTGGTCATTTTGCCTCAAGATGTCCGGAGAGATCTGCAAGATCTAATACTCACAGACAAAGGTTTCAAAAGAATTGCTATTATGTTCATGAAGAAGATGACAATGAAGGAGTAACAGATGATGAATCAGATCCAGGAAGCAAATCCGGAAATGAGTGGGTGTTTATAGCCATCAAGGAAGAAGATTCCTTGCTCTCTGAATCTGTCAATCACAAAGTTGTTGAAAAAGCCTTGGCTGCTCAAGTGGAAGAAAAGGATGATTGGGTTATTGACAGTGGATGCTCTCACCATATGACTGGTGACAAGAATAAGTTCTTAGACTTGGAAAGATATGAAGGAGGAATGGTAAAGTTTGGTGACAATTCTGCTGGCAGAATCAGAGGTAGGGGAACTATTTCCTTTGATGGTAAGAGCAAAACAGGTAATGTACTATATGTTGAAGGATTGAAGCACAATCTTCTCAGTGTTGGTCAGTTAGTGGACAAAGGCTATGATCTCCGGTTCAAGAATGGAAAATGCAGAATCTTTACAAGCTCCGGAACTGAAATTGCATCCGGTACTCAGACAAGAGGTAACATCTTTCATCTGGTTGGTTCAAATAAAAGTTGTTTGTTTGTTCAAATTGATCAGAGTTGGTTATGGCATAGAAGAATGTGTCATGTAAATTTTGATAACATCATCAAAATAAGCAATACTCAGGCTGTGAGAGATCTTCCAAAGTTGATAAAACCTACAAACAGTGTGTGTAAAGAATGTCAGTTAGGCAAACAAAGCAGAGTCTCTTTTAAAAGCAAAGATCAGTCTTCTACCGGATTGTTGGAATTAGTACATACTGATCTATGTGGTCCGACAAGAATCAAGAGTCTGCAAGGTGATAGATATTTCATGTTGTTAATTGATGATCATTCCCGGATGATGTGGGTTACCTTTCTAAAAGAAAAATCAGAAGCTTTTGAGAAGTTCAAAATCTTCAAAGCTATGGTGGAGAATCAAACCGGATTGAAACTAAAGTGTCTAAGGTCTGATAGAGGTGGTGAATTTACATCTGGTGAATTCATTGACTTTTGTGAGAAACAGGGTATAAGGAGACAGTTGTCTGCTCCTAAGACTCCACAGCAGAATGGAGTAGTTGAGAGAAAGAACCGGACCATCCAGGAAGCTGCTAGGACAATGATGTTGGAAGCAAATGTTCCTCAAATGTTTTGGAAAGAAGCTATCAGCACTGCAGTCTACACTCTCAATCGAGTTCAAATCAGAAACAACACCGGTAAGACCCCCTATGAACTTTGGTTTGGCATCACTCCTACTGTGAAATATTTCAGGGTATTTGGTAGCAAGTGTTATATTAAAAGAGATGAAGATCTAGGAAAGTTTGATGCTAGAAGTGATGAAGGAATTTTCTTGGGCTACTCCACTCAAAGCAAAGCATACCGGTGTTACAATAAGAGATTGAGGAAGATGATAGAAAGTACCAATGTAAAGGTTGATGAAGGAATTGAGAAGCCTTCAAGATTTTATGAATTTGATGAAGATGACCGGAAGAGCACCAGTGGTGGAGCATTCTTTTTGGGGAAGAGATTGGTTTCTTGGCTAAGCAAGAAACAAGATGCAATATCTCTGTCTACAACTGAAGCAGAATACATTGCAGCAGCAGGTAGTTGCACTCAAATCTTGTGGATGAAGCAGATGCTAAGAGACATCAAAGTTGAATATGAGGAGCCTATTACAATTTTCTGTGATAATTCAAGTGCAATTAATATTTCCAAGAATCCGGTATTGCATTCTAAGACTAAGCACATATCTATCAAATTTCACTTTTTGAGAGAACAAGTAAACAAGGAAGAAGTCAGATTGGAGTATGTTCCCTCCAAGGATCAGATTGCAGATATCTTTACAAAACCTCTTCCCAAGGACTCTTTTGAATATCTCCGGGAGAAGTTAGGGGTCATGGCCCCTCCGGTGATGAACTAAGATGTACTGATGTGCATCAGTCCGGTGGCTATCACAGTCATATCTTGTGATCCGAACTAATGGGGAGCTGCAACTAAGGGGGAGCAGCTAGTATTATTCTGATGCATGAGAGTTGCAAGTATGAGCCCTTTGCCATTGATGTCAAAGGGGGAGAGAAGACATGTGAAAAACAAGTGGTTGATGATCAAAGGGGGAGCAGCAAAGGAAGACATGTGAAGAGCTGTTGTTGATAGGGGGAGCTGTGACAGAAAAGAGAAGTTCTTGTCTTAATGGTTTTTCACATCATATGTTGCCATCAATGACAAAGGGGGAGATTGTTGGCAAGTATGAGGTGAGCCAGTGTTGTCATTGATGTCAACATACTCATACTGCACTGACAAGAAGGATTTGATGAGCTTTGTGCTGAGGATATTGAGAAAATTAGCCTCAGTCAGGAACAGTGAAGAACAGTGATGAGAAGAAGGTAAATATACTGTATAGGATGAGAACCGGAGGATGCGGATTAAAGGGTTAGTAGATATGAATCTTGAGATGCTACAGTTAAGATTTCAGAGGTCCGCATGAAGATCTGAAGGAGTTATGGCTGCCGGTATAGAACCGGGTCCGGCAAGTATCCGGAGGTGACAGAGGATCACAAAAAGGTCCGGTGAGGTCCGGAATTGTATTATCATAATCTGCGGATTGGAAGGAGTGTTTGAGATGTCCCTGTGATGTGTCATCCTGATTTGTGTGTGATTTGGAGGTCCGGAAGTACCTCCTGCATTATGACAGTGGCGACAGACTGTGTTCTTGAAGTTCTGGATGAGGAAGACAAGAGATCCCAGTAAGCAGAGGAAGTGCGGATGTATCCGGACATTCAGACAGACTTGTGAAGGCTCTTGAATCATGTTTAGGTTGTGTTGTTGGTCCGCATTGATGGTAGAGCCCGGAATTGAAGTTATTCTTCCGGATGAAGTTATTGCTCTGTTTAGCCGACCGGATGTGTTATTCATCTTGCGGATACTCCTATGGTTGTTTGCCGACTTAGATGCTTGTTCCTAAGTCGATGTCTTGTATAAATAATGATTTGTGAATTCATTTTAGTGTGTGGCATGTGGATGAGCAGGATATAGCGAAGAAAGGTGCGAAAGGCAGAGCAGAGATTGTTGGGCTTAATTGGAACTGATCCGGACATAGTAGAGATGTCGTTCTCCAGTTCAAGACTATGATTTTTATCACTTTGTAGACAGTGTGTCTCCTTGTAGGCAGTGGGCCTCTTTGTGAGCAGTGTGCTCGGGCAGTGAGCCCTTATTGGCATGTGCCATTCATTTTTCCTTATTCTTCTAACAGAGAATAATTCTTGGGTTAATCACCCCGTGGTTTTTCCCTTAACCGGGTTTTCCACGTCACAATCTTGGTGTTCAATGTGTTGATGCTTATCTGCTCTTGTGTTTATGTATTGTGCTTCCATGAATGATTATTTGATATGCTGCTAACTAACAACAGAGAATTAAGTGTTTGAAAGAGAACAAGTTCTATACAACTGATTCACCCCCCCCCTCTCAGTTGTATGCCCTAGATCCAACAATCCCAATACACTATTGTTTGAAATTCCCTTTGGATGGCCGTATAATCATTGTCCCTCACAACAAGTATAAACCTTTGGTTCATAAAACACATTACAAGTTGAATTACTTTTGGGATAAACTGAAATACCTAGTCCTCCTATACAAGAAATGACAAAAGAAAAATAACCTACATGTGAAGAGAACTTTAGACCAAAAGGACAAGGTCCCTATGCTTAGGTTCCTCCCCCAAAATCCCTATAAGGATCAGGAGGTCAATGTTAACAACAAAATGTTCCACCGCATCAAATAAGGTTTGATCTTGGTGCTCCATCTTCTAATTTGTAAAAACCTATGAAAGAGCAAGGCCCTGTCTTACAAGAGATAAGTGGTTGAAGAAAGAGAAATAGAAAAGAAAGAGAAAGAAGAAGAAGACAAGAATATGCCATAGACCTTGCCCCTCAATAAGAAAACATTGATCCCAATATTCAACCAAACAATAATGATCCTAACTATGAACAACATGGTGAGCAAAACATGAATTTGGCTATGATACCTTATGTCCCACTTTCCTCCAACATTACGAAATGGGAAGATGATGATGATGATTTTCTTATAGATAGCCTCTAGCCTAGCAGGGGCCCTATAGGTAAGTATCTCTAACCCTTTATCTCTCTCATGATGTGCATCCCCCGTTATGGATATATGTTGTTTAGGCCTCCTGGGATGACCTTGGATTCTCCTGTAAGGTTTGGGATACCAAGAGACCACCTTTGTTGTGACCTTCTTCTATTTGTATCATCATTCTTCTATATTGTCTCTCTCTCTGATTTCATTGTTGTGTGTTGTGTCTTACAGACATAGCATCGCAGTTGGTGACTTAGGGGCACCCTCCTACATGACTGTCCCTAAGACACTTGTCTATCCTCTCTTATTTATTATTTCCCTTCCTCTAGTGTTTCTATCTAGCAGATGGATGATGACAAACATTTATACTAATGCAGACCTCGTTTCCCTTTCAAGAACAATAAACAAATGGACTTAGTTCCTAATATGACAATGGGGTTGTATATCTTATCCAATGCTTGGCAAGTGGAAGAACTTGTGCTTTTTGCATAGTGAATTTGATGATGTTTTTGTCACATTTACAAACCTTAAAAATATTGCTGCTCTATCCACCTTTGTTTGTATTTGAATCTGGCCTTGGCAGTACTCGGTTTGGAGAGCTTCATGATATAGCCCCACGATTATCCTCAAACTTTGAATTCATTATATAACCTTGGCTCTTTGTGTGGTTAATCATATGCATTGATGTTGTTGTTTATCATGATGTTGTAGACACTAACATGTTTCTTGCAGGGATGTGTTTGTGGGAACATTTGGTGATCGTAAAGTACATGTCACCTCCAGGGGGCATGGGGTTTGTGAAAGTCGGTGTTCCCTTGTGTGTTTTCTTCCTACCTTAATGTGCTTGATATCGATAACTAATATCAACCACCTTAAGGTGGGGGCATATATAAGGTAAGCTGTCTGTTGTAGATGTTAGCTATGTGCTTGTCCTCAGGTGCAGTCTAAAGACTTGCTCGATGAGTGCATCTTGCATCCTAAGTTTTTTGGCAACCAATCAATCAATCATATAAGCCCTCTATGAAGGTGGGATATCGTGTATATCTTTTTTATCTTAAGCCCTCTGTGGAGGCAGGGATGGTGTATTTCTTAGAGCAGATTGCATCATCATGTCATTTTCAAAAGTCCTCTGCGGAGGTGGGGAGTGAATCTGTGACTAACTCAACCCTTAAGCATGTCTTTGGTGATTGTTGTGGTGAAGCACAATCGTCGGTGTGTGCCTATAATGTGCTTGAGATAGTGATGAGCCTAGCAATAGGGAACACACTATTGCTTGTCTACCATGTTTTCTCCGTGTCTTCAAATGTGTGAGTTTGGCATGCTTGTTTTGTGTGGTGTGTTTGTTGCCCCATATTCAATCTAAAGACTTACATGATGAGTGCATCATGCATTTTGGGAGGTTTTGCGTGTCTTGTGTGTGTGTTGCCCCATATATATAGTCTAAAGACTTAATAAGTGCATCTTGTATTATGGGAGGTTTGTTTAGTTTCCAGTACTTGCATTTGCATTTCATATATATGAGAAAAATAAAAGAAAAGAAATCATACCTGTCTTCCATGCATTAATGTGTCTTCTATGTATTGGTTGTCTTCTCCATGTTTTACATAATTATAACTATCTTCTCTATGTTTTGTGTGCCTATTACTGTCTTCTATGTGATTGGCATGTCTTCTTTGTGCTTGACACGTTTGTTGTGTTTGTGACCGTACTTTAATGCATGTATTGGCCTCACATTTATACATACATTAAAGTGGGGGCTAAATGTAATGTCAGAAAATGTCCCCTTGGGGGATTTTCCCTCATAAGGTTTAGCTCTTGGGTCTTTTGCATGCATTTAGGACATCTTAGTTCATAATTTGGTATCCCAATGGAATGAGCCCTAGGTAACATGACAAATGGGACCTAGGAGGACCCCTTTAGCTGTACCTTGCCCAAAATAGGGGGGAGGACTTGGGTGCCCACGCCCTAGTCCTGCCCTATTTTGGGGCAGTGCTAATTTCTGGGTGTCATTTTATGACCATTATTTGGGTCCTTTGCCAACATGGTAAGTTTGAATTACAAAAATCTTGGTGGGAGTGATTGTAGTTGCATATAAAAGCATGCTTAGACATTCATTTGTAAACTAGATTTCAACTAGATGATTACTAGCAAGCTATTGCATTCTTAAGGTGATTCAAGGCTTTCATTGTGTTGCAAGAGTAGACTTGTGTGATTTATGTATTTGTTTGTAGATTTGACCATCCATTTCATCATGGAATGAAGAGCATCTTCCTCCCATGATATCTTCACTACAAGGTGACATTATATTGTGTTTTCATTATCAATTCCTTTGGTTTTTTCCTCTGCCTCACAAGGGCATGCACTCTTTATCTGACAATGGTGTTCAGAGACTTAAGTGTCCTCCGAGGCTTGACTAAGACAAGCCTCTAAACACCACAACCCCCAAACTAAGTCTTGTGATTGTAGGTTACAGGTGTCGTATTTAGGAGAAGTGAAGTTGGAAGAAGGATTGGCAGGCATCAAGGATTCAAGATTTGAAGAGAAGCAGGACACTAGAGCATTTCCAAGACTTGGGCACTCGCTCTAGTGTCCTTTGCAGCTGATTTCTTAGAAATGGAAGTTACAGGGCTGATCAGTGTCAGAAGGAGGTCAGGATCCTGCAAAGAAATTGGTACCTTGGACTTGGGCACCCGCTCCAGTGTCCCTGACTTTTCCTTCTCGGGTCCCTAAAAATAAGTACTCTGTAATTTGGTAGTTTGCTTCCGTCTATAGCAACACTTTCCATAATTCATCAGTTTTCTTCTATTTTTTCATAATTAGGGTTTTAATGGTTAATTGAGCATAGGAGAGAGAAAATTAACAATTAAACACCCTAATCCAAGTTTCCCTACATCTCACAGCAATCTAGGGTATGATAGTGCTTGCCACTCGACCCTAGGTCCTTGAATGTAAAGTGGAGAGAAGGATTTAAACATCAAAACACTAAACATTAACAAATCTAAATTTCCACTAAACATAGGCTTTAAATTTTTTAGGTAGAGTTGACCTTAGTGTAGCATGTCCACTATATGTAGTTGCATTTTGATTGACTGTTGTTTCATTTTTACTTAATAATATGATTAAATGCAATAGATAACTAAATGATTATTAAGTTTTAAGTATTGATGTATATGGCTATTCTCATATTTATAGGTATCAAATATCCTTCAACATGCTTCTAACATTCCAATCAATGATGCTTATCTAGACACACTTTATCTTTCTTACAAACTTTTTTTTAGTTACATTTCCAAGACATCTCTACTTTCTTCTATGATGCTTAGTGATAGATAGTTAACAAGTTAATCATGTTTACCTTACAAATCTAATTTCAAACTATTTAATTATTTAATAGTTTACCCTTAGTTATAGAATTGATATGATCAACATGGAAAGGATATTGTCACATAAATTATTTACATGAATTAGACAATTGATATAAATGTTTTTAGAGATAGCTTTCAGGAGTAATTGCGGTAATGTAATTAAATCATGTTTTCATTGGATGATTAAAAGTGCTTTTTACAAGATGTAATTTGTTAGTAGGTAAGATGTATTCATAGAAATGATATTAATTCTATGATGATGAATGATTTAATGATATTATCTTAATTAAATAGGAAAGTGAAATGTAATATGGAGGAACATGTTCAATGTATAAGTAAATTAGTGGATTAGAGTTAACAAATTCTTTGAGATTAGTATGTTTACATAATTCGCATGGCATCTACTATGTACTAATAAATGGTTATTAGGTTGCTTCATGTCTTTTGTAGTAATATGATACTTGTTATGTTATAAATTGGCAACTTAGGTCTTGGTTAGTAACTTAGATAATCAAGGATCGTGATATGAGTAAGTAGCAAGTCAATGGTAAATTAATTAGTGTTGTCAAATTTGTACAATCTCACCCTTTATTTGGAAAACAAGTTTTCTATATTCACATAATCATCGTGCTTCATAGAATCTATTTAAGGTAAAATGACTGGGTTTATTATTATAAGTATTATACATTATTGTCTGTGATGACTACTTTTAGATGTATAAAAGAATCTATGTTAAGGAAGAAATCTAATTATGTGAATAGTTTCTCAAATGAAAGCTCATTATTTTATCACTATGTTTGTGACATGTTTTAGTTAATTATGTGAATAAAATCCTAGAAGTTATATTTTATCATCTTGTGATTGCATGTTTAAGTTCCCAAACTATGAAGTCTTTGCACTACACATACATAGGCAAGGCCATCATGAGCCCCCGAGACATTAAGTCAGCCCTTAGGGCCTTAGTCTCATTATTTTGTGTAATGATATCTATTATGACTAATTATTGATTATGCAAACTAATATTTTCATTTAGATGTGTAGTTTTAGGTTTGATAACCGTGCAGGGTACTGGAGCTAAGAAAGAATCTTCTCACCTTGTGAATGAATGATTATTTGGCATTTACTATAAATGTGTATAACTGTATAAGAAGTGTTTGTATCTTAAAATTTCATTTACGATGAATATTTCTAAATTTATGTTTAATTTGAATTTTCTTAAGTTAGAATTAAGTGAATTTTCTCCTTTAGTTAGATTTATTCTATTATTTCTCTACTATATTAATTTATTATTGTTAATTATTGTTAATTTCTTGAGTGGGCATTACATAGGTATCAGAGCACCAGGTTGCGACACTTGGGAGCTTTGGGGTAAAAGTATTAGCAATGTAAACTCAGTTTTGGGTCTCATCATGATAAGTAGAGGTAAAAATTTGGTTGATTACCTATATGAAACGAATGTCTAGTAAATCATTTTCAACATATATACATATATGTTCATGGATGTATTATTGAGATTGTAAGTTCCTGTAATGTTAATCAATGATTTATGTCAAGCATGTATATTTTTTGCTATATTATGACAAACTTGTGTGTATGGTGATGGTGTTGTGGCTGATGGTGATGGGTGTAATGGTGAATGAATATTTATGAAATGGGAGTTTGGAGGTGTACTATGAGGAGTTGCATGTAATATGGGAGTTATTGTTTTTTCGGAGACATTGTTGTTATTGATTAATGGGAGCTATGGATTGTGATTTGGAAGCTATGTTGTGAATTGGGAGCTATGATAAGGGGGTTATAGAAACCTATGCCCCTTTGGGGATATTCATGATGTTGGTATTGGTGTTGTGATGGGATTTTGGTTGATGGAATGGTGTTGTGGGAGTTTGTGATATGGGAGCTATATTTGTGAAAAGGGAGTTTTCTAAATTGTGATTATTTCAGCTATAAATTTTATTGAAAAGAATAATGTTAGTGATTAAATTTGGTATATAAGAATTATGTTGGATCTCCATGTGGTTTGAGACCACCACATTCCCCTCCTCCCCTTAAGTGGCTTGTTTGAAGTCATGTAGTGATTGTAATTTAAAGTTTTATGAAAATTTTTGGAATTTTGAGCCAGTAGTTTTAAGATTCTTTAAGATATTTGGTTGATCGTAAGTGTCCTTTTGCCTCGAGGACTATTTTACTAAGCTTTTGGTCTTAATTTAAACTATTGTTTTGACTTCTGCTATTTAATTTGAAGTTTTATTGATTTGAAATTTATTAGAAACTTCATTTTGAAGCTTTATCAGTATTTATTGTTGCTGGCTTGTGTAAAGTAATGTGAATTGTGTAGTATTGTCATACCCAAGAGAGGTCCCTGGTAGGTTGTGTAGGGGAGTATATGGTTTGGGGAATGTTTATTGTGAAATTTTGTAAGATCTATTCTATGACATTATGGTTCTATTTCCAAGCACTAATCATCCCAATCCCAATGAAAGTATACATGATGTATAGAACTAATATCTATGATGTTTAAATGTTAAGAGTTGTTATAAAAGAATATGTTGCAATGAATTTGAATTTTAGTAATATTTAGATGATATAAATATGCTTCTAGGATAAGTAATGATGATATTATAGAATTCCAATGGAAAGAATGGTATAACTAAAATTCTCTAGAATAATGGAATTGTTGTGAGTTGTTGGAAGAAGAAAGAAAGACATTTGGGAAAGTTTTATGGGCTAAGCCTAACTTGGACAGCCAAGGAAGAAAATCAAATGTATTTCTATTTTATATGAACTTTATAAGTAAGATGAATGCATGCAAGTGAACACAGGTAAAAATCTATTCTCTTATTGTTTGTGTTAATATTGAATTTTGGGCAAGATTGTTGTATATCTATTTGGGTATATTATGGTGTTTGGTGTTGGTGCTGTGATGGAAGTAGTTGTTGGGAGTCGATGAAATTTTGATTAATTAATATATGGTTTTGGGAGTTGATTAACAGGAGATGCTTTTCTGTGAGATTATTATTATTTGAGAGTTCTGGAAGATTATTGTTTTATGGGAGAGCTAGGAGTTGTTAAAGGGAGATTCTGGGAGTTGATGTCAATGGGAGTTAATGTTTAAATGGGAGATTTGTTGTGGGAGACAGTTTTTTATGGGAGTTATTGTTGTTTTATTGGGAAAGAAAGTATGATAGATCCATGAATTATATTCAAGAATATGGAAATTATTTCTATTTATTTTGTTGAACATCAAGAAAATGTTTTTTTAATGCTCGGGGGTGGATTCAAATGGTTGAATCCTATGGTTGGGTGGTGAGCTAATCTATGGTTGACATAATTTTGTGTATGCAAATTTATAGACTAAATCTGTTTCTTGTGATATGATCAAGATTAGTATTGACAAGTGAAAGGATTCCTTCAATAAATGAATCTGAAGAAGATTGGAATAGAGCAATGCTATTGTGCAAGAAATATTCATTTGTTTTGATGACTTCTAGGAGGAAGTCCATTCTTAGGAGGGAAGAATGTAAGGTATATCTGAAAATCTATTTATTAAATATGATATTTTATTGAAAAAATAATTAATTAGTTATATTTCTTTGAAATAATTATTTAAATAATTTAATATTATTTATGAAAGAAAATCGTGCATTGTCATTCTTTTATTTTATATCACCTGCAAGAAATGGGATTAATATTTATTTGTAATTTTAAGATTAGTGGAGCTAATTTTAGTTTATGAGAAAATGGGTGATAGGATTTGAAGAGGAAGAGTCATTTTCTTTAGTATCACTTTCTTATGGAAGACAAAAAGTCATGTGTTCAATTTTTAAAAGATCAAGAAAGGATGTGGTGCAGTCATGGTTAGGAGGGTCTACAAAGTGAACTGTCTAGACCATGTAGCTAGAGTAAACACAATGAAAAAAACTAAAAGATATAAAGCAAATGTAGATTTAGTTATTTAGTATATCATAGAATTCAAATACAAATTGGCCAGAAACATGCGGGAATACAATTAGGGCTCACAGGCCTGATTACAAAATTGCAGAATATGTACAAGATTTAGCTTTGAAGCTCCTTCATAAGAAATTTCAAACTATCAACCATCAACTAATGATCAACTACTTTCCTAGGTATCTGCTAAATCAATTTATATCATCTCTGGAACATAAGATTTCTTTGCATCGGTTAAGGAAGATCACAAACTCCAATGAAGATTTGTAATGTGTGTACACAGATAAGTCAGACCTAATCATGAAGAAATCCTCCACAAATGAATGGAATGATGTGCAAATCTTAGAGAAGGTTGGCCACAAACCAAACAACATTAAATGATGTGTCATTTAGCTCCACAAGGTATGAATTGCTCCATAGGTCTTCTCCTTTAGATGATTGTCTGAGACTATCAGAATGCTCTGTTAAGAGAAAACATTCAATCTTCTGATAGAGATATCTTTCTAGTACCTAATCCAAATGATCTAAGATTTAGATATGTTGTGCATTAATGTGTCTAGATGCTAAGTCCATCTCTGCAAGATTTGAAATGTAATTGTAGTAGAATAAAAACCAAAATACAAAAACTACTTCTGACTAAATTGACTGAACTAAACTGAAAATGAAAAGAAACAAATTGAAATGCAAATATTTTTGGTTGATGAAAGATTGCTCTTGAACCAGGGATGCTCTTGCATTAGACATCTAGAGTTATTGAAAAAGTGAGTCTCTCACTTTGTTGGGGCTAGAGAAAAACCAAGACAGTCCACCTCAACCTGAGAAATCCATGATGAATCTTCTTCTAGCTTGCCTTTCCACTTCACAAGATATTCTTTGTACTATCTTCCTCTGGTGTTGCATCCAACTCTGCTATCCAAAATGTTTTCAATCTTCTCTAGTGCTTGTTGTGGTAATTGCTTCTTCAATTCATCTTCAATGGTGTCACTGAACTCTTCTTCATGATACTGATGTAGTTCTATAATGTTGAAAATAGGTGATATACTCAATGTCTCTAATAGCTCTACTTCATATGCATTGCCGGGTTCAAATTTTCTGAGTATCCTACATGGTCCAAACTTCTTCATCTTCAACTTGTTATATTTCCCAACTAGAAATCCTTCTTTTCTCAAATATACCATCACTTCATCTCCAACTGCAAATTCTTTATGTCTTCTCTTTTCATCTTCCTTCTACTTATACTTGCTATTCATTTCCTCTAAATGCTTCTTAACCTGATTATGCACTGTCTGCATGTGTCCTGCAAATTCCTCTGCTTCTACACTCTACTTTTTTTCCAAACTAATGTCTCTCAACTCTGCAACTCCTCTAGGGTTAGTCCCTATTACAATCTCAAATTATGTTATTCTAGTACTCCTATTCACTAAATTATTTTATGCAAACTCTACTTGTGAAAGAATCAAATCCTAATTTCCTCCCTTTTCTCCAACCAAACATCTCAACAAGTTTCCCAAACTCCTATTCACTACCTCTATTTGTCCATCAGTTTGTGGATGAAATATTGAACTGAACTTCAAATCTGACTTCATCTTCCAAAGTGTCTTCCAAAAGTATCCAAGAAATCTTGTATCTCTGTCTAAAATTATGCTCTTAGGTAATCCATGCAATCTCACAATCTCCTTGAAAAATAGGTCAGCTACATGAACTACATCAGTTCTCTTCTTACAAGGTATGAAATGTGCCATTTTTGAAAATCTATCTACCAAATCATGTACTCTTTGTGTCTTTAAAAATCCCATTATGAAATCCATGCTTATTTCTTCCCAAGGTCTCTCTGGTACTATCACAGGTTTATACAATCTAGTATTCTAACTACTCCCTTTTGTAACTTGACAAACTCTACAACTCTGCACAAATTTCCTAACATCTTTTTTGTATCTGAGGCCAAAATTAATTTTCACTCACCAAAGCCACTATCTTATCAATGCCAAAATGTCTTGCCAATCCACCACTATGTTTCTCCTTGATCAAATTGTCTCGCATTGAACTCCTAGGTATGCACAACTGATTTCCTTTGAACAACACATCTTCCTAAATGAAATAGTCTAGCAACCTACTCATATCTATCATAATAGGTTCCTTACATGCTTTCCAAGGTTATGCAAAATCAAGATCTTCTTCATACATATTCTTCAATTCATCAAATCCTAACACTTCAACCCTCATCTTTGTCAACAAGTTTCTTCTCCTACTCAATGCATCTATAACTTTATTTGATTTTCCACTCCTATGGTTCAATATAAAACTATAACTCTACATGAAATCTACCCATCTCATATATCTCTAATTCAACTTCCCTTGACTATTCAAATATTGCAAAGCTTGATGATCTGTATACAACACAAACTTCTTAGGCAACAAATAATGTCTCCAGTTCTTCAAGGCTTGAATTATGGCATAGAACTCCTGATCATGAACTAAATATTTTCTTCTTGCATCATTCACCTTCTCACTGAAATATGCTATAGGTTTACCTTCTTGACTTAACACTACTCTTATTAAATTTCCACTTGCATCACAATCCACTTGAAATACCTTATTGAAATCTAGTAATGCCAAAACAGGTCGCCTTGTTAGTTTCTACTTCAACAACTCAAAACTTTTACCTGCTCCTAATGTCCACTTAAAGTCTTTTCTGTCACCTCTCATTATCTCTGTTATAGGGTTACAAACTGAATTGAAATTTTTGATGAACTTCTGGTAGAAACTAGCTAGTCTATGAAATGATCTAACTTCTCTAATGCTCTCTGGTGTAGGCCATTCAACAATTGCTCTCACTTTCTCAGGGTCCATCTTTAATCCTTCCATAGAAATCATAAATCCCAAATATACCAATTCTTCCTTCATAAAACTACACTTCTTGATCTTTATTAGTAATTTCTCTTCTCTCAGTCTTTGCAATGCTTGTCTTAGGTGCCACAAATGTTCTTCTCTTGTCTTACTAAAAATCAAAATATCATCTAAATATACAATAACAAACTTACCCAAGAATTTCTTCAAAATTTCATTCATCAACCTCATGAAAGTACTTGGTGTATTTGTCAATCCAAAGGGCATCAATAACCACTCATACAATCCTTCATTTGTCTTAAAAGCAGTCTTCCATTTGTCTCCTCTGATTCAGATCTGATGGTATCCATTCTTCAAGTCTATCTTTGTGAAATATTTTACTCCACTCAAACAATCCATGATATCATCTATCCTAATTAAAGGGAATCTATACTTAACAATGATATTTTTGATTGCTCTAGAGTCTGTACACATTCTCCATTCTCCATCTTTCTTTGGTACTGATACTGTAGGTACTGCACAAGGACTCAAACTTTCTCTGATCAAACCTTTTCTCAACAACTCATGTATCTATCTATTCAATTCTTAATTTTATGTGGGTGTCATTCTATATACTACTTTGTTAGGCAAACTAGCTCTAGGTATAAGATCCATGTGATGACTTATACTCTTGATTGGTGGCAATCCTTCCAGTACATTGTCTAATATGATATCTTCATACTCTATTAGCAACTCAGTTATCTCCTCCAGTTGTGATTCTTCAGTCTCCTTCTTCAATGTTTTAGGATTCTTAGGAATCAAAGCATAACACATATTCTTATGTCTCAAACCATCCAAAAATTTTCTTCCATCTACCAAATAGATTCTAGCATTTCCACATACTTCACCCTTATGATCATCTTCCAAAGGAATCAAAGTATTTCTCTTTCCATTTGATGTTATAGTGTATGTATTATTTCTTCCATCATGTATATCTTTTCTATCATACTGCCATGGTCTACCTAGCAAGATATGACAAACATCCATAGGCATAATATCACACAATACTTCGTCATGATAAGATCCAATATGAAATTTCACCAAACATTGTTCACTCACCAATACCTTATGATCAGCCTGAATCCATGCTATCTAATAGGGCTTAGGGTGTTTCAATATTTCCAACTTTAGTTTGGTCACCATCTCCTCTAAAACTAGGTTATCAGAACTACCACTATCAATCACAACTTTGCAACATTTGCCTCCTAGTTTGCATCTAGTTCTGAACAAGCTTTTCCTTTGCAGTGGTTCTTCATTTGTCTCTGCGTGAAATAGTGCTCTCCTCATGACAAGTGATTCTCCTTTCTCAGGTTTGCCAATTGAACTCGGTGATCCAATAGATTCTTCTTCCACATAGGTTTCTCTTCCATTATTCTCTATTCTCTTGCTTGTACTCGCTTGATTCCATTCAAATGCTCTATGTCTTTCACCTCCACACTTGAAACAAGTTCCTCTAAATGTTCTCCTATTAGGTCCTCTTCCTTCTCTTATATGTCCTTCACTCTAGTATGAATTAGGGTTTCCTCTATGGTAGAAAGTTCTATCATCTCTCTCGTATGCATTGTTATCTCTGACCTCCTTCTTGAATGTGCTCTCTTGTCTATTCTTCTTTGCATACAATCTTTCTCCTCCAGAAAATGTTCTACCTCTTTGAAATTTACCTCCTATACCTCTCTATCTCTGATCATGTCATTTGTTCAACTTCAATTCAACTTTTAGGGTAAATTGATATGCTTCTTCTAATGTTGTCATCCTCACCAAACTTAGTTCTTCTTGAATATTCAATCTTAGTCCATTGATGTATCTAGCCACTTTCTCCTTGCTTACTTCACTATATCATGTCCTTATGATCAACTTATGAAATTCTTCAGTGTACTCCATAGATTTCTCCTTTTCTCTTAGGTTTTATAATCTCTTTAACAATTCCAACTCATAGTCAGCAGGTATAAACTAATTCTTCAATTTTGTCACCATTCTATCCCACTTTGTAATCTTTTCTTTTCCTCTTCTATTTCTATCTAGCTAAACTTCTTTCTACCATATAGCAGCATGTCCTTTCAACTTTGTCTTTGCAAATTTCACCTTCTCTAGAACTTTTATTTCTTCATACTCAAAGTATTCTTCCATGTCATTTATCCAGTCAATCATTTATTCAAGATTCAAAATGCCAGTAAAGTTTAGTACATCAACTCTAGGTCATTTCCCAATCTTTGAAATAGCTCACAACAACTTGACTTGATTTAATTTTCTTCTTCTTCATCTCCTAGGGTTACTTTATTTTGATTAACAGATTGAAATTCTTCATCATCATCACTTTCAACATTAGGTCAAGGTGTAAGCCCCCTTCTCTGATCTTCTTCAATAACATCCAAGTGAACTTGCATGGTTTTCATCATTTACATCATATCATCCATTCTTCCATCCATTTTTCCAACAATAGGGACTCTTGTCAGCAACATTCTTCCTAGGATCAAGTGTAACTGCCTCAAATTCAGTGATCAGGCTACAAGGTGACAACTGCCTCACAATCGGCAATTAGTTACAATACTAGTAACCTACCTCAGATTCAGTGATCAGTTTACAACAATAACTTACAAAATTCCTTTGCCAACTTTCCCCAATTCACTCCCAAAGATTCAAACTTTTCTCTGATACCACTTGGTGCAGTCACGGTTAGGAGGATCCACAAAGTGAACTATCCAGACTATGTAGCTAGAGTAAACACAATAGAAACTGTATATAGATAAAAATGACACGACTCTGTCAAAATAAATATTTTTAATATTTATTTAAGTCTATTTTATCTATAAGTAAATAAATAAATAAATAAATTTATTTGATTCATATTCCTCTAAGTTAATTACATATCAAAATATTTAATTACCTCTTCTAAAGTGAAAATTAAATAAACTCTTTTATTTAATTTATTTCTTCCAAACGATTAAATAATTTCTAATTATTTAATTAAGTCATTCATTCATCCAAATTTAAATAAATCATTTTAATTTATTTAAATCCTCTCAATCTCTAAAAAAAATATATATATAATTAAATATTTTATTTATTCTTTTATCTTGCACAAAATGAATTAAATAAATTTATTTACTTAATTTGATTTCTTATCCTACAAATATCTTCTTGCTTTTTTTTCTAAAATTGCAACTCATGCATATCTAATTAATTTATTTAATTAGATATTTCATCTATTATTCCTCTCATCTTTTTAGGATTTATTTCCTTTAAAGTAAAAAATCAAATCTCTTTCTATCTTTTTAAATTCTATCTTATCTCCTTTCATTTCCTCTTTTATCCAAAAAAAAAATAATCAAATCAAATCTTATCTTATCAAATATTCTTCCCTCTCCATAATTAATTAAATAAATTCTATTTATTTAATTAATTTCCTTATTCTTCTATTTTCCATCAAATAATTAAATAATTTTAAATTATTTAATTATTGCATCCTTCTTCTAAAAATAAATAAAATTAAATATTTTAATTATTTATTCATGATGCACATAAATTAAATAAATTTTATTTATTTAATTTATATTTCATCCACTCTTATCTTTATCATTTTCTTCTAAAAATAAATCTTCCTTGTCATGCAAAAGCAAAAAGTTGAGTTAATTGATTTAAAACAATCTTGTTTTTATCAAACAACTCTTAAATTGGAATAAATCATTCTAATTTATAAAATCAAATCTTATCTTTGTCATGAAAGTAGTTAACTCAAAGAAAATAGCTTTTCATATGACACTTGTCTTCTCTCTATTCGTGCACATCCTCTCAAGGTTTCTCAACCATTGATCTTCTTATTTATTCTACACCATTGATCTTCTCTCTCACAACTCTATAAATACTCCTCTATTCTTCCATTTCATATCAAGGAAGCTTTCAAGTAAGATTACTCTGTCAAATCCATAGCACGCCATTGGCACCCCCACTCTTGCAATATTCACTATTCATCCTATATTGTGTTGAAGCTCATCTTCAATGCAACAAGTATCCAAGCCATTTCTCCCTTGTCATCTTGAGGAATCAAAGCAAGGAAGCAAGCTTCCTGATGGTTATATTTCATCACCAAAGATCAATCGAGAATAGGTGAGCAATGAATGCTATGGGATAACAAGGTTGTAAGGTTTTATTTTCTTATTTTAAAGCTTTGTTATTTGCATGTTTCATTATGTTATTAGGTTTATAATTTATTTTAAATATCATCCAATTTTACCCGTAACATTTTTGGTACCCACCGTGGTGCCTTTGCCCCAAATCTAATCCAAAAACTAAGTTGTTGAGTGATAGGTTCTGTATAGTCCTTGTACAGGTTCATTTAGTGCATACAAGCAATCCCACAGTGCATCTGACACCCGTTTATCCATATACATTATTTCAGTACATATACCATCAAAATCTACGCTTGTGACATCTGTTTCAGTGCATCCAAATCTTTGGCACATCTGTTCCAAGAAGTTGTGTATTTGACTTATTCTGCAGTGCTTATACCTTTTCTATGTACATATTCTTTCTCTCTGCGCTTATAAACTATTCTCCTACACTTTTGTAATCACTATGATTTTGAGTACTGTTTCTGCGCATTCAATATCTTAAGCTATGCATCTGTCCTGAGCAGTAGTTTAGGGTTTTTTTTTTCGTGCTAGTTTTCTAACGCTGACACTTGTCTTGAAGGAGTGATTTTCTAATTTTTATGCAGGGTTAAAAAGCTAGATAGGTTCATTTCCTTAAAACACACATCATAGATTAACTAGGAGGAAAAGTAAAAAAAGTGTGTATGTGCAAAATCTCACATAGTTCTTAACTAGGAGGGTAGTAATGAACATCATTGCTATCTTCGCATCATTGCTATCTCTTTTAGTTCAGAACATTGCTATCTTTAATCACTTCAAAGTTAACAACTGTGTGAGTACCCAAGTAGATAACACATATAGTTTTTCCTATTTTAAATAGGATTGGATAAACCACTATCTACCATGTTTGCTGAATGACAATAGGCTTATGCTCTCCCCTTTACTGGGTGACCAGAATGCTAGACTTGTCATTCTTTGTGTATAACCTTTAGAGGGGCCTACCCTTGGATGATCGCCTATCCAAGTGGGAGCGACCCGAAGTGGAAACAGGCTAAAGCCAAGCCCTACCAATCCACTATAAATAAATTGTGCTTGAGGCAAAAGCTTCCTTCAACGAGTGCCGCTGTGTTATACCGACAGCCAACCTCCCCCAAAACCCTTCAAGGCCTAACCCTTGAAGGCTAGGAGACTCCATAAGAGAGAGTAGTGTTTCTTCATGTATAACCAGTCAAATAGTTTCCCTAACTACTTAGCCATTGTCTAGTATACCAAAATCCTCTATTTGTTGGCGTAAAAGGTGTGACCTTTGAAGTAGCCCTGATTCATGTGATTCTTAGTAGAGGTAGTAGGGACAATCCTAAGGTTCGGTGGGGGGATGAGCCTAAGGAAACTCAGATCTAGTATGTGTGAGAAATGAGTGCCGTGGAGGGGAGCTAGTGCTACCAGATCTTGAAGCTACATGCTTTGAATATGCACAACTAGGGGATCTAACAAATACTATCTTTACCAGCCTAGGATTGTAATTGTGTTTGTGTTAAAAAATAGTCCAAAATTTACAAAAAAATTCAAAAAACTTAAAATCATTCTATGTGTTTGTTGTGTCTTCTTGCTAAAAATTGATAAAATCAGATTAAAAGACCAACCTACAAACCAAAAAAACCAAAAAAGTTGTAAAACATGTCAAAAATTTTACAAAAACATTAAAAAAACTAGAGCTGCACATATACATTCTAAAGATGTGCATATATCTTGACCTACTGCGAATTTATATCAACTCGTTGTGCATATATCCTCTATTTCTGTGCATTTCTAGCTGTGCATCTATTGTAGTAAGCTTTTTTAATCTTGTGTCAATTTTTGTAGAGATGGCAAACCAATTAGAATATATTGCTCAAACACTCCAATATCTACAATTGCAAATAAACTTAGGTCCCTCTCCCCAATATTGTACATCAATTTCTCAACAAATCCAAGTCTTACAACAAGAAATGGCAATCTTGCAAGCTAAACATACCAGTACAAGCTACACCTCACACCAAAATCATACCTTCTTTTCCCATCTTAATGATACTATTGACAAGGCAAGCACCACCTTAAGTTAGAAATCATATACCACCCCATCTACTAGTCCTCCTTCACTATCTTCTAAAACACATATCCCAAAGCATACCGGTTCTACACCACCGCCATCTAGTTCCTCAAACTCTAAATAGACAACCAAAAAAGAATCAGATGAGTGGTGGGAAAAATGTTTTTCAAATTTATATAGCAAAAGAAAAGCTATGGAGAAAGCCAAATCCACTCATCCATTACCTCATTCATCTACCCATACACCTATGAAGGATGTGATCCAAGGACTACTAGCAGAGAGTCAACCATGTCCCCAAAATCCAGTCCTTGACCTTACAAAAGATTCTTCCAATAACATGTCAAATCCTACAACCCCTTCATGTGATCCTCAACCCCTTGAGCTTATCGAAGAGTCTCCTACCATGAACCCAAGTCAAAAGCTATCCACTTTCATTCAAACAACCCAAGAGTTATGTCAAGAGCACACCTTAGAGCATGTGGAAACATTAAGTCCTAGTCTAAGTCAAGATCAAATCACTTTCATGCAACCTATCCATAACATGTATCTTTTCCATGATCAAGATGAAATCCATAATAATGAACCTCTCCATGAGCCACTTGATCCTATCTATCTCCCAACAACTATACATGAGAAAGAGATCTGTTGTGATGTTCACAACACGCCCCATTATGCTCCTTAGCAAAATGGGGACCCCTGCTGATGTCTTGCTTTTTGCTTCTGCTTGTGTTTTTTCTGCTTCCTGGCGGTCTGGTAAAAATGAAGGTCAGGTGCATCATCATCATGATATTGCATGAGGTGGGTCATCATCATGAGGTTAGTTTGTCAAAGTTCATATTTTGTTTCTGTGACCTCATATTTAGAAAGAGCTTGAAATTCCATGCAGGTTTGCCTTTTACTTCACTTGAAAATTTGTCCATATGTGAAAGTTATGCACGGTCAAAGTTTTGGTCAAACCTGATATTCGCAGGCGGATCATCATATTTTTATATCCTAAGTCATATTGTCAGGATCATCATGATCTTGGTCTATCACCCGATAAAAATCATGCAGTCGCAACATCTGGACGTCAATCTTAGGTGGTAGTGCTTTTTACCCGTCAAAAGGCCTTGTGCGCATTATGCAGCATCATGATTTTCTTAGGAGCGTCATATTTTATAAACTTGGTTTTGCTGTATGAGGACATCATCATCATATTTGAAATGCACCCCCCCGACAATATCCTGAGGTTCAAATATCATGATGACATCGGCTTTAAGTCAAGGTAAGTTCCCCGTCGAAGTGGTCTTTTGTATCGCAAGCATCATCATGATAATTCAACATTACCTGATCTTATATTATCATGCTGATCACCCAGACTTAGAAAAATCCACCTTCGGCATATTTGTGTGCGCGTGTTATAATCCTATCGCAAGGTCATCATCATGATATTTGCTGAACTTCGAATTATGATGATGACGACTCCATATCATCTTGATCTTTCACGAGTCATTTGCTGAAATTCGCTAAGTGATGGAAGCATCATCATCATAATTCGATTAAGAGGATCATCATCTTCATATCCTCCTGATCTCCGATTAGCGAATATCATGATGATCACCTTATCTATTCGGAAGAGGTCGATATTGCATTTCTCAAACAGCATGATCATATTTCACAATATCACCCTAGCGCAAATATCATGATGACCTTAACTCATCCTTGTGCTCCGAAGACAAATTATGATGATGACGTCATCATGATAAATCGATGAGGGTCATCATCATCATATGTTTTATCCTGTCCTGTAGTCAAGATCATCATGATCTTGTTTATCCACCTGATATTTCGCAAAGTCCTCCTGCCGATGAAATACAACCTTTTGCACATATCCTGATGATGATCATCATCACATTTTCCCTTCGGCAGGATTTTTTCCCAAACATGATCCAGTTGGCGAAATATCATGATGACGTCATGTTTTAAGTTTAACAAAGGACCCGAACATGATGATGACGTCATCCCAATCTGATAAACAAAGAAGCTAATATCCTGATGATCATCATCATCATTTTTTTTCTTTCAACAGGATATTTTCAAGCATGATCTGGTTCGCGAAGTATGATGATGATGTCTTATTCTATGTTCGACAAAAGCAAATATGATGATGATCATCATCATCCTGATCTTTCAAGAGGGTTACCTTGGCCGCGAAGGGGTCATATTCACTTCATCATCCTGATCATGCTCCTTAGGTGACCCGATATCACAATTAGCCCCCTGATCTTAACTGGATATGACGATGACGTCATCCTTAGCATTTCAATGAAGCCCAAATATCATGATGACGTCACCATCATCTTCCTTTCCTCAGCAGCAGGATTATCTTCATATCCTCCTTTCTTCTTCAACATGATGATGATGATGGTGTTGTTCTTTTTTCCCAATATGCAGAAGCGAATATCATGATGATGAAGTATGTCGGCCAACATGTTTTTTTGACGCACCGACAGCGATGGTCATGCCGATGGGCAGGAAATGAAGCGGTGGAGTTTTAAAGTGTTTTTTTTGGCGCCTCTGGCATTTTTTCGGTCAGCGATGGTTGACCCGATGAAGTTTGGGCAGTTTGAGCGCATTTTGGAAGCGTTTTTGAGTGCATTCTGTTCTGATTTTCTCCATTTTTGCGCTGTCACCTGGATTTAAACGCTTATTTTAATTTCATGCTATTTTTTGTGATAAATGTGAAACTTATTGCTTGTCTTGTCTTGCAGGCTTGCAGTTGAGGAAGCAGCTGGAAGGTCAACACAGTGACCTCATGGAGGCAGAAGATCTGATCTCAGGAGCAAGAAGATAAGGATGAAATGTGAAAAGTCAAAGCCATTCAAGTGAGGAGAAAGGTTGCAGCTGAAGGTATTACTGCAACAGACAAACAGAAGTTATTGCCCAGCTGCCGGAACTTCTCAGAAGGGGCAATATTTCGCCCAGATTTGACAATTGCTCAGAGATATTTTGAAGAGCTGGTTCACCTGTGTTTATTGCTGTAACCAGGGGTTTGAACCAGGGGTTTAGTTAGGTTTTTGCTGTAGTGAGGACAATCAAAATGTCTTTATATTGTGCCTCTCTACACTGTAATACTTTACAACAGGGATTTTAGGAA
The DNA here is from genome assembly GCA_027924645.1 of Cunninghamia lanceolata. NCBI lineage: Eukaryota > Viridiplantae > Streptophyta > Pinopsida > Cupressales > Cupressaceae > Cunninghamia > Cunninghamia lanceolata. Next base: position 1,232,535 of record BSBN01000650.1, on the reverse strand, counting down.
AGCAATAGTGGCTACAACAGAATTTCTTTTTTAGGAACATACAGCAAGTTAGAATAGTTTAGAAGTAGAAGAAGGAGGTCACCTGTTTGTCTGCAGTAAGGTGCGCGTGGAATGTCTGGCTGCCTTACTATATCTGTAAAGCTTGTAAGTTCTCTGTAGTATGATCAATGAAACTAAGAGTCATTCTTACATTGTAAATCATGTATGGCTATTCATTTCTATTACAATAGAATCTGGAGTTCTGCATCTATCTTCTGAGTGTTCTCCTGCTCTTCTTTGTGTTTTGAAATATCTTCTTTGAGAGCTTGCAATTTTAAATGTATGTTTGTGAAAATGCTCAGAACTTACATTTAGGGTTTTTACTGTGGATTTGATCAGATTACTGTAGTGTTTACATAGTGCATAACAGAAACACTTAGATCCTTCTGTAGATTAAGTGAGGTATAGATTAGATCTTTCTAACTTTTCCCAACCCATCTGAAATATTTAGCTGAAAACGTAGAAATCTAAAGGAAATTGTCTCAAATTTGAAGAAGCATGCATAACAGAGCTATAAGTAGACAGTTTTCATAAATAGATAAAGAAGAAAGCTGCAAAAACCCAAGAAAACCCTCTGAAACTTGCAGCCTGGTATCACTTGTATGCAAATGAACAGAATACTTGTTGAAATCTATGACCTCTTTGCATATTCTTAGTCCAGTAAACCACAAAATAAACCTAAACTACGTAAGGCCCCTTGAACATTACAGCTTCACATTGACCAACTGAACTTGACCAACCGAACCATTGTAGACTTGGGATTAGTTGAATCACCAAATGATTCCTTCTTGTCTTTCAAGTATAGTTTCAGTTCATTTTATGTGAATTTTAACTTATTGTTATGATTGCATCAAAACAGTCATCAACAGTTTTCTGGCGCTAGAAGGAGGGCCTCCTGAGTTAGGTTTCATTTCAAACTGGCTAACGACAGTAACAGAGTGACTAGGTCTAGGTCCAGTTCAGGAGATATCTTTGTGCAACTACCTGATACAAGGCGAAGTAAAAGCCCTTTAATTTGGAATCCAAAGATATCGCAAGCAGGAAGTTCATCTGGAACGCCTCCTAGGTCACCTTTTAACATCCGTAGTATTGTAAGTCCTGATAGATCACTGTTCAGATCTTTAAATCTTGGATCAGGCACTCCTGGAGGTCTCAATCCTCCTCTAAATCCTAATCCACCAATCAATCCAGGTATTTCTGCAAGTTCAAGTCAAGCTCAAACACCTGCAATGGCTTATTTCGATGTCAATTCTCCCATATTCTTCAATGATTATCATGACATGCCAAAAAATCTGGAAAAGATATGTCCCAAATACTAGTTGCATCAAGACCCAGAAGATCATATTAGAATATTTAAGGAAGCATGTTTTAGGGCTATGTTAGAGCACGAGGATGTTGTGTGTAGGTTGTTTCCTTACACCTTTAATGAGCAGGCCTCTAGCTGGTACGTAAACTTACCCAATGGTTACATTTCTTCTTGGGCACTTATGGAAGAAGCATTTCTGTCAAGATTTAGAGGACCCATTGACCCTTGTGCTTTGTATCATAAGTTGGCTGCTATAAAACGAGGTGAGGGAGAGCTAATTGATAATTTCAATGACAGATTTCAAAAGGCCTATTCTAGGCTAGTTGCCCCTTATACCATAGATGATGCTCCCTTGTTGGCTATGTACTATGCTACCTTAGATCCTTTAACTGCCATGTTTGTCAAAAGGAAACCTGACATAGATTCAATATCCAAAGCCTATAAAGAGGCAGCCTCAGTGAACCAAGAAATGAGACATACAACTTACAGTCCATTTGGAGGAAATTTTGGGGTGCAGAATCAGGCACACCCATGGAATGGAGTCCCTGTGCAGCATGCTCCACTAATCAATCCGGTTCCTTCTTACACACCTGTGTATAACCCTACTCCAATCCAGGCTATAACTCCTTACATGGCTAGTACTTCCAATAACAGTCAAAATAATGGTCAGCCTTTCTTCCAACTTCCTAGGGATGTAACTGTGGCAAAAGCACAAGAGGATAGGGAAGAAATCAAAGAGATTACTGCACATTTGAAAAGGTTAACAACCGAAGTGACACAGCTAAGAAATGAGAACCTCTATGGAAGAAGCAACCAAAACTACAATCCACATCAAAATCACAACCAAGGCCAAAATCAGAATTACAATCTCAACCAAAATCAGCAATACAATCAGAACCAAAACTACAATCAGCATCAAGGCCCCAGTCAGGGGCAACCAATGCAAAATAGGGGGCCAGTGATAGATAATAGGACCTGGGGCAATAATAACAAAAATCAGAATCAACCTAGGCCACCCAAGACATGGAACACTGGGCCCAACAACGGTACTCTGGCTTCTCCTTTTGAGAATACAGATAATCATGGGGCAAAACAAATAACTAACATACAAATGGCCAATACAGCACCCAAAAATTGGTGCAGATTTCACAATACCAATACCCATGCTGAGCACGACTGTCCACAGCTCCACTTGGTAGCTAGTATTTTTAACGTAGACATACAGCCTCCTACCTCTGAATTTCTCATTCCTAAGGGTAATGAGGTAGTACCCTCAGAATATGACACAGCATTAGTCTTAGAAACGTTTACCTTTGCAACTGCAGAAGAGAAGGAGGATGAATTGCTAGAGGATGAACCATACTATTGTGAAAGTCTTTATCCGGAATCAGCCTTTGTGTTAAATGCTTTTCAGTTTCCTTTTGAATCTGAAAACGAGATATTAAATGAAACAGAGGAGGTGCAGGCCTTTCAACAGACAAATAAAAGCCACACCTACAATTTGAGGAACAACCCTAGGCTGGGAGGACCTTTCACCACTTCCACTCCTCCGAATAACATCAATACACCCCCAGATCAAAATGCTAGCAACAATCCTGCCACACTCAAAGCTAGTCAGCACACAAATAATGAAACAGCAGTGCAAAAGGATCAAACAAGTAAGACAGAAACAATAGAGACAACAAGACTAATGAATTACTTATCAGAGGAAATAAAGAAAATGAAGGTCAGCATACCTCTAAATGAATTATTGAAGACCCCAGGGATCAGAAATGCTTTTTTAAAATCCCTGGATACATCCATGACAAACATGGTGTCTGCTGATATAACTGTTCCTAGTAGTGATTCACCACCTAAGGAGAAAGGTAAGAAAGTTGAGCAGCCTTCCAATACAAATGTGGTAATACATACGGATAAGAGGGATACTCAACCTTTCTTGTTAACTGTTAGGTTGTGTGGGAAGAATATACACAATTGCATGGTAGATTCTGGTGCTTCAGCCAACGTAATGCCCTTAGGAATATGTAAAACTCTCGGGCTGACTCCCACCAAATCTGCCAAGGTGGTCACACAATTAGATAAGACCGAGGTTAGTGTGATAGGAGAACTCATGAACATACAAGTGCAGTTAGCTTCAGACCCTAGGGTGAGCCAAATCATTGACATCCAAGTAGTGGATATACCCGTAAATTATGGAATGTTGCTAAGTAGGGATTGGTCCAAGACATTAAACGGATATATGGCTACTGACTTTTCACACATGTGGTTACCATGGAGAGGCATCCCAAACCAAATCAGAATAGGGGCAGAGCCCAGAATGAAACATATGATAACAGAGTATAATCGAACTAATGAAATATTATATGCTGCTGTTGAACCAAGTGTCTATAGAATTACCAACAATGGGATGCAGATTGAAGAGGTTATGATGTTAAACATTAGAAAGAAGTGTGTCAGCAATAGAACGGCACTATTCATTGAGTCTGACGGAAATTCTTCAGATGAGGAAAACAATGCAATAGACAAATTTGGTTATGCCATTAGACAAGAGGTGGAAGAGTGCGTTACACACAATCTCCCAGTCCAATGTAAGTTATATAAAAATAGGTGTAGAGTCCATGGTAGGCAACATTCTGAGGAGAATTGTGAAATATGCAAAGACATCATTGAATATGAATACAAGAAGTGCATAGGGAAGGTAGAGTCACAAGAGAAAAATGAGCATCCTGATCCAACACAGAGATATGTTCAGGATAATATAGATGCCCTGACCCCAGATTTAGGAAAAGAAATAGAGGACAAGGGTAGTCATCTTTCTGAGCTGCAAACTACAAACACACATATGCAAGATAACCAAACAGAAAAACCCATGAATAAACAAGACAACACCCCACAGGCAATAAAAGAGACAAAGTATGCCAAGGTAAAAGATCAAAAAAGTAAGGATGGCATGTGGACGTTAAAATGTGATGGGTCCAAATCAAAACAGGGCGCAGGTGCAGGTATTGAACTCATAGATCCTCAAGGTAAATCACATTTGGCAGCATATAGATTACAATTTTCCTGCACTAACAATATTACTGAATATGAGGCCCTAATTTTAGGACTTGTCATGGCCATCAGGAAAGGGGTAAAAACCATCAGAGTATTTTCAGACTCTGAATTAGTAGTCAGACAAGTGAGGAAACTATATGCCTGCAATTATAAGAAGATGATCAGTTACAGACATAGAGTTTGGGGTTTAATGGATTCATTTGATGCTTTTAACATAGAGCACATTCCTAGAGAGCTAAACCACAGGCCAGATGTGTTAGCAGTTGCTGCTAGTACATTAGAACCATTGACACTGTCAGGATTAAGACGATTTGCTGTTGAGCTAGTTAACGTACCCAGTATACCAAACAACGTTACACACTTTCAGGTATTTGGAGAGGATCAGCAAATTATTGATTTTCTGACTTGTAATGAGGCATTTGAGGCCCAAATTATTGATGAACAAGAAAGGCCTGAAGTAACATGGGACGAAGAAGATATGATCAACTTAAAGAGCAACTTCTTGCCAAAAGGAGTAATTGAATTAGAACACATCTTTGACTTCGACGGAATAATAAGACAGAAAGACTTACCCAAAACAGAAGGGGGTAAGTGTGATTTACATAACTTAGGGACTGAGCTAAATCCACAAAATGTACTAATTGGGAAAGCTTGCTCTGAGAAAATCAGAAAAGAGGTTCTGGATGTTCTGAAAGAATATAAACATGTCATAGCATGGACTTATGAAGACTTGAAAACATTTGATGAGTCCATCATAACTCACATCATACCTTTAAGAAAAGAAGTCAAACCATTTAGGCAGAAACAGAGGCCTGTAAACGCCATTCTAGAGCCTTTAATCTTTGAGGAAGTTAAAAAACTACTGTCCGCTGGAATAATTTTTCCAGTCAGACATTCTATCTGGGTAGCTAACTTAGTACCAGTGAGGAAGAAAAACGGAGACATCAGGTTGTGCGTAGACTTTAGAAATTTAAACAAGGCATCTGAAAAAGATAATTATCCTTTGCCCCCAATAGATGAAGTACTGCAAGCAGTAAATGGCGCAAAGATGATATCTTTTTTAGATGGTTTTTCAGGTTATAACCAGGTTTTAATTGACAAAGAGGATAGACTAAAAACCACCTTCACTTGCAAATGGGGAAATTATGCGTATAGGAGAATGCCTTTTGGTCTGATTAATGCAGGTGCCACTTTTCAGAGGGCCATGGACGTTGCATTCCGTGGATTATCAGGTAAATGCATTGTTGTGTATATGGATGATTTAACTGTGTATTCCAAGGATGCATCCACCCACGCTGAGGACCTCAGAAAAGTACTCCAGCGATGTGAAAGGTATGGGATTTCCCTTAATCCTAAGAAATGTATATTTGGCGTAACTGAAGGTAAATTATTAGGCCATGTCATTTCTGAAAATGGAATTTCAATTGATCCGGATAGAATAGAATCCATAAAAAATTTGCAAATACCAAACAGTAGGAAAGAATTGAAATCATTTTTTGGTAAAATTAACTTTGTTTGGAAGTTTATAACAGGTTTTGCAGAGATTGTGCAGCCGTTGAATGCCATGTTAAAGAAAGATGCACAGATGGAATGGACGCCAGTAGCCAAAGCCGCATTTGAGGATATCAAGGAGGCAATTTCTAATGTCCCTGTATTGGCAAGTCCAGACTACACATGCCCGTTTTACATCTACTCCTTTGCATCTTCTCATTCTGTCGCTGCTGCCTTGACACAGAAAGGTGAAAATAATGACGAGAGGCCCATAGCATTTATGAGTGCACCTCTGAAGGATGCACAGCTGAAGTATCTAGATATCGAAAGACAGGCATTCGCATTAGTGAAGGCTGTGAAAAAATTCAGACACTACATTATGCGCAGCCAGATTAAAGCCATAGTACCAGACGCAGCAGTAAAGATGTTGCTGATGCAGAACGAGCCTGGAGAAAAAAGAGCCAAATGGATCACCACGCTGCAAGAATTTGACATGGAGATCATTCCCGCAAAGCTGGTCAGAGGGCAGGCGTTGGTGCAGACAATAGCAAACATGGATCCAAATCTGATAAAACAGCAATATGTATTGAATTCCCAAGACGCATCAGGCTGGTACGATGATTTAAGCACCTTCCTGATAGCTGGAAAGTACCCAGGCAAGATGAAGGCTTCTCAGAGGAGAGCTTTGAAGATTAAGGCACAGAATTATATGGTGCAAGGAGGTCTTCTATTCAGGAAGAACCATGATGGAATTTATTTGAGATGCATAAACAGAACTGAAGCTGATAAAGTGTTGACAGAACTACATGACAAATACAGAACCGGCCATGGTTCCCATTTAGCTACAGCACACAAAATACTGAGAGCGGGCTATTACTGGCCCACTATATTCAAAGATACTAAGAGTCACATCAGAAGCTACCACACCTGTCAGACTGCAGTAGACAAAGGAAGAAATCTGGCCAATCCACTGCAGCCTGTGATCGAGTCCAGACCATTTGCACAATGGGGCTTGGATTTTATCGGAGTCATCAATCCCCCATCTTCTGCAGGACACAAGTTTATATTGACGGTAACGGACTATTGTACAAGGTGGACTGAGGCCACTTGCTGCAAATTTTCCACAACTGAGGTAGTTATCAAGTTCCTTGAAGAAAACATTATCACCAGGTTTGGAACGCCCTATTCATTGGTATGTGATAACGGCCCTACTTTTTCTTCTTTAAAATTTTCTAAATGGGCATTTGAATATGGGATCATTCTAAGGTTTTCTTCGAATTATTACCCTCAAGGTAATGGACTGGCTGAATCAACAAACAAAATCTTATTAGACATCATCAAGAGGTTAATTGCCAAAAGTCCTAGAGAGTGGAATACCCTATTAAGATATGCATTATGGGTAGACAGGACCAAGTTCAAAATAGCTTTAGGTAGCACACCTTATCACTTAGTTTATGGGACTGATCCCATACTTCCGGTTAATCTGAGAATACCAGCCTAGAAGTTTGCCAATGAATATCTAGGCTTTGATAACCATAGGGAAGCCAGAATAGTGCAAATGTTGCAACTAGAGGAGAAAAGAGGTCAAGCCCTCGAGAAGTTTGCCAAACACCAAGCAGTTGTTAAGAGGTGGTTTGACAAAAGGGCAAGAGTCAAGACATTTAGGATATCAGACTTAGTGTTGTGCTGGGACAAAGCACATGAAAAGAAAGGAAGCCATGGAAAATTCGATAAATTATGGCTGGGTCCATTACAAATTTAGAAATAATAGGAGATAACACCTTTAGACTTAAGACCTTGACTGGAGAAGATGTGCCATTACCAGTTAATGGCCAGCATTTGAAACACTACTTCCAGGCTTGAAGGTCAGGATGAAGCAGTCCTTTCTTTCTTAATGTAAAATGCTGTAGATAATGTACAGTTCTGCTTTTGCTATTTTCTTCTTGGGTTGGTTCTTTGTATAGCTTGTCTTCTTTTTGTTTTTGTCTGTTTGTACAGTTTTTTCTGTTGTTGTGTTGTTTGTATAGCCTTTTTGTTTGGTTTGTTTGTTGTCTCCTCAGCAGGGATCTTTATTTTACTGTAGAGTATTAAGGAGCAGAACTAGCAACCATTCAAAACAGTATATAATTTAGGATATTCAGGTTAACCATTTGCAATTTACACATAACTTGTCACTGTCATGAATGTAGAGAGTTGTTCATCTTCTGAAGTTTCGTATTCAATAAATATGATTGAGAATTCGAAGCAGGTTTCTCACGATGACACACCTAAAATCCTTGGGTTTGTTGAACCTACCAGTGTAGATATTAGGTGAAAAATCAGAGGTCACCCTTGCTACCATTACAATTCTCAGCTTAATTTCAGCAAGTGTCCACTCCTTGCATCATGAAGTTACGAATTGCTATATCTTATGAAATCTTTCAAAATTAGAAAACAAAATAAATAAATAAATAAATGAATAAAGCAGATTATACTGAAAATCTAGATTAAGCCATCTAAGTAACTCTACCGGGGCTATGGACGCTCGCTGGCAGTGGGGCTCTACTTAGGAGAATTGTAACGATAACCTTGCTGGGGCTATAGACGCTCGCTGGCAGCAAGGCTCTATCCGGTCGGCTATGAGGGAATATCCTCACCTACGTAGGCTAATGTTAGTCACTGGTTTGTTCAACTGATCTTCAAGATGAGGATAATTAATCACATGCACACAACTAAACTGAAAATGGAAATTCATGCATCTTTATTGAATACTTTGAGTCTCAAGCTGAATAGTAATTTGCAGGAAAAGATAGTTGGAAGTTATGAGTTCATTTCAGCTAGTTTCCTTGAACACTCTGAATTTAATTGTTTTGTTTTGGTTGCTAGTTGTTGTGATGTTCACAACACGCCCCATTATGCTCCTTAGCAAAATGGGGACCCCTGCTGATGTCTTGCTTTTTGCTTCTGCTTGTGTTTTTTCTGCTTCCTGGCGGTCTGGTAAAAATGAAGGTCAGGTGCATCATCATCATGATATTGCATGAGGTGGGTCATCATCATGAGGTCAATTTGTCAGAGTTCATATTTTGTTTCTGTGACCTCATATTTAGAAAGAGCTTGAAATTCCATGCAGGTTTGCCTTTTACTTCACTTGAAAATTTGTCCATATGTGAAAGTTATGCACGGTCAAAGTTTTGGTCAAACCTGATATTCGCAGGCGGATCATCATATTTTTATATCCTAAGTCATATTGTCAGGATCATCATGATCTTGGTCTATCACCTGATAAAAATCATGCAGTCGCAACATCCAGACGTCAATCTTAGGTGGTAGTGCTTTTTACCCGTCAAAAGGCCTTGTGCGCATTATGCAGCATCATGATTTTCTTAGGAGCGTCATATTTTATAAACTTGGTTTTGCTGTATGAGGACATCATCATCATATTTGAAACGCACCCCCCCGACAATATCCTGAGGTTCAAATATCATGATGACATCGGCTTTAAGTCAAGGTAAGTTCCCCGTCGAAGTGGTCTTTTGTATCGCAAGCATCATCATGATAATTCAACATTACCTGATCTTATATTATCATGCTGATCACCCAGACTTAGAAAAATCCACCTTCGGCATATTTGCGTGTGCGTGTTATAATCCTATCGCAAGGTCATCATCATGATATTTTCTGAACTTCGAATTATGATGATGACGACTCCATATCATCTTGATCTTTCACGAGTCATTTGCTGAAATTCGCTAAGTGATGGAAGCATCATCATCATAATTCGATTAAGAGGATCATCATCTTCATATCCTCCTGATCTCTGATTAGCGAATATCATGATGATCACCCTATCTATTCGGAAGAGGTCGATATTGCATTTCTCAAACAGCATGATCATATTTCACAATATCACCCTAGTGCAAATATCATGATGACCTTAACTCATCCTTGTGCTCCGAAGACAAATTATGATGATGACGTCATCATGATAAATCGATGAGGGTCATCATCATCATATGTTTTATCCTGTCCTGTAGTCAAGATCATCATGATCTTGTTTGTCCACCTGATATTTCGCAAAGTCCTCCTGCCGATGAAATACAACCTTTTGCACATACCCTGATGATCATCATCATCACATTTTCCCTTCGGCAGGATTTTTTCCCAAACATGATCCGGTTGGCGAAATATCATGATGACGTCATGTTTTAAGTTTAACAAAGGACCCGAACATGATGATGACATCATCCCGATCTGATAAACAAAGAAGCTAATATCCTGATGATCATCATCATCATTTTTTTTCTTTCAACAGGATATTTTCAAGCACGATCTGGTTCGCGAAGTATGATGATGACGTCTTATTCTATGTTCGACAAAAGCAAATATGATGATGATCATCATCATCCTGATCTTTCAAGAGGGTTACCTTGGCCGCGAAGGGGTCATATTCACTTCATCATCCTGATCATGCTCCTTAGGTGACCCGATATCACAATTAGCCCCCTGATCTTAACCGGATATGACGATGACGTCATCCTTAGCATTTCAATGAAGCCCAAATATCATGATGACGTCACCATCATCTTCCTTTCCTCAGCAGCAGGATTATCTTCATATCCTCCTTTCTTCTTCAACATGATGATGATGATGGTGTTGTTCTTTTTTCCCAATATGCAGAAGCGAATATCATGATGATGAAGTATGTCGGCCAACATGTTTTTTTGACGCACCGATAGCGATGGTCATGCCGATGGGTGGGAAATGAAGCGGTGGAGTTTTAAAGTGTTTTTTTTTGGCGCCTCTGGCATTTTTTCGGTCAGCGATGGTTGACCCGATGAAGTTTGGGCAGTCTGAGCGCATTTTGGACGCGTTTTTGAGTGCATTATGATCTGATTTTCTCCATTTTTGCGCTGTCACCTGGATTTAAACGCTTATTTTAATTTCATGCTATTTTTTGTGATAAATGTGAAACTTATTGCTTGTCTTGTCTTGCAGGCTTGCAGTTGAGGAAGCAGCTGGAAGGTCAACACAGTGACCTCATGGAGGCAGAAGATCTGATCTCAGGAGCAAGAAGATAAGGATGAAATGTGAAAAGTCAAAGCCATTCAAGTGAGGAGAAAGGTTGCAGCTGAAGGTATTACTGCAACAGACAAACAGAAGTTATTGCCCAGCTGCCGGAACTTCTCAGAAGGGGCAATATTTCACCCAGATTTGACAACTACTCAGAGATATTTTGAAGAGCTGGTTCACCTGTGTTTATTGCTGTAACTAGGGGTTTGAACCAGGGGTTTAGTTAGGTTTTTGCTGTAGTGAGGACAATCAAAATGTCTTTATATCGTGCCTCTCTACACTATAATACTTTACAACAGGGATTTTAGGAAAGCAATAGTGGCTACAACATAATTTCTTTTTTAGGAACATACAGCAAGTTAGAATAGTTTAGAAGTAGAAGAAGGAGGTCGCCTGTTTGTCTGCAGTAAGGTGCGCGTGGAATGTCTGGCTGCCTTACTGTATCTGTAAAGCTTGTAAGTTCTCTGTAGTATGATCAATGAAACTAAGACTCATTCTTACATTGTAAATCATGTATGGCTATTCATTTCTAATACAATAGAATCTGGAGTTCTGCATCTATCTTCTGAGTGTTCTCCTGCTCTTCTTTGTGTTTTGAAATATCTTCTTTGAGAGCTTGCAATTTTAAATGTATGTTTGTGAAAATGCTCAAAACTTACATTTAGGGTTTTTACTGTGGATTTGATCAGATTACTGTAGTGTTTACATAGTGCATAACAGAAACACTTAGATCCTTCTGTAGATTAAGTGAGGTATAGATTAGATCTTTCTAACTTTTCCCAACCCATCTGAAATATTTAGCTGAAAACATAGAAATCTAAAGGAAATTGTCTCAAATTTGAAGAAGCATGCATAACAGAGCTATAAGTAGATAGTTTTCATAAATAGATAAAGAAGAAAGCTGCAAAAACCCAAGAAAACCCTCTGAAACTTGCAGCCCGGTATCACTTGTATGCAAATGAACAGAATACTTGTTGAAATCTATGACCTCTTTGCATATTCTTAGTCCAGTAAACCACAAAATAAACCTAAACTACATAAGGCCCCTTCAACATTACAGCTTCACATTGACCAACTGAACTTGACCAACCGAACCATTGTAGACTTGGGATTAGTTGAATCACCAAATGATTCCTTCTTGTCTTTCAAGTATAGTTTCAGTTCATTTTATGTGAATTTTAACTTATTGTTATGATTGCATCAAAACAGTCATCAACAAGATCCAATTCCAACCCATGCATAACCTTTATCTTTTCTATGATCAAGATACTATCTTTGATGAAGAAGCTATCCATGAGCAACTTGATCCTATACATGAGAAGGAAATCCAACTCCAACCCATCCATAACCTTTATTTGTTCCATGATCAAGATATTCCCTATGAAGAAGATGTCCTTGAACAACTTGATCCCATACCCATCTATGAGAAAGAAACTCCATTACTTCTATCCCTCTTCCATCTAATCCCATCCATGATCCAACAACTTCTTCTTCCTCTGATGAGACACTTGCCTCCCAAGTGCACATGAATGATCAACCCAGTAACTTAGATCCTAAAGAGCATAATGATGATCAAGATTCTAGTGATCCTTCACCATCCATTATTGACCAAGCTGTAAATCCATTATCTATATCCTTGGTCCCTCTACCTTCATGCATGAATGTTCTTCCTTAGAACACCAACAACCATTATCCTTTATCTCACCCTCTCCATCAAATAATGAGCTCAGTACTAGTGTTCCAACCATACATAATCCCACTATCCACCTCATACTCCAACATATGAACTATCAAGGTAAAGGCTTAGGCCTTCATGAACAAGGTATTTTGGAACCTATCCATGTCAAAGTTCCTCCACCTTCATACGGCCTTGGATACATACTCCAAGATGAACAATCCAAAGATCTTAGTACTTCCTCTGCTCCTCCTTAGTCCACTACTTTCCATCATACATCCTATCATATCCCCAAAACATATGTCACCATTCCACCTCCATCATCCTACAATTGTCAAAATCATATGACCACACACCTTCCACCATCCAATCTACCTTTGCTACTTCTGACTCCTAACACCCCTCCTTGCTTTTTACTACCACTTCTTCCAACACCTTATCCATCCATCTATAAATCCTCTAAGTATCCCAATCATGGCCGACAAATGCACATATTGTCTAAACAAGGAGCTTTCACCAACCTCACTTCCACCATCCCATGGGGATTCAATGACAAATATGTCGATGCCTCTCCCTATAAAGTTAAAAATCCTAAGAGTCCTCATGACCTAGGATATAAAAGCAAAGAATCAAAGAAAAACCCATCTCAGAAGCTACATACACCCATACACCTCAAAGAAAAATTGAAAAGGTGTGGGTCCCCAAGCAACAAATCATTACCTCAGAAGCTACACCAAAGCTACAAATACCCAAACCCATACCTTCACAAGAAAAGTCTAAAAGAAAAATGGTCTGGTTACCTAAGCAAAAAGCCCTCAAGTTAAACAAGGCATCCACCTCTCACGAATCCCAACCATCCACTTTCTCCTCTTCCATCCACCACATCCAAAAGTATCCAATTCTTTCATCCCACATGACAAGAAGAAATTAGAACAATACAAAGTCTCTGTGGGTCCCTAAATGCCTAAATCGACCATCTCCTAAGAAAACAACACCATTGCTTCCTACCTCACCATCCCATCAAAAGATTCAATGTTTATCACGATGTGTGCAGCCGTTGGTCATGATTCCCTTCCATCCCACAACATTTCCACATACCTCTATCACGCCATCATTCAACCATTATCCTACATATCTACCTTATCACCTCCCTATGGTCCATGCTTTTACATAAGTCCATTATAATCCACATCATAATCCACTATCACACCTTCCATAATCCGCTATCTACCTACTCCATCTCACTTTCATGCAATCCCCTACCAACATCTATGAGAATGTTTGACTTGGTCCATGTAATGACATCCATTGAGACTGTCACCTTTCAAGGAACTAGACGCTCGAGTCCTTATCCATATCCACCTTCTTCTAACAAAATATTAAAAAAAAAAAGAGTAAAGAGAAATCCCTTTGTCCAATGGTGAAAACTTGGCAAACAGGCGCCTTGGATAAGTACCATGATGAAAACCTGGCAAATAGGCATCATGTGTAAAGTTGATCTCCTATGTCACCTACACTTGGGGGCACCTTGTCTCATCGGCATATCACTTTTCTCCTACTAGTTTCCTTCCATACTATTTCCTATCCTATTCCTCTGTCCATTACATACCTATACTGTCGAGTCTATCCATCCTGATCTTCCATTCCTCTATTTCTTTGATCTTGATAAATATTGGGGGCACAATGTTGACAAATGTTTTAGATGTCTCTTGACATACCTTATCCCTCCAAACCACACAAATCCTTCATTATCCTTTCATCCTCCTATTGTCATAAGCATCGCCATGAAAAATCCTAAGTATTCTACCTACAATGGGGCATGTTATTCCTATGCGACATAGTCCTTGGCGGTCACATCCTTAATTCCTTCTACCTAACTGTCTGTGTCCACTATCACCCATACATCTACCTATTAGTGGTACTTCCTTGTCATCAGTATCATTTGATCCATATCTGATCCATATCTATTCCATATTTGACTCGTATCTATTTCATATCATGCCTCATCCGATCCATATCTAATCTATATCTATTCCATATCTAACCCATATCTATTTCATATCGTGTCTCATCTAACTGATATCTTAGGTCCATGGTCCAAGTCCCAAACTATGTTGTCTCTATGTCATCACGTAGGTAAGGCCATTTAGCAATGTGCCCCCGAGACACTAGGTCAGTCCCTTAAGGTCCGTTTTACCAGGCATTCATGCAAGCAGAAGCAAGCCCGCTTCCAAAGTAAAGATCTTGACGTAAAACATCAACCTATCCAAAGAAAACAAGTATCCAAAACACTCAAACTGACTCTATATCAATTATGGCAAGAAGACACATCTAATGCAAGAATGCTTTGTGTTTTTATATTGGTTAACTTACAAGGTCTTGATTTTTCGTTATTAGGTCTTTCTATGCTACTCGAGGATACCAAAAGCTAGAGATGCTATGATGGGGGCATGATCATTTTCTTTGTTTGTTGTTTGTGGATCAAACTTTAGTAATGTGATGACTTTTGTCTAATGACATGATCAGTAAAAGATCATTGAGGACTTTCAAAGGTCTGAGCATGAAAAGGGACAATCCTTATCTATTGATACGCAAGAAATACTCAGGTCATCTTGGTTCAATTATACCTCGATGCTTGTATTAACTTGCTAAATCAAAATCCATGTAAGCAATACTCAGGTCATCTCAGTTCAATTATACCTCGATGCTTGTATTTTCTTACAACATTTTAAAAGCCCAATGATGAAATAAGCACTTCAAAATACTTGCAATATCAAGATGACACATATTCATATCCATATCCATAATGTATCCAATTGCATTCCATATCCATATCCATATCTATATCTGTATCCATATCCAATTGCATTTTACATCCATATCCCATGCAATAAAGATTCTATGCAGACTATCAATGTTTACAAAAGCTTATGATTCCTTCTGTCGAGTCATTCTTTTATCAATCAAATTTCTATCTATCATTGTATCTCTTGTCAATAGTTCTAGTTGTCAATCCAAGCAATGATCCAAATGCAAGTCTATCCTTAATCCATACCAATCATGTTAGTCAATCTTGTCAAATGATCCACTCATAATCAGTGGTCTTGATCCTTGTCTGGTTGTAAACCAACTCAATCAATTATAATCACTCAACTGTCTTATATAGGATGTTGCATTGTCTAAATTAGACCAACACACGCGTCTTACACAACATGTTGCATTTCTTGAAACCAGACACTATCCTCATGTTGCTCTAGGGATATATCATTCCCCGCCATGACAACACTATTGTATATCATTATCGATTTGATTTATTGCTTGCCAAGGCCAATACCACCTGTGTGTGTTATCATTTTATCTTGCATCATGTATCATTCAACTTTTTCTTCACCCTAACCTATTTCTCCTCTTCTTCATCATGAGATTGTTCATCTCACGCCCTTCTTCCTTCTTCTCATCCAATCTCCCGAGGGGCATCCTATCATCGTTAAACTTGTACAAGGGGCAAACTGGGGCATGTATCATTTTCAGAAAATCTTATTCTTTGAAACAATGTGATAAAACACATTGCTTCAAAGAGGGGCAAAATGTATACACCTAAAAATGACCCGACTCTATCCAAATAAATATTTTTAATATTTATTTAAGTCTATTTCCTCTATCAATAAATAAATAAATCAATTTATTTATTTGATTCATATTCCTCTAAGTTAATTAAATATCAAAATATTTAATTACCTCTTCTAAAGTCAAAATTAAATAAAATCTTTTATTTAATTTATTTCTTCCAAACAATTAAATAATTTCTAATTATTTAATTAAGTTGTTCATTCATCCAAATTTAAATAAATCATTTTAATTTATTTAAATCCTCTCAATCTCTAAAAAAAATAAAATATAATTAAATATTTTATTTATTCTTCTATCTTGCAAAAAATGAATTAAATAAATTTATTTATTTAATTTGCTTTCTTATCCTACAAATATCTTCTTGCTTTTTTTCTAAAATTGCAACTCATGCATATCTAATTAATTTATTTAATTAGATATTTCATCTATTATTCCTCTCATCTTTTTAGGATTTATTTTCTTTAAAGTAAAAAATCAAATCTCTTTCTATCTTTTTAAATCCTATCTTATCTCCTTTCATTTCCTCTTTTATCAAAAATAAAATAAAATAAAATCTTATCTTATCAAATCTTCTTCCCTCTCCATAATTAATTAAATAAATTCTATTTATTTAATTAATTTCCTTATTCTTCTATTTTCCATCAAATGATTAAATAATTTTAAATTATTTAATTATTGCATCCTTCTTCTAAAAATAAATAAAATTAAATATTTTATTTCTTTATTCATGATGCACATAGATTAAATAAATTTTATTTATTTAATTTATATTTCATCCACTCTAATCTTTATCATTTTCTTCTAAAAATAAATCTTCCTTGTCATACAAAAGCAAAAAGTTGAGTTAATTGATTTAAAACAATCTTGTTTTTATCAAACAACTCTTAAATTAGAATAAATCATTCTAATTTATAAAATCAAATCTTATCTTTGTCATGAAAGCAGTTAACTCAAAGAAAATAGCTTTTCCTATGACACTTGTCTTCTCTCTATTTGCGCACATCCACTCAAGGTTTCTCAACCATTGATCTTCTTATTTCTTCTACACCATTGATCTTCTCTCTCACAACTCTATAAATACTCCTCTATTCTTCCATTTCATATCAAGGAAGATTTCAAGTAAGATTACTCTGTCAAATCCATAGCATGCCATTGGCACCCCCACTCTTGCAATATTCACTATTCATCCTATATTGTGTTGAAGCTCATCTTCAATGCAACAAGTATCCGAGCCATTTCTCCCTTGTTATCTTGAGGAATCAAAGCAAGGAAGCAAACTTCCTGAGGGCTATATTTCATCACCAAGGATCAATCGAGAATAGGCAAGCAATGGAAGCCATGGGATAACAAGGTTGTAAGGTTTTGTTTTCTTATTTTAAAACTTTGTTATTTGCATGTTTCATTGTGTTATTGGGTTTATCGTTTATTTTAAATATAATCCAATTTTACCAATAACAAAAACAACTCAAAGATATAAAGTAAATGTAGATTCAATCATTTAGTAAATCATAGAATTCAAATACAAATTGGCTGCAACATGCAGGCTTACAATTAGGGCTCACAAGCTTGATTATAGAATTTTAGAATATGCACAAGATTTATCTTTGAAGCTCCTTCACAAAAAATTTTAAACTATCAACTATCAACTAATTATCAACTACTTTCCTAGGTATCTACTACATCAATTTATATTATCTCTGGAAGATAATATTTCTCCGTGTTGGCTAAGGAATATCACAAACTCCAATGAAGAGTTGTAACATGTGTACATGGATAGGTCAGACCTAATCATGAAGAACTCCTCCATAAATGAATGGAATGATGTGAAGATCTTAGGGAAGGTCAGCCACAAACTAAACAACATTGAATGCTGTGTCATTTTTCTCCACAAGGCGTGAATTGCTCCACAGGTCTTCTCCTTTAGCTGATTATTTGAGACTATCAAGATGCTCTATTTCAAGAAAATAGTTGATCTTCTGATAGTGATATATTTCTAGTACCTGATCCAAATGATATGAGATTTGGATATGTTGTGCATTAATGTGTCTAGATACTAAGTCTAGCTCCCCAAGATCTAAAATGTAATTGTAGTAGAATGCGGACCAAAATATAGAAACTGATTATGATTGAACTGACTAAACTAGACTGAAAATGAAAAGAAACAAATTGAAATGCAAACATTTTTGGTTGATGCAAGATTGCTCTTGAACTAGGGATGCTCCTACATCAAGATGGCTTTTATTGAAGAGATGGAAGACTTGACACCCTAGATTATTAGGCCTCTTTTAGGGTTCTTGAATTATGTGTTTCTCAGTATAGTCTACAAAAACTTAGGTTTTGATTACACAAGACATCTCATAGATATTCCACACCACAACATGCTTCCACAATCTTCTAGAGATCTTTGTAATCACTAGGATCAACCAGGTCGGCCAAGACTGGTTACAGGCTACATTATCTAGGAATAATCTTTAAACACAATCTCAATTTCTTAATGCAGACCAAAGTCCAAATAGGAACATGATTGTAAGGAAAGCATTGGTGTGAAATACAGCTTCCCTAATGTCAATTCAAAGGGGATAATATAGACAGGTAACGTTTAATTCAAATACATAGATGAACACACCAGAAAAAATAGAATAAACATACAAGACAATAGAGAACAACACCAGATGTATGTGGGAAAACCCTTTCAGGTAAAAAACCCACCACCACAAGAGAGACAATCTTTATTTATAGTAAGCTTAGAAAGATTACAACAAAGATCCCAGCCTTCTCACTTAGGTATCGATTCTCAAATCATACAAAATAGTTCACTTCCACTGTACATCTACAAAAATAAACAATATGATCAAATCTCTTCATCAACTTTTTAACGACATCACCAGATCTGTATATATTTACAGTCTTCAAGAGAAAAACCATTTTTAACTTCTGTCCTAACTGTTCATTTCAACTGATCTAGCATCACTTCCTTCCAACTGTCGCAAGTGTTCATATTCATGTGAGACCTTTAGTCCCACATTCACCAGGTCAAGTTTGACATCCAAGTTTATACACCTGAACACACTGTATGACTATCGTTGGCAATTTTGTTGCCAATGATGCTAGTCTAAGCTTCATCAGGATAGCACAAACCATCAGAGCTCACTCCATGATTCATATCAATACACCGATGCCCAAGCCTTCATCCTTCATCGGAGTGATAGTTAACATTGGAAGGATTTCCAAAACTCAGACTGACCATGCTCCTCATACCGACACCAACAACCCTTCATCAAAGTGGCAGTTAACATTAGAGGGACTTCCAAACCTCAGATCGACAATGCTTCTCACGCCGATACATTGATCTCTGATGCTAACTCCCATTGAAGTAACTCAAAACTATTGAAGTGACTTCTCAAAACTAGGCCAATAGTAGTTCTCATGCTGATACATTGATCTCTGATGCCAACTCCCATCAAAGTAACCCAAACTATCATATCAACTATCATGGGCTCAGCCGACAGCCAACCTTATGCCAATAGACATATCATATTGGTATGATACACATCTATCAGAGAAGCTAGAGTATGTCAACCCGATAGAGCATATCAACCTAATGGCTATGAACAAAACTAATGAAACAAATGAATGAGGTTCCAAGCAGTAATTTGAGACACTAGGTCTCTTTAATCTCCCACTTGTCAAAGAGATTACTGCTACATCTTAATCCTCATACGATTACTAAGAATTATGGGCCCGAAGATCCATTTCACCTAAACACCATTTGAACTTGGCCATGCTCACTGGTTTAGTCAAGGCATCTGCAACATTTTCCAAAGTATCAACCTTTTCCATCTTTACCTTTTTGTCTTCCACCATATCATGAACAAAGTGATATTAGACATCAATATGTTTTGTACTAGCATGAAAGGTAGGATTTTTTGCCAAACAAATAGCACTTTGACTGTCACAATGAATTTGTATCTGCCCTGCATCAAAATTGACATCAGAATACAACATCTTCAACCACACAACTTCTTGGCATGCACAAGTAGCTGCCATGTACTCTACCTCTATTGTGGACAAAGTGACTACAGCCTACCACTTGCTCATCCAACTGATAGCACCACCATTTAACATGAATACATATCCACTGGTGGATCTTCTACTATCAATGTCCCCTGCCCAATCAGAATCAACATATCCCTGAATGCTGATAGATTTCTAAGATCCAACTGAGTTTCCATGATAGCAAATAGCATAGTCAGAAGTTCCTTTCAAATACCTCATAACTCTCTTCATAGCATCCCAATGTGATTTTCCTAGATTTGCCATAAATCAGCTCAAAACTCCCACTACTTGGGCAATGTCTAGTCTAGTACAGACCATTACGTACATTAAACTGCCAACAACACTTGCATAAGGCACTTTTTTCATGTCGTCAATTTCATTCGAAGATTCTGGACAATCTTCAACAGATAGTTTCATTCCTTGCAAAACTGGAACAACTAACTGTCTGCAATTAGACATTAAATTTATTAAGAACATTGGTAATATACTTGCTCTGGCTAAGCCAAAGCTTTCTCTTAGATCTGTCCCTTTTGATTTCCATTCCCAGAATGTACTTCGCTGCCCCAGATTCTTCATTTCAAATTTCAAGGACAACTAAGATTTTAAATCTGAGATCATCCCCTTACCATTGCCAATGAATAACATGTGATCCACATACAGTGCAATTATAAGAATATGATCACCATCAATTTTATAATAGACACAATGATCAAATTTAGATCTCACATATCCCAAAGATAAAACATACGTATCAAATTTTTGATACCACATTCTGGGAGATTGCTTCAAGCCATAAAGAGACTTTTTAAGTTTACATACCAGATGCTCTTTACCTTCTACCACAAAATGCTCTAGCTAGGACATATAAATTTCTTCTTCAAGGTCCCCATGAAGAAATGTTGTTGTCACATCCATCTGCTCAATTTCAAAGTCATACGTTGCTGCAAGTGACAACAAAAATCTAATGGATGTCATCTTAGCTACAGGAGAAAAGATTTCTCCATAATCTATACCTTCCTTTTGGGAATACCCCTTAGCAACTAGTCTTGCCTTGTACTTTTCAATACTACCATCTGGACCATATTTCTTTTTAAATACCCACTTACAGCACACAGGTTTTCTACCTTCAGGCAAGGGCACCAGATCCTAGGTTCCATTATTCTCCAATGATGACATTTCATTATCCATGGCTTCCAACCAAGAATCTGAATCAGGTAAACTAATAGCTTCTTTCACAATCCTAGGTTCATCAGTATCAGTAAGCAAAGCATAGGCACAACTTGAATCAAGTACTAAAAATCCATACCTATCTGGTTCTCTTCTTTCATGTGTAGACTGCCTCAATGGTTGAGGATCAATAACCAAAGGTTTCAGCTCTCTGAAAATTACATTCTTGCTGTGAATTACTTTTTTAGTTTCAGGATTCCAAAGCTTGTACCCTTTAACACTGACTCCATAGCCAATAAAGATACATTTGACTACCATGTAATCCAACTTAGATATTTTTACCTCAGGAATATGAGCATATGCCTCACAGCCAAAGACACGAAGATGTCTTAGAGAGGGCTTCTTTCTAGACCATGCTTCCATAGGCATCTTATCAACCAATGCTGAAGTAGGAGAACGATTCAGCAAGTAACAAGCTGTAGCAACTGCCCCAGCCCAAAACCTTTGTTCAAGACCAGCATAACTCAACATACTTCTTGCTTTCTCCATCAATGATCAATTTAACCTTTCATCAACTCCATTTTTCTGTGGAGTATAAGGTGTAGTCTTATGCCTTTTTATTCTATGATCAAGACAAAATTTATCAAAATCTGCATTGTAATATTTACCACTGTTATCTATTCTCAAGCATTTTATTTTTCTACCAGTCTGATTTTCCACAAGATTTTTAAATTCTTTAAACTGACTGAACACTTCTAATTTATTTTTCAAAAAATATATAAATGCCCTCCTTGAATAATCATCAATAAACGATAGGTAATATCTTGATTTAGATAGAGAAGGAACATCAACTGGACCAAAAACATTAGAATGTACATAGTCCAAAACACCAAAAGATTTATGAGAACTAGAGTAAAAAAAACACGATTTTGTTTTCCATATATGCAATGTTCACATAAATCAAACTCCAGATTACAATCAATCAATCCATCTACCAAGATTTTGTTTTTTAGGGTTTTTAAGCCTTTTTCACCTATGTGACCAAGTCTATGATGCCAGAGCATTGGTTTCTCTGCAGGAAGTTTAACTTCCATAGAGTTTGCATCATGTGTGATAATAGTAGCTTTTTCAGATTTGACAGAGACATTATTACAGCATACTAGTTTAGCATCTAACCTATACAAAGTTCCAATGCGTTCACCTTTTTCTAATACAATAGAACCTCTAGTCATCTTACAACCACCATTCACAAAAGTAACTTGCACTCCAACATCATTAAGCTTACTAACAAAAAGTAAATTTTGAGCTAGACCTGGTATGTGGAATACTCCATTCATTCCCTTTATTCTGCCATCCGGGAACTAGATTCTGACTCTTCCTCGGCCAACAATTTCTAGTGTTGAATCACTTGCCAGGAACACCTTCCCACCAGCATACAGTTCATACTTAGTGAACCATTCTCTATGAGATGTCATATGAAAAGATGCTCCTGAATCCACCAGCCATACATCTTTAGATGCAGGCGTTGCCAAGGCAGGAATGAAGGCATCAACATCACTATGAGAAGAATCAGTGTCAGAGAAGTTCTTCTTCTTCTTCTTTTTCTCCTCTTTGCAGTCTTTTTTGATGTGTCCTTTCTGCTCACAATTCCAGCACTTCACCTTGGACTTTTTTCCAGGGGATTTTGATCTCCCCTCTGATTTGGACTTAGACTTCTTGTCCTTCTTCTTGTCTCTTTCCTTTGATCTACCTCAAACGAACAGGCCCTCTTTGGCCATCTCAGAATATTTCCTCTGCATCTCTTTAGATAACAATGAGGCAACAACTTCTTTAGTTTTAAATGTGGTTGTTGTACTTCCAATAGCCGTCACAAGATGATCCCATGAGTTAGGTAAGGAACACAACAGAAGCATACATTAGTCCTCTTGTTCTATTTTTACACCTATAGAAGTCAACTATACATCAATCATATTAAATGAGTTCAGATGATCTGCTACAGATGTTCCTTCATCTATCTTCAGAGAGTACAACTTCTTTCTGAAGAAAAGTTTATTCACCAAGGATTTGCCCTAATAAATATCTCCCAACTTCTTCCACAAATTGTTTGTAGTCTTCTTCTCATGGACGTTCAATAGAACATAATCCGTTAAACATAATCTTATCAATCCTCTAGCTTTCCTATCTGCCAGGTCTGAGTCTTCTTGCTTCATGCCTGAAGGTTGAACCCCAGACACAGTAACTCAAAGATCTATGTCGACCAACATATCTTCAACCTTAAGTTTCCACAACTCAAAATTTGTGCCATTGAACTTTTCAATATCTATTTTTCTTGATGTACTAGCCATCTAATTTAACAAAATAGACCTCTACAAAACTCCCACTTCACAGAACTAACACAAAAAACCTAACCTACCAACAAGGATAACACAACTGGCCAGGATCTGATACCACTTGTAAGGAAAGCACAAGTGCATAATATAGCTTCCCTAATTCAATTCAAAGGGGATAATATAGATAGGTAATGTTTAATTCAAATACACAGATGAAAACACCAGAAAAAATAGAATAAATATACAAGACAACAGAGAACAACACTAGATGTACGTGGGAAAACCCTTTCGGGTAAAAAACCCACCACCACAAGAGAGACAATCTTTATTTACAGTAAGCTTAGAAAGATTACAACAAAGATCCCAGCCTTCTCACTTAGGTATCAATTCTCAAATCATACAAAACAGTTCTCTTCCACTGTACATCTACAAAAATGAACAATATGATCAAATCTTTTCATCAACTTTTTAACAACATCACCAGATCTATATATATTTACAGTCTTCAAGAGCAAAACCATTTTTAACTTCTGCCCTAACTGTTCATTTCAACTGATCCAGCGTCACTGCCTTCCAACTGTCGCAACTGTTCATATTCATGTGAGACCTTTAGTCCCACATTCACCAGGTTGAGTTTGACATCTAGGTTTATATACCTGAACACACTGTATGACTATCATTGACAATTTTGTTACCGATGATGCTAGTCTAAGCTTCATCGGGATAGCACAAACTATCGGAGCTCACTCCACGATTCACACCGATACACCAATGCCCAAGCCTTCATCCTTCATTGGAGTGACAGTTAACATTGGAACGACTTCCAAAACTCAGACCGACCATGCTCCTCACGCTGATGCTAACAACCCTTCATCGGAGTGGCAATTAACATTGGAGGGACTTCCAAACCTCAGACCGACAATGCTTCTCATGCTAATACATTGATCTCTGATGCTAACTGTCATGCCCACATTTCCCATGTGGCCACGACACACACACGTGTGTCATGTCCACATTTGACATGTGGTCATGACACGAACTGCAAAAAACTATTCTACCGATCCCTATGAACCCCCTCGCACGCGTTTGCATGCTTGGTGGCAACACGCCTAAGGCATAAACAAGTCAACATAATCACTAAGGTGATGGCAGTCTAGGGGTATGCGACACGTAGTGTGTCACTTCTAGGGTTAGATCGATTTAAATTTGAACCCCTAGTATCCTAGGTGAAGATGGTTCCATCAACAGCTCACCCTAATTTATCCTAAGCTGAAAAGTGATAAATAGAATAATGGCGAGATGGCACATGATTCAAGTGGAAACGATGAAGTGAAGTGAATAAAACATCACATAAAATTTAACCTTAGGAATCTAGCAAAAATTTTGGCAACATAACGCATTTTCGACAAATGCAAAAATAAGTTTAAAAATAAAACATCAAGAAGGAGTTTAATAAAATTTAAGAATAAAATAAATTGAAAACTTAAGAACAAAATCAACGATATAAAGTAAAATAATAAAATTAAAATTAAATGACAAGACATCAAATAAATCCAACAGAAAAATTGAGCCTGTTATTAAATATAATTTTGGCATTATTTTTAATAACTTACTCAAAAATTTAATCAAAGAGGAAGGAGAGTTTAAATAACTCTCCCCGTAAAATAATAATAATAAGGTAAAATAAAAAAGAATAAGATTGAAAGAACGGTCCCACTAAAGAAGAATAACTCAAGGGAAAGAAAATTTCCTCCTAGTTAAAATAAATTAACCCCTCCCAAAAATTAAACTCATTTCACAAGACAAAGAAAACCAAAGTGTAAATTTAACCCATTCAAAATTAGAATTTACTTAAGAGGTCTCAAAAGATAAAATAAAAAAAGTAAAAGGAAAATGGAGGTTTAAAATAAAGAATAAGATAAAAACCTAACAAAAATCCTCCTCACAAAATAATACCCTCACAAGGAAAACTCATTAGCTTCCTAAAATGAGATAACCCTAATCACGTTTTATTTTGGTCTAATTACAAGATGCCCTAATTCCTCTATCCTATTCCTTTCCTCAATGTGCCCTAATCTCCTATTTTGTTTTGCCTCTTTTTTTTATTGCATCTCTTTTTTTTTTCTATTTTGCTTTCCATCTTATAGGTTATGGTTTGTTAATGGGGCCATGGAAATGCCCACGAAGGTTTGCATAGTGGTCTGGACCAACATATCTTATTCTCTTTTTTTTGTTGTTGTTTAAAGCATACATATCTAATTTATGCAAACTACTGAAAGAGTTAAGGGTAGCATTGTTCTTTTACAGAGTAGTTTAAAGGGAACACCGCCACCAACTGAGGGAGAAAATGGTGTTGGGGTTGCAGCCATGGTAGCGGAGTGGCAGTAAGGCAATTCGCGGGGAGGGTTTATGGTGGCCGGGGCGGAGACCAAGGGAGGCGCGGCCGAAGGGAGGTGTGGTGGTCGCTGAAGATCTGGGGGTGTAGGGTTATAGGGAGCGGCAGATGCGGGGAGTAAGGGAGTGTTGGAGTGTGCCGGGCACCGATCGGCGGAGGGGGTGAAGGGGACCCACGGGTGGTGAAACGACAGTTTGGGGGGGTGTGGGGGAGGCGGTGCCTCCACCACACCCCATTCTATTGTTTGAACTATGGACTGTGGGCTTCGACCCACAGTCTGTTATCTTTTTTTTTTGTTGTTTATTTTTTTTTGTATGTTTTGTTTTTTAACATCCAAAAAAACTCTAAGATCTATAGTCTGGTAGGGTTATAAAGCTCACAGTTTCTTCATGTATTCTGTATTGTTAGAAATACATTTAGCTATATATATATATAGCAATTTAAGGTGTATATATATGTATATATATACCTATCTACTTGAATCTACAACATTCTTATAGTCAGTAATCTGGTAAAAGCATTTATTCGCCTCAGTAATTTTATTTATTTGCATATATTTAGCACTACAACACATTTGGTTTAAGGGAATAAAATACCACCTATTTATATATATATTTATATATGCAGATATATGTATCTCCATACATATATAACTGTATATATTTGAATAAATATATATATATATATATATATATATATATATACTTATTATATGTCTTACTTATAACTAGGGCTTAAATAGATAGGAATGAACTTTCAGATTTGTATTGGTAGAGTAAAACTAGTAACTCTATGTAAATATTTTTTTTTTCTTGTAAACATAAAATAACAGAAAAAATATATGCATCTGTTCATAGCAGTAAAAAAAATACAGAAACACATTATCCCCCTTTTCTCTTTTTTTTTTCTTGCAGAATATACAGAGTATATAAAAATAAATAAGCAGTAATCTTTTTACAAATCATATCCAGCAACTATAACAGAAAACAACTCTGTGGACCTCTATGCAATAGCAACAATTGATCTAAACTCCTCACTCCTTTCTTTTATTTTCTGTACACTAGATAAAATGAAATCACATGCTAGTTACACTGTTATACAACAGAATTTTCTCATGATGTTTTTTTTTTATAGAAACAAATAACATGACAGAAAATACAAATACAATTTCTCATGCACTCCTCACTCAACTGACTTCACAAAATAGAAAAAAAAGAATAGCCATAAATAAATTTATAGAATGTTTGCATTTACACTATACATTACAGCCAACTCCATGGCAAATATCTCACACTTTTCTTTTACAGAATAAAATACAATAAGGCCATATTGGCCATGGCTTCAACAGCCAACACAAGGAACTATATGACACCCAAAGGAGCTCCAAAATAACTCCATCTCTTTACTCATAAACCTGCAAATAAACACAACAACAAGAACAACAAAATCAGCCACTATGAAAGCTCTCCTCCCTACCATAGACCCGCAAGTGGGTCACCCCCGAGCTGGGGAGGTAGGAAATCCACACGGGTATACATTCCACAACAAAACAAAAATATCAACAACACAAAAAAGCCCATAGGATTATCACAAAACTCAACTCATAAACATGAGTTGTGGAGGGTAGGGAATGGACCCCTCAACTTAAAAGGTTCCCAAAAGATGAAGTATCAACTCATGGCCTCAAGCCAAACTCTCAAACACCATTTTCTACAAAAACACAATAATCTCCATGGCACTCTTGGCATTAATAATATGCTCAACAATAAAAGCCCTCAAGGCATAAACACAAAAATGTGGAAGAGACCTCAAGGAGGTTCCTTTCCCCTACCCATGACAAGTTGAGCATTACCTCCATTGGAGGTGCTCTCACCATACACCCATCCCAACAACACAATGCAAAACAGCAAAGCAACCAAAACCAAAAAACACAATACAATAAATAACAAGGGTGAGAAAATAGGTTAAGAAGGCCTACCTTCAAAGCCCTTATAATGGAAGTAAGTTGGTGAAGAGCTCAAAGCCTTCCCAAGCCTTCCAATCCTTCTAGCAATCCTCTAACTCTCCCAAACTCCTCCAAAAATTAACAATCAGAATCAAATTGAAGAACCCCACACTCCTCAATAAGAGGAGATAATATAGGCCATGAATTTGGCCTAGAGGAATGAGAAGGTGACACTTGTCACCTTCTCCTTCCTCCTCCCATGCCACTTGCAAGGGAGAGGAAGTGTGAGGATGACAAGTGTCATCCTCTCATTCCCTCTCAATCCGCACCTCATCCACTTGTGCTCTCACACATGTGTGAGAGGACAAGTGGTGAGGTGGCAAATCTACTCACACCCACAAGAGGATAAGGGATGCCATATGGCATCCTCCTATACTCTCAAGGAGCCATCTTCCTCCAAGATGCTCTCACACATGAGAGTCTTGGGGGAAGCTCCCACACACTTGGGAGTCTTGGAGACCTCCCAAGTCTTCCTTGGGAATGAGTTCCCACACTTAGGGAAGGGAGATGAAAGGCATGACCCATCTCCCACTTCCCTTATTTCAAATTTTCGTCACTTTTACCAAACCAAGGTTTAGAGTGACCAAACTTGAGTCAAATCTAGGGTTAGATAGTCCATGTTGACCCTAGACTCAAGGGTAACCACCTAGTGTAGATTTTGGGACTCTAGGGTTCACAAAGGGGTTTAAAAATCACATTTAAATGGCCTCAAAATAAAATAAATACCAAGTGGTGTAAATCAAGTAAAATTATACAACACTCATTATTAAATAAATAGACAAGGGGTACTAAGGCCAAAATAATACAAATTAAATCAATTACTTAAATCAACATTCAAATTCAAATGTGATCCTTATCCCTCTTAGGAATGGATCAGATTTATAGGGGATAACATAGTGTGAATTCTACCTCTGATTTTCCCATGGCTAGGGAATGTGAAACCTGCACATCTCGATCAAGTGTCAGTCATATCATGGGAATCATAGCTGAAGCAACTGGAATTAAATTCACACAATTTGAATACATCAATAAACATCAATACATAACTCCAATTTAAACTGCATTTTAAATCATATGTCAAATAGTCCACAACACATAAATAACTAAAATCTCATAGCAATGTAACATCTACTATATCCCATATGTCGAACTACAAAATATCATCCAATATGATCAAACCAAATCACACATGTCAAATCAGTGTCCTATCAAAATCAGGAGGTAAAACATCAAGTCTACATAATGAAGCATAGTCACTAATGTCTGATAATGTCATCACAAAAATAGCATAATCGATCAAAATAAGGGAGGTAAAACAATCGGCCTCACATCCTCCCCCCCTAAAATTGAACTTCCTCCTGGAAGTCATCAAAAAGGTGAGGATAGAGTGCCCTCAAACTAGCTGCATCCTCCCAAGTTGCTGTGACCTCATCATATCGATCCCACTGGACCCTAACCTATTCTAGCTCTCAACCTCGAAGGCCCAGCGTCCAATGAGCCAATATGCGAATTGACTCCAAAGCCAACTACCCATCTGCCACTACCTATAAAGCACTCCAGTCCAGCATGTGAGACAAATCAAATATATATCGCCTCAAAACAGAAATATGAAAGACATCGTGGATACGTGACAGGCTAGGTGGCAATGCTAGATGATAGGCAACTAGTCCTATCCACTCCAAAATCTCAAAGGGTCCTATGAACCGTGGTGTGAGCTTAGAGCCCTTTCCATAATGGATAGGACTCTTGTGTGGCTGCACTCTAAGGAATACCCTGTCACCTACTGAGAAGCTCCAATCAATCCTCTTAGCATCAGCATACTTCTTCTGCCTGTCCTGTGCCTCCTGTAATCTTTATCTAATCAGTGTGACCTACTGCTCTATATCCTGTACAAGCTCTAGACCAATGGCTACTATGTCCTCTATCCGATCCCAACTCAATGGTGTCCTGCAAGGTCTACCGTATAAAGCTTGAAAGGGAGGCATACCTACCGAGCTATGATGCCCATTATTGTAGGCAAACTCAACCAAATACAGATACTCCTCCCATCTAGACTGGTGGTCCATAACATACATCCAAAGCATGTCCTCCAACACCTGATTCACCCGCTCTGTCTGTCCATCTATCTTGGGATGATAAGCAGAGCTAAAGTTGAGCTGTGTGCCCAACGCCTGCTGCAAGGCTCTACAAAATGCTAAAGTGAAAATTGGGTCTCTATCTAAAATAATGCAGCGAGGTACTCCATGTAATCTCACAATATCATCTAAGAATACTCTCGCCACTACTGGCGCATTGTACGTCATGCGTACAGGTGAGAAATGTGCTACTTTGGTCAACTTGTTGACTGTCACCATGATGGCATCATGGCGACGTGAAGGCATAGGAAGACCAACAATGAAATCCATGGAAATGGTGTCCCATTTCCACTCAGGTATATCATGTGGGTATAGAAGACCCGCTGGATGCTGATGCTCGGCCTTGACCCTCTGGCACTCAAGGCATTGAGCAACAAACTCTGCTATGTCATGTCTCATACCTGCCCAATGGTACAGCTATCGAAGATCAGCATGCATCTTCTTCAACCCCAGATGTGCTGCATATGGTGCTCTGTGAGCCTCAGATAACACTACAGTACGTAGGTCACCTGCGCGGGGTACATAGATGCGCTGTCGATGACAAAGTAAACCATCTGCCTCAAGTGAATACCCTGCAAACTTGCCCACAAGGGCCCTATGTGCACTGATCTCCTACTACACCTCTAGATACCACTCATCCTCTGGCAAATGCTGAATAATGCGATCCCTCAAGTTCACACTCAGAGTCAAGGTCAAGAGCTCGTGGCGCCTCTGACTCAATGTGTCAGCAACCATGTTCTCCTTCCCTTTGATGTAGTGGACATCAAAGTCATACTCGCAGAGGAACTCCATCCAACGCCACTGACGGGCATTTAGATTCAGCTGTGTAAAGATGTACTGAAGGCTATGATGATCAGAATGGAGCTCAAAGTGACGACCCAACAAGAAATGTCTCCAACGGACTAGAGCATGAACTACTGCCGCTAGCTCCAAGTCGTGCGTGGGGTAGTTCAGCTCATGGGTCTTGAGCTTTCACGACTCATACGCGATCGCTCTACCACCCTACATAAGTATAGCTCCCAATCCCTCAAGTGATGCATCCGTGCAAACCATAAAATCTACTGCAGGATCAGGAACTGCTAAAATAGGAGCACTGGTAAGATGCTCCTTGAGGACCCCGAAGGCCCTCTCACACTGCTCAGTCCAAAGAAAGCTCTTCCCTTTCCACTAAAAGGAAGTGATGGGGTGTGCAATCCGAGAAAAACCCTCAACAAAGTGACGGTAATAACCAGCTAACCCCATAAAACTCCTGATCTCTGTCACACTAGTGGGTGCTGGCCAATCCCTGATAGCCCTGATCTTCGATGGATCTACTGAGATTCCATTACCAGATAGGATATGCCCCAGATACTAAACCTCCATCCTGAAAAATGCACACTTCGCCAAGTTCCCATAAAGATTCTACTCTCGCAAACATCGCAGAACCTAACGAAGGTGCTCCTCATGCTCCTCCTCGGTCCGTGAGTAGATCAAAATGTCATCGAGGAAAATGATCATGAACTAATCCAAATAGGTATGGAACACCTCATTCATGAGACTCATGAACACTGTAGGGGCATTCATCAAGCTGAAGGGAACCACTGTGAACTCCTAGTGGCCATAATGAGTCCAGAAGGCGGTCTTATGGATATCCGCCTCTGTGATACGTAGCTAATGATACCTGGACTTCAGGTCTATCTTAGAGAACACCCTAGCTCCCTGCATCTAATCAAAAAGATCATCAATCCTGGGCAGAGGATAACGGTTCTTCACCATCACCTTATTCAACTGCATGTAGTCCATACACAAATGAAGAGACCCATCCTTCTTCTTCATGAAGATGACAAGAGCGCCCCAAGGTGAAACGCTCAGTCGGATGTGCCCCTTTTTGAGAAAGTCCTCCAACTGTAACTTGAGCTTAGTGAGCTCATGCGTGGTCATCCTGTAGGGTGCATAAGACACTAGCTCGGCACCCGACACTAAGTCTATGTGGAAGTCTACCTCATGTCAGGGTGGCATCCCCGATAACATCTGCTGGAAACACATCGGCAAACTCCCTAAGGATGGGATGATCATCTAAAGATGCCTCTAGCTCATCATCTGATCTATCTCTCACTATGATGGTGAACATTTGACATCCCTTCCACATGTAGCACTTAAGCTACTAAGCTGATAGCATACGTACTACTGTGGGCTTCTGGATGCCCACAATCTCAACCGATGTGCCGTGATCATCTAAACAGCCGATCGCCTTCCTACGACAATCTAGCTTGGCTCGATGAGCTGCAACCTAATCCATGCCCAACACCACATCATATGATCCTAATGTCATGACTCTAAGGTTGTATACTATGGTAAAGGGTCCCAAAGCAATCTCACAGTCATGGACTAAGGCATCTACTGTCAGTTTGGCACCTGATGCCAACTCAACCACCCACCTATCACCCTGCCTAGAGGCCACCAGCCTGCAATGCTCCACTAACGATGGAGATATGAATGAATCAGTAGCACTAGAATCAAAAAGAATAGAAATGGGGTTACCCCCAATCATACCTGATGTCTCAATCACTGATGCTTGAAAATCTACCTAGCAGTTATCAACCGCTGCAAACATACGGTGGGATCTACCCACATCACCCATGGTCTGCTCGGATCCTCCTGCATGAGGCTGTCCCCCTACTGTAAAACCTTGTGGACACTCTCTAGCTAGGTGTCTAGCCCCACCACAAACATAACAAGGGCCCCTAGCCTGTACCTGCATAGTCTGAGTCCTACTCGACTGCTGCTGTCCTGGTCTACCAGTAGACCCCTGCGAGCCCCTATAAGACGGCTATGACCTTGTGGGTCCCACAGGTGGTCCCTACTGCCTCTGATCTCTACATGGGCCTTGCTATTGCCAACCTCTATTATGTCCCCCGTGTGACCTCTGATGTGTCCTAGCTCTCTGCTGCTACTGTGGCTGCTGTTGTTGTGGGGGCCTAGGAGGTAAAGGTGCGAAACTGAATCCTCCTCTATGAGGTGTCTGTGAGGGTCTACAGAAGCTCTGCTATTGCTGCTATTGCCCTTGATCCTAAAAATGAGGGTGTGAACCCTACCCTCATCCCTAAATCTCCTCAGTGATGTATGCCTTCTTGGTAGCGTCACTCAAAGTCTGGGGGTCTACCATCCGAATAGGCCCTGCTATACTATGGTTTAGTCCTTTGATAAACTTATGCACCAAGAGTTTCTCATCATGGAGATACCCCGCATATATGGATAACTCTATAAAACCTCGCCTCATACTGAGCCACTGAAAGTCCCCTCTATTGAAGGTCATGGAACTCATCTATACGACATTGTCTGTAATGTTCTGATAAGTAGCGCGCATTGAAGTGCTCAATGAAGGTCTCCCATGTGAGGGTGTCTAAAGAAAGGTGACGCTTGCACTCCTTAGTGCACCACTAGGTAGCTACTGCATCACGCAGCAAGTGTACTGCCACACGGGCCTTCGTGTTGCCCTCGTAAGGACGCAATGCGAAGCATCTATCTAAACTGATAAGTCAGGCCTCTACCTTGGTTCCCTCTGTGGTCCCGATGAATGTAGGAGGGTTCAACCTCAGTATATCCCTAATAGGGTCTCATCTATCTCTAGGCCTCCGAATAGGCTCATTTGTATAGTAGTCATAAGGCCTGTGACCTAAGTGCTCTACCCGTACTGTCTTGTCATATCTAGCATGACGTGAAGGACTCTTGCTACGGGCCCTGTCGGTCGAACCAACCTCCTCTATCTCTGGCAACTCGACAAAAGGCTCCACACGTGGTGCCTCTTGCGGTTCTACGTGGGGCTCCACACATGGCTCAACACGGGACTCAGCTTGTGGCTCCACGCGTGGCTCCTCTCATGGAACCTCGCGGGGCTCGACACGTGGCTCTATGTGTGGCTCAACTACCACCGGTGGAAGCCTATCTAGAACTGCCTGTAAGGCCTACAGAATCTGTGGCCCAATATTTGGTATGACTGGTGGTACCTGCGGCACCTGTGGAACTAGCTGTGCCTATGGAACTGGCTATGCCTATGGGTCTGGCTGACCCGGTCCCTCAGCTAAAGATTCAGTGTGCACCTCGGTGGGTGGAGTATGGCGGGACTGTGTCACAAGTATGAGGTTAACCAGTGTTGTCATTGATGTCAACATACTCATATTCCTCAATGAGAAGGATTGGATGAGCTGTGTGCTGAGGATATTGAGAAAATTAGTCTTAGTGAAGAACAGTGATTAGAAGAGGGAAAAAGTACTCAATAGGTTGAGGCTTAGAGGATGCAGATTAAAGGGTTTGTAGATATGAGTCTTAAGATGCTCTAGTTAAGATTTCGGAGGTCCGCATGAAGATATGAAGTTGTGATCAATCAAGTAGAACCAGTTTCAGGAGATGCTCTAGAGTGACAGAATGTTACAAAAAGGTCCGGTGAGATCCAGAAGTGCATTGTCATATTCTGCAGATTGGAAGGAGTGTTTGGGATGTCCTTGTGATGTGTCATCTTGATTTGTACATAGTTTAGAGGTCCAGAAGAACCTGTTTTAGTTTGACAGTGGCGATAGGCTGTGTTCTTGAAGTTCTAGATGAAGAAGAAAAGAATTCTAGTAAGTGGAGGAAGTGCGGATGTACCTGATCATTCAAGCAAGCTTGTGAAGGTTCTTGAATCATGTTGAGGTTGTGTTGTCGGTCCGCATTAGTGTTAGATCCTGGAATTGGAGATATACTTCTGGATGAAGATGTTCTTGTTCAGGCTGGCCGACCGGATGAGTTATTCATATTGCGAATGTTCTTATGGATAATTGCCGACTTAGATGATTGTTCCTAAGTCAATGCCTTGTATAAATAAAGGTTTGTGAATTCATTTCGGAGTGTGTTGAGTAGCGGATGAGTGTGGTATAGCGAAGAGAGAAGGGCAGAGAAGAAGTATCTCATGCTTAAATGGAACTAATCCAGAGATGGTAAAGATGTCAATCTCCAGTTCAAGTTTGTAAAACTTATCATCTTGTAGATAGTGTGTCTCTTGTAGGCAGTGTGTCTCCTTGTGAGTAGTGTGCTCGGGCAGTGAGCCCTAATTGGCATGTGCCATTCATTTTTCTTATTCTTCTAACAGAGAATAATCCTTGGGTTAATCACCCCGTGGTTTTTCCCTTAACCAGGTTATCCACATCAAAATCTTGGTTTCCAATGTGTTGATGTTTATTATGAATTATGCTTTCATGAATGGTTAACTGATATGCTATTAACTAACAAAGAAGAATCAAGTGTTTGAAGTAGAAGCAAGTTTTTGTAAACTGATTCACCCCCATCTCAGTTGTGTGCCCTAGATATAACAATTGGTATCAGATCTAAGTTCCTCTGAAAGGAGCTTAACCACTTGAGGAGATCCAGGATGTCATCATACAAGAAGGATAGTCCAAAGCTTGATGGAACCAACTTCTCTCTCTGGAAAGGCCGCATGAAATGTCACTTGGAGTGTATGGGAAAAACATACTTGTCCATGGTCACAAAAGCATATGTACCCCCACAGGGTGGTCCGACAACTCTAAATGAAATCACAGATGCTGAAAATAATCTGCAAACCAAAGAGGCTCTTCTAAGCACATTGACTAACTCAGAACTCTCAAATGTTATTGATCTACCAACTGCCTATGAGATCTAGGTTTAACTGGAACTTCTACATGAAGGAGATGAGTTTGTTAAGAGTGCAAGGTTGCAAAGTCTCAAAGGAAAATTTGAAAGATTGAAGATGAGAGATGATGAAAATATCACTACTTTTATGCCAAGAGTAAATGAGCTGGTGTGTGGAATCAGGAATGCTGGTGGAGTTCTGGATGAAAATGAGATTGTTTGCAAAATTCTCAGATCCCTTCCTACTACCTACAAGATCAAGGTTACTGCCATTGATGAATTTAGAGCCCATGCAACTGTCACAAGAGAGCAATTGGCTAGCAAACTGGTTGTATTTGAAATGACTGAGTTTGGAGATGATCCCCTCAAGACTGAATCTGCATTCAAAGCCAGTGCCTATGTGAAAGGCAAACAAAGATTTGATCCGGGAGAAAACTCTTCAAGGAAGTTGTCATGGTATGATTAAGCAAGGAAAGACATGGAAGAGGAAGAAGCAAAAACAACTCATCTTGAAGCCCTCATTGCAAAGAGATTGCCAAGAGGATCCGGTAAGTATGAAGGAAAGTTACCTTTTAAGTGCTTCAACTATAATAAGATTGGTCATTTTGCTTCAAGATGTCTGGAAAGATCTACAAGGTTAAACTCTAACAGACAAAGGTTCCAAAAGAATTGTTATTATGTTCATGAAGAAGCTGATAATGAAGGAGTAATAGATGATGAATCAGAGATAGGAGACAAATCCAGAAATGAATGGGTGTTTATTGCCATCAAGGAAGAAGAACCAATATCCTCTGGATTTGTCAATCATAAGGTTGTAGAAAGAGCTTTGGCTGCCCAAGTTGAAGAAAAGGATGATTGGGTTATTGACAGTGGATGCTCTCACCATATGACAAGTGACAAGAACGAGTTCTTAGATTTGGAAAGGTATGAAGGAGGAATGGTAAAGTTTGGTTACAATTCTATAGGTAGAATTAGAGGTAGGGGAACTATTTCTTTTGATGGAAAGAGCAAAACTAGTAATGTACTATATGTTGAGGGATTGAAGCACAATCTTGTCAGTGTTGGACAGTTAGTAGACAAAGGTTATAATCTCCGGTTCAAAAATGGAAGATGCAGGATCTTTGAAAGCTCCAGAACTGAGATTGCACCTAGTACTCAAACAAAAGGTAATATCTTCCATTTGGTTGGTTCTAATAAAAGTTGTTTGTTTGTTCAAGTGGATCAAAGTTGGTTATGGCATAGAAGGATGTGTCATGTAAATTTTGATAACATCATCAAAATAAGCAATACTCAGGCTATAAGAGATCTTCCAAAATTGGTGAAACCTACAAATAGTTTGTGCAAAGAATGTCAGCTAGGTAAATAGAGTAGAGTCTCTTTCAAAAGTAAGGATCAGTCCTCTACCGGATTATTGGAATTAGTTCATACTGATCTATGTGGTCCGACAAGAATCAAAAGTATGCAAGGTGATAGATATTTCATGTCGCTGATTGATGACCATTCCCAGATGATGTGGGTTACCTTTCTAAAAGAGAAATTAGAAGCCTTTGAGAAGTTCAAAATCTTCAAAGCTATAGTAGTGAATCAAACCGGATTGAAACTGAAATGTCTAAGGTCTGATAGAGGTGGTGAATTCACATCTGATGAATTCATAGACTTTTGTGAGAAGCATGGTATAAAGAGACAGTTGTCTGCTCCTAGGACTCCACAACAAAATGGAGTAGTTGAGAGAAAGAACCAGACCATCCAGGAAGCATCTAGGACAATGATGATGGAAGCAAATGTTCCTCAGATGTTTTGGAGAGAAGCTGTTAGCACTGCAGTCTATACTCTCAATCGAGTTCAAATCAAAAGCAATACCGGTAAGACTCCTTATGAGCTTTGGTTTGGTATAATTCCTACTGTGAGATATTTCAGAGTATTCGGTAGCAAGTGTTACATCAAAAGAGATGAAGATCTAGGAAAGTTTGATGCTAGAAGTGATGAAGGAATTTTCTTGGGTTACTCCACTCAAAGCAAAGCATACCGGTGTTACAATAAGAGACTGAGAAAGATGATAGAAAGTACAAAATGTGAAGGTTGATGAAGGAGTTGAGAAGCCCTCAAGGTTTTATGAATATGATGAAGATGATCAAGATGGTGTTCTAGTTCAAGGAGCTCAATCCTCCTCTGAAAGTCAGATTCAAACTGATCCGGTAAATCAGGAAGAAAAGATTTGTCTGAATGAGCTTGATCAAGAAACAGTAGTGCAAGAAACTCCCAAGATTCCAAGGTATGTAACTCTAAACCATTCTAAAGATCAGATCATAGGTGACAAAAGAAAAGGGGTACAAATAAGGAGGAGAATTGCTCAAAATTCAAATGAATAATGTCTGATTTCAAAGATTGAACCTAAGACAATTAATGAAGCTTGTAATGATGAAAACTAGACCAAAGCAATGGAGGAAGAGTTGATGCAAATTGAGAAAAATCACACTTGGGATCTTGTTCCCAGACCTAGAAACAAGAATGTGATTGGAACCAAATGGGTCTTCCGAAACAAACTAAATGAAGTTGGTGAAGTAATAAAAAACAAAGCCAGATTGGTCTGCAAAGGCTACTCTCAAATAGAAGGAATTAATTTTGAAGAAACCTTTGCTCCGGTGGCAAGAATTGAAGCAGTCAGATTATTTCTTGCATTTGCTACCTTCAAAGGCTTCAAGGTATATTAGATGGATGTCAAGTCTGCCTTCCTAAATGATGATCTGGAAGAAGAAGTATACATTGAACAACCAGATGGATTTCAATTGTCTGATCAAGATGATATGGTCTGCAAGTTGAAGAAAGCATTGTATGGATTGAAGCAAGCCCCAAGAGCATGGTATGAAAGGTTGGATAAGCATCTTGTGTAGATTGGTTACAACAAAGGTACTGTTGACAGTAATCTATATTTCCAAATAGATAATGAAAACATCTTAATTGTTGAAGTATTTGTTGATGATATCATTTTTGGAGGAAGTGATAGTATGTGTAAAACCTTTGTAAATCAAATGAAAAGTGAGTTTGAAATGTCAATGCTTGGTGAAATGAATTTCTTCTTGGGTCTACAAATTACCCAGACAAAGAATTGTTGAGGAAATTCAGAATGGAAGATTCAAAGCCAATGAACACTCCTATGGCAACCGGATGTAAGTTGAGCAAAGATGATGACTCTCCTAAAACAGATCAGACCAAGTACAGATCAATGATTGGAGGACTATTATATCTCACTCAAACTAGACCAGATATTATGCAGGCTGTTGGTCTTGTGGCAAGATTTCAAGCTGATCCCAGAGAATCTCATGTCATGGCAATCAAAAGAATTTTTAGGTACTTGAAAGGAACAGTTGAGTATGGTCTTTGGTATCTTAGAGATCAAGATTCTTCTCTTCATGCATATACAGATGCAGATTGGGTAGGAGATGTGGATGATAGGAAGAGTACAAGTGGAGGAGCATTCTTTTTTGGGAAAAAGATTGGTTTCTTGGCTAAGAAAGAAACAAGAGGCAATTTCTCTGTCTACAACTGAAGCAGAATATATTGCAGTAGCAGGTAGTTGCACTTAAATTTTGTAGATGAAGCAAATGCTAAGAGACATTAAAGTAGAATATAAGGAGCCTATCACAATTTTCTGTGATAATTCAAGTGCAATAAATATTTCTAAGAATCCGGTGTTGCATTCTAAGACCAAGCACATATCTATCAAGTTTCACTTTCTGAGAGAACAAGTGAACAAGGATGAAGTCAGATTGGAGTATGTACCCTCCAAGGATTAGATTGCAGATATCTTTACTAAACCTCTTTCCAAGGACTCTTTTGAGTATCTCAGGGAGAAGTTAGGGGTCATGGCCCCTCCAGTGATGAACTAGGATGCACTGATGTGCATCAGTCTAGTGGATATCACAGTCATATCTTGTGATCCAGATTGATGATGGGGAGCTGCTACTAAGGGGGAGCAGCTGGTATGATTTTGATGTGTTAGAATTGCAAGTATGAGCACTTTGCCATTGATGTCAAAGGGGGAGAGAAGACATGTGAAAAACAAGTGGTTGATGATCAAAGGGGGAGCAGTAAAGGAAGAAAAGACATGTGAAGAGTTGTTGCTGATAGGGGGAGCTGTGTCAGAAAGGAAATTTTTTTGTCTTCATGGTTTTTCACATCATATGTTGCCATCAATGACAAAGGGGGAGATTGTTGCAAGTATGAGGTTAACCAGTGTTGTCATTGATGTCAACATACTCATATTGCTCAATGAGAAGGATTGGATGAGATGTGTGCTGAGGATATTGAGAAAATTAGTCTCAGTGAAGAACAGTGATGAGAAGAGGGAAAAAGTACTAAATAGGTTGAGGCTCAGAGGATACAGATTAAAGGGTTTAATGCTCCAGTTAAGATTTCAGAGGTCCGCATGAAGATATGAAGAAGTTGTGATTGATCAAGTAGAACCAGTTCTGGGAGATGCTCCGGAGTGACAGAATGTTACAAAAAGGTCCAGTGAGATCTGGAAGTGCATTGTCATATTCTACGGATTGGAAGGAGTGTTTGGGATGTCCTTGTGATGTGTCATCTCAATTTGTACATAGTTTGGAGGTCTAGAAGAACCTGTTTCAGTTTGACAGTGGTGATACGCTGTGTTCTTGAAGTTCTGGATGAATAAGAAAAGAATCTAGTAAGTGGAGGAAGTGTGGATGTACCTGGTCATTCAGGCAAGCTTGTTAAGGTTCTTGGATCATGTTGAGGTTGTGTTGTCAGTCCGCATTAGTGTTAGAGCCTAGAATTGGAGATATACTTCCAGATGAAGATGTTCTTGTTTAGGCTGGCCGACCGGATGAGTTATTCATATTGCGAATGTTCTTATGGATAATTGCTGACTTAGATGATTGTTCCTAAGTTAATGCCTTGTATAAATAAAGGTTTGTGAATTCATTTTGGAGTGTGTTGAGTAGCAGATGAGTGTGGTATAGTGAAAGAGGGAAGGGCAGAGCAGAAGTATCTTGGGCTTAAATGGAACTGATCCAGAGATGGTAAAGATGTCAATCTCCAGTTCAAGTTTGTAAAAATTATCATCTTGTAGATAGTGTGTCTCTTTTAGGCAGTGTGCTAAGGCAATGAGCCCTAATTGGCATGTGCCATTCATTTTTCTTATTATTCTAATAGAGAATAATCCTTGGGTTAATCACCCCATGGTTTTTCCCTTAACTAGGTTTTCCACGTCAAAATCTTGGTGTCTAATATGTTGATGTTTATCTGCTCCTGTGTTTATGCATTATGCTTTCATGAATGGCTAACTGATATGCTATTAACTAACAAAGAAGAATTAAGTGTTTGAAGTAGAAGCATGTTTTTGTACAACTAATTCACCCCCCCTCTCAGTTGTGTGCCCTAGATCTAACAGACTGTGCTCGCTGAACTCGTCGGGGAGGCATCCTACAAAAAAATGAGGTAACCACAAATCAGTCAAAGTTGCAGAAATACTAATGTGCCCTAACAAGCCCAGTGTTAAAACTTGGCTCTGATACCAAATATCATGCCCGCTTTTCCCATGCGGTCATGACATAGACATGCATGTCATGTCCACATTTGACATGTGGTCATGACACGAACTGCAAAAAACTATTCTATCTATCCCTAGGAACCCCTCACACGTGTTTGCATGCTTGGTGGCAACATGCCTAAGGTGTAAACAAGTCAACATAATCGCTAAGGTGATGGCCGTCTAGGGGGTATGCGACACGTAGTGTGTCACTTCTAGGGTTAGACCAATTTAAATCTAAACCCCTAGTATCCTAGGTGAAGATGGTTCCGTCAACAACTCACCCTAATTTATCCTAAGCTGAAAAGTGATAAATAGAACAATGGCAAGATGGCATGTGATTCAAGTGGAAATGATGAAGTGAAGTGAATAAAACATCACATAAAATTTAACCTTAGGAATCTAGCAAAAATTTCGGCAACATAACGCGTTTTCAACAAACGCAAAAATAAGTTTAAAAATAAAACATCAAGGAGTTTAATAAAATTTAAGAATAAAATAAATTGAAAACTCAAGAGCAAAATCAATGATATAAACTAAAATAATAAAATTAAAATTAAATGACAAGAAGTTAAATAAATCCAACAGAAAAATCGAGCCCATTATTAAATATAATTTTGGCATTATTTTTAATAACTTACTCAAAAATTTAATCGAAGAGGAAGGAGAGTTTAAATAACTCTCCCCGTAAAATAATAATAATAAGGTAAAATAAAAAAGAATAAGATCGAAAGAATGGTCCCACTAAAGAAGAATAACTCAAAGGAAAGAAAATTTCCTCCTAGTTAAAATAAATTAACCACTCCCAAAAATTAAACTCATTTCACAAGACAAAGAAAACTGAAGTGTAAATTTAACCCATTCAAAATTAGATTTTACTTAAGAGGTCTCAAAAGATAAAATAAAAAAAAGGAAAAGGAAAATGGAGGTTTAAAATAAAGAATAAGATAAAAACCTAACAAAAATCCTCCTCACAAAATAATACCCTCACAAGGAAAACTCATTAGCTTCCTAAAATGAGATAACCCTAATCACGTTTTATTTTGGTCTAATTACAAGATGCCCTAATTCCTTTATCCTATTCCTTTCCTCAATGTGCCGTAATCTCCTATTTTGTTTTGCCTCTTTTTTTTTATTGCATCTCTTTTTTTTTTCTATTTTGCTTTCCATCTTGGAGGTTAGGGTTTGTTAATAGGGCCATGGAAATGCCCACGGAGGTTTGCACAGTGGTCTGGACCAACATATCTTATTCTCTTTTTTTTTGTTGTTTAAAGCATACACATCTAATTTATGCAAACTATTGAAAGAGTTAAGGGTAGCATTGTTCTATTGCAGAGTGGTTTAAAGGGAACACCGCCGCTGCCAGCTAAGGGAGAAAATGGTGTTGGGGTTGCAGCCATGGTAGCAGAGTGGCGGTAAGGCAGTCCGTGGGGAGGGTTTACGGTGGCTAGGGCAGAGACCAGGGGAGGCGCGGCCGAAGGGAGCTATGGTGGCTGCTGAAGATCTGGGGGTGTAGGGTTACAGGGAGCGGTAGATGCGGGGAGTAAGGGAGTGTTGGAGTGTGTGGGGCACCGATTAACAGAGGGGGCGAAGGGGACCCACAGGTGGTGAAACAGTAGTTTGGGGGGGGTGTGGGGGAGGCGATGCCTCCACCCACACTGCGGGTGTGGGTGGAGGCACTGCCTCCCCCACACCACATTCTATTGTTTGAACTGTGGACTGTGGGCCTCGACCCATAGTCCGTTATCTTTTTTTTTGTTGTTAATTTTTTTTTGTATATTTTTTTTAAACATAAAAAAAAACTCTAAGATCTACAGTCCGCTAGGGTTATAATGCTCACAATTTCTTCATGTATTCTATATTGTTAGAAATACATTTAGCTATATATATATATAGTAATTTAAGGTGTATATATATGTATATATATACCTATCTACTCAAATCTACAACATTCTTATAGTCAGTAATCTGGTAAAAGCATTTATCCGCCTCAGTAATTTTATTTATTTACATATATTCAGCACTACAACACATTTAGTTTAAGGGAATAAAATACCACCTATTTATATATATATTTATATATGCAGATATATGTATCTCCATACATATATAACTGTATATATTTGAATAAATATATATATATATATACTTATTATATGTCTTACTTATAACTAGGGCTTACATAGATAGGAATGAACTTTCAGATTTGTATTGGTAGAGTAAAACTAGTAACTCTATGTAAATATTTTTTTTTTCTTGTAAACATAAAATAATAGAAAAAATATATGCATCTATTCATAGCAGTAAAAAAAAATACAGAAACACATTATTCCCCTTTTCTCTTTTTTTTTCTTGCAGAATATACACAGTATATAAAAATAAATAAGCAGTAATCTTTTTACAAATCATATCCAGCAACTGTAACAGAAAACAACTCTGTGGACCTCTATGCAATGGCAACAATTGATCTAAACTCCTCACTCCTTTCTTTTATTTTCTGTACACTAGATAAAATGAAATCACATGCTAGTTACACTGTTATACAATAGAATTTTCTCATGATGTTTTTTTTTTATAGAAACAAATAACAT
This sequence comes from Cunninghamia lanceolata, assembly GCA_027924645.1. NCBI lineage: Eukaryota > Viridiplantae > Streptophyta > Pinopsida > Cupressales > Cupressaceae > Cunninghamia > Cunninghamia lanceolata. The sequence goes on along the minus strand of BSBN01000650.1, from coordinate 1,188,439 downwards.
GATAGAAAATACAAATACAATTTCTCATGCACTCCTCACTCAACCAACTTCACAAAATAGAAAAAAAAATAGCCATAAATAAATTTACAGAATGTTTACATTTACACTATACATTACAACCAACTCCATGGAAAATATCTCACACTTTTCTTTTATAGAATAAAATACAATAAGGCCATATTGGCCATGGCTTCAACAGCCAACACAAGGAAATATATGAACACCCAAAGGAGCTCCCAAATAACTCCATCTCTTTACTCATAAACCTGCAAATAAACACAACAGCAAGAACAACAAAACCAGCCACTACGAAAGCTCTCCTCCCTACCATAGACCCACAAGTGGGTCACCCCTGAGCTAGGGAGGTAGGAAATCCACACGGGTATACATTCCACAAACAAAACAAAAACATCAACAACACAAAATAGCCCATATGATTATCACAAAATTCAACTCATAAACATGAGTTGTGGAGGGTAGGGAATGGACCCCTCAACTTAAAAGGTTCCCAAAAGATGAAGTATCAACTCATGGCCTCAAGCCAAACTCTCAAACACCATTTTCCACAAAAACACAATAATCTCCATGGCACTCTTGCCATTAATAATCTGCTCAACAATAAAAGCCCTCAAGGCATAAACACAAAAATGTGGGAGAGACCTCAAGGAGGTTCCTTTCCCCTACCCATGACAAGTTGAGCATTACCTCCATTGGAGGTGCTCTCACGATACACCCATCCCAACAACACAATGCAAAACAACAAAGAAACCAAAACTAAAAAACACAATACAATAAATAACAAGGGTTAGAAAACAAGTTAAGAAGGCCTACCTTCAAAGCCCTTATAATGGAAGTAAGTTGGTGAAGAGCTCCAAGCCTTCCCAAGCCTTCCAATCCTTCTAGCAAACCTCTAACTCTCCCAAACTCCTCCAAAAATTAGCAATCATAATCAAATTGAAGAACCCCACACTCCTCAATAAGAGGAGATAATATAGGCCATGAATTTGGCCTAGAGGAATGAGAAGGTGACACTTGTCACCTTCTCCTTCCTCCTCCCATACCACTTGCAAGGGAGAGGAAGTGTGAGGATGACAAGTGTCATCCTCTCATTCCCTCTTAGTCCTCACCTCATCCACTTGTGCTCTCACACATGTGTGAGAGGACAAGTGGTGAGGTGGCAACTCCACTCACACCCACAAGAGGATAAGGGATGCCATATGGCATCCTCCTATTCTCTCAAGGAGCCATCTTCCTGCAAGATGCTCTCACACGTGTGTGAGAATCTTGGGGGAAGCTCCCACACACTTGGGAGTCTTGGAGACCTCCCAAGTCTTCCTTGGGAATGAGTTCCCACCCTTAGGGAAGCGAGATGAAAGGCATGACCCATCTCCCACTTCCCTTATTTCAAATTTTCGTCACTTTTACCAAACCAAGGTTTAGAGTGACCAAACTTGAGTCAAATCTAGGGTTAGATAGTCCAAGTTGACCCTAGACTCAAGGGTAACCACCTAGGGCAGCTTTTGGGACTCTAGGGTTCACAAAGGGGTTTAAAAATCACATTTAAATGGCCTCAAAATAAAATAAATACCAAGTGGTGTAAATCAAGTAAAATTATACAACACTCATTATTAAATAAATAGACAAGGGGTACTAAGGCCGAAATCATAAAAATTAAATCAATTACTTAAATCAACATTCAAATTCAAACGTGATCCTTATCCCTCTTGGGAATGGATCAGATTTACAGGGGATAACATAGTGTGAATTCTACCTCTGATTTTCCCATGGCTAGGGAATGTGAAACCTGCACATCTCAATCAAGTGTCAGTCATATCATGGGAATCATAGCCAAAGCAACTCAAATTAAATTCACGCAATTCGAATACATCAATAAACATCAATACAGAACTCCAATTTAAACTACATTTTAAATCATATGCCAAATAGTCCACAACACATAAATAACTAAAATCTCATAGCAATGTAACATCTACTATATCCCATATGTCGAACTACAAAATATCATCCAATATGATTAAACCAAATCACATATGTCAAATCAGTGTCCTATCAAAATTAGAAGGTAAAACATCAAGTCTGCATAATGAAGCATAGTCACTAATGTCTGATAATGTCATCACAAAAATAGCATAATCAATCAAAATAAGGGAGGTAAAATAATCGGCCTCACATTAACTCCCATCGAAGTAACTCAAAACTATCGAAGTGACTTCTCAAAACTGGGTCGATAGTAGTTTTCACACCGATACATTGATCTCCAATGCCAACTCCCATCGGAGTAACCCAAACTTTTAGAGCGACTACCACAGGCTCAGTCGATGGCCAACCTTATGCCAATAGACATCATATCGGTATGATACACATCTATCGGAGAAGCTAGAGCATGTCAACCCGATGGCTATGAACAAAACCAATGAAAAAAATGAATGAGGTTCCAAGCAGTAATTTGAGACACTAGGTCTCTTCAATGATTAGGAGACATCCATAAGCATGCTATAATCATCAAGAGCAACCACATGAACCTTAACTAGTTTATCCATAGAAATCTTCTCACTGGAACACATGAACTTCACTATCTTCAATTGTCATAAAAGAAAGATAGCTTATGGACCACCAAACCATGAACCATTGCAACTATAGGCACTTATCATCATCCTAGACTTCCCTCTAGAACCACAAAGCCAAAGACCTTATTACAGAGGAATGCAGAGTAGAATACTTTTTTCCTGTCCCAACTGAACTTACAGAAAAAGAAAGTTTCACTTTGGTGAACACAACTCACTTAGATCTTCATGTGGAGGCTTCAATCCTAGAATGCAGCATCCTTATTCATACCTCTAACTTACTTCCAATCCATAGACCATGATCTTCAAGAAAAATTAAATGCAGTGCAGTTTACCACACTGTTCTTTAGCATACAACTTACTGTCTGTACTACACTTCTCTGTAGCTCACTAGTTTCTTCTGGAGAGGCTAATTTTCTCAATATCCTCAACATACAAGTCTTCTAAACAAGTAATATAATAAGATATAGTTAACACCAATGACAACAAGGATATGTTAACATCTTTTTAGAGTGAAATTTGATTCATTTAGTTTTTAGTGTTTAGATGTTGGAGTGGCAATTCACTATCATACCCTAGGTCACTGTGAGATGTAGGGAAGCTTAGATTAGGGTGTTTAACTATCAAATTTCCTTCTCTTATTCTTAATTGACCATTAAAACCCTAATTTCACAAATATGACTATAAATGGAAGAATAATAGAAAAAGCTCTTGTAGACAAAAACAAAATATCAAATCATAGAGTACCTATTTTTGGGGTTTCAAGGTAGAAAAGTCAGGGATAAAAGAGTGGGCACCCAAGTCCAATGCCCTACTTTTTGTCCAGATCTAGAAAATTAGTCTACAACTCTTCCCTGTTGTCTTGGAGATTTTCCCATCACGGAAGTTGAAGGACTAATGAGCAGGTGCCCAAGTCCAGGTGGTTGTTTTTCCTTTTGTTTTGCAATTCTGACACTTCAAGATACTTTCCTGCAACTTCACTTTTCCCAGCTCTACAACCTGTAACCTGCAACCATTAAAACTTTGGGAGGGGGTTGTGGTGTTTAGAGGCTTGCCTCAATTAAGCCTCGGAGGACACTTAAGTCTCCGAACACTGTTGTCAGATAAAGAGTGTGTGCCCTTGTGAGGCAGAGGCAAGAACCAAAGGAAGTGATGATGAAAACACAATATAATGTCACCTTGTAGTGAAGATATCACATGGGAGGAAGATGCACTTCATTCCATGATGAAATAGATGCTCAAATGTACAAACACAAACACATAAACCACACAAATCTACTCTTGCAATACAATGAAAGCCTTCAATCACCTTGAGAATGCATGAACATCACAATTTCCATCTAGTTTACAAATGAATGCCTAAACATTCTTTTATATGCAACTACAAACACTCCTACCAAGATTTTCATAATTCAAACTTACCGTGTCAGTATAGGACCCAAATAATAGTCATAAATCGATAACCAGAAATTAGGGCTACCCCAAAATAGGGTAGGACTAGGGCATGGGCACCCAAGTCCTCCCCCCTATTTTGGGCAGGGTCAAGCTCAAGGTGTCCTCCTAGGTCACAATTGTCATGTTACCTAGGGCTCATTCCATCGGGATGCCAAATTATGAAGTAAGATGTCCTAAATGCACACTAAAGACATGGGAGATAAACCTTATGAGGGAAAAGCCACCAAGGAGACATTTTCTGATGTTACAACATCAATGACAACACTGATTAGGCACATACTTGCAACAGTCTCCACATCTGAAGTGCATGCACTATGGCAACTAACTCAAGATCATGCAGTGCATAGTTGAACTCATGTTGCTTTAACTTTCTTGACTCATATGCAACCACTTGCTCATTCTGCATCAATACTCCTACTCCTCTTGAAGCATCTATTATAATTGCAAAGTGACCATTAGAATCTGGTATGGTCAAGATACGAGCAGTTGTGAGCTTTTCGTTTAGAACTTGGAAAGCTTGCTCACACCTTTCTATCCATTAAAACTTTTTACCCTTCTTTTGAAGTGAGGTAATTAGTGCTGCTATAGTTGAGAAACCTTCCACAAACTTTCTATAATAACCTAGAAGTCCCATACAACTTCTGACTTCTATCACACTCTATGGTGTAGGCCATTCCATTATCATTTTTTTCTTCTCAGGATCAACTGTGATCCCTTTTGTCGAGATCACCTGACCAAGATAGTGCACTTTATCTTGAAAGAATGTACACTTGGATAATTTACCATAAATTTGTCACTCTCTCAAGCACTGCAAAACTATCCTCAAATGCCTTTCATGCTCTTCCACTGATTTAGAGTGTATCAATATGTCATCAAGGAATATCAAGACAAAATCATCTAAACAATCTCTAAAAATGCTATTCATCAAATTCATGAAAGATTCTAGAGCATTACTCAACCCAAATGGTACCACTATGAACTCGTAGTGACCATATCAAGTCCTAAAAGCTATTTTAGAGATGTTGTCATCCTTAATCCACAATTGTTGATAGCCAAATCTAAGGTCTATCTTTGAGAACATTGTAGCTCCCTTCATCTGATCAAAGAGCTTATCTATTCTTGGGAGTGGGTACTTGTTCTTTATAGAAGCTTTGTTAAGCATCCTATAATCAATGCATAGTCTCAAAGTACCATCCTTCTTCTTTACAAAGATGACCAGTGTGCCCCATGGTGACACACTAGGTCTAATGAACCCTTGATTTAGCAACTCCTGTAATTGTGCTTTAAGCTCATACAATTCTATAGTAGTCATCCTATAGGGTGCCTTAGATTGAGGCTCAGTTCCTAGTAGCAAATCAATTGAGAAGTCAAAATCTCTCTTTAGTGGTAACTCTGTCAACTCTATAGGGAGTACATCTCTAAAATCTCTAAGGATTGGGTAATCATTGAACACTGGTTCTTCTTTGTCAAGGTCCTTTACTTGGATAACATAGATGGCACTCCCTTTCCTCTTGGCTTTCTTTAATTGCATAGCCAAGATTTGTCTAAGCTCTAAATGTCTCTAGATGGCACTCCCTTTCCTCTTGGCTTTCTTTAATTGCATAGCCAAGATTTGTCTAAGCTCTAAATGTCTCTTAGATCCATTAATTTCCACTTGATTCCTTAGGTCATCCAAACATCTAACCACTTTATCTTCACAATTTACTAGAGACTTATGTTCAGCTAACCAGTTGATTCCAAGAATTACATCATAAGAGCCTAAAGGTGCTACATACAGATTAACTTGCATCTAAAAACTAGGAAGCTCTAACTCATTGCATGCTAGACATGAGTTTACTCTCTTTTCTACTCTATTTGCATATTGTACCATCCAAGAGTTTTCCATATGCCTAGGTCTAATTGATAACTTAGATACTACTCTAGGATCTACAAAACATTCTATGGCACTAGTATCAATTAAAATAGAAATAGGTAGTCCATAGAGCTTACCTTGAAACTAAACAAGGGTTGCTTGAAAATATGTTTGCCAATTGTCCACTGCGGTATGAATCTAACATTGAGGTGCTCCTTGTTGATTCTTGTTTCCCCTTTTATATGGACATACATTTGCATAATTCTCTCTTCCGTAATTGTAGAATCCACCCTTAGGTGCTCTTTGTCCTTCAGCTCTTTCCCTCTGATTGTTACTTCTGTTGTTATAACCATCTATTTTGTTTCCTCCACACTGGTTTCCACCATCTCCATCCTAAGAATTATTATCTCTCTTCAGATTCCTAATCTACCTATTATTGTTGCCTTGATTGTTATTCTGTTTATAGTTCTGTTGATTATTCTGAGGTTTCTTATTGGCAAACTTCACATCTCTTTGCTTACGATAACTGGCTACTTGTTGCAACTTCTACTCTTGTTTAATTGTCTTCTCAAAAATGACATCCATAGTGAGTGGGTTATGAATGTCTACCTCTACTCCAATCTGGGGCCTTAATCCCAAAATAAACTTCCTAATATGAAATCTCTCATTTGTTTAATACTGTGGAACATATTTAAGTAGATTTCAAAACCTCTCCCAATAACTGGTTACGGACATACCTCCTTGAACCAAATTTTGAAACTCTATCATCTTCTTGTTGAAGAATAACTGTGGTAACCATCTCTTCCTAAAAAGTTGCAGGAAAATTTCCCAAGTTATTTCACTAGGTAATAGCTTCTTATCTACCTTCTCATTGTCCCACCATGTTGCTACTTCACCAGTCAACTGGTAAGATCCCCACATTGCTTTCATGTGATATGAAAGGTTTGAGAGTCCAAAGCATTTCTCTATTTATATTACCCAGGCTTAACCTCCATCTCCAATTGTCTTTCCATCAAATTTTGGTGGTGATACTTTCTTGAGGTCTTTCCCCAATTCTTTTGCAATCTTTGCTTGATTATTAGCATTAGCTCCAACTTCAAGAACTTCAACTTCTATCCTTGGATTCTTATTTTGTACCTCAACACTTGGCTTTTCATTAACATTCTGCCCTCTAGGATTTCCTCTGATCTCATGCTCGAGAGCATTCATCCTCGTGTTCTGTTGGGTCAAGAGATCAAGAATATGGTCCAATCTTCCATCTTGATCATTACTAGCATCTCCACGATCCCCAGTATTTCAACCACCATGAGCACCTCCACGTGCACCACCATGGTTTCCTCTATTTTAAACACTTCTTGATCCTTCACCTCAATCAATGTTTCTAGTATTCATGATGGATGTTGTCCTCAAAATCAGCTGCACTCTTTTTGTAGGATAGCCCTATGAAACTTGTCTGTTATGTAACCTACACTCTAAGTACGCATTTCAAGGCAAGTCTCTTTGACCTCATGTGTAGTCCTCTAACACATAAGAATGTCTTGGAACATTTCCCTAGGTTGATTCCTTGAAGTTCATGAAATTTGACTAAGTTACAAGCTTGTCAAAATATCAATTTTGATCTTTTTAGAATGTTAGAAAATTTTTAATAGTTAGCATGCAAGGGCAGATAAAAATCCCACCCCTACATTTAACTCTTTTCTCCCATATGCTTGGGCAATCATTTTGACTACATGGACATGTTCTTTTTCATTTATCATGTAGGAGCGGTCGTTTTGACCACTGATGCATGTGTTTTGGTTTTAGCATGCATGGTCGGTCAAAAACACCGCCCATATGTTGTTCTTAAGTAATGTAAAAATGGTAAAAAGTGTCACCTTTGCACTTTATGATGACTTTGAGTCTAACTCATGTGAAATTAATGCACAACGAGTTCAATTTTCAAAAACCTTTTTATGTTTGAAATATTTTTAAAACTTTATTTGTAATTGTTTCAAGTCGTTTTATTTTTCTTCCAAACCCTTATTTTCTTGCGGGTTTTCCCTCGAAGAGTGGTTTTTCTTACTTGAAGGATCAAATCTCACCTAGGGTTTTCATCGCCATCACCATCATTCTCTAGGTAATGGTTTTTATTAATGTATATTTCTTTATTTACTTTTTATCACGTGTGCTAGGGTTTTAAAACATTTTCATTCCTAGTTTATTTTTTGATTTTAAGGAATCTTAGATTTGTTTTCTTTATAGTGAATTATCATGTGTTAAAATTTAGGGTTTTCTATTTATGACTCACTCGTTTGTTTTTCCCTGAGTAATGTTTTGTTATTATCTTTTCTTGGTCACAGTCAGTGATTTTTTCCATTCTTTTCATTTTCCCTGTGATAGATTTTAAAACATCATTTTATTCTTAGCATTTTTTTGTGTTTTTCCTTCATGTAGGGGTAGCATTTAAGGCTGCCCATACATATTTTCCTAAAGCATTGTAATGTGCAGGGATGGTGAATTTCACTACCCATGCCTCTTTTTTCTTTTTATACCCTAAGTGTAAGGGCGATCTTTTTCACCGCTCCTACATGAAGTTAATGTAATGTGCCCTTGCGCTAGCGGCAATAATCATCGCTCAGACATTTAAGTCTAATTTTTCACCAATATGCACAAGCGGCCTTTTCCACCACTTTTACACAATGTAGACCTTCCTCCTAATGTAAAAGCAGTCATTTTGATTGCCTATTCAGCCCTTGCAAAATTTTACCTACCTACATACAGAGGCAGCGAAATCCACTGCCCTTACATCAAGTTGTGAAATTACCCACATGCAGGAGCGGTAATTTTGACTACCCGTGCATGACTGCCTCAATTTTTTCTAACACTGGGAATTTTTGATAAATAATACCTTTGACCCACTTTCACCCAATTTTTTGACTTGCTCGCTCTCTAGTCATTTTAAGCTCATCCCTATGAACATGATCATCATTATGTAGTTTCCCTAAAATACCAATTTTTCCCCTAACTATGAGATAATGATTTTTTGTAGTCTCAGTAAGTAGCAGCTATGGTCAATATTGCATCTAGTGATTTCTTCAAAGCCAATGTCTGAGCTATCTCTATTTAAGGCTAAAACAATGAAGTATAAGTACCAAGGGGTTTTCCCTATTACTTCAATGCATTCAAATGTTGATGAGGTTAGAGACACTGAAATAGGCCATGTTGATATGGCTGAGTTTGTGGAAAGAACCAAGCAACCAAATCCTCAGCGTTATATGCAAAGGATCATTGATAGTAACATACACTTGGTGGATTCATTCCCAATTGCAACCCATAATCCTGAGTTTGTCCTTCAAGTGGAAAGCCATTATCACAAAGACACTAGAACTGTGGTTGATTCCAATGGAAATAGTATCATGAGATTAGATGCAAAGTTCTTAGATAAGGTATTCATGTGCCCACCAATTGAGAATGTTAGAGAAATTGACTTTGCCAAAGGTCAAAAAGATTTTGATAATGATGTTGAATCTGCTAAGAGGCATATAAATAACAAGTGGTTGAAAACTCTTCGTAATAACCTGTCTAGATGGCCCAAAGTACTTCCAAGGATTGACTTTGTAGAAGAAGTTAGTGATTTAATTACTTTGTTAAGTAGGGTTAGAGGTCATTATTCTTCTTCTATATTCCATGAGTGGATGTATTTATACATTAAGATCATTCTAAAGGTGCAAGGAAAGATATTTTTGGGAGAACAAATCAGTAATACTTTGCATGATCAACTGCTTAAGGTTAATAGAACTTTCAAATTTTATATGACCTCCTATCTAGTGTATGCTGCTGCATCAATGAGGATTTTTCCAAGTTTAACTCAAGAGGGAGATCAGAGAGTTGTGCCAATCTTTCAATATTATCCTTAGATAACTCTCAAAGGATCCATTCACCATTTCAGGAGGGTGAATGATACTTTCTTTTTAGTCTTCATGTGCTTGTGGAACAATGAGTCAGAATAGAGGAGAGTATCTAATGAAGCCTAGGAGATTGTGAATTCTTTTGGTTGTTTATTTCTATAGTTTCCTACTTTTACATATCTAAGAGTTGGATATTACCAAGGTTACCCATACATGTTCCCTCAATATCCAAGTGACAAGATGGTTCGAATGGAGTTGTGCAAACAATTGATTGTTGTTCACAATAAGCAAATGGAATTGAAGAAGTCTGGAATCAAGTTTCTTGTGGAAATTGGGAGATATTCAGTTCAATATGCTACCAAAGCTAAAGCAATTGAAACTAAAATGCAGTTGGTGACTATGAAGTGATTCAAGAAGAGCAATTATTTTGATTTCTGAAGAGTATAGGATAAAATCAAAAGGAGATCAGTATTCCATGTTCCTATGGTCGAGGACATTTGGGATGACTTGAGGACTTAGAATGAGATACGTAAGTTGGATTATTGTAGACTACATTTGAGCCAAATAGAAGAACTTGGATTGGTAGATATTCCTGACAGCATGGAGGATGAGGGGGATGTTTTAGACGCTAAGTATAATACTAAAAATATTGAAACCTCAACCTTACCTGAAATCAAATGGTCAATAAAAGAGGAAACTTCCCTTCAAAAAAAAATTCAGCCCATATTGGCCAACACCAATGTATGGTTGTAGAGTAAAGGAATCAATTTGAAAGAATTTCTTACTAGATCTGAAACAAAAATTTAGGAACAAACAGGGAAGAAGGCTGAGAACAAAACCAAGAACAAGAGTGATTTTCCTTCTTCATCCAAGGCATCAAAACCATAGATTAAGTTTATTTATAAAGGAGGGAAAGCAAAATAAGTTGCAAAAGGTTCAAATACTAAAGATCTAGATCCAGATGAGATGAATGTCGACATTGTGGAGGCTGAAAATGTAGAAGCAAAGTAGTAAGATGTTGAAGAGCTCCATACTGAGGATGTAGAAATAGGTGAGAAATCAATTGATGAAAGAGATGAGGGATATGAAATAGAGACAAGTGTAGAATAGGAACAAATTGATGGTTTGCATAAGCCCCCTCAGAAAGATGCTTCCCAAGAACCACAAGTTTCTACCGCCTTGCCACATATTTCTATTTCTGATTATGTTCCAATTGTTTCTAATATTCCTACCACTCCTGTTATTGTTGTATCTTCTGATTCTACTCCAACTTCTATTAAGATTGGTTTTTGAACTATGTTTGATTCTTCTAGTTCAATACCAAGTTTGTCGTCATCTTCATTCGACATTGGAGAACAAATTATTTTAGATCAATTTCTTAATATCTCTGAGAAGAATGTTGATGCTATAGGTGCAGTTGTTACTACCACTTTTCTAATTGTTACCATCACAAGTGTTGGCATGAATCCTACTGATCAAGCAATTGCTCCATCCCTAAATGTAAATGTTCCAAAATTTCCTCTGTGGTTGTCAGCTTATACTCCAAAAAGAAAGAAGTAGGCCATTTCACCTGATGTTGTTGATTTGGAAAAGCTATTGCCTGTCAAGCCAAAGGTACAAAAGAAAAACCCAAAGATTGTTTCTAGGCTTATTGATGACAAGGGAGTTAGATATGTAGAGATTGTAAGGCCTCCTCCTAAAGCTACAATAGATACTTTCAATGTAAATGATTACATTATTTCAAGAGTTGAGTTGGGCAATCTTACCCATGAGGGTATTAAGTCAAATTTTTAGGTAACAATGAGTTCTTTGCTTAACAAGTATGATGAAGAAAAGAAAGAGAAAGAACAATACAAAGCCAAGGTTAAACAACTTGTAGCAGTTCTTCAAAAGATAACTATGTCTTCATAAATTATGGAACCTATGGTGGTTATCATTAAAGATCCTCTGATTTAGAAGGTTAAAAAAGTTCATGCTAGAGGAAGGGCTATTGGTGAATTTATGGATCAAATACTAATATAGGGTAAAGTTATTTTGAAGACCACAGTGGAACAGAAAGAGAAAATGGAAAAGACAAGAGCTGAGCTTCTTGAGCTTGTTGATTCATTATCTTAGTGACTTCAAGATCTAGAGGAAAATCTAGAAGAATAGAATCAAATGAAGAAGATGAAGATAAAGAATTTGATAGAAATTGGTGTTGTATCAAATCAAGAGTCTTACATTAAGACTAAAGAATCTCTGATCCATCACATCAATGTGTTGAAGAGTTTGTTTGAAGATCTACAAACTGGACATGAACTCAGTGAGGATAGTGATGTAACACTTTTACATAGACTTGAGGAATTCGCATACACTTTGACAGGTGAAAATCACAAGTTTCTTCTGTAGAGGAGATGATTAATGCATTTGAAAAGATGATTCAAAGGAATTTTGATGATGAAGTGTTTTCAATTGCCTCAATGGACAAGCTTCGTGACTATCAGTCAACTCTTGATAATTTAAAGGACAATCTTTGGAAACATGAGAAGGCAATAAAAGCAGTGAAAGATGCAATTGTCAACGCTCATACTATTTCAGATAATACAATTGGACCTGATATGTATGAGATGGAAGTAGTGAAGGCTATGTACCATAAGTTCCTGAAGAAGAATGATGGTGGTAGCTGAAATTCTTTCTTCATGCCTTGGTTTATTTTTCATAGTTTTTGCATATGTAATTTGTAATTAGTTCTGGACATATCCATATGTATTATTCCAAAATGTAATTACATGTGGAACAAAGGAATTCCTATTTCAAAAAGGACTCTTTTGTGGAATAAGTCAATGTAGTTGTAGATTTCCTTTTTTTTCTCTAGGCTTCTCCCTATAAATAAAGAGGGCCTAGTTGGAATTAGGGCAGACAATTGAGAGCGGGGCGAATCAGTTGTCTCAAAACTTTATCTTTTTTAGTATCTAATCTTCCTTATAACTTATTAGCAGATTCATGATATAACCATGAAAGCATGAATCAACAACACATGAGCAGAAACATAATCAACACACATAACACCAGGATTTTTACATGGAAACCCGGTTAAGGGAAAAACCATGGTGGGAGTTAACCCACAAGAATTTATACTCTATTATAAAGTATTACAAATGGGGAAGGTACATGCCTTCGAGCACACTATCTAGAGATTACTACTCAAGGAGACTCACTGCCTACAAAATCAATTACAAAAGTTCACAAGAATGTTTGAACTAAGGATTAACATCTAACAATGCAAGATTATAGTTTTGGTTGAGCTCAGTACACTAATTTTACATAGTTCATCTCTCTCTACCCTGCTTCACTACTCTACCATGATTCGGAGCTTAGATCTCTCCACTTCACACTTGATTCTGCTATACTTCACACTTTATTCCTTCATATTTGCTTATCCACACACCAAAATGCTTGAATCCACTGATCATATATGTCCGCTACATGAAATTACATCAACTGCAGTCAACCTCAAGAAAAAACTTAGACTTTTTAAGAACACTATTCTATCAGCTGAATCCATGCACAAACACCAATGTAGACCAAAATTTTTTTATCCAAGTCATCTTACATTTTGGCCAATACCATTGGATCTCACAAATTAATCAACCAATAACTTTTTCTAATCTGCATAATGATCAAACACCAAGTCGGCATGTTCTTCACTGGACTGAACTGTTTAACCAGAACTTGATACTCAAATGCTTGTAACTTTCAATCCCTTCTTCATCAAAGGCTAAAATCTTGGATTTAGGTAGCCCTAACATCCCTTGACATTCCCTCAGATTTGCAGCTCAATATGATTACCTGTGGAGAATTACGGACCAAGATGCTGAACCCTGCTCTATTCCTATCTATCCGGACTTAGACAAATCTGTAATCTAACTTCTAGTATGATCCACTAATGTAATGCAGATGTCTAAGATAGATTTAGTTGCCATTAATGACAACACCTAACATTCCTAGAAGTGTCTCTTGCCAACAATCTCCCCCTTTGGCATTGATGGCAACACTTAGTGAAAAATGACTAAGTGTTAGAACAGCTCCCCCTTACTCTATACAATTGTGATTTCTAATGCTCCCCCTTAAATTAATTCTTCATTTTTCACTATTTTTCCTCTCCCCCTTGAAAGTCAATGGCAAAGGCTAGGATCTGCATATCAAAACTCATGCAAAAATTTTATGTACATGGGTCAAAACTCTAAGCCTTGTTCATCAGCAAAAAGATATCCCCAAAAATGTTTTTCAACTGTGACAATTCACTATCCTAGTTCTCCTTTATGCTCCCCAAAATGGATATATGCCCACTGAACAAAAATGCTTGTGATTCTACCTTTTGAAGGTTAGTAGGATCACCAGTAGCAGTAGCAACTTGGGATTCTACTAATAGATCATACATAGTTTTTAATTTTAGGGAAATTAGTTCCCAGAGCTCATCCAATCTACCTAAAGCTTTAACATTTTCCTTCTCCAGGTCACTCAATTCATTCTGCAAACTCACTACTTAGCATTCTTTGGTAGAAATAGATTCAATTAAAGGACTATATGAATGAAAAATGTTAGACAATTTGAGCTCTAAGTCCTTAATCTTCTTCTCAATATCTTCAATAGCTTTAGATTGGTTTAAGAAAAACTTATAAATCTTTACTCCTTCAGATAGGGCATTTTGAATATTCTTTACACTAGTATTAAGCCCTGATCTATCATAACTAATTATTTTCTTTATTTCAGCAAACCTTTTCTCATTAAATTCATTTCTAACTTTAACTTCTGTTGACTTCTCTAAGGTTTCAAAATGAGAACTTACAGAGTTTATCAGACTCTTCAATTAATTGGAGGGAGATGCTAATGAGTCCTTCTGAAATGTGGGCATAATTTTCTCCAAAATCCCAGATGCAAGGCTAAGAAAATCACTATCTTCTATATGAGACTTTAAGATTTCTTCTTTGGCCTTAGCTTGTGCAATAGAGGCCAACTTTATCTTTTGTATAGGTGATAAGGTATCAAAATTGATTGGTCCTTATATTATGTCTTGATCTTCTATAATTTGTTTATCTCCTTCTAAAATTTATTTCACTGCTTCTTGTTACAAGTATGGGCCAAACCAGTGTTGTCATTGATGTCAACATACTCTTGTTAACTTGATGATAAGGATTGGATGAGCTGTATGCTGAGGATATTGAGAAAATTCATCCTAGCAGGAATAGAGAAGAACAATGAAGACAGTGAGGTAAACATCCCAGCTAAGATGAAGATTAGAGGATACACATCAAAGGGTTTGTAGATATGTGTCTTAAGATGATCTAGTAAATATTGTAGAGGTCCGCATGAAGATCTGAAGAAGTTATGGCCACTTAAGTAAGACCGGTTCTGGTAGATGTTCAGAGGTGACATAGTGACACAGATAGGTCTGGTAAGCTCTAGAAATGCAATATCTTGTTCTACAGATTTGGTGGAGTGTTTAGGAAGTCAATGTGAATTGGCAATTCAATTGGTTCATGGCCTGGAGGTTTGCAAGCATCTATTCCAATATGACAGTGATGACAGACTATGTTCTTGAGTTTTTGGATGAAGGCGAGAATGATTTCAGTAAGTAGAAGTAGTGTGGATGTTCTTGGTAATTTAGTCAAGCTTATGGAGGTCTTTGGATTGTGTCTAGTTTGTGTTGGTGGTCTGTATTAAAGATTGAGCTTGTAATTGAAGAATTACTTCCAAATGATGATGTTCTTCCTAAGTCTGGCTGATCGGATAAGTTACACATCCTGCGGATGATCTTGAAGATGTTCTGTGAAGAATGGCATGTTCCTAAAGGAAGATTGAAGTCTCAGATCTGCGTGGCTGACAGTGTGTTGATCTACGTGAAGTCTTTTTGTAATTAGTCATGTTGTATTTATGTATTTGCTCTATAATGTATACTGACTTGGATGATTATCCCTAAGTCGATGTCTTGTATAAATAAGGAGTTGTAAAGTCATTTCAAATGCATCTTGTGGAGATGAGAGTGTGGTAGAGAGGAGCAGAGTGAAAGGCAAAGTAGAAGTATTGGGCTTAAATGGAACTGACTCAAGCATGGTGAAGATGATATTCTTTAGTTCAAGTATGTAATACTTATTATTGTGTAGACATTGTGTCTCCTGTAGGTAGTGGGCCTCTTGTGAGTAGTGTGCTCAGGCAATGAGCCCTAATTGGCATGTGCCATTTTGTTCTTCCTATTCTTTTAATAGAGAAAAAAATCTTGGGTTAGTCACCTCGTGGTTTTTCCCTTAACTGGGTTTTCCACGTTAAAAATCTTGGTGTCATATGTGTTAATGTGTTTTTTCTCTTGAATTGTTGCATTATGTTTCCATGATTGATTTATTATTATGTTGTTGAATTAAGAAAAGGAGTTAAGTGATTAATTGGAAGAAAGTTTTGGACAACTGATTCACCCCCCCTCTTAGTTGTCTATCCTAAATCTAACAATTGGTATTAGAGTGAAGTTCCTCTAAAAGAGCTTAACTACTTGAGGAGATCTAGGATGTCATCCTACAAGAAGGATAGTCTAAGGTTTGATGGAACCAATTTCAATCTTTGGAAAAGTCGCATGGAATGCCACTTGCAATGTATGGGAATACAGTATTGGATCATGGCTTCAAAGAAGTATGTTCCTCCACAGAATAGTCCAAGTACCGTAGATAAAATCAGAGATGCTAAAAATAATTTGTGGACTAAAAAAGCTCTTCTAAGTGCCTTATCTGATTCAGAGATGACAAATGTTATTGATCTAAAAACTGCATATGAGATTCAGAAAAAAATGGAACTTCTGTATGAAGGAGACAAGTATGTTAAATGTGCCAAGCTACATAGTCTAAAAGGAAATTTTGAAAACCTGAAGATGAGAGAAGATGAAAATATCACTACATTTATGCCAAGAGTAAATGAGCTTGTTTGTGGCATTAGATGTGCTGGTGGAATCTTGGATGAAGATGAGATTGTTGCCAAAGTTCTCAGATCCCTTCCTAATTCTTACAAATACAAGGTTATTGCTATTGAAGAATTTAGATCCTATTCAGGTATCACAAGAGATCAATTGGTTGGTAAATTGGCTGCATTTGAATTGACCGAGTTTGGAGATGCCCCCAAGACTGAATCTGCATTCAAAAGTAGTGCCTCTGTAAAAGGAAAACAAAAGTTTGATCCAGGAGAGAACTCTTCAAAGAAACTATCATGGTATGAAAAAGAAAGAAAAGACCTGGAAGAAGATGAAGTAGAAGCTGCTCAACTTGAAGCCCTTATTGCAAAAAGACTGCCAAGAGGATCCGGTAAGTATGAGGGGAAATTGCCTTTTAAATGTTTTAACTGCAATAAGATTGGTCATTTTGCCTCAAGGTGTCTGAAAAGATTTTCAAGGCCAAATCCTAATAGATCAAGGTTCCAAAAGAAATGTTACTATGTTCATGAAGATGATGATGATGATGAAGGAGTAACAAATGATGAATCAGAGACAGGAAACAAATTCAGAAGTGACTGGGTGTTTATTGCCATCAGGGAAGAAGATCCAATGCCCTCTGAATCTATCAATCATAAAATTGTAGAAAGAGCTCTGGCTGCCCAAGTTGAAGAAAAGGATGATTGGGTCATTGACAGTGGATGCTCCCACCATATGACAGGTGACAAAAATAAGTTCATAGATTTGAAAAGGTATGAAGGAGGAGTGGTAAAATTTCTTGATAATTCTGCTGGCAGAATCAGAGGTAGAGGAACTATTTCTTTTGATGGAAAGAACAAAACTAGTAATGTACTGTATGTTGAAGGCTTGAAGCACAATCTTCTCAATGTTGGACAGTTGGTGGACAAAGGCTACAATCTCTAATTCAAAAATGGAAAATGCAAGATCTTTGAAAGTTCCAGAATAGAGATTGCATCTGGTACTCAAACTAAAGGTAATAGCTTCCACTTGGTTGGTACTGGTAAAAGTTGCTTATTTGTTCAAATTGATCAGAGTTGGTTGTGGCATAAGAGAATGTGTCATGTGAATTTTGATAATATCATCAAGATAAGAAACACTCAGGTTGTAAGAGGTCTTCCAAGACTGGTGAAACCTACTAATAGTTTGTGCAAACAAAGTCAGTTGGGTAAGCAGAGCATAGTCACATTCAAAAGTAAGGAATAGTCTTCTACCAAATTATTGGACTTAGTTCATACTGATCTATGTGGTCCAGCAAGAATCAGGAGTGTACAATGTGATAGATACTTCATGTTATTAATTGATGACCACTCTTGGATGATGTGGGTGACTTTTCTGAAAGAGAAATTTGAGGCTCTTGAAAAATTCAAAATATTCAAGGCTATAGTAGAGAATTAAACTGGATTGAACATAAAATGTCTAAGGTCTGATAGAGGTGGAGAATTCACATCTCGTGAGTTCATAGAATTCTATGAGAAACATGGAATAAAAAGATAGTTGTTTGCTCCAAGGACTCCACAGTAGAATGGAGTAGTGGAGAGAAAGAACTGGACCATCCAAGAAGCGTCTAGAACCATGATGATTGAAGCAAATGTTCCTTAGATCTACTGGAGAGAAGTTGTAAACACTGCAGTCTATACTCTTAATTGAGTACAAATCAGAAGCAATACTGGTAAGACTCCTTATGAACTATGGTTTGGCATCATTCCCACTGTGAAGTATTTTAGAGTCTTTGGTAGCAAATGTTACATTAAAAGAGATGAAGATCTAGGCAAATTTGATGTTAGAAGTGATGAAGGAATATTCCTGGGTTATTCTACTCAAAGCAAAGCATACTGGGGTAAATGCAAGAAGTTGTGTCCACTTAAGGTGGAAGTTTCGGAGTTAGAAAAAAATCTAAAATCGGGGAACCAAAAACGGGATCCCGTTTATATAAAACGGGATCCCATTTATAGAAAACGTGATCCCGTTTTGCCTCGGGATCCCGATCCTAGAACCAAAAACGTGATCCCATTTTTTCCCGAGATCCCGAACCTAGAAGCCAGAAACGGGATCCCGTTATAAACGGGATCCCATTTTATATAATGGGATCCCGTTATATATAATGGGATCCCGTTTTATAAAACGGGATCCCGTTTTTAAAAAGTATTAAATTTTTTAAAAAACGGTAGAGACCCCATTTTCAACAGCGACAGGCGACAGGCGAAAACGGGATCCTGAGTTCAAAGACCATCCAGCCACCAGGTAAGTGGATTTTTCCACTTCTACAAATTACCCATGAATTGTTTTAAGCTTCCCTTGTTTGTTTTGATGTAAAATACAATCAAAATTTAAATTTTGAATTGTTATTTAGGGTTTAGGGTTTATAAAATCAGTAGTTGATTTTTGATAGTTTAGATGTAAAATACAATTGAAATTTTGAAAGACTGTATCAAATAAAAGGTTAGAATTTGAACAAACTGTCAAAATTATGTTTAAAATTGAGAATTGAATAGATATATTTAGACATTTTAGCTGTAAAATACAATTGAAATTTTGAAAATACTGTATCATATGAAATGAGAGATTTTGAACAAACTGTCAAAATTTGAGTTCATTTTGAGTGTTGAATAGCTGTATTTAAACATTTTAGCTATAAAATACAATTGAAATTTTGAAAATACTGTATCATATGAAAGGAGAGATTTTGAACAAACTGTCAAAATTTGAGTTCAATTTGAGTGTTGAATAGCTGTATTTAAACATTTTAGCTGGAAAATGCAATTGAAATTTTGAAACGATTGTATCATATGAAAGGAGAGATTTTGAACAAACTGTCAAAAATTATATAGCATTGGGATGATATATATATTTGGTTTTTATAAAATTTACTTATAACAATGTATGTCATTGTATTTTAAAGGCATTATTGAATAGCTAACTATCATGTAAAAAAATTACAACAAACCATAATAAAACCAATTTATCACATCTAAAATGATGAAGCCATCATGAAACTTATGAAGTGTCAAGACCACATCCCCATTGTAATCATAAGAAAGACTTTTCCACCATACTTAACACCTACATATATACTTATTTTGGAGAGAAAGAAAGAACCCTTTAGTCCTGAGGCACCCTAGTCTAGGCAGAATAGCAACAATCTATATAAGAGGAAACTTGTGATCGAATAAAAT
The DNA here is from genome assembly GCA_027924645.1 of Cunninghamia lanceolata. NCBI lineage: Eukaryota > Viridiplantae > Streptophyta > Pinopsida > Cupressales > Cupressaceae > Cunninghamia > Cunninghamia lanceolata. The sequence continues at coordinate 1,168,517 of BSBN01000650.1, read as the reverse complement.
GATACAATAAAAATGGACACTTCCAAAGAGCTCCTCAATTTGACAAACTTCACCTTTCATTAGATACCACTTAGATACAAGACATGACTCCCCTCTCCTTGTTGAGGACATGCTATAAACATCAACCTGTGAATAGAAGCTTGGACCCTAAACTCTCTAAGATAGTAGCTCCACTAGACCTTGACATCAAAGAAGGCATATATAACCATGTCACCATGTTAAATATTACATTGATTTCTTCATGTGGTCTTATGGTGATCTATGCCTTGAGACTCCATCTTTAAAGTCATGCATCATCTTGTGGTTCACCTCAATGCCAAACCTATTCAATAAAAGCTACACAAAATGCACCCCCAAGTAGCCCTCGTGGTCATAGAAGAATTGTATAAACTCTTGGATGTCCAGGGTTCATTTAGACTATTACTTATCCTAAATGGGTAGATCTAATGTGGTCTTAGTTAACAAGAAAACTAAGGGAATTCATGTTTGCACTAACTTTTGAGACATCAAAAAAGGATCTACCCCAACTTAGATAACTTTTCTCTACCAAACATTGATATGGTCATGGATCTTGTGCATAGCCATATATATATATAATTTTATCATTAATCTGGATATAATATGGACCAAGTTGAAACATTTGAGTTAGACATGGAGACACCTAGATTATGGAGCTCGGTCTATGTAAGAAAACACGTCCTATAGACTCAACACAAACTTATCCCTCAACCCTCTAAATTGTGACTTACATCATTTGATTACCCTGGAACACACTATAGACAACTCTAAATATATTTGGCAAAATATATTTTCTCCTAACAGAAACTTGTATATGTAGAAGTATCTACTACTACATTAGATTTGATATACTTCTTAAAAGGAAAGAGTTGGGACTAACAACTAAATAGAAAACAATAACTAGTTTTGCATTTTCTAGGAAATAGGAAACAAAATTGAGCTAGAACCATCTTGACTAATTTATCTATTTCTAGCTAGATTGAACCCTAATTCTATATGCAATTCAAACCCTAACCCTTATTATAACCCTAATCATAACCCTAACCCTAACTCTACTTGTAATTGTAATTGTAATTGTAATTGTAACTCTAACTCTAGCCCTAACCCCAACCCTAACGAGCTACTTGTAATTGTAATTATAACCCTAACTCTAGCTGTAACCCAAACCATAATTGTAGCTCTAATACTTACCCTAATTTAGCAACCCTTGGATTCTAATTCTAACCCTAACCTCAATTCTAACCCTAAGCCTGATCCTAATTGAAACCCTAACCCTAACTTTAATTAATCATGAGTCATGCTACAGGGATTTCTTCTACATATTTTGTATGCATGTGTTATTCCCTTATTGCATGTGAGTTCACCAATTATTTAGAAGTCTCCTTACTAGGAGGCGGGCTTGTATTCAAGCCCTATAAATTTTGTGTTTATAGGTGTTATGTTTAAAGCTATATATGGAGACTTGTAATAGGAGGTCTTGAATTTGGTACCAATGATTGTGAGTTCCTTGTCTAGAATATGATAAACCTTTTGAACAAGAGAACCTTGTAGGTCTCCATGATGCATATGTTGAAATTTAAACTTGAACATTATCGTCATGTGAATGCTTTTAGCCATCCTACAACCTCCTATCACCCTTCATCCTCTTATAGGGATATGCCACACAACCTCTCCAAGTTGACCATGCCAAACCCAAAGTCACAATCGTAAGAGGTAAAGAATCTTTTGGCCCCATTCAAGTCCACTCCCTAATAGGAGTGATACAATGCTAATAGGGTTGTGAAGGTAATTAAGTTCTTGATTAGCATGTTGGGTGTATCTAAGCATAACGATGATATAGTTAGTCCTGATTTCATTAATCTTAAGATCATTGAGCTAGAGTACTTAATATATATGATATAGTTTTGTTCAATCAATAGTGGTAGGGAAAATTAATATACTACAATGACATCAAACATAAACCAATAGGTGTCTTAAGATATATTAGTGGTAGGGAAAATTATAGTAGCCCTAACCCTAGAGTAATAAGTTGAAGTAGTGTTAGAATTACTAATAAACTAAAAAACTTTATCCTAGGTTGGTGGGACAAATTACACAAGCCTTACAAAGCCTCTACCACTTCCTTGACATTTTTAACATTGTTTGAATTTGATAGGAGGGATTTATGTCACCTCCTCCTCATCTTAATTCTCATAGTGGATAGAATCATCCAATTTAGCATCAAGACATGAAGGTTTATCTTCATTAAATCTTAGAAATATCCTCTAATACTTACCCTAATTTAGCAACCCTTGAATTCTAATTCTAACCCTAACCTCAATTCTAACCCTAAGCCTGATCCTAATTGAAACCCTAACCCTAACTTTAATTAATCATGAGTCATGCTACAGGGATTTCTTCTACATATTTTGTATGCATGTGTTATTCCCTTATTGCATGTGAGTTCACCAATTATTTGGAAGTCTCCTAACTGGGAGGCGGGCTTGTATTCAAGCCCTATAAATTTTGTGTTCATAGGTGTTATGTTGAAAGCTATATATGGAGACTTGTAATATGAGGTCTTGAATTTGGTACCAATGATTGTGAGTTCCTTGTCTAGAATATGATGAACCTTTTGAACAAGAGAACCTTGTAGGTCTCCATGATGCATATGTTGAAATTTAAACTTGAACATTATCGTCATGTGAATGCTTTTAGCCATCCTACAACCTCCTATCACCCTTCATCCTCTTATAGGGATATGCCGTGACACAACCTCTCCAAGTTGACCATGCCAAACCCAAAGTCACAATTGTAAGAGGTAAAGAATCTTTTGGCCCCATTCAAGTCCACTCCCTAATAGGAGTGATACAATGCTAATAGGGTTGTGAAGGTAATTAAGTTCTTGATTAGCATGTTGGGTGTATCTAAGCATAATGATGATATAGTTACCCTAATTTAGCAACCCTTGAATTCTAATTCTAACCCTAACCTCAATTCTAACCCTACGCTTGATCCTAATTGAAACCCTTGGCTACCCATCAAAATTTCAAGCTTAATCCATCCCAATGTAGGTGTGGACCAAAGGGTGTGAATATCAACATGGGTATCTCCTTGTTTTAACCTTATTCAAAGCAACCTTGGCCAATTATGAGCCTAATCAGTACCTCTTCTAGCATGATCATATATTCCTCTTTACCCCAACAATCACCAAGTTCCTAAATGCACCATATTTCTTTAAAATAACTTCTAAAATTTGGGATGCATATTCACATTTAAGAAATACATGATGATTGTCTAGAGAAGTTTCCTTACTTAAATGCACATTGAAATTTTGAAATATATATTGCCCATTGTATCAATCATTATTCAATGGTAGTCCTAATAGCTCTCTTACATTTTGAAATTTGTACATGCATGTATACATTATTTGTATGTTTTTAATTTAAATTTATTTCAAGTGTAATTTCTTGAAACATATATATATTCTTGATTTAATTTTAAATTTGTACTGAAGTTTGTATGTTTAAATGTATATATATGTAGGTTCATATCTAGATTTTTATATATACATCATGAATCTAGATGATATTCACTTTGATGTTGAGGACTTCCTTAATGCACAAGATGATCCAGCCGCACCCCCATCCCCACCCCCACCCCCAGCGCCAAATGCCCCACCTCTAGATGCCCCACCTGCAGATGACCCACCTCCACCTCCACCTCCACCCCCACCTGGAACTGACCAGGCTTGCTTGCGAGCCATAATAAATGAAAATGTGGATTCAATACAAGAAAAACTAAATTCCATTCGTAGTGAACAATTCATGCCACCTCACGTAGTACGTTTTGCATCTTTGATGCAAAACATTGTAGATTCTGTGAGGTCTATTGACTCAGATTTTGATGGATTCTGGAAATGGAGAGAGGAGAGGCGCCAATTTTATGCTGATGGCCTCTCTTATAAGACTATTTTGGATCTTAAAATCACAAAATCTCATTTAGCACAATATTTTAGACATCCCATTACAAATGAACCTATTCCTGCAAATAAGAAAAGAATATCAATCAGGTGGTGTAGGCATGAAGGAATGTCTGCCAATTTTTGGGATAGATGGTGGATGGTGTTTGATTATCCACCTCATGCTAATTGTGAGGTTCCTTTATATTTTTTGAGAAAATTATATGTAGAGTTTGTTATGAATAAAAAACCCAACTACTTTGATTTTAGATCATTCCAGGGTGTTGGTGGTGGCATGCCACAATAGAGGTTGGGGGCATGATGCAGAGGCATCCACACTATAACATTCGCATATAGCATGAATGTCTGCAGACCAACCTCATCATCATCATCTTCGCCATCATCATCATATTCCCTAAAACTACCAACATCATCATATTTCAGCTTTACTCTGTCAGCATCATGTTTCCGAAAACCAACAGCATCATCATATTGCGGACACTCGCAATCATCCTCCTGCCGACTACTATTCACCTCCACTTTCCTTCTAACATCATCATCATGATGTTCAGCGGGCGCAAACATCCTCCGGTTGCACTGTTCATCAGGCTCCGAACTCTAACGTCTTCATCATGATATTCAATATCACCTTCGTCAGCAGGATATCCAAATATCCGGTTGTTCAAATATCCTGATGACGTTCACTTTCAACAACTTGCCTTCGACGCTCCACTGCCCGATGATACAAGCAACTGCATCATGATATAAATTATCCGGTTCTCTTCGAAACCTCCTGATGATGATGTTTACACAACTTCCTGCCACGGACTTCCGCCGATACCTTAACACTTGACGACAGCAGGATAAACTCGCACAGGGGGATATCTCAATATCCTGATGACGATGACGTCATATCCTGATGACGATGACGTCACCCAATATCCTGATGACCTTCTCAATACTTAGTCAAAAATCCGAACTTTCTCTCCCGCATCTACTCGCGATATGCGGATGTTTGGCACTCCCAATATGATGATCCTGATGCCGATACGCTCCTCGGCTCCTCCTGCTGATGATCACCCCGACGAACTCGCACTTCATGCATTCGAAAACATCATGCTCTCCTTCACTTATCCGGATGATGATGCCTAACCCGACTGCAGGATATTTGCAGAAATATCCTGATGATGCTGTTTTCGCGAACTTCTTCACTTAGCAAAATCTCCCTTCGCCGATCCTCCAGGGATGACCCGATCCCGTCTCAGGGTGATCTTCCAACTCAAACTTCTCAACTTGACCTAGCACATGAGGATGCTAGGGTCTTCAACATCTCTTGACTGCGATCCTGCACACCTGCATGCAAACAGAAAACAACCTACAATCTAACCTACTGTACATTGCCATTCCACCGATCAGATGAGTCAACCGGTGGAATGGATCAGTATATTCATGAAAACCTCTCAAACCAGCAATCGATCAAGCAATGGAATGCAACAGAGGATGAACACAAACATGAATACTTTATTCGATTTCAAAAGATGCAACTACAATATGATGTTCCTCTCGCTCTGTCTCACTCTCGCAAAGTCTGATCGATGATTTACAATCAACCGATCCCATGCTTATAAAGATTTCCCTATGAGTACTACTGACCCGACTCCAAGCGGCTGGGAACTCTCCAGGTGGCTGGGAGATCCCACCGAACATACATCATGACAGCTGTTATAACTAACTAGCTAAAAATAGCAAAAGCCCAGTCAGCATGATCTTATCATGATCAGCGTGACATTATTACATGCAATTGGTCTAACAGACCTTCTTGGAAACACAAATAGGACCTAAACTACTAACTGCCTTATCAAGACCAGCTGTCAGGTAGGTGCTCCTGCACCATACTCCCCAACAGAAAAGAACTCATGTCCCATGAGTTTAGTATGTGGAAGTCCTCCACCGTTACACTTTGCTTTGTCAGTCGTCTGACCTGCTCCAGCTTTATCTGCTGCTGTCTCTTGGCTGCTCCAAGACTTCTGAACTGTAACTTGCTATCTGGCAAGTAAATCCTCATGCCTGTTGATGTAGGCCTTTCTCTCACATACCCTGTGTTTGTCAGGTTGCCTAACCAGAACCTCTGGCTGAACTACCTCTTGAACTTCTGAAGTGTTCAAGTCTATCTTCCTTTCAACTCTTATAGGACAAACAATAGTCCCAACTATGACAACATCCTTGTCATTCTTCTGAACTGGTGGCTGTTTGCACCCCTGTTTCTGAACCTGCTGCTGACCTCTGTCAGTCACAACTGAAACTTTCTTCAGCTTGTTGTCTGTAACAACTCCTTTCTCTGCAGTGTCCTGAACTGCCTTCATGCCTGCTCCTCTAGGCATCTGTACAAACTCCTTCTTTCCCATTAAAATGATTTGAGCTGCCTTCTGTACTGCAGCTTTTGCCTGCAATGGCATCAACTTGATAATCTTCCCATCCTTCTTGATGGTGTAGGTATTAGCATACCCATCATACAGTACCCTTCTGTCAAATTGCCATGGTCTACCTAGCAGTAGGTGACAACATTCCATAGGCAATATATCACACAAAATTCTATCATGATATGGTCCAATCTGGAAATCCACATATGCCTGTTCAGAGACAAAAAGTGATTGCCTATCACTCACCCAAGATGCCTTGTAAGGGTGTGGATGTGGAATCCTTTCCAGCTTCAGTTTATCCACCATTTCCTAAGATACCATGTTGTCTGTTGAACCAGTATCAATGACAACTTTACATACCTTACCTTTGCTCTTGCATGTGGTTTTGAAAAGAGCTCTTCTTTGCATCAGATCCTTTGATGCCTGCAAACTAATTCTCCTTAACATCAGTGATTCTCCACTCTCTGGATATCCAACATTATCAGGTTCTCTGTTTGAACTCTGTGCACTTTCTTCTTTCTCTTCTTGCACAAGTTGTACTCTCTTGTCACTTGTTCTATCATTTTTGGATGATGAACTTTTGTTTTCTGGACATTTGAAAGATGGATGACCAAACTCTCCACAGGTGTAACACTTTCCTGAAAACGTAGTAGAACCTCTACCACCTCCAAATCTTCCTCTATTACCTTTCCATCCACCTCTGAAATCAGACTGTCCCTGTCCTTTACCAGTGTCTTCTTGACCCTCATTGGTTTGCTTTTGTGCAGGGGCTGCTCCTCTTCCCCTATTGTTTCCTCTTCCTCTCATGGACTTATCATGTCCTCTATTCAGCTTGTCTTCAATCCTGATTGCCATTTGATAACAATCCTCCACATTCTTAGGGTTAGCTAACACTAACTCATCCTGTATGTTAAACCTCAAACCAGCCAAGTACCTAGCCACCTTTTCTACCTCATTCTCATGATGACCAGATCTCATACTCAACAGATAAAATTCCTCAGTATATGATTTCACATCCCTGTCTTTCTGCTTTAAAAATTGCAGCTTCTTAAACATCTGGATTTCATAATCCCTTGGCAAGAATTTCCCCTTGATCCTTGCTACCATCTTATCCCATGAAGTGATCTTAGACTTCCCTTGTTTCCTTCTCTCAGATTGTACATAATCCCACCATACCAAAGCATGACCTCCTAACTTGGTCTTTGCAATCTTTACCTTCTGATCCTCAGCAACATCTTCACATTCAAAGTGATTATCCAGTGCAGCAATCCAGTCCAACAACTCATCTTCATTCAAGCTTCCAGTATATTTGGAAACATCAACCTTTACCTTAGGTTTTTCACTCTGCACTGCCTTTAACAGTTTTGCCAACCTCTGGTCTTCAGCATCCAGATCTTCAGCTACCTCTTCATACTCTTCAACAGTATCTGCATCTTCTTCAGACTCACTGTCTTCCACTTCCCTCTTTTTGTTCTTTTCCAGGGCTGTCAGCCTGGCTTGAAGTGCTTCAGCAAGCTCCTTCATCTTCCTCATCTCTCTAGCATGTTTCTCCTTCATCTCCTGCAATTCCCTTGCAGTACCACTACCTTTAGGAGGCATTTTGTCAACCTCTCAATCAACACACAACACAATCAACTCTATCTCTACCTCTGCCCTTTCGGTGACAGACTCAACACACAACAGCCCAGACCTTTTGCTGAGCTCTGATACCACTATGATGCAGAGGCATCCACACTATAACATTCGCATATAGCATGAATGTCTGCAGACCAACCTCATCATCATCATCTTCGCCATCATCATCATATTCCCTAAAACTACCAACATCATCATATTTCGGCTTTACTCTGTCAGCATCATGTTTCCGAAAACCAACAGCATCATCATATTGCGGACACTCGCAATCATCCTCCTGCCGACTACTATTCACCTCCGCTTTCCTTCTAACATCATCATCATGATGTTCAGCGGGCGCAAACATCCTCCGGTTGCACTGTTCATCAGGCTCCGAACTCTAACGTCTTCATCATGATATTCAATATCACCTTCGTCAGCAGGATATCCAAATATCCGGTTGTTCAAATATCCTGATGACGTTCACTTTCAACAACTTGCCTTCGACGCTCCACTGCCCGATGATACAAGCAACTGCATCATGATATAAATTATCCGGTTCTCTTCGAAACCTCCTGATGATGATGTTTACACAACTTCCTGCCACGGACTTCCGCCGATACCTTAACACTTGACGACAGCAGGATAAACTCGCACAGGGGGATATCTCAATATCTTGATGACGATGACATCATATCCTGATGACGATGACGTCACCCAATATCCTGATGACCTTCTCAATACTTAGTCAAAAATCCAAACTTTCTCTCCCGCATCTACTCGCGATATGCGGATGTTTGGCACTCCCAATATGATGATCCTGATGCCGATACGCTCCTCGGCTCCTCCTGCTGATGATCACCCCGACGAACTCGCACTTCATGCATTCGAAAACATCATGCTCTCCTTCACTTATCCGGATGATGATGCCTAACCCGACTGCAGGATATTTGCAGAAATATCCTGATGATGCTGTTTTCGCGAACTTCTTCACTTAGCGAAATCTCCCTTCGCCGATCCTCCAGGGATGACCCGATCCCGTCTCAGGGTGATCTTCCAACTCAAACTTCTCAACTTGACCTAGCACATGAGGATGCTAGGGTCTTCAACATCTCTTGACTGTGATCCTGCACACCTGCATGCAAACAGAAAACAACCTACAATCTAACCTACTGTACATTGCCATTCCACCGATCAGATGAGTCAACCGGTGGAATGGATCAGTATATTCATGAAAACCTCTCAAACCAGCAATCGATCAAGCAATGGAATGCAACAGAGGATGAACACAAACATGAATACTTTATTCGATTTCAAAAGATGCAACTACAATATGATGTTCCTCTCGCTCTGTCTCACTCTCGCAAAGTCTGATCGATGATTTACAATCAACCGATCCCATGCTTATAAAGATTTCCCTATGAGTACTACTGACCCGACTCCAAGCGGCTGGGAACTCTCCAGGCGGCTGGGAGATCCCACCGAACATACATCATGACAGCTGTTATAACTAACTAGCTAAAAATAGCAAAAGCCCGGTCAGCATGATCTTATCATGATCAGCGTGACATTATTACATGCAATTGGTCTAACAGACCTTCTTGGAAACACAAACAGGACCTAAACTACTAACTGCCTTATCAAGACCAGCTGTCAGGTAGGTGCTCCTGCACCAGGGCACGGGTTGATCCCCAATGACCGGTGCCTGTTCAACCTCTTATTGACCCTCCTGTTGCTGCCATTCCTTCGCCCTTTGAGCATCGTGCAGTGGTATCCACACTAGGCACATTGAGTTCACTCTCAGGTAGCCTACATGAGCAGACTTCTATGATGGTAGCTCGAGTTAGAGAGCATGGAGGAGTTGATGATGGAAGTGGTCCTAGTGCCACTCCACATGCGTCGATGCCTCATACATGTACAAGTTGCAATCAGTTGTGTTATGGACCTAATCAGGCAGTTGCACCCACTTAAGCTACACATGCATCATCTGATAATGTGGGCACTGAATCATTTGTTGATTATCTATTTGCTGAGGATCATCCCACTAATCATTCGACACAAGTATATATAGGTTATGTACACATGTTGAATTTAAAACAATTTTTTAACCACATGTTTTTAATCAACATATAGATGATCAATTAAATTGTAATATTTTAACAATCGAATTGTTTAGTTTATTTGGTGTAGATGATGGCAAAAGGGGTCACAATTGATCGAATTAATTTTTCATCGACACCTGTTCATCTCGGGCACCCATTTGGGGTACATTAAATCAATGATTTATAAATTTGTAAAATTCAGTCTTGATTGTGTGTACAATTAAATATTTATGAACTTATTTATGAACTGGTTCAGGGTTCTTCCACATTGAATCCTCCATCTCAGGGTGTCTCGAGCGCTCCTCCATCATTGGGCATCTCACATGACACTCTTACAGTATGTATATTGTTTTAAAAAACTGTATATATACTTAAATTTAAATTCTATTTTGATATCAGTGTATCTAAAAATGTGCACATACATATTTAATATTTTATAAATATGTCTATGCAGGTTGACACAATTATGAGGATGGGCATTGTACCACACTTAGATAATCCAAGTTTATATTAGGAGTCAACTGCATTTCAGGTTGTTGAAAAACGTATTTAATAACATGTACACTGTAAGTCAATTATATATATGTTTTAAAACCTAATTTGTACACACATGTGCTAACTTAAATATAAATGACATTGTAGGAGCTTGTTAGTGACACGTTTCATGATCAACACACAGCACATGTAGAGCAGGAGGATAGAGGAGATGGGCAACCTGATATAGTATAATTTAAAATTTAGATTATATTTAAATTGAACAATTAAAATAAACATTGTGAACTTAAAGTAAATTTCTTGATATATATATATATATATATATATATATATATATATATATATATATATATGTTGACATGTACATTCAAAATTCTTTTTTCTTAAATTATAGCTCGATACATGTCATGGAGCTAAGCCTGTAGAGACAAGTCCTGGAATAGAGGATTCACAACAAGTTCCTCTTATGGTATAATAATTTTTAAATATGATAGTTCTTATAAATTAAATTGAATTAAATCATTTTTAAAATCATCAAGTATATCTAATTTCAACTTGAACTTTCTCTTGTATTAAATAGATTGATTCAGAGCATGGAGACACAGGTCCAGGTGCACCAGAGCATGCCTCTCAGCCTCACACGGTAATTTAATTTTATGATATTTAAATTATAAATTTAAAAATTGTCATTAAATTAGATTTGGACTAATCATCTTACATCTAAATTCATATAAATCTTTCTCTTTTGCAGAGTGATTCAGGTCATCTGAGTAGTTCGCATGGTGTGAAGAGGACTCTTGATGATAGAGATAGTATGTGATAGGTTATTTCAAACATGGGCTATGTATAATTTGACTATTTCATGGACTATTTGTTATATATTGTTTGTCATGGACTTTATATATATATTGTTGTTTACCTGGACTTTATATATTTGACTATTTCATGGACTATTTGTTATATACTGTGTCATGGACTTTATATATATATATATATTGTTGAACATGGACTTTATATATTTGACTATTTCATGGACTATTTGTTATATACTGTTTGTCATGGACTTTATATATATATTGTTGAACATGTGGACTTTATATATTTTTTGAACATGGACCTGGACTTTATATATATATATATATATATATATATATATATATATATATATATATATATATATATATTGTTGAACCTCCCAGGGACTATATATTTTTACATGTCACACAATAAATGCAATCTTGTTGTAGTTCAAAATCATATACCTGTCAAAGTAATAATCATGTAAAACCATCATGTTAGTTTAGGTGCATTCATATTTATATATATGTTATCCATGCATACATACATTGCATATACATCATAAACTATAAAAGCATAACATCACATACATATGTATATACAAGCATCCCTAAATTTAATCATAAATCAAACACTAATCTAGCCATGTGCATGAAGGAAAAGAAATGTAAACATTTGAGATCAACCATAATAAGATATATAGATTGAAATCAATAGAAATAATCAATTGTCATATATAAATCTACAAGTGTCAGAGTGTTGATCTAGATTTGCGCTTAATGAAGAAATTGCATTGAAAGAATTTATGTAGTGATGAGGTCCTAATAAAGTTCCTCCATTCATTCACGGTATGTATATTTAGGTCCTGGTCAAATTTTAAGCAATAAAATGGTAAGCAAATCAAAACAAAGCATTAAAAAATGAGATAAGTTCATGAGGATCTCTCGCCTACTAGGAGGGATCAATCTCTGACATCTTCTCATCTAGAGATCAACTAAGTTATATTAAATGATCCTAGCATGGTTATAGTTATATTTATCCAAGTGCCTTGGTGCTTGAACATCTTGTGTTGATCATATAATTTAAGATGTCCTAAGGGGTCCTAATTTACGATGTCTTAAGTGGACACAACTTCTTCACCAAATTGTTGATTAAAAAAACACGTGAACTATAACTTTGGAACTAGGCCTACAATTTATTAGTGGAGGTGGGAATTTAATTGTAGCATAAATGACACAAATTAGGAATGAAGTTAGTAGAAATCTTCCCCTTTGGTAAATCACATGTGTAACAATGACACCCATCTAGCATTTAAATGTATTGAGTCTTTGTTCCAAAATAGTTTGCACATCATAATCATGGCCTCTTTCATTTCACTAGGAAAACTTACAATTGTGTAATCCTCCACATTCCTTAACTTTTTAAATCCACATTAGGACTAGCCCAATCTTTTAACACTTCAATTACATTATACTCTTGAGACCATTACCTTGCAACTATAACATTGTACCTCAAAGTGGGTTCAAGTGAATTCAACATTTATTTGAAAACTACTTCTCTCACCATTATTATAGTCTAATTTTCTACATTATTGATATAGTCTACATTTATGGTACAATGCCTAAAAGTATCTAGCAAGATATCTAAAAAGTTAAACACATCAAATTTTCTATCCAGCCTATGTAAGTAGGATGCTCTAACCTACCAACATTTGTGACTACATCTCCTTTGTCCTCTAGCTAATCTATGAAGAAATATTATATTAAATTAAATCCCAAGGCCTTATGTGGGTATAATAGAGTGTCCTTGCAATCTAGTAACTTAGATTCCATTTATGCTTCTACATGTAAACTATTTATAGTTGAATAAACTCTCATCACTTTGGTTCTAGTTGACTTCTTATTTTGTTTCACAGTCTTCTCCACAATAAGATTCATATACATGTATTTGAGAAATAATCATGAGAAATCACTTGATTTGATAAGTTGATTAATAAACAACTTAATTTACAAAACAAAAGATTTCATCATAGGTTTACTTCATTAATGCAAAGAAAATTGATGGAATATTCCAATATTTTACAAAATGAAACCATTTATATTACCTTAATTATCTTGTCAAATCATTGAAATATACTTACCATATCATACTCAAGGTGTCATTCTCTAATTGGACTAAGCTAAAGTGTTCTTACTATATCATACTCTAGGTGTCATTATCTAATTGGACTAAGCCTAACTTGTCAAAATAAAAAATAATAATAATATAAATCTATACCTTCCCCTAAGCTTGCCCAAGCTCATTAGGATTTGTCAACTTTAATTTCAAATCTTAGTGTAACTACTAAAATGAGAACTTCCCTTAGTCCTTTTAATATGGTCTTTAGTGTCCATTAGGACTCAAGGGTATCTCCTGCTTGACATGTTTCATCCTATGAACACAAACCTTGGATGTGAATCAAATTTTAAAATAAGTTTAGGCCTGTAGGAACTTATAAGATCAAAATACTTTACATTTTTAGACAAAAGGCCCTGGATCTCATCTATTTCTCCCCTCCACTTCCTAGCTATGGTCCCATATGGTTCTCCCACAATTTATATTCCTTTGTATCTTCCCTTCCCTCCACTTTGTGAAAGCTAGATTAACTTTAGGATATGATTTATCCCATCCCACTTCCTATCCTATTGTCTAGTTTTACATGATTTCCCCATAACATCGAAACACTCATTTCTTCCTAATTGTAGAAGCCTAACTGCCTTGAAGAAATCATTCCTTTCTTCAATTCATTTCATCCAATTGCCACCTGAAGTTTTGTAACATTTTTTGCAAAAGTTTGCCAAGTTCATATACCCTGTCCCAAGTCAAATTTCTACAACTTCTTCAAAAGATTCCACCCACCCCAAGTACTCCCCTGCATGACTTAGGACCACCATTAATGACTTTCAATGGACATGATATGATGTAATATTTCCACCAAATTCCTCTTAACATCGGTGGACCCTCAAAAATATGATTTGGGCATAAAGGTATGGGATAATGGTATAATTCAGCATGATAATCAAGTGTGTGCCATGTGAAAGTGACACGAGAAAGTATGGGTGGACATTTAACTCTCAAGTGACCAAGGTCCTTGTCCAACATTGCTTGTTGACATTGAACGATCTATATATTATAGTATCTCATTAAAGTGAGAGATGGAAAACTAGTTGCAAAGGAGAGACTAAGTAGGAAAAATGAAGGGGGCACTAGGTAAAAATGTGAGTAGGGAAGGTCAATTTGGGGGTTGAAAAAGATGGTCAAGAGGGGGAAGAACACACAGGACATGCCACCAAGAGTGAAACTACTGGTAGGAGTGTAATTCACACCTACATGACTATGATTAGGACTTATTTATCATCATCAAATTGTCATGTAGGCTTGATGTGATTTTAGTACTTATAGATACCAAATGTTAGGAGTTTCAAGCCACAAATACTAATTCAACATAACCTTAATGAGAGAAACTATGCTAAATAGTATGCAGAATCTATAATACAAAAGAAGAATAAAGCATAATTACAAGATAACATAATATGCACCTTGTGAAAACCCTTTTAGAAAAAACCTGGCCTCCAAAGGACCACAAACCCAATGTATTATCTCAAGAATGGGATTACAGAGATAATACATTTGTAGAGTTCTCCATGTAGAACTTCAACAAAATTAAACAACTTCTTGCATTTGTAGTGTCCACTTAAGGTGGAAGTTGTATGCTAACTTTTTGAATGTCTTAAGGGGATGTCTTAAGTTCTCAAAATTTGGTGAAGTTGCCCAAGGCAACCAAATTGAACAATATAATAAATCAAATTTAAAGTAAATTCTAAGTAGAAAAACATGGACATTTAACAAATAAAATACATAAAATAATAATTTTGATAAATTTAATACTGTAGAGTATAAAATTGTGTACATACACATGTATACAAATTTCTATACAAAATGTGTAATAATGTAATTGTGTATGTACATATATGCCAACTCAAAATAATGTAAATACAAAATGTCGTTATATGCCATCTCAAGAAAATCCAAAACTTGAGGAGAATGTAGCAGGTCTTCATGCCACCTGATATAAAAATAATACAAGCAATTTATCAATATATGAGAATCAAAACATGTATTTTAATTTATATAAAACTATCTAGATATACACAATTTGTACCTGTATTTACAAGTGCCTCTCAAGTTTTTGTTTCAAAGTATTTGATGAATTTGTGATGATGGTCTGAGGATATAAAAGGATAAATTAAATCAATTTCAACTAATAATGCACAAGAAATATCAAAACATGTATTTAATACATATTTAAAACAACAATATAAATCTATTTAACTATATTTACCTGTATTTACTTATTCCATTGTACCATCTCCATCCTCTCTTTTTTCCAACGCATCGATGATTGTCTCATGGTCTTCCATAGAAATGTTCCATAGCTCTTTATTTGTAGGTTTTCCATGATACCTCTCCAGTTTTATATTTGTTGCCAACACCAAATGTGAGTAGTGTATAATCTTCTTATGTGTTTCATAATCTTTGAATGCAGGTAAACCATTCTTCCTTATTAGGTATTTCCGTAGCCAAGTGCCAACAACCACCACCGAACCTATTGGATAATGATAGGCATCATCAAAGAAATGTTTAAAATTTGCTTAAGGGGATCAAAGAAGTTCTTAAAATATGTTTAAGGGGATCAAAGACTTGTTATCAAAACTTACTTAAGGGGATGTCTTAAGGGGATCACCAAACCTGTTGGATAAGGAAAGCCATCATCATCTTCTCGAGGTGCTGTTAACTTATGTTTAGTCTCCACACAATGAGCCAACCAATATTCAGTTTCCTCTTCATTATTCTTTGGTGCAACAACAACATACACATGTCCTGCAAAACAAATTTTGATTCAATAACTTGCACATGTCCATAAAATTTGACTAATCAACATACATGCATTCATATGTACACATAAATAAATAAAAGCACTACAAATTAGTAATCAAAGTGAAATAAAATGAAATGATTTGAATTAAATTACCTTCTTGTACAAGGTCTGAAACATGGTCATAATTGTCTGATACAAATAGTTGATCATTGTCTTCAATTGTTGTTTCACTTTGATTGTGTGCTTGTGCAAGTGTCAATGGTCTTTGTTTCCACTCTTCAACCCATTTTGTATTCTCACATGCTTCCCAATCTCCTGAAATACAAAACTGACAAAAACATGCAAGCTCCCTTGTCCAGATAGTCCATGTACTTGCATTTGAACTCCTAAATGAATGCCATTTAGTAGATCCACTGATTGTCTGGCATTCAAGTCTAGGTAGAATATTTTCTTCTTCAACCAACCAAAAGAATCATCAAACTGTAGAGTACTCGCTTGATCCAGGTGTACATAATCTTGTATTGCACCAATCTACAATCCCACGTGCATCTTTAAATTTTACTGCATCCTCAAATTTTAATTGTTGTCTAGCAAGAATTCTTTTAACACACGCACCAGCTCCATCATGTTCTCCTTTACCATGTCCAGCTTCAAAAAAATTCCACATATGTTGGACATTATTCTCCTTGTGAACCCTACATAACCAATAGAACATTCGAGCATTCTTGAACTGCCCCGTACAATTATCTGACCATATAAGATGTTCAGTCATCTGGATTCCTCTTTCTCTTAAATTTGTATAAAATATATTGAAACAATATTGAACAAACTCTGACGAGTGTAACCGGTTGTCACTCAAATAGAAATGATACTCCCTCAAAACTTTTCTATCATTCTCTATGCTATCATCTGCATGTCTATAAACAATATGAACAAACATAGCAACCTGCACTGAATTGTAATATTGTGATTGAATTTCCTCTTGCGGAGCTAAAGTATAGTTTTCCGCAAAATCAACCACTGATAGTATAGTACCAACTAGAAATGTGTTTCTACATTCACGAAATTGTCCATCAAGCCATCAAGCTTGTTGAGAGTGCTTGACATATTTTGGTACAATTTTACTTTTAAATTTTGATATGAATGCATGCACACTAACCTTTTCTGTAATTAAATCACAACGCTTTCCAAATTTTCCATCTTTTAAAGAATATTCAACATTCTTAAATCTTTTAACATCCACTAATTGTTGTCCAAAATCATTTTCAACACTTTCATGCATACAAACTCTTAACAAAGAAAGATTGCCACAACTAGTGCATTGTCTAGAAATACATGAACTTAAATAAAAACCTTTTTCATTAGATCTTTCACAGAACAAACTTGATATAAACTCTTTTATTGCTTCAGTTGGCATATTAATATCACATTCCTGTATAATCATGTTACGATGTAAAGTACAACGTATATATTGAAACACATCATAATAATAATGAAATTGAACATGCATTTTACAACAACAAGATATTCGTTCCTTATTAATCTTTACATACCATGGTTTGCATTTTTCAAAAGATCTTTGACTTATTTTAATATTACCAGGTAACACTAATTCATCACAAAATTTTCTATAAAATTCAGTTTGCGTTGTATCTAATAGGTGTTTTGGATGAGGATCACAAACTTTGGACCCCACTCTTAATTTTAAAACATCTCTAGCATTAGACGATACCCTAGTATTATCATGCCAATATTTTTCGATCAAAGATCTGATTTCAACATTTAGTTTCATGTCAAATCTCGGGAGTCGACCACTAAAACTCCAACATTGGTTAATTGGATCATTTTCTATACTTTCTCTTCTTTTTGCCGCTCTTACCAATGTTTTAGGATGTATTTTTAGAATTCCACTAATATTGCTTACCATTCTTCTATTCAAAGTTGTTTTATTCACTATAGCAGTTGTTATAGCTCGTCTTGCTGCATTTTTATCTTTGGATCAACTATTACTTCCAATAGACTCAATGGCACTAGCAACAGTAGACATAGCATGTTTTAGTGATTGATCTTTTCTTCTTGGTTTAACAAAAATGCCTAACATTTTCATTACTTTTCTCATTTTCCACATTCTCATTAATTGCATCATTAGTTGACATTGAAATGATAGTTTTTTACGATAAAAAATTCCTTGTATAATCTATTGGCATGTGTTCTTATTTGTCTCCAAGAAATTTTACCAGGAAGATTATCCAAAACATCTCTTTCAATTTTGAAAAAATATTTCTCATTTTCAACATCGCTTCCTAGATTTTCATTTTCATTTTCAACTTCAAAACGATTTTCATTTTCAACAACAAAACGGTTTTTATTTTCATTTTCATTTTCAACAAAAGGATTTTTGTTTTCATTTTCAACAACAAAACGGTTTTCATTTTCATTTTCAACAAAAGGATTTTCGTTTTCATTTTCAACAACAAAACGATTTTCATTTTCATTTTCAACAAAAGGATTTTCGTTTTCATTTTCAACAACAAAACGGTTTTCATTTTCATTTTCAACAACAAAACGGTTTTCATTTTCATTTTCAACAACAAATGGGTTTTCATTTTTATTTTCAACAAAAAGATTTTCATTTTCATTTTCAACTACAATTTGTTTCAAATTTTGATCTCTACGAATATTATCAATCTCAACATTGTTATATCCAGCTTGTTTTAAATCTCCTATCAACACTATTTCTATTTCATTCAAAAGTGGATTTGAAGAAGTACCTGGATTTGTGCCCATTGAAACATTCTCCATAGCATTAATAGAGGGATTTGAAGACATACCAGGAGTAGTTTGCATAATCATATTAGTTTCCACATTCACCTCTTGCAAACTTGCATCATCTATATCCATGGTCTCCTCAATATTTTTATCTTCAATAGTTGTGGAATTAGATGCTTCAGCATTGTTCATTGATTGAATCTTTACTCTTCTATCTCTTTGTCTTTTTGCCTCCTTCACTCTCTTTGCTTCAATTTCTTCAGGAGTTAATAGCTTCCTATCTTTCCTCTTATTACGACTTTGTGATCCCATGATTAAAAAATTTATGAAGCATGTACAAATGAATGTCAAAAACTTGAATGTGTTTCAAGTCCTTCAAACAAGTACCAATTCAACAAAATTTCACTCAAATAACATCTCCATGATGGTTGCTATCAAAATACCAACAATACTTCAAGTTGATGGACCTGCAAAAGAAAGAAATATGCCAAAGAATGCTGCAAGTGTCACTGTCAGCTGTACTATAGGGCAAGTTGCAGAAATGACAGTCATAGTACAGTCTTCTTAAAAAAAATGGGCAAATATAAAACAGGATCCCATTATATAAAACGGGATCCCGTTATGTAAAACGAGATCTCGTTTAATAAACGGGATCCCATTTACTATGGGATCCCATTTATTAAACGGGATCCCTTTTTATTCAGCGCCGATGGATAAAGAAACAGGATCCCGTTTTATAAACGAGATCGCGTTTTATAAACAGGATCCCGTTATTCAAAATTTGAATTTTAGGCTCAGGTTTTGCTTTGTAACCCACTTCAGAAAATGCTTTGGGGACCCGACCCTGACCTCTGGACCTAGTTTGACCTGCAACTTGAAGGCCCTGTTAATGTCACAACAAAATAGTGACTTTGGGCATATATTTAAAGGTCTATTTTGCAGAATATTTTGACGAAATTAAAACCCATTATAGAGGAGACAATGTAGATTCTAAATATGTAATTTTTTTTACAGTTAAATTAATTTTTCTATTTTTTAATCAATTTCTGATGAAATATGTTCATAACCTTGAATTATCAGGGTTTTTTAATATTTTAATAACTTTTTATTGAAATATTTTTTTGTAAAAAAAATTGTATGAAAACGTACTTTAGACAATTCTTTTCAATTTTTAAAAAAAAAATTTCAAAAAATGTTAAGTTTAGGTCATCTTATGCATGACGTACACGATGATTTTTTAAAAGACAAAAAATGACCAATAAAAAATTAATAACAAAAAAATTATTCAATAAAAAATTACAAATAAATATGGAAAACGTGCTTCAGTGAGTTACAAAGCTTTTCCCAAAAGGATTTTGAAAAATATGATTATTTAGGTCAAAATATAGATGACGTACACGTACATGGTATAGTAAAAAAAAGTGACTTTTAAACAGTGGTTTTTAGAAACGCCTATTCAAAATCAATTTCTATCATCTGGGTATTGAAAAAAATTACATATTTGGAAACTAGACTCCGAGTACTACATTTCATATTTAGTGACTTTTTCCAAGATTCCACCGTTAAGTGCTTCAAATTTTTAGGTCAAATGTGACAAATTCTGAAAATCAGGGAAAACACTTCCACATTTTTGTCCAAAAAGTGGACACAACTTCTTGCACACACCCACCGGTGTTATAACAAGAGATTGAGAAAGATTATAGAAAGTACAAATGTGAAGGTTGATGAAGGTATTCAAAAACCCTCAAGGTTTTATGAATATGATGAAGATGATCAGAATGATGTTTTGATCCAAGGAGTCCAAGCCCCTTTTCAAATTCAGATTTAGACTGATTTGGTGAATCAACAAGAAGAGATAAGTTTGAATGAACCTGTACAAGAAATAGAAGTGCAAGAAAGTCCCAAAATTCCCAGGTATGTAAAACTGAAGCAATCTGAAGACTAGATCATAGGTGATAAAATCAAAGGTGTTCAAACAAGAAGAAAGATTGCTCAAGACTCAGAAGAGTATTGTTTGATTTCAAATATTGAACCAAAGATAGTGAATGAAGCATGCAATGATGAAAGTTGGACTAAAGCAATGGAGGAAGAGCTGATGCAAATTGAGAAAAACCACACTTGGGATCTTATTCCCAGACCTAGAAACAAGAATGTGATTGGAACCAAATGGGTCTTCTAGAACAAACTGAATGAAGTTGGTGAAGTAGTCAGAAATAAAGCCAGATTTGTCTGCAAGGGTTACTCTCAAGTAGAAGGAGTTGATTTTGAAGAAACTTTTTCTCTGGTGGTAAGAATTGAAGCAGTCAGGTTATTTCTTACATTTTTTGCCTTTAAGGACTTCAAAGTATATCAGATGGATGTCAAGTCTGCCTTCTTGAATGGTGACTTGGAAGAAGTATACATTGAGCAGTCGGATGGATTTCAATTGTCTTATCATGGTGATATGGTCTGCAAGTTGAAGAAAGCGTTGTATAGACTCAAGCAAGCCCCAAGAGCCTGGTATGAAAGATTGGATAAACATCTTTTGAAGATTGGTTTCAACAAACATATTATTGACAGTAATTTGTACTTCAAAATTGATCATGAAAATATCTTGATTGTTGAAGTATTTGTTGATGATATCATTTTTGGAGGAAGAGATAGTATGTGCAAAACTTTTGCAAATCAAATGAAAAGTGAATTTGAGATGTCCATGTTTGGGGAAATGAATTTCTTCTTGGGTCTACAAATCATTCAAACAAAGAAAGGAATCTTCATTTCTCAGACCAAATATGTGAAAGAATTGTTGAAGAAATTTGGGATGGAAGACTCAAAACCAATGAGTACTCCCATGGCAACCAGATGTAAATTGAGCAAAGATGATGACTCTCTTAAGGCTGATCAGAAAAAGTATAGGTTAATGATTGAAGGATTATTGTATCTCACTCAAACTAGACCTGACATTATGAATGTTGTTGGTCTTGTTGCTATATTCCAAGATGATCCTAGAGAATCTCATGTCATGGCAATCAAGAGGATTTTTAGATATCTAAAAGGGACAGTTGAGTATGGTTTGTGGTATCCTAGAGATCATGATGTCTCTCTTCATGCATATACAGATGTGGATTGGGCAGGAGATGTGGATAACTAGAAGAGTACTAGTGGTGGAGCATTCTTTTTGGGGAAGAGATTGGTTTCTTGGTTGAGCAAGAAATAAGAGACAATATCTCTGTCCACTACAGAAGCATAATATATTGCAGTAGTAGGTAGTTGTACTCAAGTATTGTGGATGAAGCAAATGCTAAGAGATATCAGAGTGGAGTATGAGGAACCTATCACAATCTTCTGTGATAATTCAAGTGTAATAAACATATCAAAAAATCTGGTGTTGAATTCAAAGACTAAACATATATCCATCAAGTTTCACTTTATGAGAGAGCAAGTGAACAAGAATGAAGTTAGATTGGAGTTTGTGCCTTCCAAGAATCAGATTATAGATATTTTTACTAAACCTCTACCTAAGGACTCTCTTGAGTATCTCAGGGAGAAGTTAGGGGTTATTACCCCTCCAGTTCTGAATTAAGGTGCACTGATGTGCATAAGTCTGGTGGATCTCATAGTCATATCTTGTGGTTTAGATTGATGTTTGGGAAGCTGCTACTCAGGAGGAGCAGCTAGGATGATTATGAAGTGATGCAAGTATGTGCCCTTTGCCATTGATGTCAAAGGGGGAGAGAAGACATGTGAAAAACAAGTGGTTGCTGATCAAAGGGGGAGTAGTAAAGGAAGAGAAGACATGTGAATGGTTGTTGTTGATAGGGGGAGTTGTGTTAGGAGAAGTTCTTGTCTTGATGGTTAAAAACTATTTTTCACATCATATGTTGCCATCAATGACAAAGGGGGAGATTGTTGCAAGTACAGGCCTAACCGGTGTTGTCATTGATGTCAACATACTCCTGTTGCATTGATGATAAGGATTGGATGAGTTGTATGCTGAGGATATTGAGAAAATTAGTCCTATCAGGAACAGAGAAGAATAGTGAAGACAGTGAGGTAAAGATCCTAGCTAAGATGAAGATCAGAGGATGCACATCAACGAGTTTGTAGATATTTATCTTAAGATGATCTAGTAAAGATTTCAAAGGTCCGCATGAAGATCTGAAGAAGTTATGGCTACTTAAGTAAAACTAGTTCTAGCAGATGTTCAGAGGTGACAGAGTGACATAGATAGGTCTGGTGAGCTCCAGAAATGCAATATCTTGTTCTGTAGATTTGGTGGAGTGTTTAGGAAGTTAATGTGAATTGACAACTCAATTGGTTCGTGGCCTGGAGGTCCACAAGCATCTATTCCAATATGACAGTGATGACAGACTATATTCTTAAGGTTCTAGATGAAGGAGAGAATGATTTTAGTAAGCAGGAGTAGTGTGGATGTTCTTGGTAATTCAGACAAGCTTGTGGAGGTATCTAGATTGTGTCCAATTCGTGTTTGTGGTCTGCATTGAATATTGAGCTCGTAATTGAAGACTTACTTCCGGATGATGATGTTCTTCTTAAGTCTGGCCGACCAGATGAATTACACATCCTACAGATGATCTTGAAGATGTTCTATGAAGAATGGCATGTTCCTAAAGGAAGATTGAAGTGCGTAGCCAATAGTGTGTTGATCTGTGTGAAGTATTTTTGTAATTAATCATATTGTATTTATGTATTTGCTTTGTAATGTATGCCAACTTGGATGATTATCCCTAAGTCAATGTCTTGTATAAATAAGGAGTTGTAAAGTCATTTCAAATGCATCTTGTGGAGATGAGAGTGTGGTAGATAGGAGCAGAGCAAAAGGTAGAGCAAAAGTATTGGGCTTAAATGGAATTGACTCAAGCATGGTGAAGATGCTATTCTTTAGTTCAAGTATGTAATACTTATTATTCTGTAGACAGTGTATCTCCTGTAGGCAGTGAGCCTCTTGTGAGTAGTGTGCTCAAATAGTGAGCCCTAATTGGCATGTGCCATTTTGTTCTTCCTATTCTTTTAACAGAGAATACAATTTTGGGTTAGTCACCCTGTGGTTTTTCCCTTAACTAGGTTTTCCATGTTAAAAATCTTGGTGTCATATGTATTAATGTGTTTCTGCTCTTGAATTGTTGCATTATGTTTCCATGATTGATTTACTATTATGCTGCTGAATTAAGAAAATGAGTTAAGTGATTAATTGGAAGAAAGTTTTGGACAACTGATTCGCCCCCCCTCTCAGTTTTCTATCCTAAATCTAACACTTCTGTAGTATCTCTTGCCCAAAATGATGTTTTAGACTTATGCTCTTTAGGGCCTCCAACTTCTCCCTTTTCAGAGTCAACCACATTGTCCTACTCATCATTTTCATTCTTTTTCTTTACTTCTGCCTTCTTTGTATCATCATCAGAGGCATCTTTACTTTTATCTATATTAGAAATATCTTCTAGATTCTCTCTTAGAGGATTTGATGTATCCTCAGTGATAGTATTATCAAATTCCTCAACATCCGGAGTGGAGGAATTAATTCCATCATCAGTTTCCTTTTCTTGATCTTCATCATTTCTTCATCTTCTTTATTCAATGTTTCTTCTTCCAGAATGGAGACATCATCTGTTTCAGTTTCTTGCTCATTTTTTTGTAGCTCTTCATCATCCAGAATTGACGTATCATTAGTATCAGTAGGTTCTTCTGTAACCACATAGAACTTGTTCTTGTCCAATGCTTTCTTGATAATTTGTTCTATTTCTTTAACAATTTCATCAATGTTTCCAATCATCAGCTTATTCATCCTTTTCTTGCTTCTAAATTCATTCTTGACTTCTTTAAGAATCTTATCTACTTCTTTTTTAGGGATCACCAAACATAGATTGGGCATTACATGTTTCCTCAGCTCCATATCCTTTGTTTTGGCAGCTTCTTTTCTTATTTCCAGAATGTCTCTTAAACTCTTAGGAACTTCTGACAAAATCTACACTAGTGCTCTGCTGAATATATTCAAATATTTAATAGTAGCATCCTCCAAAATTCTTTTGTCAACATCACTATAATGATCATAAAATTTAGTCATTGGTTTTAGATTTCCATCTACAGTGATTGTCTTAACAATGTCCTCCATAGAAGGAGTTGGCTTCTCAACATTAGCCTCTGACTTATACCTCTTATTTGGGTTTTTGCTTCCAGAGGTCTTCTCCTTAGACACTTTAGCAGCTTTGGTGCCTGAGGCCTTCAACTCCTTAACCTCATCATCTAAATTAGTTTCTTCTTCATCCACTTTCTCCATACTGACATATGTTCTTTTTCTTTTTACCTTTGTCCTTTTTCCTTCCTTACCAATAGGTTTTTTTGCAACAGGAGAAGGGGATAAACTGGAGGTTGAACTAGAACTTCTAGTAGTCCTTGACTTAGAAAGAGATTCTACTGGAACACTTCCCTATTCCCTATCCTGCTTCTCCTTCTTAGATTTCTCTGTCCTTTCCCTGAATTGTCTTACAGCTTCTTTGGTAAGGCCTAAATTCTTAGCCAACTGCTCAACTTCTTTCCTCACAGTCCTTTTGATTTCAGGAGCCTTGAATTCAAAATGCAATTTTAATGAAATCTCTTCATATGTTCCAAATCTCTCTTCAGTTAGATCCCTAGGTTGACTCAATAGATGTTGTGCATATAGCTCCAATACATGTCCATCCACTTCATACCCCATGGGCATGATCCACACAACTCTAGGTTCCACTACTTCCATTTTTCACTAATCAGCAATAACCATAAAACAAATGGTGTCCTTGTATTTTTCAACCACAGCCCTAGGTATTCTATCCCTAGCTTGCATTATACTCTAGAAGTTTTTGAAGAATCCCCAAAGTGCATTCTTTTGTGCATCATAACTACCTAGAGAACTCAAATGATTTCTAATCTAGACTGCTACTAGTTTGTCATTTGACCAATAGATATTCTTGTTTCCTAGAAGCTCACTCAAGAAATAAAAGAAAAGACACATAATCAACATACCATATTTGAATGAGTACTTTTTGTCCTTTATCTTTCTTAGGTTCTCCATGAACTGGTCTAGCAACAGTTTATAGAGATCATAGTCTATATTTTCTTTCACCATCTGATATGCAATATAGATGGTTGTTCCAGACACTAAATTTTCTTTGGTAGAGTAATATATTCTGTATCCTATCACCATTGATGTGAATTTGACTCCGTGATCCTCTATGTCATTTATAGTCATAGCTCTCTTATCAAATTTTGATCTAGTTATGTGACTTCTTGATTTTTCACAGCCTTCAATTGAGGCAAAGTACTGGTGGAATTCAATCTTGTAACTGCCCTTATTGCATCATTTGTAATCTTGAATAGATGATTCAACCATAAGAACTCATCTTGGATACAGATTAGGACATACCGAACCCATTTGTCCTCTGAGAAATTTGGAAACTCAACAACCTATATGAATTTCTTATCTTCTAGTGCTTTGTACTCCAGTTTGAGCTCTAAATCATCATTTGTCAAGTGATTCATGAATAGTTCTCCAAACCTTGAACTGTCATGCTCTTCTAGAGGTGCGTGAATGTAAGCCATAATGTCCTCTGTGTGAAGAACACCATATGGAACCCTAGAAAATGCTCCCATTAGATTGACTTCAGTGGATTTGAAGGGGTGTATTTTAAACTTTGGCCTAGGTCACTCAATGATATTGACAACCAGAGGTGTAGCCCTTGCAAAAGATTACAAGTTCAAAGCTTTGCAACCAAATACCTTTTTCATGAAATTAGGGTTAGCTGTCAAATTTGTTCTTCACACTTCAAATCTCTAAAACTTTAGCTCAGGCACTCTTCTTCTTGTTCTCTTTTCATGTAAAGTGATTCAAGTGTTTGAATGAATGACCTTTTATCCTCCACAAAGCCTAATTCTTCATTGTAATAAATGCTTTGCCCTAATTCATCTGGTTACTCTATTTTTGAATACAATCAATCTTTACTTGCTCTGCAATCAATTGTATTAGCTTCTTTTCTTCTAGAATTTACTTCAACAGATCTACAATAGCCTTCTTTATCTCCATTCATCATGCCAGATTTAGGCACCTACTTAGTGGTAGGGGGAATTAGATTTTCAATGTAGCTCGCCTTGAGCCAGAGTTCCTGATTCAATTCCTAGAGGAATTATTAGCATCAGATTCTAGTGTGGACCCATCTCTGTCATTCATTTCACTTTTCTTCACCCATGTTTTGTTCATTTTATTCTAGATCTCATTCACATCTACTTTTCCCTTACATTTGTCTAACTTCTGCAATGTTTTTCCTTTTCCTACCTATGAGTTCTCCTTTTTGCTTTTGCAAAATTTAGCAATATGTCTAAATTTGTTGTAGTTGAAACACACAATCTTAATTTTTCTGATAATTACATGTTGGAGCAGGTTTAGATCTGCATTGCATTGCAATATGCCCAAACTTATTGCAAGTAAAACATCTTCCATTGAACACTTGTTTGTTCTTAGGAGGATTCCTTGATCCACTTCTGCATTCCCTATCCTTGTGACCTATCTTTTTGCAATTAAAGCATTGACTGGAGAAAGATGATGCATTTTAATTCACTTTACTTCTACATTGATTAGCTCTATGACCATACTTATTGCATTTGAAACAATTGCCATTGAAACATGGATACCTTTGAGCATTAGGTTGTCTTAACAAAGGTCCTCTGAGATTCTTTCTTTGATTTCTTACTTCAAGATTTCTTTGACTGGATCCAGAGCTTTCACCTTTCTCAAATCCTAGACCATGCTTATCATCTTCCTTCTTTTGACTATTAAGAAACACCTCAAGTTTAGCCAAGCTTGTCTTGAATTTTTTTTTATATTCATTTGCAACTTCTAGGTCATGTTTGAGAATGACAATTTGTCTTTCAATTTGATCTTCATTATCCCTAGTTTCTTGTAGATCAGATTCTAGATGAAAAATTATTCTATCCAATCTACAGCACTCTTCTGTTCTTTCTTTTAGAGATTGATTCAGTTTTTCCTCAGTCTTCTTCCTTTCTTCAATTTCCTTGGTTAGCCTCATCACCCCAGATTCCATCTCATGTTTTAGGACAACTTCTTTTGCTAACTTCTCACATTCCTTTGTCTTCTCCTTCAGGTCCTCATCCATGTTATTGTCTTCATTTAGATTTGCTAGCTGATGAAGTAGCTCCTTCCTCTTTTCATTAGATTTGCTCAATTGTCCTTTTAAGGTTTCAATGAAATCTTTAGCATCTTTAAGGTTCTCTTGTAGATCTCTAATTTCTGCTCTGGATAGGTCAAGATCATCTAAGGCTACTTGAATTTGTTGATTGATACCATCATAATGCTTGAATGAATCCATTGAAAACACCTTCCTAGATCTTCCTCAAGTTGTTAAACTTCTTCTAAGGAACTTGGCTCTAATACCAATTATTGGAATTAGGGCAGACAACTGAGAGGGGGGTGAATTAGTTGTCTCAAAACTTTATCTTTTTTTGTATCTAATCTTCCTTATAACTTATTAGCAGATTAATGATATAACCATGAAAGCATGAATCAATAACACATGAGCATAGACATAATCAACACACATAACACCAAGATTTTTACATGGAAACCCGGTTAACCCACAAGAATTTATACTCTATTAAAAGTATTACAAATGGGGAAGGCACATGCCTTCAGGCACACTTCCCAGAGCCCACTGCTCAAGGAGGCTCACTGCCTACAAAATCAATTACAAAAGTTTACTGGAATGTTTGAACTAAGGAATAGCATCTAACAATGCAAGATTACAGTTCTAGTTGAGCTCAGTACACTAATTTTACACACTTCATCTCTCTTTGCCCTGCTTCACTACTCTGCCATGATTCAGAGCTTAGATCTCTTCACTTCACTCTTGATTCTGCTATACTTCACACTTTATTCCTTCATATTTTCTTATCCACACATTTAAATGCTCAAATCCATCAATCATATATATCTGCTACATGAAATTACATCAACTGCAGTCGGCCTTAAGAAAAACTTAGACTTTTTAAGAACGCTATTTTTTTAGTTGAATCCATGCACAAACACCAATGTAGACAAAAAATTTTATATCCAAGTCATCTTACATGTCAGCCAATACCATTGGATCTCACAAATTACTCAACTAATAACATTTTCTAATCTGCATAATGATCAAACACCAAGACAACCTGTTCTTCACTAGATTGAACTGTTTAACCAGAACCTAATACTCAAATGCTTGCAACTCTCAATCCCTTCTTCACCAAAGGCAAGAATATTGGATTTAGGTAGGCCTAACATCCCTTGATAGTCCCTCAGATCTGCAGCTTAATATGATTACCTGTGGAGAATTGCGGACCAAGATGGTGAACCATGTCATATGCTCTATTCCTGTCTATCTGGACTTAGACAATTATGTAGTCTAACTTCTGGTATGATCCACTAATGTAATGTAGATGTGTAAGATAGATTTAGTTGCCAACAATGACAACACCTGACATTCCTAGCAGTGTCTCTTGCCAACAAGCCTCTATTGTAATAAGCATCTTTTTTCTATTGCAAGTAAACTCTGCCAAATTGAAAAGCATATCAAGACTTTGACCTTTATTATGTTTATCAATTATTCAAGCAATTATTAATATAAGAAGGCATTTGCAGTACTAAAATTTGTGTTGAATCAAATTGCATTGTGATATTGATGTTCTTACGTCATTAATATTACATTATATTGAATAGTTATTTGAATCATGGAGATTTTATCATTCAATTGAGAGAGTGTTCTGATTTTGATTTTAATAGTCTTTATGCTATTATATCATTAAAGGAGATTGTGTTTAGTTAGTAAGGGAGATAGATTGGAGACTTTGTGCTGTCAATTGTTGTCTTCAACATGATTTAATTTCATAGTTGATATTGTAGACACCCAAAATTGACCTAATTATCACTAGCATTCAATTATTGCATTATCCATCATCTGCATTTGTCTAACACACTTGACCAATATCCCTAACACATCTATTTCTTCTATTAATTAAATAAATTTATATTTATTTAATTAATTCTTTAGCTATTTCCTCTAATCTATAATTAAACAATCTTTAATTATTTAATTATCTTCTTTCTATCTATTTTAATTAAATATATTTTATTTATTTAATTAATTTATCTTATCATTTATCTACATGAGCTGACATGTGTGCCTCTTTTATTTAAAAACATGTGTGGTACTACATCTTTTATTTAATATCTTTCACATGTAGTACTTTTTATGTACATAATCACACATAAGCCTTATCTTCCTTCCACTTGTCATTTACACATTCACCTATGTCTATCATTTAATCTTAGCCATTCACATAGCCATTGAATCTCCACCGTTGATTGATTTTGGTTGAGTTCTATATAAATACCCTCTCATTCCATACTACATCTATCCAGCATTCATATAGCATCTACATTATCATCCTGAGCATATTGAGCACTTTAGCATCCATCTAGCATATTAGCATTATCATCCATCCATAATGCCAACTTTTATCTTCATAATTGTTCATTGTTGAAGAAGCAATCCACAACATAAATAAGGAATCATACAAATCTAGGTGATATTGTTCTTGAATTGCATGCTTTTGATTTCATTTGGATTAGATTCTTTGATGATGGTAGGGTTAGGTTTTCATGGCTATTCTTGATCTTATTAACCTGATTTTTTACCTATCACAAATATAAGGTGAAAACTTTGCATGTCATTTTGTTTCAAATCAATTTATTATCATTCAAGTGAAAGGAGTTATGAAAAACTTTAGGTTTTTGTGAGCTTCGTGGTAACTCATATTTCTTGGAATTAGTGATGTTTTGTGAAAGTTATTATTGTGAAGAACAAACACATATTCTAAAAAAAGAGAATATTGTGATATGAAACCATCCTCTAAATAGTTTAGTATAAGAAAAGTTTACTTTGTGGTAATTGTTTATAAAGGGAATCTCCCCTTGCTGAGAGGAGAGACTTTGTCTCATAATGTTATGGTTGATATAACTCTTTTTCTGTCAGTGAGTTGATGACAAAATATTCACCCAATAGTTTTTTTGGTGACTCTACTGGGGATCAAACACACAACTTAGAGCCTCATGCTTTGAGTTGAAACATTCCAGCCTCAGTGCTTATAAAAAGTTTGTTCAAGTTTTTATCTTTGTTAAGTATATTACATTTTTGCAGACTCAAGGTATACAAGAAGTAAGAGAGCTCAAGGAATTATTGATCATGTGTTTGAGTTAATGTAGAAAAATAATTTTAGTCTTTGGCCTCTAAAATCTTGACTTCAGCGTACAAGGAGATTCCCTCCTACCCATGCTAGGTTTCCTATACCAGGGGAACCTTCTAGTGCAAATACTAATAGAGTACTATCTACTCAAGTTCTTTGAAGGTTTGTTATCCCACCTTTCAACTGGCATACAATGGTAGCTCAAGGCCCTTGGGGTAATTCTTTTGGACCCTTGAATTTGACACCACCATTGCATGAACTACCCCGTAGTTCAAGAAATAATTTTCCAAAATTCTATGGTAATGGGAAAGTTCATCCTGATGATCACATTGTGGCTTTTTGCATAGGATGTGGTGTGCTAGGGGTGGAGTATGAGGATGTATCTATGAGACTTTTTTTTGAGACAATTTAAGGCAACACTATAGATTGGTTCTATCATCTTCCATCCCAAACTATTACTGGGTGGAATACTCTTAAAACTAAGTTTGAGGCAAGGTTCAAACTTGCCAAAGATGCTCATACACTGTTAGCTCAGTTAACTCAGATGAGAAAATAACCACAAGAACCCATGTGAGAATTTATTGATCAGTTCAATAAGTTGACCAATAGAATTCTGACCACTACTCAGCCCACAGCTAAAAATCTAAAGTGTTTCTTTATAAACACTCAGCTACCGGAAGTGAGTTTTCTTCTATGGTGGACTAATCCGGCTGACTTGATGACAACTCAAGCCCTAGTAACTGAGATTGAGGATGACCTTATCCTCGCTGGTAAGATAAGAAAGGATACAAGCATAAGTAGAGGGCAACCCTCTACTAATAGTTCTTCCACTAGTACCACTGATCCTATGGTGCAAAAATTAGCTAACGGATTGTTAGCTTTGAAGAAACAGATGTCTCAAAGTATGTCCATTCCATCCTATAGGGATATACCAAGGAGGACATTTCCTAATACTCAATATCAGGGCAATGCTACTAGGAACCAAGGACAGAATAGGCTTCTGTCAACACAAGGGAGGCTTGCCTTAGAAGCACAACCAGTTAACTCAGCAGTTGGCTATTATGAAGCTAAGCAAGAAAAATTTTCACAACCTGAATTGGATCAGGAAAACAGTGCCAATCTCTTTATGGAAGGAGAAGAGGGATTGGCTAGTGACTCATATATTGGGTTCCTGAACTATCAGGATGAGGAAGAAAGAGGAGAAGATGCAGATGGTGGAACATATGTCATTTTCACTAGATCTCAAAATCAGTCAAACCAACAAGTGGATGATAAAGGTAAATCAAAAGAAGATCCTCAACCTATAATTTTTATTACTAAGTGAGGAACTCCTTTACCTTTTCAATCAAGGGGTCTAGCTAGTGAAAACAAGTAATTTCCTCTAATACTCCTACTTCTTCTGCTACCATTCCTCAGACTAGTACTTCCCCAATGAAACCTCAGAATGAAAGTTTCCCCACTTCTATGTCCAATTCATTTCATATTTTTGATATAATTGACCATGCCAGGAAAACTAAAATTCAAATGTCTGAGGTGGAATATTTGCAAGCTAACCCTGACCAATTTGAAAGGTTAGCTACATTTGTTAAAAATAAGACTGCCTCTATAAGGCAAGATACTTCAAAGACTATTCCTGACCCCTTAAAGACTAGGTCTACTTAGAATAACCTAGTTACCACTCCTCTTATCGCTCCAAGGAAAATTGAACCTTTCTATGTTTCTTTGTTAGTTAATGGTCACAAACTTAGTAATTGTATCATAGATTTGGGAGCTTCTGACAATGTTATGCTTGACAAGGTAGCGAATGCTCTAGGACTGACTCTGACAAAGACATTTGGAAGGTGCTTTTCAATGGAAAAAAAATAGGTGCCTTTGTTAGGCCAGATTAAGGATGCTCAGTTTGCATTCACTACTTTTCTAGAGAAAAGAATAAAGATGACTATCCTAGTTGCTGATGTTCCATCTTCATATGGTATTTTACTGGGATGAAACTTCTGTAAAGATGTAGGAGGAGAGCTTAACATGGATTTATCTAAAGCAAGGATACCTATCAAGGGTGTCATGCAAAAAATGCTTCCTGAAAGGGAAGTGAAATATATTGTCACTCAATCTAAAGACCCAAAAACTCAAATTTTATTTGAATCTTTACGTTTAGGTAACTATTTCCTTACTGTGGAATATACTTCTAGTTCGTTAGATGATAGTTCAGATGAAAGTATGGTGATGGAAGATTCTTCTTCTTCCACAGGTGAAGATTTTGTTGATCACAGAGATGTCAAACCAGAAAGTTCAAATGATATTTGGACTTTGAAATTTGATGGTAGCTATTCTTCCACATGATCTGAGGCTGGAGTAGTCATGATATCTCCTCAAGGTGATATTTTTTATTTTTCATATAAGCTACAATTTTACAATACCAATAATACTGCTGAGTACGAATCTTTGTTACTTAGAATGGAGGTTGCTTGCACAAAGGGAATCAAAAATCTTCATGCACAAGGAGATGCGGAGCTGATTGTTTGTCAGGTAAGAAATTTATACCAGACAAAAAATGAAAGGTTAAAGCATTACCAAAATCAGGTATGGGATTGCATTGATAAATTTGATGTATTTGATATTTCTGTTATTCCTAGAGAGTATAATGACAAAGCTAACTGCCATATCATCTACCCTTATGGTCCCACATAAGGATTTTAAGGGTGATAAGTACACTATTGAGTTGGTCTTTCAGCCAAGTGTACCTAATAATGCTGACCATTGGCAAGTTTTTAATGGTGATAATCAGATTATAGCATTTCTAGAGAAAACAAATAGTTTTGATGAACTTTACTTTGAGGGGAGTGATTCTCCACCTCAAGAATATGTTTCTGAAGTAGACTTGGAGACTGGCGAAGAATTTCTTCAATTGAAAGGAAATAAAATTCTAAAAGGTTTAGTTTCCCTTGAAAATCTATTTGATAAACATGATCGTTATATCAAACAACAATAGAAACTTGACTCAAGTTTGTCAATGGAATTTGAACAAGTGAACCCAAGTACAAAAGTAGATCCTAAGATGGTCAACATTGGGAAATATTGCACTGCTGATGAAAAGTTCAAGTTCATAGCACTTCCACCCCACTACATTGATGTGCTGGCATATTCATACAATCACTTGAAGTCTATCAGACCAAAAGAGATCTAACATGAGATTCCAGTCAAGGTGGGATCATTACCTCATAAGCAGAAGCAGAGGCAATACGATCCTAAAATATCAATTACCATCCTTGCTGAAATTCAAAATATGTTGAATGCTAGGATAATTTTCCCTATTCATCATTCAACTTGGATTACAAACATTGTTTCTGTAAGGAAGAAGAATGGAGAGATCCGTATCTATGTAGATTTCAAGAATCTAAATCAATCTTCCTTGAAAGATAACTACCATTTTCCCATAATGGATCAAGTGTTACAAACAATAATTGGTTAAGAGAAGCTATCTATGTTGGATGGTTTTTTGGGCTATAATCAGGTACATGTCAGTGAAGTGGATCTAATGTAGGAGCATCCTTAGTTCAAGAGCAATCTTGCATCAACCAAAAACATTTACATTTTAGTTTGTTTGCATTTCAGTTATTTTATTTTCCAATTTAGGTTAGGCAGTTCAGTCAATAGCAGTTTTTAACTTGTGGTCTAGTTTTAGCATTTCACATCTTATGGATCTAGACTTAGCATCTAAATTCATTCATCTACATCTTATCAAGAATTCAGAGCATTTGGGATCAGTTACTAGAAATTTATCACTATTAGAAGATTGACTATTTTCTTAGAGAAGAGCATTCTAACAGTTCAAGAGAATCAGCTAAAGGAGAAGTCTTGTGGATCATTCCTTGACTTACAAATCCTAATGACACATCATTCAATGATCCTTGGTTCATGGATGACCTTCCTCAAAGGTCCACACATTGTTCCATTCATTTGAGGAAGTGTTCTATGCATTTAGGTCTGACCTATCTGTGAACACATTACATCTCTTCTTTGGAGTTTGTGACCTTCCTTGGCTGACATGAAGGAATCTATTGGTCCAAAAATGATATATAAAGATGTAATAGATTCTTAGGAAAGTAGATATACACATAAGAAAGATCTAATAGCCTAGATTTGTGAGAAGGAGCTTAAAAGATTTATCTTGCGGATGTATGTAATCAAGCCTGTGAGCCCTAATTGTAAGCCTGCATGCTGTCAACCAGAGTGTATTTAGATTCTTTGATATATTGAATGATTGAATCTACATTTGTTCCCTTTCTTGAGTTGTTTCCATTGTGTTTACTCTTGCTGCACGGTCTAGATAGTTCATTCTATGAACCCTCCTACTATGACTGCACCAAGTGGTATCAGAGTGAAAGTTCAAACTCAAAGAGTGAAAGTTTGATTCTTTGGAGTGAATTGGTGAAGGGGACTCCATAAGATCTTGTTGTAAGCAGATCACCAATCCAAGGCAGGTTACTTGTGTGCAACTGATCACTGATTAAGAGGCAGTTGTCACTTGTAACCTGATCACCGAACCTGAGGTAGTTTACACTTGATCCTAGGAAGATGTCATTGTGAAGAGTTCCTCCTGTTGGTATAATGACTAATAGAATGGATGAGAATAATGCAAATTCATTTTGATGCTATTGAGGAAGATAGGCAAAGAGGATTGACACCTAGACCTAGTGTTGAAAGTGATGATGAAGAGGAATTTCAATCTGTTGAACAAATTGGAGAAACCCTAGAAGGCAATGAAGAAGAAGAATCAGATCAGATAAAGATGTTGCAAGCTAATTCAAAGATTGGAAAAAGACCTAGAGTTAATGTGCCAAATTATACTGGTAACTTGAACCTAGAAGATTTGATTGATTGGATAAATGATATGGAAGAATACTCTAAATATGAGGAGATTGAAGATCCATAGAAGGTAAAATTTGCAAAGACAAAGTTGAAAGGACATGCTGCT
The DNA here is from genome assembly GCA_027924645.1 of Cunninghamia lanceolata. Taxonomy (NCBI): domain Eukaryota; kingdom Viridiplantae; phylum Streptophyta; class Pinopsida; order Cupressales; family Cupressaceae; genus Cunninghamia; species Cunninghamia lanceolata. Next base: position 1,132,204 of record BSBN01000650.1, on the reverse strand, counting down.
ATATGGTGGAAAGTTCAGTTGGAAAGAAATAGAAGAGGAAAAGAAAATATTACAATGTGGGACTGAATGGTGACAAAGTTGAAGAATCAGTTCATACCTGCTAACTATGAGTTGGAGCTTTGAAAAGATTGCAAAACCTAAGACAAAAGGAGAAATCTGTGAAGGAGTACACTGAAAAATTTCATAAGATGATCATAAGGATAGGGCATAGTGAAGAAAGCAAGGAGAAAGTGTCAAGATACATCAATGGACTGAGATTAAACATTCAAGAAGAACTAAGTTTGGTAAGGATGACATCTTTGGAAAAAGCATATTAGTTTGCCCTAAAAGTTGAAGAGAAGTTGAATAAGAAGCATGATCAGAGACAAAGAGGCAGAGGAGGTAAATTTCAGAGACGAAGATCATTTTCAAGATGTGATAGATCATTTGTGGAGTAGAAAAGGTTTGACATCCCAGTTAGAAAGGATGACAAAGATAACAATGCTTACCGAAGAGATGATAGAAATTTTTACTAGAGAGGAAACCCTGGTGTGTACTGGAATGAAGGATATAGAAGAGAAGGAAGAGGATTTGATAAGAGGACATTTAGAGGTACTTGTTTCAAGTGTGGAGGTAAAGGACATAGAACATTAGAATGTAATCAGGGTAGTACAAGCAAGAAGACAAGGAACAGTGGAAGAGCAGCCTATGTTGAAGAACCTATTGGATCACCTAGTTCTATTGGCAAACCGAAGAAAGGAGAATAATTGGTGATGAGGAGAGCACTATTTCAAGTAGAGACAAATGAAGAACCATCATAGAGGAAGAGTCTGTTCAGAACCAGATGCAAATCAAGAGGTAAGTGTTGTAAAGTTGTGATTTATAGTGGTAGTTTAGATAACCTAGTTTCAGAGGAGATGGTGACTAAGTTGAAGTTGGAAAGATTGAAACACCCTAAGCCCTATAAGATAGCATGGATTCAGGATGATCATAAGGTGCTGGTGAGTGAACAATGTTTGGTGAAATTTCATATTGGATCTTATCATGATGAAGTCTTCTGTGATATTATGCCTATGGATGTTTGTCATATTTTGTTGGGTAGACCTTGGCAATATGATAGAAAAGCTATACATGATGGGAGAAAGACTACACACACTATAACAACAAATGGGAAAAGAATTAATTTGATTCCTTTAGAAGATGATCCTAAAGATGTGGTATGTGGGAATGCTAGAATCTGTTTGGTAGATGGAAGGAAATTTTTGGATGGTTTGAAATAGGAAAGTATGTGTTATGCCTTGATTCCTAAAACACCTAAAGTAGTGAAGAGAGAAACTGAACAGGATGAGATAAGAGAGTTGATGATAGAGTATGAAGATATAATATTAGATAACATACCTAAAGGATTACCACCTATAAGGAGTATCATTCATCACATCGATCTTATACTAGGAGCAAGTTTGCCTAACAAAGCAGAACATAGAATGACACCAGTAGAGAATGAAGAATTGAATAGACAAATACAAGAGTTGTTGAGGAAAGGTTTGATTAGAGAAAGTTTGAGTCCTTTTGTAGTACCTGTAGTGCTAGCACCGAAGAAGAATGGAGAATGGAGAATGTGTACTGATAGTTAAGTATAGATTTCCTTTACCTAGGATGGATGATGTCATGGATTGTTTGAGTGGAGCAAGATATTTCACAAAGATAGACTTGAAGAGTGGATACCATCAGATCAAAATCAGAGAAGGTGATAAATGGAAGACTTCTTTTAAGACAAATGAAGGATTGTATGAGTGGTTAGTGATGCCCTTTGGACTGACAAATGTACCAAGTACTTTCATGAGGTTGATGAATGAAGTCTTGAAGAAATTCTTGGGTAAGTTTGTGATTGTATATTTGGATGATATTTTGAATTTTAGTAAGATGAAAGAAGAACATTTGTGGCAAATTAGACAAGTTTTGCAGAGGTTGAGAGAAGAGAAATTGCTGATAAACGTCAAGAAGTGTAGTTTCATGAAGGAAGAGTTGATATATTTGGGATTTGTGATTTCTACAAAAGGTTTGAAGATGGACCTTGAGAAAGTTAGAGCAATGATTGAATGGCCTACACCGGAGAGCATTGGAGAGGTTAGATCATTTCATGGATTGGCTAGTTTTTACCAGAAGTTCATCAAAAATTTTAGTTCAGTTTGTAAACCTATGACAGAGACAATGAGAGGTGACAGAAAGGATTCAAGTGGACATCAGGAGCAGATAAAATTTTTGAGTTGTTGAAGTAGAAGGTGACAGAGAAACCTATTTTGGCATTACCATATTTCAGTAAGGTATTTCAAGTTGATTGTGATGCAAGTGGCAATGCAATTAGAGCAGTGTTAAGTCAAGAAGGTAGACCTGTAGCATATTTCAGTGAGAAATTGAATGATGTAAGGGGAAGATATTCAGTTTATGATCAAGAGTTCTACACCATAATTCAATCCTTAAAGAAGTGGAGACATTGCTTGTTGCCTAAGGAGTTTGTGTTGTATACAGATCATCAAGCTTTGCAATATTTGTATAGTCAAGGTAAGTTGAATCAGAGACATATGAAATGGGTAGAGTTCATGTAGAGTTATACTTTTGTGTTGAAGCATAGGAGTGGTAAATCAAACAAATTTGTTGATGCCTTAAGTAGAAGAACAAACTTGTTGATAGAGATGAGAGTTGAAGTGTTGGGTTTTGATGAATTGAAGAACAAGTATGAGGGAGATACTAATTTTGTAGAACCTTGGAAAGCATGTAAGGAACCTATTGTGATAGATACAAGTAAGTGGTTGGACTATTTCATTCAAGAAGATATGTTATTCAAAGGAAGTTAGTTGTGCATACCTAGAAGTTGAATAAGGGATAATTTGATAAAAGAGAAGCATAGTGGTGGATTGGCAAGACATTTTGGCATTGATAAGACAGTGGCTTTGAAGTGAAAATTAATTTTGGCCTCAGATACATATGGATGTTTAGATATTTGTGCAAAGTTGTAGAGTTTGTCAAGTTGCAAAAGGAAGTTGTCAGAACATTGGATTGTATAAACCTTTGACAGTACCGGAGAGACCATGGGAAGACATAAGCATGGATTTTGTAATGGGATTACCTAAGACACAGAGAGGACATGATTCAATATTTGTAGTGGTTGACATATTTTCAAAGATGGCTCATTTCATACCTTGTAAGAAGACAACTGATGTAGTGCATGTAGCTGATCTATTTTTCAAGGAGATTGTAAGATTGCATGGATTACCTAAGAGTATAGTTTTAGATAGAGATACAAAGTTTGTTGGATAATTTTGGAAGACACTTTGGAAGAAGATGAAGATAGATTTGAAGTTCATTTCAACTTTTCATCCATAGATAGATGGACAGATAGAGGTAGTGAATAGGATTTTGGGAAATTTGTTGAGCTGTTTGGTTGGAGAGAAAACTAGAAGTTGGGATTTGATTCTTTCACAAGCAGAGTTTGCATACAATAATTTAGTAAATAGGAGTATTGGAAGAAAACCTTTTGAGATTGTTACTGGAGTGAATCCTAGAGGAATTACAGAATTGATATATATCAGCATGGAAGAAAAGAGAAGTGCAGAAGCAGAAGAATTTGTAGATCATATGAAAACAGTGTATAATCAGGTGAAGAAACATTTGGAGAATATGAAAACTAAGTACAAAGAGAAGGTAGATGAGAAAATAAGACACAAAGAATTTGAAGAGGGTGATGAAGTAATGATACATTTGAGAAAAGAAAGATTTCTAGTTGGGACATATAACAAGTTGAAGATGAAGAAGTTTGGACCTTGTAGGATACTCAAGAATTATGATTCAGGAAATGCATATGAAATAGAGTTACCAGAGACATTGGGTATTTCACCTATTTTCAACATTGTAGATCTTTATTAGTATCATGAAGCCAAGTTTAGTGACAACATGGAAGAAGACTTGAAGAAGAAGTTACCATGACAAGCAATAGAGTAGATTGAAGACATCTTGGATAGCAGAGTTGGATGCAGCACCAGAGGTAGACAATACAAAGAATATCTTGTGAAGTGGAAAGGCAGACCGAAAGAATATTCATCATGGATTTCTCAAACTAAGGTGGACCGTCTTGGTTCTCCCCTAGCCCTAGCAAAGTGAGGGACTCACTTTTTCAATAACCCTGGATGTCTGATGTGGGAGCATCCCTAGTTCAAGAGCAATCTTGCATCAACCAAAAACATTTGCATTTTAGTTTGTTTGCATTTCAGTTCTTTCATTTTCCAGTTCAGGTTAGGGAGTTCAGTCAGTAGCAGTTTTCAGCTTGTGGTCTAGTTTTGGCATTTCACATCTTGCAGATCTAGACTTAACATCTACATTCATTCATCTACATCATATCAAGAATTTAGAGCATTTGGCATCAGTTACCAGAAAGTTATCGCTATTAGAAGATTGATTGTTTTTCTTAGAGCAGACCATTCTAACAGTTACGAAGAATCAGCTAAAGAAGAAGGCTTGTGGATCATTCCTTAAATTTTGGATCCTAATGACACATCATTCAATGATCCTTGGTTCATGGTTGACCTTCCCCAGAGGTCCACACATTCTTCCATTCATTTGAGGAAGTGTTCTATGCATTTAGGTTTGACCTATCTGTGAACACGTTACATCTCTCCTTTGGAGTTTGTGACCTTCCTTGGCCGACGTGGAGGAATCTATTGGTCTGGAAATAATATATAAAGATGTAATAGATCCTTAGGAAAGTAGCTATACACATAAGAAAGATTTGATAGTCTATATTTATGCAAAGGAGCTTCAAAGCTTTATCTTGTGCATGTATGTAATCAGGCCTGTGAGCCCTAATTGTAAGCCCACATGTTGCCAGCTAGATTGTATTTGGATTCTTTGATATATTAAATGACTAAATCTACATGTATTCCCTTTCTTGAGTTGTTTCCATTATGTTTACTCTTGTTACATGGTCTGGATAGTTCATTCTGTAAACCCTCCTACTGTGACTACACCAGGATCAGTACAAAACCACTTTCATAACTCCATGGGACACTTTTTCATATCGCAAGATGCCATTTGGATTGATCAATGCTTGCACTACTTTTTAGAGAGCAGTGGACTTGGCATTTAGAGATGAAATGGGTAAGTTCATTGTGGCATACCTTGATGATTTGACTATTTTCTCCAAGAAATGTCAAGATCATGGTTGCCACTTGTGGCAAGTTTTGGAACGATGCCGCCAAAATGATATTTCTCTTAACTCGAAGAAGTCAATTTTTGCTGTTACAAAAGGTAAACTTCTTGGTCACATTGTGTCTAAAGAAGGTACTAAGATTGACTCTAAAATCTTCAAATCCATCAAAGGTCTTACTTTGCCTACAAGTAAGATGGTTGTTCATTCTTTCTTTAGGAAAGTAAATTTCCAGTCAAGGTTCATTCAAGAGTTCGCAGAGAAGACTCGTCATATTGTTAATATGATGAAAGGTAAGACCACTTTCCATTGGAGTACAAAAGGTAAAGCGGCTTTTGAGGACATTAAAAAAGCCATAGCCCATGCTCCAGTTTTGGTGTGTCCTGATTATACCAAAAATTTCATTATGTATAGTTATGCTTTAGAGCATACATTGTCAGCAATTATGGTTTAGTAGACAAGGAAGGTGTAGAATCTCTAATTTAATTCATGAGTTGTCCATTAAAATATCATGAACTCAAGTATTCTAACATGGAGAAACATGCTTATGTTGTAGTAAAGGTTGTGAAACATTTTAGATTTTACATATTGAACTCACATACTGTTGCTTTGGTGCCAGATACAACAGTAAAATCTATCTTAACCCAAAAAGAGTTTGGGACTAAGAGAGTCAATTGGATTACCAAAATTTAGGTATTTGATCTTAACACTAAATCCATCAAGCTTGTGTGTGGGAAAGGTTTGTGTCAGCTTATTGCTAATAATGTTCCAAAGGAAATAGGAGATGAAGAGACAGAGATTGAAGATGCTCCAACTATCCTTTTTGTTACTACAACTGATGAGTGGTATTCTAATATCGCTTATTTTCTCACATATGGTGAGTTCCTAATCATTTTTCCTACAAAGAAAAATGGACTATCAAGCTCAGGGCTGTGAACTTTGTCTTATGGGATAATGGTTTGTATAAGACAAGTCTTGATGGAGTTTTCCTCCATTGTGTTAATAACGCACAACAAAGTAATCTATTGGAGTCTTTCCATAATTTGGCATGTGAAGGACACTTCTTAGCACCAGTAACAATTCACAAGATTTTGAGAGCTAGATATTAGTGGCCCACACTTTTTCAGGATGTATATGACTAGGTGCGTAAGTGTGGACTTTGTCAACAGTTTGCGGTGAAACCCAAGTTGGATGCACTACCATTGAAACCATTTCAGTAGTGGGGCATTGACATCATTGGTGCTGTGAATCCACCATCAAGTGGGGGACATGGTTATGTTCTTATTGCAACTAATTATTTCACCAAGTGGGTGGAAACTATATCAGATAAGCATGCTACTTCTGAAGTGGTGTGTAAGTTCCTCAAAGAAAATATCATATCTTAGTTTGGTGTTCCAAACAAGATTGTGGTAGATAATACTACATGTTTTTCCTCTAATGAGATTACTAGTTTTTGTTTTGAATATGGAATTATTCTTTCACATTCATCTGATTATTATCCACAAGGAAATGGTCAAGCAGAATCAAGTAATATGAATCCGGTTACTATTTTCAGGAAGCTGGTAGATGATAATTAGAGAACATGGCATAAGGCATTATTTGATGCTTTGTGGGTAGATAGAATTACACTAAAGAGGGCTATTGGTATGTCACCTTTCAACTGTTATATGGTTTAAATGCAGAGATACCGATCACCTTGGAATTGCCAGCTTTGAAGTTGGCAAAGGCGGTTGAGAATGGAACTTTTGAAATTTCTTTTGATAAATACATAATGTATCTTTCTAAACTTGAAGAGTAGTGATTTATGGTGGTGGACCATGTAGGTGAACACCAAAGTCAAGTCAATAAGTTGTTTGATAAGAAAGTGAAGGCCAAAGATTTTTAGATTGGGGATCAAGTCTTGTTGTGGGACAAGAGGAGAGAGCCAAAGGGAATGCATGGGAAATTTGATTCCCTATGGAGAGGTCTGTTTGTCATTCACTAGTTTTGTGGTGAAAATAACTTCTTGCTACAATGTCTAGATGAGACATTGTTCTTGTTACCGCATAGCGGACAACATCTGAAGCTTTTCAATCCATGAAGCGTCAAATAAGTTCACTTGTATATTTGTATAGTTTGTCTTTTTTCCTTTTTGTTTATAGTTTTTTTGTGTCTTTTGTTTTGTTCACTTGACTTTATGGCCCAATGGCATGGATGAAGGCACTTGGAGACAAGAACTCTTCTTCCTTTGATAGTTTCAAAGAATGACCGAAGAAAGCTCCCTAGTTAGAGCCAGTTGTTGTCCTCAAAATTAGCTATGCTTTTTTTGTAGGATGACCCCTACAGAACTTGTCTATTTCGTAGCCTACACTCTAAGTACGCATTTCAAAGTAAGTCTCTTTGACCTCATGCGTAGTTATTTGACACCTAAGAATGTCTTGGAACATTTCCCTAGGTCAAATCCTTGAAGTTCATGAAATTTGACTAAGTTACAAGCTTGTTAAAATATCAATTTTGACCTTTTTAGATTGTTAGAAAATTTTAATAGTTAGCATGCAAGGGCAGCTAAAAATCCTACCCTTGCATGTAACTTGTTTCTCCCATATGCTTGGACAGTCATTTTGACCATCCGAACATGTTCTTTTTCATTTAGCATGTAGGAGTAGTCATTTTGACCGCTCATGCATGTGTTTTTGTTTTAGCATGTATGGTCAGTCAAAAATGCTCCCCATACATTTTGTTCTTAAGTCATGTAAAAATGGTGAAAAGTGCCGCCTTGGCACTTTATAACAACTTCAAGTCTAACTTGTGTGCAATTAATGCATGATGAGTTCAATTTTCAAAAACCTTTTTACCTTTTAAATCTTTTTAAAAATTTATTTTTAATTGTTTCAAGTGTTGTTATATGGAGCCTAATCAGACTCAGAGATTAAATTTACCCCAATTTTATCAGCACAGTTTGCCCCCAAATTCCTATGGGGTCAAGGGGCAGTGCCCCTTGCAGGGGTTTGGGGGGCAGTGCCCCCAAGATAGGGGTTTGTGGGCAGCACCCCTGAAACCTCACATGGTTTTTTATTATTTTATTAAGGTGTCGGGAGTTATTTTTTCATTGGCCAACATAAAAAAAAGTCTATTTTGTAACTGACAAAAGTCATGATAAAAATGGCTAAGGGTTAGGGTTTTCATTGATGTATTGTATCATTTTGCAGTGGTATTGAGTTGCAAGGATTGCTAGTTGTAATTGGTTTGATTTACTAGATAATAATATTGGACTCTCTATTGGTGGATGTAGCTTGAGTTTGGGTGAACCACGTTAAAACTTGTCTCTCACTATTATTATTTTTGTATATTTTCATTCCTCTGTTTAATCTTTATTTGCATTTAATTGATATCTTATGTCGGCTAACCCTAACAAGTGGTATCAGAGTAGGTTGTGTTCAATTATCGTTTGTAGAAAGGTTTCACGGTTGAGTGGGAGTCTCACAGTTGAGTGGGAACAATTGTGGATGAGGGTAAATTGAAGGTAAACAAATTCAATGGGAAAAACTATCAGCTATGGAAGATGCAGATGTAGGATTATCTCTATTAGAAGGATTTATGGAGGCTATTGGAAGGAGTAGCCAAGAAACTGGCAACAATGACTGATGAGGATTGGAATCTTTTGGATAGAAAGGCACTGGGAACCATTTGGTTGTGCTTGGCACCATTGGTGGCATTCAATATAACGAAAGCAAAGACAACAGATGGTCTGATGAAAGCTTTGGCTAAATTGTATGAAAAACCCTTAGTCTTAAATAAGGTATTTCTCATGAAGTGTTTGTTTAATCTGAGAATGATTGAAGGTGGATTTGTGACAGATCATTTAAATGAGTTTAATACGATTATTAGTCAGTTAACTTCTATAAAAGTAAGTTTTGATGAAGAGGTGAGGGCTCTCTTGATATTATGTTCTTTGCTAGAAAGCTGGAATAGCTTGGTAATGGTTGTAAGTAACTCTATCTCTGGTTCAAATACTTTAAAATTTGATGATGTTGTTGGTGTTATCCTTAGCGAGGAAATGCGATAGAAAAGCTCAGGAGGGTCCACATCAGGTAGTGTTTTGAATGCAGAAAGCAAGGGCAGATCAAAGGAGAGAGGAAAAGGTTCTGGAGGTCATGGGAAGTCATGAGGAAAATCAAAGCACAAGAGATCCCAATCTAGAGGATAGAAGGATTGTTGGTACTATGGGAAACCAGGTCATCTGAAGAAAGATTGTTAAACTTGGAAGAATAAAGAAGGAGACAAACAAGAAGGAAATAAGGAGGCAAATGTGGTAAGTAATAAACCTGAAGATGATGCTTTGATTCTTTCCCCATATAATGTTGATGATTCAGGGGTTTTAGATTCAGGGGCCTCATTTCATGCTATGTCCCATAGAAGTTATTTTCTTAATTATGTCCAAGGGGATTTTGAGCTAGTTTATTTGGGAGATAATGAACCCTGTCAGATTGTTGGAAAGGGAAGAATTAATATTAAGTTGTAGAATGGGAATCATTGGCTACTATAAGAGATAAGGCACGTTCCAAGGCTCAATAGGAATTTAATTTTAGTACAATAGCTAACTGAAAAAGGTTACATTGTTACATTTACTAATAAAAATTGGAAGGTTTCAAAAGGTGCCTTAATAGTAGCAAAAGGTGTGAAAGTAGGCACCTTATATCTTTGTATAGGTCATATTGTTCCTTCTACTTTAGCTGTTGTAGAGAAAAAATAAACAAGTTCAGGAACAGTTGCTACAAGTTCGCAGGAAGAGACTGAAACAGTTGTTATAGGTTCTAAGACAACACTGTGGCATAATAGACTTGGGCATATGAGTGAAAAAGGTATGAAAGTACTTCATTCTAAGAAAATTTTACTAGGTCTGAAATATATTAATATGGATTTTTGTGAAAGTTGTGTGTATGGCAAACAAAAGAGTCAATTTTCTCAAGGATGGGAAGCAAAAGAAAGATGAAAAGTTGGACCTTGTGCATACAGATGTATGGGGACCAGCTCAGGTATCTTCTCTCGATGGCTCTCGGTATTATGTTACATTCATAGATGATGCAACTAGGAAGGTATGGATTTATTTCCTTAGGTAGAAATCTGATGTATTTGAAACATTTAAGAAATGGCGAAGCTTGGTTGAGAATGAGATGGGTACAAGATTAAAATGTCTCAGATCTGATAATGGTGGCGAGTATTGTAGCAAAGAATTTGAGGATTATTGTTCCTTTAATGGAATTCATAGGCAGAAAATAGTTCCAGGGATTCCACAAGAAAATGGAGTGGCTAAACACATGAATAGGACAATAATGGAGCATGCAAGGACCATGAGATTGCATGTTGGGATGCCTTTAAACATGTGGGCAGAGGCTGTCAACACCACTGTATATTTAATTAATAGAGGTCCTTCAGTTCCTTTGGGCTATGGTATTCCAGAGGAAGCATGGACAAGTAAGAAGATGAGTTATTTTTTTCTCAAAACCTTTAGATGTGAAGCATTTGCACATGTAGATTTTGAAAATAGAACCAAGATAGATGAAAAATCAAAAAAGTGTACCTTTGAATGGATATGGCATTAATGAATTTGGTTATAGGTTTTGGGATTTTGAAAATCAAAAAATTGTGAGAAGCAGGGATGTTGTATTCAATGAGAAGGTGTTGTATAAAGATCAGTTGTAGTAGCATGAGAAGAAAGAAAAGGATTATGTGGTGCTGGATGATACTCCAAATAGTGATGTTCTAGTGGTTCCTCATGCTCCACAATAGAAACTAGAAATACCACAAACTCCAGTGAATGTTAGACAGTCAACAAGGCTAAGTAGACCTCCTGAAAGGTTTTCTCCCTCTTTGTATTTTATTTTGTTAATAGATGCTGGTTAACTAGAAGGGTATGATGAAGCTATACAGGTGGATACAAAGGTTTAGTGGGAGCTTGCAATGAAAGAAGAAATGGACTCCTTGCTAAAAAATTAGACTTGGGAATTATGTAAGTTACCTGCAGGTAAAAAGGCTTTACCAAACAAATGGGTTTATAGGCTGAAAGAGGAAGATGGAGGTAAGAAAAGATTTAAAGCCAAGTTAGTTCTAAAAGGATTTGCACAGAAAAGGGGCATTGATTTTGATGAAATATTTTCTCTGGTTATCAAGATGACTTCTATTCGTACTATTTTAAGTATTGTGGCTACTGAAGATTTACATTTGGAACAACTAGATGTGAAAACTACCTTTCTCCATGGTGATTTAGAGGAGGAGATATACATGGAACATCCCCAAGGATTTGATGTCAAAGGTAAGGAGAAACTGGTTTGCAAATTGAAGAAGAGTTTGTATGAACTGAAACAAGCACCTCTACAATGGTACTTGAAATTTGATATTTTTATGGCTGAGCAGGGCTATACCTGGTGTAATTTTGACCATTGTGTTTATTTTAAGAGGTTAGATAATGACAACTACATTATTTTATGTTTATATGTTGATGACATGCTTGTAGCGGGGTCTAACATGGATCACATAAGAGAGTTAAAACAACAGTTAGCACAATCATTTGCTATGAAGGATTTGGGGGCACCAAAACAAATCCTTGGTATGAAAATTTGTAGAGATAGGAAGAATAGAAAATTGACTCTATCTCAGGCTGATTATGTTGAAAAGGTGTTGCAGAGATTCAATATGGAGAATGCAAAAGTAGTCAATACACCTTTGCCTAGTTATTTGAAATTGACTAATGAGATGTGTCCTAAGACACCAAAGGAGGAAGATAAAATGTCCATGGTACCATATGCTTCAAATGTAGGAAGTTTAAAGTACGCCATGGTATGCATGAGACTAGATATTGTACATGCTATAGGAGCCATAAGTAGGTATATGAGTCATCTCGGATTGGAGCATTGGAATGCATTAAAATGGATTCTCAGATATTTGAGAGGTACATCCAATAAACACTTATGTTTTGGGGGCTCTAATACTGATTTAGTAGGTTATGTAGACTTAGATTTGGTAGGGGATATTGATACCAGGAAGAGTACTATAGGTTATGTCTTTACTGTAGGTGGGACAGCAGTGAGTTGGATCTCACAGTTGCAAAAGGTGGTTGCTTTATCCACCACAGAGGTAGAGTATGTAGCCACAACAAAGGCAAGCAAGGAGATGATATGGCTACAATATTTCATGGAAGAATTAGGCATACAAGTTAACAGTTATTTGTTTACGAACAGTCAGAGTGCCATACATCTTACAAAGAATTCTACCTTGCACTCAAAGACCAAACACATACAATTGAGGTATCACTTCATTCGGTCAGTGTTGGATGATGGACAGTTAAGGCTGGAAAAGATACATACAGATGAAAATTTAGTAGATATGCTTACAAAGGTAGTGACAAGGGAGAAGATGAGCTCCTCTTTAGCTTTGGTTGGTCTTCAAGACTGAAAACAAAATTAGAACAACAAAGTCCAGGGTACTTATTTCTAGTGGGAGCTACAGGGTCAGCGGTGCTATCATCAATCTCCAAGAGGGAGATTGTTGTTATATGGAGCCTAATCAGACCCAGATGTTAAATTTACCCCACTTTTATCGATGCAGTTTCCCTCCAAATTCCTACAGGATCAAGGGATAGCACCCCTTACAAGGGTTTGGAGGCAATGCTCCCAAAACCTCACAGGTTTTTTATTATTTTATTAAGGTGTAAGGAGTTATTTTTTCATTGGCTGACATAAAAAACCCTATTTTGTTACTGACAAAAGTCGTGATAAAAACGACTAAGGGTTAAGGTTTCCATTGATGTATTGTAGCATTTTGTAGTAGTATTGAGTTGCAAGGATTGCTGGTTGTAATTGGTTTGATTTATTGGATAATAATATTGGACTCTCTATTGGTGGATGTAGCTTGAGTTTAGGTGAACCATGTTAAAATTTGTCTCTCGTTGTTAGTATTTCTTTGTATTTTCATTCCTCTGTTTAATCTTTATTTGCATTTAATTGATATCTTCTATCAGCTAACCCTAACATCAAGTCATTCTATTTTTCTTCCAAACCCTTATTTGCTTGCAGGTTTTTCCTCGAAGAGTGGTTTTTCTTACTCAAAGGATCAAATCTCATCTAGGGTTTTCATCGCCATCGCCATCGTTCTCTAGGTAATAGTTTTTATTAAATTATATTTCTTTATTTACTTTTTATTATGTGTGCTAGGGTTTTAAAACATTTTCTTTCCTAGTTTATTTTTTGATTTTAAGGAATCTTAGAATCGTTTTCTTTATAGTGAATTATTGTGTTTTAAAATTTAGGGTTTTCTATTTATGATTTGCTCGTTTGTTTTTCCTTTAGTAATATTTTGTTATTATCTTTTGTTGGTCGTAGTCTGTGATTTTCCCCATTCATTTTGTTGTCCCTGTGATAGATTTTAAAACATCATTTTATTCTTAGCATTTTTTGTGTTTTTCCTCCATGTAGGGGTGGCATTTAAGGCCGCCCATACATGTTTTCTTAAATCATTGTAATGTGCAGGGACGGTGAATTTCACCACCCATGCCTCTTTTTGCTTTTTATATCCTAAGTGTAAGGGCATTCGTTTTTGCAACTCCTACATGAAGTTAATGAAATGTGCCCTTGTGCTAGTGGAAATAATTGTTGCTCAGACATTTAAGTTTAATTTTTCACAAATATGCACAAGCGGCCTTTTCCACCGATGCAGACCTTCCTCCTAATGTAAAAGTAGTCATTTTGACTGCCTTTTCACCCCTTGCAAAAGTGTACCTACCTACATGCAAAGGCAAAAAATCTGCCACTCTTACATCAAGTTGTGAAATTACCCACATGTAGGAGCGGTCATTTTAACCACTCGTACATGACTCCCTCAAATTTTTCTAACACTAGGAATTTTTTAAAAATAATATCTTTGACCCGCTTTCACCCAATTTTTTAACTTGCTCACTCTCTAGCAATTTTAAGATCATCCCTATGAACATGATCATCATTACGCAGTTTCCCTAAAATACCAATTTTCCCCTAACTATGACATCATGAATTTTTTCAGTTTCAGCAAGTAGCAGCTATGGTCAATATTGCATCTTGTGATTTCTTCAAAGCCAATGTCTGAGCTGTCTCCATCTAAGGCTAAAACAATGGAGTATAAGAACCAAGGGGCTTTCCCTATTATTTCAGTGTAGTCAAATGTTGATAAGATTAGAGACACTGAAATAGGCCATGTTGATATGATAGAGTTTATTGAAAGAACTAAGCAACCAAATCCTCTATGTTATAGGCAAAGGATCATTGATAGTAACATACACTTGGTGGCTTCATTCCCAGTTGTAGCCCATAATCCTGAGTTTGTCCTTCAAGTGGCAAGACATTATGATAAAGACACTAGAATTGTGGTTGATTCCAATGGAAACAGTATCATGAGATTAGATGCAGAGTTCTTAGAAAAAGTATTCATGTTCCCACCAATTAAGAATGTTGGAGAAATTGACTTTGCCAAAGGTCAAAAAGATTTTGATAATGATAATGAATCTGCCAAGAGGCATATAAATAACAAGTGATTGAAAACTCCTCGTAATAACCTATCCAAATGGCCCAAAGTACTTCCAAGGAGTGACTTTGTAGAGGAAGTTAGTGATTTAATTACTTTGTTAAGTAGAGTCAGAGGTCTTTCTTCTTCTTCTACATTCCATGAGTGGATGTATTTATACATTAAGGTCATTCTAAAGGGCCAACATAAGATATTTTGGGGAGAACAAATCAGTAATGATTTGCATGATCAACTACTTAAGGTTAATACTACTTTCAAGTTTTATATGACCTCCTATCTAGTGTATGTTGCTGCATCAATGAGGATTTTTTCAAGTTTAACTCAAGAGGGAGATCAAAGAGTTGTGCCAGTCTTTCAATATTATCTTAGATAACTCTCAAAGGATTCATTCACCATTTCAGGAGGGTGATACTTTCTTTTCAATCTTCATGTGCTTGTGGAACAATGAGTTGGAATAGAGGAGAGTATCTGATGAAGCCTAGGAGATTGTGAATTCTTTTGGTTGTTTATTTCTACAATTTCCTACTTCTACATATCTAAGAGTTAGATATTACCAAGGTTAACCATACATGTTGCCTCAATATCCAAGTGACAATATGGTTCTAATGGAGTTGTGCAGACAATTGATTGTTGCTCACAATAAGCAAATGGAATTGAAGAAGTCTGGAATCAAGTTTCTTATGGAAATTGGGAGATATTCAGTTCAATCTACTACCAAAGATAAAGCAATTGAAA
The DNA here is from genome assembly GCA_027924645.1 of Cunninghamia lanceolata. Classification (NCBI taxonomy): domain Eukaryota; kingdom Viridiplantae; phylum Streptophyta; class Pinopsida; order Cupressales; family Cupressaceae; genus Cunninghamia; species Cunninghamia lanceolata. The sequence continues at coordinate 1,116,759 of BSBN01000650.1, read as the reverse complement.
CTAAAAAGCAGTTGGTGACTATGAAGCAATTCAAGAAGAATTATTTTGATTTCCACAGAGTATAGGATAAAATCAAAAGGAGATCAGTATTCCATGTTCCTATGGTAGAGGATGTTTGGGCCAACTTGAGGACTCAGAATGAGATACATAAGTTGGATTACTGTAGACTACATTTGAGCCAAATAGAAGAACCTGGATTGGAAGATATTCCTAAAGGCATGGAGGATGAGGGGGATGCTTTAGACCCTAAGTATAATACTAAAAATATTGAAACCTCATCCTTACCTGAAATCAAATGGTCAATAAAAGAGGAAACTTCCCTTCAAAAAAGATTTCACCCATATTGACCAACACCAATGTATGGTTGCAAAGTAAAGGAATCAGTTTGAAAGAATTTATTACTAGATCTAAAATAGAAATTTAGGAACAAATAGGGAAGAAGACTGACAGAACCAAGAACAAGAGTGATGTTCCTTCTTCATCCAAGGCATCAAAACCATAGATTAAGTTTATTTCTAAAGGAGGGAAAGAGAAAGAAGTTGTAGAAGGTTTAAATACTAAAGATCCAGATTCAGATAAGATGAATGTCGATAATGTGTAGGTAGAAAATGCAGAAGTAGAGTAGTAAGATGTTGAAGAGCCCCATATTGAGGATGTAGAAATGGGTGAGAAATTATCTGATGAAAGAGATGAGGGATATGAAATAGAGATAGGTGTATAACATGAACAACTTGATGGTTTGCATAAGTCCCCTAAGATATATACTTCCCAAAAACCACAAGTTTTTACCACCTTGCCACATATCTCTATTTTTTATTATGTTCCAGTTGTTTCTAATATTCCTACCTCTCCTGTTATTAATTTATCTTCTGATTCTACTCCAACTTCTGTTATGATTGGTTTTGGAACTGTGTTGGATTCTTCTGGTTCAATATCAAGTTTGTCTTCATCTTCATTTGACATTGGAGAACAAACTATTTTAGATCAATTTCTTAATAGCTCTGAGAAGAATGTTGATGCTACAGGTGTAGTTTTTACTACCATTTCTCTGATTGTTACCACCACAGGTGTTAGCATGAATCCCACTGATTAGGCAATTGCTCCATCCCTAAATGTAAATGTTCAAAAATTACCTCCGTGGTTGTCATCTTATACTCCAAAAAGAAAGAAGTGGGCCATTTTGCCTAATGATGTTGATTTGGAAAATCTATTGTCTATCAAGCCAAAGGCACAAAAGAAGAAGCCAAAGACTATTTCTAGGCTTATTTATGACAAGGAATTCATATATACAAATATTGTGAGGCCTCCTCCTAAAGCTATAATAGATACTTTCAATGTAAATGATTACATTATTTTGAGAGTTGAGTTGGGCAAGCTTACCCACGAGGGTATTAAGTTAGATTTTCAGGTAACAACAAGTTCTTTGTTTAACAAGTATGATGAAGAAAAGCAAGAGAAAGAACAATACAAAGCCAAGGCTTAACAGCTTGCAATAGTTCTTCAAAAGATAACTATGTCCTTAGAAATTGTGGAACCTATGGCAATTACTATTAAAGATCCTCTGATTCAAAAGGTTGAAAAAGTTCATGCTAGAGCAAGGGTTGTTGGTGAATTTCTAGATCGAATGCTAATACAAGATAAAGTTCTTTTGAAGACCACGGTGGAATGGAAAGAGAAAATGGAAAAGGCAAGAGCTGAGCTTGATGAGCTTGTTGATTCATTATCCCAGGGACTTCAAGATCTAGAGGAAACTCTAGAAGAATGGATTGAAATGAAGAAGATGAAGATAAATAATTTGATAGCAATTGGTGTTGTATCAAATCAAGAGTCTTACATTAAGACTAAAGAATCTTTGATCCATCACATCAATGTATTGAAGATTTTGTTTGAAAATCTACAAAATGCATGTGAACTCAGTGAGGACAGTGATGTAACACTTTTGCATAGACTTGAGGAATTCTCATGCACTTTGACAGGTGAAAATCCCAAGTTTCTTTCTGCAGAGGAGATGATTGATGCATTTGAAAAGATGATTCAAAGGAATTTTGAGGATGAAGTGTTTTCAATTGCCTCAATGGACAAGCTTCGTGACTATCAGTCAACTCTTGATAATTTGAAGGACAACCTTGGGAAACATGAGAAGGCAATAAAAGCAATGAAAGATGCGATTGTCAAGGGTCTTACTATTTCAGACAATATAGCTGGACCTAGTATCTATGAGATGGAAGCAGTGAAGGCTATGTACCATAATTTCTTGAAGAAGAATGATGCTGACAGCTGAAATTCTTTCTTCATGCCTTAGTTTATTTTTCATTATTTTGCATATGTAATTTGTAATTAGTTCCGGACATATCCATATGTATTTTTGCATAATGTAATTACATGTGGAACAAAGGAAGTCCTAAGTCAAAAAGGACTCTTTTATGGAATAAGTCAAAGTGGTTGTAGATTTCCTATTTTTGCTTTAGGCTTCTCCCTATAAATAAAGAGGGCCTCTATTGTAATAAGCATCTTTTTTCTATTGCAAGTAAACTCTGCTAAATTGAAAAGCATATCAAGACTTAGAGATTTATTGTGTTTATCAATTATTCAAGCAATTATTAATATAAGAAGGCATTTTGAGTACCAAACTTTGTGTTGAATCAAATTGCATTGTGATATTGATGTTCTTACGTCATTAATATTATATTATATTGAATAGTTATTTGAATCATGGAGATTTTATCAATCAATTGAGAGAGTATTCTGATTTTGATTTTAATAGTCTTGTGTTATTATATCATTAAAGGAGATTGTGTTTAGTTAGTAGATGAGACATAGATTGGAGACTTTGTGTTGTCAATTATTGTCTTCAATGTGATTAAATTTCATAGTTGATATAAGGTGAAAACTTTGCATTTCATTTTGTTTCAAATTAGTTTATTATCATTCAAGTGGAAGGAGTTATGAAAAACTTTGGGTTTTCAATGAGCTTTGTGGTAACTCATATTTCTTGGAATTAGTGATATTTTGTTAAAGTTATTGTTGTGAAGAATGAACACATATTCTAAAAAAAGAGAATATTGTGATATGAAACCATCCTCTAAATAGTTTAGTATAAGAAAAGTTTACTTTGTGGTAATTGTTTGTAAAGGGAACCACCCCTTGCTGAGAGGAGAGACTTTGTCTCATCATAGTTGTGGTTGATATAACCATTTTGCCATTAGTGAGTTGACAACAAAATATTCACCCAACAATGGATAATCTATATCAAGTTCACAACATAGCACAATAGTCCAAAAGAAAACAAAGGCCCTAGTACTCAACCTAGAGCTCTGATACCAAATGTAAATCCCACTATTTCATCTCAAAAGTAAATGGAGTAAATAATCCACTTAAATACAACATCACAATATCCAAAGTAAAAAGAAATAATTAATCTACTTAATTACAATATAAAAGATTAAAAGGGTGTGATTAATCCACTTAATTACAATATCACAAGTAAAATGAACAATCTCATAAATGAATCAAAATGTCATTAAATCTTACAAAATCACATGCTCAATCCAGGTAAAAGCTACTATAAATAATATACAAAATCCATGTGCATTCATGCCATAATACATCCAATTTTAAGTACAATAATCATGTACAACAAGAGTAAATAAATCAATATGCTCATCAATCATACAAACCAAGTTGTCCACCACTTACAAGTCGAGAGACAAGAATATGGCCCAAGTGCTTTTCTACTCAACCATGAAGTGATTACACTTCCCTGGATCCTTTCATGAAATGAAGGAAACCCATCCTTGCACAAAATGTCTAGCTACTTGGAAACAACTAGCAGGAGGGAACACTTGATGCAACCCTGATGTTTGAATGTGCAATTCTAAATAATGAAAAGTAAATTTTCTCACAATAGGATGTGGCAGAGATATATATAAATAAGTTTGCTAGACAAAATAAACATATTTTTCAATGTCAGCTCGATTAGATCTAATCCTTTAAAATACTAATCTGGTTCAATTCTCGAAAAGAGGAAAAGCCATCTCTAAAAATCCACATTCGGCATCCTAGCCCAGAAAGTAACCCAATACATTTCTAGATAAAAACCACTTCTTTCCCCAAGAAGCAAGAAAATAAATAATAAAATAAAAGGATCAAAGTTCATCAATAAATCATTAAAAATCCCTTTCCCAAAATAGAATTCAAAAGGACATACTTTCCAAACAATAATCTGTCAATTGTTCAAACAATACATCCATAAGTTTGTCAAATTTATATATAATTTCTAATCCATATTTTAGTCATAATTCACCATATAACAGTCATTCTAAGTTATTAATCCATCTTACTGCCATATCTGTGATAGGAACTATCTCAATCTAGTCAAAAAGTTTTTATATAACATTCAGTAACCTTCCTGTCATTTCTATGACACAAATAGTGGTAGAATTAAAATAAATAATAAACAGAATTTGTAATCTACTACTGTCATTCAAGATAAGGTTTTAAAAATAGTGTTTTGAATAGTAAACAAAAAAATAACAGTCAACTATAGGAATAATTGCAAGTTTCTACAGAATCTATTTCTCCTAACCAGTTCATGGTCAGTGACCCAGCTTTAGGAAAAGTCATCTAATCTAGGATTGAAATCATGCCAACACCATGGAAGGAAAAAGATCTAATTTATACGGCTTAGGAAAAGTCTATTCCATGTTGGAAAGAGACACTGCTATGATGAATGACTGAATGTTGTCATTAGTGGCAACAAGACAAAGGGATTCCACCTACAAGGCAAAGATACTTTACTCTGGTAAATCATTTTGGTCTGACAAAGGATTTTGTTCTGGAAGGCTCAAATGGCTAAGTATGGGAAGTATACAGAGCAAGTGACAAAGACTAGGTCAGTATGCCTCCACAATTGAAGATAATTATATGTAGTTTAGGTATGTCAATCATAGATACTTGGTGATCACATGCTCTAGTGATCAAGTTCTGACTTCTTCCAGAAGTCATATGATGAAGTAGCTAAGTCCAGGTAAATAGAGTAAAGACAAGAACATTGCACAACACCAGAGTAAAAGGCTTTGTATTCCTCTGCTGTGGCATATTTTGGTTTGTGGTTCTGAAGGATGCTAAGATGACAATGATGAATGTTGGAGATGATTTTTAGAGTCTCATATGGTCTACAATAGAAGTTATGATGTGACAGTTGAATTGGTCAAGTATGTTCTTAAGGGACAAGCTGACAGGCTTGTTAGATCCATATGCGAAGAAGATATATTGCTTGAATATTTAATCTAAGTGGTTGAATGATTGTTGCAGACCTATATGAAGATATGTGAATATTTGTTTAGGGTTTGCATTGTTGTTTGTACACAAGATCAAGCCGATTAGGTACAACACTTGTATACACATTTCATGTCTGGGTTGCCGACCTAATTATGAGATGAATCCTATTGTGGATATATATATTCAATGGATTTATATGTTGGATGTATGGTATGTGTGGTGTGGATATGAATTTGATATGTGTATGATCTAAAGTAGTTTGTAGAGCAGAAAAGGTTTATAAGGGCAAAAAAATAGAAGCAGATGTGAAGCAGGGTAGAGAAACAAAGAAGATAGTAAGAAGTCATTTGAATTTGTATATTGAGCTAATTGGTACTGCACCTTAGCATTTTGTAGATGCACCTATAGCAGTCAACTCTTGGCAGTGAGCCAATCTTTTCTTCTATCTTCTATCTTTCTTTCTCTGTGGATAGTGAGTCCACCTGTAGTGAGCATTTCTTAGGCAGTGAGCCTTATGTAATTTGGTATTTCTATCATAATATATTGTGAGCTAACACTCATCATGGTTTTTCCTTTTTTGGGTATTCCATGTAAAATCATAGTGTCCATGTGTTATGAATTTGTGGCTACTCTTCGTGTGTTTACTTTCCTTTCATGTTATTGAATTTGGTAAATGGATTAACAAATGTGTGAATGAAAAGTTTTTCAGAATACTGATTCACCTCCCCTCTCAGTACTCTTTGTCTTTAACAATTGGTATTAGAGCAAGGTTCCTTGGAAGAAGCTTAACAACTTGAGGAAGATCTGGGAAGGTGTACTCATGGTAGCTAGAAGATATTTCACTGAAGCCTCATATGAAAGCAATCATGAATTACAAGCTGCTCTTGAAGATTTTGAAAAATCTAAAGCTCAAGTTAGGGATCTAAAGGATAACATACAAGAAGCTAATGAATGCATTTTAAAGCTAAAAGAACAAGTCAAGAAGTTCAAAGAAAAATATAAGGAGATTAGTGAACAATTGATATCAACCAATGAAACCTTGGATGATTTGAAAGGGGAACTTGTAAAAAGAGCTAAAGCAGAGGAATATCAAAATTTGTTGGTAAAAAGAAAATTAGAAGAATGTGATAAACTGGAAAAAGAAGTTGTAAGCCTAAAATCAGATCTAGAGAAGGCTAAGAGCTATGAAAAAAATTTCAAGATAAGTTCTACAAAGCTTGATGAGATGATTGCTAGTCAAAAGAGTTTAGATGACAAGAAAGGGTTAGGGTTTGAAAAAGGAGAAATTTCTAAATCAACACAAGAAAACCTTGAGATGAAGAAAAACATAGGCAACCAGTTCTGGAATCAAAGAAGAAGACCTAGAGGACCTTCAGTCAGACAACTAAATGCTCAAAGGTATCGATCTTTCAATGGCCATTGTTTTAATTGCAATAAGTTTGGTCACAAGGCTACTGAATGTAGAAGTAGAATGAATCAAAATGTTCCATCATTTTCTGGTCAATGTTTCAATTGCAAGAAAATTGGTCATAGATCAAATGAGTGAAGAAGTTTGGCAAGGAATAGTTTTAACTATACAAGGAATACTCAATCCTTCAATGGGCAGTGTTTTGCATACAATATATTTGGGCATATGGCTAACCAATGCAGATCGAGAATGAATTCAATCAATAGAAGGAATCAAGGTCAAAGGAATGTGGTATGCTATAATTGCAATAAGTATGGGCATATTGTAAAATTCTGTAGAAGCAAGAAAGAGAAAAGAAACTATCCTACAAAGAAGATGAAAACAGAACAGAAAGAAGACAAAGATAAAAACAAGATTGATTCATTGGAGATCAAAAAAGAAATGAGCAAGGTCTAGATTAAGAAGGATGTGAATGAAACCAAGAATGGATCTGCACTAGTTTCTGGTGCAGATACTTCCTCTGGGAAGTAAATTGGGAGCTCTGGCTCAGGGGGAGTTGTATTGAAAATCCAAATCCCCTAGCCAGATATTTAGTGTTGGGATCTGGCATGAAGATATGTTGAAAAGATGCATAAGACAGATCTTATGAAAGAAATTCTGGTGAAAATGGTTCAAGTGTAGAGCATTGCGGAGTAATCCTAATAGACTATATTCTATAGAGATGTGTTTGACAAGTTTTTCAATAGGGGCATTTATGGTGCTCAGGTCAAGATAGATAAAAGGGGCTCATTTGAAGGAAAATTTATTTTGCATTCAAACTCTCAAGTGTCTAAGGTGAACCAAAGCAAAATCCCAAGTGACTACAGTGATTTCCAAAGCAAATCAATTCAAGATCAAGCAAAACCCTAATTCAATGAAAAGAGGTACTTTTCATATTTGAAACCCCACTGTGAATTTATTTGAATCTTTGCAAACACCACATGTGATTGATATAACCAAAAGAGCCTGACCAAAATTTAAGAAGCACCCATTCAAATCAATAGAGGTCGATCCAAATGCTACATTTTTAGATATTTCGTTTGGTGTGATGCATACGGAAGATGTTAGGGCCTATATTCATGTTGCCCTCGAAGAACATGGAGATAGTCAATTCTTAGATCTATATATAAATGTTTAATATGAAAAGCGAGAAGGATGGAATGTGGGGTTTTAATTTGAATCCTCCTTTCCACAAAACATTCCAAGGGCTTTTCAATTGAGTGCTTCTCCTATTGAGAGGAGAGTCATCTATCAGATTGGGTTGCTTATGCTAGGAAATTCAGAAGTTATCACACAATGTTGCCTATTAATGCTTTTTTTCTCTTGAAACCCTAATTTAAGAAAAAAAATAATTAAATCTATGAATTATGATGAATGCTACTAGAATTAGACAAAGGGCAGAGAACCTTAACTCACAATTTTTCATATCCTAGAAAACAAAAATGTGAGGGACAATGGTGATGGTGCCCTAGTCTAAGGTACAACTTTTTCTATAGATTCATGATCTCCTTCTGGCATTGATCTCTACTGTGTCTTCTCTTTTTGGTGGTCAGACATGGGAGGACAATGTTGATGGTACCCTTGTCCTAAAATCTTGTACAGTGTCTACTTCTTTTCAGATCCTAAATCTTCAATGTTTTCCTATCTTCCTTGCAACTCCAGTTTCTCCAGATCTAATATTTGTGATTGCAATCACAAGGAGTGTGGGAGGGGATTGTGGTGTTTAGAGGCTTGCCTTAGTCAATCCCTAGAGAGACATTCAAGTCTTCTGAACACCATTGTGTGAGAGAGAGTGTATCCTTGTGGGATAAAGGCAAAAATCCAAATGATAATGATGATAAAGCACAATAAATGTCACCTTGATGATGAATCTCTCATAGAAGGAAGAGTCTCTTCAATGCCATGAGGAGAAGATGTAATCCAACTTGTGAAAACAAACACAATAACAATTCTATGCTCTACAACACAATGATATCACAAAAATCTCAAGTATGCATAAAATTCACAATCATCTTCTAGTTTGCAAATGATAACCTAAACATGCTTATATATGCAATTACTAAGATTCCTGCCAAGAATTTCATATTTGAAACTTATGATGTTGGCCTGAAAACCAAATAATGGCCAAAAACCTGACATTGAATTTAGGGCAGACCTGAAATAGGGCTGGACTAGGGTGCTAGCACCCAAGTCCACCCCCTTTTCTTTGCTCAAGGAGCATCAACATAGTCCCCCTTAGGTCCTAATTGCCAAGACCCATGGGTTTTCTCATCAGGAGATTGAATTATAATGCAAGATGCTTTAAATGCAATCTAGAGACTTGGGAGCTAAACCTTAAAGGAAAAAGCCCCCAAGGGTGAATTTTTCTAACATAACAATAAAACATTTAAGTGGAGATGAATTTGATTTGAAGGAAGAATATAAGGTATTAGAAAAGAAGAAATTTATTTAGTATATAGATTTTCAAGTTTTTGCAGAAGATGAATTGGTCCAGTATGTCTTAAGTCCAATTCATGATGACTTTATGTGGCTTAATTCCACATTCAAGATCACCAAAGATGCCATAAGGGTAGTTACAGGTTTAAACCCTACCGGTATAGTGCCTATATTGAAAGCTGTGAAAAATGATACAGTGATGAAATCTACCGGAACAAAATTTGATAAAAGGGCATTAACAATTAGTGACATTGAAGATCATGTAGTTAGATTTGCATCCATGGCAATTGGCTACAAGGTCTACTTCACAAACTAAGAGAACTCTATCTCTAGTACTACCATATATACTACCTATCAAATGGTTAAAGAAAATGTACAGTATGACCTGTGTGAACTACTCTGACAGTAGTTAATGGAGAACCTAAAGAAGACAAAAAAAAACAAATATCCCTTCAAATTTGGTACGTTAATTATGTTTTTGTTCTTCTACTTTATGCAAGAGTTACCTGGCATGAAAAATCTATTTTGGACTAGAGACAAACCTATTGCGGTGCAAATCAGAAATCATCTAAATAGTATTGAAAGTCATGATGCACAAACTACATCCCTATGGGGCTATTTCAATCACTTCCAAAAGGTAATGCAATCTAGGGAAAGGATCCCTAAATCCATTGTGGAAAAATACAAAGATGATATATGATTTATTGTGAACAAGGACTAGTATATGATGAAAGTTGTGGAGCCTAGAATAGTCTGGATTCTACCAATGGGATATGAAGTTGATGGAAAAATACTCGATAACTATGCACAACATATGCTAAGTAAATCCAGTGACCCCAAAGAAGAAAGATTTGAGACATATGAGGAGCTATCAGCAAAAATCTATGTTGAAGTAAGGAAACTAGAAATTTCAAAGAAGGCTCAAAAGATGGTAGAAGATTATGCCTTGAAAAAGGGTTTTACCAAGGAACAAATATCAACAACAAGAGATAGAGTTGAGGCAGAAAGAGCAACTAAAGAAAAGGAGGAGCAAGAAAAGGAAGCTAATAAAGCTTTGGAAGTTCAAGAGGCACCTATTGCATCAAAAAGAAGAACAAGAGGTGCAAGTTCCTCTGGAACAACATCTAAAAGCTCTAATATTCCCTCCACAGCAACTGTAGAAAAGAAAATAGACAAGAGAAAGAAGACCAAAGGTTAGAGAGTATATGTCAATATTGATGCAATTGATGATGAGGAAACTGAGACCGATGAAGAAGTGAAGAAGATGAAGGCATAGAATGCACCACCTTCTATTTCTCAGCGAGGCAAACTCTTTGGTGCCACAAAAGGGAAGGCCTTTGGTGAAAGTAAAGAGAGAAAGATGGCTAAGATGGCAGCACCTACAAAAGACCAAGCTATAATGAGCTTAGAGGAAGTCTTAAGGGCTATTACAATTGATGGCAATCTAAAGCCTATTACCCAATTATATGATGATTATAATGATTTTGATAAAAAGGATCATTGATAATGCTATTGTCAAATACCTGGAGATATGTAATAAAGATCTTGTTGAGACAATTACTAATCTCCCAAATAGTCTAGGAAGCATAATGTCTGCAAGAAAGGAAGCTACTATGGCTAGGGATGTTGAACTCAGAGAGCATACACTAATAAAGTTATGTCCAAAAATCACACCAGAAGAAAAAGTAGAAGTCTCTAAAGCACTGTATAAAGAATTTAAAACAAAGAGGAGGATGAACACTCTCATGTTAGATGACATTTAGAAGGTAGTCAAGGAGACTAAGGAAATCACTCTAAAAGTGTTGAAATAATTTCATCTTCCAACAATATATGATAATGAAGAAACAAGTGTTGGAGATGACACAACTATTCTGGAAGTCAGCATGAATCAAGGGTTGGATAAAAATTATGAAGAATTAAAGAAGAGAGGTTAGGCCCCTACTACTGATGGTCTAAATACAACTGTCAAAGATCAAACTGAGACAAGCCCTCCTTCGAATCAGCAAACTGATGGATAGAATAAAGCTGACAATCAAGAAGAAGAACAAATGAGAAAAGCCCTACACCAAAGCAAAATATTGATGTGAGTGAGAATATGGATCTGGATCCTCCAGAGAAAAATAAAAAAGAAGTCTCTAATATAGAAAGAGACACTATGGAGTCTGTCAAGAAATTCTTGAAAAGAGAAAAACAAGTCTTGGATGAACCTAAGTTTTTGCAGGAACCAATAAACTTGGACTCAATGTCCCCTATACAGAAATTTAAATTAGTATCAATTGTGCAAGAAAAGGCATATGAAGAAATTTTGAAGTCACACATATAGGATAGTGAATTGATTAGTGAGACATCTAGCATTTTGGAGAAGTTGATGCTAGGCATCCAGCATTTTGGAGAAGTTGATGCTATCATATCAAAAGGACACTTCAATGTCTTCAATAAATCATGATGAAGGGGGTAAATCATAAAACACACAACAACAGAAATTGCATACCAAAAATAGAACTTTCTTTATTGATTTGGACAACTTATTACATTACAGAAGCTCAAATACAATAAGAGGAATCAACCCTCCTTAGGATGCAACACATTACAACTTCCTCTCACAAGACTCTAGAATCTTCAGCCTTCTGCAACCCCAAATTAGCTAGGGTTTCTATTTTCCCATCTATTCTTGACTCTACACTTTCCCCCTTAACTCTACTACTGCCTAGGGTTCCCAAAAATGGTTATTAATAGCCTTTTTGGCGGCCAACAACCTAATTTCAAAATTTGCATCTCCCTCTAAAAATAGGTCAACTTCCAAGAGCCATAACTTTTGATCCGGGTGTCTGATTGATGAACTGTTTTATACATTAGAAAGCTTACAGAGTGCTCTACGTGCTAAGAATCTGCTCTACCAATTCTCACCATTTTTGGGCCTGTACGAGGCCATTTAGTGCCTCAAACCTGAGTTTGAATAATTTTTAGGCATTTTTTAGGAAACAAAAACTTTAATATCTTTCAACTTGCAAATGATCTTTGCATGATTCCTTTGTCAAAGATCTTATTTTTCAGTTATGAAACTTCCTGTAAAATTTCACTTCATTCTGTGCCCAAATGTAAACTTTCTAAAAATAGCAGGTTGCTATTTTTAGTAGTTTGGAAAAACTAAAAGTTCTACATCATTATTCAAGAGATTATGGAACTAGAACCACAAATTTTGAAAACAAATGGAAAGAACATCAACAATTTTGAAACACATCTTTTTTTGGGTGATGTAAGATTGCCCTTACACCACTGGATACTCCTGCATCAGACACCCAGGGTAATTTGAGAAGTGACCATGTCACATCTTAGGTGTTTGTGTGAGGAAAACTCAAACAGTCAACCTCTGCCTTAGATAACCAAGAAAAATATTCAACAGACCTTCCTTTCCATTTCACTAGATATTCTTCATATTGCTTGTTTCGAGTACTTCTTCCCACACGGCTATCCAAGATCTCTTCTATCTCCTCTGTTGAAGTAGATGCTAGAATACTCCATTGTTCTTCTGTTGGTCCATCCTCTATTTTACCTTCATGATATTCTGATAAATCAACAATGTTAAAAACATGGGAAATGTTGATCCCACTTGGCAGCTCTACCTCATATTCATTTCATGAATCATGTTTCTTCAAAATTCTGCATGGTCCAAATTTCTTCATTTTTAGCTTATTGTATCTTCCAATTGGGAACCTTTCTTTTCTCAAGTGAACCATGACTTCATCTCCTACTTGGAATTCCTTATATCTCCTCTTTTGATTTGCCTTAGCCTTGTACTAAATATTCATCTTATTAATGTGCTTTCTCACCTCTTCATGCAAATTCTTCAGATGTTTTGCAAAGTCTCCAGCTTTAGCACTTGTCTTTTCTCCTTTGTCCAGATTCCTTAATTCTAAAGCAATTCTTGGACTATTCCCATATACAATTTGGAATGGTGATTTACCAGTACTCGTATTGACAGAATTGTTGTAAGCAGATTCTACTTGTGGTAAAATCAAATCCCATCCCTTGGGATTATCTCCTACTAAGCATCGTAGCAGGTTAACCAAACTCCTATTTACCACTTTGGTCTATCCATTAGTTTGTAGATGGTGTGCAGAACTAAACTTCAAATCTATCTTCAACTTCTTCCACAATGTCCTCCAGAAATAACCAACAAACTTGGTATCTCGATCTGAAACTATGCTATTTGGTAGACCGTGTAATCTCACCACCTCCCTAAAAAATAACTTTGCAATATGAACTACATCATTAGTCTTCTTGCAAGGAATAAAATGTGCCATCTTCGAGAATATGTCCACCACCACAAAAATGGAATCATGTCCTCTCTGTGTCCTTGGTAAACCAAGAACAAAATCTATACTAATATCATCCCATGGCTTCTTTGGTACAGGTAATGGTTGATATAGACCTGTATTCTGACTTGCTCCTTTTGCCATCTAACATACTCTAAAATTCTGCACAAATTTCCTCACATCCTGATGCAACTGTGGCTAATAATAATTTTCACCAACAATAGAAATGGTCTTATCTTGACCAAAGTGTCCAGCCAATCCTCCACTATTATTCTCCTTAATCAGTTTCTCTCTCATGGACCTCCTTGGAATGCACAACTAGCTTCCTCTAAACAACATGCCATCTTGGATTATGAAATCCAACCATTTTGTCCTATCCAAAGTAACAAGTTCCAAACAAGATTTCCAGGCCTCTGCAAAATTTGGATCTTTAGGATACAAACTTTTGAGCTCATCAAACCCAACAACCTCTATCTTCATTTCTGTCAACAAATTTTGCCTTCTGTTCAAGGCATCCGAAACTCTGTTGGACTTCCCACGCATGTGCTTCAAAATAAAATTATAGCTCTACAAAAACTCAACCCATTTTAAGTGCCTCTGGTTCAACTTTCCTTGACAATTAAGATACTACAAAGCCTAATGATCAGTATATAAAACAAACTCCTTGGGCAACAAATAATGTCTCCATTTCTTGAAAGCCTGAACTATTACATAAAACTCCTAATCATAAACATAATACTTTTTATTGGCATCATTAAACTTCTCACTAAAATAGGCAATGGGCTTACCTTCTTGACTCAAAACAACTCCTATACCACTACCACTAGCATCACAATCTATCTAAAATACCTTATTGAAATCTGGAAATGCCAAAACAGGTTGTTCTACAACTTTTTGCTTCAATGTATCAAAGCTCTTATCTGCTCCTTTAGTCCATCTAAACTCTTTTCTATCCCCTCTCATTGTCTCAGTTAGGGGTACACAAATGCTACTAAAATTCCTGATAAACTTTCTATAAAAACTTGCCAAACCATGAAAAGATCTTACCTCGGAAGCACTCCTTGGCGTAGGCCATTCAATGATGACTCTCACCTTCTCTGGGTCCATCTTAAGACCTTCCTCTGAGAAAACAAATCCTAGGTATACCAACTCCTTTACAAAACTACATGTCTTCAGATTAATCAGAAACTTCTCCTCCCTTAGCTTCTCTAGAACTCTTCTGATATGCATTAGATGCTCATCCCAACTCTTATTGAAAATCAAAATATCATCCAAATAAATAATAACAAAACTTCTCAAAAATTATTTCAATACCTCATTCATGAGCCACATGAATGTGCTCAGTGCATTGGTTAGCCCAAATGGCATGACTAACCACTCATACAAACCTTCCTTTGTCATGAAAGTTGTCTTCCACTCATCTCCTCTGATTCGGATCTGGTGATACCCACTTTTTAGGTTAATCTTTGTGAAGTACTTGGCTCCACTCAAACAGTCCATTATGTCATCCATTATGGGCAATGCAAATCTATACTTGATCATGATTTTATTGATGGCTCGAGAGTCTATACACATTCTCCACTCTCCATCTTTCTTTGGTGCTAGTACTGTAGGTACCACATAGGGACTTAGACTCTCTCTTATCAATCCCTTCGTCAACAACTCCTGAACTTATCTGTTCAACTCTTCACTCTCAGCTGGAGTCATTCTATGGGCTACCTTATTTGGCAAGCTGGCTCTTGGTATCAAATCCATATGATGACTTATCTTCCTCACTGATGGTAAACCTTTTGGTACATTATCAAAGATAATATTTTGAAATTCTTCCAACATTTTCAAGACTTTTGTTGGTACATCTTCACATTTATCTTGACTAATCTTAGGAATCAATGCAAAGCAATGATGCTCATTCTTCATACCCTCTAAGAATTTTCTACCATCTACCAAGCAAATTCTGGCAGTACTACTTACCTCTTCTTCCACCTCCTTCAAGGGATTCAACTTATGACAAACTCTATCTTTTGTTAGAGAATATGTGTTTACACGGCCATCATGGACAGCACTCCTATGATACTACCATGGTCTCCCCAACAGCATATGACATGTATCCATCGGTATGATATCACATAGCACCTCAGCATGGTAGTCCCCAATCTTGAACTTCACTAAACACTGCTCATTGACCAAAGCTCTATGGTCCTTTTGCAACCATGCAATCCGATATGGATGTGGATGCTTTCTTCTTCTTAACTTCAACTTGTCAACCATCTCCTCTGAAACAAGATTATTAGTGCTTCCACTATTAATAATAATATCACAACACTTACATTCACATTTGTACCTTGTGTGAAATAAACTCTTCCACTGATTTGGTTCTTTCTCCTCATTCAACAAGGTTCTTCTAACCACTAGGATTTCTCCCCTTTAAGTATCTTTAGAACTCTCCGACTGCGCATCATCATCTACATGTACAACTCGTACATTACCTTTAGGTCTACTATTCATCCTTCTTTGATGTTGTAGACACTCGTATGCTTGATACCCTTCTTCTCCACATTAGAAATAGGTTCCTCTGAAACCTCCTCTTCCAGGTCCTTGCCTAGGTCTACCTCTTCCTCTTCCTCTTCACTCACCATTGTTTTGGTCATGAGGGTGACAGGCATTATCTCCTCTCTAAATTTGACTGGTGCCAGCTTCTTCACTTTTCTTTCAATCTTCATTTTGCCCCCCATAGGGTCTTCCACCAGTCCTTCTGCCTTGACCTCTTCCCCTTTGCTTGCTGTCAAATCTTTTATTTAGCTTCTCTTTCACCTATAGGGAAAACTGGTATGCATATTGTATGGTGGTTATTCTGACCAGGCTCAGCTCCTCTTGAATACTCGGCCTCAACCCATTAATGTAACCGGCTACCTTCTCCTTGTTGGGCTCTGCATGGCCTGTCCTGATAGTAATTTTATAAAACTCTTCTGTATACTCCTTAATAGACTTGTTACCTTGCTTCAGTCCTTGCAACTTCTTTAGCAACTCCATCTCATAGTCCACAGGAATGAACTACTTCTTCAGTTTCTCCACCATCCGATCCCATCTAGTGATCTTTCCTTTTCCTCTTCTATTCCTCTCTAATTGTACCTCCTTCCACCAAATACTAGCATGGCCCTTCAACTTTATTTTTGCAAAATTGACCCAATCTAGGTCCTCCACATCTTCATAGTCAAAATATTCCTCCATGTCATTGATCCAATCAATAAGCTGTTCTAGATTTAAATCTCTAGAATATGTGGAAACTTTAATCCTGTGCCTCTTTCTGATCTTCAAAATGGCCCTCAGTAACCTAACTTTTGCAGGATCTCCTCCAGCTTCTTGTTCTTCCTCGAATAGCTCTTCTTTAGCTTCATCATCACTTTGTTCTCTTGTTCTTGGATCAAACCCTCTTCGCAGCTCCTCTTGCAATGCATCAATTTGCCTTTGCAGGGATCTAAAACCTTCTTCCATCAAAGTATTCCTCCCAATACGATTTCTTCGTGGAGGCATCTTGATCTCTGCAGCAAACCCACAACCTCAGGTCCTAGTGCAAATTGCCTCATGGTTGGCGATCTATCTAAACACTTAGGAACCTGTAGATTAGATAAAGCAATGAGGGTAAAACACTAAATCAAATGCAATAAAACACAAGATTATACCTCACATGCAAAACCTAATCCCATCAAGGGAAGAAGGAGCCTTTGCACCCAAAAGAAGCTCCCAAGACCAAGATGATCCCTAGACTATGGATTCAAATGTGAAATGCTCTTCAATTGTGCAACTCACTATCTAACTCAAGGATGATTTTGGCATGGTAACTTTGCACAAACTTGGATGATGAAAATGACTTGTGAGAGGTTGTATTTATAGACTTTTGGAAGGGATTTTGATCCAAGGGTGGAGATTGATTGGAGAGATCAATGGTGGAGGATGAAAGTGATGTGGAGGGCCTAGATTTGATCTTGGAAGATGGAGGGCTAGGAATAAAAGCAAATCTTTTATTCATTTTTGGGAAATAGGTGAATAAATGAGGTTGGGTGAGATGGATTATTTGTGAATTAAAAATTCACATGGGGAAGGGTAAAATGAATTAAAAATTCATTTGGGGAAGAGTGGATATTTATGAGTTATGACGTGTAATGGATGTGTAAGAGGAGTAAATGTGATGTGTGATTTATTTGAATTTTAAATTTGAGGGATGTGGGGAGAAGTGTTAATGAGGGTTTGACTCACTTAATTAAGGTGATTAACCTAATTAATGTGGCTAGAATAAATTAGTAGAGGGATTAGAGGGAGGATAAGATTAATTAATCAGTGATTTAATTAATTAATCCTAAGGCTAGGATGAGGTAGGCTAGAGTAGGCAATTAAATAATAGCTATTTAATTGTCTAGGGTAGGGATAGGCTAATTAGTAGGCTGGATTAATTAGTTAACATGGTTTTAACTAATTAATTAGATTTAGGGAAAATGGGGGAATTGATTTAATAAATTTTGCATATTTATTAAATCAATTGGCTAAGGTTTAGACTATTGAATCAACAAAATTAATTCAATTTTGGGGATGAAATAGTGTGGATTTAGGAAATGGAAGGGGTAATTAATTAAATAAAAATTTAATTAATTGGTTGGAAAGGAAATTGGTATGTTTAGGGATGTCGGGAGTCAGTTTGGTGGTCAAGACATTTTTAGGTGTCTACAGAACCCTTGCTCTAATACCACTTGATGAAGGGGATAAATCATAAAACACA
Organism: Cunninghamia lanceolata; assembly: GCA_027924645.1. NCBI lineage: Eukaryota > Viridiplantae > Streptophyta > Pinopsida > Cupressales > Cupressaceae > Cunninghamia > Cunninghamia lanceolata. The sequence goes on along the minus strand of BSBN01000650.1, from coordinate 1,098,509 downwards.
CAACAACATAAATTGCATACCGAAGATCAAACTTTCTTTATTGATTTGGACAACTTATTACATTATAGAAGCTCAAATACAATAAGAGGAATTAACCCTCCTCAAGCTGCAACACATTATAGCTTCCTCTCACAAGACTCTGGAATCTTGAGCCTTTTGCAGCCACAAATCAGCTAGAGTTTCTATTTTCCAACCTATTCTTGACTCTACACTTTCCCCCTTAACTCTACTACTGCCCAGGGTTCCCAAAAATGGTTATTAATAGCCTTTTTGGCAGCCAACAACCTAATTTCAAATTTTGCATCTCCCTCCAAAAATAGGTCAACTTCTGGGAGCCATAACTTTTGATCCGAGTGTCTGATTGTCAAACTATTTTATGCGTCAAAAAGCTCATGGAGTGCTCTACACGTTAAAAAATTGCTCTACCAGTTCTAGCCATTTTTGGGCCCGTACGGGGTTGTTTAATACCTCAAACCTGAGTTTGAATAATTTTCAATAATTTTTTGGGAAACAAAAACTTTAATATCTTTTAACTCGCAAATGACCTTTGCATGATTCCTTCACCAAAGGTCTTATTTTTCAGTTATGAAACTTCTTGTAAAATTTCACTTCATTCCATGCCTAAATACAAACTTTCTAAAAATAGCAGGTTGCTATTTTTAGTAGTTTAGAAAAACTAAAAGTTCTACATCATTATTCAAGCGATTATGGAACCAGAACCATAAATTTTGAAAAGAAATAGAAAGAACATCAACAATTTTGAAACACATCTTTTTTGGGGTGATGCAAGATTACCCTTACACCACTGGATGCTCCTATATCAGACACCCAAGGTGATTTGAGAAGTGACCCTATCACGTCTCAGGTGTTTGTGTGAGGAAAACCCAAACGGTCAACCTCTGCCTTAGATAACCAAGAAAAATCTTCAATAGGCCTTCCTTTCCATTTCACCAGATATTGTTCATATTGCCTATTCTGAGTACTTTTTCCCACATGGCTATCCAAGTTCTCTTCTATCTCCTCTGTTGAAGTAGATGCCGGAATGCTCCACTATTCTTTTGTTGGTCCATCCTATGTTCCACCTTCATGATATTCTGATAAATCAGCAATGTTGAAAATAGGGGAAATGTTGATCCCACTTGGCAACTCTACCTCATATGTATTTCCTGAATCATGTTTCTTTAAAATTTTACATGGTCCAAATTTCTTCATTTTTAGCTTATTGTATGTTCCAATTGGGAACCTTTCTTTTTTCAAGTGAACCATGACTTCATCTCTTACCTAGAATTCCTTATATCTCCCCTTCTAATCTACCTTAGCCTTGTATTGAATATACATCTTATTAATGTGCTTTCTCAACTCTTCATACAAATTCTTCAGATGTTCTGCAAAGTCTTTAGCTTTAGCACCTGTCTTTTCTCCTTTGTCTAGATTCCTTAATTTTGAAGCATTTCTTGGACTATTCCCATATACAATCTAGAATGGTGATTTACTAGTACTCCTATTGACAGAATTGTTGTAAGTAAATTCTGTCTGTGGTAAAATCAAATCCCATCCCTTGGGCTTATCTCCTACTAAGCATCATAGCAGGTTATCCAAACTCCTATTCACTACTTTGATTTGTCCATCAATTTATTGATGGTGTGCAGAAATGAACTTTAAATCTGTCTTCAACTTCTTCCACAATGTCCTCCAGAAATATCCAACAAACTTGGTATCTCGATATGAAACTATGCTCTTTGGTAGACTGTGTAATCTCACCATCTCTCTGAAAAATAACTTTGCAATATGAACTACATCATTAGTCTTCTTGCAAGGAATACAATGTGACATCTTCGAGAATCTGTCCATCACCACAAAAGTGGAATCATGTCCTCTCTGTGTCCTTGGTAAACCAAGAACAAAATCCATACTAATATCATCCTATGGCTTCTCTGGTATAGGTAATGGCTGATATAGACCTCTATTCTAACTTGTTCCTTTCACCATCTGACATACTCTGCAACTCTGTACAAATTTCCTCACATCTTGCTGCAACTATGGCCAATAATATTTTTCACCAACAATAGTAATGGTCTTATCTCGACCAAAGTATCCATCTAATCCTCCACTATGCTTCTCCTTAATTAGGTTCTCTCTCATGGAACTCCTTGAAATGCACAACTAGCTTCCTCTAAACAACATGCCATCTTGGATTATGAAATCCAACCATTTTGTCCTATCCAAAGTAACAAGTTCCAAACAAGCTTTTCATGCCTCTATAAAATCTAGATCTTCAGGATATAAACTTTTGAGCTCATTGAACCAACAACCTCTATCTTCATTTTTGTCAACAAATTTTGCCTTCTGCTCAAGGCATCCGCAACTCTGTTGGACTTCCCACTCATGTCCTTCAAAACAAAAGTATAGCTCTATGAAAACTCAACCCATTTTAAGTGCCTCTGGTTCAAGTTTCCTTGACTATTAAGATACTACAAATCCTGATGACCAGTATATAAAACAAACTCCTTGGGCAACAAATAATGTCTCCATTTCTTCAAAGCCTAAACTATTATATAAAACTCCTGATCATTTGGAATCATTAAACTTCTCACTAAAATAGGCAATGGGCTTACATTCTTGACTCAAAAAATCTCCTATACCACTACCACTAGCATCACAATTTATCTGAACTACCTTATTGAAATCTAGAAGTGCCAAAATAGGTTGTTCTATGACTTTTTGCTTTAATGTATCAAAGCTCTTGTCTACTCCTTTAGTCCATCTAAACTCTTTTCTATCCCCTCTCATTGTCTCAGTTAGGGGTGCACAAAAGCTACTAATAATCATGATAAATTTTCTATAAAAACTTGTCAAACCATGAAAAGATCTTACCTTGGAAGCACTCCTCGGTGTAGGCCATTCAATGATAACGCTCACCTTCTCTGGGTCCATCTTAAGACCTTCCTCTGAGACAAAAAATCTCAGGTATACCAACTCCTTCTTTGCAAAACTACATTTCTTCATATTAATCAATAACTTCTCCTCCCTTACCTTCTCTAGAACTCTTCTGATATACATCAGATGCTCATCCCAAGTCTTATTGAAAATCAAAATATCATCCAAATAAATAATAACAAAACTTTCCAAAAATTCTTTCAATACCTCATTCGTGAGCTGCATGAATGTGCTTGGTGCATTGGTTAGCCTAAATGGCATGACTAACCACTAATACAAACCTTCCTTTGTCTTGAAGGCTATCTTCCACTCATCTCCTTTTCTGATTCAGATCTGGTGATACCCACTCTTCAGGTCAATCTTCATGAAGTAATTGGCTCCACTCAAACAGTCCATTACATCATCCATTATAGGAAATAGAAATATGTACTTGATCATGATCTTATTGATGGCTCAGGAGTTTGTACACATTCTCCACTCTCTATCTTTCTTTGGTGCTAGTACTACAGGTACCACATAGGGACTTAGGCTCTCTCTTATCAATCCCTTCCTCAACAACTCCTGAACTTATTTGTTCAACTCTTCACTCTGAGCTAGAGTCATTCTATGAGATGTCTTATTTGGCAAGTTGGCTCTTGGTATCAAATCCATTTGATGACTTATTTTCCTCATTGGTGGTAAACCTTCTGGTACATTATCAGAGACAATATCTTGAAATTCTTCCAACATTTCTAAGACTTTTGCCGGTACATCTTCACATTTATCTTGACTAATCTTAGGAATCAATGGAAAGCAATGACGCTCATGCTTCATACCCTCTAAGAATTTCCTATCATCTACCAAGCAAATTCTGACAGTACTACATACCTTTTCTTCCACCTCCTTCAAGGGCTTCAACTTATGACGAACTCCATCCTTTGTTAGAGAATATGTGTTTGCAAGGCCATCATGGACAACGCTCCTATCATACTGCCACGACCTCCCCAATAGCACATGACATGCATCCATCGGTATGATATTACATAGCACCTCATCATGGTAGTCCCCAATATTGAACTTCACTAAACACTGCTCATTGACCAAATCTCTATGGTCCTTCTGCAACTATGCAATCCAATATGGATGTGGATGCTTTCTTCTTGTCAACCATCTCCTCTAAAACAAGATTATCAATGCTTCCACTATCAACAATAATATCACAACACTTACGTTCACATTTGCACTTTGTGCAAAATAAACTCTTCCTCTGATTTGGTTCTTTCTCCTCATTCAACAAGGTTCTTCTAACCACTAGGGTTTCTCTGCTTTCAGCATCTTCAGAATGCTTAGACTGTGCATCTTCATCTACATGTGCAATGCGTACATTAACTTCAGGTCTTTTATTCATCCTTCCTTGATGTTGCAGACACTCGTATGCTCGATGCCCTTCTTCTCTACATTAGAAATAGGTTCCTCTGAAACCTCCTCTTCTAGGTCCTTGCTCAGGTCTACCTCTTCCTCTTCCTCTTTGCTCACTATTGTTTTGGTCATGAGGGTGGTAGGCATTATCTCCTCTCTGAATTGGACTAGTGCCATCTTCTTCACTTTTCTTTCAATCTTCATTTTGCCCCCCATAGGATCTTCCACTAGTCCTTTCACCTTGACCTCTTCCCCTTTTCTTGCTATCAAATCTTTTATTTAGCTTCTCTTCCACCTTCAAGGAAAACTGGTATGCATCTTCTATGGTGGTCATTCTGACCAGGCTCAGTTCCTCTTGAATACTTGGCCTCAACCCATTAATGTAACGGGCTACCTTCTCCTTGTTGGGCTCTGCATATCCTATCCTGATAGGAATTTTATAAAACTCTTCTGTATACTCCTTAACAGACTTGTTACCTTGCTTCAGTCCTTGAAGCTTTTTCAGCAACTCCATCTCATAGTCCATAGGAATGAACTGCTTCTTCAATTTCTCCACCATCTGATCCCATCTAGTGATCTTTCCTTTTCCTCTTCTATTCCTCTCTAATTGGACCTCCTTCCACCAAATACTAGCATGGCCCTTCGGCTTTGTTTTTGCAAACTTGACCCGATCTGGGTCCTCCACATCTTCATACTTGAAATATTCCTCCATGTCATTGATCTAATCAATAAGCTCTTCTGGATTCAAATCTCCAGAATATGTAGAAACTTCAATCTTGGGCCTCTTTCTAATCTTTGAAATGGCCCTCATTAACCTAACTTCTGTACGATCTCCTCCAGCTTCTTGTTCTTCCTTAGATAGCTCTTCTTTAGTTTCATCCTCACTTTGTTCTCTTATTCATGGATCAAACCCTCTTCGCAGCTCCTCTTGCAATGCATCGATTTGCCTTTGCAGGGATCTAAAACCCTCTTCCATCAAAGCATTCCTCCCAATATGATTTCTTCATGGAGGCATCTTGATCTCTGCAACAAACCCACAACCTTAGGCCCTGGTGCAAACTGCCTCACAGTCGGTGATCTATCTACACACTCAGGAACCCTTGCTTTGATACCACTTGATGAAGGGGGTAAATCATAAAACACACAACAATAGAAATTACATACCGAAGATAGAACTTTTTTTATTGATTTAGACAACTTATTACATTACAGAAGCTCAAATACAATAAGAGGAATCAACTTTCCTCAGGCTGCAACACATTATAGCTTCCTCTCACAAGACTCTGGAATCTTCAGCGTTCTGCAACCCCAAATCAGCTAGGGTTTTTGTTTTCCCACCTATTCTTGACTTTACACTTTCCCCCTTAACTCTACTACTGCCCAGGGTTCCCCAAAATGGTTATTAATAGCCTTTTTGGTGGCCAACAACCTAATTTCAAAATTTACATCTCCCTTCAAAAATAGGTCAAGTTCCAGGAGCCATAACTTTTGATCCAGGTGTCCAATTGACGAACCGTTTTATGCGTCGGAAAGCTCGCAGAGTGATCTATGTACTATGAACCTGCTCTTTTGGTTCTAGCCATTTTTGGGCCTGTAAGGGGCTGGTTAGTGCCTCAAACCTGAGTTTGAATAATTTTCAGGCATTTTTTAGGAAACATAAACTTTAATATCTTTTAGCTCGTAAATGATCTTTGCATGATTTCTTCACCAAAGGTCTTATTTTTTAGTTATGAAACTTCCTGTAAAATTTCACTTCATTTCGTGCCCAAATGCAAACTTTCTAAAAATAGCAGGTTGCTATTTTTAGCAGTTTGGAAAAACTGAAAGTTCGACCATCATTATTCAAGTGATTATGGTACTAGAACCACAAATTTTGAAAAGAAATGGAAAGAACATCAACAATTTTGAAAAACATCTTTTTTTGGGTGATGCAAGATTGCCCTTACACCACCAGATGCTCCTGCATCAAATCAACTCAAGGGACTCATAAACTCTGTAAGTATGCATTTTGAATCGTTTGAGAAATCTACAAAAACAAAAGTGAAGAAAGAGTTTAATGAAAAAAGATTAGCTGAGTTGAAGTCCATGGTAGTAAATGATAAAACCCTATTGGATATTGGAATAAAAGAGATATAGAGTGCCATCAAAGAAGCTTGTGACTTATAAAAAATTTGTGTATCATGGCCGAAAGCCACAAAGAAGTTAAGAGAAAAGATCAAGGATCTAGAATTGTTGTTGACAAATATTTCTAAATCATTTGACCCAGCAGTTGAGTGAATAAGTAGCAAAGAGATACAAGTTATCAAAATTCACAATGATTTAAGTGATTTAATGAATAAGAGGGATGAAATGAAAAATAGAATGTGTCAATTGAGAGGATTGTTAAGTCCCCAAATAGATTCAATGAAAATCTTGTAGAAGAAACTTTGAAAGTAAAAGCATTAATCGATACACCTCCAGTTGTGTAGAAGGTAGCAAAATTAATTTTCTAATAAATGGTCACATTCAAATTGTAGTTAGGGTAAAATTGCAAATAGGGTAAATAAATAAACAACAATGATCAAACCTTAACAATTGCACAATGAAGCACAAGACAATATGAAAATCAAAATAATAAGTGTAGACACAAATTGATCTCCATGCTATGCTCGATTTCTCTCCATTGCTCTTTTCCACCTCGCATGAGCATGCAAGATTTTGAAGAATGATTGTTTGAGGAATGTTAGGTGCTCACTTCTGCAGCATAACGATAATATAAAGATGATAGATGAATGATTGATAGATGGAAGATGATGATAATGGATGATAGATGCAAAGACTCTAATGTGATTTTAGCAGCATAAGGATACTCCAACTCAAATGCATGCTAATGGCTTGGGAGAGAGTTGATCTATAGGAAAGGCTTGGTTCAAATGGATGGTTGAGATTAAAAGGCTAAATTATTGATGTGGACGGCTAGGATTGATTCGGTTATTCCCACTCTTCAAGGAAGTTGTAGTCATGTGACAAGTGTACAAAGGAGGATAAGGCTCATATGTGACCATGTACACAAATACTAAAATTAGGTCCCATGAGTTTACATGTGAAGGATTTTAAATGAAATTTGTACTACCACACATGATTTAAATGAGAGATGGACAAGTGTCGACATGAGCTGAGGTGAGGATTTAATTCAAATATTTTATTTGAATTAGTTGGGATATTAGTTGGAAATTAATTAAATAAATAAAATTTATTTAATTAATTGGAAAGTGGGATTATGAATGTGAAATTAATTAAATAAATAAAATTTATTTAATTAATTGGCTAATGGATTAGTGGGATTCTCTAATAGGGTTAGGGTTTTTGACTAGGTATTGCAAGACATGGACATTTTTGGGACAAATTTAGGTGTCTACACAAATTTTACAGAGATAAGAAATGATGCAATGGAGAGATAGCACAATTAAAGTTTGTGTACAAGGATATTTCATCACCTACAACTAATTAAGTTGAAGATTGTATTTGTACATATGCGGTAGAGTATGACAGTTTTACAGTTTTGACACAATTTTGACCCTTGTACATACACATTTGCCATTGATGTCAAAGGGGGAGAAGAAGACCAGTGAAAAATGGGCAAACAAGAAAAAGGGATTCCACCTACAAGGCAAAGAGACTTTACTCTGGTAGATCATTTTGGTCTGATAAAGGACTTTGGTCTGAAAGGCTCAAATGACCAAGTATGGGTAGTATACAGAGCAAGTGACAAAGCCTGGGTTAGTATGCCTCCACAATTGAAGATAATTATATGTGCTTTAGGTATGTTAGTCATAGATACTTGGTGATCACATGCTCTAGTGAACAAGCTCTGATTTCCTCCGGAAGTCATATGATGAAGTAGCTAAGTTCGGGTAAACAAAGTAAAGATAGGAATAGTGCACAACACCAAATTAAAAGGGTCTGCATTCCTCCATTGTGGCATATTTTGGTTTGCAGTTCTGAAGGTATGCTAAGAGGATAATGATGAATGTTGGATATGATTTTTAGAGTCTCATATAGTTCGCAATAGAAGTTATGATGTGACAATTAAATTGGTCAAGTGTGTTCTTAAGGGACAAGCTGACATGCTTGTTAGATCCATATGTAGAGAAGATATATGGTTTGAATATTTAATCTAAGTGATTGAATGATTGGTGCCAACCTATATGAAGATATGTGAATATTTGTTTAAGGTCCACATTGCTATTTGTACACAAGATCAAGCCGACTAGGTACAATAATTGTATACATGTTTCATGTCTGGGTTGCTAGCCTGATTATGAGATGAATCCTATTGTGGATATATATATTCGATGGATTCCTATGTTGGATGTATGGTATGTGTGGCGTGGATGCAAATTTGATATGTGTATGATCTAAAGTAGTTTGTAGAGCAGAAAAGGTTTATAAGGGCAGAAAAATAGAAGTAGATGTGAAGCATGATAGAGAAATAGAGTAGACAGTATGAAGTTGTTTGAGTATGTATATTGAGCTAATTGGTACTACACCTTAGCATAAAAATTAGTGGTTTTAAGTACTAGAGATAAGATAAAAATGGTAGGTTGAAAGCACAAAAAAAGGAATCAATTTCAAGTCTTAAATTGTGGAAGATAAAGTGTCAAACGACTATGTTTAAGGTTGAAATAACTAGTGACAGGATTACATAACCAAAGTAGGTCAACAGCATAAAAGGAGAAACTATTTCGGGCAGAAACCATGCACAAAAAAATATGGTAAATGCCTATGTCAAGGTGTAACAAACTGGCAACAACAAGTAATCAAAGTAGGTTGATTCAGATTTCTACCCTGCACTTGAACAAGTTGGTGATAGGAAGATTAAAGGTGGGTCGATCTATCAGCATAAATAAACAAATCACCTGGGAAGGTTGAAATGTAGGCCAACAAATAGGGAGATACACAGGCTGACTATTCTATGTCTAAGCAACCATAATAATCATCAAATATGGCATAAATATAAAGGAAAATACCTAGATAGTTTCACCTGAGAGGAGGTTGATCTTGCCACCCCAGTCGTTGCCTTCTTCTGTCTCTTGTCACTCTAAATCCATGAACTCCCCTTTCTATCTTTCAATGCTCAGAAGAAAATATATTTCTCACTCTGCTACCAATTTTGTGGTGCCAATTCTTCTACCCATTTTTCCTTTTATTAAAAAGCGTCCCCCATAATTTTAGCTTTTTGATTTCAGGTTTGAAGACTGAAAATAATTCATAATTGGTTGATACTCCAGTTTGCATGAGAATTGACCAATTAAAAAGAGCTCACAATTTCTATTTTATTTAAAATAATATCTATTTACTTAGCTTTCTATCGCATGGGTGACAGTAAGTTAATTTTAATTCTTTTTACTAAAAATTTTAAATATAATAATGATATTTGTAACATAATTTAACTATTTTTATAAAAATACAATTATTTTAATAAATCAAGAAGTGAAATAATAAAACAATATATGTGTGTGTATCCATATATATCTATTATAATTAAATATAATTATTTAAATCTATTTACATATTGTCTTCCAAACATCTATAGAAATCTTCTATTATTATTTATTTAATACATATATAAAATACAACTATATATATATTTACTATTTTAAAAATACAATACACCAATTAAAATATATAATTCGCAAGGACATTTAATTATTATAATCAAATCATGCATTCAAAAAGGATTTTCATTAATAATTAAAAACATAATATTTTTCTAAGTATCTACCATCAATCATATTTATCATCCACACAATGATACATAATAACCATTCAAAATGCAACATGAAACTACGTGAGTGTGTGATTGCATCAAGGTTAACCATCCCATCAGTTCTTACCAAGTGGTTAGAACACCTCTACCTCAACCATGTTCTCATCTTCGACGAGTACTTGCATTCATTCACACTCAACTTGACATCAATAGGTTAGTGCCTCCAAAACATAGCTGAATCAAATCATTATAATCACATCAATAATATTTAACATTTAAATCAGTTTTCCAATTTACTCAAATATAACTTCACAATAATTACTTTCACACATGTGAAACTTACTTAGAGTAAAATAATCATGGTAAATGTTCATTAATCTAGAATAATAATATAGTCCATAAAAATGAGACATGACAGATGATCAAATACTAGCTATTGACAAGGAAGATAAATGAGAATTATATTTTGACGGATCAAGATGTCAAACTAGCTCTGGTGTTGGTCTCATACTAGTACCCCCTATAGGTAAGCCAATTACTATGTCTTACTGCCTAAACTTCTCATGCACAAACAACATTGTTGAGTACGAAGCTCTTATTGTAGGACTTCATGCCACTTTGGCTCTAAACATCAAAAACCTTACCATATATGTGTTGAAATTAAGGAACACTGAGAGGGGGGGTGAATTAGTGTTCTGCAAAACTTAATATTATGTTCCTTTAACAATTTACCACATACATCCAAAAGAAAGAAGCATGAATAGAAACAATAAGATCATAGCACATGAACACCAGGATTTTTACATGGAAACCCAGTTAAGGGAAAAACCATGGTGGGGGTTAACCCACAAGAATTTATACTCTATTAAAAGTATTACAAATGGGGAAGGCACATGCCTTCGGGCACACTACCCAGAGCTCACTACTCAAGGAGGATCATTGCCTACAAAATCAATTATAAAAGTTCACTGGAATGTTTGAACTGAGGAATAGCATCTAACAATGCAAGCTTATAGTTCTGGTCGAGCTCAGTACACTAACTTTACACACTTCATCTTTCTCTTCCCTACTTCATTGCTTTGTCATGATCTGGAGCTTAGATCTCTTCACTTCACACTTGATTCTGCTATATTTCACACTTATTCCTTCATATTCTATCATCCACACTCTGAAATGCTTGAATCCATTGATCATATATATCTGCTACATGAAATTACATCAACTGCATTCGGCCTTAAGAAAAACTTAGAGACTTTTTAAGAACATTGTTCTGTCAGCTGAATCCAGGCACAAACACCAATGCAGACCAAAACTTATGTATCCAAGTCATCTTACTATTGGAAATAGTCCAGACAACTAAGAGGGGGGGTGAATCAGTTGTCTCAAAAATTTAACCTTTTCTGCTTTTAATCTTATTTATCAACTTATAATTAGATCAATAATGTAAACATTAAAGCATGAATCAACAACACATGAGTAGAAATAAACTTAACACACATAACGCCAAGATTTTTATGTGGAAACCTAGTTGAGGGAAAACCACAGTGGGGGTTAACCCACAAGATTTGTACCCTATTAAAATTACTTAGAATAAAAGAGAAGGCACATGCCTTCGGGCTCACTGCCTAGAGCTCATTGCTCAAGAGAGGTTCATTGCCTACATAATTTATGTTTAATACAGAAAGAATTAACTGATACATAGCATCTCCTTCATGCCTGGTTCAGTTTCATTGAGTGCTCACAAAACTTCTTTTCTACCCCAAATACTTCTTTTCTAACTCTTCATCAAAATAGCTCTTGTTCTTCTGCTTCTCCTCTACTCTTCTCTTCCTTTGATCCTTTCTTTAGATTATATTATTGTTGCACAAGGATAATTTTCCACAACTCATCAAGTATTTATACACTTCATCAACCTTGGAATGAACATCAAGGTCAGTACTACAAACATCTAACTTAATGTGAATCACTAAGCTATTAGCCAAACATATCTAGAACTCAAATCTTCCTTAATCAACACACCATGCTTCATAGAAATGCTCTTAGATCATCCGCAACACACTTGAAACATTTGGTCGGCCAAGACTGGGAAGAACAACAACACCAAGAAGGAAATCTTCATTGACAAGCTCAAACTTCAATGCAGACCTCCAACATAGTAGTCACACAATCCAAAGACTTCCACAAGCACATTGAGTTCAACAATAACATCCACACTACTCCAAATTGTCAGAATCACTTGCATCTTCATCTGGTACCTCAAGAACACTACCTGTCATGATTGTCACACTAGAAAGATTGCTTGTAGACCTCCAAACCATGAACCAATTGAATGGATGATATACACTAACTTCCCAAACATGCCTCAAAATTTGTAGATCATCATTTGACATATTCAGAACAATCTAGACCTCTTTCCTATCACTCTGTCTCTTCTGAACACTACAAAAATGGTTCTACTCAGATGGCCATAGCTTCTTCAAATCTTCATGTGAACCTTTCAAAGCTTACCTAGAGCTTCTTTAGACAATCCTCTACTCAGCCATATGGTCTGCATACATTGTTCCTTATTAATTTTCTCAATATACTCAACAATCTAGTCTTCTATGTAGGAAGCAAAATAAGATATAGTTGACACCAATGGCAACAAGGATATGTTGACATCAATGACAACACCGCTTAGGCACATATTTTCAACAATCTCCCTCTTTGTCATTGATGGCAACATATGATGTGAAAAACTAATTTGAAAATCAAGACAATACCTTCTCCCCCTTTCTCTTATCACTTCTACAATCACTTTCTTCATTGCTCCTTTCATCAGCAACTAGTTTTTCACATGAACTTCTCTCCCCTTTGACGTCAATGGAAAAGGGCACATATTTGCAATCTTTTCTCCTTATTTTTGTTTTAGACAAAACTTAAAACTTACTTGCAGACTACTCCCCCTGAGTAGTGCCTCCTTGACATCAATCCAAATCACAAGATGTGACTAAATTCTACTGGACTGATGCACTCTAGTGCATCTTAATTCTGATCAAGAGGGGTAATAACCCCCAACTTGTCTTTCAGATACTCAAAAGTATCCTTGGGAAGCGGCTTAGTGAAAATATCTACAATCTGATCCTTTGACGATACAAACTCCAACTTGACTTTATTCTCATTTACCTTCTCTCTCAAGAAATGAAACTTGAGGGATGTGTGCTTTGTCTTTAAATGCAATACTAGATTCTTTGAGATGCTTATTGCACTTGAATTATCACAGAAGATTGTGACCGGCTCCTCAAACACAATTCTAATGTCCTTCAACATTTGCTTCATCCACAGAACTCAAGTGCAATTGTTTACTATTGCTATATACTCTACCTCTATTGTAGATAGGAATATTGTCTCGTACTTTTTGGTTAGCTAAAAAACCAATCTACTTCCCAAGAAGAATGCACCACCACTAGTACTTTTCCTATCATCCACATCTCCTACCCAATCAACATTTGTATATGCATTAAGAGTAAAGTCATTGTCTTTTGGATACCACAAGCCATAATCAAGTGTTCCTTTGAGATATCTAATAATTTTTTTGATTGGTACAACATGGGATTATTTAGGATAAGCTTGGAATCTAGCAACAAGCCCAACTATATTCATGATATCAGGTTTGGTCTGAGTTAGATAGAGCAATCCTCCAATCATTGATCTATGTCTTTTCTGATTTGACTTAGGGGAGTCATCATCTTTACTCAACTTACATCTGGTTACCATAGGCATACCTATTAGCTTTGAATCTTCCATTCCAAACTTCTTCAATAATTCTTTCACATACTTAGATTGAGATATAAAGATCCCTTTATCTAACTGAGTGATTTGCAAAACTAAGAAGAAATTCATCTCACCAAACATGGACATCTCAAATTCACTTTGCATCTGATCAACAAATGTTTTGCACATTCTTTCATTTCCACCAAAAATGATATCATCAACAAATACCTCAACAATTAGAATATTCTAATGATCAATCTTGAAGTAAAGATTACTATCAGTAGTGCCTTTGTTATATCCTAGCTTTAGCAGATACTTATCTAATCTTAAATACCAGGCTCTTGGGGCTTGTTTAAGTCCACTAATGCTTTCCTCAATCTGCAGACCATGTCTTTCTAATTACACAATTGAAATCCTTCTAGTTGTTGCAAGTATGAGGATAACTAGTGTTGTCATTGATGTCAACATACTCATATTGCAGTAATGAGAAGGATTGGATGAGCTGTGTGCAGAGGATATTGAGAAAATTATTCTCAATCAGGAACAGTGAAGAACAGTGATGACAAGAAGGAAAAAGTCCTAAATAGGTTGAGGATCAGAGGATGCGGTTTAAAGGGTTTGTAGATATGAGTCTTGAGATGTTCCAGTCAAGATCTCAGAGGTCTACATGAAGAGCTAAAGAATTTATGACTGCTTGTGTAGAACTGGTTCCGACAGGTGTTCAATGGAGACAGAGTATCACAGATTGGTCCGGTGAGCTCCAGAATTACATTATCTCATTCTGCAGATTGGAGAGAGTGTTGAAGAAGTTCATGTGAAGTAACAAATAGATTTGTGAATGATTTAGAGGTCTAAAAGAACCTTTTGCATTATGATAGTGATGACAGACTGTGTTCTTGAAGTTCTGGATGAAGGAGAGAAGGATTCCAGTAAGCAGTTGAAGTGCGGAGGTTCTTGGTGATTCAGGAAAGGTTGTGGTGATCTATGGATTGTGTCCAGTTCATGTTGGTGGTCTGCATTGAAGTTAGAGTTTGTATTTGAAGAATAACCATAGATTTTGGTGTTCTTCTTAAGACTGGCCGACCGGATGTATTACACGTCTTGCAAATGATCTTGTAGGTGTTTGCTGACTTAGATGATTGTTCCTAAGTCAATGCCTTGTATAAATAAGGGTTTGTAAATTTATTTTGAAGTGTGCCTTGTGGTGATGAGTGTGATATAGCGAAGAGAAGTGCGAAAGGCAGAGCAAGAGTTTTTGGGCTTAAATGGAACTGATCCAGGCATGGTAAAGATGTCATTCTCTAGCTCAAGTTTGTAATACTTGTTATCTTGTAGACAATGTGTCTCTTATAGGCAGTGTGCCTCCTTGTGAGTAGTGTGCTCGGGCAGTGAGCCCTAATTGTCATGTGCCATCTATTTTTCTTATTCTTCTAACAAAGAATAATCCTTGGGTTAATCACCCCGTGGTTTTTCCCTTAACCGGGTTTTCCATGTCAAAATCTTGGTGTCTTATGTGTTGATGTGTATTTGCTCTGGTGTTTATGCCTTATGCTTTCATGAATGATTAATTGCTATGCTATTGATTAACAAAGTGGATTTAAGTGTTTTGAAGTGTAAGGAAATTAAGATAACTGATTCACCCCCCGTCTTAGTTATCAACAATTGGTATCAAAGCCAAGTTCCTCTAAAAGGAGCTTAATTGCTCAAGGAGATCCAGGATGTCATCATACAAGAAGGACAGTCTGAAGTTTGATGGAACCAACTTCACTCTTTGGAAAGGCTACATGAAATGTCACTTGGAGTGTATGGGAAAGGCGTACTTGTCCATGGTCACAAAAGCATATACACCTCCACAGGGTGGTCCGACAACTCTAAATGAAATCACAGATGCTGAAAACAACATGCGGACTAAAGAGGCTCTTCTAAGTGCATTAACTAACTCAGAGCTCTCAAATGTTATTGACCTACCAACTGCTTATGAGATCTAGATTAAACTGGAACTTCTGCATGAAGGAGATGAGTATGTTAAGAGTGCAAGGTTGCAGAGTCACAAAGGGAAATTTGAAAGATTGAAGATGAGAGATGATGAAAATATCACTACCTTTATGCCAAGAGTAAATGAGCTGGTGTGTGGAATTAGGAATGTTGGTGGAGTTTTCGATGAAAATGAGATTATTTGTAAAATTCTTAGATCCCTTCCTACTACCTACAAAATCAAGGTTGCTCCCATTGATGAATTCAGAGCCCATACAACTATCACAAGATACCAGTTAGCTGGCAAACTAGTTGCATTTGAAATGACTGGGTTTGGAGATGATCCCCCCAAGACTGAATCTGTATTCAAAGCTAGTGCCTATGTGAAAGGCAAACAAAGATTTGATCTGGGAGAAAACTCTTCAAGGAAGCTATCATGGTATGATCAAGCAAGAAAAGACATGGAAGAGGAAGAAGCAGAAATAGCTCAACTTGCAGCCCTCATTGCAAAAAGACTGCCAAGAGGATCTGGTAGGTATGAAGGAAAATTACCCTTTAAGTGCTTCAACTACAATAAGATTGGTCACTTTGCCTCAAGATGTCTAGAAAGATCCACAAGATCAAACTCTAACAGATAAAGGTTCCAAAAGAATTGTTATTATGTTCATGAAGAAGTTGATAATGAAGGAGTAACAGATGATGAGTCAGAGATAGGAGACAAATCCAGAAATGAATGGGTGTTCATTGCAATCAAGGAAGAAGATCTAATATCCCCTGAATCTATCAATCATAAGGTTATAGAAAGAGCTTTGGCTGCCCAAGTTGAAGAAAACAATGATTGGGTTATTGACAGTGGATGCTCTCACCATATGACAGGTGACAACAACAAGTTCTTAGATTTGGAAAGGTATGAAGGAGGAATGGTAAAGTTTGGTGATAATTCTGCTGGTAGAATCAGAGGTAGGGGAACTATCTCTTTTGGTGGAAAGAACAAAACCGGTAATGTACTGTATGTTGAAGGATTGAAGCACAATCTTCTCAGTGTTGGTCAGTTGGTGGACAAAGACTATGATCTCCAGTTCAAAAATGGAAGATACATGATCTTTGAAAGCTCTGAAACTGAGATTACATCCGGTACTCAAACAAAAGGTAATATCTTCCATCTAGTTGGTACTAATAAAAGTTATCTATTTGTTCAAGTTGATCAGAGTTGGTTATGGTATAGAAGGATGTGTCATGTAAATTTTGATAACATCATCAAGATAAGCAATACTCAGGCTGTAAGAGATCTTCCAAAGTTGGTAAAACCTACAAACAGTTTGTGTAAAGAATGTCAGCTAGGCAAATAGAGCAAAGTCTCATTCAAAAGCAAGGATTAGTCCTCTACCAAATTATTGGAGTTAGTTCATACTAATCTATGTGGTCTGACAAGAATCAAGAGTATGCAAGGTGATAGATACTTCATGTTACTAATTGATGACCATTCCCAAATGATGTGGGTCACCTTTCTGAAAGAGAAATTAGAAGCATTTGAGAAGTTCAAAATCTTCAAGGCTATGGTAGAGAATCAAACTGGATTAAAACTAAAATGTTTGAGGTCTGATAGAGGTGGTGAATTCACATCTGGTGAATTGATAGATTTTTGTGAGAAGCATGGTATAAAGAGACAGTTATCTACTCCTAGGACTCCACAGCAGAATGGAGTAGTTGAGAGAAAGAACCGGACCATCCAGGAAGCATCCAGGACAATGATGATGGAAGCAAATGTTCCCCAGATGTTTTGGAAAGAAGCTGTTAGCACCGCAGTCTACACTCTCAATCGAGTTCAAATCAGAAGCAATACCAGTAAGACTCCTTATGAACTTTGGTTTGGCATCACTCCTACTATGAGATATTTCAGAGTATTTGGTAGCAAGTGTTACATTAAAAGAGATGAACATCTAGGAAAGTTTGATGCTAGAAGTGATGAAGGAATTTTCTTGGGTTACTCTACTCAAAGCAAAGCATACCAGTGTTACAATAAGAGACTGAGAAAGATGATAGAAAGTACAAATGTGAAGGATGATGAAGGTATTGAGAAGCCCTCAAGATTTTATGAGTATGATGAAGATGATCAGAATGATGTTCTGGTTCAAGGAGCTCCATCCTCTCCTGAAAGTTAGATTTAGACTGATCCGGTAAATCAGGAAGAAGAGATAGGTCTGGATGAGCATGATCAAGAAGCAGAAGTGCAAGAAACTCCCAAAGTTCCAAGGTATGTAAGACTGAACCACTCTGAAGATTAGATCATAGGTGACAAAAGCAAAGGTGTGCAAACTAGAAGGAATGTTGTTTAAAATTCAGATGAATGTTGTCTGATTTCAAAGATTCAACCTAAGACAATAAATGAAGCATGCAATGATGAAAATTGGACAAAAGTAATGGAAGAAGAATTAATGCAAATTGAGAAAAATCACACTTGGGATCTTGTTTCTAGACCTAGCAACAAGAATGTGATTGGAACCAAATGGGTCATTCGGAACAAACTAAATGAAGTTGGTGAAGTAATCAGAAATAAGGCCAGATTAGTCTGCAAAGGCTACTCTCAAATAGAAGGGATTGATTTTGAGGAAACCTTTGCTCCGGTGGCAAGAATTGAAGCAGTCAGACTATTTCTTGCATTTGTTGCCTTCAAAGATTTTAAAGTGTATCAGATGGATGTCAAATCTGCTTTCCTGAATGGTGACTTAGAAGAAGAGGTGTACATTGAACAACCGGATGGATTTCAGTTATCTAAGCATGGTGATATGGGCTGGACAAACATCTTTTGAAGATTGGTTTCAAAAAAGGTATTGCTGATAGTAACCTATATTTCAAAATTGATCATGAAAACATCTTGATTGTTGAAGTATTTGTTGATGATATCATCTTTGGTGGATGAGACAGTATGTGTAAAACCTTTGCAAACCAAATGAAAAGTGAGTTTGAAATGTCAATGCTCGGTGAAATGAATTTCTTCTTCAGTTTGCAAATTACTCAGATAGAGAAAGGAATCTTTATCTCTCAGACCAAATATGTGAAAGAACTACTGAAGAAATTTGGAATGGAAGATTCAAAACCAATGAACACTCCTAGGGCTACTAGATGTAAGTTGAGCAAGGATGATGACTCTCCTAAGATAGATCAGACAAAGTACAGATCAATGATTGGAGGATTACTATATCTCACTCAGACTAGACCAGATATAATGTAGGCTATTGGTCTTGTGGCGAGATTCCAAGATGATCCCAGAGAATCTCATGTCATGGTGATCAAAAGAATTTTTAGGTACTTGAAAGGAACAGTTGAGTATGGCCTATGGTATCCCAGAGATCATGAATTTTCTCTTCATGCAAATATATATACAGATTGGGCAGGAGATGTGGATGATAGGAAGAGTACAAGTGGAGGAGCATTCTTTTTGGGAAAAAGGTTGGTTTCTTGGCTAAGCAAGAAACAAGAAGCAATATCCCTGTCTACAATAGAAGCAGAATACATTGCAGTAGCAGGTAGTTGCACTCAACTTTTGTGGATGAAGCAAATGCTAAGATATATTCAAGTAGAATATGAGGAGCCTATCACAATTTTATGTGATAATTCAAGTGCAAGTAATATTTCTAAGAATCTGGTATTGTATTCTAAGACCAAGCATATATCTATCAAATTTCACTTTTTGAGAGAACAAGTGAACAAGGGTGAAGTCAGATTGGAGTATGTGCCCTCCAAGGATCAGCTTGCAGATATTTTTACTAAACCTCTTCACAAGGATTCTTTTGAGTATCTCAGGGAGAAGTTAGGGGTCATGGCCCCTTTAGTGATGAACTAGGATGCACTGATGTGCATCAGTCCGGTGGATATCACAGTCATATTTTGTGATCCAGATTGATGATGGGGAGCAGCTGGTATGATTCTGATGTGTTAGAATTGCAAGTATGAGCCCTTTGCCATTGATGTCAAAGGGGGAGAGAAGACACGTGAAAAACAAGTGGTTGATGATCAAAGGGGGAGCAGTAAAGGAAGAGAAGACATGTGAAGAGTTGTTGCTGATAGGAGGAGCTGTGACAGAAAGGAGAAGTTCTTGTCTTGATGGTTTTTCACATCATATGTTGCCATCAATGACAAAGGGGGAGATTGTTGCAAGTATGAGGATAACGAGTGTTGTCATTGATGTCAACATACTCATATTGTAGTAATGAGAAGGATTGGATGAGCTGTGTGCTGAGGATATTGAAAAAATTAGTCTTAATCAGGAACAGTGATGACAAGAAGGAAAAAGTCCTAAATAGGTTGAGGATCAGAGGATGTGGTTTAAAGGGTTTGTAGATATGAGTCTTAAGATGTTCCAGTCAAGATCTCAGAGGTCTACATGAAGATCTGAAGAAGTTATGGCTGCTTGTGTAGAACTGGTTCCGGCAGGTGTTCAATGGAGACAGAGTATCATAGATTGGTCCGGTGAGCTCCAGAATTACATTATCTCATTCTGCGGATTGGAAAGAGTGTTGAAGAAGTTCATGTGAAGTAACAAATAGATTTGTGAATGATTTAGAGGTCCAAAAGAACCTTTTGCATTATGACAATGATGACAGATTGTGTTCTTGAAGTTCTGGATGAAGGAGAGAAGGATTCCAGTAAGCAGTTGAAGTGCAGATGTTCTTGGTGATTCAAGAAAGGTTGTGGTGATCTATGGATCATTTCTAGTTCATGTTGGTGGTCTGCATTGAAGTTAGAGTTTGTATTTGAAGAATAACCACAGATTTTGGTGTTCTTAAGACTGGCCGACCGGATGTATTACACGTCTTGCGAATGATCTTGTAGGTGTTTGCCGACTTAGATGATTGTTCCTAAGTCAATGCCTTGTATAAATAAGGGTTTGTAAATTCATTTTGAAGTGTGCCTTGTGGTGATGAGTGTGATATAGCGAAGATAAGTGTGAAAGGCAAAGCAGGAGTTTTTGGGCTTAAATGAAACTGATCCAGGCATGGTAAAGATGTCATTCTCCAGTTCAAGTTTGTAATACTTGTTATCTTGTAGACAGTGTGTCTCTTGTAGGTAGTGTGCCTCTTTGTGAGCAGTGTGCTCAGGCAGTGAGCCCTAATTGGCATGTGCCATCTATTTTTCTTATTCTTCTAACAGAGAATAATCCTTGGGTTAATCACCCTATGGTTTTTCCCTTAACTAGGTTTTCCACGTCAAAATCTTGGTGTCTCATGTGTCGATGTGTATCTGTTCTGGTGTTTATGCCTTATGCTTTCATGAATGATTAATTGCTATGCTATTGATTAACAAAGTGGATTTAAGTGTTTTGAAGTGTAAGCAAATTAAGATAACTGATTCATCCCCCCCTCTCAGTTATCAACACCAGTTGGTCAATGTAGACTTCTTCTTCTAACTCTCCATTTAGGAATACCGATTTGACATCCATCCGATAGACTTTGAAATCCTTATAAGTAGCAAATGCAAGAAATAACCTGACTACTTCTATTCTTGCCATTGGAGCAAAAGTTTCTTCAAAATCAATTCCTTCCACTTGAGAATATCCTTTGCATACTAACCTTGCTTTGTTTCTTACAACTTCACCATATTCATTTAGTTTGTTCCGAAAAACCCAGTTAGTTCCAATCACATTTTTGTCCTTAGGTCTAGAAACAAGATCCCAAGTGTGATTCTTTTCAATTTGCATTAATTCTTCTTCCATTGCCTTTACCCAGTTTTCATCTTCATAGGCTTCACTTACTATTTTTGGTTCAATCTTTGAAATTAGACAAATATCTTCTTGATCTTCAGCAATTCTTCTCCTACTTTAAACACCTTTATTTCTATCTCCTATGATTTGATCTTTAGGATGATTCATCCTTACATACCTGGGAGTTTTGGGATTTGCTTGACCTTCTATTTCTTGAGCTTGTTCCTCAACTTCTGCACTATCCTCTTGAATTACAGGATTTTCTAGATCAATCTGGATCTAAATCTGAGTTTGCACTTGCCTTTCTTGACTTGGATTTTCATCTTAATCATCTAAATCATATCCGAAAGACCTGGAATGTCCTTCCTTGCTCTCATCAACTCTGACATTAGCACTTTCAACAATCTTTTTCAACCTCTTGTTAAAGCACCGGTATGCTTTGCTTTGAGTAGAGTAACCCAGAAAAATTCCTTCATCACTTCTTGCTTCAAACTTGCCTAGATCCTCATCTCTTTTGATATAGCATTTACTACCAAAAACTCTAAAATATCTCATAGTAGGAGGATGACCAAACCAAATTTCATAAGGAGTCTTACCAAAATTGCTTTTGATCTGCACCTAGTTAAGAGTGTAGATAGCAGTACTCACAGCTTCTCTCTAATAAATTTGTGGAACATTTGTTTCCATCATTATGGTCCTGGCAACTTCTTGAATGGTCTGGTTCTTTCTTTCTACAACTCCATTTTGCTAAGAAGTTCTAGGAGCAGATAACTATCTTTTTATTCCATACTTTTCACAGAATGTATCAAACTCACCAGAGGTAAACTCTCCACCTCTATCGGATCTCAGGTACTTTATCTTCACACCAATCTCATTTTCCACCATAACTTTGAACACTTTGAATTTGTCAAGAGCTTCTAAATTTTCTTTTAAGAAAGTTACCCACATCATCCATGAGTAATCATCAATCAGCAACATAAAATATCTATCTCCTTGTACACTCCTAATTCTAGTAGGACCACATAGATCAGTATGCACAAGTTCCAATCAGCCACTTGAAAATTGTTCTTTACTTTTGAATGATGCTTTGTTTTGTTCACCCAATTGACATTCTCTACACATGCTATTAGGTTTCACAAGTCTTGGAAGATCTCTCACAGCCTGAGTAGAACTTATCTTGACAATGTTATCAAAATTCACATGACACATTCTCCTATGCCACAACCAACTTTGATATGTCTGAGCAATCAAACAAATTTTCCTAGAACTACTTAATTGAAAAATGTTACCTCTAGTTTGTGTACCAGATGCAATTTCAATTTTGGAGCTTTCCAAGATTTTGCATTTGCCATCCTTGAATTGGAGATCATAACCCTTGTCAACCAACTGTCCAACACTGAGAAGATTATGCTTCAGCCCTTCCACATACAAAATATCATTGGTGTTATTCTTACCATCAAAAGAGATGGATCCTCTACCATAGATTCTACCATCTGAGTTATCTCCAAATTTTACAAGCCCACCTTCATTTTTTTCAAGGCTTACAAACTTACTTTTATCACCAGTCATATGATGAGAACATCCACTATTAATCACCCATTCATCCTTTTCAACAACCTAAGAAGCCAAGGCACTTTCCATATTTTCACAGCTAGTAGATTCAGTAGACACCGGATCTTCTTCTTTGATAGCAATGAATACCCAATCATTTTCAGTGGAACCTCCATGATCAAATTCATCATCTGTGACTCCTTCTCTAGCTTCTTGGACATAGTAACATTTCTTTTGACCTTTATATCTGTTAGGGCTTGGTTTTGAAAACCTCATCAGACTTCTTAAGGCAAAATGACCAAGCTTATTACAAGCAAAACATTTGAGTGGCAACTTTCCTTCATACTTGACGGATCCTCTTGGCATTCTTTTGGCAATAAGAGCTCCAAGATCTATAGTCTCAATTTAATCATCTTCAAGATCCTTCCTTGCCTTCACAAATTTGTTTGATCTTGCTGAAGAGATTTCACCTGGATCATATCTTTGTTTTCCATATACACTGGCCTTAAATGTAGATTCAGACTTAGGAAGAGAATCAACAAACTCACTTAATTCAAAAGTTGAAATTTTGCCAACCAGCTAATCTCTTGTAACTTATGAGACAATCCTAATCTCCTCTATAGTAGCAACCTTATGTTTGTATGAATTAGGTAAAGATCTGAGCACTTTTGCCACAATCTTTGATTCTTCCAAAGTTCCACCAGCACACCTGATACCACACACAAGTTAATTTATATTTTACATGTAGATTGTGATGTTTTCATCTTCACTCATCCTTAGATTTTCAAATTTTCCTCTCAGACTTTATAGTTGGCACATTTGACAAATTCATTGCCTTCATATAGATTCTCCAACTTCTTCTAGATTTCATGAGTAGTTTTTAGACCAAAGACATTTGTCATTTTTAAATCAGTTAGGGCACTCAACAAGGCTTCTTTAGCTCGAAGGTTATTTTCAGTATCTTTGAGTTAATCTGGAGTTGAAGGACCTTTCTTCAGAGGTTTATACTCATCATTGGTTATCACCCAATAAGCATCACCCATGCATTGCAAATGGCACTCCATGCGACTCTTCCAAACAGAATAATTTGTTCCATCAAATCTTAGACTATCCTTCTTGTAGGTCGACATCCTAGATCTCCTCAAGCGGTCAAACTTCTTTTAGAGGATCTGGCTCTAATACCAATTGTTGGAAATAGTTTGGACAATTGAGAGGGGGGTGAATCAATTGTCTCAAAAATTTAACCTTTTCTACTTTTAATCTTCTTTATCAACTTACAATTAGATCAATAATGTAAACATTAAAGCATGAATCAACAACACATGAGAAGAAACAAACTTAACACACATAACAACAAGATTTTTACGTGGAAACATGATTAAGGGAAAACCACAGTGGGGGTTAACCCACAAGATTTGTACCCTGTTAAAAGTACTTCAAAGAAAAGAGAAGGAACATGCCTTCAGGCTCACTGCCCAAAGCTCACTGATCAAGAGAGGCTCACTGCCTACAAAATTTATGTTTAATATAGAAAGAATTAACTGATAAATAGAATCTCCTTCATGCCTAGTTTAGTTTCATTGAGTGTTCACAAAACTTCTTTTCTACCCCAAATACTTCTTTTCTAAATCTTCATCAAAACAAATCTTGTTCTTCTACTTCTACTCTGCCTTTGATCCTTTCTTCAAATTATATTATTGTCACACAAGGATAATTTTCTACAACTCATCAACAAGTATTTATACACTTCATCAACCTTGGAATGAACATCAAGTTCAACACTAAAAAAATCTAACTTAATATGAATCACTAATCTATCAGCCAAACATAACTAGGACTCAAATCTTTCTTAATCAACATGCCATGCTTCATAGAAATGCTCTTAGATCATCCATAACATGCTTGAAACATCTGGTCGGCCAAGACTGGGAAGAACAACAACACCAAGAAGGAAATCTTCATTGACAGGATCAAACTTCAATGTAGGCCTCCAACATAGCAATCACATGATCTAGAGATTTCCACAAGCACATTGAGTTCAACAATAACATCCACACTACTCCAAATTGTCAGAATCAATTGTACCTTTATTTGGTACCTCAAGAACACTATCTGTCATGATTGTCACACTAGAAAGATTACTTGTGGACCTCCAAACCATGAACCAATTGAATGGATGATACACATTGACTTCCCAAACATGCCTTCAGATCCGCAGATCATCATTTGACATATCTAGAACAATCCGGACCTCTTTCCTGTCACTCTGTCTCTTCTAAACATTACAAAACTGGTTCTACTCAGATGGCCATAGCTTCTTCAAATATTCATGCAAACCTTTCAAAGCTTAACTGGAGATTCTTCAGACAATCCTCTACTCAACTATATGGTCTGCATACATTGATCCTTATTAATTTTCTCAATATCCTCAACAATTCAGTCTTCTATGTAGGCAGCAAAATAGGATACAGTTGACACCAATGGCAACAATGATATGTTGACATCAATGACAACACTGCTTAGGCACATATTTGCAACACTCACATGTTGGCCAATACCATTGGATCACACAAATTGCTCAACCAATAACTTTTTCTAATCCGCATAATGATCAAACACCAAGTCGGCCTGATCTTCACTGCACTAAACTGTTTACTAGAGCCCGATACTCAGATGCATGTAATTTTTAATCCCTTCATCACCAAAATCTGAAATCTTAGATTTAGGTAGCCCTAACATCCCTAAACATCCCCTCAGATCCATAGCACAATGTGATTACCTATGGAGAAATGTAGACTAATATGCTGAACCCTATCGAATTCTCTGTTCCTATCTATCCAGACTTAGATAGATTTGCACTCTGACTTTCAGTATGATCAAATGATGTAATGCCGATGTGTAAGATAGATTTTGTTGCCATCAATGACAACACCTTACATGCCTACCAGTGTCTCTTACCAACAATCTCCCCCTTTTGCATTAATGGCAACACTTAGTGAAAAATGACTAAGTGTTAGAACAGGTCCCCCTTACTATGTACACTTAATGCTCCCCCTTAGATGAATTCCTCATTTTTCACTACTTTTCCTCTCCCCCTTTGACATCAATGGTGAAGGATGGGATCTACATATCAAAATTCATGCAAAAATTTTATGTACATGGGTCAAAAACTCTAAGTATATACTTCTGCATATGAACACACAATCCTTAGCCTTGTTCATTAGCAAAAAGATATCACCAAAAATATTTTTCAATTGTGACAATTCACTATCCCGGTTTTTCTTTATGCAGCCCAAAATGGATATATGCCCACTAAACAAAAATACCTGTGATTTTGCCCTTTGAAGATCAGTAGGATCACTAGTAGTAGCAGTAACTTGGGATTCTGTCAATAGATCATACATGATTTCTAACTTGGGGGAAATCAGTCTCCTGAGTTCATCCAATTTGCCCAAAAATTTAACCTTTTCCTTCTCCAAGCTACTTAATTCATTCCATAAACTCACTACTTAGCATTATTTGGTAGATACAGACTCAGTTAAAGGACTATATGACTAAGAAATGTTGGGCAATTTGAGCTCTAAGTCCTTAATCTTCTTGTCAATATCTTCAACAACTTTAGATCTATTTAAGAAAAACTTATAAATCTATGCTCCTTTAGATAGGGCATTTTGAATACTCTTTACACTAGTATAAAGCCCTGATCTATCATTACTAATTATTTTCTTTATTTCAACAAACATCTTCTCATTAAATTCATTTTTGACTTTAACTTCTGCTAACTTCTCTAAGGTTTCAAAATGAGAACTTACAGAGTTTATCAGACTTTTCAACTAACCGAAGGGAGATGCTGATGAGTCCTGAATTGTGGGCATGATTTTCTCTAAAATCCTAGATGCAAGGCCAAGCAACTCGCTATCTTCTATATGTGACTTTAGGATTTCTTCTCTAGCCTTAGTGTCTACAATAGAGGCCAACTTTATCTTCTGCACTAGTGATAAAGTATCAAAATTGATTGGTCCTTGTATTATATCTTGATCTTCGTCAATTTGTTTATCTCTTTCCAAAATTTCTTTCATTACTTCTGCAATTTCTCTTGCCCAAAATGATGTTTCAGACTTATGCTCTTCAGGACCTCCAACTTCTCCCTTTTTGGAGTCAACCACATTGTCCTGCTCATCATTTTCATTCTTTTTCTCTATTTTTGCCTTCTCTACATCATCATCAGAAGCATCTTTTGTTTTTATCTATATCAAAAATTTATTCTACATTCTCTTCCAGAGGATTTGGTGTATCAAATTCCTCAACATCTAGAGTGGAGGAATCAATTCCATCATCAATTTCTTTTTCTTGATCTTCCTTCATCATTTCTTCATCTTCTTTATTCAAAGTTTCTTCTTCCGGAATGGAGGCATCATTTGTTTCAGTTTGCTACTCATTTTTCTGCATCTTTTCATCATCCAGAATTGATGTGTCATCAGTATCAATAGATTCTTCTGTAACCACATAGAACTTGTTCTTTTCCAATGCTTTCATTAGAATTTGATCTATTTCTTTAACAATTTCATCAATGTCTCCAATCATCAGCTTATTCATCCTTTTCTTGCTTCTGATTTCATTCTTGACTTCTTTAAGAATCTTATATACTTCCTTTCTGGAGATCACCAGACACAGACTGGACATTACATGTTCCCTCAACTCCATATCCTTTGTTTCGACAGCTTCTTTTCTTATTTCCAGAATGTCTCTTAAACTCTTAGGAACTTCTGACAAAATCTCCACTAGTGCTCTGTTGAATACATTCAAATATTTCACAGTAGCATCCTCCAAAATTATTTTGTCTGCATCACTGTAATGATCATAGAATTTAGTCATTGGTTTTAGGCTTCCATCTACAATGATTGACTTAACGATGTCCTCCAAAGAAGGAGTTGGCTTCTCAACATCAACCTTTGACTTTTGCCTCTTACTTGGCCTTTTGCTTCTGGAGGGCTTCTCCTTAGACACTTGAACAGCTTTAGTGCCTGACGCCTTCAACTCTTTAACCTCATCATCTGAATTAGTCTTTTCTTCATCCTCCTTCTCCACATTGCCATATGACCTCTTAGCCATTGCTTTTGTTCTTTTTCTTTCCTCACTGGTAGGTTTTTCTTTGAATTTATCTACAACAGGAGAAGATGATGCACCAGATGTTGAACTAGAACTCCTAGTAGTCCTTGACTTATGAGGTTCTACCGGAGCACTTTCTTGTTCCATGTCTTCCTTCTCCTTCTCAACCTTTTCTTTACTTTCTCTGAATTGCCTTATATCTTCCTTAGTAAGGCCTAGATTCTTAGCCAACTATTCAACTTCTTTCGTTACTTTCCTTTCGATTTTAGGAGCCTTGAATTCAAGATGTAGTTTTAGTATTGTAGTTAGGATAAAATTGCAAATCAGGGTAAATGAATAAACAACAATGATAAAACCCTAACAATGCACAATGAAGGACAAGCAAACATGAAAATCAAAACAACAAATGTAAATGTGAACCGATCTCCATTCTATGCTTGATTTATCTCCATTGATCTTCTCCACCTCACATGAGCATGCAAGATTTTGGAGGATGATTGTTAGAGAAATGTTGGGTACTCACTTTTGTAGCATAACAATGATATGAGGATGATAGATGGATGATTTGGATAGTAAGATTGAAGAATGATTTTGGCAAAATGAGGATACTTGAAGAATAGATCCTCCAAATGGCTTGTGAGGGATTGATTTATAGGAAAGGCTTGGTTCAAATGGATGGTTGAGATTAAAAGGCTAATTGATTGATGTGGATGGCTAGGACTAATTCAATTATCCCACTCCTTAAGGGAATTGTAGTTATGTGACAAGTGTACAAGGGAAGATAAGGTTCATGTGTGACCATGTACACAAATACTAAAATTAGGTCCCATTAGTTGTACATGTGAAGGATTTTAAATGAAAGTTGTACTACAACACATGATTGAATGGAGAGATGGACAAGTGTCAAAATGTGATGAGAAGTGAGGATAATTAGTTGGAATATGTGAGGGAAATTAATTTTTTTTTAAAGATAATGCTCCTGGTAAATTTTTTAACGTGACCGGCGACGCTGGTGCGACATGCCCTCCGGCTCCATGCGAATGCTTTTGCCCAGAGCAATGAACCGGTGAGGCCACAACTGGGGGACCTCATCCCCTAGGAAGAACACTTCAAACCCACAAGCTCATTGGCCTAACGAAGGCGTAAAGCCTTGTGAGCTCATTGGCCCAAAGGGGGTTTGAACTCTGGTGGCTGCCACTACATCCTGAGTGACTTAACCACCAAACCATGCCATCATCGGCTGTGAGGGAAATTAATTAAATAAATAAGATTTATTTAATTAATTGTAAAGGTGATTAGGATAGGATTGGGATATGATGTGGAAATTAATTAAATAAATAAAATTTATTTAATTAATTGGCTAATGGATTAGTGGGATTAAGAGTGGGATTAGGACAAAATGTGATATGATGTCTAAGTGATGTTTTTAACTAGGTGTTGGAAGACATGGATAAATTTGGGACAATTTTGGATGTCTACAAGTGAAATCTCTTTATATGTTCCTAATATCTCCTTAGCTGGATCCCTAGGCTAGCTCAACAGATGTTGTGCATACAGCTCTAGTATCTTTCCATCCACTTCATACCCCATTGGCATGATCCACACAACTCTAGGTTCCACTGCTTCCATTTTGCACCAATCAATAGTAACCATAAAATAAATGGTGTCCTTGTATTTCTCAACCACAGCTGTAGGTATTCTCTCCCTAGCCTGCATTATACTCTAGAAATTTTTCAAGAATCCCCAAAGTGCAGTCTTTTGTGCATCATGACTACCCAAACAACTCAACTGATTCCTAATTTGGACTGCTACCGGTTTGTCATTTGACCAATAGATATTCTTGTTTCCTAGAAGCTCACTCAAGAAATAAAAGAAAAGACACATAATTAGTGTACCATATTTGAATGAGTATATTTTGTCCTTCTTTATCTTGCTCAGGTTCTCCATGAGCTAGTTCAACAATAGTTCACAAAGATCATAGTCTGCACCTTCTTTTACCATCTTATATGTAGTATAGATGGCTGTTCCAGAAACTAAATTTTCTCTGCTAGAGTAATATATCCTGTATCCTATCACCATTGATGTGAATCTAACCCCATGATCCTCTATGTCAATTATAGTCATGGCTTTCTTGTCAAATTTTGATCCAGTTGCCTCGGTGACTTTTTGATTCTTCACAGTCTTCAACTGAGGCAAGGTATTGGTTGAATTTAGTCCTGTAACTACCCTTATTACATCCTTTGTGATTTTGAATGGATGATTCAAACATAGAAACTCATCATAGATATGGATCAAGACATACCAGAGCCACTCATCCTCTGCAAAACATAGAAACTCAACAAATTATATGAACTTCTTGTCTTTCAGGACTTTGTACTCTAGTTTGAGCTCAAAATTATCACCTTTTAAGTGATTCATGAATAGATCAGCAAACCTTGAGTCACCATGCTCTTCTAGAGGCACGTGAATATAAGCCCTAATGTCCTCTATGTGAAGAACTCCATATGAAATGCTAGAAAATGTTCCTATCAGATCTACTTCAGTGGACTTGAAAGGATGCTTCTTAAACTTTGTCCTGGGCCACTCAGTGATGTTCACAACTAGAGGAGTAGCCATTTCAAATGATTACAAGTTTAAAGCTTTGCATAGAAATACCTTTTTCTTCACAGAATTAGGGTTAGTTTCCAAATTCATTCTTCGCACTTCAAATCTCTGAAATTTCAACTCAGGTGCTCTTCTCCTTGTTCTCTTCGAATGTAAAGTGATTCAAGTGTTTGAATGAATGACCTTTTATCCTCTGCAAAACCTAATCCTTCATTGTAATACATGCTCTACCCTAATACATCTAGTTACACTATTTTTGCATATAGCCAATCTTTAATTGCTTCATAATCAATCTCATTAGCTTCTTTTCTTCCAGAATTTGCTTCAAAAGATCTACAATAGGCTTCTCTTTCTTCATGCATTGTGCCAAATTTAGGCACCCACTTGCTGGCAGGGGGAATTAGATTTTCAATGCAGCTCCCCCTGAGCTAGAGCTCCTATTTCAATTCGTAGAAGAATTAACAACACCAGATTCTAGTGTGGACCCATCACCATCATTCACTTCACCTTTCTTTACCCATGTTTTGTTCATTTCATTTTGGATCTCATTCACATTTACTTTGCCCTTGCCTTTATCTTGTCCCTGCAATTTTTGGTTTCTGTTTACCAGACCTTTTCTATCATCATTCTTGCTTCTACAGAATCTTGTAATATGACTGGATTTATTGCAATTGAAGCACACAACATTTCTTTTCTTATATACTTGATTTCCTCTTGATCTGTACTGATTAGCCATGTGTCCAAATCTATTCCATGCCAAATAGTAGCCATTGAAAGAATTGATATTTCTTCTATTGTTAGAGTAGTTCATCATCATACTTCTGCATTCATTGGATCTATGACCATACCTTTTACAATTGAAGTATTAACTGAAGAAGGATGGACCATTTTGATTCACTCTACTTCTACATTGAGTAGCTCTATGACCAAATTTATTGCAATTGAAACAATTTCCATTGAAAGATGGATACCTTTGAGCATTAGGTTGTCTTACCAGAGGTCTTCTAGGTCTATTTCTTTGATTCCTTGATTTAGGATTTCTTTGACTAGATCCAGAGATTTCACCTTTCTCATATCCTAGATCATGCTTATCATCTGCCATCTTTTAACTATCAAGCAACACTTCAAGTTTAGTTGAGCTTATCTTAAACTTCTCTTTGTATTCATTTGCAACTTCTAGGTCATGTTTGAGAATAACAATTTGCCTTTCAAGTTGTTCCTCATTATCCCTAGTTTCTTGAAGATTAGATTCTAGATGACCAATTATTATGCCCAATCTGCAGCACTCTTCTATTCTTTCTTTTAGAGATTGATTCAATTTTTCCTTAGTCTTCTTCCTTTCTTCAATTTCCTTGGTTAGTCTCATCACCCTAGATTCCATCTCATGTTTTAGGATAACTTCTTTTGCTATCTTTTCACATTCCTTTATCTTCTCCTTCAGGGCCTCACCCATGCCATTGTATTCATTCCAATTTTCTAACCATTGAAGTAGCTCCCTCCTCTTTTGATTGGATTTGCTTAGTTGCCCTTTTAAAGTCTGAATGAAATCATCAACATCTTTAAGATTTTCTTTTAGTTCTTTGACTTCTGCTTTAGACTAATCAAGATCTTCTAAGGCAACTTGAAGTTGTTCATTGATGGCATCTGAATACCTAGATGAACTCATTGAAACACCTTCCTAGATCTTCCTCAAGCTGTTAAACTTCTTCTAAGGAACTTGGCTTTGATACCAATTGTTGAAATTAAGGAACACTGAGAGGGGGGGTGAATTGGTGTTCTGCAAAACTTAATATTATGTTCCTTTAACAATTTATGACATACATTGAAAAGAAAGAAGCATGAATAGAAACAATAAGATCATAACACATGAACACCAAGATTTTTATTTGGAAACCCAGTTAAGGGAAAAACCATGGTGGGGGTTAACCCATAAGAATTTATACTCTATTAAAAGTATTACAAATGGGGAAGGCACATGCATTAGGGCACACTACCTAGAGCTCACTACTCAAGGAGGCTCACTGCCTACAAAATTAATTATAAAAGTTCACTGGAATGTTTGAACTAAGGAATAGCATCTAACAATGCAATATTATAGTTTCGGTTGAGCTCAGTACACTTACTTTACACACTTCATCTTTCTCTACCTTGCTTCACTGCTCTGTCATGATCCAGAGCTTAGATATCTTCACTTTGCACTTGATTCTTCTATATTTCACACTTATTCCTTCATACTCGTTCATGCACACTCTGAAATGCTTGAATCCATCAATCATATATATCCGCTACATGAAATTACATCAACTACAGTTAGCCTTAAGAAAAACTTAGACTTTTTAAGAACACTATTCTATCAGCTGAATCTATGCACAAACACCAATGCAGACCAAAAATTATGTATCCAAGTCATCTTACATGTCATCCAATACCATTGGATCTCACAAATTAGTCAACCAATAACTTTTCTTAATCTGCATAATGGTCAAACACCAAGTTGGCATGTTCTTCACTGGACTAAACTGTTTAACCACAACCTGATACTCAGATGCATGTAATTTTCAATCCCTTCATCACCAGAGGCTGAAATCTTAGATTTAGGTAGCCCTGAAATCCCTAAACATCCCCTCAGATCTGCAACACAATGTGATTAACTGTGGAGAAATACAGACTAATATGTTTAACCCTATCAAATGCTCTGTTTCTGTTTATCTGGACTTTGATAAATCTGCACTCTAACTTCCAGTATGATCAAATGATGTAATGCAAATGTGTAAGATAGATTCAATTGCCATCAATGACAACACTTGACATGCCTAGGAGTGTCTCTTGCCAATAATATGGTGATTCACAACTAATTGTAAGAAAAATAAATGGATCATATCAATCTAAATAAGACAAATTACCTCAATACTATGACTTCACTTTGTCTTTAATAAAACAATTTATGTCCTTTTCAACTGATACTATTCCAAGGAAAGACAATTGACATGTAGATGCAATGGCAAGCACAACTTCCCTTATATCCCCTAATGATTCTCCTGACGAGTTCACTTTTATTATTCATAATCTTAAAGCACCAGTCATTGAAGATCCTATAGTTACAAATATTGATCTCTATTGTGATATAAAATCTAATGAATGGTTGTCCCATAAATTCAACTATTTACATGATGGAACCATCCCTAATTCAATGTCTAAGAATGTTCAAGTTTGCCTAGGTAAACTTGCAGCACGCTATATCATTCTATCTAATGTCTTATATAGATGAAGTTATAATGGTGTTCTTCTCCTATGTCTTAGTAATTTAGAAATCCCAATAGCTTTACAAGAAACTCACTCTAGCACTTGTGGAGGACATTTTGGAGGAAAATCATTGGTACAAAAATTAATACATATGGGATATTATTGGCAACGTATGGAACAAGAGGTTTTCTCTTATGTCAAGAAGTGTCCACAATGTCAACAACATCAACATTTAATCTAAGCACCTGCCCAATACCTTCATGCCCAAGTGTCACCTTGGCCATTTTCTATTTAGGGCTTGGATCTAATTGGTAAAATTTCTCCACCTCCTTCTCAAGGACATACATTTATAATTACTGCTACTAATTGATATAGGAGCATCTAGAGGTGTAAGGGCAATCTTGCATGACCCAAAAAGAAGTTAATTCAAAACCATTGTAGTTGTTTTCATTTCTTCCCATAATTAGTGTTTTTGGTTCCATAATATCTAGAATAATGATGTAGGACTTTCAGTTTTTTCAAAATTGCTAAAAATAGCGACCTGCCTATTTTGGAAAGTGTACCTACTATTTTAGGAAAGTTTGCATTTGGGCATGTAATGAAGCAAAAACTTCTAGAAAGTTACTTAACAAAAATATAAGACCTTTGGCGAAGGAATCAGGCAAAGATCATTTGTGAGCTTAAAGATATTAAAGTTTTTATTTTCTGAAAAGCCCTTAAAATTTTCTAGAAGGAGATATGAGGCACTAAAACATCCCATAACATCTCAAAAAGTTGAGGTAAATCCATTTACGAATTTCCAGCGTGATAGTTCACATCGCAAGCTTTCCGGTTCTTAAAACGGTTCGTCAATCAAACGCTCAGATCAAAAGTTATGCTTCTCGGAAGTTGACCTACTTTTGGAGGGAGTTGCAAATTTTGAATTTTAGCTGGAGGCCACCAAAAAGTGCTATTTATGACTATTTTGGGAACCCTGGGTGGTAATAGAGTTAAGGGGGCAAGTGTAGAGTCAATAATAGGTGGGAAAATAGAAACCCTAGCTAATTTGGGGTTATAGAAGGCTGAAGACTCTAGAGTCTTGAGGTTGGGAAAGCTATAATGTGTTGCAGCTAGTAGAGGGTTCATCCTTTGATTGTAATTACACTTCTGTAATGTAATGAGTTACCCAGTTCAATAAAAGAAAGTTCTATTTGCTGTGTTCAATATCTATTATTGTGTGTTTTGTGATTTACCCCCTTCATCAAGTGGTATCAGAGCAAGGGTTCCTGAGTGTGTAGATAGATCACCGACTGTGAGGTAGTTTGCACCAAGACCTAAGGTTGTGGATCTGCTATGGAGACCAAGATGCCTCCATGAATAAATCATGTTGGGAGGAATGCTTTGACAAAAGAGGGTTTTAGAGCCCTACAAAGGCAAATCGATGCATTGCAAGAGGAGCTATGAAGAGGGTTTGAGCTGAGGATGAGAGAAGAAAGTGAAGATGAAGCTGAAGAAGAGCTATCTAAGGAAGAACAAGAAGCTGCCGGAGATCCTGCAGAAGTTAGGTTGTTGAGGGCCATTTCAAAGATCGAAAAGAGGCCCAGGATAAAAGTTTCTACATATTCTGGATATTTGAATCCAGAACAACTTATTGATTAGATCAATGACATGGATGAGTATTTTGAGTATGAAGATGTGGAGGACCCAGATCAGGTTAAGTTTACAAAAACAAAGTTGAAGGGCCACGCTAATATTTGGTGGAAGGAGGTCCAATTAGAGAGGAACAAAAGAGGAAAAGGAAAGATCACCAGATGGGATCAAATGGTGGAGAAACTAAAGAAGCAGTTCATTCCTGTGGACTATGCGATGGAGTTGCTGAAGAAGCTGCAAGGACTGAAGCAAGGTAACAAGTCTATTAAGGAGTATACATAAGAGTTTTATAAAATTACTATTAGGACAGGCCATGTAGAGCCCAACAAGGAGAAGGTAGCCAGTTACATTAATGGGTTGAGGCCAAGTATTCAAGAGGAGTTGAGCCTGGTCAAAATGACCACCATAGAAGATGCGTATCAGTTTTCCCTAAAGGTGGAAGAGAAGCTGAACAAAAGATTTGATAGCAAGCAAAGGGGAAGAGGTCAAGGTGGAAGGACTGGTGGAAGACCCTATGGAGGCCATAATGAAGATCAAAAGAAAAGTGAAGAAGCAGGCACCAGTCAAAATCAAAGAGGGGATAATACCTATTGCCTCGTGACCAGAACAATGGTGAGCAAAGAGGAAGAGGAAGAGGCAGACCTGGGCAAGGACCTGGAAGAGGAGGTTTCAGAGGAACCTATTTCTAATGTGGAGAAGAAGAGCATCGAGCATATGAGTGTCTGTAACATCAAGGAAGGACAAATAGAAGACCTGAAGGTAATGTATGAGTTGCACATGTAGATGAAGATGCACATTCTAAGCATTCTGAAGATGCTGAAAGGGGAGAAAACCTAGTTGCTAGAAGAACCTTGCTGAATGAGGAGAGAGAACCCAATTAGAGGAAGAGCTTATTCCATACAAGGTGAAAATGTGAAGGTAAGTGTTGTGATACTATTATTGATAGTGGAAGCACTGATAATCTTGTTTCAGAGGAGATGGTTGACAAGTTGAAGTTGACAAGAAGAAAGCATCCACATTCATATCAGATTGCATGGTTGTAGAAGGACCATAGAGCTTTGGTCAATGAGTAGTGTTTAGTGAAGTTCAAGATTGGTGACTACCATGATGAGGTGTTGTGTGATATCATATCGATGGATGCATGTCATATGCTATTGGGTAGGCTATGGTAGTATGATAGGAGCGTTGTCCATGATGGCCATGCAAACACATATTCCCTAACAAAGGATGGAGTTCATCATAAGTTGAAGCCCTTGAAGGAGGTGGAATAAAAGGTATGTAGTACTGCCAAAATTTGCTTGGTAGATGGTCGAAAATTTTTGGAGGGTATGAAGCATGAGAGTCATTGCTATGCATTGATTCCTAAGATTAGTCAAGAGAAATGTGAAGATGTACCAGCTAAAGTCTCAGAGCTGTTGGAAGAATTTCAAGATATTGTCTGTAAAAATGTACCAAAGGTTTACCACCGGTAAGGAAATAAGTCATCAAATGGATTTAATACCAGGAGCTAGTTTGCCGAATAAGGTAGCCCACAGAATGACCCTTGCAGAGAATGAAGAGCTAAATAGACAAGTTCAGGAGTTGTTGAGGAAGGGACTGATAAGGGAGAGCCTAAGTCCATGTGCGGTACTTGCAGTACTAGTACCAAAGAAGGATGGAGAATGGAGGATGTGTATAGACTCTCAAGCCATCAATAAGATAATGATCAAGTATAGATTTCCATTGCCAAGAATGGATGACATCATGGATTGTTTGAGTTGAGCCAAGTACTTCATGAAGATTGATCTAAAGAGTGGGTATCACTAGATCTGTATCAGAGAAGGAGATGAATGGAAGACAACCTTCAAGACAAAGGAAGGTTTGTATGAGTGGTTAGTCATGCCATTCGTGCTAACCAATGCACCAAGCACATTCATGCAGCTCATGAACGAGGTACTGAAAGATTTTTTGGGAAGTTTTGTTATTGTTTATTTGGATGATATTTTAATTTTCAGTAAGACTTGGGATGAGCATCTGATGCATATCAAAAGAGTTCTAGAGAAACTGAGGGAAGAGAAGTTGTTGATTAATCTAAAGAAATGTTGTTTTGCAAAGAAGGAGTTGGTATACCTGGATTTGTTGTCTCAGAGGAAGGTCTTAAGATGGACCCAGAAAAAGTAAGGGCTATCATTGAATGGCCTACGCTAAGGAGTGCAATGGAGGTAAGATCTTTTCATGGTTTGGCAAGTTTCTACAAAAAGTTTATCAAGAATTTTGGTAGCATTTGTGCACCCCTAATTGAGACAATGAGAGGGGATAGAAAAGAGTTCATATGGACTAAAGGAGCAGACAAGAGCTTTGATACATTAAAGCAAAAAGTTGTAGAACAACCTATTTTGGCACTTCCATATTTTAATAAGGTATTTTAGGTAGATTGTGATGCTAATGGTAGTGGTATAGGAGTTGTTTTGAGCCAAGAAGGTAAGCTCATTGCCTATTTTAGTGAGAAGCTTAATGATGTCAAGAAAAAGCATTTTGTTTATGATCAGGAATTTTATGCAATAGTTCAGGCTTTGAAGATATGGAGACATTATTTATTTCCAAAAGAGTTTGTTTTATATACTGATCATTAGGCTTTGCAGAATCTTAATAGTCAAGGAAAGTTAAATCAAAGGCACTTAAAATGGGTTGAGTTTTTGCAGAGCTATACTTTTGTTTTGAAGCACAGGAGTGGGAAGTCCAACAGAGTTGCAGATGCCTTGAGTAGAAGGCAAAATTTGTTGATAGAAATGAAGATAGAGGTTGTTGGGTTCTATGAGCTCAAAAGTTTGTATCCTGAAGATCTAGATTTTGCAGAGGCTTGGAAAGCTTGTTTGGAACCTATTACTTTGAACATGACAAAATGGTTGGATTTCATAATCCAAGATGGCATGTTGTTTAGAGGAAGCCAATTGTGCATTCCAAGGAGTTCCATGAGAGAGAACCTAATTAAGGAGAAGCATAGTGGGAGATAAGCTGGACACTTTGGTTGAGATAAGGCCATTGCCATTGTCAATGAAAATTATTATTGGCCACAGTTGCAATAGGATGTGAGGAAATTTGTGCAGAGTTGCAGAGTGTATCAGATGGCAAAAGGAACAAGTCAAAATATAGGGTTGTATCAACCATTACCTATATCGGAGAAGCCATGGGATGATATTAGTATGGATTTTATTCTTGGTTTACCAAGGACACAGAGAGGACATGATTCTATTTTTGTGGTGGTGGACAAATTCTTAAAAATGGCACATTTTATTCCTTGTAAGAAGACTAATGATGATGTTCATATTGTAGAGTTATTTTTCAGGGAAGTGGTGAGACTACATGGTCTACCAAAGAGTATAGTTTCAAACTGAGATACCAAGTTTGTTGGTTATTTCTGGAGGACATTGTGGAAGAAGTTGGAGATAGACTTGAAGTTTAGTTTTGCACACCATCCACAGACTAATGGACAGACTGAAGTGGTGAATAGGAGTTTGGGTAACCTGCTACGATGCCTAGTAGGAGAAAAGACCAAGGGATGGGATTTGATTTTACCATAGGGAGAATTTGCTTACAATAATTCTGTCAATAGGAGTACTGGTAAATCACCATTATAGATTGTATATGGTAATAGCCCAAGAAATGCTTCTGAGTTAAGGAAGATGGACAATAGAGAAAAGACAAGTGCCGAAGCTGAAGACTTTGCACAACATCTGAAGAATTTGCATGAAGAGGTGAGAAAGCACATTAATAAAATGAATATTTAGTACAAGGCTAAGGTAGATTAGAAGAGGAGATATAAGGAGTTCCAGGTAGGAGATGAAGTCATGGTTCACCTGAGAAAAGAAAGGTTCCCAATCAGAACATATAATAAGTTGAAAATGAAGAAATTTGGACCATGTAGAATCCTGAAGAAGCATGATTCAGGAAATGCATACAAGGTAGAGCTGCCGAGTGGGATCAATATTTCCCCTGTTGTCAACATTGCTGATTTATTAGAATATCATGAAGATGGAACAAAGGATTGACCAACAGAGGAACAGTGGAGTATTCCAGCATCTACTTCAACAGAAGAGATAGAAGAGATCTTGGATAGCCATGTGAGAAGGAGCACTAAAAACAGGCAATATGAAGAATATCTAGTGAAATGGAAAGGAAGGCATGTTGAAGATTCTTCTTGGTTGTCTAAGGCAGAGGTTGACCATTTGGGTTTTCCTCACACAAACACCTGAGACGTGATAGGGTCACTTCTCAAATTACCCTACGTGTCTGATGCAAGAGCATCCAGAGGTATAAGGGCAATCTTGCATTGCCCAAAAAGAAGTTAATTCAAAACCATTGTAGTTGTTTTCATTTCTTCCCATAATTAGTGTTTTTGGTTCCATAATATCCAAAATAATGATGTAGGACTTTCAGTTTTTCCAAAACTGCTAAAAATAGCGACCTACCTATTTTGGAAAGTGTGCCTGCTATTTTAGGAAAGTTTGCATTTGGGCATGTAATGAAGCAAAAACTTCCAGAAAGTTACATAATGGAAATATAAGACCTTTGGCGAAGGAATCAGGAAAAGATAATTTGTGATTTGAAAGATATTAAAGTTTTTGTTTTCTGAAAAGCCCCTGAAAAATTTTTGGAATGAGATATGAGGCACTAAAACATCCCATAACATCTCAAAACATTGACAGAAATCCATTTATGGATTTCCAGTGTGATAGTTCACATCGCGAGCTTTTCGGTGCTTAAAACAGTTTGTCAATCAGACACCCGGATCAAAAGTTATGCTTCTCAAAAGTTGACCTACTTTTGGAGGGAGTTGCAAATTTCAAAATTTAGCTGGAGGCTGTCAAAAAGTGCTATTTATGACTATTTTGGGAACCCTGGGCAGTAGTAGAGTTAAGAGGGCAAGTGTAGAGTCAAGAATAGGTGGGAAAATAGAAACCCTAGCTAATTTGGGGTTACAAAAGGCTGAAGATACTAGAGTCTTGAGGTTGGGAAAGTTGTAATGTGTTGCAGCCAGTAGAGGGTTCATCCTCTGATTGTAATTGAGCTTCTGTAATGTAATGAGTTGCCCAATTCAATAAAAGAAAGTTCTATTTGCTGTGTTCAATATCTGTTATTGTGTGTTTTTTGATTTACCCCCTTTGTCAGTAATTACTTCATGAAATGGGTTGAATTTGTCCCTTTATGATTGACAACTTCTAAAGTAATTTGTTGTTTTATACAAGATAACATAATCTATCAATTTGGTATTCCTTCCTCCTTGGTCTTTGACAATGGCACGCCATTTAAGAACAAGGATGTGAAGAAATTTCTAGAAAACTATCACATTCAACATCACTTCTCTACGCCTTATTATCCTTAATCGAATGGCCAAGTAGAAGATTCAAACAAGGTTATAGGACATATTCTATGAAAAACTGTTAACAAGCATCATAAAGATTGGTATACTCAATTATCCTACATGTTATGGGCTTATAAAACAAGCATTTGTATGGCTACTAGAACTACCCCATATAATCTTGTTTATGGTGCTAACGCGGTAATGCCCTTGGAACTTGAAATTCCTTAATTGAGAGTCTCCTTGAGAGATGTTATTGATGATGACATGGAAAGAGAAAAGAGATTACAACAACTTGAGATAATGGATGAACAATGTATCAACACTCTTGAGCATCTTAAGTCCCATCAAAAGAGTAGACAATGAACATGTCATACACCATTCATTTGACATTGGACTTAGTACTTTATGAGAATCAATACAATGTGAACGCACCTCTTGGAGAAAAAAGAAAGCTTTGCCCTAATTGGCTCAGACCATATGTCGTTACTAAAGCCTTTGGATTAGAAGCATATAAGCTAGATAATGGACAAGGTACACCACTTAAAGAACCTATTAATGTTGCACACCTCAAGAAATTTTATGCTTAAGATTATATGTTAGATGTTACTTTAAAAAGAAAAACTTATTAGTTAGTTTAGCTTAGATTTCAACAAGATATGATTATTTTGTCTTAATTCATTTAACATAGCATCTTTTTTGGTTAATCATTGTTGTATCTTGTTTAAACATGTTTTATTGGAGATCACCTTTGTATTAACTAAGTTAAGCATAGAATAATGGTTATGTGTGAAATTCATTAATCATTGTGCTTTTTACTTTATATTTTGCAAAGAATTGTATCACATTAGCATTAATTACATTTACACATGATCATTCAACATTTATCACTAGTTACATTTTATATAAATCACATGCGATAGATTAGACACCATTAAAAACAACAATAGAAAAACATGATATATATATATCATCAGTTTACATATACATCAAAGTCGACTATCCCGTACATCAAAATGGGATGTCAAAGTACATAATATACATCACATAGCTGAACCTTGGTCACCTGTGCCCTCAGGACCTCATGGTGTGCATGTGATGAAAGCCTGACCATGTGTGGCTATGCATCACGAATGACTCCTAGAGACACTCCATGATCGTAACCCCCTTATTTATCCTCTCATTCCTAGCACCGCGTCATGTCACTCTATGTACATCTGCTGATATTGATCCCTCTCAGATGTGGCTCTCTCTAGATTTGCCCAGAGCCTATCCCTATCAGCTCTCACCTAGCACAACTTAGGAAGTAAGATCTCACTTGCTATAGGATCTCCCTCAGGTACGGGTACTATAGCAACCTTCTCTTGTAGCGTTTGGAGCTCTGCCTCAACATGCTCATCTCTCTAGATAGCATGATCTAGAATAGACTCCACTGATAACTTGTATCTCACAAAAGGCACAAAAATCTCTGCATGTCTCCTTGTGGATGACTATGGTGAGTATCTCGTCTACACCCGCTGGTTTGCCGCATCTACTAGAACTATCTCTACTATGACACAACTCACCAAGTTGTGCCATGAGTCTATCCCAACTACAAAAAGCAAACAAAATAGATATCAATACCTCACATAGACATCATAAATAAATAATCACAAATAACTACATATATATATATATATAAAGTATCCTACCTAGATCTCCATCTCACCAAGATGGATCTCAGATATCTGATGGTGTGACTAACTCTGCAATCAACTTTGTCACTGGGGGATACGACCACTGGTCCCCCTTGCTCATGCCCGCTTGATCTCCTCACATCTGTAGGGGCTGGACCATGAGCTCTCAACTATGATTGAGACTTGGCCTCCTCATCGTTGTCTTCCTCCTACTAATCTCACCCCAGTCTCACTCTAAAAACATACCATGACAGGACCTCCTCCTCATCATTATCATATTCCTCATCATCATCTAGATCATAATAGCTAGCAAAGTCACTAATGTCATCCTCTACCTTTGTGTCACTCGCGTGACTGACCCAAGGTCGAGGATCACCTGTAGGGTGTCTAGGAGGATAGATAGGAGCAGGTCATGTTGTTTGCCACTAGATCTAATATGGTTGGGTAACTCTAACATCATCTACATTAGATATCAGCTCTACATTCTCTACACCATCATCATAACTAACTGCTATATCTTCTAATGTCAGTTGTCGGGTGCTATTTACTCTGACTATTCAATGCACAAAGCGTGCATAGCTCAGATGCATCATAGGTACATCTTGTCAACATTTGAACTACTACCCTATCAAAGTAAAACCATACAACAATGTGATCAAGGTGACTAGCCATCATTTGATCCCTCTACATCCTCTCTAACTATCTTCGCTGACCTGGCCATGCTATATAGCCACGATACAATCTCCAGAAGATATCGCTAGACTACAATCTATCAAATACAACTCTCTAGTATAGAAGATCATCGTGTCTCTAGTATCTGACAAGAGGATAGGCATGGACTGATGTATAGATAAATGCTAGCTCTATGGGAAAACCTATAGGCTGTGTGCATCTAATATGCTCAAAGGCCCAGACCTATAGTAATTTGCAATAGATCAAGCCATGTTGGTGTAGTCACAGTAGGAGGGTTCATAGAATGAATTCTCTGGACTGTGTAGCAAGAGTAAAAACAATGGAAATAACTCAAAGATATGGAATAAATGTAAATTTAGTCAGTCATTCAATATATCACAGAATTCAAATACAGATTGGCTAGTACATGCATGCTTACAATTGGGGCTCAAAGGCCTGATTTTATAACATCAGAATATGCACAAGATATAACTTTGGAGTTTGCTTGCACAAAATCTAAACTATCAACTATCACTATTATCATGAACTACTTTCCTAAAGATCTATTACATCATTATATATCATCTCCAAAACATAAGATTCCTCTACGTCAGCCAAGGAAGATCACAAACTCCAAAGAAGAGCTGTAACATGTGTACACATATAGGTCAGACCTAATCATGAAGAATTCCTCCGTAAATGAATGAAATGATGTACAGATCCTGGGGAAGGTTAGCCACAAACCAAAGATCATTGAATGACATGTCATTAGGTTCCATAAGTTGAGAAATTCTCCACAAGTCTTCTCCTTTAGCTGATTATCAAAGACTGTCAGGGTGCTCTGTTATGAGAAAACAATCGATCTTCTGAGAGTGATAACTTTCTAGTAACTAATCCATATGCTCTAAATTATGGATATGATGTAGATGAATGAATCTAGA
Source organism: Cunninghamia lanceolata (assembly GCA_027924645.1). Lineage (NCBI taxonomy): Eukaryota > Viridiplantae > Streptophyta > Pinopsida > Cupressales > Cupressaceae > Cunninghamia > Cunninghamia lanceolata. Next base: position 1,054,234 of record BSBN01000650.1, on the reverse strand, counting down.
TGCTAAGTCTAGCTCCACAAGATGTGAAGTGCAACTGTGGTAGAATGTGGACTAAAATACAGAAAGTACTACTCACTAAATTGCTTGAACTGAACTAGAAAATGAAAGGAAACAAACTAAATTGCAAACAAACTGAAATGCAAATGTTTTTGGTTTATGCAAGATTGCTCTTGAACTAGGGATGCTCCTACATTAGACATTTGGGGTTGTTGAAAAAGTGAGTCCCTCACTTAGCTAGGGCTAGAGGAAAACCAAGACGGTTCACCATAGCCTAAGAAATCCATGATGAGTCTTCTTCCAATCTACCTTTCCACTTTACAAGGTATTCTTTGTATTGTCTTCCTTTGGTACTGTGTCCATCTCCACTATCCAAAATGTCTTCAATCTACTATGATGCCCATTGTGGTAACTTCTTCTTCAAGTCTTTTTCAATGTTATCACTGAACTCTGCTTCATGATACTGATATAGGTCTGCAATGTTGAAAATAGGTGATATGCCCAAAGTCTCCGGTAACTCCACTTCATATGCATTTCCTGAATCAAATTTTCTGAGTATCCTACAAGGTCCAAACTTCTTCATCTTAAACTTGTTATATGTTCCAACTGGAAATCTTTCTTTTCTCAAATATACCATCACTTCAACTCCTACTACAGCTTCTTTATGTCTTCTCTTCTCATCTGCTTCTTCTTTATATTTGTTGTTCATCTCTCCCAAATGCTTCTTCACTTGATCATGCATTGCCTTCATATGTTCTACAAATTCTTCCACTTCTACACTCCTCTTTTCTTCCAAGTTGTTATCTCTCAATTCTGCAACTCCTCTAGGGTTCACTCCAGTAACAATCTCAAAAGGTGTTCTTCTGGTACTCTTATTTATTAAATTATTATATCCAAACTTTACTTGTGAAAGAATCAAATCCTAACTTCTTGTCTTTTCTCCAACCAAACATCTCAACAAGATTCCCAAACCCCTATTCACTACCTCTGTTTGTCCATCGGTCTGTGAATGAAAAGCTGAACTGAACTTTAAATTTGTCTTCATCTTCTTCCAAAGTCTCTTCCAGAAGTATCCAACAAACTTTGTGTCTGTGTTTGAAACTATGCTCTTAGGTAATCCATGCAATCTCACAATCTCCTTGAAAAATAAGTCTACTACATGCACTGCATCAATTGTCTTCTTACAAGGTATGAAATGTGTCATCTTTGAAAATCTATCTACTACTACAAATATTGAATCATGTCATTTCTGTGTCTTTAGAAATGCCACTACAAAATCCATGCTTATGTCTTCCCAAGGTCTCTCTGATACTGTCAAAGGTTTATACAATCTAGTATTCTGACTACTCCCTTTTGCAACTTGACAAACTCTACAAATATGCACAAAATTCCTAACATCCTTATGTATCTAAGGCCAAAAGTAGTTTTCAGTCACCAATGCCACTATCTTATCAATACAAAAATGTCCTACCAATCCTCCACTATGTTTCTCCTTGATCAAATTATCTCTCATTGAACTTTTAGGTATACACAACTAATTTCCTCTAAACAACATATCTTCTTGAATGAAATAGTCCAACCATTTACTCCTATCTATCACAATAGGTTCCTTAAATGCTTTCCAAGGTTCTGCAAAATTAGTGTCTCCCTCATACATGTTCTTCTTCAATTCATCAAAACCCAATACTTCAACTCTCATCTCTGTCAACAAGTTTCTTCTTCTACTCAAGGCATCAGCAACTTTGTTTGATTTATCACTCCTATGCTTCAACATAAAAGTATAACTCTGCATGAACTCTACTCATCTCATATGTCTTTGATTCAACTTACCTTGACTATTCAAATATTGCAAAGCTTGATGATATGTATATAATACAAATGCCTTAGGAAACAAGTAATGTCTCCACTTCTTCAAGGTTTGAATTATGACATAGAACTCTTGATCATAAACTAAATACCTTCTCACTAAAATATGCTATAGGTCTACCTTATTAACTTAATACTACTCCAATTGCACTCCCACTTACATCACAATCAACTTGAAATACCTTATTGAAATCTGATAATGCCAAAACAGGTTGCTCTGTCACTTCCTGCTTCAACAACTCAAAAATTTTATCTGCTCCTAATGTCCACTCGAAATCTTTTCTGTCACCTTGCATGGTCTTTGTCATAGGGTTACATACTAAAATAAAATTTCTGATGAAATTCTAGTAGAAACTAGCTAATCCATGAAATGATCTAATCTCCCCAATGCTCTCCAGTGTAGGCCATTCAACAATTGCTCACTTTCTTAGGGTCCATCTTCAATCCTTCCATAGAAATCACAAATCCCAAATATACTAATTCCTCTTTCATGAAACTACACTTCTTGATATTTATTAGTAATTTCTCTTCTCTCAACCTCTATAAAACTTGTCTAATATGCCACAAATGTTCTTCTGTCTTACTAAAAATTAGAATGTCATCCAAGTACATAATAACAAACTTACCCAAGAATTTCTTCAGAACTTCATTCATCAATCTCATGAAAGTACTCAGTGCATTTGTCAATCCAAAAGGCATCACTAACCACTTATACAATCCCTCATTTGTCTTAAAAGTAGTCTTCCACTCATCTCCTTCTATGATTTTGATTTGATGGTATCCACTCTTCAAATCTATCTTTGTGAAATATTTTGCTCCACTCAAATAATCCATGATATCATCCATTCTAGGAAAAGGGAATCTAGACTTAACTGTGATCTTGTTTATTTCTCTAGAGTTAGTACACATTCTCCATTCTCCATCTTTCTTAGGTGCTAACACTGCAGGTACTGCATAGGGCCTCAAACTTTCTATGATCAAAACTTTCCTCAACAATTCTTGTATCTACCTATTCATTTATTCATTCTCTACCGGTGTCATTTTGTGTGCAACTTTGTTAGGCAAACTAGCTCTTGGTATAAGATCCATGTGATGACTGATACTCCTTATAGGTGGCAATCCTTCAGTCACATTATCTGATATGATGTCTTCATACTTTGTCAGCAACTCTTTTATCTCCTACAGTTGTGATTCTTCAGTCTTCTTCTTCAATGCTTCAGGTTTCTTAGGAATCAAAGAATAACACATATTCTCATGTCTCAAACCATCCAAAAATTGTCTCCCATCTACCAAACAGATCCTAGCATTTCCACACACTTCATTCTTAGGATCATCCTCCAAAGGAATTGTCGTGTGATCACACAACACACCCCATTTTACCCTAGCAAAATAGGGACCCAACTTTTTCTTCTACTTGTTCTTTGCTTTCTTGCTTTGGGAGGTTTGGTAAAAGTTAGATGAAACAATAGTATATCACCCCTGTGAAATTCTAAGCAGGTTTGCTTTTTGGATCACCCTGATATTCCTTAGGGATCAAAAGTTATGCGCGGTCAAAGTTTGGTCAAACCTAATATTCAAAGAGGGTCACATTTGCCAATATCCCAGATATTCACTAATATCCCTAATCTATGTTTTAATGAAGAGAACTTGATATCCGCATATCCTTTAATATGAAAAATGTCAAATTTAAATGTGAGAGAACATTTTCCCATCAAGTACCCACGTATATTCTTAGAGGGTCATCTTTCAAATATCTATTATATTTCTTAATATCCCTGACCTTCGGTAACATGATGATGACATCATCTTGTTCCACTTTATGAAAGGACCCAATCTGATGATGATGGCATCATGACCCGTATCCAAGAGGGTCATATATCTTAACATCCCTGATCTTCGTTAATATGATGATGATGTCATCTCCTCGACCAATTTGAAATCTTATAAAAGATGCTGATGTCATCCTCACATTCTAGAATGGGGGGATATTTCATATTGTTGAGTATCTAGATGTTTCTTAATGTCCCTCATATTAACTCTTGAGACCTACGATACGAGGATCTCTAGTAACTAATAGAATGATGCCACGTGGCATGTCAACCTGATCATATCAACACATTATGTTATCACAATTGTTAAATAAAGATATAATGACCTAACTTTGGTATTTAGTCAACAGTTGACCATCCTCATGACGATGTCATCCTCATCTTTTGGATATTAGTCATATTTCCTAATATCCCTGATCTTTGCGAATATACATCCCTACATTAAATGCCATTTCAACGGTAGGTCAAACCTTCAAATTTTTGAATAAGCACCTGCCACTTGTTAACATCTCAAAGCCTTAGATGTCAATCAACATATACTAATAGGACATTAATCTCACCCTCATTCACCATTGTGCTTAATTAAAAGTAAGAATTTGAGCTCATTTTCAATTTACCAAATGTTTAAGCAAAGAATTACAGAGCTCCTGCGAGATTAAGGTGACATTACTACAACTTTCAAGCTTAACAGAATGGGATATGCATTCAAACATAAAATAGAGAATGGTAATTGTAAGGTGAATGTGCTCATCCAGGCATCACTTACATAGTAAAAGGGTAACAATTATCAGGTACGTAACGATAAAACCCTCTTTTGTTGTTTATGGTAAATGAGCAGGTAAAAATGGTTTTACCAAAGTAAATTAATATGATGATGCATGAAATATACCAGAATGAAAGAATTAACACCATAAAATGCATGTGATCATTGAATCCACCACTGCACATGACACGTTAGGGTAAGATATATACATGTTTTGTTGCAAGATCTAATGGCAGTCTAGAAGAATAGATCAGACACAAAATTCTTGAAACCTATGTGCATATAGCTTGAGGGGATATCCTTCAAATATGGACAAATAAATGATACACATCTAGGAAACATAGATCTTGATGCATGGATAGTGAAACTAGTGAAAGGAAGCAGGAATCCATTACTCATGAGCATCTACAGTTCAGGAATGTGGCATGTAGGGGGATTTCCTTATGCAATGGAGGCCACTAAATTGGTAGTGGAGTGTGCTCAAAATTATAATGTGAATACTAGAAGGGTAGAGAAACATGGTAGGGTTTATGTAGACTTTTCAATTGAGGGTCACTGCAGCCTTCAATCTACTTAGAGGACCTTGTGTGGTTCAACTAAACTTAGGTAAATTGGAGGACAACAATAGCAAAGAGAAAGAAGCCATAAGGATCATGTACCAATGGAGAGCTAGTGGTAGCATATATAAGGCTTCTACCAAGTTGCCTGTGTATCTCTACAAGTTCATTTTTGCTCCAGAGTATCAATATATGATGGTGATGCTCAGCAGGATGACAGGAAAATAGAATGTTGGATCTTTTGATAATTGGATGTATGGCATCATAAGGATGGTGGAAGGTACTGATGAGAAACCCCAATGGGCTAGGGTCATAAGCGACAGTTTCAATGATGTGATGAGGAAGTTAGGAGGGAAAACTAATATGCTTCATATGACCTCCTATGTGGTATATGCATGTGCATTCAGAGGCACTTCTGATGGATTACAAATAGTGAGCAGGGTCAGAAGCAACCCTGGAGATGTATGCATTTGGGACCATTACCCACAACTAAAAGGAAGAGAGTCTCTCCAATATTACTGGAGGGTGAATGATTCTTTCTCCATGCACCTTGTTAGGACTATGGAGGAAGACAGAGCGAAGAGACTGAGCATAGAGGCTCAAGTTGTTGTATACAAACATGGGGCTTGGTTCATCCAGTTCCCCACTTTTCCATACATAAGAATAGAAGGTTTCACTGGGCATCCTTTCATGTTGCCAAGATATCCCAATGACAAGGTCATCCTAATGGAGCTAGCTAGACAAATATTGCCTTCAGTGGAAGCTTATATTGAGAATGGAAGGATACCTAATATTTTGTTTCCTATCATGATTAGATGGTATATGTGTCCTAATAGGGAGAGTGTAAAATATGTAATTGGAGGACTAAAATTGATGTCCCTACAGCCCTTCTCACTGGCTAGGCCAAATGACCCCTATGATAGAATGCAAACCCTACTTAAGAAACCAATGCATTAAAGGTACATTGAAGATTATTGGACCGACTATGATGATGATATAGAAGAAGGAGAAAATACGAGAGGCTTACTCTAAAGCAGATACACACATTAGATTGCATGCCAGTGCCTACACAATTACATGAAGCTGATATAATCATGTCCCAAGGATATGAGGACAATAACGTATATAATGAAACAATATGACAACAAAATGAAAAGATAAGAATTATCAAATGACGAATATGATGATTTCCTCAAGGAAAAGAGGTTGTCAAAAGGGGAGAGGCAGCAAAGTAAAATCAAGAAAGGAAACCAAGCTATTGGGGTGACAATCATTCATGAACCCCAACAAAAGGAAGATGTAGCCTCCACATCTACTACAACATCACCTCATGCACTTGCAAAATAGAAGAAAACTATTGTAAAGCCTACCCTTGCTATTATAGAGGAGGAAGAGAGCTCAGATGATGATCTCTTGATCAAGAGGAAAAAGAAGAAGATCCAAGAGCCACCTCAGAAGAAAAAACCATCAGTTATGAGGGAGACAGTAGATATAAACCCCACTATCCTATTAAGAGGATCAAGTGGTGAAGGCATTCTAAATGATCTGCAACATGAGGTCCCTATCCCTGATATCATGCTATTCAAGTCCAAGAGGGTGGAGAAACAAAGAAAAGAGATGAATAGTGTAAGAGAGGAGCCGTCCTTTCCATTAGATAACATAGTGGATCTATCTGATGATGATGTTGTAAATGAGGTCTCTACCAGTTCTATGGAGACATTAATAAAGAATACTAAGATGACCCCCCATGGCACTCCCATAGCACAAAAGGAAATCCATTATGAGGAGGTCAAAGTAGAGGAAATAGAAGAGGGTAACCCTAAAGTGGTGGCACAACAAATTGGATTGACAAGATTAGTTGATCAAGTCACTAGCCCCACAGCAATAGATTTGACCTATCAGGGTGATGAAGACCAAAACAAAGACAAAGACTTGTTGCAAATATGTGTCTAATCAATGTTGTCATTGATGTCAACATATCCCTATTGTCATGTGTGTCAACTATATCTTATTCTATTACTTGTTTAGAAGACCTGTATGTTGAGGATATTGAGAAAATTAGGATCTCTGGAAGAAACAAGTGAGTTACATATCTCTCTATCAGAGATAGTGAAGATAGTGCAGTTCAGTGAAGTAGAGTGCTCTACATTCCCAGTAAGATGAAGATCAGAGTCTATAGATTAAAGGGTTTGTAGAGGATTGTCTGAAGTTTCTCTGGTCAAGATTTGAGAGGTTTGCATGGAGAATTGCTAAAGTTATGGCCATCTGAGTAGAACTAGGTTTTGTAGTTGTTCAGAGGTGACAAAGTGATAGAGATTTGGTCCAGATTGATCCACATTGGAATATTATGATCTGTAGATCTAGAGGTGTGTTTGGGATGTCGGTGTGTATCCTCAACTCAAGTGGTTCATGGTTTGGAGGTTTGCAAGAAATCTTTCTAGTATGAGAGTCATGACAGTTGATGTTCTTGTGTTCCCTGATGAAGGTGCAAGTGTTTTTGGTGATCTGAGGTGGTGTAGTTGTTCTTGTTGATTTCATTATGCTTGTGGTGATCTCTGAATCGGGTGCCTATTGTGTTGATGGTCCACATTGAGGATTGAGCTCGTGGATGAAGATTTCTCCTTGGGTGTTGTTGTTCTTTCAAGTCTTGGCTGACCAGATGCATGGTGCATGTTGTGGATGATCTAAGAGAAGTTTTATGGAGTGTGGCATGATGTTTGAGGGAGATTTGAGTCCCAATTATGTTTGGCCGATAATGTAGTGGTTTGCATGCAGCATATTAAGTCTTGTGATTGTAATTTCTTGAAATGCCTATCTTGGAGAATGTTCTAGATAGATGATTGTTTGGATGACTTTGATGTTCATTCAAAAGTTGATGACTTGTATAAATAAGTGTTGTGAAGTCATGGAAATGTGTGGATGCAAGAGAAGATGTGGATGTAGCGAGGAAGTGAGTAGGGGTAGAGCAGAGGTATTGTGCACTTCAATGGAACTAAACCTTACATGAAAAGGGTGCTATTTCACAGTTCAACCTTTCTATGTTAACATTGTAAATGTTCTTGTAGGTAGTGAGCCTCTTTTGAGTAGTGAGCTTTGGGCAGTGTGCTCGAAGACAAGTGCCTTCCCATTTTCTATTCTTTTAATAGAGAATAAATCTTGTGGGTTAACCCCCACCGTGGTTTTTCCCTTAACTAGGTTTCCATGTAAAAATCCTGGTGTTATGTTTGTTGATTATGTTTCTATTCATGTGTTGTTGATTCTTGTATTCATGGTTATATCATTAATCTGTTAATAAGTGGTAAAGAAGATTAAATGCAGTAAAAGATAAAAGTTTTGTGACAACTAATTCACCCCCCCTCTCAGTTGTCTACCCTAATTTCAACAAGACTTACCTCCAGAACAAGGCAAATTAGAAGTTAATGCACATATGGGGGATTAAGAAATGCCTGATCAAAATGATGGTCAGGACAATGGGTAAATACATGAAAAGAAGAAAAAATGAAGAAGGGACGGAAAAAGCCCAAGACCCTAGAGAAGTGGACACATCAAATGATGAGGAACAAGGTATTCAAAAGGGTGATGATCAGAGAAAAAAAGAAAAAAATGTGAATAAGAATGATCAAAATGATCACCTAGATGAACTAGATTAGAGTGATCAACCCTCTCATGAGGATCAAACATCACAAGATACACAGGACTAGAATGTGAAAGTACAACAAGAAACCCCTGCACAAAAGGAGGTCTCTCATTAGGAGATTCAAGATGAAAAAAGGAAAGAACCTTCACCACCGAGAGTGGAACAAAATGTAGTCTCATGATTCTCACATTGAGCATACAGACCAGCAAAGGTCTATAGATGAAATACCATATTGGTTGTAGTAGGAGCTGAGCCCACCTCAAGTCAGTGATGTACCTAAATTTGATATTTCTGCATTATTTTTAGTTAACATGGTTAAGCCAAAGAGAAGGATGAGGGCCACTTATACAATAAAAAGAGATCCTACCACAGGCAGAAGAATAGCTTAGGTAGCTTTGCCTATAGTAGATAAGGCAAAGGGAGAAATAAGTATTAATGAATTTCAAGTGACCAATATTGATCTAGGCTTTTCTACTGAAGAGCAAGAAGACAAAGAGGCCAAGGATATTATTGATTCTTTATCAAAAAGTGCAAAAAGGGAGAAAAAATAAAATAAAATGCACAAGGAGCACATTGCTCAGCTACATACATTCATAAAGGTATTAATTGACCCAAATCACATGCCAGTCAGCATGGCTACCCCTTTGACCATTATATCTCAGGATGAGGTAATAGGGATAGATATCATGAAGCATAAGGCACATGTGATGGATAATTGGTTTATTCAATTCATCTCTTAAGCAAAAAAGGTAATAAAGACTTCCCTCACCAATTGGAATTTTCTCAACACATTAAGGAGAAAAATGGATAAGTTACAAAAGAAGGTTGGACAAAGATCAATCAAAGTAGAAAAGGATCTGATTTCTTTGACTAAAATGAAATGCATAGATGTGAAAGTACTCATATACAATAAGGTATTAAATAATCATACTTCACAACTATTGGGTATATGGTATGAAGATACTCAATTTGAAAGTGATATTCTGAAGAGATGCAACACAAAACTAAGAGACATCAGTCTCAAGTTGCATCACCTCATGTCTAAGGAAATAAACATCTTGGAAGCTCTTGAAGACAAGGTAGAAGGGAAGATAGAAAATCAAGACGTTGATTTTGCAATTGAAGATTTCTAGGATAATTTTAAGTATACAGCAAATGACCCTCTCCACCATTTGTCAGAAAATGTAGTTAATAAAGCCATGAGGATGAAAGCAAAAGTGGAAGGGTATAATGAAATGTTGAATAGAAGAAAGAACAAATGGTTTGCATTACAGACACAATTCCACTCACAAGAGCATGCTATAGCAAAGGATAAGGTTCAAGATGGGAGTGAGATTGAACAGATAGTGCAGGCATATGAACCCATTAGGGGGATCGTCAACACACATATAGGAGATGACCCATCTATTGAGGAAGAAGATGAAGAATAAGTAAGGATGTAGGATGACAGGGTCATATGCATCATATGACAAAGAAATGATCAAGTACCACCAGATGGTTACCAGCTGCCAACTTGTGCCACATTTAACATTTGTTGATTGAGTCAAAGATGATATAGACTATTGATTTTGATAGTTAAATCCTGATCATTGGATCATTTGTAGCCACCTCCTCTCTTTGTCCTATAAAAGGAGATGGAGTGCACCTTGTAACATAGTCAAAACTTAATTGAGATTAGATTGTTGAAGTCTTAGGACTAATTCTCAAAGCTAATTGTAAATATACATATCTGTTGCAATACTTAATGAAGAAGAAGATCTAGATTACATACAGTCCTATACTTTGAGTAATCTATGGATGAATTCTTGGCTTGTACTTTGAGTTGCTGCATCCCTTGGAGTGCAATTCATGTTGTGCATATTGTTTTCATTCCTTTCCATCGAAGTTTGCATCAACCATACTTAGCTGTGGAAAATCCTAGTGAACCTATGGTTTGATTTCCTTCTCTTCATGACTGTATCTAGAATATATATGGATCAATAGCTAAAGATTCACTCATTTTAGTAAAGATTAGAAAGAATTCAATACAATTTGTTTATTTTCATTAAACTCATCATCTTAATTGTAAATATATAGGTAATCTCAAGTAAATAAGTAAATATGCTGATATCCTGAAGGAACTGAATATTCATAGCATATTTAACTAATTAGCATGTATAATTGAAAATACCATGCAAATACATATAAATCTCAATAATGATCATGCAAATATCCACTTATAGGCACATTATTTAGATAAATTCATAGTGCAGAAAAGGAAAAATAATCAATAACAGTTGATGATCAGAAGAATTCATCAAACTTATAAAATATCCTCACCATCTGTTGAATACAGTAGGATTAACCTTGTTTTGTGAAGAGATTTGCAGAAAGCGGGAGGAAATACATATGTTAAAACATCAATTCCTAAAAGCAGAGAAACGTAAGGCCCCTTGAATGAAAAATAGCATGGCACATCAAACCACTAAGTAACATCAGTAGATTATGAACTAATCCACAAAGACTTGGGATCATGAATTCTCCAAATTCATCATATCTTTCAAGATAATAAAGGTTTGATTTGCAATTCTTTATCTATGTTTGTTTATGACTAACATCATAACCAACATAAATTGGCACTAGAAGGAGGGCCTCTCTTCTGCTACTTGAATCAGTTACATACATAGAATTCTTGCATCCACACAAGATGATCTTGTCAAAGTTCATTAGAATTGGTTATGCTTTGGACATTTGTGCAAAGATTCACTTGTTTTAGGTAGTTTCAAGAGTGTTGATCATAAATATTTTAGTATTGTGCATAAATACTTTAATCATTGCAATCAATTGCTTGAAGTCTTCAAATATTAAGTTATTGTTCAAGTTGTCCTGCAAATATCCTATAGTAACCTACATGCATGACTAAACAATTTGATATTTGTGACCAAAAGTTCAACCTTGCTCATATTTGCATTTTGGTGCAAATACTACATAAATATCTAGTTATTGTAGAATTTTGACCATAAATATTCACCTTGTAAGATCTTTTCCTCTGATCTTTGTAAATATCTAGCCAAAATATCCATATTTTGTCCTAAGATGTTAGAATCCTGGCTCACAAGCCTAATACCAGGTCTAGATCTATTGGACTCCTTGAAGAATTACCTATTCATGGACTTAGACCTTGTACCACTAATATTCATCATACTCTTGAGTCTAGTGCATCACCATCCTCATCAAGACATACTGTAACACCTCCAATATCTCCATTTGTACCTCAAACACCTCCAAGATCCCCAATTATACCTCATATCCCTCAACCACAAGTCACAATGTCATATTTTACTGCTGATTCACCCTTGACTTTTACTACATATCATCCTTTGCCTAAAAATTATGATAAAAGTTTCCCTAAGTATCATCCATATTAGGATGCAGATGATCATATCCAAACACTTAAGGAAGCTTGCTTTAGAGCAAGGATCGAACACCAAGATGTGGTATGTAGATTGTTTCCATACTCCTTAGAAGAGGAAGCATATAATTGGTACATTAGCCTTGCTCAAGCCTCAATTAATTCATGGGATGCCTTGGAAAAAGATTTTAAATATAGGTTTAAAATACCTATAGATCCTATGATGACTTATCATCTTTTTGCTACAATCAAAAGAGTAGAAGGAGAACTGATCTCAAATTTCAATGCTAGATTTCAGAAAATGTACTCTAAGCTAGTAGCTCCATACGATGTAGTAGTTGAGGCAACTAGACTGATATATTACTTAGCCTTAGAGCACATCCTGGTGTCACAACTTTGACAGGAGCTTATGAAGGGGCAATAAAAGTTAATCAGCAACTAATTCCTACTACAACACCTAACCTAGCATATCCTACATATCCTACCCAATCATAGACCAATGGTGTCATGATGCCTCCTATTGCAATGCTTGGTCCATTACAAGTACCTCCACTTAGTATCATGCCCCCTCTGAATGGGAATTGTCAGATAATACAGTATCTAGGACATGTTCAAACATCTCAATGTGTAGGACAAAACAATAGAAATGGCTCTTCTTTCTTTAACCTCAACAAGAAAATGTAGTAGCCATAGTCCAGGAAGAGAAAGAAGACATCAAAGAAATGCCTACAAAATTGAGGAAATTGACAACTGAGATTACACACTTGAGAGGTTAAAACTTTTATTCTTAATCAAACCAAAACCAAGGATATGCAAATAACAATGTCTGATCCAGATATCTTGATAGGGGATATAACAATGATAGGAACTTTAACAATAATAATGGCAATAACAATATTGCACTTAGGCAACCTAGAGTATGGAATACTAGGCCAAACAATGGTTCTTTGCCATCACCCTTGGATAATCAGCCTCCTAATGAACCAAAACAAACAACTAGGGTTAATCTAGCAGAGGCAGCACTTACGAATTGGTGTAGAATACACAACACTAATGCACATGCTAAACTAGATTGTCCTTAATTCAAAATAGCAGCTACTATCTTTTAGGCTAAAGTGTCCAACACCATAGGTGATCCTCCTTTCATTGAAGGGAATGAGATTATTCCTTGTGGATATGATTCTGCTCTTGTACTAGAGATTTTTGTAAATCAGCCTCATCACCAAGTCGCTTTAACTCATGAGAACTACACATTACCATGTGAAGAATCTTCTTTGTCATTTGAGACAAATTATGTGTTTCCCTTTGAGGATGAAAATGAACCAGAAGTAGAACATGAGGAAGTTCATGCTTATCAACAACAATATCAGGGTAGACATAATTATAACCTCAGGAGTAATTCTAATAGACTGCCTAGTCCCTTGACTACATCCCTACCTGCTTATAACTTCAACACTCCTCCAGATCCAAAAGAAAGTAATAATCCTGGTCCTCCCAAGGTTAGTACTCAGTATTTTACACCTCCATACATAGTGTCAAAAGCTAGCAATCAACCTTTAGAGTCTAACAAATTAGTCACATATTTAGCTGAGGAGATGAAAAGGGTTAAATTAGCTTATCTTTGTCAGAATTGCTTAAAACCCCAACCATAAAGAAGGCTTTTATGAGGTCCCTAGATGAGTCTACACCAAAGGATGATAATCATGCCCATAATCCAAGTCAGATCTTGAACAAAGATCATGCAGTCAAAGAAAACAATGTCAAACGTAAAGTTTCGGCCACTATTCAAGCTGCTGAGACCTCACATATGACTCTCTATAGAGACAAGACTAAGTCACCCCCATTCCTACTCACATTAAGAATATATGGTAAGAACCTACACAACTTCCTAGTAGATTTAGGTGCATCAACCAATGTGATGCCGCTATCTATTTGTAATGCCTTAGGGTTGCATCCAGCCAAGTCCCTCAAAAAAGTGACACAACTAGATAAAACTAAAGTGTAGTGGGAGAATTAACACATATCCACATGTAGTTAGTATCAGATCCAAGGATTCAATATTACATTGACATCCAAGTGGTGGATATCCTTGACACTTATGGAATGTTGCTCAGTAGAGATTGGTCAAAAACACTCAATGGTTACATGTCTACTAATTTCAGCCACATGTGGTTGCATTGGAAGGGAATTCCTAATCAAATAAGGATAGAAGCTGAACCTAGGATGAAACATATGATCACAAAATATAATAATACCAATGAGATGTTGTACATAGATGTTGAACTAGGGGTTTATACCATAAGACCTCAAATAGTCAGGATAGAGGAAGTTCTAATGTATAATACACACATCCATAAAAATGCTCATCAGGAGAACAAAGTGATCATAGAATTTGATTATAGTTTAGATGGTAATGATGAAGTAGATCACTTCAAAGATTTTGAATTGTACTTATCAAGAGAAATACAACATTGCCAGACATTAAACATAAACAAAGAGGATATTTTAATTGAAGGCTAGTGTAGGTTACATGATGAAGCACATTTAGAGAAAACTTGTGAGGGTTGCTTGGATATGATAGAGTTGGAATGAGTTTGTAATAAGAATGGATTATCTTCAATTGAGGTAAGTGATACATCTAGTTATAATGATGTTGAATCTTGTTTGTCATCTATATATATAGAAGGAAGTGTGCATCAGGATGAAAGTTATACTCATAATCTAGAGGAGATCCTGATGTATGATGAAGATACTTCCAGAGATGAAAATAATATCACCCCTAGGACTGATTGTCTAATTGAATCAGATTATGAAGTGTCAGATGAAGATAAAAGAAGTAACTTGACAAAGTTTGAGGAATTTTTATCTAAGCAAATTCAAAGGCTTACATTGTAGGAGATCCCTCCACATCATGCTTTAATTAAGGGATGGTGCAGATTACATGAAGCACCACATTTAGAGCTAACATACGCATTATGCCTGCATATATTGAATAAGCAGGAGCAGCTTTCTTCAAGGAATCAGTTATCTGGCTACAGAGATATGCCTAAAGAGAAAAAGAAAGAGATTAAAGTATAGTCAGACACTAATAGTGATGATACCATAGATGTAGAAAGAAGAGGGGTATCAAGTTTGAACCAATCACTAAAAATGACAAAGAATGAACCCCAAAAGCTATAGTGGATATCAGGCGGTGCAGCTACCAGAGCTAAAAAGAAAAGAGAAGGCCATGATAAGCCATTAACAGAAGATAAACCATGGATCCTTAGACTTGATGGATTGTTGTGTGCTTACACAACACGCCCCATTTTAACATGAGAAAACAGGGACCCAACCTTTTTGCTGCTTTGGCTTGTTTGTTTTTTTTGCTTTGGGTGGTCTGGTAAAATTAAGTCATGCATGAACACCCTACAGGGGGTAGATAGGTCACCATGATGAGGTCAGTTGCCAAAGTTAGTATTTTACATTATTAACCTTATGGTTGGGAAGTGTATGAAATTCCATACAGGTTTGCCTTTTGGATCACCCCAAAATTCTCTAAAGGGAGAAAGTTATGTTAAGTCAAAGTTTTGATCAAACCTAATATTCTGAGGGGGGTCATATTTCAAACAGTAGTCACATTATATGAGATCACCCCGATAATCACTTGGTCCATGAAGTTCTGACGTCAATTTTGCATGATAGCTGTTATTTGTCTATCAAAACAACTACGCATATTTTGTGGGGGGTCATATTTTCAATATCACCCGATCTTACAAATATCACCCTCTTCGCAAAATATCACCCTATGCCAATATAATGATGATGTCATCTAAACTCAACAAACAAAGAATATCACCTTGTTTATGATGTCATCATTCCATTTTACCTCGCAGAGGTATATATCCGATGCCCACCATATTCAATAACATGACAATGATGTCATTATAACACAATGCTTAAACAAAGTCATCAACATGGTGATGTCATCCTAATCTTTCCAAGGGGGGTCATTTCATTTGGGGGGTCATATTTTAAAAATCCCCTGATTTTAATTTCATGACCCGATTTACATGTGGTCAACCTTTGACCACATCACCTGATTTTTTGCATTGGTTTTGCTGCTCAAAGGCAGAAGGTCATTTTATCCAGATGGAATCATATTTTAAATATCAGCTGATCTTTCAAAGATCACCCCCCTCCTGTTTCCTAACATTAAATGAACATAAATGTGGTAGATAGGTTCCCACCGATTGCGAATACAATTCAAACACTTGGCATTATCCATGGATTCTCTATAGAGGATCAATGGATTTAATCAATTTGACATAGTTTTACCCTAATTTGCCCTACGGATGCATTTAAATTTAACTTTCCAAGGTTATTTTCATTTACCTTGTGAAAAAATAAGAAATTATAGACCAGAGAAGTCAAACCCCCATACGAGCTACCTGTGAATAGACGAGATCTTCTAGCGTAACAGAATGGGTGATCATCAGCATTTGCAACCCTTTTTCGTAATCACCCATCTAACCCAGGAGGAAAGCGCTATTAGCTAAGTAATTAAAAACTCTCCTATTGTCATTATTTGCATGTTTAGGTAGAATGTGCATATCATGGTGAAGTAGAGAGTAATGAATAGAATATGCATGATGTCATAGAGATATATAATGTTGTATAAATGCATATGGTTATTGTGAAGTGAGACAAGGCATGTTTATTGCAGGAGTCCATGGTGGATCCTAGATGGAACAAGTCTAATGTAGAATTTCTTAAGCCCATGTTTGTTCAGCCTGAAGGGGTACAATTCAAGTATGGTGTCATTGGTGACACTCATCAGGGAGATACAGACCTAGCAATATGATCATCCAGGATAGATCATGATAAGGACAATACCCTTCTGGATGTAATATATGTATCAGGAATGTGGCATGCAGCTAGATTCCCATATGCCATGGAGACCCCAGAGCTAGTAGTAGAATGTACCAGGAACTATAACCCTCAGACTAGGCGGGTGGAGAAGCATGGAAGGGTATATGCTGACTTTTCAATTAAGGGCATCACAACTACTTTCAATCTATCAATTGGAAAGAGGGTGGTCAGTGTGGATCTACATAAACTAGAGATAGAGTATAATAACAATAAGAAAAATGCAAGGAAAAGGATGTATCAGTGGAGGTCAAAGAGAAGCACCTACACTACCTCAGCTAAGTTGCTCATCCACCTATATAAGTTTGATCTTGATGATGAGTATCAATACATGATTGCCCTGCTCAGTAGGATGACAGGTCAGCCTCATGCTAGAAATTTTAAGAATTGGATGTTTGGAATCATTGAGATGGTCCTTTATACAGATAACAAGCCATTATGGGCCAAGGTCATCATTGATGCATTAGATGAAGAGATGAGGAACCTAGGAGGTTAGGAATGCTCATTCCATATGACCTCATATGTTGTGTACTCATGTGCTTACAAGGGAACCTTTGATTCCCTGACTATAGTGGGTAAGGTTAGCAGTGGTGTAGATGATGCCCACATATGGGATCACTATCCTTAATTGCAAAGAAAGAACTACCTCCTAGATTACAAATTAGTGAATGATGCATTCTCTATGCATCTAGTCAGAACAATGGAGGAAGATAGAACCAAGAGACTGAGCATGGAAGCTCAGGAGGTTGTTTATAGACATGGCACCTGGTTCATCCAGTATGCCACATTCTCATATATAAGAATAGAGGGATTTGAAGAACAACCCCTTATGCTGCCCAGATACCCTATTGATGGGGTGGTCCTAATTGAATTTCTTAGATAAGTCTCTACCATAGTGGAGGCATATAAAGCACAAAGGAGATACCTCCAGTACTATTTCCAGTATCTATGGGCTGGTATATGTGCTTAGATTCACATAGCATAGAGCATGTCATGGGAGGTCTAAAAATGATGTACCTATAGCCATTTCCATTGGCTAGATCTTATGACCCCTATGACAGGATGCAGAAAATAATGGGGAAGCCTATACATCAGAAGCATCTGGAAGATTTCTAGATAGATTGTGAGGATGAAGCTGAGGTGAGAAGAAGAAAATACCAAAGGCTCACCTTGAACCAGATAAGGACATATGACTGCATCCCAGTGCCAGCACAACTGAAGAAGGATGATGGAAAAACAATGTCAAGTGAATATGAAGACAATAAGGTGTACAATGACACCATCTCAGCCCCTGATCTAACACAGCTAGAGGATATTTCCTTAGATCAGTTTACAGGTGGGGTGTTGCAATTAACCCAAGCTTGGGTGGATGAAAAGATAAACTGATTGAAGAAAAAGGGTGTAACCCTTACTATTAATCCCAAGAAGAAAAGGAAGGAACTAACTCATGAGAAGTATGATGACTGCCTCAATGAGAAAAGGAAGTCCAATGGAGAGAGGTTAACCACTCAAAAATAGAGGAAGGGTCCCCCTAGAGGAAAGAAAATAGATGATGAACCTAAAGGAGTGATAATTGAAAGAATTGCCATACCAGATGCAGGTGCATCAATATCAAGACATGCATCCACCTCATCTACACCACCTCTGATGGATAAGCCTAGGACAAAGAGGATCTTGAGGCCAGCTGTAGAAATCATAGAAGTACGGGAGGAAGGCCAAACCTCACAATATGAGGTAGAAGAGGATACCCCATTTGAAGAAGAGCTAGTAAATGAAGAGCCTGTAGGTGATGACCCGATGATGGTCAATAGGAAGAGGAGGGCAGTGCCATTGATATCACCACCCAAGAAGAAAAGACCATATATGTGGGGTGATATTAGGGCTGATCCCATAGTATTGAGAGGAGCTGGTGGTGAAGTGTTTAGGAAGGAGTAACAACATGATGTGCCGCTTCCCACTATTATCAAATTTAAGACTGAGAGAGCAGAAGAATATAATAAATAATCTTTCAAAGCAGGTCATGGTGGTCCTTTCTCCTTGGAAGACACCATGGACCTATCAAATGATGAAGTAGATCAGAATGTAGCCTCTCAGAGGATGGAAATTCTTGCCTCCAATACCCACATGACTCCACATGGGACCCCATTAGCACACATGGCAGTATTGGAGGAGGTGAAGCAAACAGTTCAAGAAGAAAAGGAAAGTAGCCTAGAAAGGGCAGCCCAACAAATTGGGTTGGATAAATTGGTTGATCAGGTGACTAGCCCTACAGTTATAAATTTGACATATAGGGAGGATGTGAGCTCCAAAGATAAAGCAGGTGCACCTGATGTAATAGAGAACATTGGAGTAGCCAAGTAGGTAGAGGAAGAGAGCAATGCTTAGGATATGGGCTAGAAACAACATGAGATACTCGCTGAGCCAAAGATAGTAGAAGTCCAACAAAAGGGTGAGGGTGATAAAGATACATCAGGTAATGATGCCACCTAGACTCAAGGAGATACAAGAGAAAAAGATAAATCAGGTCATGAGGACCTTAAGACACAAGATGTCGGTGCATCAGGTATGGAACAAAATGTGACCCAAGATCGGGGTGATGCACCAGGCCCAAACACACAAAAAACCATAGATGTCAACATGCCTCAAAATGAGGAAAATATTAAAGTGGATGAAACACAAAAAGAGGGAGTGTAGGATTAAGTGTAGGATTATCATGTGGACATTCCACAGGATCCTCCCCTATAAAAAGAGGCCCCTCCGTAAGAAGAGATGCAACAAGATCCCCCTCATGAGGAACTCCATGAGGAAGAAACTAGGAAGTTGCCTTCTCCACCCAGAATAGAGACAGATATTAGAGAACAAGGTGAACATGATGATGACAAAGGACAATAATGATCTGCAAATAAAGTGCCTCAGCAGCTAGAGAAAGAAATAGCTATGGAACAAGGCTTTGAAATTCAAGAGTTTGATGTTTCCACCTTGTTTGTAGAGACAATCATGAAGCCAAAGAGGAAAGCCAGATTGACATCATCTATTAGAAGAGATCCTGCTACAGGTAGAAGGACAACCCAGGTAGCACTTGCCACTGTAGAGAAAGAGAAGGGCAAAATCACCCTTGAGGAATTCCAAATCACAACTGTTGATTTGGGTTTTGCTAATGAGGACTAAGAGGGTCAGGAAGGGAAGGACATCATTGATTCTTTGACCCAAAGGGTAAAGAAGGAGAAAGAGAAAAATAAATAGCATAAGGAGCACATTTCCTAGCTACATTTATATATAAAAGGGTTGATTAACCTTGATAGTACACTGGTGGATCCAATAGTCCCATTGACTATCATATCCCAGGAGGAGGTCAATAAGATGGACCTCATGAAGCACAAATCCATGATCATGGAAAAGTGGATGCTATCGGCCCTCACAGGAACTGAGGATGTATTGAGAACCTCTTTACAGAGGTGAAATTCTTTAAGCAATTTGAAGATAAAAGTAGATAAAATGCATAATGAAATAGGGAGATGGTCATTCCAATTGCAAAAGGACCTAACTTCTTTGAGTGAGATAAGGAGGATTGATCCTCAAATCCTAATAAACAATCAAGTGTTGAATAATAACACTGCCCTATTGATAGATGTATGGTATGAGGATATTAGGTTTGAATGTGATATCCTTAAGAAATGTAATGGCAAGCTCAGGGATATCAGTATAAAGCTGCACAGTATGATGGCACATGAAGTAAAGATCCTTAAAGAATTAGAAGGGAAAGTAGAGGGAAAGATAGAAAATCAAGATGCAAACTTTGCTATCAAAGATCTGCATGATAATTTCTAGTTGGTAGCTGATGACCCCCTCAATCACATGACAGAAGAGGTGATGAATAAGATCATGAGGAACAAGGTCAAGGTGGAAACTTACAATGAGATGTTGAATAGTATAAAAGTTAAGTTGGACGCGATCAAAGCTAAATTCCAGTCTCACAAACACACCATAACAAAAGCTAAAACCCAAGATGGCGGGGAGGTAGATAAAATTGTGTAGGCATATGAGAATATCAGGATGGCAATGAAGGTCCATATACAGGATGATGTTCATCAGGGTAATAGTGATACAGAAACTAATGAAGATGATGATCATGATGAAGAAGAAGAACATGAAGAAGAGGAACCAAAGGAATAAATGAAGATATAGTGCAAGAGGATACATGCATAAGGTACTCATAAGATAATGAGTCATCCAGATGGTTGCAAGCTGGTAGCCTATTCCACGAAGGAAGGTTGACTAAGTCAAGGAGTGATAATCTGCCATTGATCTTAATTGACAAATCCTGACCATAGGTCATTTGTAACTACTCCCTCACCTTATTCTATAAAAGGTGCAGGGGTGCCATATTTTGAATATTCAAAACTTAATTGAAATTTGATTGTTGAAATATCAGGACTCATTTCAAAGTTATTGTAAACATACATGTTGTGCATACTAAATGAAAGAGAAGACAATTTGATTACAAATCATCATAAATCTTGAGTAATCTATGTTTGAAATCTTGATACATGCATTGATCAGCTGTATCCCTTGGAGTGCTTCTCAGTCTGCATGTGTTGTTTTCATTCCTTATCCTTTGAAGTTAGCATCATCTGTATCTAGCTGTGGAACATCCTGGTGACAATATGGTTTGATTTCTTCTCCTCATGAATGTATCTTGTATGTATGTGGTTCAATAGCTATAGATTCACTAAACTTAGAAACATTCTTTTAAATTTCCTTCAATTTTATAATGATTCATCATCATAATTGCAAATAATAGAGAATTAAAAGTAAATAACATGAAATATGCTGACATCCCATAGATAATTGGAAATACATAGCATATTTAGAGTAAAAGCATGTTAAATTGACAAATACCATGTAATTCATATAAGACTCCATGAAATTCATGCACATACATGCTTACAGACACATCATTTGAGTAAATATACTGTGTAGAAGAAAGAATAGGTTTATGATGATCAATGATCTGAAGAAATGATCAAACTTGCAAATACATCAGCTATCTTTGGAAATAGAGTAGAAATAACCTCTCTGTGGAGTAAATTTATAGGAAACAGGACAATACTAATCATCAAGACAAATGTAAGACCCCTTGAAATGGAAAATAGCATGTCATGTCAACCTCTAAGTAACGTCAGATGATCATTACCTAATCAACGGAGACTTGGAGTCATCAAATTATCCTAAGTTGATCATACTTTACAAGATAATAAAGGTTTGTTGTGCAAATTTTTATGCATGTTGTTATGACTAACAATCATCATCAACATAAATTGGTGCTAGAAGGAGGGCCTTTCATCACTAGATTTGTCTGATTTGATGATGCAGATAGAAAGGTAATACTTCTGCCATTCTGTATTTCAAGTCATATGCAAAGATTTGCTGTTTTAAATCCATACATGCTTATCCTTTGTAAAGTTTTCAAAATTAAGCATAAATATTGCGAGCTTTGTGGTTGATCACTGTGAATTTTCAAAATAGGCTCTATTTCAGGTCTTTTTGCTAAAAGCTTTGATGTAATTTGGTTAAGAAACCTGATATCCGGTTGCTTGTGTCCCAAAGCCTCATATCACCTCATATTTGCATCATTTCTTCAAATATTGCATAAATATCCAATCAATTTCAAATCCTGATCATAAATACAGCCTTTGATAGGGAGTTTATACTGATCTTTACAGTAACCAAGCCAATTTCCCTTAAATTCAAGAAATCCTGGCTCTCAGGCCAAATGCCAGGTCCAGATCTAGTGGACTCTTTGAAGAATTACTATCCAGGGATTTAGACCTAGAATAGTAGATATTCATCATTCTCTTGGTTCTAGTGCATTAGGAGCTTCACCAGAACATGCTCCTGTAACTCTTATCAGGTTGCAAACACCTATAGGACCACCTGTTACACCTCAGGTCCAACCTCCACCAGTCACAATGTCATTCTTTACTGCAGAGTCACTTCTGACTTTCACGGCATATCATGCTTTGCCTAAAAATCTTGATAAGATTTGTCCTAAATATCATCCATATCAAGATGCTGATGATCACATTAGAACATTCAAGGAAGCTTGTTGTAGCGCTAGAATTGAACATCAAGATGTGATATGTAGGTTATTTCTATTTTTTTTAGGGGAAGAGGTGTATAACTGGTATATCAGTCTTGGTCAAGGTTCAGTCGGTTCATGGGTGACCTTGGAGAAATCCTTTAAGGATAGGTTCAAAATATCTATAGATCTTTCAATGAATTATCATCTATTTGCCACAAGAGATTTGAAGGAGAGCCTATTGCTGATTTCAATGCAAGATTCCAAAAGATGCTATCTAAGATAGTTGCTCCATATACTGTATTAGATGAAGCTGCTAGGAGCATATATTACTCAACCTTAGATCCCTTGACTTCTATGTTTATCAGGAGAGCACATCCTGGTGTCACAACCTTGACAGGAGCTTTTGAGGAAGTTGTCAAAGTCAGTCAGCAGTTGATCCCTGCTCCAACACCTAATATTGCATTTCCTACACTCCCTAGTTATCCTGCTCAGCAATAGACTAATGGAGCCATAATACCTCCAGCTGTAATGCCAAGTCCTTTATAGATACCTCCACTCATTATCATGCCACCTCCAAATGGAAATGGTCAAGTGTTACAATATCTAGGACATACACAGGTACCTCAGGTTATGGAACAATTTAACAACAATAACAATGGATCTTCCTTTTTCAAACCTCAAACAGAGAATCTACTAGCCAAGGTTCAGGAAGAAAAGGAAGAAATTAAGGAGATATCAACACAGTTAAGGAAACTCACTATTGAGATCACTCATTTGAGGAGTCATAATTTTTATTCTCAACCAAATCAGAATAGAGGATATGCCAATGACAGACCTAATTATCCTGATAGGGGATACAACAACAATGGGAACAATAATCCCCCTAGATAGCTTAGAGTGTGGAACACTAGGCCGAACAATGGTTCTCTACCATCACCCCTAGATAATCAGCCTCCTAGTGAACCTAAGCAGACCACTAGAGTGAACCTAGTAGAGGCAGCCCTTACAAAATGGTGCAGGATACATAACACCAATGCTCATGCAAAGCTAGATTGTCCTTAGTTTAGGATTGCTGCTAGTATATTCCAAACTGAAGTGTCCAATACTTCAGGTAATCCACCTTGTGTTGAAGGAAATGAAATTGTCCCTTGTGGATATGATTTTTCTTTAGTGCTAGAAAGTTTCATCAATCATCCTTATTAGCAAACAATGTCATCTCATCAGAATTACACCCTAGCATGTGAGGAATTAGCCACGGCTTTTAAGACTAATTATGTTTTTCCATTTGAAGATGAAAATGAGCCATCAATTGAACATGAAGAAGTACATGCTTATCAACAACAATATCAGGGTAGGAATAATTCAAACAGACCTACTGGTCCTTTAACTACATCCTTGCCTCCAAATAATTTCAACACTCCTCCTGATCCTAAGGCAAGCAATAATCATGGATTTCCCAAATTTAATGCTTAGTACTTAGCACCACAGAATACAAGACCAAAAGCTAGTAATCTACCCCCTGAGTCTAATAAGTTAGTCACATATCTGGTAGATGAAATGAAAAAGATCAAAATCAGCCCATCATTGTCAGAACTACTCAAAACCCCAGTTATCAAAAAAGCCTTCATGAAATCCTTAGATGATCCTGCTCCAAAAGAGGAAAATCATACCTTAGGGCAGACTGGGAATAAGGATCATGTTGTTAGGGATGTTAATGTTAAACACAAAGCTCCAGCTACTGTTCAAGCTATAGAGACTTCACACATGACTCTTTACAGAGACAAAACTGAGTCATCTCCTTTCCTCCTTACCATAAGGATGTTTGGTAAGAATTTGCACAATTGCTTAGTAGATTCAGAAGCATCTACCACTGTAATGCCCTTGTCCATATGCAATGCCTTAGGGTTGCATCCTGCTAAGTCACTGAAGAAGGTAACACAGTTAGATAAAATAGAGGTGAGTGTAGTAGGAGAATTAACTCACATTCATATGTAGTTAACATCAGATCCAAGAATCCAATACTACATTGATATTCAGGTAGTTGATATACCTGATACCTATTGGATGCTACTTAGTAGAGATTGGTCAAAAACACTTAATGGATACATGTCCACTGATTTCAGTCACATGTGGTTGCCTTGGAAAGGAATACCAAATCAAATAAGGATAGATGTTGAACCTTGCATGAAACATATGATCACTGAATATAATAGGACTAATGAGATCATGTATGTGGATGTAGAACCTAGAGTTTACTCCATCAGACCCTAGACCATTAGCATAGAGGAGATCCTCATATATGATGTTCATGATGATGATCTTTAAGATGATAAAATAATTTTAGAGTCTGATTGTAACCTTGAAAATGAGATAGAGGTAGATCATTTCAAGAATTTTGAGATGCACTTGTCCAAAGAAGTGCAATGATGTCAATTGTTAAAAATGCATGTTCATGATGTTCTGATTGAAGGATGGTGTAGGTTACATGATGAAGTGCATTCTGAAAAGACTTGTGATGCTTTCTTAGACATGATGGAACTAGAACAAGCATGCAGTGAGGCATCATCATCATCATCCGCGGTAAGTTCTGTAAATAGTGATAGTGACACTAATTTTTGTTTGTCATCTGCAGGAATAGGAGAAAGCACATATCATGACGAGAGACCTAGTCAGATGGAAGAGATACTAGTGTGTAACAAGAGAAATATTAAGAGTAACAAGAAGATCACCCCAGGAAGTGATTGCTTGGTAGAGTCATATTATGAACTATCTGATGAAGATAGGGGTAGTAATTTGTCTAAGTTTGAAGAATTTTTATCAAAGCAAATTCAAGAGATGATACAGTAGCAAAGATCTCCACAAGATGTCCTGATTGAGGGATGGTACAGGTTGTATGAAGCACCACATTCAAAAAATACTTGTTCATTATGTTTCATATTCTAAAAAGGTAGATGTTGCCTAGTCCAAAAGATTTACCTCCTGATAGTAAAGAAAAAGAAGAGACATCAACTTCACATCAGCCAAATAAGGTGAAGTTTGAGAAGATTGAAACACCAAAATTGAAATGGATATCAAATGGTATAGCTGCCAGAGGTAAAAAGAAAAGAGAAGGCCCAGATAAGCCTTTAACTGAAGATAAGCCATGGATCCTCAGGTTTGATGGATCCAAATCAAAACAAGGGGTTGGAGTAAGAATAGATCTTATTGATCCATCTAGTAAATCCTACTTAGTAGCATAAAGATTGCAATTCCCATGCACAAATAATGTGACAGAATATGAAGCCTTGATTCATGGGATATTGTTTGCACTCAGAAAGAAAGTGAAGATTCTGCATGTCTATGGAGACTCAGAATTAGTAGTAAGACAGGTAAGAAGAATATATTCTTGTAATTACAAGAAGTTGTCTAATTACAAACATAGGGTATGGGACTTGATAGAAGACTTTGATGCATTTAACATCACCCATGTGCCTAGAGAACAAAATAACAGGGTAGATGCCTTGGCCCAAGCCACAAGCTGGAACTGTTGTCCATATCTGGTTTGAAGAGATTTTTAGTTGAACTAGTATCAATACCCTCTGTGCCAGATAATGTCATTAACTTTCAAGTATTTGATGATGATCAACATAATTTAGACTTCATTTCCAATAAAGATGTCTTTGATGCATAGATCATAGATGAAAGAAATGTGGAAGATCATATTTGGGAAGAAGAGATCCTAGAGTTGCCTAGTAACAAGATTGCGAAAGGAATGATAGAGTTGGAAGAGCATTTGATCTAGATAGCATGCTAAAACAAAAGGATCTCCCCAAAGAAGATGGAGGAGAGTATTCATAGGTTAACATTGGACATGATGATGAAAAGAGGAATGTCCTAATTGGAAAAGTGTGTACAGAAGAAGAGTTGGAAGGAATAACACAAGCACTTAAATATTATATCCATGTCTTTGCTTGGACATATGATGAGTTGAAAACTTATGACACATCAATCATCACTCATACTATACCTTTAAAGCCAGATGCCAAGACTTTTAGGTAGAAACACAACCCTGTTAATGCATTGTTGGAGCCCATCATTTTTGAAGAAGTTAAGAAATTGATGAATGCCAGGATCATATTTCTTGTGAGGCATTCCACATGGGTGGCCAACTTGGTCCTAGTAAGAAAGAAGAATGGTGACATCAGATTGTGTGTAGACTTCAAAAATTTAAATAGGGCTTCTGAAAAGGATAACTATCCTTTTCCTTCCCTAGATGAGGTCCTGCAGATTGTAAATGGCACAAAGATGATGTCATTCTTGGATGGTTTTTCAGGTTACAATTAGGTGATGGTAGACAAGATAGATAGATTGAAGACTACATTCACCACAAAGTGAGGAATATTCACCTATAGGCGCATGCCTTTTGGATTGATAAATGCTGGAGCCACATTTCAGCAAGCGATGGATATAGCCTTCAGAGGGCTGATTGGCAAATGCATAGTCATATACATGGATTACTTAACAGTTTTCTGTAAAGAAAGAGGAAATCACGTAGGAGACCTCAGGAAGGTACTAAAGAAATGTGAACATTATGCAATATCCCTAAACCCTAAGAAGTGCATATTTGGGATAACCATGGGGAAGTTATTAGGTCACCTGATAACAGAGAATATGATCATCATTGACCCTAAGAGAGTAGAATCAATTATGAAGATACAACTTCCTGGAAGTAAGAAGGAGCTCAAATCTTACTTTGGTAAGATTAATTTTGTTAGAAAGTTTATTACTAGCTTTGCAAAAATTGTCAGACCATTGAATGCCATGCTAAAAAAGGATGCCAAAATTGAGTGGACACCTAAAGCTAGGGCAGATTTTGAAGATATCAAGAAAACCATATCTAATGCTCCTGTTCTAATCAGTCTAGACTATATCAAGGACTTTTACATTTACTCATTTACTTCAAAGCATACATCTGCAGCAGTATTAACACGAAGAAATGAGGCTAAAGAAGAAAAGCCTATAGCCTTCATGAGTTGTCCTTTCAGGGATGCATAACTCAGATACATGGATGTTGAAAGACAAGCACTTGCTCTGGTTCGAGCAGTCAAGAAGTTCAAACATTACATCTTAAGAAGTAAGGTGGTTGTTGTAGTACCAGATGCAGCAGTAAAGATGCTTTTAATGCAAAGTGAACCAGGCAAGAAGAGAGCCAAATGGATTACTATCCTCCAAGAATATGATATGGACATAGCACCCATGAAATTAGGGAGAGGACAAGCATTGAGTCAAATGATATCTGAAATTGATCCTAACATCATGAGCCAACAGTATCTCATAAATACAAAGGAAGATAGAGAATGGTATTCAGACATCAGGCACATCTTGATTACTGGTAGATGTCCTTCAAGATTGCAAGCTTCACAAAGGAGAGCCTTAAAAATAAGATCATAGAAATACATGATAAAAGGAGGAGTCCTTTTCAAGAACTATGAAGGAATATACCTTAGATGCCTAGAAAGGCAAGAAGCAGTTAAAGTGCTAGCAGAATTACATGAGAAGTTTGGAACTGCACATGGATCATCCTTAGCTACCACTCATGCTATCCTCAGGGCAAGGTATTACTGGCCCACTATTTTTAAAGATACTGCTAAACACATCAAATGTTGTCATGTGTCAGGTTGCTGCAAATAGAGAAAGATATGTTGCTCAACCTTTGCAGCTAGTGATGGAGATATGCCCATTTGCTCAATGGAGAATGGATTTCATAGGACCTATCAACCCTCCATCATCTTCAAGCCACAAGTATGTTTTGACTATCACTGATTATTGTACCAGGTGGACTGAAGTGGTCAGCAGTAAGACATGCAATGCTGAGGATGTAATCAAGTTTTTGGAAAGCAATATAGTGACCAGGTATGGAGTCCCTTATGCTTTAGTATGTGATAATGTGTTTGCCTTTGCTTTAATAAGGTTATCAAGTTAGGATTTTGACCATGGAATTATCTTGAAATTTTCCTCAAATTATTATCCCCAAGGGAATGGATTAGCAAAATCCACAAACAAGAATTTATTGAACATCATAAAGAAATTGATAGAAAAGAATCCAAGGGAATGGAACACCCTATTGAAGTATGCCTTATGGGTAGATAGAACTAGGATGAAGGCTACATTAGGAAATTCTCCTTTTCACCTAGTATATGGGGTGGATCCCATCCTCCCTGTTAATCTTAAGATCCCCACACTGCAGTTTACACAAGAATATCTGGGTATAGATAACAAACAAGAAGTCAGGTTGCGTCAGTTGATGCACCTAGAAGAAAAAAGGAATAAAGCAATTGACCAATTTGTTAAACATCAGGCTATTGTCAAGCATTGGTTTGACAAAAGAGCCAAAGTTAAGGCCTTTAGAATCTCAGATTTAGTCCTTATGTGGGACAAAGTACATGAAAGGAAAGGAGATCTTGGTAAATTTGATAAACTTTGGATAGGTCCCTTTCAAGTTTAAGAAATTTGAGGAGACAACACCTATAGGCTTACAACCTTAACCGGTGAGGATGTTCCATTACCAGTTAATGGACAGTTTCTCAAGCATTATTTTCAAGCCTGAAATAGTGTCATGTAAGTCATGTGTATCATAGTGTGCATAGTTGTATAGTTGTTTGTACAATTTTGTTTTGTTTTTTTTGTTTGTTTTCTTGTTGAATTCTATTTTGGTTAGTCAAGATGATGCAACTCATCACCATAAGAAAATAACCAAATTGTTAAGATTCAAGTGATGAGAACAAATTCATATATAGACTATGACTCATTTTGGGAAGTGTTGGTGATCAGGTCTGTGATGTCTTTTCATCAGGGTGCCTTTTCTTGACCAAAGTGGTCCTTTCACAATGACTCACCTAATAGCCTTGGGTTTGTGGAACACATAAGTATAGGTGTTAAGTGAAAAATCTAAAGGGACTCCCTTGCTACCAATGCAATCTCCAACCTAAATCAACAAGTGACCATACCTTGCACATTAAGCTTACATGATGACATCATATGAATATAGAGATAAATATTGTAAATCCAAAAAGAAATAAAAATTAGGCCATCTAAGTAACTCTACCAGGGCTATAGATGCCTGCTGGCAGTGGGGCTCTACTTAGGGGGATTGTATAGGTAACCTTATCAGGGCTATGGACGCCTGCTGGCAACAAGGCTCTATCTAGGTTGGCTATGAGGGATGCTCCCAAACTATGTAGCTTAACATCAATTACTCATGTTTTCAACTTGCTTTCAAGATGAGGATAATTAATCATTTGCACACACCTAATCCTTTGTTAGCATTGTCTCCATGATGAAAACCTTATCATTCAAAAAGATTATAATGCTTATACTTAGGAGTTAAAATACTATGTTAAAATGTGATCACATCACTTGAATCATTAGAATTTAGTTATGTTCTCTGGTGGCAAGTTTTTATGTGGTTACACAACACACCCCATTTTGACTTGACAAAATAGGGACCTAACCTTTTTGCTACTTTGGCTTGTTTGTTTTTTTTACTTTGGGCGGTCTAGTAAAATTAAGTCATGCATGAACACCTTGCAGGGGGTAGATAGGTCACCATGATGAGGTTAGTTGCTAAAGTTAGTATTTTACATTATTAACCTCATGGTTGGGAAGTGTACGAAATTCCATGCAAGTTTGCCTTTTGGATCACCCTGAAATTCTCTAAGGAGAGAAAGTTATGTTAAGTCAAAGTTTCAGTCAAACCTGATATTCCAAGGAGGGGGGTCATATTTCAAACAATAGTCACATTATATAAGATCACCCCGATATAAGTTTATCACCCAATAATCACTTGGTCTGCAAAGTTCAGACATTAATTTTATGTGGTAGTTGTTATTTTCCCGTCAAAACAACTTCGCATATTTTGCGGGGGGTCATATTTTCAATATCACCTGATCTTATATATATCACCCTCTTCACAAAATATCACCCTATGCCAATATGATGATGACATCATCTAAACCCAATGAACAAAGAATATCACCCTGGTTATGATGTCATCATTCCATTTTACCTCATGGAGGTATATATTCGATGCCCACCATATTCAATAACATGATGATGATGTTATTATAACACAATGCTTAAACAAAGTCATTGACATGGTGACGTCATCTTGATCTTTCCAAGGGGGGTCATTTTATTTGCGGGGTCATATTTTAAACATCCCTTGATTTTAAATTCATGACCCGATTTACATGTGGTCAACCTTTGACCACATCACCTAATTCCTTTGCATTAGTTTTGCCGCTCAAAGGTGGAAGGTCATTTTATCCAGAGGGAGTCATATTTTAAATATCACCTGATCTTTTGAAAATCACCCCCCCTACTTTTTCCTAACATTAAATGCACATAAATGCAGTAGATAGGTTCCCACCGATTTTGAATATAATTCAAACACTTGGCATTATCCATGGATTCTCTGCAAAGAATCAATGATTTAATCGATTTGACACAGTTTTACCCTAATTTGCCCTACGGATGCATTTAAAGGTAACTTTTGCAGGTTAATTTCATTTACCTTGCAAAAAAACAAGAAATTACAGAGCAGAGAAGTCAAACCCCCATACGATCTACCTGTGAACGGACCAGATCTTCTAGCGTAACAGAATGGGTGATCATCAGCATTTGCAACCCTTTTCCGTAATCACCCATCTAACCCAATAGGAAAGTGCTATCAGGTAAGTAATTAAAAACCCTCCTATTGTCATTATCTGCATGTTCAGGTAGTATGTTGTTTCTTGTGGTTTGAATATATAAATGTGCATATCCTGGTGAAGTAGAGAGTAATGAATAGAGTATGCATGATGCCGTAGAGATATATAATGTTGTCTAAATGCATATGGATATTGTGAAGTGAGACAAGGCATGATTATTGTAGGAGTCCATGGCAGATCTTAGATGGAATAGGTCTGATGCAAAATTTCTTAAGCCCATGTTTGTTTAGCCCGAAGGGGTACAATTCAAGTATGGTGTCATTAGTGACACTCACCAGGGAGATACAAACCTAGCAGTATGGTCATCTAGAATAGATCATGATAAGGACAATACCCTTCTAGATGCAATATATGTATCAAGAATGTGGCATGCAGTCAGATTCCCATATGCCATGGAGAACCCAGAGCTAGTAGTAGAATGTGCTAGGAACTATAACCCTTAGACCAGGTGGGTGGAGAAGCATGGAAGGGTATATGTTGACTTTTCAATTAAGGGCATCACATCTACTTTCAATCTGCCAATTAGAAAGAGGGTGGTCAGTGTGGATCTACATAAACTAGAGACAAAGTATAATAACAATAAGAAAAATGCAAGGAAAAGGATGTATCAGTGGAGGTCTAAGAGCAGTACCTATACTGCCTCAGCTAAGTTGCTCGTCCACCTATATAAGTTTGATTTTGATGATGAGTATCAATACATGATTGCCCTACTCAGTAGGATGACAAGTCAGTCTCATGCTGAAAATTTTAAGAATTGGATGTTTGGAATCATCCAAATGGTCCTTTATACAGATAACAAGCCATTATGGGCCAAGGTCATCAATGATGCATTAGATGAAGAGATGAGGAACCTGGGAGGTCAAGAATGCTCATTCCATATGACCTCATATGTTGTGTACTCATGTACTTACAAGGGAACCTTTGATGCCCTGACTACAGTGGGTAAGGTTAGCGGTGGTGTAGATGAAGCCCACATATGGGATCACTATCCTCAACTGTAGAGAAAGAACTACCTCCTAGATTACAAATTAGTGAACGATGCATTCTCTACGCATCTAGTCAGAACAATGGAGGAAGATAGAACCAAGAGATTGAGCATGGAAGCTCAGGAATTTGTTTACAGACATGGTAACTGGTTCATCTAGTATGCCACATTCTCATATATAAGAATAGAGGGATTTGAAGAACAACCCCTTATGCTGCCCAGGTACCCTACAGATGGGGTGGTCCTAATGGAATTTCTTAGACAAGTGTCTACCAGAGTGGAGGCATATAAAACACAAAAGAAGATACCTCCAGTACTATTTCTAGTATCTATGGGCTGGTATATGTGCTTAGATTCACAGAGCATAGAGCATGTCATGGGAGGTCTAAAAATGATGTACCTGCAGCCATTTCCATTGGCTAGATCTTATGACCCTTATGGCAGGATGCAGAAAATAATGGGGAAGCCTATACATCAGAAGCATCTGGAAGATTTATGGACAAATTGTGAGGATGAAGCTAAAGTGAGAAGAAAAAAATACCAAAGGCTCACCTTGAACCAAATAAGGACATATGACTGCATCGTAGTACCAGTACAACTGAAGAAGGATGATGGAAAAACAATGTCAAATGAATATGAAGACAAGAAGATGTACAATGACACCATCTATGTCCCTGATCTAACACAACCAAAGGATATTTCCTTGGATCAGTTTATAGATGGGGTGCTGCAATTAACCCAAGCTTGGGTAGATGAACAGATAAACAAATTGAAGAAAAAGGTTGTAGCCCTTACTATTGATCCCAAGAAAAAAAGGTAGGAACTAACTTATGAGGAGTATGATGACTACCTCAATGAGAAAAGGAAGTTCAATGGAGAGGTGTTACCCACCCAGAAATAGAGGAAGGGTCCCCTAGAGGAAAGAAAGCTGATGATGAACCTAGAGGAGTGATAATTGAAAGAATTGCCATACCAGCTGCAGGTACATCAACATCAGGACAGGCATCTGCCTCATTTGTACCACCTCTGATGGATAAGCCTAAGACAAAGAGGATCCTGAGGCCAGCTGTAGAAATCACAAAAGCACAAGAGGAAGGCCAAACCTCACAGCATGAGGTAGAAGAGGATACCCCATTTGAATATGAGCCAGTAAATGAAGAGCTTGCAGGTGATGAGCCAATGATGGTCAATAGGAAAAGGAGGGTGGCCTCACTAATATCACCACCCAAGAAGCAAAGAACATCTATGCAAGGTGATATTAGGGCCAATCCTATAGTATTGAGAGGAGCTGGTGGTGAAATGTTTAGGAAGGAGATACAACATGATGTGCCAGCTTCCCACTATTATCAAGTTTAAGACTGAGAGAGCAGAAGAATAGACAAAAGAAGCTTTCAAAGTAGGTCATGGTGGTCCTTTCTCCTTGGAAGACACCGTGGACCTATCAAATGATGAAGTAGTGCAGAATATAGCCTCTCAGAGGATGGAAACTCTTGACTCCAGTACCCACATGACTCCACATGGGACCCCATTAGCACAGATGGCGGTATTGGAGGAGGTTAAGCAAACAACTCAAGAAGAAAAGGAAAGTAGCCCAAAAAGGGTAGCCCAACAAATCAGGCTGGACAAATTGGTTGAACAGGTGGCTAGCCCTATAGTTATAGATTTGACATACAGGGAGGATGTGAGCTCCAAAGACAAAGCAGGTGCACCTGATGTAACAGAGAACATTAGAGTAGCCAAGCAGGCAGAGGAAGAGAGTAATGCTCTGGATATGGGCCAGCAACAACATGCGATACCCACTGAACCAAAGATAGTGGAAGTCCAACAAAAGGGTGAGGGTGATAAAGATACATCAGGTGATGATGCTGCCTGCACTCAAGGAGATACAGGAGAAAAAGATAAATCAGGTCATAAGGTTCTTAAGACACAAGATGTCGGTGCATCAGGTACGGAACAAAATGTGACCCAAGATTGGGGTGATGCACCAGGCCCAAAGACACAGATAGCCACAAATGTCAACATGCCTCAAAATGAGGAAAATATGAAAGTGGATGAAACACAAAAAGAGGGAGTGTAGGATCAAGCATAGGATCATCATGTGGACATTCCACAGGATCCTCCCCTACAGAAAGAGGCCCCTCTACAAGAAGAGATGCAACAATATCCCCCTCATGAGGAACTCCATGAGGAAGAAACTAGGAAGTCACCTTCTCCACCCAGAATAGAGGTGGATATTGGAGAACAAGGTGGACACAATGATGACAAAGGACAACAAGGATCTAGAAATGAAGTGCCTCAATGGTTGGAGAAAGAAATAGGTACGAAAGAAGGCTTTGAAATTCAAGAGTTTGATGTTTGCACCTTGTTTGTAGAGACAATCATGAAGCTAAAGAGGAAAGCCAGATTGACATCGACTATTAGAAGAGATCCTGCTATAGGCAGAAGGACAGCCCATGTAGCACTTCCCACTATAGAGAAAGAGAAGGGCTAAATCACCCTTGAGGAATTCCAAATCACAACTGTTGATTTGGGTTTTGCTAATGAGGACCAAGAGGGTTAGGAAGGGAAGGACATCGTTGATTCTTTGACCCAAAGGGTAAAGAAGGGAAAGAGAATACTAAACAGCATAAGGAGCACATTGCCCAACTGCATTCATATATAAAAGGGTTGATTAACCCTGATAGTACACCAGTGGATCTGGCAGTCACATTGACTATCATATCCTAGGAGGAGGTCAATAAGTTGGACCTCATGAAGCATGAAGCCATGATCATGGAAAAGTGGATGTTGTCGGCCCTCATAGGAGCTGAGGATGTATTGAGAACCTCTTTACAGAGGTGGAATTCTTTAAGCAATTTGAAGAGAAAAGTAGATAAAATGTAGAATGAAATAGGGAGACGGTCATTCCAATTGGAAAATGACCTAACTGCTTTGAGTGAGATGAGGAGGATTGATCATCAAATCCTAATAAACAATCAAGTGTTGAATAATAACACTGCCCTGTTGATAGATGTATGGTATGAGGATATCAGGTTTAAATGTGATATCTTGAAGAAATGCAGTGGCAAGGTTAGGGATATCAATATAAAGTTGCACAGTATGATGGCACATGAAGAAGAGATCCTTGAAGCATTAGAAGGGAAAGTAGAGGGAAAGATAGAAAATCAAGATGCAAACTTTTCTATCAAAGCTTTGCATGATAATTTCTAGCCAGTAGCTGATGACCCCCTCACCCACCTAACATAAGAGGTGATGAATAAGATCATGAGGATCAAGGTCAAGGTGGAAACTTACAATGAGACATTGAACAGTAGAAAAGGTAAGTTGGACGCGATCAAAGCTAAATTCCAGTCTCACAAACATGCCATAATGAAAGCCAAAACCCAAGATGGCAGGAAGGTAGAAAAAATTGTGCAGGCATATGAGAATATCAGGACGACAATGAAGGTCCATATATAGGATGATGCTCATTAGGGTGATAGAGATACAGAAACTAATGAAGATGATGATCATGATGAAGAAGAAGAACATGAAGAAGAGGAACCCAAGGAATAAATGAAGATACAATGCAAGAGGATATATGCATAAGGTACTCATAAGATAAGGAGTCATGTAGATGGGTGCCAGCTGGTAGCCTTTGCTACGAAGGAAGGTTGACTAAGTCAAGAAGTGATAATCTACCATTGATTTTAATTGACAAATCCTGACCATAGGTCATTTGTAACTACTCCCTCACCTTATTCTATAAAAGGTGCAGGGGTGCCATATTTTGAATATTCAAAACTTAATTGAAATTTGATTGCTGAAATATCAGGACTCATTTCAAAGTTATTGTAAACGTACATGTAATGCATACTGAATGAAAGAGAAGACAAGTTGATTAAAAATCATCATAAATCTTGAGTAATCTATGTTTGAAATCTTGATACATGCATTGATCAGTTGTGTCCCTTGGAGTGCTTGTCAGTCTGCATGTGTTGTTTTCATTCCTTATCCTTTGAAGTTAGCATCATCCGTATCTAGCTGTGGAACAGCCTGGTGACAATATGGTTTGATTTCTTCTCCTCATGAATGTATCTTGTATGTATGTGGTTCAATGGCTAAAGATTCACTAAACATAGAAACATTCTTTTAAATTTCTTTCAATTTTATAATGATTCATCATCATAATTGCAAATAACAGAGAATTAAAAGCAAATAACATGAAATATGCTAACATCCCGTAGATAATTGGAAATACATAGCATATTTAGAGTAAAAGCATGTTAAATTGACAAATATCATGCTAATTCATACAAGAATCCATGAAATTCATGCACATATTTGCTTACAGACACATCATTTGAGTAAATATATTGTGTAGAAGAAAGAATAGGTTCATGATGATCAATGATCAAAAGAATTGATCAAACTTGCAAATACATCAGCTATCTTTGGAAATAGAGTAGAAATAACCTCTCTAAGGAGTAAATTTACAGGAAACAAAGCAATACTGATCATCAAGACAAATGTAAGACCCCTTGAAATGGAAAATAGCATGTCACATCAACCTCTGAGTAACATTAGATGATCATGACCTGATCAACGGAGACTTGGAGTCATCAACTTATCCTAAGTTGATCGTACTTTACAAGATAATAAAGGTTTGCTGTGCAAATTTTTATGCATGTTGTTATGACTAACAATCATCATCAACATGGATCTAATTCTAAACAAGGAGCTGGGGTAGGTATAGATCTTTTTGACCCAGTAGGAAAGTCATATTTGGCAGCATACATATTGCAATTCCCATGCACCAATAATGTGACAGAATATGAAGCTTTAATTCATGGGTTGTTGTTTGCTCTCAAGAAAAGTGTTAAGATTCTACATGTTTATGGAGATTCAGAATTGGTGGTAAGGCAAGTGAGAAATATCTATGCTTGCAATTACAAGAAGTTGTCCAACTATAGATGTAGGGTTTGGGACTTGATAGAAGAATTTGATGCATTTAATATCACCCATGTCCCTAGAGAACAAAATCATAGAGCAGATGCCTTAGCACAAGCTGCTAGCACATTGGGGCCTTTGTCCATTTCTAGATTAAAGAGATTTTCAGTTGAATTGATATCAATACCCTCCATACCTGACAATGTCACTAATCTTCAAGTGTTTGATGAAGATCAACATATCTTGGATTTCATAGCAAATAGAGATATATTTGATGCACAAATCCTAGATGAAAGGAATTTAGACTATCATACATGGGAAGAAGAAGAGATCATGGACTTACCAAGTAATAAGATTCCCAAAAGTATGATAAAATTAGAGAAGGGATTTGATCTACATAATATGATGAAACAAAAGGATCTCCCCAAGACCAATAGAATAGAATATTCACCAGTCAATATAGGACAAAATGAAGATGTAAGGAATGTCCTAATTGGTAAAGTTTGCACTGAAGAAGAAAAAGAAGGGATAACTCAAGCATTGAAAGATTACATACATGTTATCGTCTGGACTAATGATGAACTAAAGACATATGATACATCAATCATCACCCACACTATTCAATTGTGATGTAGAGCAGAGGTGGATATACTGAATCAAACCAAAATTAGTTGCCTTAGATGGGTTTTCAATCTTGTTTGATGGTCTTACTTCACAACTTCACTATGGTTCTTGTAGCCCTACAAACCCTATTTTCTAGCCTTATTTTCCTAGGATGACTTCAAACCCAAAAAAGGAAATATAATTCAAACACCCATTAAGGAGTTACACAACATACCTAGAACCCTCCTAGGGTCTCTTCAGAGAAAATTATAGAAAAATTCATTGTTGCTACTATTTTTAGGCCTAATTAGGCCTCTTTTCCAAAGAGACTATGAGATATTCAACCTCCCACCTTCCTAATTGCACTTGTTGGATTTCAATACATCACCAATGGATAGAATATGCAATTTATTTCCACAGGAACTCCACGAAACTATTGAGATTCAAGTTTTCAAGTTTAAAACCCTTAAAACCCATAAAATATAGGGAAAACATAGCTAGGGCTTGATAAAAAACCCCTCAAATTTGAATATCCTAATCCACAAGTCTTGAAATCTTTTGAAGGACATGTTAAGCTTCCATTTCACCAATTTTTGCAAGATTTCCTTGGACAAAATGCTCAAAAACTTAGATTTTCTTCATAAAACCCTAAAACCCTAGTTTCCTAGACTATTTTTAGTTAAATGGTTATAAAATCCATATACAATTATGGTATCACTCAAAACCATATGCAAATGAAAACAGAATCATAGTACCATCTAATCATTCAAGTTACAGTCCTTGACAGGGCTGTACCTGGCCGTACTATCATCTGAAATAGTAGAAATTATAGTTTTACACAGGAAAAATAGGGTAACTTCAAATATTTGATCTTTATTTCTCTTTCAACAACTTCAACAACCACCATTCAAAGTTTTTCACCCCTTTTGAGCATGTTTTTCATGGATTTCAATGGTCACCAATAGAAAATCAAAAGAATGACCTTTCACCTTCCACAGGACATCACTTTATAATGCATTATTTGACAAAAACTATATACCTAAGTCTCAAAATGACATCAACACATCAAAATGGTCTTTTTTTAGACCTTATTACAACCTAACCTATCTTGACACACCAAAATACCACTACGACACCTATTTACAAAGCCTTGAAAAACTCAACTAGTCATATTTGATAGGTGCTCCTGCACTATACAACCAGGGTGAAAAAGATTTCATTCTCCTGATGAAATGAGCTCATGAACAAAGGTACCATGTTATTTTATGTATTCTTCTGACATCCAGGAAGCATCTTCATTTGGAAAACCTTTCCATTTGACCAAGTACTCATTATACACTTTGTGTCTTGTCCTCTTGATCTCCCTTGTATCTAATATGCTTTCAAGCTTCATTATTTGGTTGGGTGGTAGGTCTTTGATCCATTCTTCATCATTAGCTCCTGCTACACCAACTTCTTCACCTACAACCACAAATCCTCTAAAAGGATAAAGATCAGCCACATTAAATATAGGTGAGATAGATACTCCAAGAGGTAGCTCAATCTCATAAGCATTTTGTCCAAACTTATGGACCACCCTGCAAGGTCTAATCTTCTTCATCAGTAGCTTGGTGTATTTGCCTTTAGGTAATATCTCTTTCCTTAGGTGTGCAGGTTTCATGTCCCCAACCTTGAATTGGATATCCTTCTTCAAATCTGCATGTCTTTTGTACTTCTCCACATTCCTTTGAAGGTTTTCTTTCACCCGTTGATGGATGTCCCTCATTGCCACTGCAAACTCTTCCCCATCTACACTCCTCTTCTCCATTCCTTTCAAATCTCTGAGTTCATGTATCCCTCTTGGGCTCATACCATACACTATTTTAAATGGACTTCTTCCTATGCTCTGGTTAATGGAATCATTATATGCATACTCTGCTTGAGGGAGTACCAAATCCCATTGCTGCCCATGTTCTTTGGTTAAGACATCTCAACAAGTTCCCAAGTGACATATTTACCACCTCAGTCTGCCCATCTGTTTGTGAGTGATAGGCAATACTGAAGGTTAGATTTGTTCCCAATTTTCTCCACAAGGTTCTCCAAAAATGACCAATGAACTTGGAATCTCTATTTGAAACTATGGAGAGTGGTAATCCATGGATCCTAACTATTTCTTTGAAAAATAAGCCTGCAATGTTTTAGGCATCACTTGTGCATTTGCAAGGGACAAAATGGGCCATCTTACTAAATCTATCAACAACCACAAATACACTATCCACTCCTCTTTAAGTCTTGGGAAGACCTAGTACAAAATCCATACTTACATGTTCCCATGGCCTGCTAGGTATTGGAAGGGGCTAATAGAGTCTTGCATTTGAGCTAGATCCTTTGGCCTTTTGACAAATCCCACAACTCTCCACAAACTTCTTGACAATAGCATGCATCATAGGCTAATGATAGAACCTCTTCACCTACTCCAAGGTTTTGTCAAACCCAAAATGTCCACCCAAATTGCCACAATGTTTCTCCCTTATCAAATTGGCTCTCATAGAGCACTTAGGCACACACAACTGAGCACCCTTGAACAATAAACCATCTTGCAACACAAAATTAGAATATTCACTATGAAAAGCATCTTGAAACTAATTGCAAACAGTAAACGCATCCTTGAAATCACTATCCTCTTTGTACATACCTTTTAGGTCATTTATCCCTACACTTTGAAGTTGTATCTCTTGCACCATCATGGCTCTCCTGCTTAGGGCATCAGCAACCTTGTTAACGTAACCTTTCTTATGCTTGATTGTGAGTGTATAGGCCTACAAATACTCCACCTATTTCATATGCCTATGATTCAATTTGTCTTGATTATTCAAAAAGCTTAATGCATGATTGCCTATGAAGACAATAAATTCTTTTGGCAAGAGGTAATGCCTCCACTTCTTGAGGGCTTGTAGCATGGCATAGAGCTCTAGGTTATATGAGGAATAACTCTTTTTGGCCTCATTTAACTTCTCACTGAAAAATTCCACTGGCCTCCCTTCTTGACTCAAAACAACACCAATTGTAAGTGCACTAGCATCACATTCAATGGTGAATACCTTGTTGAAGTTAGGCAGTGTGAGAATGGGTTGTTGAGCCACTATAGTCTTCAAGTATTCAAAGATTTTTTCAACCTTATTAGTCCATTAGAACATATTCCTCTTATCTCCTTTGATGGTATCAAGGATAGGAGAACAAATATGGCTAAAATTCCTTATAAACTTCCTATAGAAAGTGGCTAACCCATGGAAACTCCTTACCTCTCCTACTGATTTAGGAGTTGGCCAATTGAGTATGGCTTAAACCTTTGTGGGGTCCATCTTCAAAGTACCCTTAGAGATCACAAAACCTAGGTAGACAAGTTCCTCTTTCATGAACTCGCAATTCTTGAGGTTGATCATCAGCTTCTCCTCATCCAACTTCTTCAACACCATATCCAAGTACTGCAGGTGTTCATCCTTTGTCTTTCTCTATACAAGGATATCATCCACATAAACCACCACAAATCTACATATGAATTGTTTTAGGACCTCATTCATTAGCCTCATGAATGTACTTGGGGAATTAGACAACCCAAAAGGCATCACTAGCCACTCATAGAGACCCTCGTTAGTCTTAAATGTTATTTTCCACTCACCCCCTTCTCTTATTCTAATCTGATGGTACCAACTTTTCAAGTCAATTTTTGAAGTATAACATGCTCCTACCAAACTGTCCATCAAATCTTCCATCTGGGGTATAGGGAATCTATATTTGATTGTGATTTTATTGATTTCCCTTGAATCAATACATAACCTCCACTTACCATCCTTCTTCAGTGCCAAAACAGTAGGCATAGCACGAGGGCTCAAGCTCTCTCTAATGAGACCTTTATCCAACAACTCTTGAATCTAATTTCTGACCTCTTCATTTTGCTAGGGTGTCATTTTATATGTAGCTTTATTTGGCAAGTTAGTACCAGGTATGATATCAATATGGTGACTCACATCTCTCATAGGAGGTAAGGAACTAAGAAGCTCTTCTACCATTATGCCTTTGTATTTGTCCAATAGGGTCTGCACCTCTTTAGGTATTTCCTCTTTACTTACTACTGTTATGTTTGATGTAGGCTTCCCAATGATAGCATAACCAACCTCTTCTTCACTCAAACTCTTCAAGAACTCTTTCTCCTTAACCACCATCACACCTGGTCCTTCATGAACAGCATTGTTTTCTTCCTACAAGGGTGTAAGAGTGTATAACTATCAATCCTTCTCTATCATATATATATTCTTCTCCTCATCATACTTAACCTTCCTATCAAACTGACATGGCCTTCCTAGGAGAACATGACACACATCCATAGGGATTATGTCACATATCACTTTATCCTTGTATGGACCAATGTTGAATTCAATCCAAGCCTACTCATTTACTAAAACTTGCTGATCCTTATTAAGCCATGAGACTTTGTAGGGTGTCGAATGTGGAATCCTTTTTATATTTAGTTTTTCTATCATTTCCAAAGACACAAGATTATCAGTAGAATCAGAATCTACCACTACTTTACATACCTTTCCTTGTGATTTACAATTTATCTTGAATAATGCCTTTCTTTGTGGGGGTTCTTGAGTGGTTGGCACTTTGATCAATGTTCTCCTTAGCATCAATGTTTCTCCCACTTTTGGGACAACATGTAGGGAAGGTGAGTTCACACTTTCTTTGTCTTCCTCTTGCACAATTTGTGTTCTTCTTTCACCACCATGAGA
Source organism: Cunninghamia lanceolata (assembly GCA_027924645.1). Classification (NCBI taxonomy): domain Eukaryota; kingdom Viridiplantae; phylum Streptophyta; class Pinopsida; order Cupressales; family Cupressaceae; genus Cunninghamia; species Cunninghamia lanceolata. The sequence goes on along the minus strand of BSBN01000650.1, from coordinate 1,011,171 downwards.
GCTTGCACTTTGTTTATCCAGACACTTCCAAGCAGGGTGTCCAAACTGATTACAACTATAGCATCTACCTAAAAAGGCATTGGAACCTCTTCCTTGACCAGCAAACCTTCCCCTACTTCCAAATCTCCTTCCTCTAAAGTTACCTCTATCACTTGATTCCCCTTTTTGCTCTTGTTGGTTACTTGTTTCACCTTGTAACTTTGTGTAACATCAAAAAATATCCCCTTGGGGGTGTTTAGGGTGAAAAATGATAGTTTTGTTTACTGGGTTAAATGCTACCATTTCTCACCACTAAGCATTGTGGAGATAAGAATCAGGCTTGGAACAAGCTTCTATTCACTTTGCCTCCCTTTGATGCTCATGTGGTTATGAAACATAAGGCCCTAATCAAGATTTTACCAAGTGTTGTACTTTTAACCAAGTAAAGACCCTAATTATGCCTCAATTTAATAATATACATAAATTAATGAAATATCTGGTAAAACTGATCACAGAGGTGCAGAGGATGGGTTTTAGAGACATAGTACCTAGATTTTGAGGGTTACCTAGACTAGGGTACCTAGGGTACCTACTAAAGTGTCCTGTAACTTTCCAAATAGGAAAACCTTCCACATAAGGTGTCTGAGACTGTTAAATGGCTTCTAGATCTAGGAGGAAACACCTAGTTGGACTAGGACGCCCACTCCAATGTCCCATAAGTCCTGGAATCCAAAAATTTGAAAGTCTATCACGATTGTATCCACAATATCCTTCTTTCTATAGCTTCTTTTCACCAGAACCTGCGAAACATGATTGACACATACAAAAGAAGGAAATTGTTGCAACTATATAGGAGCTTGCCTCAGTCAAGCCCCTCCTTCGATATTTCTACCTCAACAATAGCCAAAGGAAAAGATTTGCAGAAGTGTGTGCAAACCTAGCAATGTGTGTATGCATAAAATCAAACCCTAGATGTCTTAATCAAGGAAAGATCAACAACTTGCTTTGCAACAATGAATACATACAACTTCACCTCAAGGAGATGAAACAAATGAAGACTTGCATGAACAAGAAGGAAAATCAGCCATATCCATGGAGGATCTCCAAGCTTGCTATTGGAGGCTTCAACCCTTCTCCCGATCATGCAAAGGGTGTACAAACCCTAGGAAGAGCAAGATAGACTCAAGATCTTGATCCCTACCTTCATTCATTGTCTCTAAGATAGAAAATAAAGAATACTTCGAATAGCTTCAACAAGTCACCAATCTTCAATGGCAATTGTAGTAGAGTTTTGCCATCAAGCTTGCATAAGAATTGTGTATGATAAAATGATTTGTAAATGTCTTTTTATATTAAGCTTTAGGGAATTCAAATTTTGAAGTAACATCTTGATATCGTGCAAAAACTAATAATTTGAAAACAGAATCCCGAGGCACTTAGTAGAAATCAACACCCCACCAAAATTCAAAATCTTGTGAAATTGGGGAGGACTAGTGTGCGGGCACCCAAGTCTAAGCCCGCAATTTCAGCTCAGATCTAGATTTTTGGGGGTCCTAGGGACCCTAATCTTAAATCTCTTTCTAGGTTTTATCAATCAGTTACCTCAAAAAGTGAATAGATTTCTCCTAAACTAAGTCAATTAGGGTTTTGGGAAGGCCGAAAAAGAAAAGGTTGAGAGACCACCAAGAGTGAGGAGCTCAACTGAGGGAAATTGTACCATTCCATACAGGAGGACAATTTCTGACATTACATTTAGCCCCCACTTTAGTGGCCATCTGACACTACATGCATATGCAACTAAAGGAAAGTAAATACATCAATCATAAAAAGGATACCCAAAAGGATACTGTAGAGGAAGTCAAAGCATTGTCGATGAATAGGAAGAAGCCCCTAGTTCTGTAATCCTACAAGACCACAAAGTTAGGAACCGAATCCTACAAAAGAACACTTGTCAAATAAATCAAAATAAAATCAAACTGCAACCACCAACAATGAGTCAGTATCAAAATGCTAAGGAGGTTGAGTGATGGAACATGGTGAGGGAGGAAATCAAGGGAGATATATGTGCCCCCTTGTTTCTTCTTGCTTAGTCTGAGAGTAGCAACAAGGAGATATCCATGCGTCGATTTCAAGGGAAATGTGTTGTGAGGGTTATTTGAAGGAACAATTCTCAACACAACATATTGGGTAAGAAAGAGAGTGGAACCAAGATTCCAATGCAACAAATGACATGGAGATCAGAGTTTGATAGCTCAAGAAAAGGGCTCTAGAGGGAAAGAGCACACTTTTACACCTAGTTGTTGATGATGATTATTAGTCATAAATACATGCATAAAAATTTGCACACCAAACCTTTATTATCTTGTAAAGTACAATCGACTTAGGATAAATTGATGACTCCAAGTCTCGGTTGATTAGGTCATGATCGTCTGACATTACTCAGAGGTTGACGTGACATGTCATTTTCCATTTCAAGGGGCCTTACGTTTGTCTGCATGATTAGTATTACACTGTTTCCTGTAACTTTACTCTACAGAGAGGTTATTTTTGGTCTATTTCCTAAAGATAGTTGATGTATTTGCAAGTTTGATCAATTCCTTCGATTATTGATGATCATGAACCTGTTCTTTCTTCTACACAGTATATTTACTCAAATGTTGTGTCCATAAGTGGATATTTACATGTATCTCTTGGATTTATGTATGAATTTGCATGATATTTGTCAATTTAACATGATTTTACTCTAAATATGCTATGTATTTTCAATTATCTACGAGATATCAGCATATTTCATGTTATTTGCTTCTAATTCTCTATTATTTGCAATTATAGTGATGATCTATTATGAAATTGAAAGAAATTTAAAAGAATGCTTCTAATTTTAGTGAATCTTTAGCCATTGAACCACATACATACAAGATACATTCATGAGGAGAATAAATCAAACCATATGTCACCAGGATGTTCCACAGCTAGATATGGATGATGCTAACTTCAAAGAGTACGGAATGAAAACAACACATGTAGACTGACAAGCACTCCAAGGGACACAGTTGATCAATGCATGTATCAAGATTTCAAACATAGATTACTCAATATTTATGATGAATTGTAATCAAATTGTCTTCTCTTTCATTCAGTATGCATAACATGTACATTTACAACAACTTTGAAATAAGTCCTGATATTTTAGCAATCAAATTTCAATTAAGTTTCCAACGTTCAAAATAAGGCACCCCTGCACCTTTTATAGAATAAGGTTAGGGAGTAGTTACAAATGACCTATAGTCAAGATTTGTTGATTAAGATCAATGGTAGATTATCACTCTTTGACTCATCAACCCTTTCCTCGTAGCACAGGTTGCCAGTTGGCAACCATCTAGGTGGCTCATTATCTTATGAATGCCTTATGCATATGTCTTCTTTATGATGCATCTTCATTCATGCTTCGGGTTCCTCCTCTTTATCTTCTTCTTATTCATCATGATCATCATCTTCATTACTTTATGTATCACTATCACCCTGATGAACATCATCCTATATATGGACCTTCATTGTCATCCTGATATTCTCATAGGCCCACACTATTTTATCTACTTCCCCACCATCTTGGGTTTTGGCTTTTGTTATGGTGTGCTTATGAGACTGGAATTTAGCTTTGATCATGTACAACTTACCTTTTCTTCTTTTCAAAGTCTCATTATAAGTTTACACCTTGACCTTGATCCTCATGATCTTATTCATCACCTCTTCTGTCAGGTGGGTGAGGGGGTCATCAGCTACCGGCTGGAAATTATCATGTAGAGCTTTGATAGGAAAGTCTGCATCTTAATTTTCTATCTTTCCCTCTACTTTCCATTCTAATGCTTCAAGGATCTCTGCTTCGTGTGCCTTCATGTTGTGCATCTTTATACTGATATCCCTGAGCCTACCACTACATTTGTTCAGGATATCACATTCAAACTTGATATCCTCATACGATATGTCTATTAGCAGGGCAGTGTTATTATTCAACACCTGATTATTTATTAGGATTTGAGGATCAATCCTCTTCATCTCACTCAAAGCAGTTAGGTCCTTTTCCAATTGGAATGACCATCTTCTATTTCATTCTACATTTTATCTACTTTTCTCTTCAAACTGCTTAAAGAATTCCACCTCTATAAGGAGGTTCTCACTACATCCTCATCTCCTATGAGGGTTGACAACATCCACTTCTCCATGATCATGGATTCATGCTTCATGAGGTCTAACTTGTTAACCTCCTCCTGGGATATGATAGTCAATGGGACCACTAAATCAATTAGCGTATTACCAGGGTTAATCAACGCCTTTATATATGAATGTAGCTGGGCAATGGCTCCTTATGCTGTTTATTTTTCTCTTTCTCCTTCTTAACCCTTTGGGTCAAAGAATCAATGATGTCCTTCCCTTCCTGACCCTCTTGGTCTTCATTAGCAAAACCCAAATCAACAGTTGTGATTTGGAACTCTTCAAGGGTGATCTTCCCCTTCTCTTTCTCTATAGTGGGAAGTGCTATTTGGGCAGTCCTTCTGCCTGTAGTAGGATCTCTCCTGATAGCCGATGTCAATCTAGCTTTCCTCTTGGGCTTCATGATTGTCTCTGCAAATAAGGTGGAAACATCAAATTCTTGAATTTTAAAGCCTTGTTCCATACCTATTTCTTTCTCTAGCCACTGAGGCACTTCATTTCCAAATTCTTGTTGTCCTTTAGTTTCATCATGTCCACCTTGTTCTCTAGTATCTGTCTCTATTCTGGGTGGAGAAGGTGACTTCTTAGTTTCTTCCTCATGGAGTTCCTCATGAGGGGGATCTTGTTGCATCTCTTCTTGCTGAGGGGCCTCTTTCTATGGGGGAGGATCCTGTGGAATGTCCACATGATGATCTTGTGCTTGATCCTGCACTCCCTCTTTTTGTGTTTTATCGAGTTTAGTATTTTCCTCATTTTGAGGCATGTTGAAATCCATGACTATTTGTGTGTTTGGGCCTTGTGCATCACCCTGATCTTGGGTCACTTCTTGCTCTGTACCTGATGCACCGACATCTTATGTCTTAAGGTCCTCATGACTTGATTTATCTTTTTCACTTGTATCTCCCTAAGTCCAGGCAGCATGATCACCTGATGTATCTTTATCACCCCCACCCTTTTGTTGGACTTCCACTATCTTTGGCTCAGTAGGTATCTCATGTTGTTGCTAACCCATATCTAGAGCATTTCTCTCTTCTTCTACCTACTTGGCCACTTTGACTTTCTCAGTTCCATCAGATGCACCTTATTTGTCTTTGGGGCTCACATCCCCCCTGTATGTTAAATCTACCACTGTAGGGCTAGTCACTTGATCAACCAATTTGTCAAGCCTGTTTTGTTGGGCTACCCTTTCTAGGCTACTTTCCTTTTCTTTTTAAGTTGTTTGCTTTACCTCCTCCAATATCACCGTCTGTGCTAATGGGGTCCCATGTGGAGTCATGCGGGTACTAGAGGTGAGAGTTTCCATCCTCTAAGAGGCTACATTCTGCACTACTTCATCATCTGATAGGTCCACAGTGTCTTCTAAAAAGAAAAGGCCACCCTAACTTGCTTTGGAAGTCTCTTTTATCTATTCTTCTGCTCTCTCTATCTTAAATTTGATTATGGCAGGAAGTGGCACATCATGTTGCATCTCCTTCCTAAATACTTCACCACCAGCTCCTCCTAGTACAATAGGATCAGCTCTGATATCACCCTACATAGATGTTCTTTGCTTCTTGGGTGGTGATGTAATTAGTGCCACCCTCCTCTTCCTACTAACCATCATTGGGTCATCAGCTACAGGCTCTTTATTTACTGGTTCTTCTTCAAATGGGATATCTTCTCCTACTTCCTATTGTGAGGTCTAGCCCTCATCCTGGACTTCTGTAGGTTCTTCAATTGGCCTTAGGATCCTCTTTGTCTTTGGTTTGTCCATCAGAGGTGGTGTAGATGAGGTGGATGCCTATCCTGATGTTGATGTACCTACAGCTGGTATGGAAACTCTTTTGATTATCACCCCTTTAGGCTCATCATCAGTTTTCTTTCCTCTAGGGGGACCTTTCCTCTATTTATGTGTGGGTAGTCTCTCTCCATTGGACTTTCTTTTCTCATTGAGGAAGTCATCATATTCTTCATTAGTTAGTTCCTACCTTTTCTTCTTGGCATCAATAGTAAGGGCTACACCCTTCTTCTTCAATCTATTTATTTGTTCATCTACCCAAGCTTGGGTTAATTGTAGTACCCCACCTATAAACTTATCCAAGGAAATATCCTCTGGCTATGTTAGATCAAGGGCTGAGATGGTGTCATTGTACACCTTCTTATCTTTATATTCATTTGACATCATTTTTCCATCATCCTTCTTCAGTTGTGTTGGCATTGGGATGTAGTCATATGTCCTTATCTAGTTCAAGGTGAGCCTTTGGTATTTTCTTCTCGTCACCTCAGTTTCATCCTCACAATCTATCCAGAAATCCTCCAAATGATTTTGATGTATAGGTTTCCCCATTATTTTTTACATCCTGCAATAAGGGTCATAAGATCTAGCCAATGGAAATGGTTGCAGATACATTAGTTTCAGGCCCCCTACGGTATGCTTTATGCTCTCTAAGTCAGAGCACATATACCAGCCCATAGTTACTAGGAATAATACCAAAGGTATCTTCTTTTGTGTTTTGTATGCCTCCACTATGGTAGATACTTGTCTAAGAAATTCCATCAGGACCACCCCATCAGTAGGGTACCTGGGTAGCATAAGGGGTTGTTCTTCAAATCCCTCTATTCTTATATATGAGAATGTGGCATACTGGATGAACCATGCCTCATGTCTATATACAATTTCCTGAGCCTCCATGCTCAGTCTCTTAGTTCTGACTTCCTCCATTGTTCTGACTAGATGCATAGAGAATGCATCATTCACTAATTTGTAATCCAGGAGGTAGTTATTTCTTTGTAGTTGAGGATAATGATCCCATATGTGGGCATCATCTACACCATTTCCAACCTTGCCCATTGTAGTCAAAACATCAAATGTTCATTTGTAAGCACATGAGTACACAACATATTAGGTCATATGAAACATGCATGCTTGACCTCCCAAGTTCCTCATCCCTTCATCTAGTGCATCACTGATGACCTTGGCCCACAATGGCTTGGTATCTATATAAAGGACAATATGGATGATTCCAAACATCCAATTCTTAAAATTTCTAGCATGAGGCTAACCTGTCATCCTGTTGAGTGGGGCATTCATGTACTAGTACTCATCATCAAAATCAAACTTATATAAGTGTACGGACAATTTAGCTGAGGCCATGTAGGTGCTACTCTTAGACCTCCACTGATACATCCTCTTCCTTGCATTTTTCTTATTGTTATTATACTCTGTCTCTAGTTTGTGTAGATCTACACTAACCACCCTCTTTCCAATTGGCAGATTGAAAGTAGATGTGATGCCCTTAATTGAAAATTCGGCATATACCCTTCCATGCTTCTCCACCCACTTGGTTTGAGGGTTATAGTTCCTAGCACACTCTACTACCAGCTCTGGCATCTCCTTGGCATATGGGAATCTGATGGCATGCCACATTCCTGAAACATATATTGCATCTAGAAGGGTATTATCCTTATCATGATCTATTATGGTTGACCATACTGCTAAGTCTGTATCTCCCTGGTGAGTGTCACCAATGATGCCATACTTGAATTGTACCCCTTCGGGCTAAACAAACATGTGCTTAAGAAATTCTACATCAGACCTATTCCATCTAATATCTACCATGGACTCCTACAATAAACATGCCTTGTCTTACCATACGATATCCATATGCATTCATACAACATTATATATCTCTACAACGTCATGCATACTCTATTCATTACTCTTTACTTCATCATGATATGCATATTTACAGATTCAAACCACAAGAAAGAACATATTACCTGAACATGCAGATAATGACAATAGGAGGGTTTTTTAATTACTTACCTGATAGCACTTTCCTCCTAGGTTAGATGGGTGATTATAGAAAAGGACTGCAAATGCTGATGATCACCTGTTCTGTTACGCTGGAAGATCTAGTCCATTCATAGGTAGCTCATATGGGGGTTTGACTTCTTTGCTCAGTAATTTCTTGTTTTTTTGCAAGGTAAATGAAAATAACCTTGGAAAGTTACCTTTAAACACATCCATAGGGCAAATTAGGGTAAAACAATGTTGGGATGGCTTAATCCGTCGATCTTCTATAGAGAATCCATGGATGATGCCAAGTGTTTGAATTGTATTCGCAATCAATGGGAATCTATCTACTACATTTATGTCCATTTAATGTTTAAGAAATATGTGGGTGATCTTCAAAAGATCAGGTGATATTGAAAATATGACCCCCTTTGGATAAAATGACCTTCCGCCTTTGAGCAGTAAAATTAGTGCCAAAGAATCAGGTGATGTGGTCAACGTTTGACCACATGTAAATCGGGTCATGAATTTAAAATTAGGGGATGTTCAAAATATGACCCCCCCTTTGGAAATATTAGGATGACATTATCATGTTGGTGACCTTGTTTAAGTGTTGTGTTGTAATGATGTCATTGTCATGTTGTTGAGTATTGTGGGCATCGGACATATACCTCTACGGGGTAAAATGAAATGATGACTTCATCATCAGGGTGATACTCTTTATTCATTGGGTTCAAATGACATCATTGTCATATTGGGATAGGGTGATATTTTGTGAAGAGGGTGATATTCGTAAGATAACGGATATCAAAAATATGACCCCCCTGCAAAAATATGTGAAGTTGTTTGACGGGCAAATAATAGTTATCACGTAAAATTGACATCTGGACTTCGCAGACCAAGTGATTATCAGGTGATAAATTTATATCAGGGTGATCTTATATAATGTGACTGATGTTTGAAATATGAGCCCCCTCCTCAGAATATCAGGTTTGATCAAAACTTTTACTTAACTTTCTCCCCTTAGAGAATTTTGGGGTGATCCAAAAGGCAAACTTGCTTAGAATTTCGTATACTTTCCAACCATGAGGTTAATAATATGAAATACTAACTTTGGAAACTGACCTCATCATGGTGACCTATCTACCCTCCTGCAGGGTTACCTGCATGACTTATTTTACCAGATTGCCCAAAGCAGAAAAACAAGCCAAAACAACAAAAAGGTTGGGTCCCTGTTTTGTCAAGTCAAAATGGGGTGTGTTGTGTAACCACACAACAACTTGCCACCAAAGAACATAACTAAATTCCAATGATTCAAGTGATGTGATCACATTCTAACATAGTATTTTAACTCTTTCTAAGTATAAGCATTATAATCTTTCTGAATGATAAGATTTTCATCATGGCAATAATGTTAACAAAGGATCAGGTGTGTGCAAATGATTAATTATCCTCATCTTGTAAGTAAGTTGAAAACATGAGTAATAGATGTTAAGCTACATAGTTTGGGAGCATCCCTCATAGCCAACCTAGATAGAGCCTTGCTGCCAGCAAGTGTCCATAGTCCCGACAAGGTTATCTATACAATCCCCCTAAGTAGAGCCCCACTACTAGCAGGTGTCTATAGCCCCAGTAGAGCTACTTAGATGGCCTAATCTTATTTCTTTTTAGATTTTTAATATTTATCTCCATATTCATATGATGTCATCATGTAAGCTTAATGTGCAAGGTATGGTCACTTGCTGATTTAGGTTGGAGATTGCATTGGTAGCAAGGGAGTCCCTTTAGATTTTTCATTTAACACTTATACTTATGTGTTCCACAAACCCAAGGCTGTTAGGTGAGTCATTGTGAAAGAATCACTTTGGTCAAGAAAAGGCACCCTGATGAAAATACATCATAGACCTGATTGCCAACACTTCCCAAAATGAGTCGTAACCTATATATGAATTTGTTCTCATCACTTGAATCTTAACAATTTGGTTATTTTCTTAGAGTGATGAGTTGCATCATCTTGACTAACCAAAACAAAACTCAACAAGAAAACAAAACAAAACTGTACAAATAACTATACAAATATGCACACTATGATACAAATGACTTGCATGACAATGTTTCAGGCTTGAAAATAATGCTTGAGAAACTGTCCATTAACTGGTAATGGGACATCCTCACCGGTTAAGGTTTTAAGCCTATAAGTGTTGTCTCCTAAATTTTCTAAAACTTGAAAGGGACCTATCCAAATTTTATCAAATTTACCATGATCTCCTTTCCTTTCATGTGCTTTTTCCCACATAAGGACCAAATCTGAGATTCTAAAGGCCTTAATTCTGGTTCTTTTGTCAAACCAATGCTTGACAACAGCCTGATGTTTAACAAATTGGTCAATTGCTTTATTCCTTTTTTCTTCTAGGTGCATCAACTGAAGCAACCTGACTTCTTGTTTATTATCTATGCCTAGATATTCCTATGCAAATTGTAGTGTAGGGATCTTTAGGTTAACAGGGAGAATGGGATCCACCCCATATACTAAGTGAAAATGAGAATTTCCTAATGCAGCCTTCATCCTAGTTCTATCTACCCACAAGGCATACTTCAATAGGGTGTTCCATTCCCTTGGGTTCTTTTCTATCAATTTCTTTATGATGTTCAATGAATTGTTGTTTGTGGATTCTGCTAATCCATTCCCTTGGGGATAGTAATTTGAGGAAAATCTCAAGATAATTCCATGGTCAAAAGCCCAACTTGATAACCTTATTAAAGCAAAGGTAAACCCATTATCACATACCAAAGCATAAGGAACTCTATACCTGGTTGCTATATTGCTTTCCAAAAACTTGATTACATCCTCAGCATTGCATGTCTTACTGCTGATAGCTTCAATCCACCTGGTACAATAATCAGTGATAGTCAAAACATACCTATGGTCTGAAGATGATGGAGGGTTGATATGTCCTATGAAATTCATTCCCCATTGAGCAAATGGGTGCATCTCCATCATTGGCTGCAAAGGTTGAGTAGCATATCTTTCTCTATTTGTAGCAACCTGACACATATGACAACATTTGATGTGTTCAGCAGTATCTTTAAAAATAGTAGGCTAGTAATACCCTGCCCTGAGGATAGCATGAGTGTGTTGATAACTGAGAGGGGGGGTGAATCAGTTATCTTAATTATTTCTTCTTTCTGAATTTCCTTATCAATTAGTGCAGCATTAAAGTAAATAAGCAAACATAACCATGAAATGGAAATAACATCAATACACATGACATAATGATTTTGATGTGGAAAACACTATTAAGGGAAAAACCACAGGGTGATTAATCCAAGATTGTATTCTCTGTTAGAAGAATAAGATAGTACAAAATGGCACTTGCCAATTAGGGCTCACTGCCTGAGCACACTACTCACAAGAGGCTCACTGCCTACAATAGTTTATACAAGAAAACTAGATACTTGAACTGATGAGAAGCATCCACATATGCTAAGGTTCAGTTCCGGTTAAGCCCAATATACTGATCTGCTGCACTTCATTCTTACTCTCTTAGGTGCTACTGTCTTGTTACATTCTAGACCTATCTTATTGTCTTCACACTGCTCTTCTTCCTTTCTTCACACCACATAATACACCACACACACCTTCACATCTAAATCTATTTGGTATATATATCCGCACAAAGGATTTCATCCTCTTTCTAGTCGGCATCTGAAATAGTCAATATTTTCCCAAATTCTAGTCTGTTGGCTAAATCCTTGCTTACCAAGTGATGCGAATCAAGGAGATACTTATAAAAATCATCTAACATGTCAGCTAATCATGGATGATACCTTAAGAACCTTGATCACAATCAATATCTCATCCGAAATAATTCTGATGCTCTGTCGATTAGTTCTTCCTCTGTCTACTCTGCCAAACTGACCCCAATACTTAGATGCTCATATCTCTTCACTCTTTCATCACCGGAAGCTCAATCCCCGGAATCTATTAGTCAAGATATTCCTCTTGACTTCCCCAAGTCCACACTTTACAAAGATACTTCCTATAAGAGATCTGGACCTGATTGTCAGACCTTGTTGTATGCTCTGTTCTTGCTTACCGGACCAAAGTATTCTTCAATCTGACTTCCAGTAAAGATACACCATCTCCTGCGGATGTGTGGTGTGGTCTTTCTTGCCATCAATGACAACACCAATGAAGCCACATAGTGTCTCTTGCCAACAATCTCCCCCTTTGGCATTGATGGCAACACTTAGTGAAAAATGGCTAAGTGTCACACTACACTCCCCCTTGGCTGATGCTTTGTTCTAATGTACATTTTTTCGGAGCTCCCCCTTAGCTAGATTCCACATTTTTCACTGCTCCTCACTACCCCTTTGACATCAATGGCAAAGGGTAGGATCCGCACACCAAAATTTGCAAAACTCAATCTATACTTAATCACATAAGTATATTATCTAGTTATACTTTACATATACTTTAAGATATCTGCAAAAGTGTTTTTCAATTGTATAAGTTTTGTTGCCCAACTCAGCTTCATCCTATCCAAAATTGAGATGTGACCACTCAACAGGAATGTAAAAGCTTCTGCCTTCTTGAGATCTATCGAATCACTAGTCCGGGATGTGGCTTGAGCATCAGTTAGGGCTTCATGCATGGCCTCTAACTTAGGGATAATGATCCCTCTAAGTTCACTCAACCTGTTTATTCTATTTTTCTTCTCCTTCTCAAGTGTCTTTATTTCATTTATGACTGCAATAGTCTAACACTCTTGTTTTACTATGGAAGAGGATAGAGAATCAAAACTTTAAGATAAACTTAACAGTTTATCCTCTTGCTCTTTTACTTTCTTATCAACATCTTTGGTCACTTTGGGCCATGATAGATAAAATTTATAAATATTTCTACCATCTTTGACAGCATTTTCTAAACTCTATATCCCAATATCCATAACTCTCCTATCATTTGAGATTAGACCCTATACTTCAGAGAATCTCTTATCCAAAAATTATTTCCTGACTTTCTCTTCTGTTGCTTTCTCTAAAGAATCAAAATGTGTATTAACAGAATTTACAAGAGACTTTAGATTACTAGATGTGGAGGCTGTAGGATCCTTTTGGAAGGATGGCATGATCTTTTTCAATACACTAGATGCAGTTTCTATGAGCTCACAGTCTTCCATGTGAGACTTTAGCATTTTTTCTTTTGCCTTTGCTTGAGTGAAGGAAGCTAGTTTCATGGTTTGGACCGGAGAGAGGGAATCAAAATTGAATGGACCTTGAAGCAATTTCGGTTCATCAAATTTCATCATCTCTTTGGTCAAGAACTCTTTGACTTCTTTTGCTGTGTCTCTTACCGGAGACATAATTTTCTCCCCTTCTACAGCCTTACCACTATCATCTGTGGCCTTCTCTATCAGAGTTTTCTCTCCTTCTGCCTTGCTACTATCATCTTCTTTTTCTTTTGCTTCTTGACTGATCTTCTCTTGTACTCTTTCTTTTTCTTTGAATCCGGAGTCTGTAGGGAAAACTAGAGGAGAGATGTTTGCTTGATCATGGACCTCCTCTTCCAAAGTAGAGGAATCTAAGTCCTTACTTTTTTGTTCACCTGTCTCCTTTACCTCTTCTACCACTGTCTCAGTAGATTCTTCTTCAACATTTGTGGCTGAGGGATTATCACCTAAGTCCTCTATAATAGGAATGTTGAATCTTTTGTATGCATTCCAGAGAATCTCTTCTGTCTCTTTTGCTATTTTGTCAGTTTTGCCAAGCATAAGCTCATTCATTGTAGCTTTGCTTTAGAACTCATCCTTGCAATCTTTGAAGATCATATTCATTTGCTTCTGAGTGATTGAAGGAAAGAGTTGAATGCCTATCTATTCCTGGATCTCAAGATCCTTTGCCCTAGCATTATTCTTTCTCATATCTAATTCCTTCTCTAGGCTTTTGGGAATGAGAGATATGATTTCAATAAAAGCCTTATCGTATATGTTCAAGTACTTAACTGTGGCTTCCTCCAAGATCTTTCTATCTGCATCATTATATGCATCATAGAATTTTGTTATTAGTTGTAGGTTCCCATCCATAGTAACTACTTTAACTACATCAACTAAGGATAGAGTGGGCCTTTCAACAAATTCTTCTGTTACTTCTTCAGTAAAGGGTTCACCAAATGTTTTTCTTTTCTTTTTCAATTTCTTTACTTCTTCATCTGATTATGTCTCTTCATCATCCTTCTAACTGATGTAAGACCTTGTGGCCTTTGTTTTAGTTCTTTTCTCTACTTTACTAGATGATTTTGTTTCCGGTTTAGATGCTTTTGAGCTTTTAGTAGTTGTAGGTGTAGAGCTCTTAGAGGATCTGGTCCGAGAGGGGGCTTTTACCAGAGCACTTTCTTTTTCTACTTCTTCCTTTATGTTTTTGCTCTTTCCATCTTTTCTCTATGGGCATTAAGTGCCTCTTTTGAGATTCCATGCCTCTTACCAACTTCTTCAACTTCCCTTATCACTTTCCTTTTGATTTCAAGCTGTCTAAGTTCCACATGAACTTTTACACTCAGCTCTTGGAAGGTTCCAAATCTTTCTGCCTTAGGGTCTTTGGACTAGCTCAGTAGATGTTGGATATACAGCTCTACAATTTTCTCATCTACTTCATACCCCATTGGCATGATCTAGACTATCCTTGGCTCCACTACCTCCATTAGGCATTGATCAGTGTCAACCATGAAACCCACTGTATCTTTGTACTTCTCAACTAATGATTGGGGAATTCTTTCTTTGGTTAGCATCATATTTTGAAAGTTCTTGAAGTAACCCCACAGAGCAGTATTTTTGGCCTTAGCATCCCCAAGCCCATGCAAGTAATCTCTGATTTGAATTGCAATAGGTCTGTCATTCTACCATACCCAACCACTGGATCTGGGTAGCTCATTCATAAAGTAGAAAAACAAACACAATATCAATCCACCATATTTAAAAGAGTTCTTTTTGTCCTTTATCTTCTGTAAGTTTTCCATTAGTTGGCTCAGAAGGAGTTCACAGAGACCATAATCTGCATTCTTTCTCAACATCTCATAAGTAGTATACATAGCAGTTCCAGATACTAAATTCTCCTTGCTGGACTGATATATCTTATAGCCAATTATCATAGATGCAAACTTGATATCCAGATCAGTGATATCTTCTATGGTCATTGCTCTCTTATCAAATTTTGATCCGGTGGCCTCAGTCACAGTTTGGTTTTTGACAGATTTGAGAATAGGTAACCCTCCGGAAGAGTGTAAACCAGTTACTGCCCTAATTGTATCCTTGGTGATCTTGAATGGTCTATTCAACCATAAGAAGTTATCATGCACTCTGCTCAACACATACCAGACCCACTCACCTTCTTCAAAATAGGGGAAATGGATGTACTGACTGAAATGTTTTTCCCAGATGGTCTTATACTGAGGTTTTAGTTCAAATGAACCATCTATCAGTTCCTTGTGGTAGATGTCCATCAGCTTGGATTCACCAAAGTCTTCAATGTTTGCATGAATGTAAACCCTAACGTCTTCTACATGCAAAACCCCATGTGGAATGCTAGAAAATGCCCCTAAGGGATCCACTTCTAGAGATTTGTAGGCATGCTTATTAAATTTGGGGCGAGGTTTATCAAAGATCTTTACAACATTCAGAGTAGCCATCTTAAAGATTTAGAGAAAGTTTGATCAAGAGTGAAAAATACCTTTTTACGCTTCTAGGTATCACGGGATGAGCTAGGTCAGATTGCTTGGAAGAATTGTCTTCTGTGATTGATCTTTGAGAGACTTGAGACAATTTGTTTGCAGAGCTCTTTTTCTCTTCTTCTTGAGTGCAAATGTGTAAATGACGATCAAATGAACCCTTTTATTTCTGGAAAAACCTTAATTTCATATTGCAATAAATGCACAACTCAAGTCATTCTGGTTGGCTGGTTCTTCTTATTTTGAGAAAGATCTCTTTCTGGATCACTGTGATATACTTAGAGTTATCCTTGGTGATTAATAACAAATTATATTACTTTCCCCAAACACTTGATCTATCCACAGAACAAGATGCCTCGAATTTGAATCATACCGAATTTAACTGTGATAATCCTATTTTATCAGATGACTGTTAAACTGGATCAATCTTGGAATATTAGACTCTTCAAATCTTCCTGTAGATCTTCCATATCTTTACCAAGATTTCTTTAGATGTTTCTCTAAGAATCCTTATATTCCACAACTTCCCATGTGCCAATTTCAGGCACCAATTAACTGGCTGGGGGAAAATGTTTTTCCTTGTGTCTCCCCCTAAACCAGAGCTCACTTTTTAATTTTTGGAAGGAATATCAGCACCAGATTCTGGTGCGGGTCCATCCCCTACATTTTCTATACTTCTCTTCACCCAAATCTTGTTCATCTCACTTTTAACTTCATCTGCATTCACTTTTCCTTTTCCTTTGTCATGATTCTGATTATGATGCACCGGACCCCTTTTGTCTTGATTCTTTCTTCTACAGAATTTGGCAATATGACTGGATCTATTGCAATTGTGGCAAACAACATTTCTTTGCATATTTGAATGATATCCTCTTGATCTGCATTGATTAGCCGTATGTCCCATTCTATTGCATGCAAAGCATCTACCATTGAATGAATTGTTCATTTGCATATTTCTACATTCATGAGATTTGTGACCATACCTTTTGCAATTGAAACACTGTCCAGAGAAGGATGTATTAGTCTGATTTATTCTCTTTCTGCACTGATTAGCTTTATCTGTGAGCATTAGGTTGCCTTACTAGAGGTCTTCTAGGCTTGTTCCTTGGATTTTTTGATCCAAAATTCTTCTGATCGGATCCAGAGCTTTCACCTTTCTCATATCCCAAGCCACACTTGTCATCTACCCTCTTTTGGCTTTCAAGAAGAACTTCAAGTTGAGCAGAACTTATCTTGAATTTCTCTTTGTATTCATTTGTTGTTTGAAGATCCTTTTCAAGAGTGTCAATTTGATCCTCAAGTTTTTCTTCATTATCTCTAGCATCTTCAAGATCAAATTCTAGATGCCTGATTATTCTATCCATTTTGTGGCAGTCTTCTGACTTCTCCTTGAGAGATTGTGTTAGATCATCTTCAGTTTTTGTTTTCTCTTCAATTTCTTGGGTGAATTTCATAACTCGTGATTCCATTTCATGTCTTACCATAATGACCTCTTTCGATAACTTTTCACATAACTTGGTTTTCTCCTTCAGATCTTCATTTGTACCATTGTCTTCACTTTGACTTGCCAATTGCTGAAGTAGATATTTTCTCTTTTTCATAGAGATACTCAGTTTCCCTTTTAGTTCATTTATGAAATCATCAGCTTGTTTGAGTCTTTCCCTCAATTCATTGAATTCAGAGTTTGATTGCTCAAGATCATCTAGGGCAGACTGAAGTTGCTCCCTCATACCATACACATCCATTTTAGTTCCCAGATCTTCCTCAAGCTGTTAGGCTCCTTTTGGAGGAACTTGGCTCTGATACCAATTGTTGATAACTAAGAGGGGGGTGAATCAGTTATCTTAATTATTTCTGCTTTCTGAATTTCCTTATCAATTAGTGCAACATTAAATTAAATAAGCAAACATAACCATGAAATAGAAATAACATCAATACACATGACAAAATGATTTTGACATGGAAAACCTTGTTAAGGGAAAAACCACAGGGTGATTAACCCAAGATTGTATTCTCTGTTAGAAGAATAAGATAGTACAAAATGGCACTTGCCAATTAGGGCTCACTACCCGAGCACACTACTCACAAGAGGCTCACTACCTACAATAGTTTATATAAGAAAACTAGATACTTGAATTGATGAGAAGCATCCACATATGTTGAGGTTTAGTTCCGGTTAAGCCCAATATACTGATCTGCTGCACTTCATTCTTACTCTCTTAGGTGCTGTTGTCTTGTTACATTTTGGACCTATCTTATTGTCTTCACACTGCTCTTCTACCTTTCTTTGCACCACACAATACACCACACACACCTTCACATCCAAATCTATCTGGTGTATATATATCCGCACAAAGGATTTCATCCTTTCTCTAGTCGGCATCCGGAATAGTCAATATTTTCCCAAACTCTAGTTTGTTGGCTGAATCCTTGCTTACCAAGTGATGCGAATCAAGGAGATACTTATAAAAGTCATCTAACATGTCATCCAATCATGGATGATACCTTAAGAACCTTGATCACAATCAATATCTCATCCGGAATAATTCTGATGCTCTGTTGGTCAATTCTTCCTCTATCTACTCTGCCAAACCGGACCCCAATACTTAGATGCTCATATCTCTTCACTCTTTCATCATCGGAGGCTCAATCCCTAGAATCTATTAGACAAGGTATTCCTCTTGATTTCCCCAAGTCCGTACTTTACAAAGATACTTCCTATAAGGGATCTGGACCTGATTGTTAGACCTTGCTGTATGCTCTATTCTTGGTTACTGAACCAAAGTATTCTTCAATCTGACTTCCAGTAAAGATACACCATGTCCTGCAGATGTGTGGAGTGGTCTTTGTTTCCATCAATGACAACACCAATGAAGCCACACAATGTCTCTTGCCAATAGAGTGATAGCTAGGGATGATCCATGTGCAGTTCCAAACTTGTCATGTAATTCTGCTAGCACTTTATCTGCTTCTTGCCTTTCTAGGCATCTAAGGTATACTCCCTCATAGTTCTTCTTGAAAAGGACTCCTCCTTTTATCATGTATTTTTGTGATCTTATTTTTAAGGCTCTCCTCTGTGAGGCCTGCAATCATGAAGGACATCTTCCAATAATCAAGTTGTGCCTGATGTCTGAATACCATTCTCCATCTTCCTTTGTATTTATGACATATTGCTAACTCATGATGTTAGGATCAATTTCAGATATCATCTGACTAAAGGCTTGTCCTCTCACCAATTTCATGGGTGTTATGTCCATATCATATTCTTGGAGGACAATAATCCACTTGGCCCTCTTCTCACCCGATTCACTTTGCATTAAAAGCATCTTTACTGCTGCATCTGGCACTACAACAATCACCTTACTTCTTAAGATGTAATGTCTGAACTTCTTGACTACTCAAACCAGAGCAAGTGCTTGTCTTTCAACACCCATATATCTGAGTTCTGCATCCCTGAACGGATAACTCATGAAGGCTATAGGTTTTTCCTCTTTAGCTTCATTTCTCTATAATAATACTACTGCAGATGTATGCTCTGAAGCAAATGAGTAAATGTAAAAGTCTTTGGTATAATCTGGACTAATCAAAATTGGAGCATTAGATATGGCTTTCTTGATTCTTCAAAAGTTGCTATAGCTTTAGGTGTCCACTCAATTTTGGTATCCTTTTTGAGCATGACATTCAATGGTCTGACAATTTCTACAAAGCCAGTAATAAACTTTCTAACAAAATTAATCTTACCAAAGTAAGACTTGAGCTCCTTCTTACTTCCAGGAAGTTGTATCTTCATAATTGATTTTACCCTCGCAAGGTCAATGATGATCCCATTCTTTGTTATCAGGTGACCTAATAACTTCCCTGTGGTTACCCCGAATATGCATTTCTTAGGGTTTAGGGATATCCCATAATGTTCACATTTCTTTAGTACCTTCCTGAGGTCTTCTACATGATTCCCTCTCTCTTTAGAGAAAACTGTTAAGTCATCCATGTATATGACTGCATTTTCCAATCAGCCTTCTGAAGGCTATATCCATCGCTCGCTGAAATGTGGCTCTAGTATTTATCAATACAAAAGGCATGTGCATGTAGGTGAATATTCCCCACTTTGTGGTGAATACAGTCTTCAATCTATCTATCTTGTCTACCATCACCTGGTTGTAACCTGAAAAACCATCCAAGAATGACATCATCTTTGCACCATTTACAATCTGCAAGACCTCATCTAGGGAAGGCAAAGGATAGTTATCCTTTTTAGAAGCTCTATTTAAATTTCTGAAGTCTACACACAATCTAATGTCACCATTCTTCTTTCTTACTGGGACCAAGTTGGCCACCCATGTGGAATGTCTCATAGGAAATATGATCTTGGCATTAAGCAATTTCTTAACTTCTTCAAAAATGATGGGCTCCAGCAAAGCATTGACAGGTCTTTGTTTCTTCCTAAAAGGCTTGACATCTAGCTTTAAAGGTATAGTATGAGTGATGATTGATGTATCATAAGTTTTCAACTCATCATATGTCCAGGCGATGACATGGATATAATCTTTAAGTTCTTGTGTTATTCCTTCCAGTTCTTCTTCTGTACACACTTTTCCAATCAGGACATTCCTTTTTTCATCATCATGCCCAATGTTAACCTGTGAATACTCTACTCCATCTGCTTTAGGGAGACCTTTTTGTTTCAACATGTTGTCTAGATCAAATGCTCTTTCCAACTGTATCATTCCTTTAGGAATCTTATTACTAGGCAACTCTAGGATTTCTTCTTCTTCCCAGATATGATCTTCCACATTTCTTTCATCTATGATCTATGCATCAAAGACATCCATGTTGGAAATGAAGTCTAGAATATGTTGATCATCATCAAATACTTGAAGGTTAACTACATTATCTGGTACAGAGGGTACTGATACTAATTCAACTAAAAATCCCTTTAAACCAGATATGGACAATGGTTCCAAAGTACTTACGGCTTGAGCTAAGGCATCTGCCCTTTGATTTTGTTCTCTAGGCACATGGGTGATGTTGAATGCATCAAAATCTTCTATCAATTCCCATACCTTATGTTGGTAATTAGAGAACTTCTTATAATTACAAGAATATATTACTCTTGTCTTACTACCAACTCTAAGTCTCCATAGACATGTAAAATCTTCACTTTCTTTCTGAGTGCAAACAATATCCCATGAATCAAGGATTCATACTCTGTCACATTATTTGTGCATGGGAATTGCAATCTGTATGCTACTAAGTAGGATTTACTAGATGAATCAATAAGATCTATTCCTACTCCAGCTCCTTGTTTTGATTTGGATCCATCAAATCTAAGGATCCATGGCTTATCTTCAGTTAAAGACTTGTCTGGGCCTTCTCTTTTCTTTTTAGCTCTAGTGGTTGCACCATTTAATATCCATTTCAATTTTGGTATTTCAATCTTCTCAAACTTCACCTTATCTCGCTAATGTGAAGCTGATATCTCTTCTTTCTCTTTACCATCAGAATGAAAATCTTTTGGATTAGGTAACATCTGCCTTTTCAGAATATGCAAACATAATGAACAAGTAATTTCTAAATGTGGTGCTTCATGTAACTTGCACCATCCCTCAATTAGGGCATCATGTGGAGATCTTTGCTGCTGTATCATCTTTTGAATTTGTTTTGATAAAAATTCTTCAAACTTAGACAAATTACCACCCCTATCTTCATCAGATAGTTCATAATTTGAATCTACCAAGAAATCACTTCCTGGGGTGATTTTCTTGTTACTTTTAGCATTACTCTTGCTACATACCAAAATCTCCTCTGCCATCTGAATATAACTTTCATCATGATATGTGCTTTCTCCTATTCCTATAGATGACAAACAAAAATTAGTGTCGCTATCACTATCTACAGAACTTATCGTGGATGATGATGATGATGCATCACTGCATGCTCGTTCTAGTTCCATCATGTCTAAGCAAGCATCACAAGTCTTTTCAGAATGTGCCTCATCATGTAACCTACACCATCCTTCAATCAGAACATCATGAATAGGCATTTTTAACAATTGACAACGTTGCACTTCTTTGGACAAGTACATCTCAAAATTCTTGAAGTGATCTACTTCTGTCTCATTTTTAGGATTACAATCAGACTCTAAAATTATTCTATCATCCTGAAGATTATCATCATGAACATGAACATCATACATGAGGATCTCCTCTATCCTAACTATCTAGGATCTGATGGAGTAAACTCCAGGTTCTACATCCACATACATGATCTCATTGGTCTTATTATATTCATTGATCATATGTTTCATACGAGGCTCAGCATCTATCCTTATTTGATTTGGTATTCATTTCCAATGTAACCACATATGACTAAAATTAGTGGACATGTATCCATTAAATGTTTTTGACCAATCTTTGTTGAGTAGCATCCCATAGGTATCAGGTATATCAACCACCTGAATATCAATGTAGTATTGAATTCTTGGATCTGATGCTAACTGCATATGAATGTGAGTGAGTTCTCCTACCACACTTACCTCTATTTTGTCTAACTATGTTACTTTCTTCAGTGACTTAGTAGGATGCAACCCTAAAGCATTGCATATGGATAGGGGCATTACATTGGTAGATGCTCCTGAATCTACTAAGCAATTATGCAAATTTTTACTAAACATCCTTATGGTAAGGAGAAAAGGAGGTGACTCAGTCTTGTCTCTGTAAAGGGTCATGTGTGAAGTCTCTGTAGCTTGAACAGTAGCTAGAGCTTTGTGTTTAACATTAACATCCCTAATAGCATGATCTTTACTCCCAGTCTGACCTGAGGTATGATTATCCTCTTTCGGAGCAGGATCATCTAAGGATTTCATGAAGGCTTTTTTAATAGCTAGGGTTTTGAGTAATTCTGATAATGACAACTGATTTTGATCTTTTTCATTTCTTCTGCCAGATATGTGACCAACTTATTAGACTCAGGGGGCAGATTACCAGCTTTTGGTGCTGTATTTTGTGATGCTAAGTACTGAGCATTAACTTTGCCAAATCCAGGCTTATTGCTTGCCTTAGGATCAAGAGTGTTGAAATTATTTAGAGGCAAGGATGTAGTCAAAGGACCAGCAGGTCTATTTGAATTATTCCTCAAGTTGTAATTATGCCTACCCTGATATTACTGTTGATAGGCATGTACTTCTTCATGTTCAATTGATGGCTCATTTTCATCTTCAAATGGAAAAACATAATTAGTCTCAAAAGCCATGGCTGACTCCTCACATTCTAAGGTGTAATCCTGATGAGGTTACATTGTCTGCTAATGAGGATGATTAATGAAACTTTCTAGCACTAGAGCAGAATCATATCCACAAGGGACAATTTTATTTCCTTTAACACAAGGTGGATTACCTGAAGTATTGGACACTTTAGTTTGGAATATACTGGCAGCAATCCTAAACTGAGGACAATCCAGTTCTGCATGAGCATTGGTGTTATGTATCCTAAACCAATTTGTAAGGGCTGCCTTTGCAAGGTTCACTCTAGTGGTCTGCTTGGGTTCATTAGGAGGCTGATTATCTAGGGGTGATGGCAGAGAACCATTGTTTGGCCTAGTGTTCCACACTTTAGGCTATCTAGGGGGATTATTGTTACCATTGTTGTTGTTATAATTGTTGTTGTACCCCCTATCAGGATAATAAGGTCTGTCATTAGCATATCCTCTATTCTAATTTGGTTGAGAATAGAAATTTTGACTCCTCAGATGAGTGATCTCAGTGGTGAGTTTCCTTACTATGCTGATATCTCTTTAATTTCTTCCTTTTCTTCCTGCACCTTGGCTACTACATTCTCTATTTGAGGTTTGAAAAAGGGAGATCCATTGTTATTATTGTTAGACTGTTCCACAACCTGAGGTACCTGTGTATGTCCTAGATATTGTAACATTTGACCATTTCAATTTGGAGGTGGCATGATACTGAGTGGAGGTATCTACAAAGGACTTGGCACTACAGCTGGAGGTATCATGGATCCATTAGTCTGTTACTGAACATGATATGTAGGATAGCTAGGGGGTGTAGGAAATGCAATATTAGGTGTTGGAGTAGGAACCAATTGCTGACTGACTTTGATAGCTTCTTCAAAAGCTCATGTCAAGGTTGTGACACCAGGATGTACTCTCCTGATAAACATAGACATCAAGGGATTTAAGGTTGAGTAGTATATGCTCCTAGCAGCTTCATCTAGTATAGCATATGGAGCAACTAGCTTTGAGAGCATCTTTTGGAATCTTGCATTGAAATTAGCAATAGGTTCTCCATCAAATATCTTGATTGTGGAAAACAGATGATAATTCATTGAAGGATCTGTAGGTATTTTGAATCTATCCTTAAAGGATTTCTCCAAGGTAGCCCATGAACTAACTAAACCTTGACCAAGACTGATATACCAGTTATATGCCTCTTCCCCTAAGGAAAATGGAAATAACCTGCATACTACATCCTGATGTTCAATTCTAGCCCTACAAAAAGCTTCCTTGAAAGTTCTAATGTGATCATCAGCATCTTGATATGGATGATATTTAGGACAAATCTTATCAGGATTTTTAGGCAAAGCATGATATGCAATAAAAGTCAGAGGTGACTCTGCTATAAAGAATGACATTGTGATTGGTGGAGGTTGGACCTGAGGTGTGATAGGTGGTCATGTAGGTGTTTGCAACCTGATAGGAGTTACAGGAGCATGTTTTGGTGAAGCTCTTGAAGCACTAGAACCAGGAGAATGATGAATATCTATTGTTCTAGGTCTAAATCCCCAAATAGGCAATTCCTCAAAGAGTCCGCTAGATCTGGACCTAGTATTTGGCCTGAGAGCTAGGATTTCTTGAATTTAAGGAAATTTGGCTAGTTTACTGTAAAGATTGGTTAAAATACCCTAGCAAAGGTTGTATTTATGATCAAAATTTGAAACTGACTAGTTGTTTACGCAATATTTGTAGAAATGATGCAAATATGAGGTGATATGAGGCTTTGGGACACAAGCAACTGGATATCAAGTTTCTTAAGAAAATTACGTCAAATCTTTTAGCAAAAAGACCAAAAATAGAGCTTATCTTTAAAAATTCATGGTGATCAACCACAAATCTTGCAATATTTATGCTCAATTTTGAAAACTTTACAAAGGATAAGCATGCACAGATTTAAAACAACAAATCTTTGCATATGACTTGAAATACAGAGTAGCCTAAGTGTTACCTTTCTTTCTTTATTATCTAATCAGACAAATCTATTGATGTCAACGGCCCTCTTTCTAGCACCAATTTATGTTGATGATGATTGTTAGTCATAATACAATGCATAAAAATTTACACACCAAACCTTTATTATCTTGTAAAGTACGATCAACTTAGGATAAATTGATGACTCCAAGTCTTCGTTGATTAGGTCATGATCATCTGACGTTACTCAAAGGTTGATGTGACATGCTATTTTCCATTTCAAGGGGCCTTACATTTGTCTAGATGATTAGTATTACACTGTTTCCTGTAACTTTACTCTACATAGAGGTTATTTCTATTCTATTTCCTAAAGATAGCTGATGTATTTACAAGTTTGATCAATTCTTCTGATTATTGATCATCATGAACCTATTCTTTCTTCTATATAGTATATTTACTCAATTGTTGTGTCCATAAGTGGATATTTACATGTATCTCTTGGATTTACGTATGAATTTGCATGATATTTGTCAATTTAACATGCTTTTACTCTAAATATGCTATGTATTTTCAATTATCTATGGGATATCAGCATATTTCATGTTATTTGCAATTATGGTGATGATCTGTTATGAAATTCAAAGAAATTTAAAAGAATTCTTCTAATTTTAGTGAATCTTTAGCCATTGAACCACATACATACAAGATACATTCATGAGGAGAAAAAATCAAACCATACATCACCAGGATGTTCCACAGCTAGATATGGATGATGCTAACTTCAAAGGGTAAGGAATGAAAACAACACATGCAGACTAACAAGCACTCCAAGAGATGCAACTAATCAATGCATGTATCAAGATTTCAAACATAGATTACTCAAGATTTATGATGAATTGTAATCAAATTATCTTCTCTTTCATTTCGTATGCATAACATGTACATTTGCAACAACTTTGAAATAAGTCTTGATATTTCAGTAATCAAATTTCAATTAAATTTCCAACATTCAAAATAAGGCACCCCTGTACCTTTTATAGAATAAGGTGAGAGAGCAGTTACAAATGACCTATGGTTAGGATTTGTCAATTAAGATCAGCAGTAGATTACCACTCTTTGACTCAGTCAACCCTTTCCTTGTGGCACAGGTTGCCAGCTAGCAACCATCTAGGTGGCTCATTATCTTACGAATGCCTAATGCATATGTCCTCTTTATGATGCATC
Organism: Cunninghamia lanceolata; assembly: GCA_027924645.1. Classification (NCBI taxonomy): domain Eukaryota; kingdom Viridiplantae; phylum Streptophyta; class Pinopsida; order Cupressales; family Cupressaceae; genus Cunninghamia; species Cunninghamia lanceolata. The sequence goes on along the minus strand of BSBN01000650.1, from coordinate 985,066 downwards.
TTCATTCACACTTCAGGTTCCTCCTCTTTATCTTCTTCTTCCTCATCATGATCACCATCTTCATTACTTTATGTATCACTATCACCCTAATGAACATCATCCTATATATGGCCCTTCATTGCCATCCTAATATTCTCATAGGCTCGCACTATTTTATCTACTTCCCCTCCATCTTGGGTTTTGGCTTTTGTTATGGCATGCTTATGAGACTAGAATTTAGCTTTGATCATGTCTAGCTTACCTTTTCCATTGTTCAAAGTCTCATTATAAGTTTCCACCTTGACCTTGATCCTCATGATCTTATTCATCACCTCTTCTATCAGGTGGGTGAGGGGGTCATCAACTACCAGCTAGAAATTATCATGTAGAGATTTGATAGCAAAGTCTACATATTGATTTTCTATCTTTCCCTCTACTTTCCCTTCTAATGTTTCAAGGATCTCTACTTCATGTGCCATCATGCTATGTAGCTTTATACTGATATCCCTAAGCCCGCAACTACATTTCTTCAGGATATCACATTCAAACCTGATATCCTCATACCATATGTCTATTAGTAGGGCAATCTTATTATTCAACACCTGATTATTTATTAGGATTTGAGGATCAATCCTCTTCATCTCACTCAAAGAAGTTAGGTCCTTTTCCAATTGGAATGACCGTCTTCCTGTTTCATTCTACATTTTATGTACTTTTCTCTTCAAATTGCTTAAAGAATTCCACCTCTGTAAGGAGGTTCTCACTACATCCTCATCTCCCATGAGGGCTGACAACATCCACTTCTCCATGATCATGGCTTCATGCTTCATGAGGTCTAACTTGTTAACCTCCTCCTGGGATATGATAGTCAATGGGATTGCCGAATCAATTGGTGTATTACCAGGGTTAATCAACCCCTTTATATATGAATGCAGCTGGACAATGTGCCACTTATGCTGTTTATTTTTCTCTTTCTCCTTCTTGACCTTTTGGGTCAAAGAATCAATGATGTTCTTCCCTTCCTGACCCTCTTGGTCTTCATTAGCAAAACCCAAATCAATAGTTGTGATCTGGAACACTTCAAGGGTAATCTTCCCCTTCTCTTTCTCTACAATGGGAAGTGCTACTTGGGTAGTCCTTCTGCCTATAACAGTATCTCTCTTGATAGTTGATGTCAATCTAGCTTTCCTCTTGGGCTTCATGATTGTCTCGGTAAACAAAGTGGAAACATAAAATTCTTAAATTTGAAAGCCTTGTTTTGTACCTATTTCTTTCTCTAGCCACTGAGGCACTTCATTTCCAGATCCTTGTTGTCATTTGGTTTCATCATGTCCACCTTGTTCTCCAATATCTATCTCTATTATGGGTGGAGAAGGTGACTTCTTAGTTTCTTCCTCATGGAGTTCCTCATGAGGGTGATCTTGTTGCATCTCTTCTTGCTGAGGGGCCTCTTTCTGTGGGGCAATATCGTGTGGAATGTCCACATGATGATCTTGCACTTGATCCTACACTCCCTCTTTCTGTGTTTCATCTAATTTAATATTTTCCTCATTTTGAGGCATGTTGACATCTGTGGTTATTTGTGTGTTTGGGCCTTGTGCACCCTGATCTTGGGTCACTTCTTGCTCCGTACCTGATGCACCAACATCTTGTGTCTTAATGTCCTCAAGTCCTGATTTATCTTTTTCATTTGTATCTCCCTAAGTCTGGGTAGCATCATCACCTGATGTATCTTTATCACCCCCACCCTTTTGTTGGACTTCCACTATTTTTGGCTCAGTGGGTATCTCATGTTGTTGCTGGCCCATATCTGGAGCATTGCTCTCTTCTTCTGCCTGCTTGGCCACTTCAGATTTCTCTGTTCCATCAGGTGCACCTACTTTGTCTTTGGGGCTCATATCCCCCCTGTATGTTAAATCTACCATGATAGGGCTAGTCACCTGATCAACCAATTTGTCAAGCCCGATTTGTTGGGCTGCCCTTTCTGGGCTACTTTCCTTTTCTTCTTGAGCTATTTGCTTTACCTCCTCCAATACCGCAATCTGTGCTAATGGGGTCCCATGTGGAGTCATATAGGTACTAGAGGTGAGAGTTTCCATCCTCTAAGAGGATACATTCTGCACTACTTCATCATCTGATAGGTCCATGGTGTCTTCTAAATAGAAAGGGCCACCTTGACCTACTTTAGAAGTCTCTTTTGTCTGTTCTTTCGCTCTCTATGTCTTAACTTTGATTATGGTGGGAAGTGGCACATCATGTTGCATCTCCTTCCTAAATACTTCACTAGTAGCTCCTCTTAGTACAATAGGATTGGCTCTAATATCACCCTGCATAGATGTTCTTTGCTTCTTGGGTGGTGACATCAGCGGCGCCGCCCTCCTCTTCCTGCTAACCATCATTGGGTCATCACCTACAGGCTCTTTATTTACTGGTTCTTCTTCAAATGGGATATCTTCTCCTACTTCATGTTGTGAGATCTAGCCCTCATCTTGGACTTCTGTAGTTTCTTCAGTTGGCCTCAGGATCCTCTTTGTCTTTGGTTTGTCCATTAGAGGTGTTGCAGATGAGGCAAATGCCTGTCCTGATGTTGATGCACCTGCAGCTGGTATGGCAACTCTTTCGATTATCACCCCTTAGGCTCATCATCAGTTTTCTTTCCTCTAGGGGGACCTTTCCTCTATTTCTATGTCGGTATGCTCTATACATTGGACTTTCTTTTCTCATTGAGGAAGTCATCATATTCTTCATCAGTTAGTTCTTGCCTTTTCTTCTTGGCATCAACAGTAAGGGCTACACCCTTCTTCTTCAATCTATTTATTTGTTCATCTACCCAAGCTTGGGCTAATTGCAGCACCCCACCTATAAACTAATCTAAGGAAATATCCTCTAGCTGTGTTAGGTGAGGGCCTGAGATGGTGTCATTGTACACCTTCTTGTCTTTGTATTCATTTTACATCATTTTTCCATCATCCTTTTTCAGTTGTGCTAGCACTGGGATGCAGTCATATGTCCTTATCTGGTTCAAGGTGAGGCTTTGGTATTTTCTTCTCCTCACCTCAGCTTCATCCTCACAATCTATCCAGAAATCCTCTAGATGCTTCTAATGTATAGGTTTCCCCATTATTTTCTGCATCCTGCCATAAGGGTCATAATCTAGCCAATGGAAATGGCTATAGATACATCAGTTTCAGGCCCCCTACGGCATGCTTTCTACTCTTTGAGTTAGCACACATATACCAACCCATAGATACTGGAAATAGTACCGGAGGTATCTTCTTTTGTGCTTCGTATGCCTCCACTATGGTAGATACTTGTCTCAGAAATTCCTTCATGACCACCCCATCAGTAGGGTACTTGGGTAGCATAAGGTGTTGTTCTTCAAATCCCTCTATTTTTATATATGAGAATGTGGCATACTGGATTAACCATGCCCTGTGTCTATATACAACTTCTTGAGTCTCCATGTTCAGTCTCTTGGTTTTGTCTTCCTCCATTGTTCTGACTAGATGCATAGAGAATGCATCATTCACTAATTGGTAATCCAGGAGGTAGTTCTTTCTCTATAGTTAAGGATAATGGTCCCATATGTGGGCATCATCTACACCACTACCAAACTTGCCCATTGTAGTCAAAGCATCAAATGTTCCTTTGTAAGCACATGAGTACACAACATCTGATGTCATATGAAACAATCATGACTGACCTCCCAGGTTCCTCATCCCTTCATCTAGTGCATCACTAATGACCTTGGCCCACAATGGCTTGTTATCTATATAAATGACCATCTAGATGATTCCAAACATCTAATTCTTAAATTTTTCAGCATGAGGCTGACCTGTCATCCTGTTGAGCAGGGCAATCATGTACTAGTACTCATCATCAAAATCAAACTTATATAAGTGTACGGGTAATTTAACTGAGGCAGTGTAGGTGCTACTCTTAGACCTCCATTGATACATCCTCTTCCTTGCATTTTTCTTATTGTTATTATACTCTGTCTCTAGTTTATGTAGATCTACACTAACCACCCTCTTTCCAATTGGTAGATTGAAAGTAGATGTGATGCCCTTAATTGAAAAGTCAGCATATACCCTTCCATGCTTCACTTGCTTGGTTTGAGGGTTATAGTTCCTAGCACACTCTACTACCAGCTCTGGGGTCTCCATGGCATATTGGAATCTGGTAGCATGCCACATTCTTGAAACATATATTGCATCCAAAAGGGTATTATCCTTATCATGATCTATTCTGGTTGACCATACTGCGAAGTCTGTATCTCCCTGGTCAGTGTCACCAATGATGCCATGCTTGAATTGTACCCCTTCAGGATAAACAAACATGGGCTTAAGAAATTCTACATCAGACTTGTTTCATCTAAGATCTGCCATGGACTCCTACAATAAACATGCCTTGTCTTACCATATGATATCCATATGCATTCATACAACATTATATATCTCTACGGCATCATGCATACTCTATTCATTACTCTTTACTTCATCATGATATGCATATTTACATATTCAAACCACAAGAAAGAACATATTACCTGAACATGCAGATAATGACAACAGGAGGGTTTTTTAATTACTTATCTGATAGTGCTTTCCTCTTGGGTTAGATGGGTGATTACGGAAAAGGGCTGCAAATGCTAATGATCACCCGTTCTGTTATGCTAGAAGATCTAGTCCATTCACAGTTAGCTCGTATGGGGGTTTGACTTCTTTGCTCTATAATTTCTTGTTTTTTCACAAGGTAAATGAAAATAACCCTAGAAAGTTACCTTTAAACACATCCGTAGGGAAAATTAAGGTAAAATGACGTTGGGATGGCTTAATCCATCAATCTTTTGTAGAGAATCCATGGATGATGCCAAGTGTTTGAATTGTATTCACAATCAGCGAGAATCCATCTATCGCATTTATGTCCATTTAATGTTTAAGAAACAAGGGGGTGATCTTCGAAAGATCAAGTGATATTGAAAATATGACCCCCTCTAGATAAAATGACCTTCGGCCTTTGAGCAAAAAAATTAGTACCAAAGAATCGGGTGATGTGGTCAATGTTTGACCACATGTAAATCGAGTCATGAATTTAAAATCAGGGGATGTTCAAAATATCACCCCTACAAATAAAATGACCCCCCCTTTAGAAAGATCAAGATGATGTCATTATGTCAGTGACCTTGTTTAAGCATTGTGTTGTAATGATGTCATCGTCGTGTTGTTGAGTATTGTGGGCATCGGTTACCTCTGCAGGGTAAAATGAAATGATGACTTCATCATCAGGGTGATACTCTTTGTTCATTGGGTTTAGATGATGTCATTGTCATATTGGCATAGGGTGATATTTTGTGAAGAGGGTGATATTCGTAAGATGACAGATATCAAAAATATGACCCCTTCGCAAAAATATGTGAAGTTGTTTGACAGGCAAATAACAGTTATCACGTAAAATTGATGTCTAGATTTCATGGACCAAGTGATTATCAGGTGATAAATTTATATCGGGGTGGTCTTATATAATGTGACTAATGTTTGAAATATAACCCCCCTCCATAGAATATCAGGTTTGACTGAAACTTTGACTTAAGACAAGCTTCTCCCCTTAGAGAATTTTGGGGTGATCCAAAAGGCAAACCTACTTGAAATTTCGTACACTTTCTAACCATGAGGTTAATAATATGAAATGCTGAATTTGGCAACTGACCTCATCATGGTGACCTATCTACCCTCCTGCAGGGTTACCTACATGACTTATTTTACCAGACCGCCCAAAGCAGAAAAACAAGCCAAAACAGCAAAAAGGTTGGGTCCCTGTTTTGTCAAGTCAAAATGGGGCATGTTGTGTAACCACACAACACTAGTTAGGGATATGATTTCTCACTCACTTACGTTATGTAAAAGGGAGTTGTCACTTACCACTTAACTCATTCTTGTTTCTTGTTATTGTAGAGAGATAGAGGGAGAATAGGAGAATGACCATGATGAGCCGACGTCCATACCATCCACCGCAACTGGAGATGCTCCAAGCTCGAGTGGTGAAGAGACACTTTGAGGCTGAGGTAGGGTCCTGATTCCATCCTTCTATCATCTTTCATCATATTTTTCTTTCCAATTTATCGATGTCTATGCCAAGAGGGGAAGGTGGATAGGGTTCTTAGACAAGGGCGCCCAGGTCCACCTAGGGCACCAGAGTCTCTTTGGGGCACCCTAGTCCCATAGGAGCACCAGTGTCCCTCTAGGGCGCCCTAGTCTTCTTGGGGTGCCCTGGTCCTCAAAGGACATAGGTCCTAGGCACAATAATTCTATTTAGTCTTTGATAGCTTATTTTAGTTTCTAGCAGGGATTCTGATACTCTTGCCTTCTTTTCGATCTGCAGGATGTCCATGAGATGCAGAAGCACACAGGTGGTCATCTGATGGCACTTCTGCAAGAGTGCACTAGCACTTTAATAGCTGTAGAGAGAGAGCACTTACAAATAGTGGGCCTATGGTGGGTGTTTGAGATGCCCACAATTAGACTCCACTGTGTAATGCTTATGGCACTGATGGAGAGATGGGATGAAAACACCTCCACATTCCATCTACTGACTGGTGAGATGACCATCCAACTGGAGGATGTATTTAGGATCCTTCGACTGTTGATCTAAGAAGAGATAGTGAGGGTTGTTGGACATCGTTCATAGGAGTATACTCAGGAGAGTCAGTTATACTACTTGGGTTGCACCATGTCACAAGCAGAATGAGGACACATTCAGCTCTGTTTGCTAGAGCAGGGATGTAGAGACATTCCCTTACTATGGAGGATCGTGATTGTCATAGTCGCACTAGCTATCACCTTAGATGGATGAGGCACTCACCTTCACAGGGGTCTTGTTCATACTATCAGAACAATGGAGATGCATCAGACTATCTACACATGGAGGCGTAGTATGCTTGCACACCTATATCGTGACTTAGGGCGATATGTCCACTACAAGATGCAGAGTCTGATGGTTTGCACATTATTACAGGTTTGGGTCATTGAGCACATCAGGTATACATGACCGGTGGGTTTTCTGATAGAGGCAACATTCACCCATCTGCGCATCTATGCCTACCCACTAGTTAGGTGTTGGAGGCATGACAATCTGTTATACTGGAGACTGGTATTTGATAGATTAGTGCCTGGTGACATCATTTGGAGACTATATCGTGGCTTCATCAAATGGCCTAGCGAGTAGAGGTAGTTAGTTCAGATGCAGAGGGATTAGCTAATGGCTAGTCACCTCGATCATGCTGTATCTTGGTTCTACTATGATAGGGTGGAACAACAGTTTAGACAAGTATAGGATGTTCCTGTAGTTCATCCGAGCTATGCACGTGCAGCTCAGAGTGTAGTCAGAGCCAATACTATCTGATGGCTAACTATAGCAGACATACCACTTATCGATGACAAGGGTCCTAAGGATGTAAAGCTAGTATCAGGCACAGCTGATGTCAGGTGTACCTAAGCATATCATACCTGGTGACACACAACACGGTCTACACCTATCTTTCCACTTGGGTATCCTATAGGAGATTCCTGACCCTGGGCTAGTCATGCTAGTGACATAGGGGTGGAGGACGACGTTAGTGAATTTGTAGGAGACTATGATCTCAAGGAGGGTATGGAGGAGGATGAGGATGAGTCCAAGGAGGTCCCATCACAGTACGTCTTCAGAGTAAGATCGCGAAAGAGCCAGCAGGAGGCAAACACTAATGAGGAGACTGAGTTGAGGCTATGGTCCAAGGCTCATGGTTCTACTCCCACAGATGATGTGAGGCCTAGTCAGATAGAGTGAGGGGAGAGTAGCCAGCCTATACCCCTAGCCACAGATCAGATAGTAGAGCTTGTCACACCATTAGCGATCCGCAATCCATCCTGGCGAGATGGAGATCCAAGTAAGGTTTGATTTATTGTTTTAAGTTTTGGTATAGTTTATTATTTATGATTTTTATATGGGAGTCTAACATCTATCTCATTCTCTGTCTTGCAGTTGGGATAGACACATGGTGAGACTTTGTGAGTCATGTCATAGGAGACATGTTACCGACAGATGCCTTAGTGCAGCGGGTGCAGGCAAATCATTTGCCATGATCATTCGCTGGGCAACATGTTGAGATATTTATGCCTATCACTAGAGACAGGACTACTATAGAGGCCATCCTAGAGTAGTCTGCATGAGAGAGAGGAGTTTTGATAGAGAGATGAGCACATCGAGGTTAAGCTCAAGGCACAACAAGAATAGATGATAGTGGTTCCTACATCGAGGGGAAGAGCCAGTTGTTAGTGAGTTCTTTCTACAAGAGGTCTAGTAGGCAAGAGTTGATAGAGATAGTGCTTAGGCTAAGAGAGACCGGTACCAGAGGATGTACTAGGAGGCACATGAGCAAATGATAGAGATGAGATGTGAGATTAGGGGGTTACGATCGTGAAGTGTCTCTAGGAGTCATTCACGATCCGTAGCCACACATGGCCAGGCTTCTGTCACTCGCACACCATGAGGGCCTCAAGGTACTGGTGATTGAGGTTCTACTATGTGATTCCTAGACATTAGGTACTATGACATCCCATTTTGTTTTGAGGTATAGTCGACTCAGATGTATACATGAAACTGAGATATATATATATGATGTTTATTTCTTTTGATCTATGTGTAATGTGTTTTGATCTATCACATGTGATTTTTGTAAAATGCAACTAGTGATGATGTCTAAATGCTATAACTAATGCTATTGTGATATACTAACAATTCTAAAAAGAACATGTAGTAACAAACACAATGATTAATTATTTTACACATAACTTTAGTTTCCATGCTATATTTGGTTAATGCAAAAGTGATCTAAGCAATGACTACTTAAACATGATGCAATCAATGACTAATTGAACAAAGATATAATGCAAAATGAATTAAGACAAAATAGTAATAGCTTGTCAAAATTAAAGCTAATCTATGTACTAAGTTAGCTTATAAACATTTAACATTAGATCTTTTAAGCATAGAACCTTTTGAGGTGCGCTGCATCAATAGGTTCTTTACACAGCATACCTTGCTCATCAGCTAATTTATATGCTCCAGATCCAAAGGTTTCAATGATTATATATGGTTCAAGCCAGTTAGGGTTGAACTTACCTTTTTTGTCAAGCGGTACATTTACATTGTGTTGATTTTCACAGAGAACCAAGTCTCCAACATTAAATGAACATTGTATGACCTGCGCATTATAGGCTCATTGTACAACTTTTTGATAAGCCTTGAGATGTTCAAGAGCATTAATGCATCTTTCATCAAGCATCTCAAGTTCTTGTAACCTTTTCTCTTGTTCTATGTCATCATCCATAATGTCTCTTAGGGAAATTTGCAAGGAAGGAATTTCTAACTCCATGGGCATTATCGCGTCTGTGCCATAGACAAGATTATACGGTGTTACCATTAGCCATTCGAATACTTGTTCTGTAAGCCCATAGTGCATAGGATAATTGTGTATGCCAATCTTTTTGATGTTTATTAATAGTTTTCCTTAGAATCTATCCAATAACTTTGTTTGAAGCTTCTGCTTGGCCATTTGATTAAGGATAATAAGGCATAGAGAAGAGATGTTGTATATGATATTTTTTAAGGAACTTTTTCACATCCTTGTTCTTAAATGGTGTACCATTGTCTAACACTAAGGAGGAAGGTATTCCAAATCGAGAAATAATGTTATCTTGTATGAATCAACATATTACATTGGTGGTCATGGATCAGAAATGGACTGCTTCGACCCATTTTGTAAAATAATTTGTAGCAGTAATTATGAACGTATGTCCTTGAGAGGAGCGTGGGGAAATTTTACCAACAAGATCCAAGCCCCAAATAGAAAATGGCCAAGGTGACACCTGGGCATGAAGATCTTAAACAGGAGCATGGATTAAGTGTTTATATTGTTGACATTGTGGGCATCTCTTGATGTAAGCAAAGGAATCTTGTTCCATATGTTGCCAATAGTACCCCATATGTAACAATTTTTGGACCAACAATTTTCCACCAAAATGCCCTTGACAGGCACCAGAGTGAGCTTCTTCTAAAGTTATCAAAATCTCTGCATTACTTAGACATCAGAGTAAAACACCATTATAACTTTGTTGATAAAAGACATTTGATAATATAATGTATCACACTACTAGTTTGCATAAACAGAGTCAAGCATTCTTAGATGTCGAGTCTAGAATGGTTCCATCACGTAAATAGTTGAATATATAGGAGAACCATTCATCAGTGTATGTATTACCACAGAGTTCTGAATTTGCCACTATTAGACTTTCAATTATCATAGTCTTTAGATTATGAACAATGAAGGTAACTTCCTCAGGAGACCCATTAGGAGATGTAAGGGAAGCTATGCTCACCATTGCATCTGCGTGTCAGTTATCTTTCCTGGGAATGGTATCAATCGAATATGATTTGAATTGTTTTAAAAGAGATAATGCAAACTCTCAATACTAAGATAACTTATTATGCTAAGTTTGATATGATCCTGTTATTTGTCTGACAAATAACTAAGAATCATTGTATATTGTAATGTTCTTAATGTTAAGAGCCAAGGCTGCATGAAGTCCAGCTATGAGAGCTTCGTATTCATCTATATTGTTCGTGCATACGAAATCTAAGCAATAAGATAAGGGGATCAGCTTACCAATGGGAGGTATTAATATAACACCATCCCTAGAGCCAGTTCGACATTTTGATCCATCGAAGTATAACTCCCACTTTTCATCTGCAGAGATTGTTAGAATTTGTTCATCAGGAAAAGCATCGACATTTTGTATAGAAAAGGGCGAGTGAGCTTCGGCGAACTGATCAGCTATCACTTGCCCTTTAATCACTTTTTGAGAAATAAATTTAAGATCAAATTATGTTAATAACATAACCCATTTGGCAATACAACCTAATAGATTTGTTCTTGCAAAGAGAAGTTTCAAAGGGTCAAATTTTACCATCATGTGAACTTTAGCATTTAAGAGGTAATGTCTAAGCTTTTGAGTGGCAAACACTAAAGCTAGGCAATGTTTCTCTATGACTGTGTATTGCACTTCATAATCAAGCAAAGTACGACTAATATAATAGACAACGCATTCTTTGCCTTCAGTATTATGATGTGCTAACAAGGCTGCTAGGGCATTGTTAGATGTTGAAATGTATAATAGAAATGGTTTATCAGAAATAGTGGGTTGCAAAATAGGCGGATTAGCTAAGTAATCCTTTAGATCATTGAAAAATTTTTGACAGTCAAAATTCCATTGGAAGAAAGAATCTTTCTTCAATAGTTGCGTAAAGGGGTGAGTCTTATCTGTGAGTTGTGAAACAAATCGGTGAATGTCCTCTATATTTCCCTGCAAACTATGAAGTTGAGATATATTCTTAGGTATTGGCATGTTAACAATTGCATTTATCTTTTTTGTGTCAACTTCTATACGTCAATTTGAAATTATAAATCCAAGCAACTTTCCACTATCCACACCAAAAACACACTACGGGGATTTAATTGCATATTATATTTTCGTATGCACTCAAATATCTGCCGAAGATTTGTGACATGATCCTTATGATGGATGGACTTCACTAGGATGTCATCAACATAATCTTCTAAAATATTGTGCATGTAGTTATGAAATATAAGAGTCATCACATGTTGGTAGGTAGCTCCGGCATTCATAGGTCTAAACAACTTGACTACACAACAAAATGTACCCCAAGGTGTTATAAAGGTTGTTTTATACTGATCAAGAGGATTTATAAGGATTTGATTATATCCCAAAAATCCATCCATAAAAGATAGCAACTCATATTTGGTGATGGAATCAATAATCATATCGATATTAGGGAGTAGAATATCATCTTTTAAAGATGCCAAATTTAAATCTTAGAAATCTATGCACATTCTTATACAACCATCATGTTTAGCAATGGTGACAATATTTGAGATCCATGGAAATTAATCAATAGGTCAAATAAAGCCAGCTTGTAGGAGTTTTTCTATTTCATCTTTAACAAGCAAAGCAATCTTAGGATTCATCTTGCGAATCTTTTGTTTGAAAGGTTTAACATTTGGTTTCAACACAATGTTATGTGTTACAATCTGAGGATCTATACCAGACATGTCTAAATATTTCCAAGCAAACAATTATGAGAATTCACTCAATAATTTAGTCATTTCTTCTTTTTCTTCCATATCCAAACAATCACCAATAGGGATAACTTTTTTAGGATTATCCTTATCCATAACAACATCAATAGTCTTTCTGTTAAGGAGAGTACTATGGTCAGGGGGATTGTAGGATTGTAATTGTTCTTTAAGTTCTTCGTTATGTTCTACTGTAGTAGTTATTGTGCTAGCAGTCTTTCCAAAGTATGCATCATTGTTCAAACAATAAGGTAGGCCACGTTTGTGGTGATAATGAGGAATGTCATCGTAGGCACCTAAGAAATCCATTATTGCTTCATCCGCTGCAAACATATCTAATGGAAGTGACCCTGAAGAATAATTGGTGTCAATCATCTCAGGGAATATCAAACTAAGTGTTGATATGGTGTTCGCATTTAGAGTAGGGTGTTTGTGGGCTTTGGATTCCCTAAAAGGATTATATCCAATGCCACTGGAGTAATGTTGTGAAGCAGATTCTATAGGGACTTTGATTCCTTGTTGATTTATGCCACAACCCTTACCTACATAGTCACAATTTTTGTAAAGGATTTAGAATCCTCTGCCATAAAGAGAGAACATTTATTTAGAGGAAGGCAGAGCTTCATAAGTCTCATAATCAGTAGTATAACTAAGAGTATATCCTTATTTGTCAACAAAGAGATCTTGTGCTTATCATTCAAAACATGCGATGTGATCGATTTAATATTTGATGTTTTAGGGACAAGATTTTTAAGTTTATACTCTCCTGTGGATGAAAATGCAAAATCTAGTGAACCATAGTCATCACCAACAAATGCATTCAATTGTTTGGACTCTTGCATAACATTTTTAGAGGCAAGAGGAGCTGACAACTTAGCTTTCAGATTGTTCAAAATCTTAGAACCAACAATATGTTTATGCACTTCCATTTGCAAACAATTATCAGGTTTAGGATCTGAATGGATGGTATGCAATTTTCCTTTGAATATAAACTTAATCAAATGGTGTAAAGTAGAAGGAACCGCTCCTATTGCATGTATCCAAGGTCTACCTAGAATCATGTTATAAGATAGAGAACAAGGCATGACATGAATCAAGGTAGGCACCATCATAGGTCCAACTTGTATAGGTAAAGTTATAGTGCCCATAGATTGTCATCCAACATTATCAAAGCCACAGATACTTAATGATTCTAGTTTGATAGCAGATATATCAACTTTAACCTTATGCAATAAATCAATACCACAAACATTAAGTGCTGACCCATTATCAATCATAACTCTCTTAACCAATGTTTTGTTGATCATAATAAAGATAACCAAAGGATCATACTGCATCTAAACCTCCATAGATGGTAACTCATGGTGTTGAAACAAAATATCTGTTTTCATTGCATGCATACAATCTAGTAAAGCGGCAACATCATTTGGTTTAATAAAAGGGAGGAACAATCATCTTTTATAAAGCTTCTTGTAGCATTCCATGGTAGGTAGGTGAAGTTTGTATAAGTTCCCAAAGAGATATTTTTGTAGGGGTAGCAGAGAGCTATTCTACAAGATCATAGTCTTTACCACATTTATATGTTAAACAAGGTGCTTGAGGAAGCATAGGTTGAGAAGCTAGTAACGATATCAAAACATTCATTTGTTGTGTACTCTGTTTATTATTTTGAGTGTTATATGCATGAGCAATCGCATTATGATTAGTTTGTGAGTCTTGTTTTGCTATTTGTTTTGCATAATCATAAATGTGATCAGGAGATTGAGAAGAAGATGAAATAAGGTGGCTGAACCACATTTGCATATAGAATGACCACAATTTTTGGTTTTTCAATCTCTTCTTTATGTTTAGGAACATAAATTGCATTCATAAATCTTTGAAATAGTGACAGCTTTGACGCCATAGTGGAATGTTCAATCGAGATAAAGTCCTCAAGGGCTTCATCTAACATATCGAAGTCATCACAACTAAACAGATTATCATAAGCATGAAAACCTTGCAAAAAATAATCTGACATTCTAACATGCTCTATTTAAACCAAGATTTAAATGAAAATGATGGCCTTTTTGAATGAAATACAATTTCCAACAATAAATGATAATTTCCAACTCTTTTAGTGAAAAGATAAAGAATGCAATCCATAATTTAACATATGCAATTTCACTAAAGAGGTTTTCCAATCCAATTATGCTTTAGAACAACCAATTATTTCAGATCTAAAGTTTAACAAGGATGCAAATTCTTTAAAGGTCAGGTTCACCAAAATGTTTAGGGTGAAAAATGATAGTTTTGTTTACTGGATTAAATGATACCATTTCTCACTGCTAAGCATTGGGGAGACAAGAATCGGGCTTGGAACAAGCTTCTATTCACTTTGCCTCCCTTTGATGCTCGTGTGGTTATGAAACCTAAGGCCCTAATCAAGATTTTGCCAAGTGTTGTACTTTTAACCAAGTAAAAACCATAATTATGCCTCAAATTAATAATATATAGAAACTAATGAAATATCTAGTAAAACTGATCACAGAGGTGCAGAGGAGGGGTTTTAGAGACACAGTACCCATATTTTGAGGGCTACCTAGACTAGGGCACCTGCTCCAATGTCGTACAACTTTCCAAATAGGAAAACCTTCCGTACAGGGTGTCTAAGGCTATAAAATGGCTTCTAGATCTCAGAGGAAACACCTGGTTGGACTAGGGCACCCACTCCAATGTCCTGTAAGTCCCAAAATTTGAAAATCCAAAAGTCTGTTACGACTGTATCCATAATATCCTTCTTTATGTAGCTTCTTTTTGCTAGAACCTGCGAAACATGATCTGCACATACAAAAGAAGGAAATTGTTATGGCTATATAGGAGCTGGCCTCAGTCAAGCCTCATCTTCGGTATTTCTACCTCAACAATAGCCAAAGGAAAAGATTTGCAAAAGTGTGTACAAACCTAACAATGTGTGTATGCATAAAATCAAACCCTAGATGTCTCAATCAAGGGAAGATCAACAACTTGCTTTGCAATAATGAATACATACAACTTCACCTTAAGGAGATGAAACAAATGAAGACTTGCATGAACAAGAAGGTGAATCAGCAATGTCTGCGAAGGATCTCCAAGCTTACTGGTGGAGGCTTCAACCCTTCTCCTAATCATGCAAAGGGTGTACAAACCCTAGGAAGAGCAAGATAGACACAAGATCCTGATCCCTAACCTTCATCCATTGTCTCCAAGATAGCAAATAAAGAATACTTTGAATAGCTTGAACAAGTCATGAATCTTCAATAGCAATTCAAATTCAAGCATGCATAAGAATCATGTGTGATAAAATGATTTGCAAATGTCTTTTTATATCAAGCTTTAGGGAATTCAAATTCAATGTAACGTCTCGATATCATGCGAAAACTGAGAATTTGAAAACGGAATCCCGAGGTACTCGGCGGGAACTGACACCCCACCAAAATTCAAAATCTTGTGAAACCAGGGAGGACTAGGGCGTGGACATCCGAGTCCAAGCCCCCAATTTCAGCTCAGATCTACATTTTTGGGGGTCCTGGGGACCCTAATCTCAAATCTCTTTCTGGGTTTTATCAATTAGTTTCCTCAAAAAGTGAATAGATTGCTCCTAGAGTAACTCAATCAGGGTTTTAGGAAGGCTAAAAAAGAAAAGGTTGAGAGACCACCAAGAGTGAGGAGCTAAACTAAGGGAAACTGTACAATTCCATATAGGAGGACAATTTCTAATGTTACAAGGGGCTTTTCCCTCATAAGGTTTAGCTTCCGGGTCTGTAGTGTGCATTTAGGACATTTTACATCATAATTTGGCATCCCAATGGAATGAGCCCTAGGTAACATGATAAATGGGACCTAGGGGGACCCCTTGAGCTTGACCCTACCCAGAATAGGGGGGAGGACTTGGGTGCCCATGCCCTAGTCCTACCCTATTTTGTGGCAGTCCCAATTTTTGGGATTCAGCTTGTGACCATTATTTGGGTCCTATGCCGACACGGTAAGTTTGAATTACGAAAATCTTGGTGAGAGTGTTTGTAGTTGCATATAAAAGCATGTTTAGGCATTTATTTGTAAACTAGAGCATTACTAGAAGATCATTATGAACTTTAGGCATTTTCAAGGTGATCCAAGGCTTATGTACTCTCTATCTGACAAAGGTGTTTGGAGACTTAAGTGTCCTCCAGGGCTTGACTGGAGCAAGCCTCTAAACACCACAACCCCCTCCCAAAGTTTCATGGTTGTAGGTTACAGGTTGAGGAGCTAGACAAAGTGAAGTTGTAGGATGACATCTTGGAGTGTTGGAATTGTAGAACAGGAAGAAAATCTACCCCTTGAACTTGGGCACTCGCTCATTAGCCCTCCAAGTCCTGTGACAGGAAAATCTTTGGAACAGTAGGAAAGAGTTACAGATTGAGTTTCCAGATCTTGACAGAAACCAGGGCCTTGGACTTGGTTGCCTGGTCCTGTGTCCCTAACTTTTCTACCTCAGAACCCCAAAAATAGGTACTCTATGATTTGTCATTTTACTTCCCTCTGTAAGAGCTTTTTCTATAATTCATCTGTTTACTGTCGTATTTGCAAAATTAGGGTTTTAATGGTCATTTGAGCATAGGAGAAGGAAAATTGATAATTAAACACCCTAATCCAAGGTTTCCTACATTTGTAAGTGACCAAGGACCTGTTAGTGCTTTGCCACTTGATCTGAAGGTTCTTAAATGTGTTAGGTGAAAGGAGGATTTAAACACTAAACATAAACAAATTTAATTTTCACCTAAACACTTTGATGGTTGTCCTCTTCCACCAAAATTACCTCTATCTCTAAAGATCTTGCCTCTTCCTCTCCCCTGCTACTCTTGTTTCCTTTTTATTCTCTCCTCTACCCTAACTACCATTTGGAAGCATTCTTCCATTATTTTAGGAGGGTTGAGGCTGATTTCATCTCTAATACTCAATCTCAAACCACTTAGATATCTAGCCACCTTTTGACCTCATCTTCATTGTGTCTAGCAAAATTAATAACCTATGAAATTCTTTAGTATATGACATCACATCCATCTCCTTTTGCTTCAAAGTTTGTAGCTTCATGAATGTTTGAATGACATAATATGTAGGTAAGAATTGGGCCTTCACCTTGGCCACCATCCTATCCCATTAGCTTATCTTGGGCTTGCCTTTTCTGATTCTTTCTTCTTGAACAAAATTCCACCAAGTTAGAGCTAGCCCCTTCAATTTGGTTTTAGAAAATTTCACTTTCTTACTGTCCTCTATATCTTCAAACTCAAATAAATTGTCCAAAACATCAATCCAAGACAAAACCTTCTCACTATCCATCTTTCCATCGTACATTGGCACTTCAACTTTCACCTTAGGAGTATTGTCACCCTTGACTACCTCACCTTGGTCCACTTCTTCTTCCTCACCTTGGACTCCAATTGGAGGGTTCTCACTTTCACCCACATCTTCCTCATCACTTTGGTCATCATTGACCATACCTCTATTGGCAAGAGACACTGTGTGGCTTCATGATTGTTGTCATTGATGGAAACAAAGTCAATCCCACACATCCGTAGAGCATAGTATGTCTATACCAAAAGTTAGATTGAAGAGTGTTTTGGTCTGGTGAACAAGAACAGAGCATGCAGCAAGGTCTGACAATTAGGTCTGGATCTCTCAGAGGATGTATCTCAGCAAAGTATGGACTTAGGAAAGTCAAGAGGAGTACCATGACTGCTATATTCTAGAGATTGAGCCTTTGGTGATGAAAGAGTGAAAAGATATGAGCATCTAAGTGTTGGGTTCCTGACAGACAGAGCAAACTGAGGAAGAACTGACCAGTAGAAGATCAGACTTTAATCTGGATGAGAAATTGATGATGGTCAACTTATTTAAGAGATCATACATGGTTAGCTGACATGATTGATGACTTCTATCTCTATGTTTTTGATACGCATCACATATTAAGCATGGATTCAGCCGACAGACCAGTGTTTACTAAATATCTTGAGTATTCTAGTTGCCGACTAGAAAGATGTTGAAATCCTTGGTGTGGATATATATACCAGATGGATTTTAGTATGAAGGAGTGAATGTGGTGGTATAGTGTGCAAGAAAAGGTAGAGAGAAGTGTGGGAACAGCAATACAAGTCCAGTATGTGACAGAACAGTAACACTAAATCAGAGGAAGAATGAAGTGCAATAGATCAGTATATTGAGCCTAACTAGAACTGAACCTCAGCATATGTGGTTGCCTCGTTTCAGTTCAAACATTTGGTTACCTTCTATATCCTTGTAGACAATGAGTCTCTTGTAGGTAGTGTGCCTCTTGTGAGTAGTGTACTCAGGTAGTAATCCCTAATTGGCAAGTGCCATTTTGTACTTCTTATTCTTTTAACAGAGAATACAATCTTGGGTTAGTCGGCTCGTGGTTTTTCCCTTAACAGGGTTTTCCATGTAAAAATCCTTGTGTTATGTGTGTTGATTTCTTTTTTGCTCTCATGATTATGTATGTTTGTATGTTTTGATGCTGCACTAATTGATAAAGAAGAAAAGAAAGTTAAATATTTAAGATAACTAACTCACCTCCCTCTCAGTTATCTACCTTGTTTCCAATAATTGGTATCAGAGCTAAGTTCCTCCAAACATAGCCTAATAGCTTGAGGAAGATCTGGGAATCTTAATGGATATGTATGGTATGAGGGAACAACTTTAGTCTACCCTAGATGATCTTGAGCAATCTCACTCTGAAGTTAATAACCTGAGGGAAAGACTCAAACAAGTTGATGATTTCATAAATGAACTAAAAGAAAAATTAAGTATCTCTGTGAAAAAAGAAAGGAACTACTTCAACAATTAGCAAGTCAAAGTGAAGCCAATGATACTAATCAAGATTTTAATGAGAAAAACAAGTTATGTGAGAAGCTATCAAAAGAGGTCATTATGGTAAGACATGAAATGGAATCGGGGGTTATGAAATTCACCCAATAAATTGAAGAGAAAAGAAAAATTGAAGATAATCTAAAACAATCTCTCAAGGAGAAGTCAGAAGACTACCACAAAATGGATAGAATAATCATGCATCTAGAATCTAATCTTAAAGAAGCTAGAGATAATAAAGAACAACTTGAGAATCAAATAGATACTCTTAAAAGGGATCTTCAAACAACACATGAATATAAAGAGAAATTCAAGATAAGTTCTGCTCAACTTAAAGTTCTTCTTGAAAACCAAAAGAGGGTAGATGAAAAGCATGGCTTGGGATATAAGAAAGGAGAAAGTTCCAGATCTAGTCAAAAGAACTTTAGATCAGGAAATCCAAGGAACAGGCCTAGAAGACCTCCGGTAAGGCAACCAAATGCTCAAAGATATTTATCCTTCAATCGATACTGCTACAATTGCAACAACTTCTGTCATAAAGCAACTCAGTGTAGAATAAGAATGAATCAGACTAATTCATCCTTCTCCAAACAGTGTTTCAACTGCAAAAGGTATGGTCACAAATCTCATGAATGCAGAAATATGCAAATAAATAATTCATTCAATGGTAGATGCTTTGCATGCAATAGAATGGGACATATGGCTAATCAATGCAGATCAAGAGGATATCAACCAAATATGCAAAGAAATGTTATTTGCTACAACTGTAATAGATCTAGTCATATTGCCAAATTCTGCAGAAGTAAGAATTAGGATAAAAAAGGGTTTGGTGCATCATAATCAAAATCAAGACAAGGGAAAAGGAAAAATAAATGCTGATGAAGTTCAAAGGGAGATGAACAAGATTTGGGTGAAGAGGAGTATAGAAAATGTTGGGGATGGATCTACACCAGAATCTGGTGCTGATATTCCTTCCGAAAACTAAATAGATGAGCTCTGGCTTAGGGGGAGTCACAAAGGAAAATAAATTTCCCCAGCTAGTCAATCAGTGCCTAAAATTGGCACATGGAAAGTTGCAGATTAAAGGGCTCTCAGAGAAATATCTAAATAACCCTTGGTAAAAATATGAAAGATCCGCAAGGAGTTTTGAAGAGGTTAATCATCCAAGATTGATTTGGTTTGACAGTCATCCGGTAAAAGTAGGATTTTCACAATTAGATCCAATATGATTCAAAATTGAAATATCTTGATCTGCGGATAAATGAAATGATTGGAAAAAGGGAGATACATTGTCAATTATCACCAAGAATAATTCTAAGTGCATCTCAGTGATTCAGAAGGATCTCTCTCAAGACAAAGTCAGAACAAGGGAATCGAAATGACTTAAAGTGTGCATTTATTGCAATATGAAATTAGGGTTTGCACAAAAATATAAGGGTTCTTTTATTCATCATTTGCACATTTGCATTCGAGAAGAAGAAAGAAAGAGCTCTGCAAACAAGATTGCTTCAACCCTCTCAAAGATTAACCGTAGAATCTGATTCAACCAGCGATCTTTTCTAGCTCATATCGTGAACCCTAGAAGCATAAAAAGATATTTCCATTCTTGAATATCTCTCTCTGAATCTTTTGCAAGATGGCTATTCCAAATGTTGTTAAGATCACTAATAGGCCGCACCCTAAGTTCAAGAAACATCCTTACAAATCCCTAAAAGTTCATCCCTTAAGCGCCTTCTCTAGCATTCTGCATGGGCTTCTACACGTAGAAGATGTTAGGGTATACATCCATGCAAATATTGAAGAATTTGGAGAATCAAAGCTGATGGATATCTACCATAAACAACTAATAGATGAAACCTTTGAACTCAAACCTCAATACAAGGCCATCTAGGATAAGCATTTTGGACATTGCATCGACTTTCCCTGTTTCGTAGAAGATGAATGGGTTCAGTATGTTCTTAGCAGAATACATAACAAATTCATGTGGTTGATGAGACCATTCAAGATAAAAAAAGATGCCATTAGGGCAGTAACCAGATTGCACTCATCCGGTGGGTTGCCTGCTCTCAAATCTATCAAGAATCAGACAATGAGTGAGGCTACCAAATCAAAGTTTGACAAGAGAGCAATGACAATAGAAGATATCATAGATCCGGATATCAAATTTGCCTCTATGATAATTGGCTACAAAATGTATCATTCCAGCAGGGAAAACTCTGTATCCAGAACTGTAATTTATACTGCATATCAGATGCTAAGGGAAAATGTAGACTATGATCTATGCAAACTTCTTCTGAGCCAACTGTTAGAAAACTTGTTAAAGATCAAGAAGGACAAGAAGAACTCATTCAAGTATGGTGTCCTAATACTATGTCTCTTCTTTTACTATATGAATGAGCTACCCAAATCCAATGGTTGGGTATGGCAAAATGACAGACCGGTTGCCATACAAATCAGAGATTACATGTATGGGCTTGGTGATATCAAGGCTCAAAGTATAGCACTCTGGGGATACTTCAAAAACTTCCAAAGTATGATGCAAGCCAGAGAAAGAATTCCCCAATCTATAGTCAAAAAATACAAGGATACAGTGTGTTTCATGGTAGACACTGATCAATGCCTAATGGAGGCAGTGGAGCCCAAAACAGTCTAGATTATGCCAATGGGCTATGAGGTAGATGAGAAAATTCTGGAACTGCATGTCCAACACTTGCTAAGTTAGCCTAAGGATCCTAAAGCAAAAAGGTTTGGAACCTTTCAAGAATTAAGTGTAAAAATACATGTTGAACTGAGACAGCCAGAAATGAAAAGAAAAGTGGGAAGGGAAGTAGAGGAAATTGCTAAGAAATATGGCATATCAAAGGAGGTAGTTGATACAAATAGAGAAAAAGTAGAAAGAGTAGAGAAAGAGAAACAAGAAGTAAAAAAAGAAAGTGTTTCGGTGCAAGCCTCCTCCTGGACTAGGACCTCCAAGAGCTCTACACCTGCCACTTCTAAGAGCTCAAGATCCTCCAAACCAGAAGCCAAGACATCTGGTAAGGGAGAAAAGAGAACAAAAACTAAGGCCACAAGGTCCTATATAAGTCAAAAGGATGATGAAGAGATAGAGACTGATGAGGAAGTTAATAAAATGAGGAAGAAGAAGAAAACATCAGGTGAATCCTCTACCAGTGCAAACAAAGAAGAAGAGGCAGAAGAATTTGTTGAAAGGCCTACTCTCTCTATTGATGATATCATCAAGGTAGTCACGGTGGATGGGAACATGCAATCAGTCACTGAATTTTATGATGAATATAGTGATACTGACAAGAAAATCTTGGAAGATGCTATAGTCAGGTATCTAAACATCTATAATAAGGCATTCATTGAAATCATCTCTCTAATTCCCAAAAGTCTAGAGAAGGAACTTGAACTAAGAAAGGAGAATGCTAAGGCAAAGGACCTTGAGATCTGGGAATAGATTGCAATTCAACTCTATCCTTCCATTACTCCAAAACAAATGACCATGATCTTCAAAGACTGCAAGGATGAGTTCTGGAGAAAAGCCAGAATGAACAAACTTATGCTTGGAGAGACAGATCAGGTAGCAAAAGAAACAAAATAAATCCTCCAGAATGCCTATAATAAATTCAACCTTCTTGTTATAGAGGACATAGATGATGAACCTTCTTCCATGGATGACGAAGGACTAAGTACATCAAAAGAAGAATATACTGAGAAAAATGTAGAAGAGCCAAAGGAGATAGGTGAGAGGACTAAGGACTTGGATTCCTCTGTTCTAGAAGAGGAAGTCCATGAAGAAGTTAACATATCTCTTTCAGATCCCCTAGAAGACTGCAGAACTGAAGGATAAGGAAGAAAAGAGGAGAAATTGAGTCAAGTAGAGGAGGAAAAGGGAAGAGAACAAGAACAAATAGAGAAGATCTCTGATGACAACTTTGAGGCTGCAAAAGGAAAGAAGTCTTTGGCAAGAGACACTGCAGAAGCAGTGAAGAATTTCTTAACCAAGGAAATGATGGAGATAGATGAACAAGAACTATTCCAAGTACCACTCAAGTTTGAAACTCTCTCTCTGGTCCAGACAATGAAGACTGCATCCTTTGCCCAAGCCAAAGCAAAAGAGAAGCTTTTGAAGTCTCACATGGAAGATTGTGAGTTGATAGAAATTGCATCAGGAATGCTAGAGGAGATCATGCCATCCTTCCAAAAGGATCCTTCAGCCTCTCCATCTGGTAACCTCAAATCTTTGATAAACTCTGTCAACACTCATTTTGATTCCTTAGAGAAATTGGTAGAAGAAAAGGTTTAGAAAGAATTTTTGGAAAAGAGATTCTCTAAAGTACAGATACTCATAGCAAATGATAGGAGAAATTTGGATATTGGGATAAAGAGCCTAGTAAATACTCTTAAAGATGGTGGAGAAATACACAAATTTTGTCTATCTTGGTCCACAGTGACAGAAGACATTGCCAAGAAGGTGGAAGAACAAGAGAGTAAACTATCAAGTTTATCTCAGAATTTTGATCCTCTCACCTCATCCATAATGAATCAAAAGTATCAGGCTATTGCTACTATAAATGAAATAAAGAGTCTTGAAAAGGAGAAGAATAATAGAATAAGTAGAATGAGTGAACTAAGAGGGATAATTATCCCTAAGTTAGAGGCAATGCATGAGGCCCTAACTGATGCTCAAACTACAGCTCGAACCAGTGATCCAGTAGACTTAAGAAGGGTAGAAGCTTTTGCATTTTTGTTGAGTGGCCACATTTCAATTCTAGACAGGATGAAGCAGAGTTGGGTGATAGAAGTTATACAGTTGAAGACCACCTTTGCAGATATACTTAAGTATATGTAAGTATAACATGTATATATACTTATGCGGATATGTATAGGCTGATTTTTATAGATTTTGGTGTGTTGATTCTACCCTTTGCCATTGATGTCAAAGGGGGAGTGAGAAGTAGTGAAAAATGTGGAATCCAGTAAAGGGGGAGCTTTGATAAAATGTACATAAGACAGAGCAATAGCCAAGGGGGAGTTTCCTATGACACTTAGTCATTTTTCACTAAGTGTTGCCATCAATGCCAAAGGGGGGGATTGTTGGCAAGAGACACTGTGTGGCTTCATGATTGTTGTCATTGATGGCAACAAAGTCTATCCCACACATCCCCAGAGCATAGTATGTCTATACCGGAAGTTAGATTGAAGAGTGTTTTAGTCGGGTGAACAAGAACAGAGCATGCAGCAAGGTTTGACAATCAGGTCTGGATCTCTTAGAAGATATATCTCAGCAAAGTGCGGACATGGGAAAGTCAAGAGGAGTACCATGAATACTATATTCTAGAGATTGAGCCTCCGGTGATGAAAGAGTGAAAAGATATGAGTATCTAAGTGTTGGGTTCCTGACAAATAGAGCAAACTGAGGAAGAACTGACCGATAGAACATTAGACTTTAATCCAGATGAGAAATTGATGATGGTCAACTTGTTGATAACTGAGAGGGGGGTGAATCAGTTATCCTAATTATTTATGCTTTCTAAACTTACTTAATAATCAATACAACATTAATTCAAATAAGAAAACATAACCATGAAATGGAAATACACATGACACAATATTTTTGACATGGAAATCCTGTTACGGGAAAAAACCACAGGGTGATTAACCCAAGATTGTATTCTCTGTTAGAAGAATGGAAATACAGAATGGCACTTGCCAATTAGGGCTCACTGCCCGAGCACACTGCTCACAAGAGGCACACTGCCTATAAGAGACACACTATCTACAGTTTATAAAGAATGTAATACAATACTTGAACTGATAAGGAGCATCAACATATGCTAGAGTTCAGTTCTGGTTAGGCTCAGTAAACTGATCTGCTGCACTTCATCTTTCTTCTTCTTTTGTGTTGCTCTCCTTTCACATACTAGATCTTCCTTTCTACTTTTATTTGGCTCTACTGCTTTCCTTCGCACATTCCCTTACACCTCAACACTTATCACAACTAAATCCATCTTACATATATATACGCAAAAGTGATTTCATCACCTTTCTAGTCGGCACCCAGAATAGTCAATATTTTCCACAAACTCTGATCTGTCAGCTGAATCCTTGCATACCAAGTAATGCAGATCAAGGATATACTTGTAGAAGTCATCAATCATGTTGGCCAATCATAACTTATGCCTTAATAACCTTTACCATCATCAGTAACACATCTGGAATGATGTCTGATGTTCTGCCAGTCAGTTCTTCCTCTATCCACACTGCCAATCAAGAACCCAATACTCAAGTATTCATATCTTTTTATTCATCTACCACCAGAGGCTAAATCCTTAGAAGCTATCACTCAATGTAGTCCTCTTGACTTCCCCAAATCCACACTTCACCAATATACTTCCTCTGAGAGATTTGGACCTGACTGTCAGACTTTACCACATGCTCTGTTCTTGTTTACCAGATCACAACATTCTTCACTCTGACTTCTGGTAGAGACTCACCATGTCCTGCGGATGTGTGGGATGAACTTTGTTGCCATTAATGACAACATTCATGAATCCATATAGTGTCTCTTTCCAACAATCTCCCCCTTTGGCATTGATGGCAACACTTAGTGAAAAATGACTAAGTGTTTACACTATGCTCCCCCTTGGCTGATGCTCTATTTTTATATACATTTTTTAGAGCTCCCCCTTAGTTGGATTCCTCATTTTTCACTACTCTTCACTCCCCCTTTGACATCAATGGCAAAGGGTGGGAAATCAAAATTTTAAAAAATTTAACTATACTTAGCCGCATATAACATACTCACATAAACTGAAGAATGTCTGTAAAAGTTGTTTTCAATTGAAAGAATTATGTAGCCCAACTTTGCTTCATTCTGTCCAAAATTGATATATGACCGCTCAATAGGAATGCAAACACATCTGCCCTTTGTAGATCTGTTGGATCATTGGTCCGGGCTGTGATTTGAGCTTCTTTTATGGCCTCATGCATGGCCTCTAACTTAGGAACAATTATCCCTCTGAGCTCACTCAACCTACTGATTCTATTTTTCTTCTCTTTTTCAAGCTTCTTAACTTCATTCAAAATTGCAATCGTTTGACATTCTTGATTTATTATTGATGTAGTAAGTGGAACAAAATTTTGAGAAAGTTTTATCAATTTATCCTCCTGTTCTTTCATTTTCTTCTCAATCTCCACTATTGTTTTGGACCATGATAAACAAAATTTGTACATTTCTTTGCCATCTTTAAGAGCATTTTCTAAGCTCTTTATCCCAATATTCATATTTCTCCTATCATTAGTTATCAACCCTTGTACCTCTGATAATCTTTTTGCAAGAAATTCCTTCTAGACCTTATCTTCTGCTGACTTCTCTAGGGAATCAAAATGTGTACTAATGCTATTCACTAGAGTTTTGAAATTACTAGATGAGGAGGCTATGTGATTCTTCTGAAATGATCGTATAATCTTTTCTAGCACTCCAAAAGCAGCTTCTATCAACTCACAGTCTTCCATGTGAGACTTTAGGAGTTTTTCTTTAGCCTTTGCATTAGCAAATGACGCTATCTTCATTGTCTGTATCGGAGAAAGAGAATCAAAATTAAATGGTCCTTGTAGAAGCTCCGGTTCATCAATCTCCATTGTTTCTTTGTTCCAGAATTCTTGGACAGTTTTTGCAGTGTCTCTTGCCGGAGACAGGTTTTTCTTTTCTTCTGCATTCTTAGAGCTATCTCTTGGAGCTTTCTCTCCTACATTCTTACCACTAGCAGTTGTGGTCTTCTCTGTTGAGGTCTTCTCTCCTTCTACAACCTTGGTATTGTCACCTTCTTTTTCCTTCTCCTTTAGATCCGGAGACTGTAGGGGAAACTGGAGGAGAGATATTTGTTTGTTCATGAGCCACCTCTTCCGAAGTAGAGGATTCTAAGACCTTTTCTTTACCTTCATTGGATTCCCTTATGATGGGAATGTTGAACTTTTTAAAAGCATTTCAGAGGATCTCTTCAGTCTCTCTTGCCACTTTGTCAGTTTCACCAAGCATGAGCTGATTCATCCTGGCTTTGCTTCGGAACTCATCCTTGCAATCTTTGAAGATCATATTCATTTGCTACAGAGTGATTGAAGGAAAGAGCTGAATGGTGACCTATTCCCAGATCTTGAGATCTTTTGCTTGAGCATTGTTCTTCCTCATTTCAAGCCTTTTCTCTAAGCTTTTGGGAATTAGAGAGATAATTTCAATAAAAGCTTTATTGTAAGTGTTCAAAAACTTAACTGTGGCTTCCTCTAGAATCTTTTTATCTACTTCATTATATGCATCATAGAGTTCTGTTAAAGGTTGCAGGTTCCCATCCATAGTGACTGCTTTCACTACAGTATCTAAGGATAGAGTGGGTTTTTCAACAAATTCCTCTTCCTTCTCTTCTTCTCCTTGACCGGTAGAGTGTTCATTGGATGATTTCTTCTTCTTCTTGAGTTTCTTTATCTCCTCATCTGATTCAGTTTCTTCATCATCCTTTAGGCTAACATAAGACCTTGTTACCTTTTTCTTTGTTCTCTTTTCTCCTTCTCCAGATGCCTAGACTTCCGGTTTTGATGTTCTTGAGCTTTTGGCTGTGATAGGTGCTAATCTCTTTGATGATCTTGTCCAGGTGGAAGATTCTACCAAAGCACTTTCCTTACTTCCCTTTTCTACCTCTTTCTCCTCTTTCTCTGCCCTTTCCACCTTTTCTCTATTGGCATCAAGAGCCTCTTTTGAGATGCCTAAGCCTTTGGCAATTTCTTCAACTTATTTTCTTACTTTCCTCTTTATTTCTGGTTGTCTGAGTTCCACATGAACTTTTACACTAGCTCTTCAAAGGTTCCAAACCTTTCTGCCTTTGGATCCTTTGGCTAACTTAGCTTGTGTTGAACATGTAGCTCCACAATTTGTTCATCAACTTCATACCCCATAGGCATGATCCATACAGTTCTTGGTTCTACTGCCTCCATTAGGCACTGATCAGTCTCTACCATGAAGCATACTGTGTCTTTGTATTTTTCAACAAGAGACTGGGGAATTCTCTCTCTTTCTTGCATCATGTTTTGAAAATTCTTGAAATATCCCCATAGGGCTGTATTTCTTACTTTAGCATCCCCAAGCCCATGTAAATAGTCTCTGATTTGGATGGCAACTGGTCTATCATTCTGCCATAGCCAGCCATTAGATCCGGGAAGCTCATTCATGTAATAAAAGAATAGGTAGAGTATCAAGCCACCATACTTGAAGGAGTTCTTCTTATCCTTCTTAATCTTTTGTAGATTTTCCAAAAGTTGGCTTAGAAGGAGTTCACACAGATCATAGTCAACATTTTCTTTTAGCCTTTGATAGGCTGTGTAAACTGCAGTTCCCAGTACTGAATTTTCCCTACTAGAGTGATAAATCTTGTAACCAATTATCATGGATACAAATTTGACATCCGGTTCAGTGATGTCTTCAATTGTCATAGCTCTCTTGTCAAATTTTGATCCGATTGCATCACTTACTGTCTAATTCTTGACAAACTTGAGAACAGGTATTCCACCAGATGAGTGCAGACTGGTTACTACCCTAATTGTGTCTTTGGTGATCTTAAATGGTTTATTCAACCATAAGAAATTGTGATGCACTCTACTCAACACATACCGAACCCATTCATCTTCTTCAAAATAGGGGAAATGAATGCACTGTGCAAAATGCTTATCCCGGATGGCTTTATATTGAGGTTTAATCTCAAAAGAATCATCTATTAACTGTTTGTGATAGATATCCACTAACTTTGATTCCCCAAATTCTTCAATATTCACGTGTATGTAAACCCTAATGTCTTTTGTATATAACACACCATGCGGAACATTGGAAAATGCTCCTAGGGGATCTACTTCTAAAGTTTTGTATGGATGTTTCTTGAATTTGGGGTGAGGCCTATCAGATATTTTTACAATATTTGGAGTACCCATCATTTTAGGATTTATAGAGAGATATTTGATAACGGAGAATACCTTTTGCGCCTTTCAGTTTCACAGAGTTAGCCGGATCGATTTCTGGATGAATTAACTTCTACAAATGATCTTTGATGAGCTTGAGGAATTTTGTTGCAGAGCTTCACTTTTTGTTTCTTCTTGAATGCAGAATGAACAAATGCTTAATGAGAAAAGCCTTATATTGCTCCATAAACCCTAATGTCAAGTTGCAATAAATGCTCGACCTAAGTTATTCCAGTTTGCCTTATTCGGATGACTTGAAGAACTAGATCAATCTTGATCTTTAAACATCTTGCGGATCTTCCAAATCTTAACCATAGTTTATTTGGATGTTTCCCTTATGAACCCTTTAATTCGCAACTCTTCTTGTGCTAGTTCCGGCACCAATTGACTGGCTGGGGGAACAAGGTTTCTTTTGCGTCTCCCCGTGAGCCAGAGTTCACTTTTTAATTTCCAAAAGGAATATCAGCACCAGAGTCTGGTGCGGATCCATCCCCTACATTCTCTATACTTTTCTTCACCCAAATCTTGTTCATCTCACTTTGAACTTCATCCGCATTCACTTTTTGTTTTCCCTTATCTTAATTTTGATTATAATATACTAGACCTCTTTTGTCTTGATTCTTACTTCTACAGAATTTTGCTATATGACCGGATCTATTGCAAATTTGGCAAACAACATTTCTTTGCATATTTGATTGATATCCTCTTGATCTGCATTGATTAGCCATATGACCCATTCTATTGCATGCAAAGCATCTACCATTGAATGAATTGTTCATTTGCATATTTCTACATTCATGAGATTTATGACCATACCTTTTGTAGTTGAAGCACTATCTGGAGAAGGATGTATTAGTCTAATTCATTCTCTTTCTGCACTGATTAGCTTTATGACCAAAGTTATTGCAGTTGTGGCAGTATCCATTGAAGGATGGATATCTTTGAGCATTAGGCTGCCTTACCAGAGGTCTTCTAGACCCGTTCCTTGGATTTTCTGATCCAAAATTCTTCTAACCGGATCCGGAGCTTTCTCCTTTCTCATATCCCAAACCACATTTGTCATCTACCCTCTTTTGACTTTCAAGAAGAACTTCAAGTTGAGAAGAACTTATCTTGAATTTCTTTTTATATTTATTTGTTGTTTGAAGATCCCTTTTGAGAGAGACAATTTGATCCTCAAGTTTTTCTTCATTATCTTTAGCATCTTCAAGATCAGATTCAAGATGTCTGATAATTCTATCCATCTTGTGGCAATCTTCTGATTTCTCCTTGAGAGATTGTCTTAGATTATCTTCAGTTTTTAATTTCTCTTCAACCTCTTGGGCAAACTTCATAACTCCTGATTCCATTTCATGTCTTACCATGATGATTTCTTTTCATAACTTTTCACATAACTTGGTTTTCTCCTTCAAATCTTCATTTGTGTCATTGGCTTCACCTTGACTTGCCAATTGCTAAAGTAGCTCCTTTCTCTTTTTCATAGAGAGACTTAATTTGTCTTTTAGTTCTCTCATGAAATCATCAGCCTGTTTGAGTCTTTCCTTTAATTCATTGACTTCAGAGTTTGACTGCTCAAGATCATCAAGGGTAGTCTTGAGTTGCTCCCTTAAAACATATACATCCATTTGAATTCCCAGATCTTCCTCATGTTGTTAGACTTTGTTATGAGGAACTTAGCTCTGATACCAATTATTGATAACTAAGAGGGGGGTGAATCAGTTATCCTAATTATTTTTACTTTCTGAACTTACTTAATAATCAATGCAACATTAATTCAAATAAGCAAACATAACCATGAAATGGAAATACACATGACACAATATTTTTGACATGGAAACCCTGTTAAGGGAAAAAACCATGGGGTGATTAACCTAAGATTGTATTCTTTGTTAGAAGAATGTAAATATAGAATGGCACTTGCCAATTAGGGCTCACTACTCACAAGAGGCACACTGCCTATAAGAGACACATTGTCTATAGTTTATGAAGAGTGTAATACAATACTTGAACTGATAAGGAGCATCAACATATGCTGGAGTTCAATTCCGGTTAGGCTCAGTAAACTGATCTGCTGCACTTCATCTTTCCTCTTCTTTTGTGCTGCTCTCCTTTCACATACTGGATCTTCCTTTCTTCTTTTATTCGGCTCTACTACTTTTCTTCGTACATTCCCTTACACCTCAACACTTATCACAACTAAATCCATCTTATATATATATATGCAAAAGTGATTTCATCACCTTTCTAGTCGGCACTTGGAATAGTCAATATTTTCCACAAACTCTGATCTGTCGGCTGAATTCTTGCATACCAAGTAATGCAGATCAAGATATACTTGTAGAAGTCATCAATCATGTCAGCCAATCATAACTTATGCCTTAATAACCTTTACCATCATTAGTAACACATCCAGAATGATGTCTGATGTTCTACAAGTCAGTTCTTCCTCTATCCACACTACCAATTAGGAACCCGATACTCAAGTATTCATATCTTTTTCTTCATCTACCACCGGAGGCTAAATCCTTGGAATCTATCACTCAAGGTAGTCCTCTTGACTTCCCCAAATCCGCACTTCACCAAGATACTTCTTCTGAGAGATCCAGACCTGACTGTCGAACCTCGCCACATGCTCAGTTCTTGTTTATCGGACCACAACATTCTTCACTCTGACTTCTGATAGAGACTCACCATGTCTTGCGGATGTGTGGGATGAACTTTGTTACCATTAATGACAACATTCATGAATCCATATAGTGTCTCTTGCCAACACAACTTATTTAAGAGATCATACATGGTTGACCAACATGATTGATAACTTCTATGTCTATGTTTTTGATACGCATCACATATTAAGCATGGATTCAGCTGACAGACTAGTGTTTAGTAAATATCTTAAGTATTCTAGTTGTCAACTAGAAAGATGTTGAAATCCTTGGTGCGGATATATATACCAGATGGATTTCGGTATGAAGGAGTGAATGTGGTGGTATAGTGTGTGAGAAAAGGTAGAGAGAAGTGTGGGAGAAGTAATACAATTCCGGTATGTGATAGAACAGTAGCACTAAAGCAGAGGAAGAATGAAGTGCAGTAGATCAATATATTGAGCCTAACCAAAACTGAACCTCAGCATATGTGGATGTCTCTTTTTAGTTCAAACATTTGGTTACCTTCTATATCCTTATAGATAGTGAGTCTCTTGTAGGTAGTGTGCCTCTTGTGAGCAGTGTGCTCGGGTAGTGAGCCCTAATTGGCAAGTGCCATTTTGTACTTCTTATTCTTTTAACAGAGAATACAATCTTGGGTTAGTCATCACGTGGTTTTTCCCTTAACAGGGTTTTCCATGTAAAAATCCTTGTGTTATGTGTGATGATTTCTTTTCTTCCCTCATGATTATGTATGTTTGTATGTTTTGATGCTACACTAATTGATAAAGAAGAAAAGAAAGTTAAATATTTAAGATAACTAATTCACCCCCCTCTCAGTTATCTACCTTATTTCCAACAACCTCTTCTCTAATTTTTCTCCAAGGTTGCTAATCTGGCTAGGGCTACTTCTTGGGACTCCCTATAGAGCCTCTTTCTATGGAGCATCTACTCTTTCAGCTCTTGTATCTCTTTGACCATTACATTAGTCTTTAGAGGCATCTTGACTATGTCAAATCTTATTCACTTTCCCAATTCAAATCAGAACCTAATGCTCTGATACCACCTAATGTAGAGCAAAGGTGGATATGCTGAATCAAACCAAAATTAGTTGCCTTGGATGGGTTTTCAATCTTGTTTGATGGTCTTACTTCACAACTTCACTATGGCTCTTATAGCCCTACAAACCCTATTTTCTAGCTTTATTTTCCTAGGATGACTTCAAACCCACAAAAGGAAATACAATTCAGACACCCATTAAGGAGTTACACAGCATACCTAAAAATTTCCTAGTGTCTCTTCAGAGAAAATTAGAGAACAATTCACTATTGTTGTTTTTAGGCCTAATTAGGCCTCTTTTCCAAAGAGACTATGAGATTTCAACCTCCCACCTTCCCAATTGCACTTGCAGGCTTTCAATACATCACCAATGGATAGAATATGCAAATTATTTTCATAGGAACTCCACAAAACTACTGATATTCAAGTTTTTGAGTTCAAAACCCTTAAAACCCCTAAAATATAGGGAAAACACAACTAGGGCTTGATCAAAAACCCCTCAAATTTGAATACCCTGCTCCACAAGTCTTGAAAGCTTTTGAAGGACATGTTAGAATTCCATTTCACCAATTTTTGCAAGATTTCCTTCGACAAAATGCTCAAAAACTCATATTTTCTTCATAAAACCCTAAAACCCTAGTTTCCTGGATTGTTTTCAATTAAATGGTTATAAAATCCATATACAATGATGGTATCACTCAAAACCATATGCAAATGAAAAATGAATCATAGTACCATCCAATCATTCAAGTTACAATCCTTGACAGGGCCGTACCTGGGCAAACTATCATTTGAAACAGTAGAAATTATAGTTTTACATAGGAAAAATAGGGTAATTTCAAATATTTGATCTTTATTTCTCTTTCAACAACTTCATCAACCTCCATTAAAAAATTTTTGCCCCTTTTGAACATGTTTTTCATGGATTTCAACGGTCACCAACAAAAAATCAAAAGAATGACCTTTCACCTTCCACATGACATCACTTTACAATGCATTATTTGACAAAAACTATATACCTAAGTCTCAAAATGATATCAACACATCAAAATGGTCTTTTTTTAGACCTTATTACAACCTAACATGTCTTGACAAACCAAAATAATAGTACGACACTTATTTACAAAGCCTTGACAAACTCAACTAGTCATATTTGCTAGGTGCTCCTGCACCACATTGAAACCAGATGCTAAACCTTTTAGACAAAAGCAAAGGCCTGTCAATGGTCTATTGGAGCCTATCATCTTTGAAGAGGTTAAGAAGTTGTTGAATACTAGAATCATATTTCCTTTGAGGCACTCAACATGGGTAGCCAACTTGGTCCCAGTAAGAAAGAAAAATGGTGATATACACTTATGTGTAGACTTCAGAAATCTAAATAAAGCTTCTGAAAAGGATAATTATCATTTACCTTCATTGGATGAAGTCTTGTAAATAGTAAATGGAGCTCAAATGATGTCCTTCTTGGATGGTTTCTCAGGATACAATCAGGTAATGATGGACAAAGTAGATAGACTAAAAACAGCATTCACTACCAAGTGGGGAATATTTGCTTATAGATGCCTTTTGGCTTGATTAATGTTGGAGTCACCTTCCAGTGTGCAATGGACATAGCATTTAGAGGCCTGGTTGGCAAATGCATAGTCATATACATGGATGACTTGACCATGTTTTCAAAGAAGAGGGGTGATCACATAGAAGACCTCAGAAAGGTGCTCAAGAAATGTGAGCAATATGGTATCTCACTCAATCCAAAGAAGTGCATATTTAGAGTAACTATAGGTAAATTACTAGGTCACCTAATATTAGAAAATGGGATCACCATTGACCCTGCTAGGGTAGAATCCATCATGAAGCTACAACTTCTTAGGAGTAAGAAAGAGCTTAAATCTTATTTTGGTAAGATAAACTTTGTCAGGAAGTTCATCACTAGGTTTGCTCAGATTGTCAAACCACTCAATGCAATGCTTAAGAAGGATGCCAAGATTGAATGGATGCTTGAAGCAAAGGCTACATTTGAGGACATCAAGAAAGCTATATTAGATGCACCTGTCCTGATCAACCCAGATACACAAGAGAATTTTATATTTAATCATTTGCTTGAGAAAATGCATGTGTAGTGGTCCTAACACAGAGGAATGAAGACAAAGAAGAAAAACTCATAGCTTTTATGATTTTCCCATTTAAATATGTGGAGCTTAGATATATGGATGTTGAAAGACAAAATTTTGCTTTGGTTAGAGTAGTAAAGAAATTCAGACATTACATCTTAAGAAGTAAGATAATTGTTGTAGTACCAGATGCAGTAATGAAAATGCTCCTAATGTAGAGTGAACTTGGAGAGAAAAGAGCCAAGTGGATAACAGTTCTCCAAGAATATGACATGGACATAACACCCATGAAATTAGTAAGAGGGAAAGCCTTAAGCCAGATGATTTCTAAGACTGATCCTAACATAGTGAGTCAACAATATGTAGTGGACACTAAAGAGAATAAAGAATGGTATTCTAATATCAAACATATCTTGATCACTAGGAGATGCCCATTGAAGATGTAGGCTTCTTAAAGGAAAGCTCTAAAAGTAAGATCACAGAAGTACATGATCAAAGGAGGAGTCCTTTTCAACAGAATTTATGAAGGGATATACCTCAGATGTCTGGATAAACCAGAAGCAGACAAGGTTCTTGCTGAGTTACATGACAAGTTTGGAACAACACATGCTTTTTACTTAGCTACTACACATACTATCTTGAGAGCAGGATATTATTGGCCAACTATTTTCGAAGACACTACTAAGCACATCAAATGTTTCCATACTTGTCAGGTCATTACCAACAAAGAGAAATATGTTTCCCAACCCTTGTACCTACTTATGGAGATGTGCTCATTTTCTTAATGGGGCATGGATTTTATAGGTCCTATCAATCCTCCATCATCTTCAGGCCATATGTATGTTTTAACAATAACTGATTATTGCACTAGGTGAACTGAAGCAATCGGCAACAAAAACATGCACCACAAATGATGGGATCAAATTCCTAGAGAACAACATAATAACCAGGTCGGGAGTTCCATATGCCCTAGTATGTGATAATGGACTAGCTTTTGCATCATTAAGATTATCTAGTTGGGCTTTTGATTATGGAATCATTTTGAAATTCTCTTCAAATTATTATCTCCAAGGAAATGGCTTAGCAGAGTCAACAAACAAAAACTTATTGAGTACCATAAAGAAGCTGATAGAAAAGAATCCTAGTGAATGGAATACCCTACTTAAGTATGCCTTATGGGTGGACCAAACCATAATGAAAGTTGCGTTAGGAAACTCTCCTTACCAATTAGTGTATGGGGTGGATCCTATCCTCCCTGTTAACTCAAAAATCCCCACATTGTAGTTTGCACAAGAATATCTAGGTATAGATGTAAACAGGAAGTTAGGTTGCTTCAACTCATGCACCTAGAAGAAAAGAGAGATAAGGCGATTGATCAATTTCCTAAACATCAAGCTACTGTCAAATGTTCGTTTGATAAAAGAGCCAAGATAAAAGCTTTTAGGATTTTAGATTTAGTCTTAGCATGAGACAAAGCACATGAAAAGAAAGGTAATCATGGGAAGTTTGATAAACTTTAGATCAGTCCTTTTCAAATTTTAGAGATCCTAAGAGATAGTACTTACAGACTGAAGACCCTAACAGGTGAGGATGTACCATTGCTAGTCAATGGACAATTCCTCAAACATTATTTTCAATCTTAGACAGGGTCATGTCAAGATATTGTATCATAATGTACATATTGTATAGTTGCTTGTATAGCTTTGCTTGGTGTGTTTTGCTTGTTTTTTTTTTCTTGTTGTTGAGTCCTTGTTTTGGTTAGGCAAGATGATGCACCTTATCACTTTAAGAAATCAACAAAATTGTTAGAATTCAAGTGTTGAGTACAAATTTTTATGTAGGTTGTGACTCACACTAAGAAGTACCTTTGATTAGGTCTGTGATATTCAGTTCATCAGTGATACCTTTTTCTTGATCAAAGAGATTTTCACAATGACTCACCTAACAGCCTTGGGTTTGTTGAACACATTAGTGTAGGTGTTAAGTAAAAAATCTAGAGGTCACCCTTGCTACCACTGCAATTTCCAACCTAAAACAACAAGTGATCACAGCTTGCATAATGAGCTTACATGATGATATTTTATGAATTTGCATAAAAAAGAGAAAAGAAATATATTGAAAATCCAAAGGATAAAATTTAGGCCATCTAAGTAATTCTATCAAGGCTATGGACACCTACTGGTAGTTGGGCTCTACTTAGGAGAATTGTAAAGATAACCTTATTGGGGCTATGGACACTTGCTGGCAACAAGGCTCTATCCCAGTTGGCTATGAGGGATGAACCCAAACTATGTAGCTTAACACTAGTTACTAGTGTTTTCAACTTACTTTCAAGATGAGGATTATTAATCACATGCAGACACTTGATCCCTTGTTAGCATTGTTATGATTATGAAAATGATATCATTTAGAAAGATCATTATGCTTATGTTAGAGAGAGTTAGAATGCTATGTTTCAATGTGTCCTCATCACTTGAATTATTTGAATTTGGTTGTTTTCTTTGGTGCAAGGTTGTTGTGTGATTGCACAACATGCCCCATTTTGCCTCAGCAAAATAGGGATCCAACTTTTCCTTCTGCTTGTTCTTTGCTTTCTTGCTTTGGGTGGTTTGGTAAAAGTTAGATGAAACAATAGTATATCACCCCTGTGCATGCATGTGCCTCATAAGGGAAGGTTAAATGTCAAATTTTGATTCTTCCATCATAAATCTCATAATATGGAAGATTGCAAAATTCTAAGCAAGTGTGCTTTTTGGATCACCCTGATATTCCTTAGGGATAAAAAGTTATACATAGTCAAAGTTTGGTCAAACCTGATATTCCAAGAGGGTCACATTCACCAATATCCTAGATATTCACTAATATCCCTCCTGATCTATGTTTTAATGAAGAGAATTTGATATCCACATATCCTTTAATATATAAATGTCAAACTTAAATGTGAGAGAACATTTGCCTGTCAAGCACCCATGCATATTCCCAGACGGTCATCTTTCAAATATCTATCATATTTCTTAATATCTCTAACCTTCAGTAACATGACGATGACATCATCTTGTTCTACTTTATGAAAGGACCTGATCTGATGATAATGTCATCATGACCTGGATCCAAGAGGGTCATATATCTTAACATCCTTAATCTTCGTTAATATGATGATCATGTCATCTCCTTGACCAATTTGAAATCTTATAAAAGATGGTGACCACATCCTCACATTCTAGAATGGGGGGATATTTTGTATTGTTGAGTATCCAGATGTTTCTTAATGTCCCTCATATTAACTCTTGAGACATACAATATGGGGATCTCTAGTAAACAATAGAATGATGCCATGTGGCGCGTCAACCTAATCATATCAACACATTACGTTATCACGATTATTAAATAAAGATATAATGACCCAACTTTGGTCGTCGGTTGACAATTGACCATTCTTGTGATGACATCATCCTCATCTTTTGAATATTAGTCATATTTCCTAATATCCCTGATCTCTGTGAATATGAATCCCTACATTAAATTCCATTTCAACGGTAGGTCAAACCTTCAAATTTTTGAATAAACACCCACCACTTGTTAACATCTCAATGCCTCAGGTGTCAATCAATAGATACTAACAAGAAGACATTAATCACACCCTAATTTGTCGTTGTGCTCGATTAAAAGTAAGAATTTGAGCTCATTTTGAATTTACCAAATGTTTAAGCGAAGAATTACAGAGTCCTTGCGAGCTCAATAGAATGGGATACACATTCAAATGATGAACAAAGAATGGTAATTCCAAGGTGAACGTGCTCATCCAAACATCACTTACACAGTAAAAGGGTAACAATTATCAAGTATGTAATGATAAAAACCCTCTTTTGTCATTTATCATAAATGAGCAAGTAAAAATGGTTTTACCACAGTAAATTAATATGATGATGCATGAAATATACTAGAATGAAAGAATTAACACCATAAAATGCATGTGATCATTGAATCCACCACTGCACATAACACGTTAGGGAAAGATATATAATGTTTCGTTGTAGGATCCAATGGCAGTCTAGAAGAATAGATCAGACACAGAATTCTTGTAACCTATGTGTATACAACCTAAGGGGATATACTTCAAATATGGACAAATAGATGATACACATCCACGAAACACAAATCTTGATGCATGGACAGTGAAACTAGTGAAAGGAAGTGGGAATCCATTACTCACGAGCATCTACAGTTTAGGAATGTGGCATGCAGGGGGATTTCCTTATGCAATGGAGGCCACTAAATTGGTAGTGGAGTGTGCTTAGAATTATAATGTGAATACCAGAAGGGTAGAGAAACATGATAGGGTTTATGCAGACTTTTCAATTAAGGGTATCATTGCATCCTTCAATCTACCTAGAGGACCTCGTGTGGTTCGGCTAAACTTGGGTAAATTGGAGGAGTATAATAGCAAAGAGAAAGAAGCTAGAAGGATCATGTACCAATGGAGAGCTAGTGGCAGCATATATAAGGCTTCTACCAAGTTGCTTGTGTATCTCTACAAGTTTAATTTTATTCTAGAGTATCAATATATGATGGTGATGCTCAATAGGATGACAAGAAAATTCAATACTGGATCTTTTGATAATTGGTTGTATGGCATCATAAGGATGGTGGAAGGTACTAATGAAAAACCACAATGGGCTAGGGTCATAAGCAACAACCTAGATGACGGGATGAGGAAGTTAGGAGGGAAAACTAATATGTTTTTTATATGACCTCCTATATGGTATATGCCTATGCATTCAGAGGCACTTTTGATAGATTACAAATAGTGGGTAGGGTTGGAAGCAACCCTAGAGATGTAAGCATTTGGGACAATTACCCATAGCTGAAATGAAGAAAGTCTCTCCAACATTATTGGAGGGTGAATGATTCATTCTCCATGCACCTTGTCAAGATTATGGAGGAAGATAGAGCGAAGAGATTGAGCATAGAGGCTCAAGCTATTGTATACAGACATGGGGTTTGGTTCATCCAGTTCCCCACCTTTTCATACATAAGAATAGAAGGTTTCACTAGGCAACCTCTCATGTTGCCAAGATATCCCAATGACTAGGTCATCCTGATGGAGCTAGCTAGGAAGATATTGCCTTTAGTGGAAGCTTATATTGAGAAAGGAAAGATAGCTAATATTTTGTTTCCTATCATGATTCGATGGTATATGTGTCCTAATAGGGAAAGTGTAAAAGATGTAATTGGAGGACTAAAATTGATGTCCCTATAGCACTTCTCACTGGCTAGGCCATATGACCCCTATGATAGAATGCAAACCTTGCTTAAGAAACCAATGCATCAGAAGACATTGAAGATTATTGGGCCGACTGCGATGACGAGACAAAAGTAAGAAAGAGAGGATACTAGAGGCTTACTCTGAAGCAGATATGTACATTAGATTGCATATCAGTGCCCACACAATTACATGAAGATGATGGTGTAATCATGTCCAAATAATATGAGGACAATAAAGTATATAATGAAACAATATCAACCCCAGATTGGAGTCAACTAGAGGTAACTTCCTTGGATCAGATAATGTAGGTCATACAATTGACCAAAGACTGGGTGGATGTAGAGATCACCAAGCTGAAGAAGAAGGGAGTGGCACTCACTATTGACAACAAAAGGAAAAGACAAGAATTATCAGATGAGGAATATGATGATTTCCTCAAGGAAAAGAGGTTGTCAAAAGGGGAGAGGTAGCAAAGTAAAATCAAGAAAGGAAACCAAGCTATTGGGGTGACAGTCATTCATCAACCCCAACAAAAGGAAGATGTAACCCACATTTGCTACAACATCACCTCATGCACCTACAAAATAGAAGAAATTTCTTGCAAAGCCTATCCCTGCTATTGTAGAGGAGGAAGAGAGCTTAGACAATGATCTCTTGATTAGGAGGAAAAAGAAGAAGATCTAAGAGCCACCTCAGAAGAAACAAACATCGGTTATGAGGGGAGAAGTAGATATAAACCCCACCATCCTATTAAGAGGAGAAGGTGGTGAAGGCATTCTAAAGAATCTGTAGCATGAGGTCCCTATCCCTGATATCATGCAATTCAAGTCTGAGAGGGCGGAGGAACAAAGAAAAGAGATGCATAGTGTAAGAGAGGAGCCATCCTTTCCATTAGATAACATAGTGGATCTATCTGATGATGATGTTGTAAATGAGGTCTCTACCAGTTTTATGGGGACATTAATAAACAATACTAAGATGACCCCCCATGGCACCCCCATAGTGCAAAATGAAGTCCATTATGAGGAGGTCGAAGTAGAGGAAATAGAAGAGGGTAACCC
Source organism: Cunninghamia lanceolata (assembly GCA_027924645.1). Classification (NCBI taxonomy): domain Eukaryota; kingdom Viridiplantae; phylum Streptophyta; class Pinopsida; order Cupressales; family Cupressaceae; genus Cunninghamia; species Cunninghamia lanceolata. Next base: position 943,874 of record BSBN01000650.1, on the reverse strand, counting down.
TAAAGTGGTGGCACAATAAATTGGATTGACAAGATTATTTGATCAAGTCACTAGCCCCACAACAATAGATTTGACCTATCAAGGTGATGAAGACCAAAATAAAGATAAAGACTTACCTCCAGAATAGTGCAAATTAGATATTAATGTACATATGGAAGATGAAGAAATGCTTGATCAAAATGATGGTTAGGACAATGGGAAAATACTTGAAAGAAGAACAATTGAAGAAGGGATGGACAAAACCCAAGACCCTAGAGAAGTGGACACATCAAACAATGAGGAACAAGGTCTTCAAAAGGGTGATGATCAAAGAAAAGAAGAAGAAAATGTGAATAAGAATGATCAAAATGATCACCCAGATAAACCAAATTAGAGTGATCAACCCTCTCATGAGGATCAAGCATCACAAGATACACAGGACCAGAATGTGAAAGTGCAACAAGAAACCCCTGTACAAAAGGAGGTTCACCATGAGGATATTGAAGATGAACAAAATAAAGAACATTCACCAATAATAGTGGAACAAAATGTAGAGTCTCATGATGCTCACATTGAGCACACAGACCAGCAACGCTCTACAGATGAAATACCATATTGGCTGCGGTAGGAGGTGAACCCACCTCAAGTTAGTGATGTACCTGAATTTGATATTTCTGCATTATTTTCAACTGACATGGATAAGCCAAAGAGAAGGGTGAGGACCACTTTTGTAATAAAAAGAGATCCTACCATAGGTAGAAGAACAACTCAGGTAGCTTTGCCTATAGTAGATAAGGTAAAGGGAGAAATAAGTATTAATGATTTTTAGGTTACCAATATTGATCTAGGATTTGCTACTAAAGAGCAAGAAGGCCAAGAGGCCAAGGATATTATCGATTCTTTATTGAAAAGTGTAGAAAAGGAGAAAAATATAAATAAAATGCATAAGGAGCACATTGCTCAGATGCATACATTAATAAAGAGATTAATTGACCCAAAACACATGCCAGTTAGCATGTCTACCCCTTTGACCATTATATCTTAGGATAAGGTAATAGGGCTAGATATCATGAAGCATAAGGCACATGTGATGGATAATTGGCTTATTTGATTCATCTCTTAAGTAGAAAAGGTAATAAAGACTTCCCTCACCAATTGGAATTTGCTTAGCACATTGAGGAGCAAAGTGGATAACTTACAAAAGGAGGTTGGACAGAGATCAGTCAAAGTAGAAAAGGATCTAATTGCTCTAACTGAAATGAAATACATAGATGTGAAAGTACTCATACACAATAAGGTATTAAACAATCATACCTCATAGCTATTGGATATATGGTATGAAGATACTTAATTTGAAAGTGATATCCTAAAGAGATGCAACACAAAACTCAATGACATTAGTGTCAAGTTGCATCACCTCATGTCTAAGGAAATAAACATCTTGGAAGCTCTTAAAGACAAGGTAGACTGGAAGATAGAAAATCAAGATGTTAATTTCGTAATTGAAGCTTTCTAAGATAATTTTAAGCATGTAGAATATGACCCTCTCCACTATTTGTCAGAAGATATAGTTAATAAACCCATGAGGATGAGAGCAAAAGTGGAAGGATATAATGAAATGTTGAATAGTAGAAAGAACAAATGGTCTGCATTACAGACACAATTCCACTCACACGAGCATGCTATAGCAAAGGTTAAGGTTCAAGATGGGGGTGAGATTAAACAAATAGTGCAAGCATATGAACCCATCAGGGGGATCATTAGCACACATATAGGAGATAACCCATCTACTGAGGAAGAAGATGAAGAATGAGCAAGGATGTAGGATGACAGGTCATATGCATCATATGACAAAGAAATGATCAATTACCACCAGATGGTTGCTAGCTAGTAACCTGTGCCACGTTTAACATTTGTTGACCAAGTCAAAGATGATATAGACCATTGATTTTGATAGTTAAATCCTGATCATTGGTAACTACCTCCTCCCTTTGTCCTATAAAAGGAGATGGAGTACCTTGTAACATATTTGAAACTTAATTGAGATTAGATTGTTGAATCCTCGAGACTAATTCTCAAAGCTGATTGTAAATATACATGTCTTTTGCAATACTTAATGAAGAAGAAGATCTAGATTACATACAGTCGTATACTTTGAGTAATCTGTGGATGAATTCTTGGCTTGTACTTTGAGTTGTTACATCCCTTGGAGTGTAATTCATGTTGTGCATGTTGTTTTCATTCCTTTCCATCAAAGTTTGCATCAACCATACTTAGCTGTGGAACATCCTAGTGAACCTATGGTTTGATTTCCTTCTCTTCATGACTGTATCTGGAATGTGTATGGATCAACAACTAAAGATTCACTCATTTTAGTAAAGATTAGAAAGAATTTAATACAATTTGTTTAATTTCATTAAAATCATCATTGCAATTGCAAATATATAGATAATCTCAAGAAAATATAAGTAAATATGCTGATATCCTAAAGGAAACTGAATATTCATAACATATTTGAGCTAATTAGCATGTATAATTGAAAATACCATGCAAATACATATAAATCTCAACAATGATCATGCAAATATCCACTTATAGGCACATTATTTAGATGAATTCATAGTGCAGAGAAGAAAAAATAATCAATAACATTTGATGTTCAGAAGAATTGATCAAACTTATAAAATATCCTCATCATCTGTTGAATATAGTAGGATTAACCTTGTTTTGTGAAGAGATTTGCAGAAAGTGGGAGGAAATAGATATGTTAAAATATTAGTTCTTGAAAGAAGAGCAACGTAAGGCCCCTTGAATGGAAAACAACATGGCATATCAAACCATTGAGTAACATCAGTAGATTATGAACTAATCCACAAAGACTTGGGATCATGAATTCTCCAATCTCATCATATGTTTCAAGATGATAAAGGTTTGATTTGCAATTCTTTATCTGTGTGTTTATGACTAACATCATAACCAATAGGAATCAAGGTAATTCTCTTACCATTTGATGTTATAGTGTATTTATTCTTTCTCCCATCATGTATAGCTTTTCTATCATATTTCCAATGTCTACCCAACAAAATATGACAAACATCCATAGGCATAATATCACACAAGACTTCATCATGATAAGATCCAATATGAAATTTCACCAAACATTGTTCACTCACTAATACCTTATGATCATCCTAAATCCATGCTATTTGATAGGGCTTAGAGTATTTCAATCTTTCCAACTTTAGTTTAGTCACCATCTCCTCTGAAAATAGGTTATTAGAACTACCACTATCGATTACAACTTTACAATATTTACCTCCTAATTTGCATCTTGTCCTAAACAAACTCTTCCTCTATGGTGGTTCCTCATTTGTCTCTACTTGAAATAGTGCTCTCCTCATCACCAATGATTCTCCTTTCTTCAGTTTACCAATTGAACTAGGTGATCCAATAGGTTCTTCTTCAACATTAGCTACTCTTCCACTATTCTTTGTTCTCTTTCTTGTACTCCCTTGATTACATTCAAATGCTCTATGTCCTTCACTTCCACACTTGAAACAAGTGCCTCTGAATGTCCTCTTATCAAATCATCTTTCCTCTCTTCTATGTCCTTCATTCAGGTATGAATTATAATTACCTCTATAATGAAAATTTTTGTCATTGCTCTGGTATGCATTAGTATCTCTATCCTCTTTCTTGAATGTGTTGTCAAACTTGTTATACTCCATATGTGTTCTATCCCCTCCAAAAAATGTTCTACCTTTCTAAAATTTACCTCCTCTACCTCTCTATCTCTGATCATGCCTCTTGTTCAACTTCTCTTCAACTTTCAGGGAAAACTGATATGCTTCCTCCAAAGATGTCATCCTTACCAAGCTTAGTTCTTCTTGAATGTTCAATCTCAGTCCATTGATGTATCTAGCCACTTTTTCCTTGCTTGCTTCACTATGTCTTGTCCTTATGATCATCTTATGAAATTCTTCTATATACTCCTTCATAGATTTCTCCTTTTGTCTCAGGTTCTACAATCTTTTCAATAGTTCCAACTCATAGTCAACAGGTATAAATCGATTCTTCAATTTTGTCACCATTCTATCCCACTTTGTAATATTTTCTTTTCCTCTCTTGTTCCTATCCAATTGAACTTGTTTCCACCATATAGCAGCATGTCCTTTCAACTATGTCTTTGCAAATTTCACCTTCTTTGGATCTTCAATTTCTTCATATTCAAAGTATTCTTCCATGTCATTTATCCACTCAATCAACTCTTCAGGGTTCAAGTTGCCAATGTAATTAGATACATTAATTCTAGGTCTCTTTCCAATCTTTCAAATAGCTCACAACATCTTGACTTGATCTAATTTGTCTTCTTCATCACCTCCTAGGGTTTCACCAGTTTTTTTCAACAAATTGAAATTCTTCTTCATCATCACTTTCAACATTAGGTCTCAGTGTCAATCGTCTTCGCCTATCTTCTTCAACAACATCCAATCAAATTCTCATTTTTTTCATCATTTCCATCATCTCATCCATTCTACTAGCCATTGTTCCAATAGTAGAAACTCTCCTCAACAACATCTTCCCTAGGATCAAGCATAAACTGCCTTAAGTGTGGCAATGGGCTACAAGGTGACAACTGCCTCACAATTGGCGATCGGTTGTGACACAAGTAACCTACCTCAATTCGGTGGTCTATCCACATCAAGATCTTATAGAATCTCTTCACCAACTTCGTTCAATTCACTCCCAAAGATTTGAACTTTTGCTCTGAAACCACTTGGTGTAGTCATGGTAGGAGGGTTCACAGAATGAACTATCTGGACTGTGTAGCAAAAGTAAACACAATAGAAACAACTCAAAGATATTGAACAAATGCTAATTCAGTCATTCAATATATCATGGAATTCAAATACAGATTGGCCGGTAACATGCGGGCTTACAATTGGGGCTCAAAGGCCTGATTTTAGAATATCAGAATATGCGCAAGATATAGCTTTGGAATTCCCTCACACAAAATCTAAACTATCAACTATCACTATTATAATGAACTGCTTTCCTAAGGATCTATTACATCATTATATATCATCTCTGGAACATAAGATTCCTCCATGTTAGCCAAGGAAGATCACAAACTCCAAGGAAGAGCTGTAACATGTGTACACAGATAGGTCAAACCTAATCATGAAAAATTCCTCCACAAATGAATGGAATTATGTGCAAATCTTGGGGAAGGTTAGCCACAAACCAAAGATCATTGAATGATGTGTCATTAGGTTCCATAAGTCAAGAAATGCTCTGTAAGTCTTCTCCTTTAGCTTATTATTAGAGACTATCAAGGTGCTCTGTTTTGAGAAAATAGTCAATCTTCTGAGAGCGATAACTTTCTAGTGCTAAGTCCAGTTCCGCAAGATGTGAAATGCAACTATAGTAGAATGCGGACCAAAATATAGAAATTGTTACTAACTGAATTTCTTGAACTAAACTAGAAAATGAAAGGAAACAAATTAAACTACAAACAAACTGATATGCAAATATTTTTGGGTGATGCAAGATTGTTCTTGAACCAAGGATGCTCCTGCATCATGTGTGCCTCATAATGGACATACTATCCCAACTCACAATAGAGGTACGCAAGCATACTATGCCCCCACACATATATTGTCCCCTATTCCTCCATTGTCCTAATAGTGTGAGCAAGGCCCCTATGAAGGTGAGTGCCTCATCCATCTGGTACAACTACTAATAACACTACATTCGTAATCCTCCAAATTAGAGGGATGTCACTACATCCCTACTCTAGTAACCAAAGTTGAATGTGCCCATACTTTACTTGAGTGACTGTGTAGCCTAGACACTACATCTAACTCTTTCGAGTATACTCTGTTAAGTGATGCTCTACAACCCTCACTATCTCCCCATGTATAGGCAAGTGTAGGATCCGGTAGACATCCTCTAGCATGATAGTCATCTCCCCTATGGGTAGATGGAATGTAGAAGCATCTGCATTCCACCTCTCCATTAATTCCATAAGCATGCTACAATGAAATCCAATTGTGGGCATATCAAATACCCACCAGAGCCCTACTAACTGTAAGTGGCCTCTCTCTACATTGGTCATGGTATTGATGTGATCTTGAAGAAGCAACATCAAGTGACCACCTATATGCTCTTGCATCCTAGGAACAACCTACATGATTAACAGTGAGAAGTTCAATTAGTATACAACATAAAATCATCACCTAGCATATACAATAGCGATTAGTACCTTGTCCCTAGGGCCCTTGTCCTTTTTGGACTTGGGCGCCCCAAGTAGACTAGGGTGCCTTGAGTGGACTTGGGTGCCCCTGATAGGGACCCTTCTCCAGAATGTCCTAAATGGCATGGAAAATGACAAAAATTAACAAATATGGAAAGAATATTAGTACAAGAAAGGATTAGGACTCTACCTCAGCCTCAAAATATCTCTCTGCCACTCGGGCTCAGAGCATCTCCAGTCGTGGAAGCTGGTAACGACATCAGGTCAGCATCACCAATCTCTTCCTCCTTCTCCTTCTCTCCTATACACAATGACAAGTAAGAACGAATAGTGAAAAGTGACAACTCCCTACGTTATATATAGTAAGTGGATGAAAATTCATATCACTATCTAGGTGCAAAATTGAACAGTTTCACTCTTAAGCCTCTATCTTGAGCTGTCAAACTTGGATTTTCATGCCATTTGTTGCATTAGAATCCTAGTTCCATTCTCTATCCTATCCTAATGTGTTGTGCTTGGGTGTTGTTTTTCTAAACAACCCTCACAATTGATGATGTAGATATCTCCTTGTTTCTACCTTTCAAACTAAGAAAATAGAAACAAGGAGGGGCATATATCTCCCTCAATTTCATCCCTCATCATGTATCATCACTCAACCCCCTTAGTGTTTATGGATTGTCTTATTAGTGGTGGTTGCAAGTTGATTTAATTTTTATTTTCTGACAAGTGTTCCTTTGCATGTTGTGGTTCTTACCTTTGTGGTCTTGCAAGATTACAGACTCAAAGGCTTCTTCCTTTTTTGTGACAACACTTTGGCATCCTCTACAATAGCCTTTTGGGTATCCTTTTCATGATTGATGTATTTACTTTCCTTTAGTTGCAAATGGACATAGTGTCATATGGCCACTAAAGTGGGGGCTAAATATTATGTCAAAAATTGTCCTCTTGTATGGAATGGTACAATTTCTCATAGTTTAGCTCCTCTCCTTTGGTGACCTTTTAACCTAGTTTATTTTAGACCTTCCAAAACCCTGATTGACCTATGTTTGACTAGAAGAATGTCATATTTTGGAATAACTAAATACTAAAGGTGAAAATCAAACTTGGATTTGGGATCCCCTAACCTCCTTGCAGCAGACCTGTTTGGGAAATCAGTGCTTAGATTTAGGCACTAGCGCCCTTGTCCTACCCTATTTCCTGAGGTCCTAAATTTTGGAAGGATGGTGTCCCCTGTCGTACATTCCAGAATTTCATTTTCAAAATTTTGTTTTTTCACGTTGACATCTTATTTTGAAATTTGAAATTCCTAAGGTTAGTGTTTAGTGTGAAAAATGTTTAGGGTTGATATTGATGGTTTGTATTGATCCTCCTTTCACCACTAAACATTTAAGGATATTCAAGCGAGTAGAAAGTCTACTATAGATCTCCAATCACTTGGAGCATAGGGGAAGATTGGAATTGTATGATTTTGTTGTTCAATTAAGCCCAATTATGTTCAAAACCCTAATTTCATAAATTCATGAACAAACAAACAAATTACAGAAAATGATCGCACAAAGAGATATCAAATGACAATCAAATGCATAGCAGATTTTGAAGTTCATAGTATGGAAAATTTGGGGACTAATGAACGGGTGCCCTAGTCTAGTGCCACAGTTTATATCAGGATCTAGGAATCTTGTCTGCAACCTATTCTTGTTGTTCCGAAGATTTTCTAGTTGTAGGATCAGGAGGACTAATGAGGGCACCCAAGTCTAGGTCCCTGTTTTCTTCTCTAATCTATAATTTTGATAGTCTGCACTACTCTCTTGCAACTCCGCTTCTTCTTCTTTCACAACTTGTAACGTGCAATCATGGAAAAATGGGTTGGGGGTTGTGCTGTTTAGAGGCTTGCCTTAGTCAAGCCCTGGAGAGACATTCAAGTCTTCCGAACACTATTGTCAGATAAAGAGTGCATATCCCTATGGGATAGAGGAAAAATCCAAATGATAAATAATAGAAAACACAATTGATATCACCTTGTAGTAAAGATCTTGTGGAAGGAAGATGCTCTTCATGCCATGAGGAGATGGATGCCAAATCTGCAAATACAAACACAAGAACAACACAAATTCTACTCTGCAACACACAATGAATGCCTTTAAATCACTTTTACATAAGCCACAAGTTTGCAATATCTATCTAGTTTACAAATGATAACCTAATCATGCTTATATATGCAGCTACAAACATTCCCGCTAAGAATTTCATAATTCAAACTTACTGTGTCAACATAGGATCTAAACAACGGTCATAAATTGACACTTTGAAATTGGTCCTGACCTAAAATAGGGAAAGACTAGGGTGTGGGTACCCAAGTCCTCCCCTATTTTAGGTAGGATTTATATTAAGTGCATCCACTAAGTCCCAATTACCATGAAACCTCAAGGTTTTCTCATCAAGAGTCATCAAAATCATGCAAGATGCTCTAAATGCATTCTAAAGGACTCGGAAGCTAAACCTTAAGAGGGAAAATCCCCCAAGGGGACATTTTATGACATCACATTTAACCCCCACTTAAATGTATGTATAAACACAAGGCCAATACATGCATTAAATCATAGTCAACAAACACAGCAAACACACCAAGCACGAGGAAGTCGCACCAAGCACAAAGAATATAGTAACAGGCACGCAAAACACAGAGAAGATAGTTATAGTCACATAAAACACAAAGAAGACAATATTGAAGATACGCAAAACATGGTGAATACAGTGAATGCAGTGAAGATAGTGATGATTTTCTTTTCCTTTTCTCATATATATGAAATGTAGATGCAAGTACAAGGAAAGTAAACACACCACCCATAATGTAGGAGGGACTCATCGCCACTAGTCTTTAGACTGCATATGAGGTAATAGACATGCCAAACAAATCAAGCATGCCATACAAAACAAGCATTCCATACAAATCCCAAAGCATAGGAGGGACTCATCACCACCAGTCTTTAAACTATGCTTGAGAACAAACACGCAATACACACACATAGAAGACACAGACAAAACATAGCAGACAAATGATAGAGTGTTCCTATTTCTAGGTTCATCACCATCTCAGGCACATTACAGGCACACACCGATGATTGTGCTTGACCACAACAATCAATGAAGACACACTTAAGGGTTGTGTTAGTGACATAATTGTTCCCCACCTTTCACAGAGGACTTTTAGAAAATGACAAGATGTGCACTCTCCATGAGAAATACAACATCCCCGCCTCCACAGAAGGCTTAAGATAAAAAGGATATACGTGATATCCTGCCTCTACAAAGTGCTTAAATATTTATTTTGAAAAATGTTTAGGGTTGATTTTGATGGTTTGTGTTGATCCTCCTTTCACCACTAAACATTCAAGGATATTCAATCAAGTAGAAAGTCTACTACAGATTTCCTGTCACTTGGAACATAGGGGAAGGTTGGAATTGTATGATTTTGTTGTTCAATTAAGCCCAATTATATTGAAAACCCTAATTTCATAAATTCATGAACAAATGGACAAATTACGGAAAATGATCGCATAAAGAAATATCAAATGACAATCAAATGCATAGCAGATTTTGAAGTTTAGAGTATGAAAAATTTGGGGACTAATGAACGGGTGCCCTAGTTCAGTGCCACAGTTTATATCGAGATCTAGGAATCTTGTTTGCAACCTATTCCTGTTGTTCCGAAGATTTTCTAGTTGTAGGATCCAGAGGACTAATGAGGGTGCCCAAGTCTAGGTCCCTATTTTCTTCTCTAATCTATAATTTTGATAGTCTGCACTACTCTCTTGCAACTCCGCTTCTTCTTCTTTTGCAACTTGTAATGTGCAATCATGGAAAAATGGGTTGGGGGTTGTGCTGTTTAGAGGCTTACCTTAGTCAAGCCCTGGAGAGACATTCAAGTCTTCCGAACACTATTGTCAAATAAAGAGTGCATATCCCTATGGGATAGAGGAAAAATCCAAATGATAAATAATAGAAAACACAATTGATATCACCTTGTAGTAAAGATCTCATGGAAGGAAGATGCTCTTCATGCCATGAGGAGATGGATGCCAAATCTACAAATACAAACACAAGAACAACACAAATTCTGCTCTGCAACACACAATGAATGCCTTTAAATCACTTTTACATAAGCCACAAGTTTGCAATATCTATCTAGTTTACAAATGATAACCTAATCATGCTTATATATGCAGCTACAAACATTCCCGCTAAGAATTTCATAATTCAAACTTACTATGTCAACATAGGATCTAAACAACGGTCATAAATTGACACTTTGAAATTAGTCTTGACCTAAAATAGGGAAAGACTAGGGTGTGGGCACCCAAGTCCTCCCCTATTTTAGGTAGGATTTATGTTAAGTGCATCCCCTAAGTCCCAATTACCATGAAACCTCAAGGTTTTCTCATCAGGAGTCATCATAATCATGCAAGATGCTCTAAATGCATTCTAAAGGACTCGGAAGCTAAACCTTAAGAGAGAAAATCCCCCAAGGGGACATTTTATGACATCACATTTAACCCCCACTTAAATGTATGTATAAACACAAGGCCAATACATGCATTAAATCATAGTCAACAAACACAGCAAACACACCAAGCACGAGGAAGTCACACCAAGCACAAAGAAGATAGTAACAGGCACACAAAACACAGAGAAGATACTTATAGTCACATAAAACAGAAAGAAGACAATATTGAAGATATGCAGAACACAGTGAATACAGTGAATGCAGTGAAGATAGTGATGATTTTTTTTTCCTTTTCTCATATATATGAAATGCAGATGCAAGTACAAGGAAAGTAAACACACCACCCATAATGTAGGAGGGACTCATCGCCACTAGTCTTTAGACTGCATATGATGTAATAGACATGCCAAACAAATCAAGCATGCCATACAAAACAAGCATTCCATACAAATCCCAAAGCATAGGAGGGACTCATCACCACCATTCTTTAAACTATGCTTGAGAACAAACACGCAATACACACGCATAGAAGACACAGACAAAACATAGCAGACAAATGATAGAGTGTTCCTATTTCTAGGTTCATCACCATCTCAGGCACATTACAGGCACACACCAACGATTGTGCTTGACCACAACAATCAATGAAGACACACTTAAGGGTTGTGTTAGTGACATAACTGTTCCCCACCTTTCACAGAGGACTTTTAGAAAATGACAAGATGTGCACTCTCCATGAGAAATACAACATCCCTGCCTCTGCAAAAGGCTTAAGATAAAAAGGATATACGTGATATCCTGCCTCTACAAAGCGCTTAAATATTTATTTTGAAAAATGTTTAGGGTTGATTTTGATGGTTTGTGTTGATCCTCCTTTCACCACTAAACATTCAAGGATATTCAATCGAGTAGAAAGTCTACTACAGATCTCCTGTCACTTGGAAGATAGGGGAAGGTTGGAATTGTATGATTTTGTTGTTCAATTAAGTCCAAATATGTTCAAAACCCTAATTTCATAAATTCATGAACAAATGGACAAATTATAGAAAAATATCACACAGAGAGATATCAAATGACAACCAAATGCATACCAGATTTTAATGTTCAGAATACGGAAAAGTTAGGGACTAATGAGCGGGCACCCTAGTCCAATGCCACAATATCTATTGGGATCTGAGAATCTTATCTGCATTCTGTTCATGTTGTTCCAAAGATTTTCTAGTTGCAGGATCTAGAGGACTAATGAGCGGGCACCTAAGCCTAGGTCTCTATTTTCTTTTTTGATCTAAAATTTTGACATTCTGTACTACTCTCTTGCAACTCCACTTCTTCTACTCTTGCAACCTGTAACCTGCAATCATGAAAAAATGGGTTGGGGTTGTTGTGTTTAGAGGCTTGCCTCAGTCAAGCCCTGGAGAGACATTCAAGTCTTTTGAACACTATTGTCAGATAAAGAGTACATATCCCTACGGGATAGAGGCAAAATCCAAATGATAAATGATAGAAAACACAATTGATATCACCTTGTAGTGAAGATCTCATGGAAGGAAGATGCTCTTCATGCCATAAGGAGATGGATGCCAAATCTACAAATACAAATACAAGAACAACACAAATTCTACTTTACAACACACAATGAATGCCTTTGAATCACTTTTACATAAGCCACAAGTTCACAATATCCATCTAATGTCCATCTAGTTTACAAATGATAACCTAATCATGCTTATATATGCAACTACAAACATTCCCGCTAAGAATTTTATAATTCAAACTTACTGTGTTGACATAGGACCTAAATAACGGTCATAAACTGACACTTTGAAATTGATCCTAACCTAAAATAGGCCAGGACTAGGGTGTGGGTGCCCAAGTCCTCCCCCCTATTTCAAGTAGGATTCATGTTAAGTGCATCACCTAAGTGTTATTTGCCATGAAACTTTAGGGTTTTCTCATCAGGAGTTATCAAAATCATGCAAGATGCTCTAAATGCATTCTAAAGGACTCAGGAGCTAAAACTTAAGAGGGAAAAGCCCCTAAAGGGACATTTTTTGACATAATATTTAGCCCCCACTTTAATGTATGTATAAATGCAAGGCCAATACATTCATTAAAGTATAGTCAACAAACACAGCAAATACACCAAGCATGGAGAAGACATGCCATTCACAATGAAGATAGTAATAGACATGCAAAACATGAAGAAGACAGTTGCAATCATGCAAAACATAAAGAAGACAACACTGAAGGCACGCAAAACATAGTGAATGCAGTGAAGATAGTAATGATTTTTTTTCTTTTCTTTTTCTCATATATATGAAATGTAGATACAAATACAAGGAAAGTAAACACACCACCCATAATGTAGGAGGGACTCATCACCACTAGTCTTTAGACTGCATATGGGGCAATAGACACACAATACAAGTCATGCATGCCATACAAATCCCAAAGCATAGGAGGGACTCATTGCCATCGGTCTTTAAACTATGCTTGAGAACAAACATGCAATAGACACACACATGGAAGACAGAGAAAACATGATAGACAAGCAATGGAGTGTTCCTATTTATAGGTTCATCACCATCTCAAGCACATTATAGGCACAGATTGATGATTGGTCTTCACCATAACAATCACTGAAGACATGCTTAAGGGTTGAGTTAGTTATAGAAACTCTCCCCGCCTCCACAAAGGACTTTTAGAAAATGACAAGATGTGTAATCTTCTTGAGAAATACACAATCCCCACATCTGCAGAGGGCTTAAGATAAAAAATGATATTCATGATATCCTGCCTCCACAGAGGGCTTAAATGATTGCAATAGATTTCAAACAAATCTTAGAGTGTAGGAGGGACTCATCACCATTAGTCTTTAAGATTGCACCTGAGAACAAACACACTTGCTAGTATCTAAAATAGATAGCTTACCTTATATATGCCCCCACCTTAAGGTGGTTGATATCAAGTATCAATATCAAGCACGTTAAGATAGGAAGAAAACACACAAGGGAACATGAGCTCTCGCAAAGCCTATGCCCCTCAGAGGTGACATGTACTTTACAATTGCCAAATGTTCCCACAAACACATTCCTGCAAGAAAAGTGTTAGTGTCCATATAATCATGATAAAGAACAATGCATATGATCATTCACACAAAGAGCTAGGGTTATACTATGAATTCAGAGATTGAGTATAATGTGGGGCTATACTATGGAAATCTAAAAACTAAGTGTAACCAAGGCGAGATTCAAAGATAAACAAAGTGCACGGAGTAGCAGTATTGTTATGGTTTGTAAGTGCCATAAGACAACATCAAGATCAAATGGAGTGATTGTACTAGCCAAGTGTTAGATAATATATATTCCAACACCATCGTCATGTATGGACTTGGTCCATTTTTTATTTCTCGCTAAAAGGACACTAGGTCCGTATCAGTATAATAAGTTTTTTTGTCATACGTGTGCTAGATAGAAACACTAGAGGAAGGGAAATCATAAATCAAGAGAGGAGAAACAAGTGCCTTAGGGATAGTCATGTAGGACGGGGCCCCCAAGTCACCAACCACAACGCTATGTCTGTAAGACACAACACACAATAGTGAAAATAGAGGAAAAGCAATATAGAAGAATTATGACACAAATAGGTCACAATAGAGGCGATCTCCTGGTATCCTAGACCTTACAAGAGAATCAAGGGTCATCCTAGGAGGCCTGAACAACACATAACACATCATGAGGGAAGCACAACATAGAGGTAAAAGGTTAGAAATACTTACTTGATTCAACCCAATTTTAAGAAGATACATATCTAGGAAGAGGCCACCCTTGAGAGCAATTATGATATTGGTTACAATGAGTGTCTCTTAAAGATGTAGAAATATTTGCCTGATTTAAAGAGATGCTTCCCAGTGGATAATTCTTGTCTATCATCCTAGGATATCTCACTTGTCATTTTGATTTTGTTGATATTGCATTAACATTGAGTTTGGGATCACAAGAGGCTTTGGTGGGTTTCAAAGAGTGATATCCTATACCGGTTGTGTATTTTAAGACATTTGAAAATCATTTTATTACACACAACCTATATACAAACTTTATGCCAAAACTTTGCCAAAATTGCCATTGAAGATTAGTGATTTGTTGAAGCTCTGTGAATTTATTTGAATTTGCTATCATCGAGACAATGGATGGAGAATAGGAATCAAGATCTTGAGATTATCTTTCTCTTCCTAGGGTTTGTACATCTTTTGCATGATTAGGAGAAGGGTTGAAGCCGCCAACATCAAGTTTGGAATCCTCTATGAATGCAGCTACATCACCTTCTTATTCATGCAAGTCTTCATTATTTTCATATCCTTGAGGTGAAGTTGTGTTTGTTCATTGAGTGAAGCAAATTGTTGTTTTTTCCTTGATGCTTAAGTCATCTAGGGTTTTATGTTTATGCATGCACATTTGTTAGATGAACACACACATTTGCAGATCTTTATCTTGGGCTATTGTTGAGGTAGTAATATAAAAAATGGGGCTTGACTGAGGCAAGCTCCTATATAGCCACAACCATCTTTCTCCTCCTTTTGCATGTATAGGTTGAATTTATCAAGATCAGGTAGAAAGGAGTTATAGGAAGATGAATATTGCAGATACAATCATCACAGAGTTCAAATTTCAAGAATCTGAGACTTTCGGGACACTACCACTAGTGCCCTAGTCCAACTGGGTGATTTATTTAGGACCTGGGAGCCTCTGGAGATTGTGAAACAATTGTTGTAGAAAACCCCAACATTCAAAAACTTCTAGGACATTGCCACTAATGCCCTAGTCCATCAAGCCCTCTATTTTTAGGTACACTATCTTTGTATTGTTTCCTCTATATTTCTATAATCATTTCATTCAAATCCATGTCATAAATCAAGTTATTATTGTTTGATTAGAAATTTAGGGTTTCATGCTTAGTGAAAGAAACTAGCTTATAAAAACCTGATAAAAACAATCACACAGATGTTATTAATAGGAGAAGGGAACATAGGAACTCAGTAGTTTATCCCTAAACTCCTCCTTTGCTTCCCTAATTTTTTTGGTTGTGAAATTGTGGGACTTGAATTCTTCTATCTTGCTTCCCCATTTTCCCTATAAAACAATATCAAACATTCTCATACATACCAAACCACAACAAGTAGAGAAAGATATGTTGCTCAACCATTGCAACATGTGATGGAGTTACACCCTTTTGCACAATGGGGATTGGATTTTATTGGAGTGATCAATCCACCCTCATCATCAAGACACAGGTACATCCTAATTGTTACTGATTATTGTACTAGATAGACAGAAGCAACATGTAGCAAGTTATGCACATCAAAAGTGGTAATCAAGTTTCTTGAGGAGAAGATCATCACTAGATTTAGTGTACCTTTCTCCTTGGTATGTGAGAATGGCCCTGCATTTGCTTCTTTGAAAATTTCAAATTGGGCATTTGAATATGGTATAATTTTGAAACTTTCATCTATTTATTACCCTCAAGGTAATAGTTTAGCATAATCTACCAACAAAAACTTGTTAGATGTCATTAAAACAATGGTAGAAAAAAACACCAAGGAATGGAACACCTTATTGAAATATGCCTCATGGGTAGACAAAGAAAGAGTAAAAGCAACTTTTGCAAACACCCCTTACCAACTCATGTATAGAGTGGATCCTATCTTACCCATAAACTTGAAAATTCCAACCTGGTAGTTCATTCAAGAATACCTAGGTCTAGAAGACAAAATTGAAGTTAGATTGCTACAACTTCTACATCTAGAAGGAAAGAGAAATAGAGCCATTGATCATTTCTCAAAACATCAAGCTATAGTTAAATGATGGTTTGACAAAAGAGCTAAAATTAAAACATTTAAAATATCAGAACTTGTCTTATCTTGGGACAAGACCTACATGAAAAGAAAGGAGATCACATAAATTTTGAAAAACTTTATATTAGTCCCTTTCAAATTACTGAGATACTAGGAGACAGTACCTATAGATTGAAAACCTTGATAGGTGAGGATGTTCCTTTACCAGTCAATGGTCAATTCCTAAAACATTACTTTTAGCCTCAGTACCTATTCCTAGGAACCTTGCAAATACTAGTGTATATTGTCTATCCTATATAGTAGTTTTGTTTTGGTTGTTTTTTTCTTTCCTTGTCATCGTTGGAGTCTTTATTTTGTTGGAAGTTAGAAAGGCAAGTTGCAACTTAGAAAACAATGGAATTTCTTGAATTTAGGAAATAACAAAGAACTTCTGCATAGGTTGTAACTTTTATGAATGTAGTTTGTTGATTTGCCTTTGAAAATATTATTCAAAAACAATATGGAACATTCATGGAATCATATACACCTTCACACTTAACATTCTTTGAGCTAGTTTGGGAGGTAGAAGGCATTTGCATTAAGTGAAAAATCTAAAGGTTTTCCTTTGCTACCACTATAATTCCCAACCTAACAATAGGTTTTAGTACCTTGCAAAAAGTGCACTCAAATGAATATCAAATGAAAATAAATATATTAAAAAACCATAATAAAGAGAATTAAAATTCTCTAGGTTATCCAAATAACTCTACCAAGGCTATAGATGCCTAACTGCTAGTAGAGCTATGTTTGTGGTAATTATAGAGATAACCTTGTCATGACTATAGATGTTTGACTGGCAACAAGGCTTTATCCAAGATTGACTTAAAAGGTTAAACCAAACTATGTAGCTTAATGCAAAAAATTAATATTTTTTTTTAATTTTCCAAGGAAGGCAATAAATCAATTGCACACTTAAATTCCTTGGAAAATTCATTCACATTGTTAAATACACTCTTCTTAGACTTCACAACAAACTCACATTTAATGAAAGTTGGAAATTATATGGTTAAATTTTTATTTATTTTATAGTTTTTTTTAAATTTGGTTGTTTTACTTGGTTGCAAGTTGTTGTGTAGTCTCACAAAATGCCCCATTTTGATCCTAGCAAAATAAGGACCCTTTTTTTTTTCTTTTGCTAGTGTTTTCCTTTTGTGTTGCTTCAGTGGTAAAGGCAAAATGTGAAGATACCATGAAGAGAAATCCCAAGTCATAAATATCCCCAGATAAAGTCTCAAAGTGAAAGAAAATCAAAATTGAACCTAGGTCACCTAGGTAAGCCTTTGGAAATTCATTCAAATTTGTAAGTTATTTCCAACAGCACATCTAGTCTAATCAAACATACTACTTAACCAAATATCTAATATCCACATCCAGATCCACTCAAAAATTTTATGTTTGCACTTACCCTATATCAGACCATGGATGGATAAAGGATCATAATTTAGGTAGGGTTACCTTTGAAAATTTTAGATAATTCATTGAAATACAAAAGTTATTTTGACTACACATTTTTGTCAACCAGATATCCTAGTCAAACTGGATATCTAGATCCAACCAGATCGCTATATTGCTAGACATCCTAATCACGATAGCTTTAACTAGATATCGTTGACTAGTTAGATTTGACAGTATATTTGAGTGATTAAATATATGCATCCTGATCCTATCACACTATATACATCCCAATCTTGCTGAAAAAGTCAAACATCTAGGTGACCAATGATAATATTGACCAGATACTTCCAACCTGACATAATATTAGGAAGTTTCAAATATCTGCATCCATGTCAGGTTAGTAATCCTAATCTGTATCCATATGCATATTCCAAATCTAGATCCTAATGAGTATAAATGAAACGTTGATTGGTCAAACCCAACATTTCTTCCTAACCAGACATGTTCATCTGAATCTAATTGGTAAATTGGAATGATCTATATCTGGATGGGATTAGCATCCTGTAAAGGGTGGAATTTGGATGTTTGGTTTTTGGTAGTTTTATTTGTATATCCTCCTTTAACCCTTTCATTCAAGGACCTAGGGTCAAGTTGCAATGTACTATCATACCCTAGGTCACTATGAGATGTAGGGAAACTTGGATTTGTATGATTTGATTGTCAATTATGCTCACTTATATTCAATTGTACATTAAAACTCTAATCATGCAAATACGACAGCAAATAGATGAATATCAGAAAATGCTACAACAGAAAGATGTAAAATAACAAATAATTGTGCACCTATTTTTAGGGTTTAGAAGCTGAATAGTCAAGGACTAATGAGTGGGAACCCAAGTCCAAGGCCTAGGTTTTTGTTGGGATCTGGATGCTCAGTCTGCAACTTGTTCCTGTTGTCACAGAGATTTTCCCATCATGGAATCCAGAGGACTAAAGAGTGGGCACCCCAATTTAGGGTGATGTTCTCAACTCTAACCTACAAATTTGACACTCTGTAATACCCTCCTGCAACTCCATCATTCATGTATCTTCAACCTATAACCTGTAATCACTAAAACTTTAGGAGGGGGTTGTGGTGTTTAGAGGCTTGCCTTAGTCAAGCCCTGGAGAGACATTCAAGTCTTCTGAACACCATTGTTAGATAGAGAGTGCATGCCCTTGTAAGGCAGAAGCAAAAAACCAAATGATAAATGTTCAAAAACACAAATGATGTCACCTTGTAGTGAAGATCTCATGGGAGGAAGAAGCTCTTCATGCCATGAGGAGATGATTGCTTAAATCTACAAATACAAACACATAGACAACACAAATATGCTCTTGCTACACAAGGAATGCCTTGAATCACCTTTAGAATGCCAATGCTCATCTAGTAATCATCTAGTTGAAATCTAGTTTACAAATGAATGCCTAAACATGCTTTTATATGCAACTATAAACACTCCTGCTAAGAATTTTGTAATTCAAACTTATTGTGTTGGCATAGGACCCAAATAACGGTCACAAGCCAACACCCAAAATTTAGGACTAACCCAAAATAAGGCAAGACTAGGGTACGGGCACCCAAGTCCTCTCCCCTATTTTGGTCAGGGCTAGGTTCAAGGGATCCCCCTACGTCCCATTTGTCATGAAACTTAGGGATCATTTCATCAGGATGTCAAAATATGATGCAAGATGTCCTAAATGCAAATAAAAGACCCGAGAGCTAAACCTTATGAGGGATAAGCCCCCAAAGGGACATTTTCCAATGTTATAGTTAGCCCCCACTTTAATTTATGTATAAACACGAGGCCAATACATGCATTAAAGTATAGTCAACAAACACAACAAACACACCAAGCATGGAGAAGACACGTCAGACACATTGAAGACAATGATAGGCATGTAAAACATAGAGAAGATAGTTATAGCCACACAAAACACGGAGAATACATCAAATGCATAGAAGATAGTTAATGCATAGAAGACGGGAATGATTTATTTTCTTTTCTTTTTCTCATATATATGAAATGCAAATGCAAGTACAAGGAAAGTAAACACACCTCCCATAATGTAGGAAGTACTCATTGCATTAGTTGTTAGACTACATATGGGGCAACACACATGCAAGATACGACAAACCTCCCATAATGCTAGAAGTACTCATTGCATTGGTCTTTAAACTGCATATGGGGCAACAGACACACCAAACAAAGAAAGTACGCCAATCACACACACTTTGAAGACACAGAGAAAACACGGCAGACAAGCAATGGAGTGTTCCTATTTCTAGGCTCATCACCATCTCAGGCACATTACAGGCACACACTGATGATTGGGCTTTGCCACAACAATCGTCAAAGACATGCTTAAGGGTTGATTTTGTCATAGAACCGCTCCCCACCTCCGTAGAGGACTTTTGAAAATGATAGGATGGGCACTCTCCATAAGAGATACACCACCCCCACCTCTGTAGAGGGCTTAATATGATTGATTGATTGATTGATTGTAAACAAACTCAGAGTGCAGGAAGTACTCATCACACTAATCTTTAAACTGCACCTGAAGACAAGCACATTGCTAACATCTACAATAGGCAGCTTACCTTATATATGCCCCCACCTTAAGGTGGTTGATATCACACATCGATATCAAGCACATTAATGTAGGAAGAAAACACACAAGGGAACATGGACTTTCGCAAAGCCCATGCCCCCCAGAGGTGACATCTACTTTACAATTGCCAAATGTTCCCACAAACACATCCCTACAAGAAACATGTTAGTGTCCACATAATCATGATAAATAACAACATCAATGCATATGATTAAGCACACAAAGATCCAAGGTTATACTATGAATTCAGAGATCGAGGATAACCGCATGGGCTATATCACAAAAATCTCTAGATTGAGCGTCACTAAGGCAAGATTCAAAGACAAACAAAGTGTGCAAAGCAATAGTATTGTTAAGGTTTGTAAGTGAAATAAAGACCATCAAAATCACTACACAGAAAGAATGAGTGCTTCTACTAGACAAGTGTTAGATAAGATATGCAACCCCATCATCATATAAGGAACTAAGTCCAATTTTTTATTTCTTGCTAAAGGGACGCTAGGTCTACATTAGTATAAATTTTTTTCATCATCCACCCGCTAGATAGAAACACTAGAGGAAGGGAAACAATAAATGAGAGAGGAGAAGCAAGTGTCTTAGGGACAGTCATGTAGGAGGGTGCCCCCAAGTCACCAACTGCAATGCTATGTCTGTAAGACACAACATGCAACAATGAAATTAGAGAGAGGCAATATAGAAGAATGATGATACAAATAGAAGGTCACAATAGAGGCGGTCTCCTGGTATCTCGAACCTTACAAGAGAATCAGGGGTCATCCTAGGAGGCCTAAACAACATATAACACATCATGGGGGAAGCACATCACAAGAGAGCTAAAGGGTTAGAGATACTTACCTGTAGGATCATTTCACTAAGTCTCGTCATTGAGAAAATCGTCAAGGAGGTCATCATCTTCCCAAATTTGAATGCTAGAAAGAGGTATGGCTTGTTGCATTTGTCTGTCTAATGTATTTTGATCACTTCCCAATCCCTGAAGGGATAACAAAGGATGGACCTCAACATGAATATCATCTCTTAGTGGACTAGATGGGTTTTGAAACTATTCCTTAGCCACATCAATCACACCAAATAGGTCAAGATATTCAAAACAATCTTGTGTTGTCATGATGTCATCCATTAATGCTTCATTTTGGCTAGGAGGATTATTCAAATTACTAGAGCTATCCCTAGTCTTCTCATTTGAGTTATCTGAATGTTCAGTTGTAGGAGAAGTAGGGTAGCTTGTGAATTCATAATCGCTCTCATAATCATTGTCAATATCATCTCCATATGTTCCAGCTATTAATTCCAAACTATTATGAGAAGTGCCATGCTCTTCATTCAAAGTGTGTTATATCAGTTCTTCTATTACCCAAGGGTATGTATTGATGAGAGATATGAAATTGTTAAGATCAAATACATAGTCAAGGATTTAAAAGGAAGATGACACAAATTTATCCTTGTGATACATATCATCATCCCACAATAATGGGTTACACTTTTTGGCCAAACTTGACATTGAAATCAACATTTTGAAGTAAATCTTCACTTTCTAACACCTATAGCCGCTAAACTGTTAGGAATTTGAAGATGATGTGAACTAGTGATTTGTGAGATTTTGTTTGTAGATTATAAATATATATTTTTTAAAAAAATTGGAGTTAAATTGTAAAAAAATTTGCGTCTCCTTTGATAACTAGTTTTTAATAGTAAACAACATTTTTTAAAGTGATGTGTATTCTGTAACACATAAATTTTTTCTACAAAGGATAAAATTTTGGTTCTTTTGAATTTAGATTGGTAACACAGATATATAGGGCATGCATTTGGTTTCATAATGTTTCATTGAACATTTTGTTTTTAATTAAGTTTTGAAGTCAAACCAATTATAATTTAGACATAGGCGTATTCCGTAAAACATAACTTTTTCTTAATGTAATGAAATTCAATTTTTTCTTTTTTTGAAACAAGGACATCAATACCTAGGGTGTCGATATTTTTTAGAATTTTTTTTACTAATTTACTAATTTTCCATGTGTGTAGAATAGAGAACTTGATGTTTGGTGAAAAACCTACATTCACAAGAAATAAAAAATAAATATAGTAATCAAATTAAATATATTTAAAATTATACTTTTTGGGAAGCTTATAATAAGGACTACATACTTACAAAACATAAATTTTAAATGAAATCATTTGATTTCCCAAAAGGTAAATCAAAAGTAGTTTTTTATCAGCATTTTGATAGATGTAGAGGAGACTCCATTAAATGTATGGTTTAAAACTAGCGGGGTTCTATCCAAGGGGGTTTGAATCTAAGGGGGTTTGATCAAACCCTCTTCAATTAAAATCCTTTAAATGGAACCTTTCAAGGCTTAAATCATTATATTTTCTAAAAATATGTGATTTCAACAAAAATCAAGATGTCCCAGAAAGTGTAACCCATTATTGTGGCAACAAAATAGCTTGTATATAGGTAATGACATGAGGATGCATACTAAGAAATTTATAGAGATTTTAAAATTTTGCATGTAAAAATTCCAAAGAGCACTGAGAAGATGAGGCTATGAGTTCCAAATCAAATTTTAAAAGTTTTTCCAAAGATATGCAACAGACAAGTGCGAAACTATATGCAAAAATGACCTAAAATGCTTGATTTTTGTACTTTTTCAATGTAGATAAGTGAAAGCAAAGGTGTTGTAAGGATTTTGATAAGAGGAAGAAAATAATATGTCTAATATTAGTCCAATATAGAAATAAGATCCTTCACAACACACTCTTGATGCAAATCTAAGATGATGACAAGTTAAAATATAGTGAAAATGCACTAAAACATGTGATTTTTTCACCAAATCTCAATGTAAAAGAGCATTACAAAGGGTGTTGTGAGGAAAATGATAATGGATAGAAAATTATATCAGTAATAACAGCCACCTAATGCCAAAATATTTGTCACAACACGCTTATAATGCCACTCAAGATCAAACCCTAGTGAAAATATAGCAAAAATAGGCAATTTTTCACAATTTTTCAATTCCAAGACCTAGCAAAAGGGGTGTTCTAAAGAATTTAGGAGGTGTGGAAAATAATAGCAATGATATCAATCACCTCAATCTATAAAATTTGTCACAACATGCTCAGAGTGCAATCTAGGTCAAACCCTAGTGCAAATATAGCAAAAATGTGCAATTTTTCACCAAATTTTCAATACAAGAGGCCAATAAAAAGGTGATGTGAAGATTTTTAGGAGGGGAAAGAAATAATTACCCTGATGACAGCCAACTGGTGCAAAAATACTCTTCACAACATGCCTATGGTGCAAAATTAGAGAGTTGATAAGACCAAATTTAGTGAAAATCAAGGTTTTTCAAGTCCTAGGTTTGAGATCTTGATGCAAAATGATATATGAATGTCTTGTAATCTGTTTTATGATGAAAATTAAGTCCGCTCAGATCTGAAAATGATTTTTACACCTTACCATGCAAAATTCAAGTGCAAATCTAAGGAAAAATCAATGAAAATGCTAGTTTCTTGTTGAAATTTTCTATGTAAAAATGCAAAATTTTGAGATCTAAATGCAAATTTACACTAAAATGCAACACTACAACCAAATGCAAATTTGAATGAGTGCCTAAGATCAGTAGAAAAATCTGAAACAAGATTGTGCCTATAAACCCTAGTTTTTGGAATTACTAGGTTATATGAAAAATGCAAAATTTCCAACAAAACCCTAGCAATTTTATGATAAAAATGCAATGCAAGCTATTTAAATTTTGTAATTTTCTACAATTTACCTCAGATATAATGTAAAAATTAGAAATTTGATGAAATTCAAATTAATTAATGCAACATGCAAACCCTAAAATGCCATTTTTTCCCAATTTTTCTAATTTTTCAATTTTTTTGTAAGTTTTCCAATGCAATGAGATGAATGATTCTATGAATAAATGAAATTAATGTAAATTTGAAGCACAACACTCAGTAAGGTGCAAATAAGTCCAACAACATGGGTTCATCAAAATGTAAAGGGTGGAATTTGGATGTCTGGTTTTTGGTAGTTTTGTGTGTATATCCTCCTTTCACCCTTTCATTCAAGGACTAGGGTCAAGTTGCAATGTACTATCATACACTAGGTCACTATGAGATGTAGAGAAACTTAGATTTGTATGATTTCATTGTCAATTATGTTCACTTATGCTCAATTGTACATTAAAACCCTAATTATGCAAATATGACATCAAATGAATGAATATCAGAAAATGCTGCTACAGAAAGATGTAAAATAACAAATAACTATGCACCTATTTTTAGGGTTCAAAAGTGGAATAGTTAAGGACTAATGAGTAGGCACCCAAGTCCAAGGCCCAAGTTTTTGTCAAGATCTAGAAGCTCAATCTGTAACCTGTTCCTATTGTCACAGAGATTGTCCCGTCACAGAATCTAGAGGACTAAAGAGTGGGTGCCCTAGTCCAGGGTGCTATTCTCAACTCTGATCTACAAATCCAACACTCTGTAATACCCTCCTACAACTCCACCTTTCCTGTATCTTCAACCTGTAACCTGCAATCACAAAAACTTTGAGAGGGGGTTGTGATGTTTAGAGGCTTGCCTCAGTCAAGTCCCGGAGAGACATTCAAGTCTTTCAAACACTATTGTCAGATAGAGAGTGTGCGCCCTTGTGAGGTAGAGGCAAAAAACCAAATGATAAATTATTAAAAACATAAATTATGTCACCTTGTATTGAAGATCTCATGGGAGGAAGAAGCTCTTCATGCCATGAGGAGATGATTGCTCAAATATGCAAATACAAACACATAGACAACACAAATCTACTCTTGATACACAATGAATGCCTTGAATCACCTTAGAATGCCAATGCTCATCTAGTAATCATCCAGTTGAAATCTAGTTTACAAATGAGTGCCTAAACATGCTTTTATATGCAACTACAAACACTCTCGCCAAGAATTTCATAATTCAAACTTACTGTGTCGGCATAGGACCCAAATAATGGTCGCAAGCCAACACTAAAAATTTGGGACTGACCCAAAATAGGGTAGGACTAGGGTATGGGCACCCAAGTCCTCCCCCCTATTTTGGTCAGGGTTAGGTTCAAGGGATCCCCCTAGGTCCCATTTGTCATGAAACTTTGGGATCATTTCATTGGGATGTCAAAATATGATGCAAGACATGTCCTAAATGTAGATAAAAGACCCGGGAGCTAAACCTTATGAGGGAAAAGCCCCCAAGGGGACATTTTCCAACATTACACATCCACATCCAGATAAAACCTAAAGTAGAACATTTGGTCAGAGTATAAGTCTTGATAAGATCAATAAAGAGACATAGTAAAATGTTATTAGAATTCGATTTTTTGAATTTGTCCAACCTAATGTGCTCCCACTTGCTAATATAAATACTTACCTAGTACTCTGAAGCATTCAATGCACTTACGCTGAATGAATTCTTTGACTATTAAAAGTGATTTTCCTTTCATTTTCATAATCACAAAGCGATCAAAAGAGTTTTACATAGCACATAGAGATTTGCAAAATGAATCATGGAGTGACTTCAAACTAGATACTTCTTACCAGACATTGTGATAGAAATAGCCAAAAGACATATATATACAGTGTATGCATTACAAATCATATAAAGGTGAATGATATGAAGTAAATTGGTATGTATAAAAGGCTCTAAGCTTCATAATTATAGTAAGTAATTATGATTTTAGATGATAATTTACTGAAGGGTAAATTAAATTCACATTCACTTAGCACAATAAATACCTATGTTTGATTACTATTGGAAATTAGTTGTTCTTTCATTTCAAATATTCCTAAACTGAGGTTTAATTAGAGAAATGAAAGTTATTGTCAAAATTATGGTAATTTTAATTTTATCATATATGTCATAGGTAAAATGGCAAAGAGTTTGAAATATCTGTAGGTTGAGTTCAAATAAGTTGGTCACACCACTAAAATCTAGCTGATATTTGGCACCATTGTAGATACAAATTTAGGACAAGTGGGTTTAGCTATGTATGAACAAAAGGTCACAGCTCCCAATCCCAGCTCGATAGAAAAGAACATCTTAAGCAATGGTTATTCAAAGTGGTTGGATTCCCAGTTTCCATGGAAGCACAAGAATTGGTCATCCAATGTATTCAAAATTATGATGAGTGATTTTTTAGAGCAGAGTGTATATTGAATTCTCCCTTGATGGTATTTCTAGAACATTTAAACTCCTTGTGTGCAACTAGACATGACTATGTTGAACACCCAGAATACTGAGAGGGGGAGTGAATTGGTATTCTTTTAAACCATACACTCATTAAATCATTAATTCATTTGTCCATTCAACAACATTAAAGAAAATTAAACATACCATGAACAACCACAAGGCATGACACATAAAAACCAAGATTTTTACGTGGAAAACCCAAAAAGGGAAAAACCATGGTTAGTGTTAGGTCACAATGTATTATGTAGTAACAATACCAAATTACAAAAAAAGGCTCACTACCCAGGGTTCGCTGCCCAAAAGGACTCACTATCCAAAATGCTCACTGCCAAAAGAAAGAAGATAGAAAGGTGGCTCACTACCAAAATGGGCTGCTAGAAGTGCATCTACAAATGCATGATTATAGCTCCAATGATGCTCAGAAAACTGACTCAAAACTCTTCATCTTCAATTTCTCTGCTACGCTGCTATGTTCTTACATAAAAACAAGATCTCTCTTCTTCTGCACTTATCACCTTTACAAAATCACAATCTTTCACATGTCACACACACACACCATCATATTCATGTATCTATCCACCAAACACTGAATTAGATATTATATATATCCACAACACTTAGAATCTTCATGTTAGGTTAGCTTAATTAGATGAAGTGTGTAGTCAATCACCTTGTAACTTGTTGGCCAAATCCAGTCACCAAAATACATAGCAGACCCAAACCATGCTTGAATCACATTCTCATATGTTAGTTCCAACTATAGAACCCCTTAGAATAAAGTTCCAATCAATAGAACTTACTGCACTCAAATCAAACTATCATGTTAGCCTCAAACATAGACTGTTACTGACTTAATCTATCTATTAGACTACAACTTTCACTGTGGACCACAAGACCTGCTCAAAATCACATAAAGGAATCTTCATACATCCCCAAGATTTCCTTTAGAACCACGGAGCATAATATCAATCTACGGTAAAGTGCGAACCAACAAAACTCAGACCTTGTCACAATCAAACACTATCAAGCCAAGTAGTGATATTCAGTAGCTCAAAACTACCATTTTGTTGGACTTCAAACTCTACAACTCTAGATTTAGAGACTTCATACAAGAGTTTACAACACCATAAAACTACATAACAAAATATGCAACACCAAAGGAATGCGGAACAAAACAAAAATGTGTTCTTCTCTTATTACCGATGTTCTCTGCAATGCCAAACTCATACAACTTGAAAGTACACTTCCAAAGATAGTCAAGGGATGAAACTCTGGATATAGAAACATATAAGGATTAGGAATATCATACCAGAACCACATGACCAGATCTTCAACTATGGACCAATGCCAATCAAAATGTTGTCTTTCTGTCATTGTCTCTGAACTCTTCTAACACTTAACCAAATTCCTTAGGTCTTCCTTTGCTGGACCAAAATCTTTGTTCCAACCTTGTTCCTTTTCTTGTTTCCATCAATGACAACACCATCAAACATCAATCTCAACCAAATTTCCAACAATCTTCCCCTTTGTCATTGATGGAAACATTTGATGTGAAAAAGTTGTTATGATTCAGGCAAATCAGAGTAATAAGCACTAACAATTATATACAAATTAAATAACCCAAATATAACAATGAAGGATAACACAAAAGAGATCAACATATAAATTTAACGTGGTTCACCCAAAATGGGCTACATCCACAAAAACTCAACCACCCAATGATTTTATTATCTAGTACAAAATAGATTATAATCTCATGAATTCCACACCACAACATACATCCCAACCAATTATAACAAGATTTTTGGAAGCTTCTAGAATTAGGGTTTTACAATGTCATTTTTCTTTTGTTGGTAAATAAAAATTAACAACCGACTTTGAACATGCAAAAAGAGGGAAAAAAGTTTTGGGGGGTTATGGCCCTGAACCCCTACTTCTCAGGGGCTGTTGCCTCCAAACCCCAGCAAGAATATGTTATGAGTGTACAGTATTTGCATGATCAGTTGCCACATACCAACAAAATTGTTATGTTTCTCCCCCTTACTCTTTTCACACTGCTCCCCCTAAGTTCATGTTTCTCTCCTTGTTTTTCAGTTATTTTTCTTTGTGATTTTTACATGCTTAATTCTCCTCCTTTGACATCAATGGCAAAGGTGTATGATATGGAAATATGTACAAGTGACCAAAACTTCAAAAACTATTTGTACTATCCACACATTTACAAGTGAAATCAAAATACCTTATTGTTTTGTTGGAAGAATATATTAATAGAGTTTCTTCAATTGCACCACATCTGCATCCCACCTTACTTTAGCATCACTCAAAACTAATATGTGCCCATTAACTTGGGATATCAACTCTTCTGCCTTCTTCATAGTAGTAGGGGCCTCAGTAATTTTCCTAGTCTATTTTGTTGCTGCTACTAGCCTACCCATGGATACAATTTTGAAGATTAATATCTCCTGAAGATGGCTCATTCTATGCTTTATAACCTCCCTCTAGGTCTACAATTTATGTATAGTAGAATGAATGGTCTCAACTTGTGCCCTCTGATTACCAATAGCATCTTTTACTAGGTCATAAGTTCTGGAGATCTTCATTATTTGAGCTTCCCATCCATTTATTTTATCTTTTAGATCCTTTATTTTCTCA
Source organism: Cunninghamia lanceolata (assembly GCA_027924645.1). NCBI lineage: Eukaryota > Viridiplantae > Streptophyta > Pinopsida > Cupressales > Cupressaceae > Cunninghamia > Cunninghamia lanceolata. Next base: position 914,303 of record BSBN01000650.1, on the reverse strand, counting down.
GGCCATGTAAGAAAAAATTGATACATTTCACTGCCCTCTTTGATAGCAGTCTGAGCATATTCTATACTCTTTTCCAATAGAATTTGATCTTAAGAAAATTTGTCATTCAGCTCTACTAACCTCTTGTCACCAATATCTACCCTTACCTTCTTTTATGCAGCTTATTCCAAGGACTCAAAATGAGAATTGATTGATTCCATAAGCTTTTTCAATTGAGCAGTCGGACCCAAAGATGTATCTCTCTTAATTCTAGGCCTTATCTTTTCAAAAATTGTCGATGCATCTCCTATTAGCTCTGTAACATGCTCATTGTTCTACCAAATAAATTGTACTAAGTTTAACCCAAAAGTAAATTGTTCTTCATACCAACAATAAGAGAAATAAATTTTTTCTTTCTTTGTAAATGATAAATGCACATTTGAAACATATTTCAAACTTTACCATCGCATAATCAAATTACATTTCAACATCACAAGTATTGAATATTTCTCACTTACAAAATTCCATAAGATGGATACAAAGTGACATATAAGATTCAAAGAGCTAAATGAAAATAAATATACAAATGATTACGATGTCCTTCTTCAAATCCTGGCCACCAACTGCATGAGGATAAGCATCACTCAAGATTTTGTCCACCAACCATGGACTAACTATGGTCCCCTGCACATTTACCAAACTGGTAAATGGACCTACCCTTCGACGAAGGGATTGGTATGGTAACCTCAAAGATTAGCCTATTCTAAGCATCATGTTGTGTCCTACATAACTATAATTGTCATACTGTGGCTTCAACCTATAAGTATGATTATCCCTGCCTAGTGTGTAAACCTAGATCACAGTGAACTGATAGTGTAAATAGTGGCTACTTACATAGCTACTTTGGCCAAAGTATTCATCACCCCTAATTTGGAATGGATGTCACGTGTTCACCCATCTTCCTAGCTCAATTTGGTATGACATCAATCTCTATACTGTTGGGAATTAAGGTGTCTCAACCTTTGCAAATTCCTAGCATTATTTATTTAATTGTATATTTATTTATTGCCTAATATTGTATTTACTTGCACATTCAGTTTGTTCACTTAGTTGAGGTGGGATAGTGACATGTCATCTTACTTGGAATATGACTTGGATGGGAAAGTCAAACCTACATGGATTTGGGCATCCCATTTGAGGTGGCACTATTATTCTATGTGTCAGCATCTTGTGGTATGGGGAAGAGGAATTCCATATGATAGAATCTATGACATGTAAGAGCCAAGTTTGGAGATTCCTATGACAAGTGGTGATAAGTGGTGACAAGTGTCAATGAGTATCTTTTCATGAGGGAAAGACATCTTTGGGTGCCCAAGTTGGGCTATGACATGTTGTAAGAAGAATTTACTATATTTCATCTTGTATGACAGATTCTCATACAACATTTAATATTGTTATGTTGGGAAAATCTATGACATTTGTAAGATGTGTAAGAACATCTGTCATAGTCTATTTTTAGCCTTGGAAAAGTCAAATCTTCCATATATGATAGATGTAAGGGATGTATTTGTAGCTTGGACAAGTGTCATTTGATGTGGGAAAATTCCCATGTGGTCAAGGTGGATGCCTATCCCAAGAAACTTCTAGAATATGCCTTGTATCTCTATAAAATGCATTGTTTTGGAGTTGTAGTTGCATAGTGTTTTGACAGGTATTGTTATGCTATCAGAATAACTCCAGAATCAACATTTGAAGACTCTTGGAAGAACTTGCATTCCAAGTGTATTATAAACTGTTATTGTTTCAGATAATACATTGTGCAGGTTTTAGAGTGTGGGGATTTTCACTTGAAAAGGTTTTCCCCATGATACATCTTGTGTCTACTTCTCTTTGTCTACATTCTTGTATTGTGTTTTTTGTTGTAATATCTTTGATATATGTTTAATATTGCTGAAATTGTATGGGTTAAAATGAATTTGCATACCTCTCCACTCATTAAATTAGTTTAGGAAGTAATTTCCACACACCTAGCTTCCTTTCAGTTGGTATCAGGGACTAGCTAGTTTTTGTCCTAGCTGCTAGGTAGGGGTTTTTTGTATTAACCTTATATTGAGTGGGAGTCTATGCAGAATATTATGTAATCTTGTTGCAGGAAAGAGATGGTAGGCACATCTGGAAGAATAGAGATGGAAAAGTTTAATGGTAGCAATTTCAAGTTGTGGAAACTCAAAATGGAAGATATACTCATTGATAGAGACCTATGGGAAATAATTTCTGGTACAAAACTAACAGAAATGACACAAACATATTGGGATTTCAAAGATCGTAAAGCCAAGGGTCTTGTGAGACTCTATTTGGCTGATTCAATCATGTTAAATGTTCATGAAGAGAAAATTGTGAAGGAGTCGTGGAAGAAACTTGGTGATGTTTATCAAGCTAAGTCCCTGGTAAACAAGTTATTCCTATGGAAGAAGCTATATTCTCTAAGGATGGAAGATGGAGGATTTGTTTCTGATCACATGAATGCATTTAATATGCTAGTTACACAATTGACATCCGTTGGTGTGAATATGGAGGAGAAGGATCATTGTATGATCTTGCTTTATTCTTTACCAGATTCGTGAGATCATCTTGTAATGGCCATTGTAAGCACTACAACCACTTTCAAGATGGATGACATAGTGTCTTCACTGTTATCTAAAGAGATGCAAAGAAAATCATCCAAGTTAGCCAAAGAGACTCTTGTGGTTCATGGAAGACCCAAGGAGAAAGGGAAAAAGAAGGACAAGAAAGCTAAGAAGAGTAGATCCAAATCTCCTAAAAATTCCAAGGCACCATGTTGGAACTATGAAAAAATTGGGCATTTCTGAAAAGAATGCAAAGAGGAGAAAAAGAAAAAGAAGAATAATTTAGATTTTGACAAGTCACAAGATGATGGTGATGCTTTCATTGTATCCTTGGCCACTCATGCATCTAATGATGTGTGGCTAATTGATTCTGGTGCCTCTTTCCACATGACTTCACATCGAGACTGGTTTACAAAGTATAAAGAGTTCGATGGTGGAAGAGTGTACCTGGGTGATGACTCTCATCTAAAGATAGTTGGCCATGGAAGAGTCACAATCTGATTCCCTGATGGATGAGTGAAGGGGATCTCTGGGGTTATGCACATCCCAGGCTTGGCATGGAATCTACTTTCTATAAATAAACTGAATGATGCAGGTGTGTAGGTTGTCTTGTTGAAAGAAGGATGCAAGATGACTAGAGGAGCTATGGTGCTTACGAAGGGTACTTGGAGAGCTACTCTATTTTAGTTGGAGGCATGCATTTCACAATGCAATAGTTCTTCTGACTCAAAGAAAAGAGTTGCAATCACATCATCCCCACCATTGGAAACAACAACTAAAAGATCTGTTGTGTCAACTTCTGATGGTAGTGCATTTTGGGTACCTAAGGGTGCTCATGCTTTGGAAGTTAAACTTCTTGCTGAGAAGACAATGTTATGGCATAAGAGACTTGGCCACATTCTTGAGAAGGGTCTTAGAACCCTAAAAAATAAAAACCTTGTTGAGGGGTTAGATGATTGTAATATCAATTTCAACTTTTGTGAACATTGTATATATGGAAAGCAAAACAGTGTTCAGTTTTACTCAAGTTCTCATAAGTCTTTTGGTGTATTGGATCTTATTCATTCTGATGTGTTTGGTTTAGTTAATGTTCCTTTGATCTCTAAATCTATATATTTTTTATCTTTCATGGATGATTACAGTAGAAGGACATAGATTTATTTTCTCAGAAGAAAATTTGTAGTCTTTAGTTGGTTCAAAGAGTTTAAAGCTTTTGTTGAGAATCAAACTAGTAAAATGATTAAGTGTTTGAGAAATAACAATAGTGGTGAGTTCTATTCCACAGAATTTGATAAGTTCTATAAAGAACATGAGATTGAAAGACATAAGACAACTTCATACAACCTGCAAAAAAATGGAGTTGCAGAGAGGATGAATAGGACATTGATGGAGAAGGCTAGGAGTATTCTTAGTGGAGCTGGTCTTGAACAAAAGTTTTGGGTTGAAGTTATTGCCACTGCTTGCTACCTAGTAAATGGGTCTCCTACATCAGAGCTTGTTGCTAAGACACCCATGGAGCTGTGGTCTGGTAAGAAACCTTCAATAAGACATCTTCATGTTTTTGGTTGTGAGGCATATGCTTATGTGCCTAGGGAGAAGAGGTCAAAATTGGAGAATAAGGTTGTTAAGTGTATCTTGATTGGCTATGGTGTCAGTGTGAAAGGATACAATCTTTGGGATCCTATGGCCAAAAAAGTGTTGTATAAAAGAAGTTTTATTTTTAGAGAGCTAACACCTTCTTCTACTATTCTACAGCCAGAAGAGAAAGAAAAGAAAGAGAATGTGGTTCAGTTTCTCACTACCCATGAGAAGATTGAACTGACAGACCCTGTGAGACTTGATGATGAGGAGAGAGCTCTAGCAACTCTGAAAGCTCAAAAGAAGAAGAAGCAGAACCTCAACCTCAACCTTTGAGGAGGTTTAAACGAAATAGAAAGCAACTTGAGAAGTTTGGTTATACACTGCTTGATTCTAGTTGTGCTTTTTCTTTGCTTACTAACACTGATGAGCCTAGAACTGTGACAGAGGCTATGGGCATGAAAGCTACAGGTTCCTAGAAGGAGGCCATGGAAGATGAGATGGCTTCTTTAGAAAAGAATAAAACTTGGGACTTGGTGCCTTTGACTGATGGACGGAAACCTATTGGATGCAAAGGGGTGTTGAAGAAGAAATATGGTATAGATGGTAGTGTTGAGAAGTAAAGGCTAGATTGGTTGTGAAGGGTTACTCATAAGTGGAGGGAATTGATTATGGTGAAATTTTCTCTCATGTTGTAAATCTAACATCTATTCAGCTCATGTTATCTCTTGCAGCAAATTATGATTTAGAAGTGAAGAAGATGGATGTGAAGATAGCATTCCTTCATGGTGACCTAGAGGAAGAGATTTATATGTCACGGCCAGAGCATTACATAGAAAAAGGTAAAGAAAATTTGGTTTGCAAGTTAAAGAAGTCTTTGTATGGTTTGAAGCAATCTCCTAGGATGTGGTACATGAAATTTGATGCCTTTGTGTTGTTGATTGGATTTCTAAAGTCAAAATCAGATCATTGTGTGTAGTACAAATTTGATAATGATCACATTCTCATTATTGCATTATATGTTGATGATATGTTGTTAATTAGGAATGGTAAGAATATGATTTCTGATTTGAAGTCTCAGTTGTCAGCACAGTTTGAGATAAAAAAACTTAGGGGCAACTAGGTACATTCTAGGAATGGAAATCAGAAGAGACAGAGAAAACATAAAACTTTGGTTAAGCCAAAGTAAGTATGTCAAGACTGTGTTGGATAGATTCAACATGGCAGATTGTAGACCATTAACTATTCCTATTTCTTTGGGGACAAAGTTATCTATTAATGATTGTCCAAAGTCTCCTTCTAAGATGGAGGATATGAGAAGAGTACCTTATGTTAGTGTTGTTGGCAGCTTGATGTATGCTATGGTCTATACAAGACCAGACATTGCCCAAGCAGTGGGAGTCCTTAGTTGGTTTATGGCTAATCCTGGATGGGTACACTAGGATGTAGTTAAGTGAGTGTTTAGATATTTGTAGGGTACTTCTGAGTATTCCCTATGTTATCATGGTCATCCTATAGGACCTCGACATTCTGTATGTTTTCATAGATTTATGGATTCTGATTGGGCAGGTGACATTGATAGCAAGAGATCGACTAGTGCTTATGTGTTTACTATGTTTGATGGTGCAATTAGTTGGATTAGTAAGAAGCAACATGTGGTCACTTTGTCCACAACAAAAGCTAAATATATGGAAGTTACTCATGCTTGTAAGGAAGCCATTTGGCTTAAGAGATTGTGTTCAGATATTGGGGTTGATGCAGGATAGATTACTATCTATTGTGATAGTTAGAGTGTGATTTTCTTAGCAAAAAATTTGACTTTCCATGCCAGAACAAAGCATATTGATGTATAGTTTCATTTTGTGTGAGACATGGTAGAGGATGGGAAGGTGATATTGGAGAATGTTGCAGATGCATTGACAAAACCAATGGACACAGAGAAGTTCATATGGTTTTTAGAGTCTATGTGCCTATTGGCCCCTAGCAGTTAAGTCTTGTCATTTATTTTGTCTCTTCCAAGGTGTTCGACAACTGGGAGAATGTTGGGAATTAAGGTGTCTCAACCTTTGCAAATTCCAAGAATTATTTATTTAATTGTATATTTATTTATTGCCTAATATTGTATTTACTTGCACATTTAGTTTGGTCACTTAGTTGAGGTGGCATGGTGACATGTCATCTTACTTGGAATGTGATTTGGATGGTGAAGTCAAACCTACATGGACTTGGGCATCCCATTTGAGGTGGCACTATAATGCCATGTGTTGGCATCTTGTGGTATGTGGAAGAGGATATTCCATATGATAGAATCTACGATGCAGAAGAGCCAAGTTTGGAGATTCCTATGATAAGTGGTGATAAGTGTCGATGAGTATCTTTGCATGAGGGAAAGGCATCTTTGGGTGCCCAAGTTGGGCTATGACATTTTGTAAGAGGAATTTACTATACTTAGTCTTGTATGATGGATTCTCTTGCAACATTTAATGGTGTTATGTTGGGAAAATCTATGACAGCTGTAAGATGTGTAAGAGCATCTGTTATAGTCTATTTTTAGCCTTAGAGTGCTCCATGTTGGGAAAGTCAAATCTGCCATGTATGACAGATGTAAGGGATGCATTTACAGCTTGGACAAGTGTCCTTTGATGTGAGAAAATGGCCATGTGGCCAAGGTGGACACCTATCCCAAGAAGCTTCCAGAATATGCCTTGTTTTGGAATTGTAGTTGCATAGTATTTTTACAGGTACTGTTATGCTGCTGAAATAACTCCATAATCAACATTTGAAGACTCTTGGAAGAACTTGCATTGCAAGTGTATTGTAAACTGTTATTGTTTCAGATAATACATTGTGCAAGGTTTAGAGCGTGGGGTTTTTCACCTAGAAAGGTTTTCCCCATGATATATCTTCTGTCTACTTCTCTCTGTCTACATTCTTGTATTGTGTTTGCTACTATAATATCTCTTATATATGTTTAATATTGTTGAAATTGTAAGGCTTAAAACAAATTTGCATACCTCTCCCCTCATTAGATTAGTTTAGAAAGTGATTTCTACACACCTAGCTTCCTTTCATATATAAAGGTTACTCCCTTACCCATGGATCAACTAATCCTAGGATTAACCTCACATAATAATTCCAAGTTTACTATGACTCTTCTACCAAAGTAATACAAGTTGTAATACATGGTTTTATAACCTAACTTTCATAGTGTGGCAATAGCTAATAATACTTAACTTGATATAGCACATAAATCCAATATAGACACTATTCTCTACTACAGAGATTATTCATACATTTAATACATAATATATTTCTCATACTAGATATATATACACCTCTCCTTGAACATACAAGAAAATACCCAATTCGATATAGAAAAGAAACTCTAGCCTATTTCTAAATGATCAATCAAAGACATATAATCCTTTCAAACATAAAATGCACAATGGAGAAGAAATTAGCATGCCTATTAATGCTAAGCTCCAATAGATCAGATAGATTCCTTGCTCTTATCTCCTCAAGCTAGTTGAATATCTCCTCCTAGATCAACTCGCATCCCCCTCTTTACTTCTTACTATTCTCCCTCACAAAACTCAAGGCCAAAACAACAATGCTCAAACAAAATACTAGACTTAGAAAAATTACAGTAGAACATCATTAGCAATTCGATGGAAAATTGTGTATCAAAAGAATGGAAGGCTCCTCTATATATACAGAAATTTGAGCATGCTAAGGTTACAAGAAAGCTTGCAAATCCACCACAACTCCCACTCCGTACTTTGACTCAACAAAACAAATTTGTGGTGGTAGCAGAAATTGTTGCATATGGAACACATTAGTGGATAGAAAGAAATAGACTTAGAAATGTAAGGTAATAGATTAGATTCTAGACTCCTATTCGGTTTGTACTACTCAAACATAGTGCCACTAAATCAACCACGCCCACTTATTCTCATGCTAGAAGTTTGCAATGAACTGGTCAATGTATTTGCATGTTGGAAATTAGTTTCTAGGCACTATATACTAGTGTTGCCTTTAATTACATTGCTATGCACTTTATGTGCTTTAATTCTCATATAACAGAAATGTTTGCCTTTATTTCCAATGTCAAAACCATAGAAATATATACCATACAAATTTATTGCATATGCTTTATTCCCAGCACCATAGTCTTTTCTATATGTCCTAAGTATTAATATTTACATTGGTTACCAGGTTGTGTGCCTATATAATAGTGCTCTTTAAACATTTACTTATATATATATAGTTACTTGAAAACAACATGAAACTCATTAACCCACATATCCAATGACAATGTATGTGCATGAAATCCACATATACACACATGCATATAGATATCCTTCATCCAGTTGATACTCTTATGCCTATGAGTAATACATTCATGAGAATGCATAGATATATCTACCTATAAATACTCATGCACGTATTTTCTCATATGTATAAGTTTATCGTGGACATGTATATGTGTAAATGTTCATTCCACGTTTATACCTTGTCATTTTGCAATTCCAAACTTTATCAAAGAAGACATCAATCGACACTCAAACTAAAGCACAATCCTCATTCAAACACTCATAAAATCATATCCAAATAAGAATTCAAGATAATTACCATAGGTTACTTATCTTTACCCACACAGACTCAACATAACCTAGACCAAGTAGGACAGTGGTGTGTGCTTTCTCAGTTTAGCCTTTCTCTAACATTTACTAGACCAAGTCCTTATCTTGAGTGATACTTCCCCTCATTTCTAGAGGAGAAACTTGTTCTTGCATTCAACTCACATCACCACAATAGTAGTTAGCTGATCATAATATAATCATATGCTTTATACATTTCATAACTAGAATCATATATAATACCTCACATTGCATCATTCAATTTTTCAATTAATTCAATTCAAGATTCAAAATACACATTAATGCAAAGATTCACAAACCATAAATTTAGTCAAGCAATTAACCAATCAAGGTAAATAGTAAATAGTTAGAAACACGGGGTGTGACAAGCTCATTGTCCATATGAGATTTTAGGATCCCTTCTTACGCAGGAGTTTGAAAAATTGTCCCAATTCTTAGCTTCTGTAATGGGGACATTGTTACAAGGTTAATTGGTCCTCGCAATAGCTTAGGTGTAGTCAAAATTTGAGCTTCCTTTTGCTTCTCCCAAAAATCTCTTAAGGAGTCAACTGACTCATTCTTAGCAGTGTCTCTTTTGTCTTCTTCATGAGACACCTTAGCATCATGCTTTTCTGAAGGGTCTTCTTGAATAAGTTCTTGCTCATTTCCCTCTATTTCTAGAGTAGGATTGTCAGTCATCTATTCATCAGCTTCTTCTCTTTGTTTACTTTCATCCTCAGGGACATTTTCTTCCAGTGCCACTTTTTCTTCTTTAGAGTTCTTTTGCTCTACAAACTCTTTTATCTCTTCATCTTTCCTAGAGCTTACTAGAGGAGCTATTCCACTTTGATCCACACTTTGTTTAGTATTCACTTCCTCTTCATTCCCTATGCCCACTGAAAGAGTAACTGTACTTTGTTCCATATTCTACTCAATATTCACTTTCAGAACAATATTAGTAGTGTCAACATCATTTTGTTTCTGGTTATGGTTTCTTTGCACTAATCACTAAATACTTGAATTCACTTTAGCTTCACTTCTCAGATCTCCTTAGACACTTGAGGGTTTGAATGTAGTGTGATTTCCTTTCAAATGATTTCCCTTTTAACCCCTTTTCATCAACACCTAATCATCATAAATGCTTGATTCAAAAAGCTATCAAACTCTTTTTCTGCTATTCATAGTCAATCTAAATTGCTCTGCAATCCAGTGCTTTAGATTCTTTTGTACCATAATCTTCTTCAAAGACTAACATTATGTCTTATACCTCATATCTTAGTATTGGCTGTCAGCACTAAAATTTAGGCTGGGGGAATAGGATTTTTCATTAAAGCTCCCCTTGAGCCAGAGCTCCCAATTCACTTCCTGGTGGAAGTTTCTACACTAGAGTATAGTGCAGACTCATTCTTGACTTCAAGTACTTCCTTCTTAACCCAAATCTTGTTCATCTCCTTCTTGATCTCTGCTAGATATATGCCTTTTTTACTAGTTTCTTCATCTCTGCTTGATTATCCTTCTTCATATTCTTGCTTCTGCAGAATCTTGCAATATGTCCAAGCCTGTTACAATTGAAGCATACAACATTTTTCTAACCATTGTTCCTTCCATTCAACCTTGATCTACATTGGTTAGCCTTGTGTCTAAATATATTGCATGCAAATCAATTGCCATTGAAAGATTGATCATTTCTTCCATTATTATAGTTGTTTCTTATCTGACTTATGCATTCACTAGCTCTATGACCAAATCTGTTGCATATAAAGTAGTTACCTTTAAAAGTTTGAGCATTCCTTCCATTGTTGTAACCATTCCTTATCTAACTTTTGTATTCATTAGCTTTATGACCTACTTTATTGCAAGTGAAGCAATGAATAGAAAGTGATGGAACATTTTGATTCACTCTACTCCTACATTGAGTAGCCTTGTGACCAAACTTATTGCATGTATTACAATAACCATTGAAAGAGGGGTACATTTGAGAATTTGGTTGCCTAACTGGTGGTCTTCTAGGTCTGTTCCTTTGATTCTGGATCTATTTTTCTTTGTCCTTCTTGATTTTAGCATTCTTTTCTTGACCTATTTTAGAATTTGTTAAAAGGCACAAGACAACTGAGAGGGGGGTGAATTAGTTGTATCAAAACTTTAAATTCTTTAAACAAAAATCATTTTCACAATCACTTAACTAATAATCAAAACATGAAAACATCAACACCATACTAACATGGACACCAAATTTTTATGTGGAAAACCCTAAACAGGGAAAAACCACGGTGAGTGTTAGCTCACAATATAATATACTAACAATACTAAATATCAAAAGGTGGCTCACTACCAAAGGGTGAACTAATTTTGTAGCATCTATGCCATGCCTGAGTTCAATTCTATTGAAGCGCAATATATCTCCTCTACCCTACTCTACTTTTACACTTCACACTTATCTTCGCATATTCACACAATCACACCTCAAACATGAATTCATTACATGTATTTATACCTATCATCAACCTTGGAATGAACATCAAGGTTGGCATTACATTCTACAACCATTGGAACTTTCTTCAAGGTCAGCATACATACATAAATCAAATTAGGACTAGACCTAAACAGACTTGTGGAGCAAATGAATGAAGGATGAACACATCACAACTTAGCTTAGACCAAAATACATCTTCAAATGCTTGGACATACTTCCACAATCCACGAATCACCTCCGCAACAAGTGTGACAAACTAGGTCAACCAAAACTTATGCACATATCAGGAACACATAGAAACATGCTTGCAAGATCTTCATTGTAGCTTGTAGATCAAGAACACGCCTTTAACACATTCTAGAGACATTCATGGACAACATAGAATCACTTGGGATTCAATAAATCCAACCACAACAAATCTCACTTGAGGACAACAAATATCACTTGAAGTTACATTACAAACTGCTTCTCAACAAACACTGTCAAACTCTGCTAATTAGAAGCTTGCTTTCCAGAGCTTTAAATCACCTATCATTTGGAATAAAGATGGCTAAGGACCTTATAAGATTAAGTCTAGAATTGCGAAGCCAAAATCTAACCTACAGAGAAATGCAGAGAAAAACACTTTCTCCTTGTCACTCTGCAAACCTTGCCAGGCATGGTCTTCAAACTAGTGAATGAAACTTTTTCTGCACAGTGATCCAGACCACCAAATTCTAGATTTAGCTCAAACACTTTTCTAAATTATATCCAAAGGTCATACTCTAGTCTTCAATACAAATAAAATGCGGAGAAAAATACTCAGACAGTGTTCTTCAATCAATTATAAAGAAGCTATATCAAAAGATATAGTTGACACAAATGACAACATAGACATGTTGACATCAATGACAACACCAGTTAGCACATACTTGCAACAATCTATACCTTTGTCATTGATGCAACATATGATGTGAAAAACATGTTCTATCATCAATACAAAACTTCCTCTTTCTTTTTATACTTCTACACTCTTACTCCCCATGAGTTTTTCACATGATTTCTCTCCCCCTTTGACATCAATTGCAAAGGGCATCACATCTCTTCTACTGCACATACTTGACACTACTACTCTGATCTATCTAAAATCATTCTTTACTCCCCCTAAATGCAACAATCTTCTCAAACTACTACCTACTACCCCTAACAGGTAGCCTCCAACATTAGTCCAAAAGAAGAAATGTACTTTGAAGCACACTGGACTAATGCACCTCCTTATGCATCTAGTTCAAGGAAGGAGGGGTGATAACCCCTAATTTCTCCTAGAGATGCTCAAATGTGTCTTTTGGAAGAGCCTTAGTGAATATCTCAGTAACTTGATCTTTTTTAGGCACATACTCAAGTTTTACCTCATTCTCTACAATTTTTTCCCTCAAAAAGTGATACTTGATTGAAATGTGCTTTATCTTTGAATGCATCACTGGATTCTTTGAAATATTTATGGTACTTGTGTTATCACAAAGAATAGGAATTGGCCCATCAAACTTGACTTTGAAAGCCTTCATGGTCTACTTCATCCAGAGCACTTGAGTGCAGCATGATACTACAACAATATATATATCTTCTACAGTAGACAAGGAGACTAATTCTTGTTTCTCATTGTGCTAGGATACTACCCTATCTCCAAGAAAAAATGCACCTCCACTTGTGCTTTTTCTATCATTAGCACATCTAACCCAATCTGCATCTGTATAGTCACTTAGAGAAAAATCATTTTTCTTAGGATACCATAAGCCATGATCAGGAGTACCCTTCAAATACTTGAGTATCCTCTTTACTGCCATCACATGTGATTCTTTGGGATCTGATTGAAATTTAGCCACAAGGTAGAATGCATGCATGATATCTAGTCTAGTAGCAGTTAGGTAAAGTAGTCCACCAATCATTGATCTATACTTACTTTGATCAACCTTGGGAGATTCATCATTCTTGCTCAGTTTACAATCGGTTTAGATTCCTCCATTCCAAACTTCTTCAACAATGCCTTGACATATTTTGATTGAGAAATGAAAATACATTTGTCTGTCTGATTAATTTGTAGTCCAAGAAGGAAATTCATTTCACCACACATAGACATCTCAAATTCTTGCACATCTCTTCATTTTCACCAAATATTATATCATCTAGATAGACTTCAATAATCAGGATTTGATCTTTTCTTACCTTGATATATAAATTGATATCTGTAGACCCTTTACTGAAACCTTGCTACAATAGATACTTATCTAGTCTTGCATACCAGGCTCTAGGGGCTTGCTTCAATCCATACAAGGCCTTCTTCAACTTGCATACCATATATGGTTTTTCTCACAATTGGAACCCATCCAATTGCTCTATGTAGACTTCTTCTTCTAGCTCACCATTTAGGAAGGTAGATTTCACATCCATCTAATATACTTTGAAGTTTTTGTGTACTAAAAATGCCAAAAATAGTCTGATAGCTTCCATTCTTGCTACCGGAGCATAGGTCTCTTAATAATCAATTCCTTCAACTTGGGAGTAGCCTTTACATACAAGTCTTGCCTTGTTTCTCACAACTTCTCCAACTTCATTCAGTTTGTTCTGGAAAACCCACTTTATTCCAATCACATTCTTGTTTACAGGTCTAGGGACAAGTTCCCAAGTCTTGTTCTTCTCAATGTGTGGCAGTTCTTCTTTCATTGCCTTGACCCAATGCTTATCATTGCATGCTTCATTTATCATTTTTTGTTCCCCTTTTGAAAGTAGATAGAGATTTACTTGTTCCTCTGCAATCCCGCTTCTTGTCATCATACCTTTCCTTTTATCACCAATAATCTAATCTTCAGAATGATTTCTTTGCACATACCAAGGAGTTTTAGGAGTTCTTACTAGAGCTTCAACTTGAGTTTCTTCTTCCTCCAGAGCAACTTGTTCTTTAGTCTGAACTTCCTTTTCTTTGCCTTTTCCAACCTTTTCTATATTAGCAGGTTCATCTGACTCATATTCATCTAGTTTGATGTCTTCATCTACCTTCACATTTGTAGTTTCAATGATCTTTCTTAGTCTTTTGTTATAGCACCAGTAAGCCTTTCTCTTAGTGGAGTACCCAAGGAATATGCCTTCATCACATATAGCATTCCTAATTCTTCATCTCTTTTGATGTATCATTTGCTTCTAAAAACTTTGAAGTATTTGACAGAAGGAGTTCTACCATACCATAGCTCATAAGGTGTCTTTGTTTCTTCTTGTCTGATTTGTACTCTGTTCTAGATGTAGACAGTAGTATGTATTGCTTCTTTCCAGTAAACTTCTAGAAGGTCTTCTTCTTTGATCATTGCTCTAGCAGCTTCTTAAATAGTTCTATTCTTCCTTTCAACCACTCCATTTTGTTGAGGAGTTTTGGGAGTAGACAAATGTCTCTTTATTCCATGTTCTTCACAAAAAGCATTGAACTCATTTGAAGTGAACTCACCACCTTTATCAGATCTTAAGCATTTGATTTTCAAATCCAATCCATTTTCAACCATAGCTTTGAATTCCTTGAACTTATCTAGAGCTTCTACTTTTTCTCTAAGGAAGGTAACCCAAGTCATTCTTGAAAAATCATCAATGAGAAGCATGAAATACCTTTCACCTTGTAGACTTCTTGTTCTTGTGGGACCACACGGGTCTGTATGCACTAACTCTAGCAAACTAGTAGAGGATTGTTTTTTTCTTTTGAAAGTATTCTTTTTCATCTTCCCAAACTGGCATTCTTTGCATATAACATTTGTAGGCTTCACAATCTTAGGAAGATCTCTTATAGCTTGAATATTGCTTATTCTCATTAGATTGTTGAAGTTAATGTGATACATTCTCCTATGCCATAGCTAACTTTGATCTGACTTAGCCAACAAGCAACAATTTTTTGAACCTTTCAAATGATAAACATTACCATGAGTCTTCTTACCAGCAACAATTAGGGTTCCAAAGCTATTTTGTATCTTACACCTAGTGTCCTTAAACATAGGATTATAACCTTTGTCACACATTTGTCCAACACTTAGTAGATTATGCTTTAGTCCCTTGACATAAAGAACATCATCTATATTATGTTTTCCATCAAAAGTAATATATCCTTTTCTACAAATCTTACTAGTTGCATCATCACCAAACCTAACAATTCCTCCATATACTTTTCAAACTTAACAAACTTGCTTTTGTCTCCTATCATGTGGTTTGAACATCCGCTGTCAACGATCCATTCATCTTCCTTTTCAGCATGAAATGCAGACAACTCTCTTGGACCTTCTTCCTTCACATAGCTTGCAAGATTAGTAGAAACATGTTCTTCTCTAAGTGCAATAAATAAGCATTCACTACTATTGCCATCATCAAAATTAGATTCATCATCAATTACACCTTCATCATCTCTAACATAGTACCTTTTTCTTACCATTTTTCCTTTACTTTCATTGATTTTCAAAGCTTTGTCAGGACATCTTGAAGCATAGTGACCAATTTTACCACAATTGAAACATTTGAAAGGTAACTTACCTTTGAACTTTCCTCTAGTGGCTCTTTTCAGTCTGCTTGCAAATTTGGCTTCAAGTTTTGCAAAATCTTCGTCATCTGACTCCACAGCATATTTCTCCGATCTAGCAGTCTTAGTTTCTTCCTTGGCCTTGAAAACAGTCTTAGTTTTCATAGGACCATCAGCAATACCAAACTCTCTTATCTCAAAGGTAGTCAATTTACCAAGCAATTCATCCTTTGAAAGCTTTCCCATATCAAGAAACTCTTCAATGGAAGATACCTTGTGACTACATTTTGGGAAGAGTTCTGAGTATATTATCTATAACATCTTCATCCTTTGATTCTCCACCAAGACCCATGATGCTGTTGACAACTTCATCAATCTTCTATAAGTAACTGGTTGTGTTCTCATCTTCAGCCATTTGCATGGTTTCATATGTGGTCTTTAAAATTCTACAACTTGGCCTTCTTTACAGATGCATCACCTTCATAGACTTACTTTAATTTTTCCCAAATATCATAGGTAGTATCCAGATTCACAACTTTTTCCATTTTAGTGTTAGACAGGGCATTTAATAGAGCATTTTTAGCTTTGTGATTAGCCTCAAACTCTTTAATCTTTTCTTCAGACTCTAGATCTTTAGGAACTGTGTATTTATCTTTAACCATTGCCCAAACATTATAACCAAGAGAAGTGAGATAACTTTGCATTTGTACCTTCCAGTAAGCATAGTTAGATCCATCGAACTAGGGAATGTCTTTCCTGTTGATAACTGAGAGGGGGGGGTGAATCAGTTATCCTAATTATTTCCCTTTTTGAACTTTCTTATTAATTGATGCAGCATTGAATCAAACACTAAAACATTAACATGAAATAAGAAACACATAACACAGTATTTTTGACGTGGAAACCCTGTTAAGGGAGAAAACCACGGGGTGATTAACCCAAAATTATTCTCTGTTAGAAGAATAGGAGATTACAAAAATGGCACTTGCCAATTAGGGCTCACTGCCCGAGCACACTGCTCACAAGAGGCCCACTGCCTACAAGAAGACACACTGTCTACAAAGTGATAAGAATCACAGTCTTGAACTGATTGGAAGCATCTGCATATGCTGGAGTTCAGTTCCGGTTAGGCTCAGTACACTGATCTGCTGCACTTCATCTTTCCTCTGTTCTTTATTCTGCTATCTTTCACATACCGGATCCTTTTTGCAACCTCTGCTCTTGTTCTGGACTTATTCGCATATATCTTCACACCATCACACACTTCACAACTAAATCCATCCTCTATATATATCCGCACAAGTAATTTCATCACCTTTCTAGTCGGCATCCGGAACAGTCTAGTTTCTTACAAACTCTTGTTCTGTCGGCTGAATCCTTCCTCACCAAGCAATGCGGATCAAGCATATACTTGTAGATATCATTAATTATGTCGGCCAAACATGATTCATGCCTTCACAACCTCTGTCATCAACAGTAACACATCCGGAAAGCAGTCTGATACTCTGTCAGTCAGTTCTTCCTCTGTTTTCACTGTCTCTCAGGAATCTGGTACTCAACCATTCATATCTTTTTCCTTGTCCATCACCGGAGGCTAAATCCTTGGAATATACCACTCAAGGTAGTCCTCTTGACTTCCCCAAATCCGCACTGCACCAAGACACTTCCTCTGAGAGATCCAGACCAATCTGTCGGACCTTGCCACATGCTCTGTTCTTGTTCACCGGACCACAACATTCTTTATTCTGACTTCCGGTAGAGACACATCATAGCTTGCGGATATGTGGGATGACCTTTGTTGCCATCAATGACAACAACCATGAATCCATATAGTGTCTCTTGCCAACAATCTCCCCCTTTGGCATTGATGGCAACACTTAGTGAAAAATGACTAAGTGTTTTCACTATGCTCCCCCTTTGCTGATGCTCTGTCTTTATATACAATTTTTGGAACTCCCCCTTAGTTGGATTCCTTATTTTTCACTGCTCCTCACTCCCCCTTTGACATCAATGGAAAAGGGTGGGGTCCGCACACCAAAATTTTCAAAAATTTTCTATACATAGCCGCATATTTACATACTCACATATACTGAAGAATGTCTGCAAAGGATGTCTGCAATTGAATCATTTCTGTAGCCCAACTTTGCTTCATTCTGTCCAAAATTGAAATGTGACCACTCAACAAAAATGCAAAAGCTTCTGCCCGCTTGAGATCTGTCGGATCTTTTGTTTGGGCGGTGGTCTGAGCATCACTGATGGCCTCATGCATAGTTTCCAACTTAGGGATTATAATCCTTCTAAGTTCTCCCATCCGGTTAGTGATGTTCTTCCTTTCCTTCTCAAGATTCTTTATTTCATTCAAGACTGCAATAGTCTGACATTCTTGATTTATTATAGAGGAAGAGAGAGGATCAAAACTTTGAGATAAGCTTTGTAGCTTATCCTGTTCCTCTTTTATTTTCTTGTCAAATGCTGCTGTTGCCTTTGACCAGGATATACAAAATTTGTAGATGTCACCGCCATCCTTAAGAGCATTCTCTAAGCTCTTTATCCAATGCTTACAATCTTCCTATCTTTAGAGATTAATTCTAATATTTCTGAAAATCTCTTATCCAAAAATTCCTTCCGGACCTTTTCTTCAGCTGATTTTTCTAGAGAATCAAAATGTGTATCAACACTGCTGACTAAGGTTTTTAGATTACCGGAAGTGGAGGCTATCGGATCTATTTGGATTGATGGCATAATCTTTACAAGTACTCCGGAAGCAGCCTCTATCAACTCACAGTCTTCCATATGAGACTTCAGGAGCTTTTCATTTGCCTTGGCATTTGCAAATGAAGCTATCTTCATTGTTTGTACCGGAGAGAGAGAGTCAAAGTCGAATGGGCCTTTTAGAAGCTCCGGTTCATCAATCTCTAAAGTTTCTTTGCTCAAAAATTGTTGAACAGTTTGTGCAGTGTCTCTTGCCGGAGACAGATGTTTCTTTTCTTCTGCAGTCTTGGAGCTGTCAACCTCTTTGTCTTTCACCACTGCTTCCTTCTCCTGTAATTGCTCTTCTTCTTTGGATCCAAAGACTGTAGGGGAAACCGGAGGAGAGATGCTAGCTTGTTCATGGGCCACTTCTTCTGGAGCAGAGGGTCCCAAGTCCTCAGCTGTTTCTGTACCTAAGTCCTCTACAACAGGAAGATTGAACCTTTTGAAGGCCTTCCGGAGGATCTCTTCTGTTTCTTGGGCCACTTTGTCAGTCTCACCAAGCATGAGTTGATTCATCCTGGCTTTGCTTCTGAACTCATCTTTGCAGTCCTTGAAGATAATGTTCATTGTCTTGGGATCAATTTGAGGATATAGCTGAATAGCTATCTGCTCCTGGATCTCAAGATCTTTAGCATGAGCATTATTCTTTCTTACTTCCAATTCCTTTTCTAGGCTTTTAGGAATAAGAGATATGATTTCAATGAAAGCCTTATTATATATGTTAAGATATTTGACTGTGGCCTCCTGCAGAGTCTTTTGGTCGGCCTCACTGAAGTCATCATAAGATTCAGTCATTGGTTGAAGGTTTCCATCCACCGTGACCGACTTGATTATGCTCTCTAGAGACAGAGTAGGCTTTTCAACAGATACCTTTGCCATTTCATCCTTATCTTGGCCTGTGGAGGGCTTACCAGATCCTTTCTTTTTCTGTTTCTTTATTTCTTTTATTCCCTCATCTGACTCTGTTTCCTCTTCATCCTTTTGGCTTCCATAAGCCCTTGTGGCTTTTGTCTTGGATCTCTTACCGGATGCCTGGACTTCCGGTTTTGAACTTTTGGTTGAGGGAGGTGCAGATCTCTTTGATGATCTGGTCCGGGTGGGAGCTTCAACCGGAGCACTTTCTTTACTTTTCTCTTCTTCCTCAGCCTTCCTCCTCTTTTCCCGACTGGCATCAAGTGCCTCTTTTGAGATGCCTAGGCCTTGAGCAATGTGCTCTACTTCTTTTCTCACCTTTCTTTTAATCTCAGGTTCCCTGAGTTCTACATGTATTTTTACACTCAGCTCCTCAAAGGTTCCAAACCTTTCTGCCTTAGGATCTTTGGGCTGACTTAGCATGTGTTGAACATGCAGCTCCACTATCTGTTCATCCACTTCATACCCCATGGGCATGATCCAGACAGTCCTTGGCTCCACTGCCTCCATTAGGCACTGATCAGTGTCAACCATAAAACACACTGAGTCTTTGTATTTTTCAACAAGAGACTGGGGAATTCTCTCTCTTGCTTGCATCATGCTCTGAAAGTTTTTGAAGTATCCCCATAGAGCTGTATTTCTCGCTTTTGCATCCCCAAGTCCATGCAAGTAGTCTCTTATCTGGACTGCAACAGGTTTGTCATTCTGCCATACCCATCCACTTGTTCCGGGTAGCTCATTCATGAAGTAGAAGAATAGACATACAATAAGAGTACCATACTTAAAGGAATTCTTCTTATCCTTCTTGATTTTCTGTATATTTTCCATTAATTGGCTTAGCAGTAGTTCGCAGAGATCATATTCTGCATTCTTTCTTAGCATTTCATAGGCAGTGTATACTGCAGTTCCGGATACAGAATTCTCCCTGCTGGAGTGATAGATCTTGTATCCTATTATCATGGATGCATATTTGATATCCGGATCCGAAATATCTTCAATGGTCATTGCCCTCTTATCAAATTTTGATTCGGTGGCCTCAGTTACAATGTTGTTCTTGACAGATTTGAGGATAGGTACCCCTCCGGAAGAGTATAGACCAGTTACTGCTCTAATTGCCTCTTTTGTGATCTTGCAGGGTCTATCTAGCCATAGAAAGTTGTCATGCATCCTCCTCAGTACATACCGGACCCATTCATCTTCTTCAAAGCAGGGGAAATGAATAAATTGCTCAAATTGTTTCTTCTGGATATCCTTATACTCTGGTTTAAGCTCAAAAGCATTGTCTATCAGTTGCTTGTGATAGAGGTCTCTTAATTTGAATTCCCCAAATTCCTCAATGCTTGCATGTATGTAAACCCTAATGTCTTCAGTATGTAAAACTCCGTGAGGAACACTAGAGAAGGCTTCTAGTGGATCTACCTCCAATGATTTGTAGGGATGTTTCTTGAATGAGGGGCGAGGTCTATCAGAGATCTTAACTATGTTTGGAGTAGCCATTCTTCAAAGATTTGCAGTGAGGTAATGAAAAACGGAGAATACCTTATGCGCCTTCGACTTGCACGGAGTGATTGGATTGATTTCTTTATGCAATGACTTCGGCAGGAGATCCTTGGTGTGCTTGATGAATCTTGTTGCAGAGCTCCACTATTCGCTTCTTCTTGAGTGCAGAATGAGCAAATGACTTTTGAGAAATCCCTTATATTGCTCCGCAAACCCTAATATCTGTCTGCAATAAATGCTTCACCTACATTATTCCGGTTCGCCTTGTCTGGATAGCTTGGAGTATCCCGGATTAGTCCTGATCTGTGAATATCATCCAGATCTTTCAATCATGAATAAATAGAGGTAACATATTACAAGAACATCCCAAACATTCTGTCCAATCCGCAGAACAAGATAGTGCACTTCCGGATCTCTCCGGACTTTTTTGTAATCCTTTGTCATACCGGAGCTTTTCCCTGAACAGGTCTTATTTGATCGATCACATCTTCTTCATAACTCCATGCGGACCTCTGAAAACTTGACTGGAGCATCTCAAGACTCATATCTGCAAACCCTTTAATCCGCATCTTGTGCCACATTCGGCACCACTTGTTTGGCTGGGGGAACAGGATTTTCTTTGAGTCTCCCCCTGAGCCTGAGCTCACTTTTTAATTTCTGGAAGAAATATCAGCACCAGAGTCTGGTGCGGATCCAACCTCTACATTCTCTGAACTTTTCTTCACCCAAATCTTGCTCATCTGATTCCTAACTTCATCCGCATTCATCTTTTGTTTACCCTTGTCTTGATTCTGATTATACACCGGACCTCTTTTGTCCTGATACTTGTTTCTGCAGACTTTAGCATTATGACCGGACCTATTGCAGATTTGGCAAATAACATTTCTTTGCATATTTGACTGATATCCTCTTGATCTACATTGATTAGCCATATGACCTACTCTATTGCATGTGAAGCATCTATCTTTGAATGATTTGTTTACTTGCATAATTCTGCATTCATGGGATTTGTGTCCATACCTTTTGCAATTGAAGCACTGTCTGGAAAAGGATGAATTAATCTGATTCATTCTCATTCTGCACTGATTAGCTTTGTGAACAAAGTGGTTGCAGTTGTGGCAGTATCCATTGAAGGATGGATATCTTTGAGCATTTGGCTGTCTTACCGGAGGTCTTCTAGGCCTGCTCCTTGGATTTTCTGATCCAAGATTCTTCTGACCGGATCCGGAGCTTTCTCCTTTCTCATATCCCAAGCCATACTTGTCATCTGTCCTCTTTTGACTTCCAAGAAGAACTTCAAGTTGAGCAGAACTTATCTTGAATTTCTCTTTATATTCATTTGCTGTTTGAAGGTCTCTTTTGAGAGAGGCAATTTGATCCTCAAGTTTTCCTTCATTATTTTTGGCATCTTCAAGATCAGATTCAAGATGTCTGATAATCCTGTCCATCTGGTGGCATTCTTCTGATTTTTCTTTAAGAGATTGTCTTAGATTGTCTTCAGCCTTTCTTTTTTCTTCAATCTCTTGAGTAAACTTTATAGTTCCTGATTCCATTTCATGTCTTAACATAATGACTTCTTTTGATAACTTTTCACATAACTTGGTTTGCTCAGTCAATTCTTCATTTGTATTGCTTTCTTCACTTTGTCTTGCCAATTGTTGGAGCAGCTCCTTTCTCTTTTTCATAGAGAGACTTAATTTGTCTTTTAATTCTCTCATGAATTCATCAGCCTGTTTGAGTCTTTCCTTTAATTCACTGACTTCAGAATTTGACTGTTCAAGATCCTCAAGAGCAGTCTTGAGTTGCTCCCTTAAACCATATGCATCCATTTGAAATCCCAGATCTTCCTCAAGCTGTTAGGCTCTATTTAGAGGAACTTAGCTCTGATACCAATTGTTGATAACTGAGAGGGGGGGGGTGAATCAGTTATCCTAATTATTTCCCTTTTTGAACTTTCTTATTAATTGATGCAGCATTGAATCAAACACTAAAACATTAACATGAAATAAGAAACACATAACACAGTATTTTTGACGTGGAAACCCTGTTAAGGGAGAAAACCACGGGGTGATTAACCCAAAATTATTCTCTGTTAGAAGAATAGGAGATTACAAAAATGGCACTTGCCAATTAGGGCTCACTGCCCGAGCACACTACTCACAAGAGGCCCACTGCCTACAAGAAGACACACTGTCTACAAAGTGATAAGAATCACAGTCTTGAACTGATTGGAAGCATCTGCATATGCTAGAGTTCAGTTCCGGTTAGGCTCAGTACACTGATCTGCTGCACTTCATCTTTCCTCTGTTCTTTATTCTGCTATCTTTCACATACCGGATCCTTTTTGCAACCTCTGCTCTTGTTCTGGACTTATTCGCATATATCTTCACACCATCACACACTTCACAACTAAATCCATCCTCTATATATATCCGCACAAGTAATTTCATCACCTTTCTAGTCGGCATCCGGAACAGTCTAGTTTCTTACAAACTCTTGTTCTGTCGGCTGAATCCTTCCTCACCAAGCAATGTGGATCAAGCATATACTTGTAGATATCATTAATTATGTCAGCCAAACATGATTCATGCCTTCACAACCTCTGTCATCAACAGTAACACATCCGGAAAGCAGTCTGATACTCTGTCAGTCAGTTCTTCCTCTGTTTTCACTGTCTCTCAGGAATCCGGTACTCAACCATTCATATCTTTTTCCTTGTCCATCACCGGAGGCTAAATCCTTGGAATATACCACTCAAGGTAGTCCTCTTGACTTCCCCAAATCCGCACTGCACCAAGACACTTCCTCTAAGAGATCCGGACCAATCTGTCGGACCTTGCCACATGCTCTGTTCTTGTTCACCGGACCACAACATTCTTTATTCTGACTTCCGGTAGAGACACATCATAGCTTGCGGATATGTGGGATGACCTTTGTTGCCATCAATGACAACAACCATGAATCCATATAGTGTCTCTTGCCAACATTTCCTTTGTGCCATCTCGGGTCTACCTTAAGCTGTTAGGCTTTCTTCAAAGGAACTTGGCTCTGATACCAATTGTTGAAAGGCACAAGACAACTAAGAGGGGGGGTTAATTAGTTGTATCAAAACTTTAACTTCTTTAAACCAAAATCAATCTCACAATCACTTAACTTATTTCCTTATTCTTTTATGAACATTACACATGAATAGAAGAATCAAAACGTGAACACATAAACACCATACACACATGAACACAATATTTTTAAGTGGAAAACCCTAAATAGGGAAAAACCACGATGAGTGTTAGCTCACAATATAATGTAACAATACTGAATATCAAAAGGTGGCTCACTACCAAAGGGCTCACTACCCAAAAGAATGGCTCACTATTGAGGGTTGGCTCACTGTCAGGGGTGGCTCACTGCCAAAGGGTGAACTGATTTAGTAGCATCTACGCCATGCCTGAGTTTAATTCCATTGAAGTGTAATATATCTCCTCTGCCCTACTTTGCATTTACACTTCACACTTATCTTCACATATTCACACAATCACACCTCAAACACAAATTTATTACATGCTTTTATACCTATCATCAACCTTGAAATGAACATCAATGTCGGCATTACATTCTACAACCATTACAACTTTCTTCAAGGTCAGCATACATACATAAATCAAATTAGGACTAGACCTAAACAAGTTTGTGGAGCAAATGAATGAAGGATGAACACATCATGGCTTATCTTGGACCTAAATACATCTTCACACACTTGGACATGCTTCAACAATCCATGAATCACCTCTGTAACAAGTGTGACAAACCAGGTCAGCTAGAACTTATGCACATATCAAGAACACATAGAAACATGCTTGGAAGATCTTCATTGTAGCTTGTGGATCAAGCACATGCCTTCAACACATTCTGGAGACATCTATGGACAACATAAAATCACTTGGGAGTCAACAAATCCAACCACAACAGATCTCACTTGAGGACAACAAATATCACTTGAAGTTACATTACAAACTGTTTCTTAATAGACACTATCAAACTTTGCTAATTAGAAACTTGCTTTCCAGAGCTTCAAATCACCTATCCTTTGGAATGAAGATGACTAAGGACCTTTTAAGCTTAAGTATAGAACCACAAAGGCAAAATCCAATATATGAAGAAATGCGGAGCAAAACACGTTCTCCCTGTCAGTCTACAAACATTGCCAGGCACAGTCTTCGAACTGGTGAATGGAACTTTTTTTGCACAGTGATCTAGACCACCAAATTCTAGATTTAGCATCTTCAAACACTTTTCCAAATTATATCCAAATCTCATACTCTGGTCTTCAATACAGAGAAATTGTAGAGAAAAATACACAGATAGTGTTCTTCAATCAATTAACAAGCAGCTATATCAGAAGATATAGTTGACACAAATGACAACACCAGTTAGCACATACTTGCAACAAAAATTTCTCCTTTCTCAAATTCCAAGCCTTCTTTCTCATCAGGACTCTTCTAACTTAGAATTATTCTATCAATTTTAGTAGCACTCACTCTGAATTTATCTTCTTGAATCCATGTTTATTTCAAATCATCTTTCAAATCCACAACTTCTTGTTCAAGACTTGTACATTCTTCATATTTGTTTTTTTATTATTTCATTTAGGCTTTATTTAGCTTTTTCTCTTTCTACAACTTCCACTTTCAAATCATTCAAGGTTTCATTTGCTGATTTCAATTGTTCACTAACCTCCTTATGCTTTTGTTTGAACCTCTTGACTTGCTCCCTCAATTATTTGATGCACTCATCTGCTTCCTTGACATTTTCTTTTAGATCCCTATTTTCTATTTCAGTCCTTTCAAGATCTTCCAGAGCAACTTTGAGTCCTTTTTCACCCACAAGCATGCATTCTTCTTCTATAGTTTTAGTTGAGTCAATTTCTTTAGGAGGAGTACCTTTTACTTGCCATGTATGCAATCTCCAAGATCTTCCTTAAGATGTTAAACTTCTTCCAAGGAACCAAGCTCTAATACTAATTATTGAACACCTGAAATACTAAGAGGGGGGTGAATCAATAGTCTTTTAAACTATATAATCATTAAATCATTAATTCATTTCCCATTCAATAACATTAAAGAAAATTAAACATAGCATGAACAACCACAAGGCATGACACATAAACACCAAGATTTTTAAGTGGAAAACCCAAAAATGGAAAAACCAGGGTGAGTGTTAGGTCACAATATATTATGTACTAACAATACTAAATTACAAAAGAGGCTCACTACCTTAGGGCTCATTGCCTACGGTTCACTACCCAAAAGGACTCACTATCCAAAATGCTCACTACAAAAAGGCTCATTGCCAAAGGGTGGCTCACTACCAAAATGAGCTGCTAGAAGTGCATCTAAAAATGCATGATTACAACTCCAATGATGCTTAGAAAATTGACTCAAAACTCTTCATCTTCAACTGCCCTGCTACACTGCTTTATTCTTACATAAAAACAAGATCTCTCTTCTTCTACACTTATCACCTTTGCAAAATTAGAATCTTTCACATGTCACACACACACACACCATCATATTCACACATCTATCCACCAAACACTGAATTGGATCTTATATATATCTGCAACACTTAGAATCTTTACATTAGGTCAGCCTAATTAGACGAAACGTGTAGTCAATCAACTTGTAACTTGTTAGCCAAATCCAGTCACCAAAATACATAGCGGACCCAAACCACACTTCAATCACATTCTCATATGTTAGTTCCAACTATAGAATCCCTTATAATAAAGTTCCAATCAATAGAACTTACCGCACTCAAATCAAACTGTCATGTCAACCTAAAACATAGACTATTACTAACTCAATCTATCTATCAGACTACAACTTTCACTATGGACCACAAGAACTACTCAAAATCACGTCAAAGACTCTTCATACATCCCCAAGCTTTACTTCAAAACTACAGAGCATAATATCAATCTGCAATGAAGTACGGACCGCAGAACTCAGACCTTGTCACAGTCAAACACTATCAAGCCAAGTAGTGATATACAGTAGCTTAAAACCATCATTTTGGTGGACTTCAAACTCTGCAACTCTAGATTTAGAGACTTCATACAAGTGTTTACAACACCTTAAAACTACATAACAAAATATTTAACACTGGAGAAAAGTGGACCAAAAAAATGTGTTTTGCCCTTATTAACTCTGTTCTCTGCAATGTCAAACTCATGCAACTTGAAAGTACACTTCTAAAGATGATCAAGGGATGAAACTCTTGATATAGAAACATCTAAGGATTAGGAATATCATACTAGAATTGTACCACCAGATCTTGAACTATGGACCAATGCCAATCAAAATGTTGTCTTTCTGTCGCTGTCTCTGAACTCTTCCAACACTTAGCCAAATTCCTTAGGCCTTCCTTTTCTAGACTAAAATCTTTGTTCCAACCTTGTTCCTTTCTTGTTTCCATCAATGATAACACCATCAAATATCAATCTCACCTAAATTGCCAACAAACTAAATTTGAGAAGGAGAGGTTCTCTATAGAATATGAGACCAATGAGGGTACAACAAGGAAGATCATGTTCACCTCCTGGTTGGAAAACAAGCCTAAGGAAGTTTCTAAGATGCCTAAAAATTTATATAGAAATGAATTATTTGATGAGGTCACATATATGGTCACTTTGCTAAGAAGGAAGTAGGATTAAAGGAGTAAGGGAGATTTGAGCCTTGGATGATCATGCCCATCTCGATGGTGAAGGAAAATTTGGGGATGATGCACTAGGCTCAGGCCATAAGTGATGCTATCCACATGCAAATCCTAGCATTCAAAAATAAAAGGCAATTCTTCTTGACCTCATACATAGTGTATTCTTGTGCATTTCGGTCCTAGTTCAATGGACTAGACAAGGTCAGAAGATTGGGGAACCAACCGGGAGAGAATCTGGTGTGATTAGGAAAATCAAATCAAAAGGTAAAACATAAACTAAATGCATAACAAAACAAAAAGTTATACCTTGATATGAAAACCCAATCTCATCAAAGGGGAAGAAGCTTCTGCATCCAAGAACTCCTAAGATATACCCTAGATAAGGAATACAATGTGAAATGCTCTCTCAATTGCAACTCACAAACTAGCTCATTAGATATTTTGACATGGTAACATTACATAAAAATTGGATCCCAAAATGGGTTGGAGGATGTTGTATTTATAGAGATTTTGGAGAGATTTTGATCCAAGGGTTGAGATTGATTTGGGAGATCAATGGTGGAGGATGAAAGTGATGTGGAGGGCCTAGATTTCATCTTGGAGGAATGGAGGGCTAGGAATAAAGATGAATTTTAAATTCATCTTGGGAAAGGGGTGTTAGACTTAGGGCATACAATTGAGAGGGGCGGGTGAATCAGTTGTGCAAAGCTTTCTCTTTTTAAACACTTGAATCTTCTTTAGTGATTAGCATAATATTAATCATGAACCATAATGCATTCAAATCAAAAGAAGAAACATATCAACACATATGACACCAAGATTTTGACGTGGAAAACCTAGTTAAAGGAAAAAACCACGGGGTGATTAACCCAAGAATGTATTCTCTGTTAGAAAAATAGAAAGAACAAAATGGCACATGCCAATTAGGGCTCACTGCTTGAGCACACTGCTTAAAAGAGACTCACTGCCTACAAGAGACACACTGTCTACAAAGGAATAAGTATCACCTTTATGAACTAGAGAATAGCATCTTCAGCATGCTTGAATCAGTTCCATTTAAGCCTAATACTTCTGTTCTTCCTTTCACACTTCTCTTCGCTACCACACACTCATCACCGCAAGACACACTTTAAAATGAATTCACAATCCTTTATGTATACAATGCATCAACTTAGGAACAATCATCTAAGTCGGCAAACACCTACAAAAACATCCGCAAGATGTGTAATACATCCGGTCGGCCAGTCTCAAGAAGAACACCAATATCTGTGGTTATTCTTCAAATGCAAACTCTAACTTCAATGCGGACCACCAACATTAATTGGACATGATCCAATGATCATCATAACCTTCCCTAATCACTAGAAACATCTGCACTTCATCATCCTACTGGAATTCTTCTCTCCTTCATCTGAAGCTACAAGAACACAGTCTGTCATCACTGTCACAAATGAATAGGCTCTTCTGAACCTTCAACCCATGAACTAATCTAGTTGATACTTCACAGGGACATCCTCAACACTCCCTCAGATCTGCAGAATGGGATAATGAAATACCGGATCTCACCGGACCTATTTGTGGCACTCTGTCACATTTGAACACCTGCTAGAACTGGTTCTACTTGAGCGACCATAACTTCTTTAGATCTTCATGTGGACCTCTAAAATCTAGACTGGAGGATCTCAAGACTTATACCTATAAACCCTTTAAACCATATCCTCTGATCCTCAACCTATTGAGAACTTTTACCTTCTTGTCATCACTGTTCTTCACTGTTCCTGATTGAGACTTATTTTCTCAATATCCTCAGCACACAGCTCATCTAATCCTTCTTATTAATGCAACATGAGTATGTTGACATCAATGACAACATCGGTTAGGTCCATACTTGCAACAATCTCCCCCTTTGTCATTGATGGCAACATATGATGTGAAAAACCATCAAGACAAGAACTTCTCCTTGCTGTTACAACTTCCCCTAATAGCAACAACTATTCACATGTCTTCTCTTCCTTTATTGCTCCCCCTTTGATCAACAACCACTTGTTTTTTCACATGTCTTCTCTCCCCCTTTGACATCAATGGCAAAGGGATCATACTTATAACTTCACTGCTTCATAACATACCAGCTGCTCCCCCTGAGTAGCAGCTCCCTTATCATCAATCTGGATCACAAGATATGACTATGATATCCACCGGATTGATGCACATCAGTGCATCGTAGTTCATCATCGGAGGGGCAATAACCCCTAACTTCTCTCTGAGATACTCAAAAGAGTCCTTGGGAAGAGGTTTAATAAAAATATCTGCAAGCTAATCCTTGGAGGGCACATACTCCAATCTAACTTCACCCTTGTTCACTTGCTCTCTCAGAAAGTGAAACTTGATAGATATATGCTTAGTCTTAGAATGCAACACCGGATTCTTAGAAATATTTATTGCACTTGAATTATCACAGAAAATTGTGATAGGCTTCTCATATTCTACTTGAATATCTCTTAGCATCTGCTTCATCCACAAAACTTGAGTACAACTTCCTGCTGCTGCAATGTATTCTGCTTCAGTTGTAGACAGGGATATTGCCTCTTGTTTCTTGCTTAGCCAAGAAACCAACCTTTTTCCCAAAAAGAATGCTTCTCCACTTGTACTCTTCCTATCATCCACATCTCCTGCCCAATCTGCATCTGTATATGCATGAAGAGAAAAACTATGATCTCTAGGATACCACAGACCATACTCAACTGTTCCTTTTAAGTACCTAAAAATTCTTTTGATTGCCATGACATGAGATTCTCTGGGATTAGCCTGTAATCTCACCACAAGACCTTGCATTATATCTAGTCTAGTTTGAGTGAGATACAATAATCCTCCAATCATTGATCTATACTTTGTTTGATCTATCTTAGGAGAGTCATCATCTTTGCTCAACTTACATCCAGTTGCCATGGGAGTGTTCATTGGCTTTGAATCTTCCATTCCAAATTTCCTCAACAATTCTTTCACATATTTGGTCTAAGAGATAAAGATTCCTTTCTTTGTCTGAGTAATTTGCAGACCCAAGAAGAAATTTATTTCACTGAGCATTGACATTTTAAACTCACTTTTCATTTGATTTACAAAGGTTTTACACATACTGTCTCTTCCTCCAAAGATGATATCATCAACAAATACTTCAACAATCAAGATGTTTTCATGATCAATTTTGAAATATAGGTTACTATCAGCAGTACCTTTGTTGAAACCAATCTTCAAAAGATGTTTGTCTAGTCTTTCATACCATGCTCTTGGGGCTTGCTTTAGACCATATAGTGCCTTCTTTAATTTGCAGACCATATCACCATGCTCAGATAACTGAAATCCATCCAGTTGTTCAATGTACACTTCTTCTTCTAAGTCACCATTCAAGAAAGCAGATTTGACATCCATCTGATACACCTTGAAATCCTTGAAGGCAACAAATGCAAGAAATAATCTGACTGCTTCAATTCTTGCCATCGGAGCAAAGGTTTCTTCAAAATCAATTCCTTCTATTTGAGAGTAGCCTTTGCAGACCAATCTGGCTTTATTTCTGATTACTTCACCAACTTCATTTAGTTTGTTCTGGAAGACCCATTTGGTTCCAATCACATTCTTGTTTCTAGGTCTGGGAACAAGATCCCAAGTGTGATTTTTCTCAATTTGCATCAACTCTTCCTCCATTGCTTTGGTCCAATTTTCATCATTGTAGGCTTCATTTATTGCCTTAGGTTCAATCTTTGAAATCAGACAATATTCATCTAAATTTTGAGCAATTTTCCTTCTAGTTTGCACACCTTTACTTTTGTCACCTATGATCTGATCTTCAGAGTGTTCAGTCTTACATACCTTGGAACTTTGGGAGTTTCTTGCACTTCTACTTCTTGATTAGGCTCATTCAGACCTATCTCTTCTTCGTGATTTACCGGATCAGTCTGAATCTAACTTTCAGGAGAGGATTGAGCTCCTTGAACCAGAACACCATTCTGATCATCTTCATCATACTCATAAAACCTTGAGGGTTTCTCTATTCCCTCATCAACCTTCACATTTGTACTTTCTATCATCTTTCTTAGTCTCTTGTTATAACACTGGTATGCTTTTCTTTGAGTAGAGTAACCCAAGAATATTCCTTCATCACTTCTAGCATCAAACTTGCCTAAATCTTCATCTCTTTTGATGTAACACTTGCTACCAAAGACTCTAAAATATCTTACAGTAGGAGTAATGCCAAACCAGAGTTCATAAGGGGTCTTACCGATATTGCTTCTGATTTGAACTCGATTAAGAGTATAGACTGCAGTGTTGACAGCTTCTCTCCAATAGATCTAAGGAATATTTGCTTCCATCATCATAGTCCTAGATGCTTCCTGGATGGTTCGGTTCTTTCTCTCCACTACTCCATTCTACCGTGGAGTCCTCAGAGTAGACAACTGTCTCTTAATTCCATGTTTCTCACAGAATTCTATGAACTCACCAGATGTGAATTCTCCACCTCTATTAGACTTCAGACATTTCAACTTTATTCCTGTTTCATTCTCTACCATAGCCTTGAATATTTTGAATTTCTCAAGAGCTTCTGATTTCTCCTTTAGAAAGGTTACCCACATCATCCAGGAATAGTCATCTATTAGCAGCATGAAGTATCTATCACCTTGAATACTTCTGGTTCTTGTTGGACCATAAATATTAGTGTGAACTAAGTCCAATAGTCTGGTAGAAGACAGTTCCTTGCTTTTGAATGTGACTCTGCTCATCTTACCCAACTGACATTCCTTGCATAAGCTGTTAGTAGGTTTCACCAATTTTGGAAGATCTCTTACAACCTGAGAATTGCTTATCTTGATGATATTATCAAAATTCACATGACACATCCTTCTATGCCATAACCAACTCTGATCAAGTTGAACAAATAAGCAGCTTTTACCAGCACCAACCAAGTGGAAGATATTACCTTTAGTTTGAGTATCGGATGCAATCTATGTTCTAGATCTTTCTAAGATTTTGCGTTTTCCATCCTTGAATCAGAGATCATAGCCTTTTTCCACCAACTGTCCAACACTGAGAAAATTGTGCTTCAAACCTTCAACATATAGTATATTACTAGTTTTGTTTCTTCCATTAAAAGAAATAGTTCCTCTTCCCCTGATTCTACCAGCAGAATTATCACCAAACTTCACCACTCCTCCTTCATACCTTTCCAAATCTATGAACTTATTCTTGTCACCTGTCATGTGGTGAGAGCAACCACTGTCAATGACCCAATCATTCTTTTCTTCAACTTGGGCAGCTAGAGCTCTTTCTACAACTTTATGATTGATAGATATAGAGGATATTGGTTCTTCTTCCTTGATGGTAATAAACACCCATTCACTTCTGGATTTGTTTCTTGTCTCTGATTCATCATCTGTTACTCCTTCATTATCATCTTCTTCATGAACATAGTAACAATTCTTTTGGAACCTTGATCTATTAGGATTTGGCTTTGAAAATCTTTCCAGACATTTTGAGGCAAAATGACCAATCTTATTGCAGTTAAAACACTTAAAAGGCAATTTTCCTTCATACTTACTAGATCCTCTTGGTAGTCTCTTTGCAATGAGGGTTTCAAGTTGAGCAGTTTCTACTTCTTCTTCTTCCAGGTCTTTTCTTGCTTTTTCATACCATGACAATTTCCTTGATGAGTTCTCTCCCAGATCAAATCCTTGTTTACCTTTCACAGAGGCACTGGCTTTGAATGCAAATTCAGTTTTGGGGGGATCATCTCCAAATTTGGTCATTTCAAAAGCAGCTAGTTTGCCATCCAATTGGTCTCTTGTGATAGTTGTATGGGCCCTGAATTCATCAATGGTAGCAACCTTGATTTTGTAAGAGGCATGAAGGGATATGAGAATCTTACCAACAATCTCATTTTCATCCAAGACTCCACCAGAATTTCTAATTCCACAAACTAGCTCATTCACTCTTGGCATAAAAGTGGTAATATTTTCATCATCTCTCATCTTCAGTTTTTCAAATTTCCCTTTTAGACTCTGTAACCTTGCACATTTAACATACTCATCTCCTTCATGCAGAAGTTCCAATTTAATCCAAATCTCATAGGCAGTTGGTAGGTCAATAACATTTGAGAGTTCTGAGTTGGTTAATGTGCTTAGAAGAACCTCTTTCATCTACAAATTGTTTTTAGCATTTGTGATTTCATTTAGGGTTGTCGGACCACCCTGTGGAGGTACATACGCTTTTGTGACCATGGACCAGTACGCCTTTCCCATACACTACAAGTGACATTTCATGTGACCTTTCCAAAGAGAAAAGTTGGTTCCATCAAACTTCGGACTATCCTTCTTGTATGATGACATCCTGGATCTCCTCAAGTGGTTAAGCTCTATTTAGAAGAACTTAGCTCTGATACCAATAGTTAGACTTAGGGCATACAACTGAGAGGGGGAGGGTGACTCAGTTGTACGAAGCTTTCTCTTTTTAAACACTTGAATCTTCTTTAGTGATTAGCATAATATTAATCATGAACCATAATGCATTCAAATCAAAAGTAGAAACATATCAACACATATGACACCAAGATTTTGATGTGGAAAACCTGGTTAAGAGAAAAAACCACAGGGTGATTAACCCAAGAATATATTCTCTATTAGAAGAATAGAAAGAACAAAATGGCACATGCCAATTAGGGCTCACTGCCCGAGCACACTGCTCACAAGAGGCTCACTGCCTACAAGAGACACACTATCTACAAAGGAATAAGTATCACCTTTATGAACTGGAGAATACCCTCTTCAGCATGCTTGAATCAGTTCCATTTAAGCCCAATACTTTTGTTCTGCCTTTTGCACTTCTCTTCGCTACCACACACTCATCACCGCAAGACACACTTCAAAATGAATTCACAATCCCTTATTTATACAATGCATTGACTTAGGAACAATCATCTAAGTCAGAAAACACCTACAAAAACATCTGCAAGACATGTAATACATCCGGTCGGCCAGTCTCAAGAAGAACACCAATATCTGTGGTTATTCTTCAAATGCAAACTCTAACTTCAATGTGGACCACCAACATTAACTGGACATGATCCAATGATCATCATAACCTTCCCTGAATCACCAGAAACATCTGCACTTCATCATCCTACTGGAATTCTTCTCTCCTTCATCCAGAGCTACGAGAACACAGTCTGTCATCACTGTCACAAATGAATAAGCTCTTTCAGACCTTCAACCCATGAACTAATCTAGTTGATACTTCACAGGGACGTCCTCAACACTCCCTCAGATCCGCAGAATGGGATAGTGAAATACCAGATCTAACTGGACCTATCTGTGGCACTCTGTCACCTCTGAACACCTGCTGGAACCGGTTCTACTCGAGTGACCATAACTTCTTCAGATCTTCATGTGGACCTCTGAAATCTTGAGTGGAGCATCTCAAGACTTATATCTACAAACCCTTTAAACCACATCCTCTGATCCTCAACCTATTGAGGACTTTTACCTTCTTGTCATCACTGTTCTTCATTGTTCCTCATTGAGACTTATTTTCTCAATATCCTCAGCACACAGCTCATCTAATCCTTCTTATTAATGCAACATGAGTATGTTGACATCAATGACAACACCAGTTAGGCCCATACTTGCAACAAGGGGTGGTGTTAATGAGGTTGGGTGAGATGGAATATGTGTGAATTGAAAATTCACATGAGGAAGGTAAAATGAATTAAAAATTCATTCAGGGATGAGTGCAAATAAATGAGGCATAGCATGGGTAAGGGGTTGCAAGAGATTTAAATGTGATGTTGGACTTATTTAAATAAAAAATTGACTTATGTGGATATATTCTAATTTTTCATTTGGAGGATGTGGGGAAGGGTGTTAAGCTGGATTTGACCATTTTAATGAGAGGTTCAAGATTAATTAAATAAGGTTGTATTTAATTAATCCTAAGGCTAGGATGAAGTAGGCTAGGGTAGACAATTAAATAATAGCTATTTAATTACCTAGGGTAGGGATAGGTCAATTAATAGGCTGAATTAATTAGTTAAACATGATTTAGCTAATTAATTGGATTTAGTGAGGAGGGAGAAATTGACCAAATAAATATTGCATATTTATTAAATCAATTGGCTAAAGTTTGAACTATTGAATTAATAGAATTAATTCAATTGTTGGGGATAAAATGATGAAAAATTAGGTGATGAAAGGATAATTAATTAAATAAAAATTTAATTAATTGATTAGAAGGGAAATTGGTATGTTTAGGGATGTTAGGAGTCAATTTGATGGCAAGGAAATTTTTAGGTGTCTACATTTGCCCCTCTTTGATGTGGTGTTAGGACTAGGAGGGAAATGGCATCAGGTCAAAGAAACATATGCCCCGGCTATCGGGAAGGAATAAGATGGGTGAGGGATGCCCCCTCGAGAGGTTGGTGGAAAAAATAAAAAATTTTAGGGCGATCTCTCGAAAGGACTCGACAGGAGTGAAAGTTGGATAGGGGATGGAAAAAGAATATGTCAAGAAGAAAAACAGAGGAAAAAGGTTGATCTGCACCCTGGAGAGGACAAAGAGTAGGCAGAAGGATGACATGGCTTACTATATTAGGACTAGTGGGCCCTAAGGATGCCACATTTGCACACATTGACTTGTTGAGAAGGAGAAAAGGAGAGATGGCAGAGCGCAACCCCCAATTCCTGTGGCTTAGACACATTTCTGAGCATGTTTGATCATTTGGCAAAGCACTGGAGGCTAGACCCTAGGTAGGGCCTAACCCTGGCTTTGTGATTTTTTTATTTTGTCAAATTTTTTGTTCAAGAATTAGGTTTTGGGATTGTGGCGATATCGCAAGATCGCGTAGTGCCAAAAGTACAGAGATTAAGGCCATCCTCTAGATTGGTGCTATCTGCTAGGGTAGACTAGAGGTGGATTGTCACCATCTATGTAGTGTTTTGGCGCTATCTTCTATAGTAGTGCAATGTGTGACTGATGCAGAGGAATTTTGAATGGTGAAAGATAGACGAACTAGACAAGGTTCTACTTCACCTACAAGCCCAAAAATGAAGACCTTTATGCAAAAGTGGGAATAGCAGAAGGAAACTCTAGTATGATCATGGAAAGGTTGTATTGGGGTACCAAATGACTCATCCCACCCATTGGTTAAGGCAGATCACTCCCGGAACATGCACTTGCTTCACAAATCCTCTAAATGGCTTGTCTCCCTAGAAAAAGAGAACAGTCCTCTTATCTTTTTGCACAGACCTTCAAATGTCAGCCTAAGACATGCATTGGATACCCATTATGCCTCCCCACAGTATACTCTAAGATGGGTATAGGTTACTTTGGAAAATGTGCTCTAAAAATGGACTGGTAATGCTGCTACAAGGGTTCAAACTCAGAAATGTCACTATGAAATGCCACGAACAGTCATCCATAACTTCCACACAACACAAAATGAGGTCGATCGCTTTAGTCAGATTGTAGATAACATATTTATAGTCATTTTCCCCAAGTTACATAAAGATCCAATAGTGGAAACAAAAGTTATGGCATTTTTCCCAAAACAGGTTACTCTAAATCAGGGTTTGACAGTCTACACGAAAAATGCAATATCTTGAGCAAAATGAAACCAAAATGCATGAAACCAAAAGGAAATGGAGGGTGATTGATAGGAATATCACTTACAACCAATTTGTCACCAGTCCTTGTCCGTACAGGTCCGTACAACTACAGGAAACAGTCAATTTCTGTTGAAATACATGAAAACAATGTTTTCTCTATTGATCAAAACCTACTAATCAACCACCCACACCTTATTTGGATGTTACAAGGCCTTAATAAAGGCATTCCTCACTTGTCTCTTCAGTTTCCACTTCCTTCCAACAAATTG
This sequence comes from Cunninghamia lanceolata, assembly GCA_027924645.1. Classification (NCBI taxonomy): domain Eukaryota; kingdom Viridiplantae; phylum Streptophyta; class Pinopsida; order Cupressales; family Cupressaceae; genus Cunninghamia; species Cunninghamia lanceolata. Next base: position 876,694 of record BSBN01000650.1, on the reverse strand, counting down.
GAACAAGGTGACCCTTCACCTTCCTCATTTTACATTTTTGAAAGATACATTTTTAGGGATTTTCCATTTTGTATGACGACTTGTCATAAGACTTAAACATTAGACCCCTCCTAGAATCTTAACACATGAAAGATTACTTGATGGACCTCAATGCAATATTAAATCATTACAAATTTAACCAAAAATTAAAGATTTGTCTAGGACAACTTTGATTTGCCAAGGTGCTCTTGCACCATACTCCTCAGCATGAAGAAAACTCTTGTCCCAAGAGTTGTGTTGTCTGCTTCAAATGACTTTTGCCTCTTTATGTCTTCAACCCTGATTTGATGCCTCCTCTGCTTCCTTTTTACTTTCCAACTGTGACTCCTATTAATGGAGTTTGACTGGCTGCCTCCAAGGTGCATCAGAAGTCCACTCCTTCCTGCTACAACAACACTTCTGTCCCTCACCTGGGAGTCCTCTCTTGCCTCTCTCCCCAAGAATGTTGGCGACAACCAATGGACCATCTTCTCTGGCCCTCTTGACAGACCTTCATGTCTACCTACAGCAATGAGTGAACTTGCACCTGCAACCATAAAACTTCTCAACAAGAATCAGATAGCAAAAACCAATGCTCATCCTGAACTCTTGGTGTAGATTGCCTCCCTCGGCGATCTATCTACACAATCAAGATCTTCTCGCTCTTCACCTGCCTTCTCAGTGACAAGAAAAAAAAAATACACACCACCCAAATCTTTCGCCAGCTCTGATACCAATTTGATGCAGAGGAATTTTGAATGGTGAAAGATAGACGGACTAGACAAGGCTCTACTTCACCTACAAGCCCAAAAACGAAGACCTTTATGCAAAAGTGGGAACAGCAGAAGGAAACTCTAGTATGATCATGGAAAGGTTGTATTGGGGTACCAAATGACTCATCCCACCCATTGGTTAAGGCAGATCACTCCCGGAACATGCACTTGCTTCACAAATCCTCTAAATGGCTTGTCTCCCTAGAAAAAGAGAACAGTCCTCTTATCTTTTTGTACAGACCTTCAAATGTCAACCTAAGACATGCATTGGATACCCATTATGCCTCCCCACAGTATAATCTAAGATGGGTATAGGTTACTTTGGAAAATGTGCTCTAAAAACGGACTGGTAATGCTGCTACAAGGGTTCAAACTCAGAAATGTCACTGTGAAATGCCACGAACAGTCATCCATAACTTCCACACAACACAAAATGAGGTCAATCGCTTCAGTCAGATTGTAGATAACATATTTACAGTCATTTTCCCCAAGTTACATAAAGATCCAACGGTGGAAACAAAAGTTATGGCGTTTTTCCCAAAATAGGTTACTCTAAATCAGGGTTTGACAGTCTACACGAAAAATGCAATATCTTGAGCAAAACGAAACCAAAATGCATGAAACCAAAAGGAAATGGAGGGTGATTGATAGGACTATCACTTACAACCAATTTGACACTAGTCCTTGTCCGTACATGTCCGTACAACTACAGGAAACAGTTAATTTCTGTTGAAATACATGAAAACAATGTTTTCTCTATTGATCAAAACCTACTAATCAACCACCCACACCTTATTTGGATGTTACAAGGCCTTAATAAAGGCATTCCTCATTTGTCTCTTCAGTTTCCACTTCCTTCCAACGAATTGGAACAAGGTGACCCTTCACCTTCCTCATTTTACATTTTTGAAAGATACATTTTTAGGGATTTTCCATTTTGTATGACGACTTGTCATAAGACTTAAACATTAGACCCCTCCTAGGATCTTAACACATGAAAGATTACTTGATGGACCTCAATACAATATTAAATCATAACAAATTTAACCAAAAATTAAAGATTTGTCTAGGACAACTTTGATTTGCCAAGGTGCTCCTGCACCAGTGACAGAGTAGGGTTTTTGCATTTTAGCACCAAATGGGTGTTAGAGTAGCGCTATGTTGTCAACTAGCACTATTTTAGGTAGTGGCACTATATTTTGTTGTAGTGCTATGTAGAGGATCAGTGCAATATGTGATATATGCACTATTGGAAGAATTGGTGTTATTCCTTAGATTAGCGCGAAGCGGCATGGTGGTGCCATTTTTGAAAATGGCGCAGTGTGTCTTGCGCAGTAGTGTGATTTGTGAAAGTGGCACAAAGTGTCTTGTGCAGTGGCGCGATTTGTGAAAGTGATGCAAAGTGTCTTGCACAGTGGCAATATTTTCTATAATAGTGCCATGAGGAAAAGTGGTAGTGCTATTTTTTTAAAATGGCATGAAACATGGTCTTTTTTGGTGCCAAAGTGTTTTTTGGATTTCAACGTTAGAAGAAAGGGTTGAAGATAGGTAGATTTTTTACCAGAAAGTTGTGGATGGAGGAGATGAGGTCGTTCATAGTGTCCTCACAGGAGCGACACGTGCCATCTGTGATGGCACTATTTGACCAGTTTGATGATGCCACCTAGGCCTGACTGGTTAGGTTGGGGCTCCTGACAGCTACGTCAATGCCAGTGTTGCGAGCACATAGAGCTCTGATTACAGCAGTAGTGGAGTGGTATCAGCCAGAGACTTGCACATTTTTTCTACCTACTGGGGTAATCACTATCACTCTTGAGGATGTTTATCGCATCCTTAAGCTACCTATTCATGGCCGTCAGGTGAGATACGACACGAGGAGGGGATGGAGGGCCTTGATCAAATTGTTTGGCGGATCACATGGCCTTGTCGGCAGATAAAAGGGAGATGAGTTATGAGGGGTCACTAGCGGTAAGTGTAGATCACTTTGCCGTATTCCTATGCGCATTGATTGGTGGTGTAGTGATGCCTGATAGGAGGGGCATAGGATTTCTAGTTGGCTAGGGAGAGATGATCGAGGGGATGCTGAGACATGAGACCATGTATGCCTAGGGACCGGCGATGCTGGCGTAGCTGTATCATGAGCTGTATACAGTTGTCTATCACTATGATTATGCTTTATTAGTTGGGGTTACTTTGCTACATGTGTGGATCTAGGAGCATATTGCAGTTACTCAGCTGAGATGTGGGTACTATCACCATCTGTTTGAGGCCTTTGTGTTCCTATATCAGGATGTTGAGTACACATACATTGGTTAGGTTCGGTATTGGCAGTAGGTGCTGGATGATGTCATTCAAGTTACATGGTGACCCTATGTGGGAGTGGAGCCGTGGGCAAACGATGATGTGCACATGCCGTTTACTTTTTAGCAGCGCTATTTGATAGGTTGTGGAGACCATATCATTGACATGTATCTACCATCATAGGTTATGTGACAGTTTGAATTGTGGCAGGATACCCCATAGTAGATGACCATTTTTGCACGGACCTGTTGAGATGTATGTTATTGGCCTGTAGCCATACAACCATGGGTTGCTCTGGAGGACTTTGCAGCTTTGCAACCATTGCAATGGGATTGGCAGAGTACTGTCAGGGATGCAGGCACTACTCCTGCATATGAGATATGGAGGCAGATGTGGTGACCGACTCGGTTCCTTGACCCATCAGATGAGGTAGTCCCTGCAGAGGAGGCATCGGGTTCAGGGGATGGGGAGTTGGAGGATGATGGGGATGATGATTCTGAAGGAGATGATTTCCTGGAGGAGGGTGAGGAGATCATTGCAGACTATCTCATGGAGGTTGGAGGGGATGGAGAGGAGGGGGAGGCTGGGAGGGATGGGTAGCCGATGGATGTGCTAGCACCAGCAGCAGCTGGACAGGTGCCCTAGCAGCAAGTGAGATAGCAGGTTCCTATATAGTAGGTGCCTATTGAGCAGGTTCAGATTGGGGTGGTACGATGGCATGGAGGGCCTCAATGGTGTGGGGGATAGCCAAGGGTGAACAGGGGTGTTCTTCCCCCATCGCAGGTATCGTAGTAGCAACATGCTATTGTGGTAGGGTAGCAGGTAGAGGTGGGCACCTCAGGGGCAGGTGGAGAGTCAGGTCTTTGAGGGTTGACCTCTCATCGGTGGCCCCGGAGTGGAGAGAAGGAGGTTGAGACCTTGCAGGCACAAGTAGCCAGCCTGCATGAGGCTTTGGAGAGTCGTGAGGCAGAGCTGGTGTAGCTATGGGGGATAGTGGCATTCTTGGATGGTACCGATGGATAGATGGCTGCATTGCAGGCACAGCTAGCCCAGGCTCAAGGTGAGATAGTGGTTCTAACAGGAGAGCAAGAGCGACACTTGCAAGAGCTCGGTAGGCAGAGGGTACTATGAGCAGTTTACAGCCCTCAGGTGTTGGTATGGCCCAAGTTTTGTCATTGATGTAGACACAGTTATCGCAGGCACAGGGACAGGTGTCTCAGATACAAAGATAGTTGTCAGAGGCTAGTCGACAGGTAGATTATTATCAGGTTCTCTTTCATGCGGCAGTGCCAGTAGAGCAGCGTGCGCTGAGCTATAGTGAACTCAATGTGTCCAGGTCCTCTAGGTCACACAGATCTAGATCAATTCAGTCTATTCAGTAGGTGATGGGTCCCCCATCACATGTACCCTAGCAGGTTCCACAAGTACCAGTATGGCCGCAGCCACAGCTACAGCCATAGGTAGGACCACAGCCACCACCAGGGTCAGGATCCCCCACTGCATCAGAGAGAGGGTCCTCTATGTGATAGTGTATCATTTTAGCCCTTAGAGGCATTGTATCATGACATTATATTTTTTGATGTATATATATGAGTGATGTACATTTTTGTGATGATGATATATGATATGATGTTGTTTGATGGGCTACTTATTTATTTATGATGCTTATGTTGATGGATGCAGTATGCTTGATGGATTATATGCTATAGATGTTTTTATGCAATGTATGATTTTGATGTTATGGATGTACCTATTGATGTATCATGATGGATGTAATGATGATTAATTTGTTTTGATATATGCATTTTTGTGATTTATGGACTATGATGTATAATGCAAATAAATGTTCAGATTAATAAACATTTATTATGGATGTAAAATGAAATGTAATAGAAATGTATGTTTATTTTAATAAACACATGTTATGTATGGAAATATGGATATGCAACTAGATGATTATGGAATGTAATGATTTATGATTTTAAAATGCACCTATGTGATGACAAACTAAATGATTATGATATGTAAACTAAATGACTCTAAAATGCACCTAAAATGAAATGCAAATTAAATGATTATGATATGGAAACTAAATGACTCTAACATGTACCTAATGAAATGCAAATTAAATGATTATGATATGGAAACTAAATGACTCTAAAATGTGCCTAATGAAACACAAATTAAATGACTATGATATGGAAACTAAATGACTCTAAAATGTGCCTAATGAAATGCAAATTAAATGACTATGATATGGAAACTAAATGACTCTAAAATGCACCTAATGAAATGCAAATTAAATGATTATGATATGGAAACTAAATGACTCTAAAATGCACCTAATGAAATGTAAATTAAATGATTATGATATGGAAATTAAATGACTCTAAAATGCACCTAAAATGAAATGCAAATTAAATGATTATGATATGGAAACTAAATGACTCTAAAATGCACCTAATGAAATGCAAATTAAATGATTATGTTAGCTAGATGATATGTGAGATGCAAACAAAGTGATATGTGATATGCAAACTAGGTGATATGTGAGATGCAAACAAAGTGATATGTGATATGCAAAATAGGTGATATGTGAGATGCAAACAAAGTGATAAGTGATATGCAAACTAGGTGATATGTGATACGATTAAGTCTTGATACACATGATGTTCTTTGTTGGACCCTGGGTAGTGGGGTTGTGTGATAGGGGAATAGGGTGGATGGATGGGGTACAGATATGATTGGTTGTGGCTAGATTTGGGGGGGTGGGATGGTTAATAAGGGAGTGGCTAGGTCGTAAAACACCACGTCATTGAAGGGGGGTATGGTTTGGCTCAGAATGTGTTGAGTGAGAGTAAGTTAAATGAGTGGGAGTAGCGAGGGGATTTGGTAGGGTGGGGGGTAGGGTAGGTGATTATGAAATCTAGGCCTAGATGGTATAGTTGAATAAATGACTAGGATGATGATTTGAGCTAGTAATAGTAGTTGCATAAGATTAATTGAGAGCATTTCTTAGTTTATTATAGCAATGTAGGATATAGTTCACAAAGGTATGAAATGACCTAGGTGATGATATATATCCCACGATTGCATGGACTAGACCCGCAATCAATAGGTTGATTTCATGTGTGCCCAAGGTAGTATAACCTTGCCTAGTCTAGGAAGGGGACTCATAGAGATGAGTACCAATAGTACATATAAGGTTTTGATGCCAGTATATGCAAATGAGGTACATCATACTAGAACCGACTCAGGCTTCAAGATATGAATACTATTCTTGGAGTAATGAAACCAACCCACAAGTATAGCATCCAGAAATAATGACCGTGTCTACTCCAGGTGTTGTCCACGACTTACCATGATATAATGAGATCAAGGTAGCTTTGGAAATGACCTAGAGTGAGACAAAAGATAAAAATCAATAATCAAAAAGACCAATGAAAAGATACAAATAGCCTTTGTGTGCTCTTGCCAAGATATGTGATGATAGAATGATAGATTATTGTCCATTGTAGGAATGATATATCCTAGGACGTGAATTGGTTGGAATTGTTGGATAAGTTTCAAAAAGTTGGCAAAAGGATAGTCAGGCCATGTGTAGGATTATAGTTGGTATGTTGATTGATGATTTTTTGTGTTAGGGACCATGCTTCAAGTGTATACTTAGCATGTGTATCAGTTATTGGGTCGAGCAAGCTCAGTGAATGGGGACCATCCAACAAGTTGGATGGGTGCATCTTATGTACCTAAGTACTGGAAACTTCCTTCGTATTCTAGACTGCCTACATACCTTGTATCCATGGGATCAAGGTACTTTCAAGATGCGGGCGAGATGAATATGTAATTCTGGCATGACTTGATGATATGGGAATGGTTTAGGATGTGTGTGATGCTGCGATTTTGATAGATGTTGATTGTCGTGAGTTATGGTGAGATCGATGTATGGGGGTGTTTTGCAGTGGATTGTTAGGAAGGATTTTTTAGATTTTGGTGATGTTGTATTGTTTTTGGATTTTTTATTTTCTATTGTTTTTGGATTTTTTAATTTTTGGCTATACAGAAAGAAGCTTACAAGGATCCTTGTTCCATGGATTAGCCTTTGGATGGGATAGTGCAGGATGGGCGATAGGACTTGGTGTTTCAAAATTCCAAGCCATGGGATGCGTATAAGATGGAGTGTTGCGACAGAAAGAGGACTTATTAGATGGTAGAACTAGCCACTACACATGGTGCCTAGAATAAGTTTTCACCATGGTACTTATCCAAAGTGTCATCGAAGTGATTTTTACCATTGGAAGTCTTTATTGTACTCAGGTTTTTCTTGATTTTTTTATTTTTTTATTTTTTTGATTTTTTTGGTTTTTGATTAGGGTACTCGATAGATTATGCATAGAATTTCTTCAGGTGTAGAATGTTCATAGGCTCATCTAGAGGCTACCCCTCAGGTGTTGCAAGCTGGTATGCTCTGGATCCATAGCTAGTTGTGATGACTAAGACCCTAGCCAATTGGGTTCAAACTTTCCTTTCTTAGGGTGTTCCTGCAAGTTTTTCTAGTTTTCCATAAGGACAAGGTCACCTACTTCCAATTTTTAGTTTCTTATTCTCTTATGATAGCTTCTCCTAAGGTGATTTTGATAGGTCTACAGGTGGTTCAACGCATCTAGACATTTCTCATCCAGTAATTCTAGCTGATACAACCTTGCGATTCAGTATTCTTCATCATTGATTATATTTTGCAGGGACACTCTTAGGGATGGGAGCTCAACCGCAATAGGTAAAATGGCTTCAGATCCAAAGACTAGGGAAAATGGAGTGGCTCTTGTGGGGGTATGGATGCTTGTATGATAGGCCCATAGGGCGGGGTTAAGCTGGAGGTGCTAGTCATGGCCTGCTTCATTAACTATCTTCTTTAGAATGTGGAGGATGGTTTTATTTGAAGCTTCTACTTGACCATTTCCTTGAGGGTAATATGGAGTGGAGAAGTGGTGTTGGATTTGGAATTTTTCGCACAAGGTGTGGACTTCCTAGTTCTTGAATGGCTTTCCATTGTCGGTGATGATGGAATGAGGGATACCATAATGACAAATGATATAATGGAGGATGAACTTAGATATCTGGGTTCTAGTGGTGAAGGTGAGTGGTATTGCTTCCACCCACTTAGTGAAGTATTCGGTAGCAGTGATTTTGAATTTATGGCCATTGGATGATGGTGGATGGATTTTCCCTACGAGGTCGAGTCCCCACTGTGAAAAAGGCCATGGCATCGTGATTGCTTGCAATTCCTGTGCTGATGCATGAATGAGCTCTCCATGCTATTGACATGGTAGGCATTTTTTGATAAACCGATAGGCATCTTGTTCCATGGTTGGCCAATAGTATCCAGTCCTCAGGATCTTTTTAGCAAGAGCAGGTCCACTTGAATGTGCCCCACAGATGCCCGCATGTACCTCTTGCAAGGCCACTTCAACCTCCCTAGAGTCTAAACATCTTAAAAGTGTGCCCTCAAGACTCCTTTTGTATAGGGTGTCTCCTACAAGGGTGAAGTGGGAGGCCCGGCGAATGAAAGATTTTCTTTGTGAGGTGGATAGATTAGGAAGGATGATGTTATCATGGAGATATAGATAGGTTTCTTGATACCACGGGGATAGGGGACCAATGACTTCACACACTAGCTCTGATTGGGGAACATCATATGCTGGAATAGGGAAATCCTCTATCAGGAATTTGCACTTCTTGCTGTCTTTCTTCATGTCGACTAGAGATCTGATGCTAGCCATGGCATCTACAGCTTTGTTTAGCCTTGGGATTTGTTTGAAGTGGATGTCATCGAAATAGTCTTTGAAGTCATTGACCATCTTTTTATAAGGCAGGAGTTTATCATCCTTTGTCTTGTATTCATTATTTACCTACCAGATGACTAGTTGAGAGTCTCCATACACTGTCAACTTCTCAATTTTCCATTTGATTGCCATTCGGAGGCCTATGATCAGGGCCTCATATTCTACCACATTGTGGGTACATGGGAATGTGATTTTGAATGACTTAAGGATTGTGTCACCTTGAGGGGTAACAAACATGATGCCTACCCCCAAGCCTTTATGTGTATATGATCCATTTAAGTACATTTTCCATGTTTCTGTTGTCGGTGTTATTTTCAAGATGGCTTCGTTAGGAAACTCTGCCAATGTAGGATGTTCTGCAGGAATGGGTGCTTCAGCCAGCTGATCAGCGATAACCTATCCTTTGATGTCTTTTCTCTTAGTATATTCAATGTCAAATTCAGTTAGGATCATGACCCATTTTTCCATTCTCCTAGTAAGAGGAGCTCTATTTAGCAGATATTTTAATGGATCAATCTTGGCGATGAGCTTAGTTTTGTAATTGAGCATGTAGTGTCTTAGTTTTTGTGAAGTAAAGACCAGAGCTAGACATGCTCATTCAATTGGTGTATAGTTTAGCTCATAGGATATCAGAGTGCGACTGATGTAATAGATGGTTCTTTCCTTTCCTTGCTCATCGTGCTGTGCTAATAAGGCTCCAATAGCTATCTCTGTTACTGAGATGTATAATAGGAGGGGTTCTCCTTGCCTTGGTGGAGTTAGAATAGGGGGATTAGCTAGGTAATCTTTTAGCTAGTCAAAGGCAACCTGACACTGAGTGTTCTAGACAAAAGTTGTATCCTTTCAGAGTAGATGTTGGAATGGTTGACATTTATCGGCAAGTTGAGCAATAAACTGATGAATGGACTGGAGTTTCCCTTGCAGACTTCTCAGCCATTTTAGTGTTTTCAAAGGAGGCATTTTAGTGATGGCCTTGACTTTTGTAGGATCTACCTTGATTCCCCTTCTGGAGACTATGTATCCCAACAGTTTGTCAGAGGTGACCCCAAAGACACATTTCTTTGGATTCAAGCAGAAATTGTATTGATCCAATCAGTCGAAGATCTTTGCCAATACATCCAAGTGTTCCTCCCTTGTCTTTGATTTACCTAACAAGTCATCCACATAGTCTTCCATTATGTGGTGGAAAAGGTCATGGAAGATGACAGTCATGGCCCGTTAATATGTGGCTCTAGCATTCTCTAGGCCAAAAGGCATTACCACCCAACAGTACATCCCCCATGGACATATGAAGGCTATCTTATGTTGGTCCTCTTCTATGATCCTGATTTGATTATACCCTAAAAAGCCATCCATGAGGGATAACATCTCATGTCCTATTGTAAGATCCACTATCATGTCAATGTTTGGTAACGGGAAGTCATCCTTCAAGCAGGCTTTGTTAAGATCTCAGAAGTCAGTACAGTAGTGGATTCGACTATCTAGCTTGGCTACTGGTACTAGGTTGGAAACCCATTCAGGGTAATCAATTGGTCAGACGAAGCTAGCGTCTAGTAGTTTCTTCAATTCTACTTTGACTAGGAGGGCCACCTGGGGGTTCATTTTTCTGAGCTTCTATTTCACTAGTTTTGTATCAGGGCATACTACGAGATGATGGATGACCAAAGTAGGATTGAGCCCTCGCATGTCTACATAAGTCCACGTGAAATTGTGATTTCTATGTTTGAAGAAGGCTAAGAAGTTTTCCTTCTCTTTTGTGCTAAGGGATTCTACCCTGAAGGTGATTTTTGGTTCTTCTGTCCCAAGATTCATCTCTTGAGCTGGCTTGACCAGGATGGGTGATCTGTTGGGGTATACCTTGTCTATCTCAAGAAGGCCCATGCTTCCATCTCCTGGCACCTCATGGAGGTTTTCACCAGGAGATACGTCTTTTATTTTTACTTTTTTGGGATCTCACATTGCTGCAGAGCAGTTTTCACCATTAGATCCATGTTTGATTTTTATATTTTTATGACTGGAAGCAGGGGTTGTCTCCCTAAAATAGGTAGTCATATCAAGTTCCATGATGTATCCTGCTCTATGATCTCCCAAGGGGAAGTGATCTCTAACCCCCATCATTTCAGAGATGGCTTCATCGTTTGGTGTTATGTCGAAGGCAGGAGGTCCTCGTTGGTCTCAGTCTATAAGGTCTGGGTATACAAGGGGTAAGTCATTGGATGAAGAAGCTAGGGTGGTGACTATGTATATGGTGCATATGGATGAGTTGAAGAAATCGGTGAAGTCACTAAAGGAGTCTTGATGGCCCATTTCATTGACATTATTGACTTCAAGGGAGACCGTAGCAACCTCGGCTAAGATACATTCGCTAGTAGTGAGGATATGTTGTCATTGACCATATCCTAACCCTTGGGTATGAGGATTTCTTATTTCTTGGACTGGTTCCACGATCCCTTGTTCATGAAGGCCGATACCACCTCGTCCTTTATAGCCCATGTTTTTTACAATCTTTGACCCTTTACCATAGATTTATGTTGGTATTTTGGGGGTTTCTTGCTCAATTTCTTCATCTCTATATAGCTAGGATGATACGTCCAACACATCTTGATCCAGGAGATGTTTCCTCTCAAAGGTAGGTGATGGTTTACATTTGATGACAACGGTATTGGCTGCTTCTTTCTGTGGGATGCCAAACATTTTAGGGTTGGGTAATGTACCCACACAAAAGGTGTCATGTAGGTCGTATTCCCCACATCCCATGTCACTAAGCTTGATCTTGACCTTGGGTGGTGGAGGTGCTTGGGATGAAGTGGTGGCAATGTTGGCGGGGTCAATGTATGAGGTGGAAGTTGTGGGATTGGCTTTGGTGATGGCTTTGTTATATGGACAGAAGGTGTGGTCATGGCCTTCCATGAAACTGCAGTATTGGAAGGGGTGGGGATTGACATAGATAGTTACTTCCGTGCCATTATGAGGAAATTTTAGACATTGATGAAATGTAGAGGGGACCGCTTGCATGGCATGGTTCCATGGTCGGTCGAGAAGGATGTTGTAAGGGAGATTAAGATCAAGGACCTAACATTTTGTCTCTATTATCTTTTGTCCCACTTGGATAGGGAGCTTGATAGTACCCTCAGAGAGTCATTCAGTGTCATCATATCCTTTGATCGTTATGCATTCACTGGTATCTACAACCACATCCAAGTATCCCAAGTATTTTAGTAATTTAAGAGTGCATATGTTTAGGCCAGAGCTACCATCTATTAAGACTCTCTTGATGATATGCTTGTGGATGTGGACTTTGATGTGTAAGGCATCATTATGTAAGTGTTGAGAAGTGGGAAGATCCTTTTTTGAAAATGTGAAGTGATGAGGTGTGGCGATATGGCCCATCATGGCTTGGAATTGATCCACATTCAGGTTGGCAAGAACTTGGGTTTCCAAGAGTGCCTTGTCAAGGATGTTTTTGTAGAGAGGTGACGTGCGAAGTAGCTCAAGTATGGATATTTGTACAGGGGTCTTTCCTAGATGTTCTAAGAGGTTGTACTGATTGGTAGGTGATGGGCATGTGGTTAGATGAGGTGGTAGGGAGTCTGACATGGAGGCAGGTGTTTGATCAGTGGTAGGAGTTGTGCAAATGGATGCGTGGTCACAACGAGTTGTGACTGCGCAATTGGGTGCTTGAGCTTGAATGGTGATTGTGTTGACGTGGTTAGATGATGGTTCTATCTGTCCTATGATAGAGTCATAGGATGCGGGAGGTGGGGTGACGTTGTAGGCTTGATTGGATGAGGAGGCTTTGTTATGGTTGGGTAGTGGATCCTTGTAAGCTTCTAGGTTAGCATTAGGTGATGATTGGGTATTTTGGTCAAGGCTAACTTGATTCTGATCTATGAGGTCTTGGACACAATGCTTTAGTTTCATGCAGTTAGCAGTCTTATGGCCCACAATGTGGTGGTAGTCGCAATAACCATTTTCGTTCTACCACATAGCTTTGAGCTCACTCTCTTGGTGGGGTTTAACAGGTGGGAGAGTGATCAAACCTTTCTTCAGACATCTATCGAGGATATCCACAATTGGTTCCCCTAAAGGTGTGAATTATCTTCAAGGTTTGTTTTGTTTAAATTGCCCCCTTTGGGTATTTACATTAGTGGCATACGTATTTGAGGGTGTTTGATTCTATATATGTTGGACGGATTTCACATCAATGACACTTTCATTCAAGGTGTTTTTGTTCTTTCCCCAATAGCCTGGCTTTTCATTTGATTGCATGTTGGTGTTGTTGTTGGTGGTGGTGATATGGAGTTTGTTGTTGTTGTTGTTGGTCTTGTTGTCATATAATTTGATGGAGCCCTTAGTGATGAGGGCCTATTCTATGGTAGTACCTTTGTCAATGACTTCTTCAAAGGTAGATGCATAAAGGATCTGTAAATGGAACCCTATTTCTTGATTTAGGTTAGTCACAAACATGGTGACTAATTGTTTCTCAGGGATTGGCCAAGGGAGTTTTCTTGCTAAGCTTCTCCACCTCTGCAAGAAGGAAGTGAAGGATTCTCCACTCTTTTGTTTTGTGTTGCAAAGGTCTATCATAGATATTTCATGTTCAAAGTTATAGGAGAAATGATTGACAAATTTTTCCACAAGCTCAGGGAAGGACCTAATGCCCGGAGGAAGATGTGCGAACCACTCAATAGCTTGACCACTGAGGCTTCTTGGAAATAATCTCATGAGATATGTATCGTTGTTTGATACTTCTAAGCAAGTGAGGTAGAACTCCCTAAGATGATCCCTAGGGTCTCCCTTTTCCTTGTATTTTTCAAATTTGGGCATTTCAAAATTTTTAGGGAAAGGGGGCATGTACAGTGTCCGATCAAATGGATAGGGACAAATATCCTCAAAAGAATAATGTTTGTGTTTACCCCCAGTCTGTATATCATCTACCTTTTGAATCAAGGTTTGTACAATGCTCATTAGATCCTGAGTTGGTGGTAGTTGTGGTGTGTAGGTTTGTTGGTTGCTGAGATGTTGGAGATTGGGTGGGATTTGATGTTGGAGGTTTTGGGAGGTCATGTTTTGGTACTGTGGGGTGGTGTTTTGGTTGAGTTGTGCAAGATGTTGTTGATAAGTGTAGAGTTGTTGGAGAATATGTGGAGATATTTAAGGATTGGGGTTATACTGTGTTGATGACGCTATGGGGTTTTGTAGATACGTGACATTGGACAAATTGATGTTAGATGGGTTAACGTTGGATGAGGTGGTTGTATTGTAAGGTGATTGTGAAAAGAATTGTCTCATGTAGGCTATGGTTTGAGGGTTGAGTGGAGGCACGCTTGTGGAGGCACTTGTATGTGTGAGATTTCCTTGGATGCCTAAGGTGATTTGTGGAATGGAAGAGGTTACATTAGTTGTGATAGTGGATGTGGTGACAGGTTGGGAGATGGTAGGATTGGAGACACTTGTGGGAATTGTAGATGTGGTAGCGTTAGAGCTTGTGGGGGTGGTAGATATGGTGGGTGTTGACGTTTGAGAGATGATAGGTTGGTTGTTTGATGTGGATGGTTGGGAGGATGTTGTAGGATTGATGTTAGAGGTGGATGGTTGAGATGATGTCGTGTTGTGAGGTGGTTGGCACCAATTTTGAGGAGGTATTCAAGATATCTATTTGGATCCAATCGTAGGATTTTGTCAAGCAAGTCCATGTTGTCAGCATCTTGTGTAAAGTTCAAGACATCTAGGTCATCTTGGCTAGGGATGGGTGGTTGTGGTGGTGGTTGTGGTTGCAAGAAATGGAAGGGGTTTTCATTGGGATTGTATGTTGGGATTTGAAAGACCAAAGGTGGGAGGTATGTTTGGTTGATTGGTAGGTTGTTGTCGTTAGTATTAGGCATTCCTATGCCCTTATATTGTCTAGAGTCTGCCATTTCTTGATTCTTTTTGTGTTGTGATATAGTTATGGGCATGCAAGTTATGGATTTGATTTTGAGGTGGAGTGAAATGGGGATGGAGACCTTAGAGAATTCAGATTAAATTGTTGGACCCAAAGATGAATGTAGTAGTAAGATGGAGAGGGTGAGTGTAGTATGACGAATGATCGATAAGTCTTAAAAAGGTGTTATTCTAAGGATGATAAGAGTGGACGGTATTGACTTTTGCACAAATTTTGGACCAAAAGGTTAATAATAGATAATGTTTGCTTGAGGATGATTTGATGGAAGGGATTTTGATGTTTGGTAGGAGAGATTAGGATGATATTTTTGAAAAGGATTTTGAGGGTCAACAGATGAGCTCAAGTAAGATCTAGATTTGTGTCACATAAATGGATGTTTCTCTTTGTTTGGGGTAGACTAATGACCTTACACAAAGAAGGATGATTATATCACTTGAAAGGTTGACTACTGACTCTCCAAGAAAAATATGATGTAAAGATGAAATCTAGATCTAGCTTTAGCTCAAAGGGATGACGAGTTTTTGGTTGATTTTTTGATGGGTGTTTTGATTTGGAAGATTTAGGACATGTTTTTGGAATGATTTCTTGTGACATGGATATTTGTTTGTTGCAATGAGGATGAATGGACATGAAATTGAGTGGATTATGATATAGCAAAGGGTCCAATAATGATAACAATTGATTCTCTAAGGTCAAAATGAAGGTATGATTTAGAAAATTTGAGGAGAAAATGGACGGGGCACTGACGTATTTTTGGAAGGAGAATATGGATTATGGCAGAGCAGGTCCTAAAGATCACAATGGAATTTTCTCTAGTTTCAAGCAAGTCAATCTGCAAATAGCACCAATCCACAGGTGAAATAGCACCAAAAGCAGACAGAGATGGTACTAAAATAGGGCAGTGTTGGTTGAGGCTCTAAAAAAGATAGATTTTGATGGCAAATTTGGATTTGTTTTGATATGAAGTTTGATCAAATGATTTTTATTGTCTCTTGTCAAGTTTCTTGAAAATAATTTAAGCACAATAATACACAATAACCAAGATTTTGTTTGTGAATAGACGTGTGATTTTTTGTAACAAGCACTTTGCACAACCTAAGGCAAATATATGACAGTATTTGTTGAATCCCCTAGTTGCACCTATTCAAAGTAGGTAGCTCCAAGATCTTGGTAGGACCGGCTCCCCCTTACAGTGCACTCGCTTTTGATGCATACCAAGTTCTAGGTTTCCACAAAGGCTTGTCCCTCACCAAACCTTAGGATTGTCCCTGCTACCTCGGCTAAGAACTGCATGAATCAGGGCTGCTTCAAAGGTTTCCCTTCTGCGTCAACAAATAGAAGGTTTTTGGCTTGCTAAAACAAAGGTTCGTAGTAAGTGCATTCGTTCAGGTGGCCATATGTGCATCAACGTTACTCTCCATTATGAAGTCTCCCAGCCTCCAAGGATTATGCCTTGGAGGGTTTTGGGGGAGGTTGGCTGTCGGTATGACACAACAACACCTGTTGCTTGTGACTTTCATCACAAACACATTATTTTATATAGTGGCTTGAAAGAGCTTGGCTTTAGCTTGTTGCCGCTTCAGTTGTTCCCACCTTTCGAAGCGGGGTGGTAGGCCCTCTAAAGGATTAAAAAAAGCAACACAACCATAAAAATACTTTTGATCCCCAAGTTCATTAAAAGATGCGAGGGGAGAGAATATGTATATTTTGTGCTTGGATCACACTAAACAATGTTCTTTTTAGTTCTTTGGATTATGTTGGGGGTGATTTATGCAAGTGTTGTGAGAAGCTTTTGATTCACAAGATCACCAATGGTGCGAGGGAAGAGCATACACTTTTCACACTACAAACAAAATCACAAAAACACTTCACACAAATTAGATTTGTTTTCTTGTTTAGATGAGTGAAGAATACAGATTGTTATTCTTTTTAATCCAATGAGTTTATTGATGCACTTTGTGATTCTTTTTAAAGCCCAAAATTGAAATGTTTTGTAGAGTTGTTGGCAAGCACTTGTGAATTTTAGAGCACCAAATTCAAATGTTTGTTCTAAGCTAAGGCACACAAAGATTTCTTTTGTTGGTTGTTGATCAATTTTATTGCACCAAATTGAAATGTTTGTTTTAAGCTAACATGCAAGGGTTCTTTTTAAGTCCTAATTGAAGTGTTTGTTTTAGACTAAAGATAAATATCCTGCAAAAACTTGTTAGTGGCCGTAAAATGATGGTGATGACCTGCAAACAACTTATCAGTCCCTGCAAAGAACCAAAAGTTAGTCTGTAAACATAGCACTAAAATAGATATCAAATGGCACCACTGCGAACTGCAAATGGTGCTAATGACAAAAACCAATCTAAAAACCTAACACCCTAGCAAATAGTGTCGATATACATGCAGATGGCACTGATTTACAAAATAGTGCTGAAATAGGATTTCAAACGTGCCATAACATAAAATAGCACCAAAATAATATACAGAAGGCACTGAAACATAAAATAGTGCTAATATGACACACAGATAGTGTTGAAATAGAGAATAGCACTAATATGACTCTAATAAGGCACCACTACACGTGCGGTTAACTGGTCTAGTGTATAGTAAAAATAGCACCGCTCTGGGTGCCGATAGCGCCAATGTGAGCTTGAACTTGTCAATCCTGCAAAATAGAGGCCTTCCTAATCAAACTAGAGGGTTAGGCTACAAATGGACCTAGTTAGTCTTGTTAGCCTAATGAATGGAAAATAAGACAAGATAAATGCCAAAATATGTGTTTTTTTTTTAAGAAAATTTCGGCATAACCTCCCCCTCTTCGTTCAAGATTCCTACAAAAACAGAGAGCAGATAGACAAGAAAAATAGTAGTAAGAACAAGAGTTAGATGAATAGGTGAGTGAATTTCAAGAGAGAAGATGCTCTATCAGATAGTGCTGAAATAGAGGATAGCACTAAAATACACCAAAGATAGCACCATTACAAAGGTAGATAGCGCCACACCTGCAAAAACACATCTCCAAAACAAAAAACTCACAAAATTTGATTAGATTTAGACCTTGTGGGTCCCACTGGGTGTGCCAATGTGATTAAGAAAATCAAATCAAAATGTAAAACATAAAATAATGCATAACAAAACAAAGAGTTATACCTTAATATGAAAACCCAATCTCATCAAAGGGGAAGAAGCTTTTGCACCCAAGATCTCCTAAGATATACCCTAGATAAGGAATACAATGTGAAATGCTCTCTCAATTACAACTCACAAGCTAACTCATTAGATATTTTGACATGGCAACATTACATAAAAATTGGATCCCAAAATGGGTTGGAGGATGTTGTATTTATAGAGATTTTGATCCAAGGGTTGAGATTGATTTGGGAGATCAATGGTGGAGGATGAAAGTAATGTGGAGGGCCTAGATTTCATCTTGGAGGAATGGAGGGCTAGGAATAAAGATGAATTTTAAATTCATCTTGGGAAAGGGGTGGAGTTAATGAGGTTGGGTGGGATGGAATATGTGTGAATTAAAAATTCACATGGGGAAGGTAAAATGAATTAAAAATTTATTTGGGGATGAGTGGACATAAATGAGGCATGGCATGTGTAAGGGGTTGCAAGAGATTTAAATGTGATGTTGGACTTATTTAAATAAAAAAATTGACTTATGTGGATATATTCCAATTTTTTATTTGGCGGATGCGGGGAAGGGTGTTAAGCTGGATTTGACCATTTGAATGAGAGGTTCAAGATTAATTAAATAAGGTTGTATTTAATTAATCCTAAGGCTAGGATGAGGTAGGCTAGAGTAGGCAATTAAATAATAGTTATTTAATTAGCTAGGGAAGGGATAGGTCAATTAATAGGCTGAATTAATTAGTTAAACACGATTTAGCTAATTAATTGGATTTAGTGAGGAGGGAGAAATTGACCAAATAACTATTGAATATTTATTAAATCAATTGGCTAAAGTTTGAACTATTGAATTAATAGAATTAATTCAATTGTTGGGGATAAAATGATGAAAAATTAGGTGATGAAGGGATAATTAATTAAATAAAAATTTAATTAATTGATTAGAAGGGAAATTGGTATGTTTAGGGATGTCGGGAGTCAGTTTGATGGCAAGGACATTTTTAGGTGTCTACATTTGGTTTATAAGTAATATCTATAGTTGGATCAAAAGGAGTCTTATCTGTATTATAGAAGGGTTAATGATGCCTTTCACATGAGGCTAGTCTAGATGATCGAAGGGGATAGAGCCAAGAGGTTATCAACTGATGCAAAAACTACTATTGATGAACATGGAAGTTGGTTTATTCGATTTCCTACATTTACTTATATCAGGATGGAAGGATTCTCAGGATATACATATATGTTACTGAGGTACCCAACTGATAAAATGGTCTTGATGGAGATGGCAAGGCATATTGTTGAGCCTTATGAGGCTTTTAAAGCAAAGAATGACAAAGGGAATGCGACTTTCCCAATTCATATTGGCTAGTACCATTGTTAGGCTCTAGCACAAGAAAATTCATGTGAGAAGGAGCTACAACTATTTAACCTACAACCTTTTCATTTTAAAAGGATGTTTTATCCATATAACCAAATGGAGAAATATATGAGCAAGAAGTTCCAACATGAACTTCACATTAAAGATTATTGGGCTGATTATATGGATGAACATGAGGTTAGGAAATGAGGATACCAAAAGATAACACTCAATCAGATGAGGACATTAGGTATTGTTATGTCAAAAATTGTCCTCCTATATGGAATGGTACAATTTCCCATAGTTTATCTCCTCTCCTTTGATGACCTTTTAACCTAGTTTTTTACAGAACTTCTCAAACCCTGACTGGCCTAGGTCTAACTAGAAGAATGTCATATTTTGGAGTAACTGAAGACAAAGGGTGAAAAGTAAACTTGGATTTGGGGTCCCCTAACCTCCTTGAGGTAGTCCTGAGTGGGAAATTAGGGCTTGGACTTGGGCACTAGTGCCCTTGTCCTACCCTATTTTCTAGGGTCCTAAATTTTGGAGGGATGTCAGCTATTGCCATGCATTCTAGGATTTTATTTTCAAATTTTTGTTTTCACGTGATGTCAACATCTTATTTTGAAATTTGAAATTCCTAAGGTTAGATATTTAAAGACATTTAAAAATAATTTTATAACACACAATTTTTATGCAAGCTTTATGCCAAAACTCTACCAAAATTGCCATTAAAGATCAGTGATTTGTTGAAGCTCTTGAAGTTATTTGAATTTGCTTTCATGGAGACAATGGATGGAGATTAGGAATCAAGATCTTGAGACCATCTTTCTCTTCCTAGGGTTTGTACACCTTTTTCATGATTGGGAGAAGGGTTGAAGCCTCCAACATCGAGTTTGGAGATCCTCTACAGACATTGCTGATTCACCTTCTTGTTCATGCAAGTCTTCATTGTCTTCATCTCCTTGAGGTGAAGTTGTGTTTGTTCATTGAATGGAAAAAATTATTGATCTTTCCTTGATGCTTGAGTCATCTAGGATTTTATACATATGCATGCACATTTGTTAGATGAACACACACTTTTGTAAATTTTCATCTTGGGTTATTGTTGAGGTAGGAATACTAAAAATGGGGCTTGACTGAGGCAAGCTCCTATATAGACATAACCATCTTTTTTCTCCTTTTACATGTGCAGGTTGCATTTGTCGAGATCCAGTGGAGAGGAGTGATAGGAAGATGGATAGTGTAGACACAGTCATCACGAAATTTGGATTTCAAGATTTTGAGACTTTTAGGACACTAGCACTAGCACCCTAGTCCAACTAGGTGATTTTTCTGGGATCTGGAAGCCTCTGGAGATTGAAAAGTAGTTGATGCAAAAACTCCCAACATTCAAAATCTTGTGGGACACTAGCACTAGTGCCCTAGTCCAACTACTCCTCATTTACTGGGTACACAACCTCTAATCTGGTTACTCTACATTTCTATGATCATTTCATTTCCATTAGTAACATAAATTGAGTTATTATAGTTTGATTTGTAAATTAGGTTTTTAAGGTTTAAAATAGATACTAGCTTGTGAAACCTAATTCAAATAGTCACATAAACATAATCAATAGGAAAAGGGAACATTGGAAATCAGTAGTTTATCCCTAAACATATCCCTTACTTCCCTAAAGCTTTAGTGTGTGAAAGTGTAGAACTTGAAACCTTCTATCTTATTTCCATATTTTCACCCTAAACATTTTGGTGAACCTGTGCTCTAAAGAATTTCCATCCTTTACAAACTTAGATCTAAATTAGTTTGTTGTCCTAAAACATATTTAGATTGCAAACCCTCTTTTGTGAAAGCACATATGTTGAAATTTGAATGATCTCCTTTAATATTTTCATTAAAAGAATTTGAAATTACAACTTTGTGTGTTGTGTAGTGTTATTCTATTACATTTTCACAAAGTTTATGCTTAATCATTTTACATTCAAGTCCTGAGTTAATTGAGCATGTTAAAATGTCTGATTACTTTTTGCAAGACTTTCATGTATATGGTGATCTATTTAGTTGTGAAGACTTCAATATGTTAGATGAAGCCCTTGAGGACTGCTACGCCCTTAATCCTATAGTGTGTATAGGGTTATGAATAGTCAGCTTGTGGCTATCTTAACTCTTAATTAAGTCATATTATCATTAGTTTATTGTTAATTAGTTGTTTAGGTCAGCCTAAGGCTTATATAAGCCCATCTAAGTCGGCCTAGGTGATATCCTAGGCATAAATAGGTATATATAGGAGGTAGTGAGTCTTATTTCAGCATATTCAGTATTGTGTTCTCATTGAAGACTATTGGAGGTATCCCCCTCAAAGTGGTTTTGGAGGTTGCCCCCTCGAAGTGGCATATTATTATCAAGTATTTGCAGCATCTTTACTATTATATTCAGATATTATGCAAGTTGTTTCATTACAAGTGGTATCAGAGCATGATCTTGGCACCGTAGAGGCAAAATTTTTCTCATCATTGGAGGCGATTTTGGGAAGAGCATAACTTTCAGATTTTAGCAAATTTTTTAAAGATTTTTAAAGGGTTTTTGAAAACAATATTAAAGAAGATACAGTCCAGATTTCGGAGGAATTGGAGCAAAAATAAGCAAGTTATTGCAAAATTAGGGTTTGTAACAAATTCACTCTCAAGGCAGTAAATTTGCTAATTTCTTGGAATTGTTTCTGGGTAAGTGGTATCTTGGCCTTAGTAAGTTACAGTAAAAATTTCAGATAATTTGCATTTCATTTGTGTGATTTATTTCAAAATTATTTTTTCCAATTATGACGGGTCCTTCAACAAGGGGCAAAAAGAATGTTACCGCACCGGGAAAAAACTCCAGGCAAGGAGGAGGTGGAAAATGAGGATGTTGATAAAAAAGAATATGAAAATATACTTGAAATTATTCATAAAGAAAATAGCAAGATGAAAGGTGAAATCTTGTCCATTATGGATGAACAAATGAAAGGGTTGGCAAAGTCATGTGATATTGAGAAAATTCTGGTGATACTTTCCAAACATAAGCAGTCACAACACCATGATGTGGAGGAAGAGGATTCTACAAAAGGGAAGGGTGTTTTTGGGTTTGAATCAAATCTCAAGATGGATCATCACACCACTCATTTTATGGCAAAGAATTTCACACCAAAGTTGGATATGCGAAAGTTTGATGGTCAAGATCCTACCAATTGGCTTTGTCAAATGGAGCAATTCTTTGATATCCACCATGTTCCATGTCAACAAAAGGTGGCCATGGC
The DNA here is from genome assembly GCA_027924645.1 of Cunninghamia lanceolata. Lineage (NCBI taxonomy): Eukaryota > Viridiplantae > Streptophyta > Pinopsida > Cupressales > Cupressaceae > Cunninghamia > Cunninghamia lanceolata. The sequence goes on along the minus strand of BSBN01000650.1, from coordinate 854,042 downwards.
TTCCTTATACTTGGAACCTGATCAATTCATTTGGTACCGTTGGCTATGTGAAGAAAAGAAAGCAAAAGGATGCATTGTCACTTGGTCAGTTTTCCAAGAAGAACTCATTACTCATTATGGTGAAAATCTTATGGATAGCTACTTCAGCCAAATTACCAAATTAAGGCAAACAGGTATGGTCAAGGATTACATTCATCAATTTCGTACTTTATCTTTAAGATTAGAAAATGTGTCTACAGAAAATTTGTTGGAGCTATTCATTGGTGGCTTAAAGGATCACATTAAATATGAGGTACGCATGTTCCGTCCAAATTCCATCTCAGAGGCAATGATTATGGCAAGGCAAGTAGAGGAAAAATTTATGGTTAATAAAAGGCAAGGTTTTATAAACATAAGAGATAAAAGCACTCCTACACAGTCACTTCCACAACCTACTAGGCTAACACCACAACAAATTGAAGAGAAGAGAGCAAAAGGATTATGTTTTAATTGTGATAGCAAATATAGTAGAGGACACAAATGCACTGAAAAGAAATTGTTCTATATTGAAGGGCCAAGTGAGGAAGAAGAAGAGGTACCAATAGTAGAGAGTGACAATGAGATTGAGGAGGAGTCAAGAGATACTCAACCAATCATTTCTTGCCATGCACTTTCAAGTTTTAGTACCCCACAAACTCTCAAGGTAGTGGGTTTCTTAAAGAAAGAAAAAGTAATAGTGTTGATAGACTCAGGTAGCACTCATAACTTCATCAACAAAAAGTTGGCCACTCGTTTAAATTGTTTTATATATCTAGCTCCAGAATTTTAGGTCTTGATTGCAGATGGTGGTATTGTTAGTTGTTCAGGAAAATGCCATAGCATTAAATTATCCATGGGAGATTATCATCTTAATTGTCCAATGTATGATATCTCAATGGGTGCGGCAGATATTGTTTTGGGAGTACAGTGGCTTACCACTTTGGGAACAATTGAATTGAACTTCCAAGAACTATTCATGCACTTTCAATCAGATGGAAGAACAATAGAATTACGAGGGATGCGTGCAAAGTCACCACAGATAGTAAGTTCTTACCAAATGCAAAAGATGTTGAAGAAGGGGGTAGATGGGATGGTAGCCCAATTATTTTCATTAGAAGCATATCACTCAAAGGCTTCTACACCATTGGATCTACAAGCAATTATATATAAACACTCTATAGTTTTTGGGGAGATGCCAAAAGGATTGCCTCCTAGGAGAGATCATGATCATGCCATTCAACTAGTACCAGGGAGCCAACCACCCAACATCAGGCCCTACAGATATCCATATGCTCAAAAAAGTGAGATTGAGAAGATAGTTCAAGAGATGCTAGAAGCAGGCATTATCAGGCATAGTCAAAGTGCTTACTCATCTCCTGTGGTAATGGTGCGTAAGAAGGATGAAACGTGGAGGATGTGTCCAGATTACAGGGAGCTTAACAAGTTCACCATAAAAGATAAGTTTCCTATTCCAGTAATTGATGATTTATTAGATGAGCTTAATGGTGCTATTTATTTTACAAAACTTGATCTCTGTTCTGGTTATCATCAAATTAGAATTAGAGATGAGGATGTACATAAGACAGCTTTTAGAACCCATGAGGGCCACTATGAATTTTTGGTAATGCCTTTTGGTCTCACTAATGCACCGTCGACATTTCAAAGTTTAATGAACTCTATCTTCAGGCCATTTTTGAGGAAATTTGTTTTGGTATTTTTTGATGACATCTTAATATATAGTAAAACATGGGAGGAACACTTGCAACATGTAAATCAAGTGTTGGACATTTTGAAGCAGAATCAGTTGTATGCTAAACCATCCAAGTGTATCTTTGGTGTCAAAGAAGTGGAGTACCTTGGTCACATTGTGTCACATGAGGGAGTCAAGGTGGACCCTCATAAGATCCAAGCGATTGTAGAGTGGAAAATTCCTAAAACCCTTAAGAACTTACGAGGTTTTTTAGGGCTTACAGGGTATTATCGCTGAATTGTAAAGAATTATGGTAGCATAGTATCTCCTCTCACATCCTTGTTAAAGAAGGATGCTTTCTAATGGAATGAAGTGGCGACAAGGGCATTTGAGAAACTAAAGGAAGACATGTGTACAACTCCAGTCCTAGCTACCCCAGATTTTTCTAAAACATTTGTTGTTGAATGTGATGCTTCAGGACATGGAATAGGAGCAGTACTTATGCAAGAAGGAAAACCCATAGCATTTGAAAGTCGCCAACTCAAAGGTAAGAATTTGTTGAAGCCAGTTTATGAGAAAGAAATGTTGGCTATCTTGCATGCAGTCAAACAATGGAGACCTTATCTAATGGGATGACACTTTAAGGTCAAGACAGATCATGATAGTCTCAAATATTTCTTACAACAGAGGTTATCATCTGAAGAACAACAAAAATGGGTCACAAAGATGTTGGGATATGACTTTGAGATCATATATAAGAAAGGAAAGGAGAATGTTGTGGCTGATGCTCTATCAAGGCGTGATGAACCCACAGAGTCATTTTTATTTGCCATTTCCATGTTACAAGCAGACTGGGTAAATGAGGCAAGAGAAGAGTGGGAGAAGGACATAGATACTCTAAGGCTCATTGAGAAACTCCAACAGGAATCAAGTGTGTCTGACAAATTTTCATGGAAAGGAAATATTTTATGGTACAAGGAGAGGTTATACCTTTGCAAGAATTCAACTCTTAAGCTTAAGGTGTTGGAAGAACTACATGCTTCTCCAATAGGTGGGCACTCAGGATTCCTCAAAACTTATCATAGAATCAAGCGAGATTTCTTTTGGGAAGGGCTGAAAGGGGATGTTCAAAAATTTGTAGCTGAATGCATGGTATGTCAACAACATAAAGGGGAGACAGTTAAGACTCCGGGTCTTCTACAACCCTTATGTATCCCAAGTCAAAGGTGGGAGGAGGTATCTATGGATTTCATCACAGGTTTGCCTAGATCTAAAGGAAAAAATGTCATCATGGTTGTTGTGGATCGTCTCACCAAATATGGTCACTTTTGTGCTTTGGCACAACCATTGGCAGCAAGCAATGTAGCAATAGCTTTTATGAATACTATTCAGAAACTGCATGGGACTCCGAAAGTTATAGTCAGTGATCGTGACCCTATATTTACAAGTAATTTTTGGACTGACTTGTTTTCATGCTTGGGCACTCAGCTTGCTCATAGTTCATCATATCACCCCCAGTCAGATGGACAGACAGAAGTGGTCAACAAATGCTTGGAAGGCTATCTCTGTTGTTTTGCTTCAGATAAACAAGAGAGATGGGTGCAATGGCTACCACTAGCAGAATGGTGGTACAACACTTCTTTCCATACTTCTTCCAAGATGTCTCCATTTTTAGCACTATATGGTTACCACCCACCATCAATCATCTCTTCATTGCGGGTACAACCAAAGGTTCACACAGTCGAAGAACACATCCATCATCAGCAAGAGGTATTGGCTAGTCTTCGAGAGAACTTAGCAATGGCACAAAACAGAATGAAGCAACAAGCTGATCAACACCGTAGTGAAAGAACTTTTGAAGTGGGAGATTGGGTCTTTGTGCGACTACAACCATACAAGCAAATGTCTCTAAAACAACAACATAAAGCTAACAAGCTAGCACCCAAGTACTATGGTCCTTATAAGGTGTTGCAGAAGATTGGCAATGTAGCATATAAATTGGAGCTGCCCATATCAACAAAAATTCATCCAGTTTTTCATGTTTCCTGCTTGAAGAAGGTTATTGGGAATAAAGTGGTAGCACAGACTAAGTTACCTAAGCTTGATGAAGAGGGAAGAATAGTTGTGGATCCAGAGAGAATTATTCAAACATGCACCAAGAAGCTGAGGACAAGGGAAATCATAGAATATCTAATTAAATGGAAAAACTCTCCAGTTGAGGAAGCTACATGGGAGAATGAGGAATTCATGCAAAAGCATCCACATTTGGTCAGCATTGAGGACAATGCTTCTTTGAAGAGGGGGGGCATGCTACGCCCTTAATCCTATAGTGTGTATAGGGTTATGAATAGTCGGCTTGTAGCTATCTTAACTCTTAATTAAGTCATATTATCATTAGTTTATTGTTAATTAGTTGTTTAGGTCGGCCTAAGGCTTATATAGGCCCATCTAAGTCGGCCTAGGTGATATCCTAGGCATAAATAGGTATATATAGGAGGTAGTGAGTCTTATTTCAGCATATTCAGTATTGTGTTCTCATTGAAGACTATTGGAGGTATCCCCCTCGAAGTAGTTTTGGAGGTTGCCCCCTCGAAGTGGCATATTATTATCAAGTATTTGCAACATCTTTACTATTATATTCAGATATTGTGCAAGTTGTTTCATTACAAGGACTTTATCTCAATTGAACATTCCACTATGACTCTTAAATTGTCACTGTTTCAAAGATTTGTAAATGTAATCTATGTTCCTAAAACTCAAGAAGAACCCATGAAACTAAAAATAGTGGTCACTTTGTGTTCAGATGCTATTCAACCTCCTTCTAAACTAGTGCTCACTATTAGAGTTCCTTCACCTTCTTCCCATCCTCTTGATTACATTTATAACTATGCTAAATAGATAACATATCAAAATTTACAACAACCTAGTCATATTGTGGTTGCTCATTCTTACAATACTTAGAAAAACAAACAAAGCAAACAATAATTAAGCATTCTAATATCTTTACTAGCTTCTCAACCTATGCTTCCTCAAGCACCTCGTTTAACACCTAAGGTTGGAAAAGATTGTGATTTTATTGAGCAGCTTCATGCTACTCCTACTAAGATATCTCTTTGGGAACTTATACAAACTTCACATACATACCATGGAATGCTCCAAGAAGCTTTACAAAAGGTGATTGTACCACATACTATTAAACCTAATGATGCAATAGCTCTTCTTGATTGTATGCATGTGACAAAAATAGACATTCTATTTCAGCAACATGAGTTGCCATCTCTTGAAGTTCAAAATCAATACGATACTTTGATTATATTCATTACAATAAACAAGAAATTGATTAAATGAGTTATAATTGATAATGGATCAGCTCTTAATGTTTGTAGCATCAATCTATTGCATAATATTAAAATTGATACATCTTTGATCAATCCAGATGGGATAAGTATCCATGGGTTTGATAATGTTGGAAGACAATCTGTAGGCACTATAACTTTACCTGTACAAGTTGGGCCTATAGCTCTACCTACCCTAATTCATGTCATGCCTTGTTCTTTATCTTACAACATGATTCTTGGTAGAACATGGATACATGAACTAGGGGTAGTTCCTTCTACCCTTCATCGTTCAATCAAGTTTGTTCATAAAGATAAACTTCATACTATTCATGTTGATCCTAAACTAGATCTTTGTTTACAAATTGAAACACAAAAGCAAATTGTTCAACATAAGATCTTAAATAATCTAAAGGTTGACTTATCAACCCCTCTTGCTATAGATAATGTTGTGCAAGAACCAAAACAATTGAATGCATTTCTTGGTGATGATTGGGGTTTGTTAGATTTTTCATCTCCCTCTATAGGTGAGTATAAAATTAACAACTCCACTCCTGAGACATCAAGTGTTGCATCGATCTCATCTCATTGTTCAAATACTAAAGTCTCTTTGCTAACTGTAGAGTTAAAACTCTACATTTTGTTTTTTTCTTGATCATGGCTCATTGTTTCATTTTTTAGTTTGTTGCCCAGTTTTTGCAATTTCTATTGTTATTTGTTTCATGTGCGACAAGTGTGCCATGTGTTAATATTGAGAACCTAGAAGGGAAAATGCTTCTAAATAATGCATGAAGCTGCCATGAGGAAGAAGTTTTGAAGTAGTTAGTTTATAGTGATCGAGTGCCACAGATAGTGTTGCATGCCTTCTTTATGCTTCGCAGTTCCCAGATGCTACCAGAATGCACTACGTATCCTTGGCTACATTTCTCTTTATTAAGTTTCTTCCTATGTGCGAAAATGCACCACATGTCGCTACTGCAGGGCTTGAGGAGAGGTTTTATTTGATGCAGCTTGCAAGCCTGAGGTGCCAAGTGTCTTTTTGTTGCAGTGTCAGATGATGCCGCGTGTATCCTTCTTTGATAGATTTTGAGGCATTAGAAAGTATATGGTGGGCCTGAGGTGTTATGACTTAAGTTTCAGTTGCATGCAGAAAGCCCCAAGTGTCGCTACCACAGGACTTTGAGAAACTTTTTGTATGAAACTTTGGTTATATGCATGGTGTGCCATGTGCTTTTTGTTGCATTATATGGATGATGTCATGTGTCGCTATATTTTGTTAAGTTTTCAGAAGTGACCGAATATATGGTGGACTCCGCGATGTTATAGCCACAGTTTCTAAAATGATATGGAGAGTGACAAGTGTCATCACCATGGGTGTTCAGGATGCAAGGTAAAAGAAGATTTTGAGATGTGTGCGAGAGTGCCAAGTGTCCCAGTGTTGAATCTTTGGGTGCCACCACATATCAATTTGTAAGGTATGGCGGAATGCGACAAAGTGTCATAGTGTCTAATGTTTTCATTGTAACAAATGGAAATTATGCTTGCAGCAGAAGCTGCCATACAACTTTTGGGAGCCACAAGAAGGTTGTGGGTTCTACCATGTGTCTCAATGAAACTGCAAGTTACAATGCCACATTTTTAGCATCACTCAACCAATGGGCACATAGGGAAAACACAGCTACAAATTTAAGAAGATTTTTAGTACCAGTTCAACTTCTAGTTGAGTTCCAGTTCAGTTGCAGGCCATTTAGATTCTAACAAATGGGGATGATCTTGAGTCAAATTTTGTTGCTATAAATAGGGCAATGTTGTAACTAAAGAGACACATATTGATTAAGAATTCAGAGTCTTGACTGAGATCAGATTGTATCATTTTTCCTTAATTTAGCTATTTCAAGAAAGAAGTGGATAGATTTGTGCATGTTTTTGTACCTTATGTATTTGCCAAATTGTTAATGAAAGAAGCTATGTTCTATGCCATTGGTGATATAATCTATGTCTTGCATAAATCTTTTAAGTTTAGCCTTTGTTTGAATCTATTTATAACCTATTCATGTTGATCATGCTTCATTTACTCTTTGACATAACTAAATCATAAAGGTTTAATCACTGTGCTAGTTGCTAATACTTATATAAATCTGGCGCATCACCATAGAATTAGAAGCTTTTATTTATTGTATCTGTAATCTTGATTTTTCTTCCCTTTACCTAAAACCCTATTGAAAAAGGAAGAGCCAACTTCTATAAAATCTGGAGGTTGTTTCAAGTGTCAAGTCCCACATTCTTGAAGCTTCCCATGTTGGTGTTAGAATCCATGCAATTTTATCCATCAATAGTTTTTGGCACGCTCGGTGGGACCTTTCTTGAAATTTGATCAAGATCGTATGAACTAGAGAGCATCAAGGAGTCAAAGTTGTGGACCAACAACAAGAACACAGTCAACTACTAATCTAGGGATCTTATTGCCCCATTAGTAACCACTCCAAGAAGAAGAGCAAATCGAGTAGCAATAGCATCAGGGACAATCATGGCAGTACCTACTCTTCCATGAAGTTATGCAAACTAAAACAATAGCAGCCCCCTTGTTCTCCCAATGCTACCAGACACTTGGGATCTAATTCCAACTAAGATTTGAAGGCCTTACCCAAATTCAGTGGAGAAGATGCCAAGACACTAGGAGAACATCTCCAAGATGTGTTAGATGTGTTGCAGTACATGTTATTACAGTACAAAATATTGCTATTAGATTGTTGGTGACTTCTTTTAAAGGGAAGGCTCTAGATTGGTATAGGTCTTTTCCCTCAAATTCCATATCTACTTGGGACCCTATTGGAGATGCCTTCTTTGCAAGATTCAATGAAAAGGTTGATAAATCATTCCTACTATAGCAATTGATCACTCTAAAGAGAGTTCCTCAAGAAGCCATAACATACTTCAACACTAGGTTTCAAAAGACCTAGGATAGAATCCCTACTATAGCTAGGCCATCATCAGGTATGGATATTGTATTCTACCTCAAAGATTTCAATTCTAATATCTCTATAATGATAAAGTCCCTAGGAGGACAAACCCTACTAGAAGCATATGAGTTGGTTGTAAGAGCTGAGAACAATTTGATAGATGTTGGAAAATTGCCTCCAAGGCCTCCCATGCCTATGTTCCTAGAAATTTCTATTCCCCTACCACAAGAAGTCCCTAATCCACCATCTGTACCTATGTCCATGTACACCTTCCTAATGCCTCAACAACCCATTGTGTCAACACCCTCCGCCGCTTCATCTGAAATGGACGACATCAAGAACATTCTCAAGACCTTTTTAAATGAGATTATCAATCTGAAAAGGCAACAGACTTCTTATCCAAAACCTTCTTACCAAGGATTTCAAGGTAATAGACCCCCATATCAGCCGAACCAATACCAAGGTGCTCAAAGACCCAATAATCCTCAACCTTCTAATCAATTGGTTACAGTTGCCACTCCATTACAAGTTGTCCCATCTAACCCGAGTAGAGATATGGTCCCTAGATAAAATAACCTAGCAAAAGATACCAATGCTTGGTGTTTCACTTGCAACAACGCCCATATGCCCAGAGATTGTCCTAGGGGCAATTTATAGCAAAAGATAGCAGAATAGAGGATGGAAAGTCAAGCTATGGTGTCTAATGAAATAGTGTTCAGAATGTAGTAATGGTGGCTCAGATGCAAGGAATGTCCATTCAACAAGAGGAAGAGATTGCCCTAGAACATGCTTTGTTTTCATGGATTGAAGATGAAGAGTCAGTCTTTCTGAATGAAACATCCACCTCCAAGAAGCCCTTGGTATAGTTTGATTACTACACCAGGTCAAAGAGGAGAATGGTAGAACAACTTGAAGCCATAAATAATGAAGCGGTTGGGGTCCCTCCTTTACAAACCCACTATAATCCCACTTTGAGACAAGAAATACCTCAACCAGCCTAGAATCAAGCATTCTCTAACCCGGTACTAGAAAGAGCAAGGTATCCTTACTATCCTAAGACACAGACATTGGGACCCATGAATGTGGTAGAATAGCTAAAGAAGACCCCTATGCAAGTGTTGATATGGGATATGCTGGCTATTCCTAAGTAAAAAACACTATTACAAGAAGCATTATAGACTCAAGCAGATCCTAAAGCTGCTAGTACAAAAGGAGGTATGAACAAAGGGAAGACTCAAAACAAAGATACTCCACCTCTGCAAACAATCACTCTACTAAATGTTGCACCAAAGGTAAGCAAATCTAAGCCAAATCCATTTTATCTGACTCTAATAGTGGGCAAGAAACTATTGCACAACTCAATGATAGATTCAAGGGGGCTAGTACTACAGTCATGCCAAAGAAAATATCAGATGCTTTAAAGATAAAATATGAGCCATTGGCTAAAGGGGTCATGCAATTAGATGGGAAGTCTGTCCAAACCATAGGAAGGATCAAACAACTCCCATTATAGCTATATACTTTCCCAAATATAACTATCATGCAGGATGTGGTGGTTATTGATATTCCCCCTATCTTTGTTCTATGCCTATCTAGAGATTTCATAGCTAAGATAGGAGGATACATGTCACTTGATTGGTCACATTTGATTTTGAGAACTAAATATGGGACAAAGATGAAGGTGCTGTTTGAGCCCCTATCTAAAGATCATATCACTGAAGAACCAGCTCCAAGAATTGAAGCATCTCATGCTATGATGAATAGAGAGGAGAGAGTTTTTGTTGAGGAAATGGGAGACTAGACCGAATATGATCAACAGGAAGAAGAAAATAGTCAGTTGATGACCATGATGCAGAGTGACCCTTATGGTAATTATGACCCTACTGGTTTGGGCACTTACATTATTTTTGAAGAGGGCCAAGAAATACCAAATATTATGAGAAAAGAAGTATCTAAAAAAAATATTTTGATAGAGACTCAGAAATCTGGACCTTGAACTTTGATGGGGCCAGAAGTAAGAATGGTATTGGGGCAGGTATATGTCTCACTTCTCCAAATGGTGAGAAAATTCTTAGAGCTATACACTTCCAATTTGCTTGCACGAACAATGATGTTGAGTATGAGTCTTTGGTGGATGGTCTTGTGTTGGCAAAGAAGAAAGGGATAAAGAATCTAATGGTCAAAGGTGATTCAGAGCTGGTTGTGAAACAAATCAGAGAAAAGGTTGTGGCAAAGACTGTAAGGATGAGATCTTATCGCCACAGAATCTGGGATCTAATTGATGGCTTCGATGCTTTTAACATAGAAGTTGTCCCCAAAATTTAGAATACTAAAGCAGATAGAATGGCACAAATTGGCTCTCAATTTGACCTAGCAGGTGACTTGCTCATTAAGAATGAGGTAGTGAAAGTCATAGTTCGGCCAGCAATCCCATATAATGTCTAGAACTAACAAGTCTTTAACAATGATCTTCAAGTGCTTTTATTTCTATAACAGTCAAGAGAATTTGTTGACCAATTACAGCCCAAGATTGAAGAAGCATATGGTGACCAAATTATTCAATTGAAGTCTAATAAGCTCCCAAAGGAATTAATCATGCTGGAAAACCTATTTGACCAAGATGATGTGAGCCTGGATCAAAGGAAGTTTAAAACAAGCAAAGATGATTATTCTGATATTTGAGTCAGCCAAGGAAGAAAGTTGAAGGTAGGTAATGCTACTACTCAAGAGGAAAGAGATAAGCTAATTTCTTTATGTAACAAGTATGACAGAGTAATTTCTTGGACTTATGATGACCTTCATGGTTATAATAGAGATGTCATTCAACATACCATAGAACTTGCTGAAGAGTCAAAACCAGTCTGTCAGAAATAGAAGCCAATGAATCCTAGGATTGAGCCTTTAATGGTGGATGAATTGCAAAAGCTTCTAGAGTCTAAAATTATTTTTCCAATTAAGTATTCAACTTGGGTGTCTAACCTGGTGCCAAAAAGAAAAAAGAATGGAGACATAAGGCTTTGTGTAGACCCCAGAGACCTGAATAAGGCTTCATTAAAGGATCATTACCCCTGCCTTCCATGGAGCAGATTCTGCAAACAGTGGCTAGATCAGAGAAATTCTCCTTATTGGATGGCTTCTTAGGATACAATCAGATCTAGTTGGTAGATGAAGACCAGCATAAGACATCATTCACAAAAAAGTGGGGAACTTTTGCATACACTAAAATGTTGTTTGATCTTTCAAACAGTGGAGCCACTTTTTAGCATGATATGAATATAGCATTTAGAGGCCTAATAAATAAGATCATTCTAATCTATTTAGATGACATTACTATATTTACCAAGGATGCCAAAGATCACTTTGAGCATTTAGAAGTTGTTTTTTAGAAGTATCAAGAATTCAGGATCTCCCTAAATCCTAAGAAGTGTGTTTTTACTGTGCCCCAAGAGAAACTTCTGGGACATATCATTTCAAAAGAAGGAATTTCCATTGATCCAGAGTAGGTCACAGCTATACTAAATTTGTCTTTTCCAGTCAACAAAAAGGTAGTTCATTCTTTTTTGGGTAAGATCAATTTTGTCAGTCAATTCATATCTGATTTTGTAGGGCTAGTTAGGCCTATTACCCTGATCCTGAAGAAGGATTTGTAATGTCAGTTAGGTCCATTTGACAATAGTGTTTGAAGACTTAAGTATCCTCCAGGGATTGACTGAGGCAAGCCTCTAAACACCACAATGCCCTCCCAAAGTTTTGTGATTGCAGGTTATAGGTGTTGCATCTGGAAAAAGTGGAGTTGCAAGAAGGATCAACAGACATCAAGGATATAGGATCTAAAGAGAAGTAGGACATCAGACCCTTTTTAGTATTTGGGCACCATTCCATGTGTCCTCCGTAGTTGAATTTCTAGAAATAGAAGTTATAGTATAGATAGTGTCGAAAGGAGGTTAGGATCCCGCAAAGAAACGGGTACCTTGGACTAGGGTGCCTACTCCTAAGTCCCTAACTTTTCCATCTTAGAGCCTTGAAAAAAGGTACTCTATGATTTGATATTTTACTTCCCTCTGCAAGAGCTTTTTTCTCTTATTCTTCTGTTACAGTTGTATTTATGAAATTAAGATTTTAATGGTTAATTGAGCATAGGAGAAGGAAAATTGATAATTGAACATCCTAATCCAAGCTTCCCTACATCTCACAGTAACCTAGTGTATGATAGTACCTGGCCACTCGACCCTAGATCCTTGAATGTTAAAGGTGAAAGGAGGATTCAAACATCTAACAACTAAAACAATTAAACAAATCTAATTTTCACCCTAAACATTTTGGTGAACCTATGATTTTGGACTTAAATTACAACTTTCTAAGTGTGTGTCTTTATATTTGGATTGATTTCATCTATTCATATAGTTATTCATTTTATTGCATTGAAAAAAATTCAAAAAAATTGAAAAATTTGAAAAAATTCAAAAAATTGCATTGTTAGGCTTACTAATTTGCATCATTTCTTTCTAAATTTCCCTAATTCATGATTTTTGCATCATATCTGATATAAACTACAAAAAAAACAAAAATTCAATAATTTGCATTGCATTTTCATCATTAATTTGCTAGGCTTTTGTAGAAATTTTGACAATTTTCATTATAACCTAGTAATTCCAAAATCTTGGATTAGTAGGAAAAATCTTCTTTCAGATTTTTCTACTGATTTTAGAGGCTCATTAAAATTATTATTTTGCTTTATTCCTTCATTTTAGTGTAAATTTACATTTAGATTCAAAATATTTGCATTTTTGCATAGAAAATTTCAACAAAAACTAGCAATTTTCATGCATTTTCATTAGATTTGCATTGGCATTTTGCTTATTAAAGCTTGGAATTTATTTTCAGATCTAATATTAATTCATTTTCACCATAAAACAGACTTAAAATCATTCATATAGCATTTTGTGCCAAAATCTCAAACCTAGGGCTTTAAAAACACCTATTTTTACTAAATTTGACCTTATTGACTCTCTAAACTTGCACCATAGGCATGTTGTGAAGGGTATTTTTGCATTAATTGGATTTTATCAAGTTAATAATTTTCTTTCCCTCCTAAAAATCTTCACAACACCCTTTTAACGGGCTCTTGTATTGAAATTTTGGTGAAAAACTAAACATTTTAACTATTTTTGCCCTAGGGTTTGACCTAGTTTGCACTCCAAGCGTGTTGTGATCAATTTTATGGATTGAGATGACTAATATCATTGATTTTATTTTCTATACCTCCTGAAATTAATTACAACACTTCTTTTTCTAGGTCTTGGAATTGAAAAACTGTGAAAAAATAGCCTATTTTTGCTATATTTTCACTAGGGTTTTACCTTAAGTGGCACTAAAAGTGTGTTGTGTTGAGAATTTTGACATTAAGTGGCTGTTATTACTAATATAATTTTTTTTCCATCATCATTTTTCTCACAACACCCTTGGTCATGCCCTTTTACATTGAGTTTTGGTGAAAAAAGTGCCTATTTTGACATATTTTCACTATATTTTGACTTGGCATTATTTTAGATCTGCATCATGAGTGTGTTGTGAAGGATTTTATTTCTATATTGGACTGAAAATATACTTAACATTTTCTTCCCCTAATAAAAATCCTTACAACACCTTTTCTTTCATATATTTGCATTGAAAAAGTACAAAAAAACAAGCATTTTAGGTCATTTTTGCATATAAGTTTGCATTGGTCTTTTTCATAATTTTGAGAAAACTTTTAAAATCTTATTTTGAATCTCATTATGGCCTCTTCATTTTGTTCATCTCTAAAATGTTTGCATGAGTATATCCTAGATTTTGAAAATTTTCTCTAATTTCACTAATTAGAATCCTCATGTTCTAGAGCACATAGCTTCTGCAAGTGGTATTGATGCTTCTATATGTTCTACATATGAGCTGAAATTACTTTGTTATACACTTGATTTTAATAGCTTCACAATATTCATAGGAGCATATCCTTTGATATTAGAAGACTTAACTAAGTTCATCTCTAGGAATACTCATGAGAAAGATGAGAGTGAAAAGCCTTTTTGTGCTACAGAGTATGATGATGATGATGATGATGTACCTTCCCCTCATCCCATTGCTCTCCCTGGACAAGATGTAGCATTAGTGGATGAGAAAAGGTCTCTCAAATTAAATACTTTAGGGATGGGTATTGGGAGCAATCAAGAGGGAAACAATGTTAATTCAATAATCGTTAATAGACTTCATAGCAATATTCCTAAAATGATTGTCCAAGGGGCACTTAGTGCACCCTCTTGCTTAAAACTGGTGATTGCTATCTAAGGTGCTCAAAAACCACCTAGAACTCCTGATTACATTTATGATTATGCAAAACAAATTGGTCAACCAAGTCAAGGTGTTCAAAATGTGTTACAACAACCACACCACAATGTGATTTCTCACACATACAACACCCATAATAACAAGCAGAGTAAGCAAGCACTACATGTGCCTGTCTCTCTTCCATATTCTCAATGTATGCTCCCTCCATCATCTCACCTTACTCATAAAAGTGGTCAAGAGTATGATCTTGTCAAACAGCTTCATGCTACTCTAACTAAGATCTCTCTTTGGGATTTAATACAAACATCACCTACATACCATGGAATGCTCCAAGAAGCTTTACAAAAGGTGATTGTGCCACCTACTGCAAAGCCTAATGATGTAGTAGTTGTATTAGATAGTATGCATGTGACAAAAATAGATATTCTCTTTCAACCACATGAATTACCATTAGTCGAAGTTCAAAACCAATATGATCCTCTCATTATCTTCATCACAGTAAACAAATCATTGGTTAAGAGAGTTATGATTGATAATGGATCATCTCTTAATGTTTGTGGCATTGACTTATTACATAAGATTACAGCTGACACATCACAAATCAAACCAAACAGCACTAGCATTCATGAATTTGATAATGTTGGACAATAAACCATGGTCACTATAACTCTACCTATACAGGTAGGACCTGTGATGGTGCCTACCATTATTCATGTCATGCTTTGTTCTTTATCTTACAACATGATTCTTGGTAAACCTTAGATTCATGCATTGGGGGCAGTCCCTTCCACCCTGCATCGTTCGATCAAATTTATATTCAAAGATCAACTTCTTACTATTCACACTAATCCTGAACTAGATAACTATTTACTTATTGAAAAGCAAAAACTAGTTCTCAACCATATAAGCTTAAACAATTTGTGAGGTGATCCATCAATGAATAATGTTATGCAAGATTCTAGAACATCAAATGCACTCTTTGGTGATGATTGGAGCCCATTGGATTGTAATCCTTGCAGTATAGGAGAATACAAAATTAATAGCCTTGACACATCAAAAAGAGCATCAATCTCACCTAAGCAATCTTTTGAAGCACCTAAGAAACCTAAAGTCCCCTTGGTAGAAAATAAAAACAATACTCTCACTTATACCACAAATTACAACACCTAAGAGGCTTCACCATCTTCTAAGGAAATGACATCCCTTTATGGTTGAAGATTTAAAATCCTTTATAACAACTGTGAATATGAAGGTAAGGGATGTGGTCTAAATCAACAAGGGATTCGAGTACCTATAGAATCCGCTTCAACACATTACTCAAGCGGCATTAGATATAATCCTTTTAAAGAAAAGAAAGCTTCCCGTCATCCCACACTTAATGTAAATTCAACAAGATTAAAACAACATTGCAGATATCCCAGACATGTATATTCTTAACAATGGTACCCTACAGGTAAGTATCTCTAATCCTTTCTGTCTCTCATGACGTACTTCCCTTGTGATGTGTTATGTGTTGTTTAGACCTCCTGGGATGGCCCCTGATTCTCCCGTAAGGTTCAGAATACCAGGAGACTGCCTCCGTTGTGACCTTCTTCTATTTGTATCATCATTCTTCTAAATTGCCTCTCTCTGATTTCATTGTTGTGTGCTGTGTCTTACGGACATAGCGTTGCGGTTGGTGACTTGGGGGCACCATCTTACATGACTATCCCTAAGACACTTTTTTCTCCTCTCTAATTTATTGCTTCCCTTCCTCTAGTGTTTCCATCTAGCAGGCAAATGACGAAAAACATTTATACTGATGTGGACCTAGTGTCCCTTTTGAGAGCAATCAAAAATTGGACTTATCTCCTAATATGACGATGGGGTTGTATATCTTATCCAACGCTTGGCTAGTGGAAGCATTCATGCTTTCTACGTAGTGAATTTCATGATGTCTTTAGCTCACTTACAAACCTTAACAATACTACTACTCCATGCACCTTTGTTTGTCTTTGAATCTAGTCTTGGTGGTACTTGATTTAGAGAGCTTCATGATATAGCCCCATGGTTATCCTCAAACTCTAAATTTGTAGTGGTTAACCATATGCATCGATGTTGTTTTTTATCATGATTTTGTAGACACAAACATGTTTCTTGTAGGGATGTGTTTTTGGGAACATTTAGTGATCATGAAGTACATGTTAGAATATGAAAAGATTAATAACCTAGAAAACTAGAGCAAATAATAGATATCTAAACTGTGAATGCAAATGATATAAAATCAAAATAGCAACATAGAGTTAGTCTCCAAGAGAGTAATGCAAATGCTAGAAGCAAAATAGCATTAAGAGGATGCAAAAGTGAAAGATACAAAATACAAGCCAAGTAGCATGCTTATATAGACTAGGAAGAGGGAGGAGGTGGCAACACCGACCAATGAGGAGCAACCATCTATCAGACTAAAGATAGAAAAGTATCTTCCCAAGATAGCTAATGGATGCTCACATGTAGGAAGGTGACACCTCACAACCACTCACCTAAGAAGACATGTTTTATTAACCTAAGCAAGATTAAAAGAAGTGTAGGAAAAACCTAGGAATTTAGGAAAAATAAATAACCCAACTAGGAAATAAAAACCTACACTAACACCCCCCCATAAGTGAAGTTTAGGTGGATGTAGAAATGGGTCCCAACAAATCAAGCCTGATGAGGTACCCATGTACATAAAATTCCCCCCAAAGAGAGAGAAAAGCGCCCCCCCCCCAAAAAAAAAAAGTAGAGATACAAGAGACCCCCCCCCAAAGTAGAGAGAGTAAAGACTCCGAGTGAGAGGAAGAAGCCCCCCAGAAGATGAAGCATCCCGCACCCCCAGTAAAGCTAGTAAATGAAGGAACTTGCTCTTAGTGAATGGTTTGGTGAAGATATCAACAACCTACTCGAAAGTCAGATAGTACTGAAGGTCGATGATGTGGCCATGGATGAGCTCCCAGATGTAGTGCATGTGGGCTTCTATGTTCTTGGTCCGCTGATGATGGACTGAATTTTGTGAGATCTGAATGGCACTCTAGTTGTCACAAAATATGACTGATAGAAGGAAGGAGTCCATCTTGGCATACCAGGCCCGAGGAGCCTATTTGAGGCCATAGAGAGACTTTCAAAGATTGCACACAAGTGAAGAATCCTGAAGGAACCCCAATGGCTGCTCCATGTAGATCTCCTCCTGAAGGTCACCGTGAAGAAAAGCACTCTTCACATCCATCTGGTGTACTTCCCAATGATTAGCTACAGCAATGGCAAGAACAAGTCAGATGGAATTCATTCGGGCAACTAGCACAAAAGTCTCAGAGTAGTCAATCCCAAGAACCTAGGAGAATCCTTTGGCGACCAAGCGAGCCTTATGCTTGTCAACTGACCCATCTACTACAAATTTTATCTCATAGATCCACTTACATCGAACAAGTTTTCTTCCCTTAGGAAGAGGGACAAGATCCCAAGTGTGGTTCCTCATCAAGGAACTATACTCCTCCTGCATAGTTGTATCCCACTTAGGAATACCAGAAGCCTCATGAAAAGACTATGGATCTGAGGCAGTAGTAATGAAGACATGTGGATCATCCTGAAATTGTGAATGAGTCTGCCTAGTGTCTGATGGATCCCCAACCCAATCACCTTCAGACTACAAGGTCTGTCTAGCCCAAAGTGGACCAGAAGATGGAGAATCTAGAGGAGAATTATCAACCTCTAAATGATGACTAGGGGAGGAAGGAGGTGAGTCCTCTAAATCACTCTTTGCATCAGAAGTGGAGGTAGAAGACTACTCAGGTGAATCTGACTCATCAGAAGATCTGTCATGTATCCCAAGTGACTCCAATGTCAAAGTAGGAGTTGGAGAAGTGATAGAAAGTGAGCTTAAAGAGCCCTCCTCAAACTGAACACTCTTCTCAATGAACAACTCATGTGTAGTAGGGTGGAGCAACCAATAACCCTTCACACCATCAGGATAACCTACAAATATGCAAGGTCTACTCTACAGATCCAAGGCCTTGTGTTTCTCTATAGGAATGTGGGCCCATACAGGAGAACCAAAAACTCAAAAGTGCTTAACTGATGGTTTCTGACAACTCCAAGCTTTGGAAGGAGTGATTCCCTTCAAGGCTTAGTGAGGAACATGGTTCTAGATATAACAAGCATAGTTAATGGCCTCTGCCCAATACTGTGGTGCAAGAGATTTGGAGTGAAACATGCAATTTGCCATTTCCTTCAAGGACCTATTCTTTCGTTCTACAACACCATTCTACTGAGGATTGTATGGATTTGAATGCTGCAAATCAATCCCCTCTAAAGTGCAAAACCTCTCAAACTGATGGTTGACATAATCACCACCATTGTCAATGCGCAAAACTCTGATGGCTTTCCTTGATTGCTTCTCTACAAAAGTTTTGAAGTCCTGAAAATGATCAAATAACTCTGACTTTTATTTGAGAAAGTACACCCAGGTATATCAAGAAAAAGTCATCAATGAATGTGAGGACATATCGGGCCCTACTGAAAAAAGGATGCTGAAATGGACCAGCCAAATCACTGTGAACTAACTCCAGTATTTGTGAAGCTCTCCATGCCTTACCTTTGTCAAACTTTTCCTTAGGATGCTTACCAAGAATACAACCTTGGCAAACACCACCTAAAAACTAAACTGAAGGCAACCCTGTGACCATGCTCTACTGGTTGAGCTGCTACAAGTAGCGAAAGTTAAGATGGCCAAACCGCTCATGCCATAATCTACTCACATCATCGGAATGAGTGAGTAAAATAGTCAAAGGAGGATCAGGAACAAAGTGAGAAAAAAGATAGAGCCGTGACTGATGATCTGCTCTCCCAACTGCAACTGTAGAACCACTGTACAACTCACGAATCTCCACTGAATCAGGAGTGAACTCAACCCGCTTGCCTGAACTTGTGTGAGTGGTCTGGTATACCAATAGGAGATTAGTTGATAATGAGGGCACACAAAGAACATCATGGAATGTACCATCCCCCACATCAACAGACCCTCTCCCACACACCTCAACAGGAGTGTCATCACCCACCAAAATAGAAGGCATAGTACATGGCTCCAAAGATGCAAGTTCTTCCTTAGATGAAGCCATGTGGTGTGAAGAACCTGAATCAAGAACCCAAGTGGATGGTGAAGAAGCAACTACAACAAGGGCCTTGCCCTTTCCTTTCCCCTTGTTTTCTTTTGCCTTGTTAGACCCCTCATTAGAACTCTGTTAGATAGACTCAGGAACACTGATATTATTCTTCTCAAGAATGTGTGTCAAGTGATCAATTTGTTTCTTCAGACATTTATGTTCATCATGACCAGGTCTTTTACAATAGGCACATTAGACCCTCTCCTTCTTGGGCTTGTCACCCTTGGAAGATTGGGTCTCATTAGTTGCTTTTGAAGCAACTGGTATCTGATCCTTCTTCTCCTTGCTATTCTTTCGTTTCTTATCCTTACTATTGTTACTACTACTTTGTCCTTTTTGTTCTTTTGTGCCTTGGTTGGTAGCTAAGGCATGTGACTTAGAGGACTTAAGAGTGCCCATCTGGATTAGCTTATCGTGTTCCCTAGTGAGATTGATAGCAAAATCATCTAAAGATGGCAAGGTGAATTGAGTACCAAGTGCACCCTTAGTAGCATAGAAAGTAGAAACAAACACAAAATATTCTGAACTTAGCTTAGAGAGAATACTGAGAATTAGTTGTTCATCTTTCTTTTCAATTCCACATTGTTTTAATTGCAGCCTTAGTGATTTCAATTTAGTGAAGAAATCCTGGATTGTGTTGAAATTGCCTGGACTTAAGCTAATTAGTTCATTTTCTAACATATGACCCCTCATTGAATCTTGTGTGCCAATAGTTTTTCTAGTTTTGTCTAGATTTCATTTGGTGTATTCAAAGACTCAATGTGAAAGAACAAATCAGGGGAAATAGACAAACACAATGTTCCATATGCTTCATCACATTTGTTCAACCACTTAAGCTTATCTTCATCTTTAGTAGGTTCAGTTTCAAGTCCCATAGTTATCCTATTTAATCCATCTTTCCTTAAGTGAATTGTCATGCATGATTTCCACTCAAAGTAATTGTATGGAGTTAGGATGGGCAGATTTGTTTGATCCATGATGAAGAAATACAGAGAAGAAATGCCGAAAAAAAGAGAACCCAACCAAGACAACCCCCCCTTTTCACTCAATCAAAGAACCCCCCCAAGAAAATATGATTTGGCACTTTATATTAGTGCGTTTACAACTGCCACTAGTAAGAAATACTAAGTGGTCTTGATTTCAATGCATTACAAAACCCTCATGAAGAGCATATGCTGAAAATACAACTTTGGCACAATATCTAGAGAAATAAACAGTACCACTGCGATCTACTCAAAAAATCATGCACTTTCAAAAAAAGAATCGCCTCAATACGAGGTCGTATGTGAATGTTATGATCCTCTGAAGTTCCCAAAATGAGAACTATGCAATGTCATGACTGAGAATCTTCAATTTTTGAAAAATCTCAGCATCAAAATTAAAAAATGTCTGCACTAGTGCATAGAGCAAGAAAAAATAGACAAAATCAAAAGATATTTTATGGAAAACGGAGTCCATATGAGCAAGAACGGAGCATTTAAAAATTTCCTTCAAAACTGCAACTGCCAATGGAGAGGGGTACTATTGTAGCTTTCTAAGTTTGATTCTATAAAATATACAGATTACATGCAAAAACTAAAAGATATCCAAATAGTTTTTCTGTGCTACGAACAAAACCTAGAAGGCGTTTTTCTTGCTGATGTACAAAAGATGTAGTTCTAATGTAAATAGGATGCCTTTAGCAACAAAAAATGACCCCAGCAACCAAAAAATGGCATGCAAAGGCTAAATCAGCTACCTAAGACAAGAAAAGGCATGCTGGAACCTACAATATTGACTGAAAACACCAAATATGCAAGTTGGTTGTCGATTTGAGCTTGGAAACCCTGGTTGCGCAACTGTGTATGATGATCTCTGATTTCGGTGAAACGAAAGCCAAATCTGACTTTCTCAAGCCTCCTGGACACATTTGAACAGCTGGAAATGTTTCCAGTATAACCAGAAATGCTGCAATCACCCAGATTTCATAAAACACATGTGCAAACCCTAGAGATTAAAAAAGTTTTTGTCAAACTTTTATGATTCTCAAGATCATCCGAAGATGCAAGAGAAGATCATACTGGGTTTTTCAAAAAACTATAATAAGATTTATTAGCCCCCTGAATCTCTCAAATATGGAAACTAAAATCTACTCTTGCACATAGCAAGGCTCTGATACCATGTTAGAATCTGAAAAGATTAATAACCCAGAAAACTATAGCAAAGAATATATATCCAAACTATGAATGCAAATGATACGAAATCAAAATAGCAACATAGAGTTAATCTCCAAGAGAGTAATTCAAATGGTAGAAGCAAAATAGCATTAAGAGGATGCAAATGTGAAAGATACAAAATACAAGCCAGGTAGCATGCTTATATAGACTAGGAAGAAGGAGGAGGTGGCAACACTGACCAATGAGGAGCAACCATCTATCAGACTAAAGATAGCAAAGTATCTTCCCAAGATAGCTAATGGATGCTCACATGTAGGAAGGAAACACCTCACAACCACTCACCTAATAAGACATGCTTTATTAACCTAAGCAAGATTAAAAGAAGTGCAGGAAAACCTAGGAATATAGGAAAAATAAATAACCCAACTAGGAAATAAAAACCTACACTAACACATGTCACCTCCGGGGGGCATGGGATTTGTGAGAGCTTGTGTTCCCTTGTGTGTTTTCTTCCTACCTTAACGTGCTTGATATCGATGCATGATATCAACCACCTTAAGGTGGGGGAATATAAGGTAAGTTGTATGTTGTAGATGTTAGCTATGTGCTTGTCCTCAGATGTAGTTTAAAGACTAGCTCGGTGAGTGCTTCCTACATCCTAAGTTTTTTTGCAATCAATCAATCAATCATCTAAGCCCTCTACGGAGGCATGATATCGCATATATCCTTTTTATTTTAATCCCTCTATGGAAGCAGGGATGGTGTATTTCTCGAAGCAGATTGCATCATCCTGTCATTTTCAAAAGTTCTCTACGGAGGCGAGGAGCGGTTTTGTGACTAACTTAACCCTTAAGCATATTTTTGGTGATTGTTCTGGTGAAACCCAATCATTGGTGTGTACTTGTAATGTGCCTGACATGGTGTTGGACCTAGAAATAGGTACACTCCATCGCTTGTCTGTCATGTTTTCTCTGTATCTTCAAGTGTGTGTGTTTTGCATGCTTGCTTTGTTTGGCATGTTTGTTGCCCCATATGCAATCTACAGACTAAGTCGATGAGTGCTTCCTACATTTTGGGAGGTTTTTCATGCCTTGCATGTGTGTTACCCCATATGCAGTATAAAGACTAGCTTGATGAATGCCTCCTGCATTATGGGAGGTTTGTTTACTTTCCCGTACTTGCATTTGCATTTCATATATATGAGAAAAAGAAAAGAATTATGCCTGTCTTCTATACATTTACTGTGTTCTTTGTGTTATGCATGATTGTAACTATCTTCTCTATGTTTTATGTGCATGTTATTATCTTCTATATGATTGGCATGTCTTCTCCATGCTTGGTGTGTTTGCTGTGTTTGTGACCTTACTTTAATGTATGTATTGGCCTTCCGTTTATACATCCATTAAAGTGGGGGCTAAATGTAACATTGGAAAATGTCCTCTTGGGGGTTTTTCCCTCTTAAGGTTTAGCTCACTGGTCTTCTAAATGCATTTAGGACATCTTACTTCATAATTTGGCATCCCGATGGAATGAGCCCTAGGTAACATGAAAAATGGGACCTAGGAGGACCCCTTGAGCTTGACCCTGCCCAAAATAGGGGGACAGGACTTGGGCACCTACACCCTAGTCCTGCTCTATTTTAGGGTAGTCCCAATTTTTGGGTGTCAACTTGTGACCATTACTTGGGTCCTATGCCACCACAATAAGTTTGAATTTATGAAATCTTGGCAGGAGTGTTTGTAGTTACATATAGAAGCATTTTTAGGCATTCATTTAGAAATTGGATGGCAGTTGTGAACTTTAGGCATTCTCAAGGTGATTCAAGGCTTTCATTGTTTTGCAAGAGCAAAATTGTGTGGTTTTTGTGTTTGTGTTGCAGATTTGAGCATCTATTTCATCATGGAATGAAGGGCATCTTCCTCACATGAGATCTTCACTACAAGGTGACATTATATTGTGTTTTCATCATCATTTCCTTTGGTTGTTGCCTCTACCCCACAAGAGCATGCACTCTCCATCTGACAATGGTGTTTAGAGACTTAAGTGTCCTTCAGGGCTTGACTGAGGCAAGCCTCTAAACACCAAAACCCCCTCCCAAAGTTTTGTGATTGCAGGTTACATGTGTCGCATCTAGAAAAAGTGGATTTGTAGGAAGTATTAGAAGACATCAAGGATTCAAGATTTGAAGAGAAGCAAGACACCAGAGGCTTTTCAGGACTTGGGCGCTAGTCCTTGTGTCCTTTGTAGTTGAATTTCTAGAAATAGAAGTTACAATGCAGATCAGTATTGAAAGGAGTTTAGGATCTGGCAAAGAAACTGGTACCTTAGACTTGGGCGCCCACTCCTTAGTCCCTAACTTTTCTGTCTCAGAGCCCTGAAAACAGGTACTCTGTGATTTGATATTTTACTTCCCTCTACAAGAGCTTTTTTCTGTTATTCTTTTGTTACAGTTGTATTTATGAAATTAAGGTTTTAATGGTTAATTGAGCACAGGAGAAGGAAAATTGATAATTAAACACCCTAATCCAAGCTTCCCTACATCTCACAGTGACCTAGGGTATGATAGTGCCTAGCCACTAGACCCTAGATCCTTGAACATTAAAGGTGAAAGGAGGATTCAAACATCTAACAACTAAAACAATCAAACAAATCCAATTTTCACCCTAAAGAGGATTTAGTTTTCAAATGGACAACTAAAGGGAGATGAGCTTTTGAAGAAATCAAGAAGGCTATCTCCATTGCCCCAGTATTGAGAAATCCATATTTCTCTAAACCCTTCATAATGTATGTATATGGAGGAGAACACAGTGTTGCAACTGTTCTAACCCAGAGGGATGATAAGTAAGAAGGAGACCATCCAATTGTATTCTTCTCCAGGACCCTAAGGAGTATGAATCAAGGTATAATTTTGTTGAGAAACAAGCTTATGCTATGGTTAAGGCTCTTAAAAAATTTAGGCATCTAGTAACAGGAAATAAGATCTTAATATTAGTAGCTCACCCAAGTGTTAGGGAGTACATTATGGAAGGTGAGATTATAGAAAAAAGGGCCAATTAGATAACCAAAATTTTAGAATGTGATGTAGAGGTAAGGCCTACTAAATTGGTCAAGGGAAGAGGACTCTGCCAATATATTGCTCAAGACATAGAGGAGTCAATGCTTGAAAAAGTAGAGGACTAAACAGTGTTAAAACTCTAAGAGTTTGATCAAGATTCTTGGGTTAATGATAGGATCCAATTCATGAGAACTAGTGTTTTCCCTAGTGAACTCTCCCTTGATAAAAGAAGATATTGTAGACAACGGGGAATTCATTTTGCACTAATTGATCATGTTTTGTTTAGAAGGAATTTTGATGGAATACTATTGAGATGTGTTGCAAAGGATGAAGCTCAAAAGATATTGCATGAGTTTCATCATGGAGCCTCAGGGGGACATTTTCTAGCAAGAACTACTACCATTAAAGTTACACAAGTTGGCTACTTTTGGCCAACACTGTTTGCAGATTGTTATCATATGGTCAAAGATTGTCAAGCTTGTCAATTTTATACCGAAAGGAGAAGGAATGCAGTGTTGCCCTTGAGTCCCATAGTAGTACACAAACCCTTTTCTTAGTGGGATTTAGATTTTATTGGGATGATTAATCTAGTGTCAAGTATGGGATATAAGTGGATCCTTGCTGCAACTAATTACTTTACAAGGTGGAGTGAAGCAGTGCCACTCAAAGAAGCCACTGAAAAAGTGATCCTAGAGTTTCTTGAGGGAATAAGTACCCATTTTGGTCCTTTGCGCACCATTATATCAGACAATGCTAAAGCATTTTTAGGGACGAGACTATTAGAGTTTGCATTAAAGAATAGAATATATCTGAAGACTTCATCTAATTACTATCCACAAGGCAACGGCTTGGCAAAATCCACAAACAAGAACCTAATTAGGCTTATCAAAATAATGGGGGATGATCATCAGAGAGATTGGCATAAGTCCCTCAATTCAGCACTATGGGCGGACATAATCACACCAAAGCAAGTGACTAAGATGTCCCCATATGAGCTAGTCTATGGTAAGAGTGCAATGATGCAATTAAATATAGAAATTCTTGCCTTGTAGTTGATTAAACAGTTGGAGATAGAAGAAAATGGCTTAATGCATGTGAGGCTCATTGAATTACTAGAGGTGCAAGAGAAAAGAGAAGGGGCACATGAGTATTTGATGAAGCATCAATGCATCATAAAGAATTGGTTTGATAGAAAGACGTCTAATCTAAATTTTGAAGTTGGATCTTTGGTGTTGAAATGGGATAAGAGAGTTGCTAAACCAGGCTGACATAGCAAGTTTCACTCTTTGTGATGGGTCCTTTTAAGATTCATGCCTGTAAGCAACAGAATGCTTTTGAGATGGAGAATATGGAAGAACCTGAAGAGATTCCTGTGAATGGGATCTTCTTGAAACACTTCACATAATCTTGAAACCTGCCCCTGTATCATAGTTAATTAGGCATCTTTTATTTCCTTTCCCGCTTTTGTCTTGCTTTTCTCACTTTTTCTTTTAAATAAGTGTTATGGGAACACGTGTCCACAGTACAGTGGCTCTTTTATTGGAAGTTGCATTTCCCAAGGTCGTTAGGTAGTTCCTTAAACTTTAAATAAAATAACTAATCATTTCAGAAGATCACCACTTTTAATGTTGATCTGACACACAGTCCTATACAGATTTAGAATGATACACTAGCCATCTTTTTGGCATTAATGCCATTAATAAGATGTGATGGGTCATTTAATATGTAATTATTCACCGTCAAGCTAGGCATTAAGCTTCTTATATAGTTGCAGTTGCTCTTCCTTATTCCATATTCTCTGAGTTCTCATTGTCTATGTCAAAAGTTTCAATTCTTTCTTGCAATTCTAGCTAGTTTGGGTTCATTTGCAGTTTCTAAGGCTTTTAAAGGAATACAGAGATGGCAGAGGCATAGTCGCCGCAAGAGGGTTTGTTTGAGTTGTCTAATAAATGGAAGGGTGTCAAGTCTTATGCATCTGCTAAGGTGCAATCCAAAGGTAACTATCTAAGAACTAAAGCCATATAGAAAGGAGTAGATGCAGATTCGACATAGGTGGAAGACTATGTTGATGGTATCTTTGATACACATATGCAGAAAAATCCAAAGAATCTAAGGGAAGGGGCACTAATGAGATGCCTTAAGTGAGCAGAGAAGGGAGAGTCTGAGACATTTGACATGTGGGTTTGGACTTTCCGGTTGGCACAATTTGTGGTCCTTGCTGTCCATTCCTACCCCAAGTTGGTTCTAATATGTTTAGAGCTGTTTGACCCAGAGACTGCAACAATCCAGCACGAAGGGTTTATGCTCTAGATAACCCCTAAAGTAATTCAGGATATGTTGGCTCTACATTATGATAGGCTTGCCACTTTTTCTTCCATTCCCAATTTGCAAAAAACATGGAATGGGGTATAGAGAAAGCTAAGATTCTTAAATATTGAGATGCATTTGGAGGATGAGAATACACAATTACCTCCACTACCCACTGCTCGGGGATGCTTCAATGCTGATGTATAGGATGCCCTATCCATGCTATCTTTTATTTTTGGTCAAAACGATGATGCGAGGGTATATGATTGGCGCATGGCAGCAATATTCAGGCTCAAAATAGTGGATAAGTTGTCTAAATAAAGATTCAACTTTTCAGAGCACATTGCTCAGGCTATGGTTCACCAGCTGTCCAAATTTTTGAGGAATAGGTTTTTAGGTATCTTGCCTATCTGTTTCACCTAATTCTGTATCAAAATTATTATCTCTTTTAGTAACATATGCTCTTAATAATGTACAACCCTAAAGAAAGCCATAGAGGAACAATCCCTATGTCCGCATGGACCCATGTCCTCTTGGAGTCTTCAGACCCATATGAGTTTGCCGAGTGTTTTGTAGCGCCTGTTTTTGAGCAATTAAGTTCTTAGCCCATTATGAATAGGATGAAGGATAGTGTGAAGGGTCTCTTAATAAATAATATAATTCCCTATGATTATTTCTTTGGTGCTCACACAACAATTATCAGACTCCACGGTTTTGTTGTTGAACATGTTTTGCTTCCAAAGATTTTAACCCCTAGGGTTGAAGCTTTAGAAATAGGTTTCCAGTTGTCTATCATTGATAATAACTTTGGTAACAAGAGAAGAAAGAAGAAAATGTATGATGTCCCTTGGAGTAAGGGAGGGATTATAATTGAAAAGAGAGAAGCTGAGAATCTTTTATTAAGAAAGTTATCAACTTATGGTTTTATATTAGTACAAGATAAATGGAAGTATGATCCAGATAGCTTCTTAACATCTTGGATTGTGAATAACAAAGTTTCTGCTACTTTCATCCATGAGAAATGCCCCTTTTGGGAAAAGAGGAGATCACCAAAACAGGATGATCCTATGTTTTATGTAGAATTGAAAGATCTGCCAGATAAGGGTCCCAAACCATGGGAGACATTTTACAAAAAGGAACAAGAATATGATCCCAAGAAACTGATGACTTTGGGCTTGAGGTAAACTCTAAAAAAGAAAGAATGGAATGTTGAGAAAATAGCTGCTTATTGGAAATATAGAAAGGAGATTTCTAAAATCACCCATACTTTTGGGGGTGTATGAATATATGAGCAATGGGAATAGATATGGGATGAGTACCACATGACCCCAGTATCAAGCCCTGATACAAGTAACATTCCTAGTAGTTCCCATGGAGTAGAGGAGGAAGAAGTATCAGAAAAAGCTTAGGAGTTAGAAGAAATAGAGCAAGCAACAATAGAATCCCCTAGAGCCCCATGGCCTCAATCACTCAGCACTCTACAGAAACAAAAGGCTACGGTATCACCATCTTGTGAGACCCAAATAGCTTCGGCATCGGGGGGTCTTGGAGTAGCACCCTTTCATCAAGTATTGATAGACTCAGAGGAAGATCCTAAGGACACAAAGGATAGGCCTTTGAAAAGAAGGTGCAAATTGAAGTTACAAAAGGAGGATACTAAAGATTATGTATCGGTGCCCCTGCAGCAACAAGTTCTTATGATCTCAGTAACAGCTTAGGTTAGTGTTCCTCCTCCTTTTTCCCCTTCTTTTGTTTCTTCTCAAATAGGGGTGGCTACCCAAGTAACCTATTCTTCCACATCTCCTACCACCTTTGTTGTGCCACTACAATCTTTTTCCCAACTACCAATTCATTGGCCATGTCATCACAGGCCATATCATTATCCCTGTTTTCCCCATCTATGTCCAAATGGGCTTTGCCTCAAGTTGACCCTAGTCAACAAATCACTACCATTCCCTATGGTTTGCCCCAAGGTTACCCATTTGCTGGAGGACACATTGCCTCACCTCTTACCTTTCAAACACAAGCTAATACAACAAGAAAAGAAAGAGAAGCTAGAATGGAGAAGAAGAGAAAGAAAGAAAATAAGAGCCCTACTATTTCCCACATGAGATCATTATTTGTTCCCCTTCAACAGTCTTTGACTATTACCCACTTGAATCCTAATGTAGTCAAGCCTGTAGAACAAATACAACCACAAGACTACAAAATGAATGCAGTGGCTATGGATCTAGCTCACTTTAGGCCACAAGATAGAGTGGAATTGATGAATGAAACTGCCACAACTATTACAACCAATTACCTGAAGGTGACAAAAAGGTTGCAGAAAGTAGAAGCAGACCTAGAAAAACAAAAAGCTACTAATAGTAGCCTGACATCAGAAATACAAGCTAAGGATAAAGCGATTGACACTCTTAATAAGGATTTGTAGTCCATTGTGTCTTTGCAAATACATCAAGCATCACAGGCTCAGGTTGCAGCTTTGAAAAAAAAAAGTAGCACAAGAAAAGGCTACTGTAGCTGCATTGAAACAAGAAAAGACCATTATTGAGAAAAAGTATCAAGACAAAATGCAAGAAGTATCATAGTTATAGCAGACCCTAATAAAGGAACAAAATCAGAATATTGCCACTTAGGTCCAATTTATGGCCGAACAGGAAAAGGCCAAGCAGTTAACTATTGAGCTGAGTCAAAGGCCATAGAATGGAGGGGTCTTGGCAATGGTAAAGGAGATTTATGTGTCTGCATGGAGAAGAATCTCTGAAGAGATTTCATAGCTTAAACCTTCCCTTAGTTTTTTGTTAAATGCTCAGCAGTTATGTGAAAAAGTAGAGTCTTCAGTTGAAGCAACTTTCTCCATTGTTTCTTTGAGAGTTTCAGACTCTCAACTTTTGTTGCAGAAGCTCTATGATACAACCAATGAGACCTTGTTAGCTGCTAGTGTAAATGATAGAATGGTTGCTGCAAAGAATGTAAATGAGGTTTTAAGTTGTAATTCAACTGCTATGAGTTGTAAAGCATTTCTAGATGTCATAAAGGAGGGTGTCAAAAATATGAAAAGACACATTGAAGAGTTGATGCAGTTGGGGTTACCATCCCCTTTTCTAGATGATAGTATAGTTTTGATGACTAATGCAATAAAGGCTCTTCTACTGACCAAACAAAATGATTAGACTATTTTCCAAGGTCTGAGTGATTCTTCAAGTGTTGAGGAAGTGGAGGCAGTTCTTGTTCCAATTGCTCGTCTTGAGTTTCAGCTGCATGTTGTAGTGCAGATTCTACAATCCTTTTCTCACAAGGACATTATCAATTTAGATTTTGCCTTTCAGGATCTACAGAGTAGATAGGGTTTATCAAATTTAGAGTGGTCTAGATATCAAGCCACATTGCAGAAATTATGATTCTACTCTCTGGTAGTGGCAATATAATTTTGTTTTTTGAAACTTTTTTTGATGTTTCTGGAGTTCTCTTTGAGCAGGCACAGAGGTCCATGTAGTCACCAAGAACTGTAGAGTTAGAACTCTACATCTTGTTTTTTCCTTGATCACGGCTCATTGTTTCATTTTTAGTTTGTTGCCTAGTTTCTCTAGTTTCTATTGTTATTTGTTACCTATGCGTGGAGCGACCACATGTCAGTATTGAGAACCTGCAAGGGAAAATACTTCTAAATAATGCACGAGGCTGCCACATGGAAGAAGTTTCAAAGTAGTTATTATATAGTGATTGGGTGCCGCGAATAGTGCTACATGCCTTCTTTATGCTTCACAGTTCCTTGATGCTACTGGAATGTGCCACGTATCCTTGGCTATATTTCTCTTTATTAAGTTTCTTTTTGTGCACAGAATGCACCACGTGTCACTACCATAGAGCTTGAGGAGAGGTTTTGTTTGATGCATCTTGCAAGCACGAGGTGCCAAGTGTCTTTTTGTTGCAGTGTCAAATGCTGCCACGTGTATCCTTCTTTGATAGATTTTGAGGCTCTAGAAAGTATATGGTGGGCCTGAGGTGTTATGAGTTAAGTTTCAGTTGCATGCAAAAAGCCCCAAGTGTTGCTACTGCAGGGCTTTGAGAAACTTTTTGTATGAAGCTTTGGTTATATGTGTAGTGTGCCACATGTCTTTTGTTGCATTATATGGATGATGTCACATGTCGCTATATTTTGTTAAGTTTTGAGAAGTGACCAGATATATGGTGGACCTTGCAATGTTATAGCCATAGTTTCTAAAGTGATATAGAGAGTGACAAGTGTCATCACTACGGGTGTTCAGGACGCAAGGTAAAAGAAGCTTTTGAGATGTGTGTGAGAGCACCAAGTGTCCCAGTGTTGAATCTTTGGGTGCCACCACATATCAATTTCTAAGGTATGGTAGAATACGACAAAGTGTCACAGTGTTTAATGTTTTCTTTGTAACAAAGTGAAATTATGCTTGCAACGGAAGTTGCCACATAACTTTTGGGAGCCGTAAGAAGCTTGCGGGTGCCGCCATGTGTCTCAACAGAACTGCAAGTTATAGTGCCACATTTTTAGCATCATTCAACCAATGGGTACACAGGGAAAACATAGTTGTAAATTCAAGAAGATTTTTAGTGCCAGTTTGACTTCTAGTTGAGTTCTAGTTCAGTTGCAGGCCATTTAGATTCTAATAGATGGGGACGATCTTGAGTCAAATTTTGTTGCTATAAATAGGGGCAGTGTTGTAACTAAAGAGACACATATTGATTAAGAATTCAAATTCTTGACTGAGATCAAATTGTATCATTTTGCCTTAATTTAGCTGTTTCAAGAAAGAAGTGAATAAATTTGTGCATGTTTCTGTGCCTTATGTATTTGCTGAAGTGTTAATGAAAGAAGATCTATTCTATTTCATTGGTGATATATTCTATTTCTTTGCGTAAATATTTTAAGTTTAGCCTTTGTTTGAATCTATTTATAATATGTTCATGTTGATCATGCTTCATTTGCTCTTCGACATAACTAAATCATAAAGGTTTAATCATTGTGCTAGTTGCTGATACTTATATAAGTCTGGCCCATCACCATAGAATTAGAAGCTTTTGTTTATTGTATCTGTAATCTTGTTTTTTCTTCCCTTTACCTAAAACCATATTGAAAAAGGAAGAGCTAGCTTCTGTAAAATCTAGAGGTTGTTTCAAGTGTTAAGTCCCACATTCTTGAAGCTTCCCATGTTGGTGTTGGAATCCGCATAATTTTATCCATCAACACTAACAAATATAGATAATACTCTTACTTGCACTACATATTATGAGACTTATGAAGCCCCACCTTCTTCCAAAGAAATGGCTTCACTCTATGGTTGAGGATTTCAGATCCCTTATAAGAATTATGATTATGTAGGTAATGGTTGTGGTGTTAATCAACAAGTGATTCAGGTACCTATAGAATCTGCTTCGTGACATTAATCAAGTGGTATTGGATATAACCCTTTTAGGGAATCTAAATCTCATAAAAATCCTACTCTTAATGTGAATACAATATCCAACTTAATGTGATCTTCCCTGAGATGATTGACACTAATTGTCCTTCATGAGAGATCCCCATAGACATCTTTTCAACAAATGAAGTGATAATTGAATTCTTCGGTGCTTACGACGATATTCCCCATTACCATCATAAACATGTATTGCCTTATTGTTTGAATAGTTATACATATTTTGGAAAGTCTGTCAGCATGATAAACACTACTTTGAAATCTGAAGCAGAATTTGAAGAATTACCACAATCACCTGATCTCCTAGACCATAGTACTCTACTTAATGGAAAGACTATTGATGTTTTCATGGAGAAAGATAACACTAAAGAAGTTATCCCTATAGGTGATTGCTTAAGTGTAGAAGAAAAAAAAGACATGACAAAGTCATTACATGAATTCTCCAAATTGTTATCTTGGAACTATTCAGATATGCCTAGTATTGATCCTCATATTGTAACACATAATATTGTATTGAAACTATTAGGGTAAATTGGATCAACAATGAATATGCAATGATAAACAATATCAAATACCCAAAACTCAATAGAATAGTGAACTAAGAAGATTAAATTGTTAGACTTAGGGTACACAACTGAGAGGGGTAGGTGAATCAAATGTTCAAAACTTTCTCTAATTAAACACTTAAATCTTCTTTAGTGATTAGCAGAATATTAATCATGAACCATAATGCATTCAAATCAAAAGCAGAAACACATCAACACATAAGACACCAAGATTTTGATGTGGAAAACTTGGTTAAGGGAAAAACCATGGGGTGATTAACCCAAGATTGTATTCTTTGTTAGAAGAATAGAAAGAACAAAATGGCACATGCCAATTAGTGCTCACTGCTCGAGCACACTACTCACAAGAGGCTCATTGCCTACAAGAGATACACTGTCTACAAAGGAATAAATATCACATACATGAATAGGAGAATAGCATCTTCACCATGCTTGAATCAGTTCTATTTAAGCGCAATACTTCTGCTCTGCCTTTCGCTCTCCTCCTTGCTACCACACACTCATCATGACAAAAACACACTTTGGAAAGACTTCACAATCCCTTATTTATACAAGGAATCGACTTAGGAATAATCATCTAAGTCGGCAAACATCTACTAGATCATTTACAAGACGTGTAATACATCCGGTTGGCTAGTCTCAAGAAGAACACCATCATCTAGTGGTTATTCTTCAAATGCGCACTCTAACTTCAATGCAGACCACCAACATGAACTAAACATGATCCAAAGATCACCATAACTTTTCTAGAATCACCAAGAGCATCCCTACTTCATCTACTTACTAAAATTCTTCTCTCCTTCATCTAGAGCTTTAAGAACACAGTCTGTCATTACTGTCATAAAGGAATAGGCACTTCTGAAACTTCAAACCACGAACCAATAGAGTTGACACTTCACAAGGAAGTCCTCAACACTCCCTCAAATCTGCAGAATGGGATAATGCATTTCCAGATCTCACTGGACCTATCTGTGTCATTCTGTCACCTCTAAACACCTGCCAGAGCCGGTTCTACTTGAGCAGCCATAACTTCTTTAGATCTTCATGCGGACCTCTGAAAACTTGACTGGATCATCTCAAGACTCATATCTACAAACCCTTTGAACCGCAACCTCTGATCTATATCTTAGCTAGGATCTCCACTTCACTGTCTCCATTGCTCCTCTCTGCTCATCCAATCCTTCTCATCAATGCAACATGAGTATGTTGACATCAATGACAACACCGGTTAGACCCATACTTGCAACAATCTCCCTCTTTGTCATTGATGGCAACATATGATGTGAAAAACCATCAAGACAAGAGCTTCTCCTTACTGTCACTACTCCCCCTATCAGCAACAACCATTCACATGTCTTCTCTTCCTTTACTGCTCCCCCTTTGATCATCAACCACTTATTTATCACAGGTCTTCTCTCCCCCTTTGACATCAATGGCAAAGGGCTCATACTTGCAATTTCCAACACTTCAGAATCATACCTGCTGCTCCCCCTGAGTAGCAGATCCCATCAATTCGGATCACAAGATATGACTGTGATATCCACCAGACTGATGCACCTCAATGCACCTTAGTTCATCACCAGAGGGGCAATAACCCCTAACTTCTCCCTGAGATACTCAAAAGAGTCCTTAGGTAGAGGTTTAGTAAAGATATCTGTAATATGATCCTTGGAGGGCACAAACTCCAATCTGACTTCATTCTTGTTCACTTGCTCTCTCAAAAAGTGAAACTTGATAGATATATCCTTAGTCTTAGAATGCAACACCAGATTCTTAGATATATTTATTGCACTTGAATTATCACAGAAGATTGTGATAGGCTCCTCATACTCTACTTTAATATCTCTTAGCATCTACTTCATCCACAAAACTTGAGTGCAACTACTTGCTGCTGCAATGTATTCTTCTTCAGTTGTAGACAGAGATATTGCCTCTTGTTTCTTGCTTAGCCAAGAAACCAATCTCTTCCCCAAAAAGAATACTCCACCACTGGTACTCTTCCGGTCATCCACATCTCCTACCCAATCTGCATCTGTATATGCATGAAGGGAGAAATCATGATCTCTAGGATACCACAAACCATACTCAACTATTCCTTTTAGATATCTAAAAATCCTCTTGATTGCCATGACATGAGATTCTCTGGGATCAGCCTAGAATCTAGCAACAAGACCAATAGCGTGCATTATATCTGGTCTAGTTTGAGTGAGATACAACAATCCTCCAATCATTGATCTATACTTTGTCTGGTCTACCTTAGGAGAGTCATCATCTTTGCTCAACTTACATCCTGTTGCCATGGGAGTATTCATTGGCTTTGAATCTTCCATCCCAAATTTCCTCAACAATTCTTTCACATATTTGGTCTGAGAAATGAAGATTCCTTTCTTTGTTTAAGTAATTTGCAGACCCAAGAAGAAATTCATTTCACCAAGCATAGACATCTCAAACTCACTTTTCATTTGATTTGTAAAAGTTTTTCACATACTATCTCTTCCTCCAAAGATGATATCATCAACAAATACTTCAACAATCAAGTTGTTTTCATGATCAATTTTAAAATATAAGTTACTATCAGCAGTACCTTTGTTGAAACCAATCTTCAAAAGATGCTTATCAAATCTTTCATACCAAGCTCTTGGGGCTTGCTTTAATCCATACAGTGCCTTCTTCAACTTGCAGACCATATCACCATGATCAGACAATTGAAATCCATCCGGTTGCTCTATATACACTTCTTCTTTCAAGTCTCCATTTAGAAAGGTAGACTTGACATCCATCTGATATACCTCAAAATCCTTGAAGGTAGCAAAGGCAAGAAATAATCTGACTGCTTCAATTCTTGCCATCGGAGCAAAAGTTTCTTCAAAGTCAATTCCTTCTATTTGAGAGTAGCCCTTGCGACCAATCTGGCTTTATTTCTGATTACTTCACCAACTTCATTTAGTTTGTTCCGGAAGACCCATTTGGTTCCAATCACATTCTTATTTCTAGGTCTGAGAACAAGATACCAAGTGTGATTTTTCTCTATTTGCACCAGCTCTTCCTCCATTGCTTTTGTCCAGTTTTCATCATTGCAAGCTTCGTTGACTGTCTTAAGTTCAATATTTGAAATCAAACAATACTCTTCTGAATCTTGAGCAATTCTCCTTCTTGTCAGTACTCCTTTGCTTTTATCACCTATGATCTAATCTTCAGACTGGTTCAGTCTTACATACCTGGGAACTTTAGGAATTTCCTGCACTTCTGATTCTTGATCAGGTTCATTAAAACTTATTTCTTCTTCCTAGTTTTCTAGATTAGCATGAATTTGACTAACAGATGAGGCTTGGGCTCCTTCAGTCAGAACACCATTTTGATCATCTTCATCATATTCATAAAACCTTGAGGGTTTCTCAATTCCCTCATCAACCTTCACATTTGTACTTTCTATCATCTTTCTCAGTATTTTGTTATAACACCAGTATGCTTTGCTTTGAGTAGAGTAAACCAAGAATATTCCTTCATCACTTCTAGCATCAAACTTTTCTAGATCTTCATCTCTTTTAATGTAACATTTGCTACCAAAAACTCTGAAATACCTCACAGTAGGAGTGATGCCAAACCAAAGTTCATAAGGAGTCTTACCAATATTGCTTCTAATTTGAACTCGATTGAGAGTATAGACTGCAGTGCTGATAGCTTCTCTCCAATAGATGTGAGGAACATTTGCTTCCATCATCATGGTCCTAGATGCTTCATGTATGGTCTGGTTCTTTCTTTCCACTACTCCATTCTGTTGTGGAGTCCTAGGAGTAGACAACTATCTCTTTATTCCATGTTTCTCACAGAACTCTATGAACTCATCGGATGTGAATTCTCCACCTCTATCAAACCTCTGACATTTCAATTTCAATCTGGTTTCATTTTCTACCATAGCCTTGAATATTTTGAATTTCTCAAAGGCTTCTGATTTCTCTTTCAGAAAAGTTACCCACATCATCCAGGAATAGTCATCAATTAGTAACATGAAGTATCTATCACCTTGCATACTCCTGATTCTTGACGGGCCACAAAGGTCAGTATGAACTAAGTCCAATAATCTGGTAGAAGACAATTCCTTACTTTTAAATGTGACTCTTCTTAGCTTACCCAACTGACATTCTTTGCACAAGTTGTTAGAAGGTTTCACCAATTTTGGAAGATCTCTTACAGCTTGAGTATTGCTTATCTTGATGATATTATCAAAATTCACATGACACATCCTCCTATGCCACAACCAACTCTGATCAATTTGAACAAAAAGAAGCTTTTACCAGTCCCGACCAAGTGAAAAATATTACCTTTAATTTGAGTATCGGATGCAATCTCTATTCCAGAACTTTCAAAGATCTCGCATTTTCCATTCTTGAACCAGAGATCATAGCCTTTGTCTACCAACTATCCAACACTGAGAAGATTGTGCTTCAAACCTTCAACATACAGTGCATTACCAGTTTTGTTCCTTCCATCAAGAGAAATAGTTCCTCTACCTCTGATTCTACCAGTAGAATTATCACCAAACTTTACCACTCCTCCTTCATACCTTTCCAAATCTATGAACTTATTTTTGTCATTTGTCATATGGTGAGAGCAACCACTATCAATGACCCAATTATTCTTTTCTTCAACTTGGGCAGCCAGGGCTCTTTCTACAACTTTATGATTGACAGATACAGAGGATATTGGTTCTTCTTCCTTGATGGCAATAAACACCCATTCACTTTTGGATTTGTTTCTAGTCTCTGATTCATCATCTGTTACTCCTTCATTATCATCTTCTTCATGAACATAGTAGGAATTCTTTTGGAACCTTGATCTGTTAGGATTTGGCCTTGAAAATCTTTCTGAACATTTTGAGCCAAAATGACCAATCTTATTGCAGTTAAAACACTTAAAAGGCAATTTTCCTTCATACTTACCAGATCCTCTTGGTAGTCTATTTGGAATAAGGGCTTCAAGTTGAGCAGTTTCTACTTCTTCTTCTTCCAAGTCTTTTCTTGCTTTTTCATACCATGACAGTTTCCTTGATGAGTTCTCTCCCGAATCAAACCTTTGTTTACCTTTTATAGAGGCATTGGCTTTAAATGCAGATTCAGTCTTGCGGGGATCATCTCCAAACTCGGTCATTTCAAATGCAGCCAATTTGCTAGCCAATTGGTCTCTTGTGACAGTTGTATGAGCTCTGAATTTATCAATGGCAGCAACTTTGATTTTGTAAGAGGCAAGAAGGGATCTGAGAATTTTGCCAATAATCTCATTTTCATCCAAGACTCCACCAACATTTCTAATTCCATAAACAAGCTCATTTACTCTTGGCATAAAAGTAGTAATATTTTCATCATCTCTCATCTTCAGTTTTTCAAATTTCCCTTTCAGACTCTATAACCTTGCACATTTAACATACTAGTCTCCTTCATGCAAAAGTTCCAATTTTTTCCAAATATCAAAAGTAGTTGGAAGGTCAATAACATTTGAGAGCTCTAAATCAGATAATGTGCTTGGAAGAGCTTCTCTAGTCCGCAAATTATTTTCAGCATCTGTGATTTCATTTGTAGCTTTTGGACCACCCTGTGGAGGTACATACTGTGTTGTAACCATGGTCCAGTATGCTATTCCCATGCATTGCAAGTGACAGTTCATGTGACCTTTCCATAGATTGAAATTGGTTCCATCAAACTTCAGACTATCCATCTTGTAGGATGACTTCTTGGATCTCCTCAAGTGGTTAAGCTCTTTTCGAGGAACTTAGCTCTGATACCAATTGTTAGACTTAGGGCACACAACTGAGAGGGGGGGTGAATCAGTTGTGCAAAACTTTCTCCAATTAAACACTTTAATCTTCTTTAGTGATTAGCAGAATATTAATCATGAACCATAATGCATTCAAATCAAAAGCAGAAACACATCAACACATAAGACACCAAGATTTTGATGTGGAAAACCCAGTTAAGGGAAAAACCACGGGGTGATTAACTCAAGATTGTATTCTCTATTAGAAGAATAGAAAGAATAAAATGGCACATGCCAATTAGGGCTCACTGCCTGAGCACAGTGCTCACAAGAGGCTCACTACCTACAAGAGACACATTGTCTACAAAGGAATAAATATCACATACATGAACTGGAGAATAGCATCTTCACCATGCTTGAATTAGTTCTATTTAAGCCCAATACTTTTACTCTGCCTTTTGCTCTCCTCCTCGCTACAACACACTCATCATGACAAAAATACACTTTGGAAAGACTTCACAATCCCTTATTTGTACAAGGCATCAACTTAGGAATAATTATCTAAGTTGGCAAACATCTACTAGATCATTCGCAAGACATGTAATACATATGGTCGGCCAGTCTTAAGAAGAACACCATCATCCAGTGGTTATTCTTCAAATGCGCAATCTAACTTCAATGCAGACCACCAACATGAGCTGAACATGATCCAAAGATCACCACAACTTTTCCAGAATCACCAAGAGCATCCCTACTTCATCTGCTTGCTAGAATTCTTCTCTCCTTCATCTAGAGCTTTAAGAACACAGTTTGTCATTACTGCCATAAAGGAATAGGCACTTCCAGACCTTCAAACCACGAACCAATAGAGTTGACACTTCACAAGGACGTCCTCAACATTCCCTCAAATCTGCAAAATGGGATAATGCATTTCTGGATCTCACCGGACCTATCTGTGTCATTCTGTCACCTCTGAACACCTGCCAGAGCTGGTTCTACTTGAGTGGCCATAACTTCTTCAGATCTTCATGCGGACCTCTGAAAACTTGACTGGATCATCCCAAGACTCATATCTAAAAACCATTTGAACTGTAACCTCTAATCTACATCTTAGCTGGGATCTCCACTTCATTGTCTCCATTGCTCCTCTCTGCTTGTCCAATCCTTCTCATCAATGCAACATGAGTATGTTGACATCAATGACAACACCGGTTAGACCCATACTTGCAACATAAATAATAATGAATCAACAAATGCAAACCTTCCTTAGATCGAAACTTCCATTGTTGCCTATCAAAAATCATTCTTGTGTGCATGAAAAGGGCCCTTAGTGAGTGCACTTCTTTGCTTTTTCAAGAATATTGATTATGAATGGCTATGGTGATGTCGTAATGAAGAGGAGCTTCACAACAAGGGTTGTAGTGCGTAGTGCGTAGTAAAAAAAGTGTGATCACAAGAAATAAAGGAATTGGTGCCAAAGGTGCGCTGTAATTCCTGTAGAGTAACAATACTTAAAGCTTGGATGAATGAAATGGAAGAATGAGGTTCAACTTATAGAGTTGGAAGAAATAAGATCAACAGTATAGAAGACTTGAGAAGATCAATGGTTGAGAACAGTTGAGGAACGTGCAACGAATAAGAAGAAGACAAGTGTCACACAAAAGTTGTTTTATTTGAGTTAATCATTTTCTTTTCTAAAGATAAGACATGCTTTTCATAAATTAGAAAGCTTTTTTCTAATTTAAGAGATATTGATAAAAACAAGGTTGATTGAATAGATAACTCAACTTAAGATTTGCTTTTGCACAATTTGAGACAAATTAAATAATAAATTAGTTAATTGTGTGTGTATGGAGAAGAAGACTTATTTTTAGAAGATTTTAGAAGATATTTGAAGAATTTGAAGATAAGAAAGAAAATTAAATAAATAAATTTATTTAATTGTTGTGCATGATTTGGTAGAATAAATAAAATATTTGATTTATTTTATTTTTAGAGATTGAGAGAATTTAAATAAATTTGATTTGATTTATTCAAATTTGGAGGAATGAATTTGATTTAATTAAATAATTGGGAATTATTTAATTGTTTGGAAGAATGAAATTAAATAAAGGATTTTATTTAACTTTGACTTTAGAAGAGGTAATTAAATATTTTGATATTTAATTAACTTAGAAGAATGTGAATCATGTCATTTTTAGGCGTATACATTTTGCCCCTCTTTGATGCAATGCAGTTTGTAGTGTTGCTTCAAAGAATAAGCTATCTGCTAATGATACATTCCCCAGTTTGCCCCTGGTACAGGTTATGACAATAGGATGCCCCCTCGGGAGATTGGACGAGAAGAAGGTAGAAGGTGTGAGACGGACAATCACATGAAGATGAAGGGAAAACTAGGTTAGGATTGAAGAAAATAGGATATGGTTCTGAGAAATGGGGAAAAAAAATGGAAGAAATGGATGCGGGAAGTAGTCGTAGTCACCACATAGCAAAATTAGGGTTTGCAAGCTATAAATAGGAGCTGGGTCCACAAGACAATTCATTTGCACACTTGTCTTAGCTTGATTTGCTTCAGAGAGCTTAGAGCAGCATGGCAGCCAGAGAGGTGGATATTCCACACGATGAGCATCGATTCAAGCATGTTCGTCGATTCGACCGGCTAGCAGACGCAGGACCCCTAGTATGTATCCCAAAAAACTTCTCCTAGGGTAGATTTAGGTAGCAATAAATGCTAGGAAAAAACTAGGAAAATAGAAGCGCAGAAATGTAGAGCAGCGCATATGTAGCATGAAGCGGTGCATTTGTAGTTTTGTGGTGCATGCATGGAAAGGAATGGCGCATACATAAAATCAACGCATATGTGGCAAATTGTAGTGCATGCGTAATAAAACTATGCATATGTAGAATGTTACGGCGCTTTTGATGAAACAACGCATTTGTAGAAAACTTCGACACATGCATGTGTTTTTGTAGCGCATTTGCCAGAAATGGTGCATAGGTCTAGAAATAGTGCTTTTATTAAAAAGCAGCGCATTTACCACCTGTTGTGGCACATATGTCACAGATAGGTAGATTACTTAGCAAAATTGACTTGATTGGTGCCCTGTTTGGCACACCAATTGATAAGCTATCTCTGAGATTGCAGGAATCTAGTCAAGAGATGTAGTTTGATGTTTTGATCAATTTGAAATGCTAAGTTAGTTGACATGTTTCTATAGATATGTTGAGTATGGTACTTGCATCTTTTGGTTGATGCCTTGCTTTGTGTGCTTGCAGGAGGAGATACGGGATATGCTACAGTCTAGGGAGCAGTTCCCCATGCCTTTGTTATAGAGATATATGCTAACTGAGATAGATAGAGAGGCACTTGGCGCTATGGGACTCGATTACATTTGCTTCATGCCTGAGGTGCAGGCGAACCGTGCCTTGCTGACTACTCTTGTGGAGAGATTCCACAGTGAGGACAGGACATTCCACTTCCTGACTGGAGAGATGGCTGTGACACTGGAGGATGTTTATCAGATTTTGCATTTGCCAATTGATGGCAAGCTTGTGGAATATGATCCACAGAGAGATGCGGGACTCGAAGAGTGCAAGTGAATGTTCGATGACCCAGAGCTGGGTGGACAGGTCATCCCTTGGCAGGATATTCATGATTACTACAACTACTTCCCGGGGACTATAACAGGATTGATTGGGAGGCGTTGAATGCCCCGACAGGAGATCACATGGGTTCCCCATTGGATGGGGTAGGATCATGGAGAGGATGGTGACAGAGGGCACCCGATATGCTTGGGGCATCTGCGTGCTTGCCCATTTATACAATGATATGCATCAAGTGGTGTATCATAGGAGCATGAGCCTTTCTACAGGCATGTCACTATTACAGTTTTGGCTAGAGGAGCACATAGTGATCACAAGACTGATATGTGTTTTTGTGAGACAGAGGGGAGAGCCATATAGATATGGTTACGTAGGAGTGATTTCCTAGCATAGGCTAGGGAAGCTAGAGTATTGGAGACATGCCTTGGATGGGGTAGATGTGTTCATCTGGCGACCATATCTAAACTGCGAGCTGTGGGATAATGAGGTAGACGAGCTACCTTACTATTTTTAGACGAGATGGTTGATAGAGCAAACCCACCACATACTAGAGAGGTAGATTGTTGGCAGAGTACTGAGACAATTCGGCAGGAGGCAGGGCATGCCACAGGGGCAGGCCTAGTTTGCACAGACACATGCGGAGAGGGTCAGATGGGGACCGATGGCATCCTATGAGGAGGCCCTGGCAGAGTTTTGAAAGACACCTTATATCACTTAGAACATGAGGAGGGAGATAGCAGATGCAGGTATGTCATAGGATTATGAGGATTGGTTTGCTGAGCATCCATTCCTGAGATATTTAGGACTTGGGGTGCTAGTGCCTCACATAGATGAGGCAGACTTAGAGGATGAGGGCCAAGTTGGCTGGAGGAGGAGGAGGGGGAGAGGGAGAGGAGGAAAGAGAGGGGGCAGAGATGGAGGAGATGACAGAGGAGGTGGTGATGATGGAGGTTGACCTAGACAAAGGTAGAGGGTTGAGGAGGAACCAAAGGTCGCACAACATGTATCACAGGAGGTACCGCAGGTACAGTGAGGATAGATACCACCACCCCAGCAGGTGGCACAGTAGCAGGTGGCACAACAGGTACCCCAGGGTTCAGCATAGGCAGACATCCATGAGAGGACTATAGCCACACTGAGAGGCAAGGTTAGACAGTTGCAGGCCCAACTCTGAAGAGTTGAGGCCCGACGAGAGACGGATACAGAGTACATTGTAGGTCTAACTAAAGAGAGGGACATGGAAGACACTCAGATACATGTTATCTGGGTGGAGAGGGATACTGTAGTGGTAGCCCTAGGGACAGATGTGACGAGTAGTTTCCTGGTTGGGCAGGTGCAACAGGCACAGGTGCAGCTAGCACAGGTACAGGGAGAGCT
The DNA here is from genome assembly GCA_027924645.1 of Cunninghamia lanceolata. Lineage (NCBI taxonomy): Eukaryota > Viridiplantae > Streptophyta > Pinopsida > Cupressales > Cupressaceae > Cunninghamia > Cunninghamia lanceolata. The sequence goes on along the minus strand of BSBN01000650.1, from coordinate 810,276 downwards.
GGCATAGGTGCGAGGGCAGCTAGCATAGGTATAGGGGGACCTTGCGAGAGCATAGGCCTAGACACAGTATTACCATGGATTATACCATGGTGTAGTGTCTGTTAGTCAGAGGGCTCTGAGCTACAGGAGCCAGTCGATGGCCTCACAGAGAACAGGTCCGTCGAGGTCAGGGGCCTCTGTTATGGGCCCACAGCAGTCTGAGGCTGGTAGAGGAGGAGGACGAGACACTGCCGGTAGCAGTGATCCTCAGCAGTAGGGGTAGAGACTTGCAAAGTTTGGATCTTATGTATCTTTGTGATGGCTCAGTTAGCCGGATAGACCTGTACCACTTTTGTACTTTTTGAGACATGTATCACCATCCACTGGGATGTACTTATTGTATATGACACTAATTTAGAGACAGATACTTGATATTGTACACTTGGACATATTTTATGATATTTATATGATGATGTACCTATTTTGATTCTCTCTATATGTATGAGTTTATGATGCATTTCTATTGCATGGTGCGATGTATGTGTTTATCTAATGCAGACTTAGGTGTTTTACTTGATGCTATGAGATATTATCTGATGCAGATTTTGATATGATGCTATATGACCTAATGTAGACTTAGATGCTTTACTTGATATGTTTCTAACATGTGTGAATGCAAAATGATATCTATATGATTATGCAATGTATGTGATGCACTTTATCTATGTTTTTGATTTTTTTTTTGACACTATATGATGATTGTAAATGGATGACCTAATGCACTCTATTATGTATGCAATTGATTTAATCATGTAAATGACTATCTCATATGATATGATATGCAACTATATGCTCTGTTTTTGTGATGTCCAAATGTATGCTATCGACACAGAAATGACAGGATGATAGATAGAAGATTGATTGACAGAAGAATGACTCAATAGAAAGATTCACAAGCTTCACTTTGTATTGTCATTTTGCATTGTTTGGATCTTTTATTGCATGAGATATGGATGTATGGATGTGTATATGGATGTATAATGGATGGAATTTTTTTTGACATCTTGACGGTGAAAGTATTTTAAAGTGCTTTATTTCAGCATTGGGCGATTTTTTTGGGACTTTTTCTGAAATGTTGTAAGTTAACACAAGAATCTAGGTATAATTGAACTGAGATGACCTGACTACTGCTTACATGGATTTTGATTTAGCAAGCTAATACAAGCATCGAGGTATAATTGAACCAAGATGACCTAAGTATTTCTTGTGTATCAACAAACAAGGATTGCCCCCGTTCATGTTAGACCTTGGATGTCCTCGATGATCTTTTACCGATCATGTCCTTAGACAAGGTTTCACATTACTAAAGATTAATCCACAAACAACAAACAAAGAAAATAATCATGCCCCCATCATAGCATCTCTAGCTTTTGGCATCCTTGAGTAGCATAGAAAGGCATGATAGCAGAAATCAAGACTCTATAAGTTTAACCTAACCAACACAAAACATTCTTGCATTTAGATGTGTTTGTTTCTTGCCATAATTGGAGTAAAATCATTTAGAAGGCCTTAGGAGTTTGTCTGCTTTGCCTTGGACAAGTTAAGGTGTTGCGTCAAAATTTTTGCTTGAAGAGTAGTTCTGCTTGCATTTTCTTGCCTGGTGAGAGAATTCCACAATCCTTATTGGTGAGACGGACCCTAAGGGATTGACCTAGTGCCTTAGGGGCTCATTGCTAAATGGCCATGCCTACGTGACGACGCATAGGCAACATAGTTCGGGGTAAACCCTAATGGACCATGGATGGACTAGAAGAAAGATGACAAGAAATGGGATGGATGGGACCATGGGAGCCTCGGGGGTGCATTTAAGAAATGGCCTTGCCTACGTGACAACGCAGAGGCAACATAGTTCACGGACTTGGACCATGGATACCAACGAGAGACACTATGCTAGGCTAACATGGTAGGTGCGGTATGGGACAAAACCTTGGTTGACAAGGCCAACAAAGAGATAGAGTATCAAGCCATGATAGGTTACTATTAGGATTTTTATTATGGGATAGACATGGGTTGAATGGGACACAAGGAAGAATGGACTCAAGGTGATTGGTTTCCCAAAGATGGAGAAGGTGGTTTATCACAAGTAACACCTATTTACTAGGTTTTCACCACTTGCCTTTATTTGTACGAAAAGCTAGAAAGTATACATGACGCCTGATTGCCAGGTTTTTATCATGATACCTATCCAAGGCGCCTGTTTGCCAGGTTTTCACCAAAGGACAATTTTTTTATACTTTTCTATTTTTTTGATTTTTTTGTATTTTTCTGATTTTTATTTTTTTGTATTTTTCTAATTTTTTTATTTTTTTGTATTTTATGCCCCCCTTACATTGGGGTTCTCCTAGGTATAGAACTGGTGAAGATGCATGTTGTTGATTGGGTCATCAAACAACTCACCCTTTGATGTTGCTAACTAATATGCCCCCGATCCATAAGCTACTACAATCACATAAGGCCCAAGCCAGTTGGGTTTGAACTTGCCCTTCTTTTCCCTATCTTGTTGATTGCAGGGATTTTCCTTAAGGACCAAATCTCCAACTTTGAAGACTCTTGGGTGAACTCTGTGGTTATAGCTTCGTGACATCATTTGTTGATATGCTTTGAGATGGTCAAAGGCTTTCTATCTCCTTTCCTCTAGCAACTCTAGTTCTTGCAATCTGGAGGCTCTGTATTCTTCATCTAATATGAGACCTTTTAACAACACCCTGAGAGATGGTAATTTGACCTCAATGGGAAGGATAGCTTCTGAGCCATAGACAAGGGCGTAAGGTGTAGCACCTGTGGGAGTGCGTATATTGGTTCTGTAGGCCCACAGAGTGGGGTTGAGTTGGATATACCAATCACAGCCAGCATCATTGACTATCTTCTTGAGGAGTTTCAAGATGGTCTTGTTGGATGCTTCAGCTTGACCATTGCCTTGGGGGTAATAGGGTGTGGAGAAATGGTGTTGGATTTTGAATCGATCGCAAAGTTCTTGGACATCCTAGTTTTTGAAGGGTCTTCCATTATCTGTGATGATGGACTGTGGAATTCCATATCTACAGATGAGGTAATTCAAGATGAATGAGGAGATTTGCTTACCTGTGATGGTGGTGAGGGGAACGACTTCAATCCACTTGGTAAAGTATTTAATGGCGGTTATGATGAATTTATGGCCATTGGATGAGGGTGGATGGATCTTTCCCACAAGGTCAAGTCCCCATTGGCAAAAGGGCCAAGGTGTTGTTAAAGGTCTCAACTCTTGAGCTGGTGCATGTATCAGGTTCCCATGTATTTGGCACTGCTTGCACTTCTTGACAAACTGATATGAATCTGTTTCCATGTTCGGCCAGTAATAACCCAAACACATGAGTTTCTTGGCTAAGGAAGGACCGCAAATCCCTTCATGCACGTCTTGTAAGGAGGTTAGAGATTCTTCTCATTCCAAACAATGGAGTAAAGTACCATCTAGACCTCATCGGTATAGTGTATCAGCAATAATGGTATAGCGAGAAGTTTGGCGTATAAAGGTTCATCATTGGTTTGAAGATAGGTCAAGTGGGAGGGTGTTGTCCTTGAGGTAAGTATAAATCTTACCATACCAAGGTGAATCAGATCCAACTAAAAGGCATATGGTATGGTTCTCCGGAAGATCATAAGCTGGTTGTCGAATAGTTTCTACTAAGAACTCGTACTGTGACTCATTCTCTGGTATCTCAAGAAGAGAGGTAATGGTTGCCATGGCATCTGCTGCTTTGTTTTCAATCTGAGGTATCTGCTCAAAAGATATGATCACAAAGTGTTCCTTAAAGTCATCAACCATCCACTTGTAGGGGACAAGCTTTTCATCTTTGGTTTGGTAATCATCATTGACCTGATTTATCACTAGTTGAGAATCACTGTAGACATGTAGCTCTTTGATTTTCCACTCTGTTGCCATCTTGATACTAATGACTAAGGCTTCATATTCTGCTCTGTTGTTGGTGCATGGGAATAGCAAACGGTAAGACTTCGGAATGGTGTCACCATGAGGAGTTACAAACAAGATTCCTGCCCCTGATCCATGGTTTGTGTAGGACCCATCAAAGTATAGTTTCCAGGAATGTGTTGAGATAGTGAATAAGGATTCATCTAAAAACTCAAATTGCATTAGTGTGGAGTCCTATACTGGTGCATCTGCTAACTAATCAACAATGACTTTGCCCTTTGATAGCTTTTCTGTCTACATACTCAATGTCGTATTCGCTTAGGAGCATTACCCATTTGGCTAGGTGACCTGTGAGAGCTACTTTGCTTAGTAGGTACTTTAGGGGATCTATTTTTGCAATAAGTTTGACTGGATGTGCAAACATATAATGTCAGAGTTTTTGGGAAGCAAAAACTACCACAAGACATGACCTTTCTATCTGTGAGTATTGCAACTTGTAGCCAACTAATGTTCGACTGATATAGTAGATGGCTCTCTCTTTATTCTCATAATCTTGCTATGCTAGAAGAGCCCCAAGAGCTATAGGTGTAGCAGATATGTAAAGTATCAATGGTTTCCCTTGGATAGGAGGCATGAGAATAGGTGGATTCATAAGGTACTCTTTCAGTTTGTTGAATGCCTCTTCACATCTCTCATCCCATCTAAATGGAATGTTCTTATGCAGGAGATGACTGAATGGTTGACACTTGTCTACCAGTTGTGATATGAATCTACAGATTGCTTGTAGCTTGCCTTGTAGCGATCTTAGTTGTGTTAGAGTCTTGGGTGGTGGTATATCCATGATAGCCTTGACTTTGGCAGGGTCCACCTCTATTCCATTTGTTGATACAATAAAGCCTAGCAGCTTGCCTGAGGTGACTCCAAACACACATTTCTTTGGGTTCAACCTAACTTTGAATTACTCTAATCTCTGAAAGACCTTCTCTAACACATCCAGATGTGATTCCCTTGTAAGTGACTTTGCTAGGATATCATCTACATAATCTTCCATGGTTACATGCATCATGTCATGAAATATAGTGGTCATAGCATGCTGATATGTGGCTCCTACATTCTTTAGCCCAAATGGCATGACATTCTAGCAAAAGGTGCCCCATGGGCAAGTAAAAGTTGTCTTGTGTTGGTCCTCTGGTGCTATCCTGATCTGATTATATCCTGAGAATCCATCCATGAGAGATAGCATGGTATGTCCTGCTGTCAAGTCAACTATGATATCTATGTTTGGCAACATAAAATCATCCTTGCGGCAAGCTTTTTTTAGATCTCTAAAGTCATTGCATAGTATGACTTTGCCATCTGGTTTTGACACTGTTACAATGTTGGATATCCACTCCAGGTAGTCTATTGCTTTGATAAACTCCACATCCAACAACTTCTTCAGTTCTTCTTTGACCAATAGTGCTATGTGTGGATGCATCTTTCTAATCTTTTGTTTGACTGGTTTCACACCTGGATCAAGTGGAAGATGATGTAGGATCAAGTTTGGGTCTAGACCCAGCATGTCTGCATATGACCAAGTGAAGTTGCCTCTCTTTTTCTTGAAAAATGGTACAAACTTGGTCTTCTCTGGTGGAGTAAGAGATTTAGCAAAGTGAATGATCTTAGGTTATTCCTCTATTCAAATGTTAACCAACTCTGTGGGTTCCACAACAATCTGAGACTTCTCCTAATGCATGTCATTGGGGAGAGTGTCAAGCCTTCCATTGTCAGGTACCACAGTTGGGTTTTCACCTTTGGATACGTCCTTTCTTTTTACTGTTTTGGGATCTAACACTGCCACAGAATGGTTTTCACCATCAGATCCAGTTTTGATTTTGATATTTTTGTGACTAGAAGGCTTGGCACCCTCTCCAAAGTAAGCCACGGTATTAAGTTCAATAGCAAAACTAGCTTTATGATCTCCCTTGGGTAGGTGGTGTTAGACTTAGGGCACACAACTAAGAGGGGGGGTGAATTAGTTGTCCAAAAACTTTCTCCCAATTACACACTTAAATCCTCTTAGTGATTAGCAGTATATTAATCATGAAACATAATGTACTTAAATAAAAAAGCAGAAACATATCACTACATAAGACACCAAGATTTTGACGTGGAAAACCCGGTTAAGGGAAAAACCACGGGGTGATTAACCCAAGATTGTATTCTCTATTAGAAGAATATAAAGAACAAAATGGCACATGCCAATTAGGGCTCACTACCTGAGCACACTACTCACAAGAGGCTCATTGCCTACAAGAGACACACTGTCTACAAAAGAATAAGTATCACAAACTTGAACTGGAAAATAGCATCTTCATCATGCTTGAATTAGTTCCATTGAAGCTCAATACTTCTACTTTGCCTTTCACTCTCCTCCTTGCTACCACTCTCTCATCTCCACAAGACTACTTTGAAATGACTTCACAATCCCTTATTTATACAAGACATCAACCAAGGAAAGATCATCTAAGTTGGTAAATGTTCACAAGAACATCCGCAGGATGTGTAACTCATCCGGTCGGCCAATCACAGAAAGAACACCATCATCCGGAAGTTATTCTTCAATTGCGAGCTCCAACTCCAATGTGAACCACCAACACAAACTGGACATGATTCAAAGACCACCACAAGCTTTCCTGAATTACCAAGAACATCCACACTTCATCTGCTTACTGAAATCCTTCTCTCCTTCATCTGGAACCTCAAGAACACAGTCTGTCATCACTGTCACAAAAGAATGGATGCTTGCGGACCTTCAAACTATGAACCAATCAAGTTAACATTCCACAAATATGTCCTTTCTGTAACACTTTGTCACCTTTGAACACCCACTGGAACCGGTTTTACTTGAGCAACCACAACTTCTTCATATCTTCATGTGGACCTCTAAAATATCTACTAGACCACCTTGAGACACATATCTACAAACACTTTAAACCATATCCTCTGAGCCTCAACCAATCTTGGACTTTTACCTTATTGTCATCACTATTCTTCACTGTTCCTGATTGAGACTAATTTTCTCAATATCCTTAGCACACAGCTCATCTAATCCTTATCATTAATGCAACAGGAGTATGTTGACACCAATGACAACACCGGTTAAGCCCATACTTGCAACAATCTCCCCATTTGTCATTGATGGCAACATATGATGTGAAAAACTATTTTAATCATCAAGACAGGAACTTCTCCTCATTGACACAACTCCCCCTATCAACAACACCCACTCACATGTCTTCTCTCCCTTTACTACTCCCCCTTTAATTAGCAACCACTTGTTTTTCACATGTCTTCTCTCCCCCTTTGACATCAATGGCAAAGGGCACATACTTGCAAATCCACTGCTTCAGAATCATATCTGCTGCTCCCCCTGAGTAGCAGCTCCTGATTATCAACCTGAACCACAAGATGTGACTGTGATATCCACCAGACTGATGCACATTAGTGCACCTTAGTTCATCACTAGAGGGGCAACAACCCCTAACTTCTCCCTGAGATACTCAAAAGAGTCCTTAGGTAGAGCTTTAGTAAAGATGTCCGCAATCTGGTCCTTGGAAGGCACAAACTCCAATCTGACTTCATTCTTGTTCACTTGATCTCTCAAAAAGTGAAACTTGATGGATATGTGTTTAGTCTTTGAATGCAACACCAGATTCTTAGATATATTTATTGCACTTGAATTATCACAAAAGATTGTGATAGGTTCCTCATACTCCACTTTGATATCTCTTAGCATCTGCTTCATCCAGAAAACTTGAGTGCAACTCCCTACTGCTGCAATATATTATGCTTCAGTTGTAGACAGAGATATTGCCTCTTGTTTCTTGCTAAGATATGAAACCAATCTCTTCCCTAAAAAGAATGCACCACCACTGGTACTCTTCTGGTCATCCACATCTCCTGGCCAATCAGTATCTGTATATGCATGAAGAGAGAAGTCATGATCTCTAAGATACCACAGACCATACTCAACTGTCCCTTTTAGATATCTAAAAATCCTCTTGATTGCCATGACATGAGATTCTCTAGGATCAACCTGGAATCTAGCAACAAGACCAACAACCTACATAAAGTCTGGTCTAGTTTGAGTGAGATATAATAGTCTTTTAATCATTGACCTATACTTTATCTGATCTGCCTTAGGAGAGTCATCATCTTTGTTTAACTTACATCCAGTTGCCATGGGAGTATTCATTGGATTTGAACCTTCCATTCCAAATTTCTTCAACAATTCTTTCACATATTTGGTTTGAGAAATGAAGATTCCTTTCTTTGTTTGAGTGATTTGCAAACCCAAGAAGAAATTCATTTCACCAAGCATGGACATCTCAAACTCACTTTTCATTTGATTTGCAAAAGTTTTACACAAACTATCTCTTCTTCCAAAAATGATATCATCAACAAACACTTCAACAATCAGGATGTTTTCATGATCAATTTTGAAATACAAATTACTGTCAGCAGTACCTTTGTTGAAACCAATCTTCAAAAGATGCTTAACTAATCTTTCATACCAGGCTCTTGGGGCTTGCTTCAGCCCATACAGTGCTTTCTTCAACTTACCGACCATATCATCATGATTAGACAATTGAAATCCATCCGGTTGCTCAATGTATACTTCTTCTTCCAAGCCACCATTCAAGAAGGCAGACTTGACATCCATCTGATACACCTTGAAATCCTTGAAAGAAGCAAAAGCAAGAAATAATCTGACTACTTCAATTCTTGCCACCGGAGCAAAAGTTTCTTCAAAATAAACTCCTTCTATTTGAGAGTAACCCTTGCAGACCCATCTGGCTTTATTTTTTATTACTTCACCAACTTCATTTAGTTTGTTCCAGAAGACCCATTTGGTTCCAATCACATTTTTGTTTCTAGGTCTGGGAACAAGATCCCAAGTGTGATTTTTCTCAATTTGCATCAACTCTTCCTCCATTGCTTTAGTCCAATTTTCATCATTGCAAGCTTCATTCACTATCTTAGGTTCAATTTTTGAAATCAGACAATACTCATCTGAGTCTTGAGCAATTTTCCTTCTTGTTTGTACACCTTTGCTTTTATCACCTATGATCTGATCTTCAGAGTGATTCAGTCTTACATACCTAGGCACTTTGGGAGTTACTTGCATTTCTGCTTCTTGATCAAGCTCATTCAAACTTATCTCTTCTTCCTGATTTACCGAATCAATCTAGATCTGAATCTCAGAAGAGGCTTGGGCTCCTTGAGTCAGAACACCATTCTGATCATCTTCATCATATTCATAGAATCTTGAGGGTTTTTCAATTCCTTCATCAACCTTTACATTTGTACTTTCTGTCATCTTTCTCAGTCTCTTGTTATAACACCAGTATGCTTTGCTTTGAGTAGAGTAACCCAAGAATATTCCTTCATCACTTCTAGCATCAAACTTTCCTAGATCTTCATCTCTTTTGATGTAAAATTTTCTACCAAAGACTCTAAAATACCTCATAGTAGGAGTGATGCCAAACCAAAGTTCATAAGAAATCTGACCGGTATTGTTTCTAATTTGAACTCAATTGAGAGTATAGACTGCAGTGCTGATGACTTCTCTCCAATAGATCTGAGGAACATTTGCTTCCATCATCATTGTCCTAGATGCTTCCTGGATGGTCCGGTTCTTTCTCTCAACTACTCCATTCTGCTATGGGGTTCTAGGAGCAGACAAATGTCTCTTGATTCCATGTTTCTCACAGAACTCTATGAACTCACCAAATGTGAATTCTCCACCTCTATAAGACCTCAGACACTTCAATTTTAATTTGGTTTCATTCTCTACCATAGCCTTGAATATTTTGAATTTCTCAAGAACTTTTGATTTCTCTTTTAGAAAGGTTACCCACATCATCTAGGAATAGTCATCAATTAGTAGCATGAAGTATCTATCACCTTGAATACTCCTGATTCTTGTCGAACCACAAAGATCAGTATGAACTAAGTCCAATAATCTGGTAGAAGACAATTCCTTACTTTTGAATGTGACTTTTCTTAGCTTACCCAACTGACATTCTTTGCACAAGTTGTTAGAAGGTTTCACCAATTTTGGAAGATCTCTTACAACCTGAGTATTACTTATCTTGATGATATTATTAAAATTCACATGACACATCCTCCTATGCCACAGCCAACTCTAATCAATTTGAACAAATAAGAAGCTTTTACTAGTACCGACCACGTGAAAGATATTACCTTTAATTTGAGTATCGGATGCAATCTCTATTTCAGAACTTTCAAAGATCTTGCATTTTCCATTCTTGAACTAGAGATCATAGCCTTTGTCCACCAACTGTCCAACACTAAGAAGATTGTGCTTTAAAACTTCAACATACAGTACATTACCAGTTTTTTTCCTTCCATCAAGAGAAATAGTTCCTCTACCTCTGATTCTACCAGCAGAATTATCACCAAACTTTACCACTCCTTGATACCTTTCCAAATCTATGAACTTATTTTTGTCACCTGTCATATGGTGAGAGCAACCACTGTCAATGACCCAATCATCCTTTTCTTCAACTTGGGTAGCCAGAGCTCTTTCCACAGTCTTATGATTGATAGATACAGAGGACATTGGATCTTCCTCCTTGATGGCAATGAACACCCATTCATTTCTGGATTTGTTTCCTATCTCTGATTCATCATCTGTTACTCCTTCATTATCATCATCTTCATGTACATAATAACAGTTCTTTTGGAACCTTGGCTTGTTAGGATTTTGCCTTGAAAACCTTTCCGGACAACTTGAGGCAAAATGACCAATCTTATTGCGGTTAAAACACTTGAAAGGTAAATTTCCTTCATACTTACTGGATCCTCTTGGCAGCCTCTTTGCAATAATGGATTCAAGTTGAGCAGTTTCTGCTTCTTCTTCCAGATCTTTTCTTGCTCTTTCATACCATGATAGCTTCCTTGATGAATTCTCTCCTAGATCAAACCTTTGTTTACCTTTGACACAGGCACTGGCTTTGAATGCAAATTCAGTCTTGGGGGGCCATCTCCAAACTTTGTCATTTCAAATGCAGCCAATTTTCTAGCCAATTGATCTCTTATGACAGTTGTATGGGCTCTGAATTCTTCAATGGAAGCAGCCTTGATTTTGTAAGAAGCAGGAAGGGATCTGAGAATTTTTCCAACAATCTCATCTTCATCCAAGACTCCACCAGCATCTCTAATTCCACAAACAAGCTCATTTACTCTTGGCATAAAAGTAGTGATGTTTTCATCTTCTCTCATCTTCAGATTTTTGAATTTTCCTTTCAGACTTTGTAACCTTGCACTTTTGACATACTTATCTCCTTCATGCAGAAGTTCTAGTTTTTGCCAAATCTCAAAAGCAGTTGGTAGGTCAATAACATTTGAGAGCTCTGAATCAAATAATGTGCTTAGAAGAGCCTCTATAGTCTGCAGATTGTTTTCAGTGTCTGTGATTTCATTTTGGGTTTTCAGACCACCTTGTGGAGGTACATACTGTGTTGTAACCATGGTCCAGTACGCCATTCCCATGCATCTCAAGTGACATTTCATGCGACCTTTCCAGAGATTAAAATTGGTTCCATCAAACTTCGGACTATCCTTCTTGTAAGACGACATCCTGGATCTCCTCAAGCGGTTAAGCTCTTTTAGAGGAACTTAGCTCTGATACCAATTGTTAGACTTAGGGCACACAAGTGAGAGGGGGGTGAATTAGTTGTCCAAAAACTTTCTCCCAATTACACACTTAAATCCTCTTAGTGATTAGCAGTATATTAATCATGAAACATAATGTACTTAAATCAAAAAGCAAAAACATATCAATACATAAGACCCCAATATTTCGACATGGAAAACCCGGTTAAGGGAAAAACCATGGGGTGATTAACCCAAGATTGTATTCTCTGTTAGAAGAATAGAAAGAACAAAATGGCACATGCCAATTAGGGCTCACTACCCGAGCACACTGCTCATAAGAGGCTCACTGCCTACAAGAGACACACTGTCTACAAAAGAATAAGTATCACATACTTGAACTAGAAAATAGCATCTTCATCATGCTTGAATTAGTTCCATTAAAGCTCAATACTTCTACTCTACCTTTCACTCTCCTCCTTGCTACTACTCTCTCATCTCCACAAGATTACTTTGAAATGACTTCACAATCCCTTATTTATACAAGACATCAACCAAGGAAAGATCATCTAAGTCGGCAAACGTCCACAAGAACATCCATATGATGTGTAACTCATCCAGTCGGCCAATCACAGAAAGAACACCATCATCCAGAAGTTATTCTTCAATTGCGAGCTCCAACTCTAATGCGGACCACCAACACAAACTGGACATGATTCAAAGACCACCACAAGCATGCCTAAATTACCAAGAACATCCACACTTCATCTACTTACTGAAATCCTTCTCTCCTTCATCCAGAACCTCAAGAACACAGTCTGTCATCACTGTCACAAAAGAATAGATGCTTGCGGACCTTTAAACTATGAACCAATCAAGTTGACATTCCACAGAGACATTCTCAACACTCCCTCAAATCTGTAGAATAGGACAATGCATTTCTGGATCTCACCTGACCTTTCTGTAACACTTTGTCACCTCTGAACACTCACCAGAACCAGTTTTACTTGAATGACCACAACTTCTTCATATCTTCATGTGGACCTCTAAAATCTCTACTAGACCACCTTGAGACACATATCTACAAACCCTTTAAACTGCATCCTCTGATCCTCACCCTATCTTGGACTTTTACCTTATTGTCATCACTGTTCTTCACTGTTCCTGATTGAGACTAATTTTCTCAATATCCTCAGCACACAGTTCATCCAATCCTTATCAATAATGCAATAGGAGTATGTTGACATCAATGAAAACACTAGTTAGGCCCATACTTGCAACAAGTGGTCCCTAAGTTCCATATAGTCAATATAAGCATCATCATTTTAGAACATATCTAGTTGAGGGGTTCCTCATAGATCCCAGTCAATAAGTTCAGGATGCACAAGGGGGAGGGAGTCAGAGGATAGATCTGATTTCTTGATGGTTTGAATGGATATACTAGGAGTATTGGGAGAGGGAGTGTTTGGGATGGTACTTTCCTCCAAATTGTTTATTGCGATAGAACTCGAACCTTCCTTGAAAGTCATATTCTCAGAGATAGGAAAATCAGACTGTAGCGGTCTGTTCGGTAGCGTTTGTCTTGCACGGTAGGGGCTATAAGTTTGAATGGTATCACATTCTTTGTCATCCTAGGAATGCTCTATTAGCTCGTCCCACTCATATTCATTCAAATTTGTGTCACTGTCAACTTGGAGTGTATGTATCATTTCTACAAGACAAGCATTTTCCTTAGCTTTGCCCTTACCTTTATATCCTAGGCCATTTGTATTTCTAGCCAATGATGATGAAGAAGGTTAAATGGGTTCTATGATTCCGTCCTTTCTTAGGCCGATAGGGCCTTGTCCTTCATAACCCATTCTATGTAGGATAGCTTCACCTCACCCATAGAGTTCTATTGGGAGTCTAGGAGGTTCTTGTTGTATGTTCTCTTCTTCTTCAGTATAAAGCCATTGTAGGACATCTCTTTCCTTTGTTTCATCTGATAAGGTCCCCCATTTTACAAAGGGAGCTATGGGAGCTATAGGAGGAGCAGATGGCTTTGGAAAATGCTTGGGTTGACCAAAGGATCTAGGAGATAAAGGCATCTTGGCTAGATTGAGGTTGTTCTTAATGGAGTATTCCCCAACTTCAGTTTCTTTGATAGTAACTTTTTTCTCTTTGGGCATTGATGAGGAAGCTTCAGAGGTATGGTCTTACTATGGGGTAGGGGATATAGATGCTCTATTGTTTGGTATGATGCAGCCAAGTTTTGAAAGGACAGAGTTGCAATGCTGGAAGGGGTCAGGGTCTCCTTGGATGGTAACTTGCTTGCCATTATGTGGGAATTTTATGCATTGATGGTAGGTAGAGGGCATGGCTTTCATGGCATGAATCCATGGTCTCCCTAGGAGAATATTATAGGTGAGCTCCCTATCTAGGACTTGGCACACAACATCTTTTATGATAGGTCCCACTTGTATGGGTAATACCACTGTTCCCTTTGTAGTTCTCTCCTCTTCATCATAGGCTTTGATAGTAATCTTTTTCCTTAGATCAATGGCATTTTTGGAGAACCCCAATGTAAGGACTAGCTTTAACATGCAAATATTTAAATCGGCTCCCCCATCAATGAGAACCCTCTTGATGTGGTGCTTGTGGATGAAGGCGACAATATGTAGAGGGGTGTTATGGGGTTGAGACATAGAGAGGTCATCTTGCTCGGTAAATGATATGGTACTTGAGGAGGTCAAATTACCTACCATGGCCTAAAACTTCTCTTGGGCCAAGTTAGTGGGGATGGTGGTTTCCACTAAGGCTTTATTGAGAATCTCCTTATGAGAAGGAGATAGACGCAACAACTCCAAGATAGAAATGTGGGCTGGAGTCTTCTGTAGTTGGTCTATGACGTTATACTAATGGAAGTTGGACTAAGAAGGTGACGACCTTGGAGGGATGGTATTCAACATGACTTTACCATTGCGGATAATGATACTACAACCATTACGGTTAGGCTTTAATTACTGATTGGGAGTGATGACATTGATTTGTGGGACATGCTCAGATAGGCAATTGATGGTATAGTTGAATGGCACACTTGCATAGTTGGCATTACTATTCCCACTATTCTGATTTGGCCTGTTGCGGTTGTTGTTGTTGTTATTGCCATGGTTGTTGTTACCATTGTTGTTATTACCATGGTTGTTGTTGTTGTTGTTGTTATTTCCATGGTTGTTATTGTTGTTGTATGGCCTGTCGTGATTGAGAAGTGGGTCCCTATAAGCCACATGCATCTCATTGGAGGTATGTTGTTGGGTTCCTCCTTTTTTTGATCAAGCACATCTTGGATAACATGCTTGAGATGGATATAATTGTTGGTAGTATGTCCTCTTCCTCTATGATACTCACAATAGTCAGTGTCTTTCCAATAGGGAGGTTTGACAATAGGCTCATAATCACTTGTTCGCAATAGAGAGATTTCATTGTTAGCCAATAACTTCCGTAATGTAGATTCTTGAGACTCACCCAGCGGTGTGAACTTTTGCCTTGGATTTGCGCTAAACCATGGTTGTGGCTCCCAAGAGAATTGTTTGTTAGGCATAACATTGCTTGCTTCTCCTTTGAGAGTGAATATGGGTTGTTGCTTGGGAACCGCCACCTTGGCGTCAACCACTCTGTTGTTGACAACATTCTTATTCTTGGTCCAAAACTTTGATTTGTCCATCATATAATTGGAGGTAGGTGTGTCCTTGTATAACTTGATTTGCCCCTTGGCGATCATGGATTTTTTGATAAACAATCCCATTTTGATGACTTTTGAGAATGATGTAGGGCATTGTATTTGTATTTGATAGCCAAGATCGGTGTTGAGGTTATGGACAAACATCTCTATTAGTTGCTTCTCAGGTACATCGTATGAGCACTTGCTTGCTAGTTGTCTCCATCATTGTAGGAAGGTGGAAATTGATTCACCACCCTTTTGTTTGGTGTTGCATAGATCAAGCATAGAGACTTTGTGTTCAATGTTGTAAGAGAAGTGAGTGATAAACTTGTTGACTAGCTCATCAAAAGTTTTAATGCTCAGTGGAAGACGTGAGAACCACTCCATAGCTTGACTGCCTAGAGATCTAGGGAATAGTCTCATTAAGTAAGTCTCATTGTGAGCTACTTCTAAACATGCTGTGTTGAATTCCCTAATGTGATCTCTAGGGTCCCCTTTCCCTTTGTACTTGTCAAACTTAGGAACATCGAATCGATAGGGAAATGGTTTCATGACCAAGTTTTTATCAAATGGGTATGATGCAATATCTTCCAAGGAGTAATTTTTGGTGTTAGTACCCGTCTTGAGATCTGACATTTGTTGCTTTAGACCCTCAAGTTCTTTCTTCATTTCTTCCATAGGGGTACTTTGGTCTATGGTTTTCTTTCCTTTATCTTCTACATTTGTGTCTAGGGTTTTCTTTCCCTTTTCACGATCATCCTCTATGTTTTCTAGGATTGAGTTTATATCAAAATCTGTGGGCAGTTTAATTCCAAGACTAGAAAGATGATAGAAATACTTGTGAGTGTCATCATGGAGCACCTTCTCTACTAGGTGATGGAATTTCTGATCTTGGATGCTTCCCTGATAGTCTTCATTAGAGATTTCCTCATCACTATCATGAGGTGAGGAGATGTGGTTGGATGACCCAGCCATTTTAAGTTGTTTTTTGTATTGAGATCTAGTAAGAACCATGCAAGGTGACGTGGGACAAGGTGAAATGGGACTAGAGATTTTGGTGAGGTGCCAATGGAGCTGTTGTGAATAGGATACTTATGACAAGATTTTGACAAAGGACTTTCTCAATCAATGGTTCCAAGTAAGACGACCAATACAAGACAGTAGCCACTAGTAAGGGTACTCAATACCTATCTTACCATGTAGGGACTAGTCATGCAGCAAGACCTACTAGCAAAGTTTTGTGACTAACTAGTTTTACTCAAATCCACAAGTGATACAAAAAAGGGGCCTATGCTGACCTAATATGGGATACTTTTGACTTTTGACTAGAAAGACCTGATAGAAGGTGAATGGGATGACCAATGAAAGAGAGATACTGACGTGAAATGGATGGAAAATTGACTGCAAGGTGAGACCTGATCTCTAAACCTGAAACTAGACTAAAATGGGTACCTAGAAATGGTGAAATTTTTCTCTTGAAAATTGTGCAAGTGCTCATTGTCGTGTATGCGCCGAAACAGATGTGCTGCGGAAATGGACAAATGTGCTGGAAGTCAGAATATATGCACCAGACTAGTGAAATGTATATGTGTAGGGACAGTATGCAAAAGCATGGAAAGTCACCGCAAATGCACCGAAAGTCAGCACAGATGTGTAGGAACAACGGACGAATGCGCTGCTCTGGCTTTTTTCAATTTTTTTTACAATTTTTTTGGTGTTTTTGGTACTTTAGTTGCAAGAATGCTTTTTTGATTTGATTTTCTAAATTTATGGCAAGAAAACACAGCAAACACAAAGATTTTTTTATGGTTTTTTACTTTTTTGTGATTTTTTGACTCTATTTGGACTAAAAGAAAAAAACAAGTACAAAATCTTAGGCTCGAAATGGATTATAAGGGTTTTTGGCCACTAGAACAAAAGGTGTTTAATGAGGGCAACCATTCAAGTGGTTACACATGTGGCAACACTACTCTCTATTATGGAGTCCCCCAGCCTACAAGGGTTGCGCCTTGGAGGGTTTGGGGGGAGGTTGGTTGTTGGTGTAACACAACTGCACTCGTTGTTTGAAGCTTTCGCTCCAAACATAATTTATTTATAGTGGCTTGGAAGGGCTTGGTGTCTAGCCTGTTACCACTTAGGGTTGTTCCTACTTGGATAAGCAGTATCAAAGAGCAGGCCCCTCTAAAGGAAAAACACATGTGAAAATGATACTTCTCGCATTTTGGACACCCAAGATAGGGGAGAGCATAGGCCTAGTATCATTCCCAAAAACACAATATAAAATGGTTCTTTTCCCCTAGTTAAAATAGAAAAAAAACTAGATGAGCTATCTACTTGGGCAAGCACAGAACTTTGAAGTGAGTAGCAAGATAGCAATGGTCCAATTTTAACCAAGATAGCAATGGTGAGTTCAGTTTTAATCCACGTAGCATGAAATAGTTAACTTTGAAATGTTTGGTCAATTGAGACAATAGTGGTTCAATTTTTACCCAGATAGCAATAGTGAGTTCAGTTTTAATCCACAATAGCACGAATTGTTAACTTTGAAATTTTGGTCAATCAAGATAGTAGTGGTTCAGTTTTAACCCAGATAGCAATAGTGAGTTCAGTTTTAATCTAGATAGCAATAACTTTGAAAAGATAGCAATGTTGCAATGCAAGATAGCAAAGGTTCTGTTTACCACTTTCCTAGTTAGACTTTGTGAGACTTTGCATGAACATCCGTTTTACTTTCCCATTTTAGAAATCAAAGTGTGATCTAGTAAATGCAACTATATGAATCTAAACCAATGCCTAGCCTATAAAACCGATAAGAGAATTCATGCAAAGATGTTAGCGTTAGCAAAAATCTCCTAAAAAAACCCTAAAATAACTGCCTACAACAGAAGCGCAGCTTCACAGACTGAATGCGCAGAAATAGTCAATAGAAGCACAGTAATACAGATGCACTGAAATAGTCAGTAAATGCACCAAAATAAACAGTAAATGTGCTAATGCGATGTATGCACCATTTCCAAGGGTAAAAGCATAGGAACAGTGTATGTATGCACAGCTTCAACAGATGTGCCGTGAAAGTTGGTATATGCGCTGGAATAGTGTATGTATACGTAGCTTCAACAGATGCGCCGTGACAATTGGTATTTGTGCTAGAATAGTGAATGTATGCGTAGCTTCAACAGATGCACCGTGACAGTTAACAGATGCGTGTTAGAAATTGATGTATGTGCTATTTCCTCCTGTGTATGGCTTTCTAAACACAAAAACTTAGTTTTTGGGTTAAATTTGGGGCTAGGCCCCATGGTGGGTACCAAAAATGTTAGGGTAAATTGGATCAACAATGAATATGCAATGATAAACAATATCAAATACCCAAAACTCAATAGAATAGTGAACTAAGAAGATTAAATAACAATGAATCAACAAATGCAAACCTTCCTTAGATCGAAACTTCGATTGTTGCCTATCAAAAATCATTCTTGTGTGTATGAAAAGGGCCCTCAGTGAGTGCACTTCTTTGCTTTGTCAAGAATGTTGATTATGAATGGCTGTGGTGATGTTGTAATGAAGAGGAGATTCACAACAAGGGTTGTAGTGTGTAGTGCGTAGTAAAAAAGCGTGATCACAAGCAATGAAGGAATTGGTGCCAAAAGCGCGCTGTAATTCCTGCAGAGTAACAATACTTAAAGCTTGGATGAATGAAATGGAAGAACGAGGTTCAACTTATAGAGTTGAAAGAAATAAGATCAATGGTATAGAAGACTTAAGAAGATCAATGGTTGAGAACAGTTGAGGAACGTGCAATGAATAAGAAGAAGACAAGTGTCACACAAAAGCTGTTTTATTTGAGTTAATCATTTTCTTTTCTAAAGATAAGACATGCTTTTCATAAATTAGAAAGCTTTTTTCCAATTTAAGAGATATTGATAAAAACAAGGTTGATTGAATAGATAACCCAACTTAAGATTTGCTTTTACACGATTTGAGAGAAATTAAATAATAAATTATTTAATTGTGTGTGCATGGAGAAGAAGACTTATTTTTAGAAGATTTTAGAAGATATTTAAAGAATTTGAAGATAAGAAAGCAAATTAAATAAATAAATTTATTTAATTGTTGTGCATGATTTGGAAGAATAAATAAAATATTTGATTTATTTTATTTGTAGAGATTGAGAGAATTTAAATAAATTTGATTTGATTTAATCAAATTTGGAGGAATGAATTTGATTTAATTAAATAATTGGGAATTATTTAATTGTTTGGAAGAATGAAATTAAATAAAGGATTTTATTTAACTTTGACTTTAGAAGAGGTAATTAAATATTTTGATATTTATTTAACTTAGAAGAATGTGAATCATGTCATTTTTAGGCATATACAGAAACCAAATGCTAAGTCGTTTAAATAAAAGATTCACAAGATTAATCCTAAGATCATGTTACTTGTTAAGGTTGAAATAGAAAAGTTGTTACAAGTTGGGTGTATTTGCCCTATTGACTATTCACCTTGGATCTTGAATATAGTGGGTATCACTAAACTTGATGGTCGTATTCGCATGTGTACCGATTTTAGAGATTTGAACCTTGCATCCTTGAAAGATGATTTCCCACTTCCTAACATTGATATGATTATCCATTCAATAGCTGGCCAGAATTACTTTCCTTCATGGATGAGTTTTCAAGATATAATCAAATTTTCATAAACCCTCAGGATCAATATAAAACTGCTTTTATAACACCTTGGGGTACATTTTTTTGGGTAGTCATGCCATTTGGACTTCAGAATGCTAGAGGAACTTACAAACATGATATGACTCTTATCTTTCATCATCAAGATCACGCCATGACTCTTCAATAGATCTTTGAGTGAATAAAGAAATACAACATGTGATTAAATCCCCGTAAGTGTGTATTCAGTGTCAACAGGGAAAATTGTTGGGATTTATAGTTTCAAATTGTGGTATTGAAGTAGATACAAAAAAGATTGACACGATCATTAACATGCCACCACCTAAAAATATATCTCAACTTCATAGTTTAGGAGGGAAGATATAGGCCATTCATTGATTTGTTTCATAACTCGCGGATAGGACTCACCCTTTTACTCAACTACTGAAGAAGGATTCAAAATTTTAATGGAATTTAGAATGTCAGAAGGCTTTTGAGAACTTAAAAAGTTGCCTCGCTAAACCTCCTATTTTACAACCTGTCATTCTTGATAAACCTTTTATACTTTATACTTCCGCATCTAATATTGCCCTTGCAAATTTATTAGCACAACATAATACTGAAGCAAGGAATGTGTTGTATATTATATCAGTCGAACATTGCTTGATTATGAAGTTAGATATATTGTCATTGAGAAACAATGTTTAGCTCTTCTCTTTGCAACACAAAAGCTCACACATTATCTCCTAAATGCTAAGATACATGTAATAATAAAATTTGACCCTTTGAAACATCTATTTGCTAAAATAGATCTTTTTGGTCACCTTGCTAAATGGATTATGTTTTTAACTAAATTCGATCTCAAATTTATATCTTAGAAAGTGATAAAGGGACAAGCATTAACTAACCATTTAGCTGAGGTACCCTCTCCTTTTTCTAAACAAAATCAGGAGGCATTCCCTGATGATCAAATCTTAGTTATTGATACAAAAGATAAATGGGAATTATATTTTGACGAATCAAGATGTCGAACTAGCTTCAATACTGGTGTCATACTGGTACCCCCTATAGGTAAGCTGATTCCTATGTTTTACTACCTAAACTTCTCATGCACAAACAACATTACTGAGTATGAAGCTCTTATTGCCAGACTTCGTGCCATCTTCACTTTAAACATCAAAAACCTAACTATATATGGTGACTCACAACTAATTGTAAGACAAATAAATGGATCATATCAAGCTAAATAAGACAAATTATCTCAATATCGTGATTTTTCTTTGTCTTTATTAAAGCATTTTCAATCCTTTTCAATTGATACTATTACAAGAAAAGACAATCGACATGCGGATGCAATGCCAAGCACAGCTTCCCTTATATCCCCTGATGATTCCCCCGATACATTTGCTTTTGTTATCCATAATCTTAAAACACCCATCATAGAAGATGTTGTAGTTGCAAGTCTTGATCTTTTCTATGATATAAACTCTGATGAATGGTTCTCCCATATATACAACTATTTGCACAATGTAACAATCCCTAATTCAACGTCTAAGAACACCTGAGTTCACCTAAGTAAACTTGTAGCATGCTATATTATATTATCTAATGTCTTATATAGATGAAGTTATAATGTTGTCCTTCTCTGATGTCTTAGTAATTTAGAGATTTTGATAGCTTTAGAAGAAGCTGATTCTGGTGCTTGTGGAGGGCATTTTGCAGGAAAATCATTGGTATAAAAATTAATATGTATGGGATATTATTGGCAACACATGGAACAAGATTCCTTTTCTTATGTCAAAAAGTGTCTGCAATGTCAACAACGTCAACATTTAATCCAAGCACCTGCCCAGGAACTCCATGCCCAAGTGTCACCTTGGCCATTTTCTGTTTGGGGCTTGGATCTAATTGGAAAAATATCTCCACCTTCCTTTAAAGGACATACATTTATTATCACTGCTATGGATTACTTCACAAAGTGGGTCAAAGCCTTCGCTTTACGATCCACGACTACTGATGTAATTTGTCATTTTCTACAAGATAACATAATCTCTCAATTTGGTATACCTTCCTCCTTGGTCTCTAAGAATGGCACGCCATTCAAGAACAAGGAAGTGAAGAAATTTCTAGAAAAATATCACATTCAACATCACTTCTCTACACCTTATTATCCTCAATCAAATGGCTATAGGACAAATTCTATGCAAAATTATTAACAAACATCAAAAAGATTGGCATATTTAATTATCTTATGCATTATGGGCTTATAGAACAAGTATTCATACAGCTACTAGAACTACCCCGTATAATCTTGTTTATGGTACTGATGTAATAATACCTTTAGAACTTGAAATTCCCTCATTAAGAGTCTCCTCATGAGATGTTATTGACAATGACATGGAAAGAGAAAAGAGATTCCAACAACTTGAGATGCTGGATGAATAGCGTATCAATGCTCTTGAGCATCTTAGGGCATATCAGAAGAGTATACAACAATCGTACAATGTGCGTGTTATACACTATTCATTTGATGTTGGAGACTTGGTACTTTATGAGAATCAATGCAATGTAAATGCACCTCCTAGAAAAAAGGAAAGTTCAACCCTAATTGGATCAGACCATATATCGTTACTGAAGCCTTTGGATCAAGAGCATATAAGTTAGCCGAAGAACAAGGTACGCTGCTTAAAGAACCTATTAATGCTGCACAACTCAAGAAATTTTATGCTTAAGACTATATGTTAGATGACACTTTAAAAAGCAAAACCTATTAGTTAGTTTCGCTTCAATTTTGACAAGGTATGATTATTTTGTCTTAATTCATTTAACATAGAAATCTCTTCTAGTTAATCATTGTGGTATCTTGTTAAACATGCTTTATTAAGATCACTTTTGTATTAACTTTTATATAGCATAGAATATTAGTTATGTGTGAAATTCATTAATCATTCTGCTTTTACTATATGTTCTACAAAGAATTGTTTAGTATCACATTTGTATTAATTACATTTCCTCATAAGTATTTCACATTTATTACTAGTTGCATCTTACATAAATTACATGTGATAGATTAAACAACACTAGACATAGTTATAAGAAAACATCTCATATATTTATCATCATCAGTTTGCACATACATCCAAGTCCACTATCCCATATATCAAAATGGGATATCCTAGTAAATCATATACATCTCATAGCTGATCCACTATCACCTGTACCCTTAGGAGCTCATGGTGCACATGCGATGAAGGCCTGACCATGTGTGGCTATGGATCATGAATGACTCTTAGAGACACTCCATGATCGTAACCCCCTAATCTTCCCTCTCAGTCCTAGCACCTTGCCCTCTAGCTCCATATACATCTGCTGATACTAGTCTTTCTTTGTCTAAGCCCTGTCCCTATCAACTCTCATCTGGCCAAACTTAGGAAGTAAGATCTTGCTAGTGACAGGATCTCTCTCAAGTATAGGTATAGTTGTTACTTGATCTCATAGTGTATAGAGCTCTACCTCTGCATGCTTGGCTCTCTAGATAGCCTGATCTAGAATAGACTCCACTGATAACCTGTATCTCATGAAAGGCATAAATATCTTTGTATGCCACCTTGCAGATTGATGTGACAAGTATCCTACCCACATCTACTACTCAGTCGCATTGACTGAAACTATCTTTGCTATGATGTGACCCACCAAGTCACGCCATGCATCTGTCCCAACTACAAAAAGAAAAAAAATAGATATCAGTACCTCATATAGACATCATAAATAAATAATCACAAATAACTACATCTAAAACTTAACAAGCATCCTACCTGGATCTCCATCTTGCCAGGATGGATCCCAGATAGCTAATGGTGTGACTAGCTTTGCAGCCACCTCTGTAGCTGGGGGCATACGACTACTAGTCTCCCCTCACTCCAGCTGACTCAATCTCCTCACATCTACAGGAGCTGGACCACGAGCTCTCGACTATGACTAAGACTCAACCTCCTCATCATTGTCTGCCTCCTACTGATCTCACCCTAAAGATGTACCATGACGAGACCTCCTCCTCATCATCATCATCATCCTCATCATCGTCTAGATCATAGTATCCTATGAAGTCACTCATGTCATCCTCTATCCCTATGTCACTCCCATGACTAGCCCAAGGTTGAGGATCACATGTAGGGTGACTAGGAGGATAGATAGGAGTAGGTCATGCTACCTGCCACCAGATTTGATATGCTTAGGTAACTTCAACATCATCTGCATCATATATCATCTCTGCATCCTCTAGACTATAATCATCACTCACTGCAACATCTACTAATGTCGGTCATCGGGTGTTGTTCGCCCTGATTGCATTGCACACAGAGTGCACATAGATCGAATGCATCATGGGTATATCTTATTAGCATCTGAACTATCGCACTACCTAATCAAAGTAGAACCATGAAATAATGTGATCGAGGTGATCGACCGTCAACCGATCCCTCTGCATCCTCGCTAATTGTCTCCACTGACCCAACCACTCTATATAGTTGCGATATGGTCTCTAGATGATATCACTTGGCTGCAATTTATTAAACATAATCCTCTAGTACAATAGATCACCATGTCTCCAACATATGATAAGACAATAGGCGTGGACCTATGGATAGATGAATGTTGGCTCTATAGGAAATCTTATAGGCCACGTGCATCTGATGTGCTCAAAGGCCTAGATCTGAAGTAATGTGCAACACATCAAGCCCTGTGCCTCATAATGAACATACCATTCCAAGTCATAGTAGAGGTGCACAAGCATACTGCACCCCCATGCTTAGATTGTTCGATGCTCCTCCATGGCCCTGATGGTATGAATAAGGCCCTAGTGAAGGTGAATGCCTCGTCCATCTAGTGCAGCTGCTAATGCTACTGTGACAATCATAATCTTCTGAATTAGAGGGATGTCAGTGCATCCCTACTCTAGTAACCTATTAGGTCTCAAAAATTAAAGTAGTAAACCTTAAGAGGATGCCAATCTCTCTTAACATTTTTGGCTAATGAAACGAGGTTGATATGATTGAAAAACCCCTTCTCTTTAGGCTCTGCTAGACCTAGGCAAGTATACCTTGATAGCTGATGTAGATTTAAAAGTTGAACTTAGGGATCTATCCACAGTGGCATGTAAGTGTGAGATAGATATAATCTTTAATAGCTACTCCTAATGTGTGAGATTTTGAATATGTGAATAAGGTTTTTAAATGTTAATTTGTAATGACTAGTGCTTTATCTATTATGGGCAATGGAGTTAGGATGTGTATGATAGATGTGTCCTCCCTCTTGGCTTAACTTAAATTATTTGGCACTTTTCAAATGTTTATACCTTGTATAAACATGCAAGAATATTGGTTATGAGGCTCTTCTTATCGATCCCAATGATATTTTCCCAAGTTACTATGATCAATTGAAAGGACTTTTAATTCTGGTGTGAAGGAAACCAATTAACACAATAAACTCAAAAAGGACTTTAATTCCATGCGGAAACCTATTTAAACTTGATTCCTTAAAAGGAGTTTAATTCTCTCCTCACAGAAACCAATCAAAGGAGTCACACAAGTGCAGCAAATGTGTCGTGATAAATTAAACATATCTTTGATATATCCAATTTAAATAACAAAGGAAAACCATTCTGGAGACAACACAGATAACACATATGAATGAACATTAACAAATAATTGAAAACCAAAATTTTTGGACATTAGATTATAATATTCCTCTCTATTAAATTGCTTCAAAAGATTTTACAATTCATGTTGGAAGTCTTTATTTATTTATTTCCTAATCTACTAATTGTTGCTTGCTCTAATTATTGATTTCTTGCTTCCTATTTTTTATGATTTATACATTATATTTCTAAAAGTTATGACTCTTCATCCATTCTGGTGCAACCTTTTGTTATTTTAATTACCTTCAATAATAAAATATTTAATCTAACTTCTTTGCCTGATTTCTCAATAATTTACTCTTTATTCCATTTCTTGATTATACTTCTTTGTGTGTTTTCACCTTTTTTTGGCAAAAATATTTATTTGGGTGAAAATGATTACCCCTTCTTAACCTCTTCAGTGAAAATATTTCACTGGTCATTATATAAAAAATATTCTTTAGGTAAAATAATTACCTTCTTGATTGATTCTTCCAAAAATGTACTTCACTTTTGGGTAGAAATATTTTCAATTAAAATCTTCACTTCATATAATTCATTATGTCCCTTGGATAAAATAATTTCCCATCTTTAACCCCTTCAATGAAAATAATAAATTTGCATTTTACTATGGTCATATTTTACTTTTTTATTTGCACTTTGGTTTTATCTGTCGATATTTATATCTTTCACTAATATTTTTTATGCCTTTTCTGTTCTTTAAGGATTTTGAAGGGACTTACAAATCACTCACTCCGATATTAACAAGTTTCTTCAATAATGCAACAAATTTGGCTATTTGGAGAAGCTCATCTGCATATCAGAGGGACTCTTACAAGCCTCACTTTGATGTATGTAAGTCACTCCAATATCTATTTATTTGATTTTAGCTATCTATTTCATGAGGATGTTTACTAAATATAGTTTTCAAGGGACCACTTCTATGATCTCTTACCCATATAATATTGCTTTTTAATAATGCTCTTGAAATCGGTTTATCAAAGAGACTCATAAAATAGTCATTCTAATGTAGTATAGTCTCTTCAATGTAGGGTTTCTCATATGTGTTTTCATCTTTTTTGCCCTAACCACAATCTTGTTCCAAATCTCCTTTTTTGGCATGGACATGAGTGTGCTGGCAAAAGTTGTATTTGGCTTTACATCTTAAAAATCCCTAACACTTTTTTAGTAAATCCATATAGTACTTTATAGAGGAATTATCTCAAAGAACTTCAGGGCTTTCCTTAACCAGTTTATTCTACAGAAATCTTGCAATCATTGTATTCCATGAAACCTCATCTCATTCTGGCATTCTCTTAAAGAGATCACACGCAAGGTCTATCCTCCCACATTTAGCATTTATATCTACAAGCCCATTTTGAAAAAAGGCATCGGCTTCAAATCCACATCTAGTTGCATGTCCATGGATCTCCATTCCCTAGTGTAGATCTGCCCAGATAGTGCATGCTGGGATAATGCTTGCCAAGGTAAATTCACTAGGTTGGATACTTGCTATTTTCATTTGGTAGAATGTTTCAAATGTTTCCTACACAAGACTGTGTTTGAAATAAGTCGCAATCATTACAGTCCATGAGCAAACATCTCATTGAGGCACTTCATCAAACACTTGGTGAGCATCATCCTTGGTATACACATTGATGATGATATTTCATGCAAAATTTGCAGCACCTCCCTAGTAGTATCCCTTGGTATATTTGGAATCAATTTTAATGGCTTTAGTGGCATCTGTAATATCACTTCTATACTCCTCCAGCTTTGTGTGTGCAAAAGCCTAATTTGCCAAATATATTCGCAATTTGACAAGCGCATTTTGGATATATAAAATACTACTTCACCAAGTAGTAGTTCCATCTCATCAACTTCTGGTGGCTAATTTGGTGCTTAATCATGTTCCCTTTGCAGATCTATGGCTAGGTCATTTCGACCTATGGTATCATTCATTTGTTGGATAGGAGCTAGAAGTCTAAGCAAGTGCATCAACAACATGAACAACACCTTCTTTCATAAACATCTTTGAGAATAGGTCAGGAAGTTTTTGCACTAAAACTTCTGCGATATGCAATGCTGGAAGTAAAACTTTAGTGTCTTTTCTAGTTAAAACTCTTGAATCATAAATGGGAATAGATCTATTCCAAACTGCACTAAAAGATCTGGGTTTTCTCAAAATAGGTTTTCATGGTCAGAGTTATCTGTACTGCTTCTTGAGGTAAGCTTTTTGGTAAAATGATTGGAACTAGCATGACTAGTAGGAAGTAAGATAGTCTCATGAAGCATGGAGGAAAGGAGTTCATTCACCAAGGAGACAATTTCACATAACTAGTCTATGTTGTGGTGACCATATTGAGCCTTGCAAAATGGACCACTCAAGGCCTTCTTGGAAGTGTAGACATTATGAAGCCAGGTTATGTGTCTAGGGTTCACCCTCGGGATCACTTCAACCATGTTATATTAAGTACTCAGGTGAATAAGCTTATGCAAATCAATATGAGCATTTCTAACATGTGGGGTATTGTTAAATAAATTGTTGATCTCTACCTAAAACTGAATGAAGGAAAGTATGTTTTTGTCAAAGATCCTTCAAAGGAAGTCATTCAAACTTCATCATATTTATACTACAATGATCAGTGCTTTAAGTATCTTATAACTCCATAGCTATGTCAAGCATGCCAGGTCTCCTTGTGGGCCTGTCTAAAAAATGCTTTGTTTTGAAACAAGTTTTTATCCTGATTTGTTATGACATTGCTTCAATATGCATCTAGCTTGAAAAAATGACATGTGTAATAGTTAAAATCTTCTTTCTAGCATCTTATACAGTGATCAAAACTAGTCAAGTGGCCTTTAGAATTGCCCTAGAAAACAAGTCAAACCATCTCCTAGAGCCATGAAAATGCACAGGCATGTAGACATTTGAACCAACAATTCTCTACAACAAATAGTTTGGCAAGACCCATCCAGATGTGCAAAATATTCAATGTCAAAGTAGCCTTTTCTAGAACTGTATCTATCAAAAACCAATTAGGGCTCACCAAGTCTCCATTTTGAAAAAATACCAAATCACCTTTTGGGAAGCTGTCACTGGAAACACTAGATTATTTAGGTCCATTGAACATGTGTACAAAGAGGTTTCTTTTTAATTGACTTCTTTCATGAAATATCAAAAGCCCAAGTTGACCCCCTGAAACTTTTCTGGAAGTTCAATCATCAAAATAGTGAAAATTCAATTTGCTTTTGATTTTGAAAAAATAGCAAATGAGGTATTGGGGCCTTGAAAATGGACATGGGAGTAGATTATCATAGGATAAATCTAGAACACCAATTGGTTTGTCATGAACATCATCTAGTTGCTAGATATTGGCCTCTAAAGTTGACCTTAGCAGATTTAACATTGTGTAGACATCACATATTTCTAGAACCCTCCAACTTGGCGCTTCGAAACCTTGTTAAATCATATCATAGGGAGCTGAGATCAGGTGGACACACTTACATACGGTAGATGAACATATTTTCAAAGTGGTTTGACATAATAGTGAATAGGTCTCAAGTTGTGAATTTTCAAAATGGGCTCCCGAGACAGATTTTACAAGTGCATTTCTGAGTGCTGCCATCAAATTTTTCATCATGGGAACCTAAAATTTTGCAAAAAATTGAAGGAAATTTTAGGTCCCAATAGTGGCTCTATCTGGGGATGTATGCCCCTTGTGGGTGTAGCAAGAATTTAGATCTCTGGGGAGCAAACCAAATGCTTTATCTATTGGGCAATAGAATGTAACCTCCTTTGCCCTAAACTATATGGCTTGAAGGACCACACCATAGCTAGTGGCACAAGGCCACCAGAAAAAAAAAGTTTATATTTGCCCCTGTCATACACTTGATTTTCATCACATTATACTAAAACCAATCTAACAATTTTATTTAAATCTACTTGGTTGAATCTATTCATATCTTTCATCAACCTATTATGCTTAATGCTGCTAGTATATTATCCATTATTATGCATCTAAAAATTAGGCATGATCTGAAAAATCTCATATTTATGTGATAGGCCAGACCCAATCTCTATGTGATATCTTTTGTGATCACACTTACTATCATCCACCAAAGGATGGCTCTCTATCTGAACTGGGAAGCAGAAAAATCAAACTGTATTTGACATCTATTTTCTTCAATGTTGGCATCATCTAATGACACAACATTAGATCCAAAAACATCAGTACTATTTTCAACATCACATGTAGCTTGTCCATATGGTTGTGATCTTGAAACTCTAACACCAAAATCACCACTTTGCAAATTTAATATGTTTGAACCATCAACACCTCTGGATTCAAATAAAATGTGCATTTTTGGAGTGCTACTACAATGAAATCCATGACCACCAGCTGTCTCTATCTTATCAGAATGTAACCCTGAACATAATCTTTCATACTCATCATGAAGTTCATCATTCTTGTGACACAAAGTATCTTCACTGTCAAAGCATATGTATGTTGGGCATGAAATTTTAGCATCATTCTTGTGTCTACACTTATGATATTCAATGGTCAATAAGTCTGAAACTTGCTTAGTACTAAGGGAACATACTTCTTCTTCTGCATCTTCCATTGTCTCTTCCTCATAACCTTTATAAGCACCACTTAGTTGTAAGTCAAAGTCCAAAAACATAGGTTGCAAACCTTAAGAGGATGACAAGCTCTTTTAATGCTTTTGGCTAATGAAATAGGGTTGATATGATTGAAAACCCCCTTCTCTTTAGGCTCTGCCAGACCTAGGTGGGTGTACCTTGATAACTGACGCAGATTTATGTGACCTTAGTAATCTACTCACAGTGGCATATAGATATGAGATGGATATAAGGCTGAAAGTTAATCCCAATACTAAAGTTTGAGATTTGAAAATATGAATAAAGTTTAAATGAAGTATTGTTTTATATTGAATGTGACCAGTGCCTAATTTTGTTGGGTGAATGGTGTCAAGAATTGTATGATTGCAGATTTATCTACTTGGTTTAACTCTAGCTACTTGGCACCTTTTGAATGTTTATACCTTAGATAAACATGCAAAACTATTAGTTATTAGAATCTTCTTTAAAATCCCATTGATATCTCTTCAAGTTACTATGATTATCTGAAAGGATTTTAATTCTAGCTTGAAGGAAACTAATTAAGTTGATTTATTTAAAGGAATTTAACTTTGGGTAGAGACCAATAAACATAAATCACTTAGAAGGATTTAAATCAATTTCTCATAGAAACCAATCAAACATGCCACACAGAGACAGCAAGTGTGCCTTGATAAATCAAAATGATTTAAATAATAGGAATAGACCAATATGGAGACAGCCAAATAACTCATAGAATGAATGTCCACAAAGCAGTTGAACACCAAAGATAAATCCACTAATTAAAGCATCTTGCCTATTATATGATTTAAAATTTCATAGAATTCTCTATATTTGGTTTTGCAGATATAACTAAAAATAATAGTATTATATATATGATGATTGTTCTTCAATTGATGATGATAAAAATGGCCTTGGTTTCCCTTATATATACATGAAGCAAACAAGCTTCAAGCTGAAATGACATGACTTTTCCTAAATCACACCTTTTCGGGTAACAAACATTTGTTATGAAACATAATAAAGAAATAAGCATAGAGATTCAACTAGGCATTTGCACTTAGTCATGATTTGAGTTCGTTAATCACTATAGAAAACCTGTGACCTCAGGCCTGGCAAGGTTTTCCTCTTTAATGATGCAGCATCTGATGAACATGTTTTGCTTGCTATTATAAATGTAATATATAATGTGCCACTTTTGATATATATAAAATTCTTGAATTAGCATTGGCAAAAATTTCACTTCAAGTTTATCACAAGGGTCAAAGGATTTTTCAGATTTTCTAGCTTCTTTAGCTTCTTTCTTAACCATCATCTTCCATTTTTTAATTAGCTGAGGATGTAGACATGGCTAGTGCAATGCATCCTAGCCCTTTATGCTACTCTAACAATGAACAAATTAATCTTGGCAATATGATCAATATACTCTTGAGATGAATAAGTGTCTGTGGAGATTATATCTCTCATGACAAATTCTAAAATGAAGATTCTTTCTAAATGTATATGTGTATTTTCTATCACTCTATCCTCATCATTGATCTTCTCAAGAGCTATTGGCAATAATTGAGCCAATGCATCTTTCCATGTATCTTTTTCCTGTAAATTTCCTTCACTGTCAAAGAAACTAGGGAGTGCCATATCCAAATGTCGATCAAAATCACCAAGGTCCTCTGTTAACAGAGTGTTAAACTTTTCATGCATAATGATCAATTCATCATATTCCTTAAACACCTATTCATCAACATTTGCTTTGGCTCTCAACTCCTCTTTCTTTTCCAACATCCTGAGATGTAATCTTTTATGCTTTTGAGAGGCACTGTGTGTTCTCTTATGCAATTCCCATACTATATCACTATTCTCCATCATTCTTTCAAATATTTTCTTAACCAATTTTGAAGCCATGTTGTATTTAATAGACTTTATTTCAGTCTCCAATTGATCACTCTTCTTTTGGAATTTTTCTACCTTAATCTTTCAATAAGTGGTATCAACTTTGTCCTCCACCACTCTTTTGTCATATTCCAGGTAAGGTGAATAACTGCTTGATGATCATGGCAACATGTCCTTATACTTGGCAACTTTTTGCCTTAGTTTTTCATTCTCTACCATGTACGCATTATTATTCCTTACAAATCACTCAATTTGAGCCTTTGTGAACCTGGCAACATTTACATTTAAATCAGTAGTCTCCATAGGATCTGTGTCCTCAACTCACTGTATAAAGAGGTGACCAAAAGCTTTATCTAGGTTATCAATGATCTGATGTCTCTTATTACGTGGGTACAATGCCTACATTAGTAATATAGCCTTATCAGGATCATATCCCGACCTTGTTTTTGTTGCAAGTATGAGGTTAACCAGTGTTGTCATTGATGTCAACATACTCATATTGCATTGATAAGATGTATTGGATGAGCTGTGTGCTGAGGATATTGAGAAAATTAGTCTCAATCAGGAACAGTGAAGAACAGTGATAAGAAGAAGGAAAAAGTACTCAATGGGTTGAGAATCAGAGGATGCAAATTAAAGGGTTTGTAGATATGAGTCTTGAGATGTTCCAGTTAAGATTTCAGAGGTCCGTATGAAGATCTAAAGAAGTTATGTTCGCTCAAGTAGAATCAGTTCCAACAGGCATTCAATAGTGACAGAGTATCACAGATTGGTCTGGTGAGTTCTGGAATTACATTCTCTCATTCTGTGGATTGGAGGGAGTGTTGAAGAAGTCAATGTGAAGTGACAACTTAATTTGTGCATTGTTTGGAGGTCCGGAAGAACCTTTTACATTATGACAGTGATGACAAACTATGTTCTTAAAGTTTTGGATGAAGGAGAGAAGGATTCCAGTAAGCAAATGAAGTGTGGATGTTCTTGGTGATTTAGGAAAGCTTGTGGTGATCTGTGGATCATGTCCAATTCATGTTGGTGGTCCGCATTGAAGTTAGAGTTTGTATTTGAAGAATAACCATGGATATTGGTGTTCTTCCTGAGACAGGCTGACCGGATGTATTACACATCTTGCGAATGATCTTATAGAAGTTTGCCGACTTAGATTATTGTTCCTAAGTCGATGTTTGTATAAATAAGGGTTTATGAATTCATTTTGAAGTGTGTCAAGTGGTGATGAGAGTAATATAGCGAAGAGAAGTGTGAAAGGCAGAGTAGGCATTTTGGGCTCAAATGGAACTGATCCAGGCATGGTGAAGATGTCAAACCCCAGTTTAAGTTTGTAATACTTGTTATCTTGTAGATAGTGTGTCTCTTGTAGGTAGTGTGCCTCCTTGTGAGTAGTGTGCTCGGGCAGTGAGCCCTAATTGGCATGTGCCATCTATTTTTCTTATTCTTCTAACAGAGAATAATCCTTGGGTTAATCACCCCATGGTTTTTCCCTTAACCAGGTTTTCCACATCAAAATCTTGGTGTTTCATGTGTTGATGTGTATCTGCTCTGGTGTTTATGTCTTATGCCTTCATGAATGATTAATTTCTATGCTATTGATTAACAAAGTGGATTTAAGTGTTTGAATTCAAAGCAAATTAAGGATAACTGATTCACCCCCCCTCTCAGTTATCAACAATTGGTATCAAAGCCAAGTTCCTCTAAAAGGAGCTTAACTGCTTGAGGAGATCCAAGATGTCGTCATACAAGAAGGACAGTCTGAAGTTTGATGGAACCAACTTCACTCTTTGGAAAGGCCGCATGAAATGTCACTTGGAATGTATGGGAAAGGCATACTTGTCCATGGTCACAAAAGCGTATACACCTCCACAGGGTGGTCTGAAAACTCTAAATAAAATCACAGATGCTGGAAACAATCTACAGACTAAAGAGGCTCTTCTAAGTGCATTAACTGACTCAGAGCTCTCAAATGTTATTGACCTACCAACTGCCTATGAGATCTGGATTAAACTAGAACTTCTACATGAAGGAGATGAGTTTGTTAAGAGTGCAAGGTTGCAGAGTCTCAAAGGGAAATTTGAAAGATTGAAGATGAGAGATGATGAAAATATCACTACCTTTATGCCAAGAGTAAATGACCTGGTGTGTGGAATTAGGAATGATGGTGGAGTTTTGGATGAAAATGAGATTGTTTGCAAAATTCTCAGATCCCTTCCTGCTGCCTACAAAATCAAGGTTTCTGCCATTGATGAATTCAGAGCCCATACAATTGTCACAAGAGAACAATTGGCT
Organism: Cunninghamia lanceolata; assembly: GCA_027924645.1. Classification (NCBI taxonomy): domain Eukaryota; kingdom Viridiplantae; phylum Streptophyta; class Pinopsida; order Cupressales; family Cupressaceae; genus Cunninghamia; species Cunninghamia lanceolata. The sequence continues at coordinate 775,801 of BSBN01000650.1, read as the reverse complement.
GGAAAAATGGCTACATTTGAAATGACCAAGTTTGGAGATGATCCCCCCAAGATGGAATCTGCATTCAAAGCCAGTGCCTATGTGAAAGGCAAACAAAGATTTGATCTGGGAGAAAAATCTTCAAGGAAGCTGTCATGGTATGATCAAGCAAGAAAAGACATGGAAGAAGAAGAAGCAAAAACAGCTCAACTTGAAGCCCTCATTGCAAAAAGACTGCCAAGAGGATCTGGTAAGTATGAAGGAAAATTACCCTTTAAGTGCTTCAACTACAATAAGATTGGTCACTTTGCCTCAAGATGTCTGGAAAGATCCACAAGATCAAATTCTAATAGACAAAGGTTCCAAAAGAATTGTTATTATGTTCATGAAGAAGCTGATAATGAAGGAGTAACAGATAATGAATCAGAGATAGGAGACAAATTTGGAAATGAATGGGTGTTCATTGCCATCAAGGAAGAAGATCCATTATCCCCTGAATCTATCAATCATAAGTGTTGGTGATTGTTTTGATGCAATCATAACAATAAGTTAAAATTCACATATAATGAACTAAAACTATACTTGAAAGATAAGAAGGAATCATTTGAGATTCAACTAATCCCAAGTCTACAATGGTTCGGTTGGTCAAGTTCAGTTGGTCAATGTGAAGCTGTAATGTTCAAGGTGTTGGCAAGAGACACTATATGGATTCATGGTTGTTGTCATTGATGGCAACAAAGGTCATCCCACATATCCGCAAGTCATGATGTGTCTCTACCGGAAGTCAGAATAAAGAATGTTGTGGTCCGGTGAACAAGAACAGAGCATGTGGCAAGGTCTGACAGATTGATCCGGATCTCTCAGAGGAAGTGTCTTGGTGCAGTGCGGATTTGGGGAAGTCAAGAGGACTACCTTGAGTGGTATATTCCAAGGATTTAGCCTCCGGTGATGGACAAAGAAAAAGATATGAATAGTTGAGTACCGGATTCCTGAGAGATAGTGAAAACAGAGGAAGAACTGACTGACAGAGTATCAGACTACTTTCCGGATGTGTTACTATTGATGATAGAGGTTGTGAAGGCATGAATCATGTTTGGCCGACATGATTAATGATATCTACAAGTATATGCTTGATCCGCATTGCTTGGTGAGGAAGGATTCAGCCGACAGAACAAGAGTTTGTAAGAAACTAGACTGTTCCGGATGCCGACTAGAAAGGTGATGAAATTACTTGTGCGGATATATATAGAGGATGGATTTAGTTGTGAAGGGTGTGATGGTGTGAAGATATATGCGAAGAAGTACAGAACAGAGCAGAAGTAGCAAGAAAGATCCGATATGTGAAAGGATAGCAGAATAAAGAACAGAGGAAAGATGAAGTGCAGCAGATCAGTGTACTGAGCCTAACCGGAACTGAACTCCAGCATATGTAGATGCTTCCAATCAGTTCAAGACTATGATTCTTATCACTTTGTAGACAGTGTGTCTTCTTGTAGGCAGTGGGCCTCTTGTGAGCAGTGTGCTCGGGCAGTGAGCCCTAATTGGCAAGTGCCATTTTGTAATTTCCTATTCTTCTAACAGAGAATAATTTTGGGTTAATCACCCCGTGGTTTTCTCCCTTAACAGGGTTTCCATGTCAAAAATACTGTGTTATGTGTTTCTTATTTCATGGTAATGTTTTTGTGTTTGATTCAATGCTGCATCAATTAATAAGAAACTCCAATAAGGGAAATAATTAGGATAACTGATTCACCCCCCCCCCCCTCTCAGTTATCAACAATTGGTATCAGAGCTAAGTTCCTCCTAATAGAGCCTAACAGCTTGAGGAAGATCTGGGAACTCAAATGGATGCATATGGTTTAAGGGAGCAACTCAAGACTGCCTTTGAGGATCTTGAACAGTCAAATTTTGAAGTCAATGAATTAAAAGAAAGACTCAAACAGGCTGATGAATTCATGAGAGAATTAAAAGACAAATTAAGTCTCTCTATGAAAAAGAGAAAGGAGCTGCTCCAACAGTTGGCAAGACAAAGTGAAGAAAGCAATACAAATGAAGAATTGACTGAGCAAACCAAGTTATGTGAAAAGTTATCAAAAGAAGTCATTATGTTAAGACATGAAATGGAATCAGGAACTATAAAGTTTACTCAAGAGATTGAAGAAAAAAGAAAGGCTGAAGACAATCTAAGACAATCTCTTAAAGAAAAATTAGAAGAATGCCACCAGATGGATAGGATTATCAGACATCTTGAATCTGATCTTGAAGATGCCAAAGAGAATAAAGAAAAACTTGAGGATCAAATTGCCTCTCTCAAAAGAGACCTTCAAACAGCAAATGAATATAAAGAGAAATTCAAGATAAGTTCTGCTCAACTTGAAGTTCTTCTTGGAAGTCAAAAGAGGACAGATAACAAGTATGGTTTGGGATATGAGAAAGGAGAAAGCTCCGGAGCCGGTCAGAAGAATCTTGGATCAGAAAATCCAAGGAGCAGGCCTAGAAGACCTCCGGTAAGACAGCCAAATGCTCAAAGATATCCATCCTTCAATGGATACTGCCACAGCTGCAACCACTTTGGTCACAAAGCTAATCAGTGCAGAATGAGAATGAATCAGATTAATTCATCCTTCTCCAGACAGTGCTTCAACTGCAAAAGGTATGGACACAAATCCCATGAATGCAGAATTATGCAAGTAAACAAATCATTCAAAGGTAGATGCTTTACATGCAATAGAGTAGGTCATATGGCTAATCAATGCAGATCAAGAGGATATCAGTCAAATATGCAAAGAAATGTTATTTGCCAAATCTGCAATAGGTCCGGTCATAATGCTAAAGTCTGCAGAAACAAGAATCAGGACAAAAGAGGTCCGGTGTACAATCAGAATCAAGACAAGGGTAAACAAAAGATGAATGCGGATGAAGTTAGGAATCAGATGAGCAAGATTTGGGTGAAGAAAAGTTCAGAGAATGTAGAGGTTGGATCCGCACCAGACTCTGGTGCTGATATTTCTTCCGGAAATTAAAAAGTGAGCTCAGGCTCAGGGGGAGACTCAAAGAAAATCCTGTTCCCCTAGCCAAACAAGTGGTGCCGGATGTGGCACAAGATGCGGATTAAAGGGTTTGCAGATATGAGTCTTGAGATGCTTCAGTCAAGTTTTCAGAGGTCCGCATGGAGTTATGAAGAAGCTGTGATCGATCAAATAAGACCTGATCAGGGAGATGCTCCGGTATGACAAAGGATTACAAAAAGGTTCGGAGAGATCCGGAAGTGCACTATCTTGTTCTGCGGATTGGATAGAGTGTTTGGGATGTTCTTGTAATATGTTACTTTGATTTATTCATGATTAAAAGATCTGGATGATATTCACAGATCAGGACTAATCTGGGATACTCCAAGCTATCCAGACAAGGCAAACCAGAATAATGTAGGTGAAGCATTTATTGCAGACAGATATTAGGGTTCGCGGAGCAATATAAGGGATTTCTCAAAAGTCATTTGCTCATTCTGCACTCAAGAAGAAGCGAATAGTGGAGCTCTGCAACAAGATTCATCAAGCACACCAAGGATCTCCTGCCGAAGTCATTGCAGAAAGAAATCAATCCAATCACTCCGTGCAAATCGAAGGCGCATAAGGTATTCTCTATTTTTCATTACCTCACTGCAAATCTTTGAAGAATGGCTACTCCAAATATAGTTAAGATCTCTGATAGACCTCGCCCCTCATTCAAGAAACATCCTTATAAATCATTGGAGGTAGATCCACTAGGAGCCTTCTCTAGTGTTCCTCATGGTGTATTGCATATGGAAGATATTAGGGTTTACATCCATGCGAATCTTGAAGACTTTGGAGAATCAAAACTGATGGATATCTATCACAAACAATTGATAGATGACTCCTTTGAGATCAAACCTCAGTATAAAGCCATCCAGGACAAACACTTTGCACAGTGCATTCATTTCCCCTGTTTTGAAGAAGATGAATGGGTCCGGTATGTACTAAGTAGAGTACATGACAACTTCCTATGGTTGAACAAGCCCTTCAAGATCACCAAGGACGCAATTAGGGCTGTAACCGGTCTGCACTCATCCGGTGGATTACCTGTTCTCAAATCTGTCAAAAATCAGACAGTCAGTGATGCAACCGGATCCAAGTTTGACAAGAGAGCTATGACAGTTGATGATATCATTGAACCGGATGTCAAATTTGCAGCTATAATAATTGGTTACAAAATCTATCACTCCAGTAGGGAAAATTCAGTACCGGGAACTGCAATCTACACAGCCTATCAGATGTTAAAGGAGAATGTAGACTATGACTTGTGCGAGCTTCTAGTAAACCAACTCTTTGAAAATCTGCAGAAGATTAAGAAGGACAAGAAAAACTCCTTCAAATATGGCAATCTGATCCTTTGTCTCTTCTTTTACTACATGAATGAGCTTCCCGGATCCAGTGGATGAATATGGCAGAATGACAGACCGGTTGCCATTCAAATCAGAGACTATTTGCATGGACTTGGGGATGCAAAAGCATGAAATACAGCTCTATGGGGTTACTTCAAGAACTTCCAAAGCATGATGCATGCAAGAGAAAGAATACCCCAATCCCTTGTTGAAAAATACAAAGACACAGTATGCTTCATGGTAGAAACAGATCAGTGTCTGATGGAGGCAGTGGAGCCAAGGACTGTCTGGATCATGCCTATGGGGTATGAAGTGGATGAACAGATAGTAGAGCTGCATGTTCAACACATGCTAAGCCAGCCCAAAGATCCTAAGGCAGAAAGGTTCAGAACCTTTGAGGAACTGAGTGTAAAAATACATGTAGAACTCAGGGAACCGGAGATAAAGAGGAAGGTAAGAAAAGAAGTTGAGCATATTGCTCAAGGCCTAGGAATCTCAAAAGAGGCACTTGATGCCAGCCGGGAAAAGAGGAGGAAGGCTGAGGAAGAAGAGAAAAGTAAAGAAAGTGTTCCGGTTGAAACTCCCACCTGGACCAGATCATCAAAAAGATCTGCACCTCCCACAACCAAAAGTTCAAAACCAGAAGTCCAGGCATCCGGTAAAAGATCCAAGACAAAAGCCACAAGGGCTTATAAAAGCCAAAAGGATGAAGAGGAAACAGAGTCAGATGAGGGAGTAAAAGAAATAAAGAAGCAGAAGAAGAAAGGATCCGGTAAACCCTCCTCAGGACAAGACAAGGATGAAATGGCAGAGGTATCTGTTGAAAAGCCCACTCTGTCTCTAGAGAATGTAATCAAGTCGGTCACGGTGGATGGAAACCTTCAACCAATGACTGAATCTTATGATGACTTCAGTGAGGCTGACCAAAAGACTCTGCAGGAAGCCACAGTCAAATATCTGAACATATATAATAAGGCTTTCATTGAGATCATATCTCTTATTCCTAAAAGCCTAGAAAAGGAATTGGAAGTAAGAAAGAACAATGCTCATGCAAAAGATCTTGAGATCCGGGAGCAGATAGCTATTCAGCTATATCCTCAAATTGATCCCAAGACAATGAACATAATCTTCAAGGACTGCAAAGATGAGTTCAGAAGTAAAGCCAGGATGAATCAACTCATGCTTGGTGAGACTGACAAAGTGGCCCAAGAGACAGAAGAGATCCTCCGGAAGGCCTTCAAAAGGTTCAATCTTCCTGTTGTAGAGGACTTAGGTACAGAAACAGCTGAGGACTTGGAACCCTCTGCTCCAAAAGAAGTGGCCTATGAACAAGCTAGCATCTCTCCTCTAGTTTCCCCTACAGTCTCCGGATCCAAAGAAGAAGAGAAATTACAGGAGAAGGAAGCAGTGGTGAAAGACAAAGAGGTTGACAGTTCCAAGACTGCAGAAGAAAAGAAACATCTGTCTCCGGCAAGAGACACTGCACAAACTGTTCAACAATTTTTGAGCAAAGAAACTTTAGAGATTGATGAACCGGAGCTTCTAAAAGGCCCATTCGACTTTGACTCTCTCTCTCCGGTACAAACAATGAAGATAGCTTCATTTGCAAATGCCAAGGCAAATGAAAAACTCCTGAATTCTCATATGGAAGACTGTGAGTTGATAGAGGCTGCTTCCGGAGTACTTGTAAAGATTATGCCATCAATCCAGATAGATCCGACAGCCTCCTCTTCCGGTAATCTAAAAACCTTAGTCAGCAGTGTTGATACACATTTTGATTCTCTAGAAAAATCAGCTGAAGAAAAGGTCCGGAAGGAATTTTTGGATAAAAGATTTTCAGAAGTATTAGAATTAATCTCTAAAGATAGGAAGATTGTGAGCATTGGAATAAAGAGCTTAGAGAATGCTCTTAAGGATGGCGGTGACATCTACAAATTTTGTATATCCTGGTCAAAGGCAACAGCAGCAATTGATAAGAAAATAAAAGAGGAACAGGACAAGCTACAAAGCTTATCTCAAAGTTTTGATCCTCTCTCTTCCTCCATAATAAATCAAGAATGTCAGACTATTGCAGTCTTGAATGAAATAAAGAATCTTGAGAAGGAAAGGAAGAACATCACTAACCGGATGGGAGAACTTAGACGGATTATAATCCCTAAGTTGGAAACTATGCATGAGGCCATCAGTGATGCTCAGACCACCGCCCAAACAAATGATCCGACAGATCTCAAGAGGGCAGAAGCTTTTGCATTTTTGTTGAGTGGTCACATTTCAATTTTGGATAGAATGAAGCAAAGTTGGGCTACAGAAATGATCCAATTGCAGACATCCTTTGCAGACATTCTTCAGTATATGTGAGTATGTAAATATGTGGCTATGTATAGAAAATTTTTGAAAATTTTGATATGCGGACCCTACCCTTTGCCATTGATGTCAAAGGGGGAGTGAGGAGCAGTGAAAAATGAGGAATCCAATTAAGGGGGAGTTCCAGAAATTGTATATAAAGACAGAGCATCAGCAAAGGGGGAGCATAGTGTAAACACTTAGTCATTTTTCACTAAGTGTTGCCATCAATGCCAAAGGGGGAGATTGTTGGCAAGAGACACTATATGGATTCATGGTTGTTGTCATTGATGGCAACAAAGGTCATCCCACATATCCGCAAGTCATGATGTGTCTCTATCGGAAGTCAGAATAAAGAATGTTGTGGTCCGGTGAACAAGAACAGAGCATGTGGCAAGGTCTGACAGATTGATCCGGATCTCTCAGAGGAAGTGTCTTGGTGCAGTGCGGATTTGGGGAAGTCAAGAGGACTACCTTGAGTGGTATATTCCAAGGATTTAGCCTCCGGTGATGGACAAAGAAAAAGATATGAATAGTTGAGTACCGGATTCCTGAGAGACAGTGAAAACAGAGGAAGAACTGACTGACAGAGTATCAGACTACTTTCCGGATGTGTTACTATTGATGATAGAGGTTGTGAAGGCATGAATCATGTTTGGCTGACATGATTAATGATATCTACAAGTATATGCTTGATCCGCATTGCTTGGTGAGGAAGGATTCAGCCGACAGAACAAGAGTTTGTAAGAAACTAGACTGTTCCGGATGCCGACTAGAAAGGTGATGAAATTACTTGTGCAGATATATATAGAGGATGGATTTAGTTGTGAAGGGTGTGATGGTGTGAAGATATATGCGAAGAAGTACAGAACAGAGCAGAAGTAGCAAGAAAGATCCGATATGTGAAAGGATAGCAGAATAAAGAACAGAGGAAAGATGAAGTGCAGCAGATCAGTGTACTGAGCCTAACCGGAACTGAACTCCAGCATATGCAGATGCTTCCAATCAGTTCAAGACTATGATTCTTATCACTTTGTAGAGAGTGTGTCTTCTTGTAGGCAGTGGGCCTCTTGTGAGCAGTGTGCTCGGGCAGTGAGCCCTAATTGGCAAGTGCCATTTTGTAATTTCCTATTCTTCTAACAGAGAATAATTTTGGGTTAATCACCCCGTGGTTTTCTCCCTTAACAGGGTTTCCACGTCAAAAATACTGTGTTATGTGTTTCTTATTTCATGGTAATGTTTTTGTGTTTGATTCAATGCTGCATCAATTAATAAGAAACTCCAATAAGGGAAATAATTAGGATAACTGATTCACCCCCCCCCCTCTCAGTTATCAACACAAGGGGCCTTACGTAGTTTAGGTTTGTTTGGTGGTTTAATGGATTAAGAATATGCAAAAGAATCATAGATTTCAACAAGTATTTTGTTCATTTGCATACAAGTGTTACTGTGTTGCAAATTCAGATGGTTTTCTTGAATTATTGCAGCTTTCTTCTTTTATACATTTATGAAAACTGTCTACTCTTAACTCTGTTATGCATGCTTCTTCAAATTTGAGACAATTTTCTTCAGATTTCTACGTTTTCAGCTAAATATTTCAGATGGGTTGGGAAAAGTTAGAAAGATCTAATCTATACCTCATTTAATCTACCGAAGGATCTAATTGTTTTTGTTATGCACTATGTAAATACTACAATAATTTGATCAAATCCATAGTAAAAACCTTAAATGCAAGTTCTGAGCATTTTCACAAACATACATTTAAAATTGCAAGCTCTTAAAGAAAATATTTCAAAACACAAAGAAGAGCAGGAGAACACTCAGAAGATAGATGCAGAACTCCAGATTCTATTGTATTAGAAACGAATAGTCATACATGATTTACAATGTAGGAATGACTCTTAGTTTCATTGATCATACTACAGAGAACTTACAAGCTTTACAGATACAGTAAGGCAGCCAGACATTCCACGCGCACCTTACTGTAGACAAACAGGTGACCTCCTTCTTCTACTTCTAATCTAAACTAAGCTAACTTACTGTGTTTTCCTAAAAAATCCCTGTGTAGCCCCTGTTGTAAAGTATTACAATGTAGAGAGGCACAATATAAAGACTCTCTGATTGTCCTTACTACAGCAAAAACCTAACTGAACCCCTGGTTCAAACCCCTGGTTACAGCAATAAATACAGATGAACCAGATCTTCCAAAATATCTCTGAGCAGTGTCAAATCTGGGCGAAATATTGCCCCTTCTAAGAAGTTCTGGCAGCTCAGCAATAACTCTTGTTTGTCTGTTGCAATAATGCTCTCAGCTGCAACCTTGTTCTTCATTTGGTTGCCCTTGACTTCTTCGCACTTCATCCTTAGCCTCCTGCTCCTGAGATTGGATTTCCTTCCTCCATGAGGTCACTGTGTTGAAGTTCTAGCTGCTTCCTTGACTGCAAGCCTGCAAGACAAGACAAGCAATAAGTACCATATTTATCAAACGAACAGCAAGAAACCAAAAATATCTGTTTTAATCAGGGTGACCATGCAAAATGTGGAAATCGGGTCCAAAATTAGCAGAAACTGTGTTCAAAATGTACACAAACTGTTCAAAACCCATCGGGTCAACTATCGCTGACCAGGAAAATGCCACGGGCGCCTAAAAATATAGTTTAAAATTTCCATCGCTTTGATTTCCCGCCCATCGGCGTGAAACTGTCCATCGGCGAACCAAAAAACATGTTGGCCGATATTCGCTGTTTGGCCGCAGCCTTTCCTTTGTTTTACCCTTTGTTTCCTTCCTATCGGCATGAGTTATGCTGATATAGCCCTTCGGCCTGTATTTCTTCCTTATCGGGCTGACTTATACTGTCGGCGGGCATTTTATTTCCTCCGCCGATGACCTTTGTTTGGCCGACGCTCTTTACTCTTCGTTTTTTCTCTGTCGGCGAGAGACTACACTATCGGCGAGCTCAAAATTCCCTCCGCCGATGACTATGGTTACATCGATGTGCTTTTATCGGTGAGACTCATACCGACGACCCCTTCGTTGATGTTCATCAGTGAGAGATCATCCATCGGCGCCTCATAATTTCCCTCCGCTGATGCCTTTACCTTGGCCGATACCTTTATTGGTGAGAGATTCGCCGATAACCCCCCTTCGTTGTTCTTCATCGGCGTGAGATGGCCCATCGGCAACTCACGAATCTCCTCCGCCGATGGCCTTCGTTATACCGATGCCACTTCGTCGGCATGACTCCCGCCTATCGCTAAGACATAACAAAACACCGCCGACAGTGTAGGTTATGCCGATGGCATACCATCGGCGAGACCACATGCTTCGGGGTAACTGTTTGAAACTCGGCCGATACCTGAAGGTTATGCCGATGACAATTTCATCGACGAGAAACCCTACTTCGGTGGAACACTTCAAAACTCCACCGATCACTATTGTTAGGCCGATGTTCTTTCTGCAAAATAATCAAATGTAACATACAGAGTGGAACCCAGACAAAATTGCCCACGACCCGGAACCACTAAGTATGAATTTTCTCGAAATTTAAAATGAATGCCAACAAAAAGGGCAAACAACTGACTGTATATTATGCAAAACCTGATAGTTCATTTTACCTAAATGATCATAACTTGTAAGATATGATGAATTTTACGATGGTTCAAAAAGCAACCTTGGCTCATTTTTCGCAAGGAATCCAACCATATTATGCAATGGTACTAAAAAATACATTTTTCCATATTTTTAACAAGGTTTGCAAATTTGACTCTCTTTTCCCTTTACCACCAGACAGAACAAACACAAGTAGAAGCAAAAAGCAAAGCAACAGCAGGGGTCCCCATTTTGCTAAGGAGCATAATGGGGCGTGTTGTGAAGAAGCTGATAATGAAGGAGTAACAGATAATGAATCAGAGATAGGAGACAAATTTGGAAATGAATGGGTGTTCATTGCCATCAAGGAAGAAGATCCATTATCCCCTAAATCTATCAATCATAAGGTTATAGAAAGAGCTTTGGCTGCCCAAGTTGAAGAAAAGGATGATTGGGTTATTGACAGTGGATGCTCTCACCATATGACAGGTGACAAGAACAAGTTCTTAGATTTGGAAAGGTATGAAGGAGGAATGGTAAAATTTGGTGACAATTCTGTTGGTAGAATCAGAGGTAGGGGAACTATCTCTTTTGATGGAAAGAACAAAACTGGTAATGTACTGTATGTTGAAGGATTAAAGCACAATCTTCTCAGTGTTGGTCAGTTGGTGGACAAAGGTTATGATCTTTGGTTCAAGAATGGAAGATGCAGGATCTTTGAAAGCTCCAAAACTGAGATTGTATTCAGTACTCAAACAAAAGGTAATATCTTCCATCTAGTTGGTACTAATAAAAGTTGTCTGTTTGTTCAAATTGATCAGAGTTGGTTATGGCATAGAAGGATGTGTCATGTAAATTTTGATAACATCATCAAGATAAGCAATACTTAGGCTGTAAGAGATCTTCCAAAGTTGGTAAAACCTACAAATAGTATATGCAAAGAATGTCAGCTAGGTAAACAGAGTAGAGTTTCATTCAAAAGCAAGGATTAGTCCTCTACCGGATTATTGGAGTTAGTTCATACTGATCTATGTGGTCCGACAAGAATCAAGAGTATGCAAGGTGATAGATATTTCATGTTACTGATTGATGACCATTCCCAGATGATGTGGGTTACCTTTCTAAAAGAGAAATCAGAAGCTTTTGAGAAGTTCAAAATCTTCAAGGCTATGGTAGAAAATCAAACCGGATTGAAACTAAAATGTCTAAGGTCTGATAGAGGTGGTGAATTCACATCCGGTGAATTCATAGATTTTTGTGAGAAGCATGGTAGAAAGAGACAGTTATCTACTCCTAGGACTCCACAGTAGAATGAAGTAGTTGAGAGAAAGAACTGGACCATCCAGGAAGCATCAAGGACAATGATGATGGACTCAAATGTTCCCCAGATGTTTTGGAAAGAAGCTGTCAGCACTGTAGTCTACACTCTCAATCGAGTTCAAATTAGAAGCAATACCGATAAGACTCCTTATGAACTTTGGTTTGGCATCACTCCTACTATGAGATATTTCAGAATATTTGGTAGCAAGTGTTACATTAAAAGAGATGAAGATCTAGGAATGTTTGATGCTGGAAGTGATGAAGGAATTTTCTTGGGTTACTCCACTCAAAGCAAAGCATACCGGTGTTACAATAAGAGACTAAGAAAGATGATAGAAAGTACAAATGTGAAGGTTGATGAAGGTATGGAGAAGCCCTCAAGATTTTATGAGTATGATGAAGATGATCAGAATGATGTTCTAGTTCAAGGAGCTCCATCCTCTCCTGAAGGTCAGATTCAGACTGATCCGGTAAATTAGGAAGAAGAGATATGTCCGAATGAGCCTGATCAAGAAGCAGAAGTGCAAGAAACTCCCAAAGTTCCAAGGTATGTAAGACTGAACCACTCTAAAGATTAGATCATAGGTGACAAAAGCAAAGGTGTGCAAACTAGAAGGAATGTTGCTCAAAATTTAGATGAATGTTGTCTAATTTCAAAGATTGAACCTAAGACAATAAATGAAGCATGCAATGATGAAAATTGGACAAAAGCAATGGAGGAAGAGTTGATGCAAATTAAGAAAAATCACACTTGGGATCTTGTTTCTAGACCTAGTAATAAGAATGTGATTGGAACCAAATGGGTCTTCCGGAACAAACTAGATGAAGTTGGTGAAGTAATCAGAAATACGGCCAGATTAGTCTGCAAAGGATACTCTCAAATAGAAGGGATTGATTTTGAGGAAACCTTTGCTCCGGTGGCAAGAATTGAAGCAATCAGACTATTTCTTGCATTTGCTGCCTTCAAAGATTTCAAAGTGTATTAGATGGATGTCAAATCTGCTTTCCTGAATGGTGACCTAAAAGAAGAGGTGTACATTGAACAACTAGATGGATTTCAGTTATCTAAGCATGGTGATATGGTCTGCAAATTAAAGAAGGCACTGTATGGTCTAAAGCAAGCCCCAAGAGCATGGTATGAGAGGCTGGATAAACATCTTTTGAAGATTGGTTTCAACAAAGGTACTGCTGACAGTAACCTATATTTCCAAATTGATCATGAAAACATCTTGATTGTTGAAGTATTTGTTGATGATATCATCTTTGGAGGAAGAGACAGTATGTGTAAAACCTTTACAAACCAAATGAACAGTGAGTTTGAAATGTCAATGCTCGGTGAAATAAATTTCTTCTTGGGTTTGCAAATTACTCAGACAGAGAAAGGAATCTTTCTCTCAGACCAAATATATGAAAGAACTATTGAAGAAATTTGGAATGGAAGATTCAAAGCCAATGAACACTCCCATGGCTACCAGATGTAAGTTGAGCAAAGATGATGATTCTCCTAAGACAGATCAGATAAAGTACAGATCAATGATTGGTGGATTACTGTATCTCACTCAGACTAGACCAGATATAATGTAGGTTGTTGGTCTTGTGGCAAGATTCCAGGCTGATCCTAGAGAATCTCATGTCATGGCAATCAAAAGAATTTTTAGGTACTTGAAAGGAACAGTTGAGTATGGCCTATGGTATCCCGGAGATCATGACTTTTCTCTTCATGCATATAAAGATGCAGATTGGGCAGGAGATGTGGATGATAGGAAGAGTACAAGTGGAGGAGCATTCTTTTTGGGAAAAAGGTTGGTTTCTTGGCTAAGCAAGAAACAAGAAGCAATATCCCTGTCTACAATTGAAGCTGAATACATTGCTGCAGTAGTAAGTTGTACTCAACTTTTGTGGATGAAGCAAATGCTAAGAGATATTCAAGTAGAATATGAGGAGCCTATCACAATTTTTTGTGATAATTCATGTGCAATAAATATTTCTAAGAATCCGGTATTGCATTCTAAGACCAAGCATATATCTATCAAATTTCACTTTTTTAGAGAACAAGTGAACAAGGGTGAAGTCAGATTGGAATATGTGCCCTCCAAGGATCAGCTTGCAGATATTTTTACTAAACCTCTTCCCAAGGACTCTTTTGAGTATCTTAGGGAGAAGTTAGGGGTTATGGCCCCTCCGGTGATGAACTAGGATGCACTGATGTGCATCAGTCTGGTGGATATCACAGTCATATCTTGTGATCCAGATTGATGATGGGGAGTTGCTACTAAGGGGGAGCAGCTGGTATGATTCTGATGTGTTAGAATTACAAGTATGAGCCCTTTGCCATTGAAGTTAAAGGGGGAGAGAAGACATGTGAAAAACAAGTGGTTGATGATCAAAGGGGGAGTAGTAAAGGAAGAGAAGACATGTGAAGAGTTGTTGCTGATAGGGGGAGCTGTGACAGAAAGGAGAAGTTCTTGTCTTGATGGTTTTTCACATCATATGTTGCCATCAATGACAAATGGGGAGATTGTTGCAAGTATGAGGTTAACTAGTGTTGTCATTGATGTCAACATACTCATATTGCATTGATAAGAAGGATTGGATGAGTTGTGTGCTGAGGATATTGAGAAAATTAGTCTCAATCAGGAACAGTGAAGAATAGTGATAAGAAGAAGGCAAAAGTACTCAATGGGTTGAGAATCAAAGGATGCGGATTAAAGGGTTTACAGATATGAGTCTTGAGATGTTCCAGTTAAGATTTCAGAGGTCCGCATGAAGATCTGAAGAAGTTATGTTCGCTCAAGTAGAATCGGTTCCGGCAGGCATTCAGTGGTGACAAAGTGTCACAGATTGGTCTGGTGAGTTCTGGAATTACATTCTTGTTGTGTGGTTACACAACACACCCCATTTTGACTTGGCAAAATAGGGACCTAACTTTTTGTCTGGCTTGTTCTGTGCTTTCTGGTGATTTGGTAAAAGTAAGTCACGCAGATCATCATGCAAGAAAGGCTGGGTAGGTCATCATCATGAGGTCAATTTGTCAAATTTCATATTTCATTCCAAAAACCTCATTTTTGAATAGAGTATCAAATTTCATGTAGGTTTGCCTTTTACACCACCCTGATATTCATTAGGATGTGAAAGTAATGAATGGTCAAAGTTTGAGTCAAACCTGATATTTCTAGGGGGAAGGATCATATTTCGTAACATTAGTCATATTCCAAAAGATCACCCCAATCTACTTTATCACCTGATAAGTCATGTGGTCCAAATATCCAAACGTCAATTTTAGGTGATAGTAGCCTTTACCCGTCGGTGGTCTTATGCATTTCGTGAGGATCATATTCTTTCAATGTAACCTGATATTTCCTAATATCCTCCTACCGTGAAATATCCCCCTAAGCCAATATCATGATGAAGTCATTCAAGTCTGATAAATGAAGAAATGATATGATGATGACATCATCATCACATTTACCTCTCGGCAGGATATTTCATAAACATGATCCTGTTCCCATAACATGACGATGACGTCATGATGCCTTGCCGATACATTGAGCAAATATTAGGATGACATCATCCTAATATTCCAAAAGAGAGACATAAATTTGTCTGATCATCATCATCTTTGAAACATCACCTGATATTTTCAAATATCATCCTGCCGTTTAGATATCACCCCGCTCCCATTGCTGCCATTAACATTAAATGCGCGTAGACATGGTAGGTAGTTCCCGCCAACCATTAAACCCGATGAAACACCTAGTGAAATCCTGACTTTCCGTGCAGAAAATTTTACGAATAAGATCCAACCTGTCAGGGCTTGCCCTAATTTTACCCTAATTGCAAGGTTTAAAGGTAAATCTAACGTCATTTTTACATTTACCTTGCGAAGAAATTGTTTTTATAGAGCACTAGCTTCCATATCCTCATACAAGCGATAGTTGTACGAATCGAGCTCACAGACAGGAGGAAGTGCATGATCATCAGTAGAATTAAGAAGCATTTTTTCAGAAGTCCACTGGTATAAAAGGAGATTTGCATATCCAGGTAAGTAAATGAAACCCTCATCATGTTGTTTCTGTGATAATCAGGTATGGGTTGTTAATCTGAAGTTCTGGTTTATGCATCCACATGATTAGTTAATGTTGAATGGATACAACAAGCATGATGATTAGTAGAGTTAATTGCTATATGCATGCATGTGGATACCCATTGTAAGACAAGATTTTTGCTAATTGCAGGCCTCCATGGCTGACAAGAGGTTGGCTAAGTGTGAGGCTGAATTTAGTAAGCCTATGTTTTCATCCCAGAGGGGCGTCCTATTCAAATATGGCGCAATTACAGATACCCATCAAGGGAATACTAATTTGGAAGCTTGGTCAGCTAAGCTGAATGATGAGAAGAATAGAAGTCCCGTGCTGGATACTGTATTCGTGTCCGGGATGTAGAATGCCACCGGTTTCCCGTACTCCATGGAGTCTCTGGAGCTGGTTATCGAGTGTGCCTGGAATTACAATCCAAAGACCAGGAAGGTGATGAAGCATGGGAGGATATATGCAGACCTATCCATCAAAGGGCTTTCCAGGACATTTGGACTACCATTGGGTAAGAAGGTCAATAGTGTGGACCTAAAGAAATTAGAGAGAGAATATGAGAATAACAAGAAACAAGCCATGAAGAATATGTACCAATGGAGGGCTAAGAACAGCACATATCCTACAGCCGCCAAACTTCCTGTGCATTTATTCAAATATGATTTTAGTGAGGAGTACCAATACATGATTGCATTATTGAGCAGAGTAACAGGCCAACCTGATGCTGGTAGTTTTAAGGACTGGATGTATGGTGTGATCATGATGTGCATATACTCAAACATCAAGCCATTGTGGGGCCAACTAATAAGTGATGCTCTGCATGAGCAGCTGATGAACCTAGGAGGTTCAAATTGTGCTTTCTATATGACATCATACATTGTTTACTCCTGTGCTTATAAAGGCACATTTGATGCATTAGTTATAGATGGAAAGCTTACAGGCACAGTTAATGCTGTGCACATTTGGGATCATCATCCCCAGCTGCAAAGAGCCAATTACCTCCAAGATTACAAACTAGTAAATGATGCATTTTCTATGCATCTGGTCAGAACCATGGAGGAGGATAGAACAAAGAGATTGAGCATGGAAGCTCAAGAGATAATCTACAGGCATGGAGCCTGGTATATACAATTTGCCACATTTTCCTACATGAGGATTGAGGGTTTTGAAGGACCTCCCCTCATGCTGCCAAGGTATCCCACTAATGCAGTGATACTTATGGAGTTCATAAGGTAGAGCTCCATAATGTTAAAAACATACAAGGATGCAAGGAAGTTGCCACCAATTTTGTTTCTAGTCACCATTGGCTGGTACATGTGTCTTGATTCAGAGAACATAAAGAAGGTGATGGTCACCCTGAATAAAATGAAGTTGCAGCCTTTTCCACTAATAAGACCATATGATCCTTACAGTAGGATGCAGAAAATAATAGGAAAGCCTATTCACCAGAGGCACCTAGAAGACTTCTGGGCTGACTGTGAAGATGAAGCAGAAGCAAGAAGAAGAAGATATCAAAGGCTAACACTAAATCAAATCAAAACCTTTGATTACATCCCCATCCCTCAACAATTGAAGAAGGATGATGGCAGGATAATTACAGATGAGTATGAGCAGAAGAAAATATATAATGTTACCATCTCTACACCTGACCTCACCATACAAGAGGACATATCCTTGGACCCCTTCATTGACAGGACCATACAGCTAACCCAAGCCTGGGTTGATGAACAGATAGAGGCTTTGAAGAAGAAAGGTGTTGCCATTACTATGGACAACAAAAGGAAGGGGCAGGATATTCCTGATGGGGAATATGATGACTTCATAAATGAGAAAAGAAAGTCTAAGGGAGATAGGCTCCCTTCACAACAACAACAGAGCAAAAGACCCCCAAGGGGCAAGAAAGTAGATAATGAACCCAAAGGGGTTATTATTGATAGAGCAGTGTTCATAGCTAAAGAGGCAGCAGCATCAGCATCAAGATCAGGATCAGGATCCGCATCACCTCCATGGACAAGCAAAAGAAAGTCCAAGAAAGGAAAGACAACAGAGGCTAGAACTACTGAGACCCATGGAGAGGGTCAATCCTCAAGAAAACCAGATGAAGAGGATGTCCTCATGGAGGAAGAGCATGAGGAAGAAGAAGCTCCTTTATTATTCAAAAGGAAGAGGAGGTCTCCACAAGTGGTGGTATCTACCCCACCTAAGAAACAAAGAACCTCCATGAGAGGTGAAATAAGGCAACCCCCTACATTGTTACAAGGGGTAGGTAGTGAAGTGCATATGCAACTTTAGCACAATGTTCCACTTCCTACCATTATCAAGATTAAGACCGAGCTCACAAAAGAGCAGCTGAAAGAAACCTCCTAGACATAAGCAGAAGGTCACATCTCGCTAGACGAGACAATAAATTTGTCTGATGTTGAAGTTGTGCAGGAAGTGGCTTCACAAAAGATGGAAACCCTTGCTGCAGGTACACACATGACCCCTCACAAGACTGCACCAGTTCAAACTATACTGGAGGAGATAAAGCAAGTGGAAACTAAGAAAGAAAGGAGCCTAGCGCAGATAGCCCAAGAAATGGAGTTAGATACATTAATTGCAGAAGTGACAAATCTTGCGGTGATAGATGTAACAGAGAAACAAGATGTGAATCCTGAACATCCAACAGGATCACTTAACAAAGGGCAACCTACAGAAGAAGTGAAGATGGCAGAACCAGAAGGCCATGCTTCAGAAATAAGCCAACCAAGCGCACAAGATGCATCAACAGAACCTACTATAGTAGAGGTTCAGGAAGGGAAGGCTGATAAAAAGGATGTATCTGAGGATCCTACTACCAAAGTTCGGGAAGAAAATAGCACAGGTGCAGAAGAGATAATGGCTTCAGAACAAATGCCAGCACTTAAGGAGGATTCCACAATATCCAGTGCGGTGGATATGCAACAAGAAGAAGAAAAGTCAAAAGTGGATGAGGTGATAACAGAAAAGGATCATGATCATCATGATCAGCATATAGATACATCACAGGATCTTCCACCTCAGGAAAATGCTCCTCCGGAGAAAGAAGTTCCTCAACAGGAGGATGTGCCACTGGATCAACATCAAAGAGAGCATCATGAAGAAGAACTAAGGAAATCACCTTCTCCATCACATCTGTTAATAGA
This sequence comes from Cunninghamia lanceolata, assembly GCA_027924645.1. Classification (NCBI taxonomy): domain Eukaryota; kingdom Viridiplantae; phylum Streptophyta; class Pinopsida; order Cupressales; family Cupressaceae; genus Cunninghamia; species Cunninghamia lanceolata. The sequence continues at coordinate 756,916 of BSBN01000650.1, read as the reverse complement.
AATAGGAGATAAAGGTGAACATCATGATGATGCAGAAAAACATGATCAGGTACCTTCGTGGTTGGAGAAAGAGGTAAATACAGAGGTAGAGTTTAAAATTCAAGAATTTGATGTATCTACCTTATTTTCTGAGAAAATAATAAAACCTAAGAGGAAGGCCAGAATGACTTCGGCCATCAAAAGAGATCCAACAACTGGGAGAAGGACTGCACAGATTGCAGTACCTACTGTAGAAAGAGAAAAAGGTAAAATTACCTAGATGAGTTTCAGATCAGCACAGTGGACCTAGGATTTGCCAATGAAGACCAAGAGGGTCAAGAGGGAAAAGATATTATTGATTCTTTAATTTAGAAGGTGAAAAGAGAGAAGGAGAAAAATAAGCAACACAAAGAGCACATTACTCAGTTGCATGCCTACATAGGAAGGTTGACCAATACTGAAGATACTTCAACTGAACATGCAGTCCCATTGACTCCTATTTCTCAAGAGGAGGTAAATAAATTAGATCTCATGAAACATGAGGCATCTGTACTAAGGAGATGGATGTCATCCACATTGAATGATGCAGAGGAAGTGGTAAAGGCCTCTTTGAAGAGGTGGAATACTCTCAGTGACTCTAGGTCAAGGGTAGATAAATTGCAGATGCAGATAGGCAAAAGGTCTTACAGATTGGAAAAGATATTAGACATCCTGGGAGAAATAAGGAGGATAAATCCTCAGTTGCTTATCAATAAGCAGGTATTGAATAGTAATACTGCCTTGTTGGTTGATATATGGTATAAGGACATTCAATTTGAATGTGGAGTGCTTAGAAGATGCAATAATAAACTAAGAGATATCAACATGAATTTGCATGATTTAATGTCTATTGAGGCAGAAATGTTGGAAACACTGGAAGGAAAAGTGGAAGGGAAAGTTGAAAATCAAAATGAAGAGTTTGCCATCAAAGCTTTACATGGCAACTTCCAATCAGTAGCTGATGATCCACTTGTCCACATGATAGAAGAAGTTATAGACAAAATGATGAGAATCAAAGTCAAGATGGAAAATTACAATGAGACGCTACAAGACAGGAAAGACAAACTGGATAGTAGTAGACACAAATATGAGGCACACAAGCACGCCATCATCAAAGCAAAGACTCAGGATGGTGGAGAAATAGATAAAATTGTGTAGTTATATGAGCAGATCTGGAGCAGCATGCAGCCTCATATGCGAAGTCATCATCATCAGGATGATGAGAGTTCAGGAAGTGAGGCACATGATGATGATGCACATGAATCAGATAAGGTAGATGATGATGTAGCATAAAGTAAATATCAGCATCGGATACTTGGTGAAAATAAGTATTTTTAGATAGTTGCTAGCTGGCAACTTGTGCCATTTTGTAAGGTTGACATAGTCAAAGGGAAATCTTGACCGTAGATATTCATAGACAAATCAAGATCGTTGATCTTTTGTAACAGATTCCTCACCTTGTTCTATAAAAGGTGCTAGAATGCCTCCTTTCTATTATTCAAAACTTAATTGAAATCTGTCTGCTGAAGTATTCAGGGCTCATTTCAAAGCTTTTTGTATACATCTATATCTTTGCATACTTAATGAATGAGAAGACTTGTTTGATTACAATTCATAGTAAATCTTGAGTAATCAATGTGTGAATTCTAGATATATGTTGTGATTTGATGCGTCCCTTGGAGTGCATGTCTACTTGCATATGTTGCTTTCATACAAATTCCTTTGAAGTTAGCATCAACTGTATCTAACTGTGGAATGTCCTGGTCAACATATGGTTTGGTTTTCTTCTCTTCATGACTGTATCTGATGTACATGTGGTTCAAATGCTGAAGGTTCAACATTAATTTGAAGCATTTCTTTCAATTTCTTTTAAATTTCAGAGCATTTCACTATCACAATTGCAAATAACTAATAATCTTAAGCAAATAACACAAAATATGCTGACATCTCATAGATAATTGAAAATATTTAGCATATTTGAAGCTCAAGCATGTATAATTGAAAATATCATGCAAAGATTTGAATATCTCTACATCATTTGATCAAATAACTGTATAAAATGACCTCTCTGTGAAGAATCTTTGCAGAAACAGTGTCATGATGATGAACTTTACGTAAGGCCCCAAAATGGAAACAGCAACACACATCAACCTCTGAGTAACGTCAGACGATTAAGACCTAATCACTGGAGACTTGGGATCATGAATTCTCTGAATTCATCATATCTTTCAAGATGAATAAAGGTTAATGTGTACTTTTATTCTATGCTTGTTTATGACTAACATCATGACCAACAATTCTCTCATTTTGCGGATTGGAGAGAGTGTTGAAGAAGTCAGTGTGAAGTGACAACTTGATTTGTGCATTGTTTGGAGGTCCAGAAGAACCTTTTGCATTATGATAGTGATGATAGACTATGTTCTTGAAGTTTCGGATGAAGGAGAGAAGGATTCCAGTAAGCAGATGAAGTGCGGATGTTCTTGGTGATTCAGGAAAGCTTGTGGTGATCTGTGGATCGTGTCCAGTTCATATTGGTGGTCCGCATTGAAGTTAGAGTTTGTATTTGAAGAATAACCATGGATTTTGGAGTTCTTCCTGAGACAGGCCAACCAGATGTATTACACGTCTTGCGAATGATCTTATAGAAGTTTGTCGACTTAGATGATTGTTCCTAAGTTGATGCCTTGTATAAATAAGGGTTTTTGAATTCATTTTGAAGTGTGTCATGTGGTGATGAGAGTAATATAGCGAAGAGAAGTGCGAAAGGCAGAGCAGGCATTTTGGGCTCAAATGGAACTGATCCAGGCATGGTGAAGATGTCAAACTCCAATTCAAGTTTGTAATACTTGTTATCTTGTAGACAGTGTGCCTCCTTGTGAGCAGTGTGCTTGGGTAGTGAGCCCTAATTGGCATGTGCCATCTATTTTTCTTATTCTTCTAACAGAGAATAATCCTTGGGTTAATCACCCCGTGGTTTTTCCCTTAACCAAGTTTTCCATGTCAAAATCTTGGTGTTTCATGTGTTGATGTGTATCTGCTCTGGTGTTTATGTCTTATGCCTTCATGAATGATTAATTTCTATGCTATTGATTAACAAAGTGGATTTAAGTGTTTGAATTGAAAACAAATTAAGGATAACTGATTCACCCCCCCTCTTAGTTATCAATAGTTTTAATCTTATCCAGTGCTTCAATACTTAACTGCACTTTTTTGTCCTCATTTCTTCTAAAGCTATCAAAGACAATGGTTGAAGTCATGTCCCATCCAAAAATTAGCATGACCCATGCTTCTTCAAGCAGTGTTCTCCCCTTTTCTAGAGTCATAGTCTCCATCTCTTTATCAATTTCTTTTTGGAGCTCCTTCAATGCCTCATCCTGTACTTCAGGAGTGATGTTCTTCATTTTCTCCCTAGCTTGTTTGCCTTTGTGCTCATATATGAAGGCTTTGAATTGAAGGGTTTTAATAAAATCATCATCTGAGACAAATCTTTTTCTTGTCATGTGTCTGATATCATCTGATAGTTCATCAGGAGCTTCCATCACGATAGATTGTCTCTCCACAAGGGGCTCATATTCATTAACCATAGGCTCGAATGCCTGCAAGTCTTCATCATCATCCTCACTTTTCTCTTCTTCTTGTTCAATGTCAAAGGTAATATCATGTGTTGGCTATGGGGATATATGGATGAGAGGAGTTTCATATTCAACCTATGTATCTCTGATGCTATTACTTCTTCTTTCAAAAACCCACAAGGGCACATTTTCAGTCAGTGTTGCCTCATTGGCAACCAATTTTTCCAATCTTGAGATAGGATCACCAATCTCAATAAAAACCCCTTCATACATAGGATTATTTGAAACTCTCCATGATTCTGCCAGCATTACCTTGTGATACTTATTTCTCCTTTCAATGGTAGAGTTTTCATCAACATTCCTGATTAGATCATCATCTACAAAAAGAGTATGTTGATATCTTTTCAACTTCTGACTTACTTTGACATTATTTATAAAGTGCTCAGGGTCAAATTTGTCCCTGGCATTCCCTTTAGGCATTCTGAAATGATCTAATTTCTTCTCAATTACTTCATACCCCTTTTCAGAAAATGCAGTAAAATCTCCAAAATGTAAAGTACTCGGCATAAAAGATTGTTTATTGTGATTTTTCAAATGCACAGAATCAGAATAGACCAATTGCCTCACAATTTCTAAATAGGCAATTCTGTCAGGGCAAGTCTTTGGAAGTAAGAGTGGTGTTCCTTCATACCCAAAGACTCTAATTTTTGTGCAATCACTGTAGGCATACCAATCACCCCAATTGTGATTGATTTTCTTATTTTTATCCATATCCTTAGATCTGAGAAACTTTTGTATAGCAAGTGACAAATTATAATTGAATGGGTGACCCAATAAACCATATAGTGGCTTTACAAAATACTCTTCAAAATACAAGTAGTGTGATTTATCACATCTACTGTCCCAAATAGCTGTCCACATTTGTATGGGCTTAATGTTTCCATCTCTATCCAAATCTCTGACCCTGAGATGCTCATTCCAAAAACATATGTTCTATCCTTTATGTTGGGAATTAGAGTGTCTCAACCTTGGTAATTCCTTGTATTTTACATTGCATTTATTTATTTATTGCCTATTCTATTAATTGGATGCAAATCCTATGTTTTCATATTGTGGGAGTTGGCACGGTGATGTGTCATCCTACATGGCATATGACCACATGTAATTTTGTCCTCACATGAGCAGATAGGCATCCCACTTAGTGGTAGGAATATTTTTCCAGCATCTTGGATGTTGTGTAAGGGAATATTGACCAAAACGGTCATCATAGGTTCCTATGAAAAAGTTATGACATGTAAAAGTCAGAAATAGGAGATTCTATGACAGGGGAAGACATGTGTCGAAGAATATTTTTGAAAAAGGCATCTTTGGGTGTCCCAAGGTGGACTATGACATGTTGTAAGAGAATATGCTATTTATAGCTTGTGTATGATAGATTCTCTTACAGTTGTAAGTTATGATAGCTATGATAGATTCTATGACGGTTGTAAGAGTCGTAAGAGCATCTGTCATAGCCCATTTTGGAAATAGGTCACCTCCTTGGGATGGGGTGACTTGACAAGTGTCAAGAGTATCCTATAGTGTTGGATAAGTGTCCATAGGCATGGGTTTCAAGCCATAAGGCCATGTTGGACGCCCATTCCAATGTGGAGCCATTTTTGCCTTGTATTTGTTATATATATAGGTGCTTTTGAGAAGAGAAGTACTAAAGGTTTGATAAGTACTGTTATGCTACTAGATCATCTCTAGATATGAGTGTCGAAGACTCCTACAAGAGCATTGGCTCTGTGTTGTATTGTAACCTTCATTGTTTACAGAATACATTTGAGTTGTGTTTTGGAGTGTGGGGTTTTTCACCCGTAAGGGTTTTCCCCACATATATCTTATGTCTCTTTTCTTCTGTCTTACTTTCTTGTGTATGTGTTTGTTGCAATATCTCTGTTAGTGGGTTAACATAGCTGTAATTGTAAAGATAAAATTAAATTTGCACTCTCCTCCCCTCATTAGATTAGTGTAGGAAGCGATTTCCTCACACCTAGCTTCCTTTTAGTTGGTATCAGAGCCTAGCCAGTTTTGGTTCTAGCTGCTATGTAGGGGTTTTTTGATCTAATCTTAGGTTGAGTGGGAGTGTTGTGTAGAGCATTCTGTATCTTGTTGCAGAAAGGAGATGGCAACCACATTCGGAAGGTTAGATGTGGAGAAATTTAACGACACTAATTTCAAGTTGTGGAAACTCAAGATGGAGGACCTACTTGTTGATCGTGACCTATGGGAAACTATATCTAGTGTGAAACCTACAGCAATGTCACAAGCTAATTGGGATCTCAAAGATCGGAAGGCTAAGGGTCTCATAAGACCCTGTTTAGCTGACTCTATCTTGTTGAATGTCCATGAGGAGAAGAGCACGAAAGTGTTGGAATTAGGCCAGACAACTGAGAGGGGGGGTGAATCAGTTGTCCCAAATTTTTAACACTTGCAACTATTTCTTTATCACATAAAACTAATTAATGATGTAAAAATTTAAAGCATGAATTGTCAACACATGAACATAAACAAATGAACATAGAACACCATAATTTTTACGTGGAAACCCAGTTAAGGGAAAACCATGGTGGGGGTTAACCCACAAATATTTTGTACCCTGTTAAAAGTACTTTAGAAAATAGAAGGCACATGCCTTCGAGTGCACTGCCCAGAGCTCACTGCTCAAAAGAGAAGCTCACTGCCTACAGACTTTATTTAGAAAAAAATATCTGAGAAATAGCATCTTCTTCATGCCTAGTTCAGTTTCATTGAATGCTCACAAAACTTTTTCTTTACCCCAAATTCTTCTTCACTGACTTTTCACTCTATACTGCTCTCACTCCTTTTCTTCTCTTCTCTACTTCTGATCCTTCATTCGTATTTAATTCATTCTTTTCAAGGATGATTTTCCACAACTCATCAATAAGTATTTATACACTTCATCAACCTTGGAATGAACATCAAGGTCAACACTACAAACATCTGACTTAATGTGAATCACTAAGCTATTGACCAAACATAACTTGGACTCAAATCTTCCTTCATCAACATGCCACGCTTCAAAGAATTGCTCTTAGATGATCCGCAACATGATTGAATCATCTGGTCAGCCAAGACTAGGAAGAACAGCAACACCAAGAAGAAAATCTTCACTAACAAGCTCAAACTTCAATGTAGACCTCCAACATAGCAGTCACATGATCCAGAGACTTCCACAAGCACATTGAATTCAACAAAAACATCTGCACTCCTCCAAATCATCCAAATCACTTCCAACTTCCTCCAGAACCTCAAGAATACTATCTGCCATGACTGTCACATTAGAAAGATTGCTTGCAGACCTCCAAACCTGAACCATTTGAATGGATGATACACACTGACTTCCCAAACATGCCTCTAGATCCATAGATCATCATTTTATATTACCAGAGCAATCCGGACCTCTTTCCTATCACTTTGTCTCTCCTAAATAATACAAGAATTGATTTTACTTAGATAGCTATAACTTCTTCAGATCTTAATGCGAACCTCTCAAATCTTAACTAGAGCTTCTTCAGACAAACCTCTACATAGCCATATAGTCTGCATATATTTATCTCCATTAATTTTCTCAATATCCTCAATAATCTGGTCTTCTAAACAGGTAGCAAAATAGGATACAGTTGACACCAATGGCAACAAGGATATGTTGACATCAATGACAACACTGCTTAGGCACATATTTGCAATAATCTCCCCCTTTGTCATTGATGACAACATATGATATGAAAAATTGAATTCAACCATCAAGACAAGAACTTCTCCCCCTTTCTCTTCTCACTTCTACAATTACTTTCTTCACTGCTCCCCCTTTTATCAGCAACTAGTTTTTCACATGAACTTCTCTCCCCCTTTGACATCAATGGCAAAGGGCACATATTTACAATCTTTTCTTCCTTTTTGTTTCAAACTAATCTCAATATTTACATATTGACTACTCCTAAGTAGTATCTCCTTAACATCAATCCAGATCACAAGATATGACTATGAATTCCACTAAACTGATGTACCCTAGTGCATCTTAGTTCTAATCAAGAGGGGTAATAACCCCTAACTTCTCTTTGAGATACTCAAAAGTATCCTTGGGAAGAGGCTTAGTGAAGATATCCACAATCTAATCTTTTGAAGACACAAACTACAACTTGATGTCATTCTCATTTATCGTCTCTCTCAAGAAATGAAACTTGATGGATATATGCTTTGTCTTTGAATGCAACACTGGATTCTCTGAGATGCTTATTGCACTTGCACTATCACAAAAGATTGTGACTGGCTCCTCAAACACAATTCTGATGTCTTTCAACATTTGCTTCATCCACAAAACTTGAGTACAATTATTTGTTGCTGCTATATACTCTGTCTCTGCAGTAGACAGAGATATTGCCTCTTGTTTTTTGCTCATCCAAGAGACTAATCTTCTTCCCAAGAATAATGCACCACCACTAGTACTTTTCCCGTCATCCACATCTCCTACCCAATCAACATTTGTATATGCATGAAGAGTGAAGTCATTATCCTTTGGATAGCACAATCCATAATCAATTGTCCCCTTGAGATATTTGAATATTCTTTTGATTGCCACAACATGGGATTCTTTTGGATTAAATTGAAATCTAGCAACAAGTCCAACGACATTCATGATGTCAGGTCTAGTCTAAGTCAGATAGAGCAATCCTCCAATCATTGATCTATACCTTTTATGATTTGCCTTGGGGGAGTCATCATCTTTGCTTAACTTACATCTGGTTACCATAGGTGTACCTACTAGCTTTGAATCTTCCATTCTAAACTTCTTTAGCAATTCTTTCACATATTTGGACTGAGATATAAAGATACCTTTATCTGACTGAACAATTTGTAGACCTAGGAAGAAATTCATCTCACCAAACATTGACATCTCAAATTCACTTTTTATCTGATCAGCAAATGCTTTGCACATACATTCATTTCCACCAAAAATGATATCATCAAGAAAGACCTCAACAATCAGGATGTCCTCATGATTAATCTTAAAGTAAAGATTACTATCAGCAGTACCTTTCCTAAATCCTAGCTTAAGCAAATGCTTATCCAGTCTTGCATACTAGGCTCTTGGGGCTTGCTTGAGTCCATACAATGCTTTTCTTAGTTTGCAAACCATATCTCTTTGATTAGACAGCTGAAATCCTTCTGGTTGCTCAATGTAAACTTCTTCCTCCAATTCTCCATTTAGGAATGTTGATTTGACATCCATCTGATAAACTTTAAAATATTTGAAGGTAGCAAATGTAAGAAATAATTTGACTGCTTCTATTCTTGCCACCGGAGCAAATGTTTCTTCAAAATCAATTCCTTCCACTTGAGAATAGCCTTTGCATACCAACCTTGTTTTATTTCTCATAACCTCACCATCTACATTTAGTTTATTTCAGAAGACCCATTTGGTTCCAATCACATTTTTGTCCTTAGGTCTAGGGACAAGATCCCAAGTGTGATTCTTTTCAATTTACATCAATTCTTCTTCCATTGCTTTTACCTAGTTTTCATCATTGCATGCTTCACTTACTGATTTAGGTTCAATCTTTGAAATCAAACAAATTTCCTCTTGATCTTCAAAAAAATTTCTCCTAGTTTGAACACCTTTATTCTTATCTCCTATGATCTGATCTTCAGGATGATTCAGCCTTACATACCTAGGGTTTTGGGAATTACTTGAACTTCTATTTCTTGAGCTTGTTCCTCAACATCTAAACTATTCTCTTGAGTTTCTAGATCAATCTAAATCTAAGTCTGAGTTTAAACTAGCCTTCCTTGACTTTGACTTTCATCTTGATCATCTGAATCATATCTACAGAACCTGGAATGTCCTTCCTTGCTCTCATCAACTCTAACATTAGCACTTTCAACAATCTTTTTCAACCTCTTGTTAAAGCACTGGTAAGCCTTACTTTGAGTAGAGTATCCCAAAAATATTTGCTCATCACTTCTTGTATCAAACTTGCCTAAATCCTCATCTCTTTTGATATAGCATTTACTACCAAAAACTCTGAAATATCTCACAGTAGGAGGATGACCAAACCATATCATAAGGGGTCTTACTAGAATTGCCTTTGATCTACACCTGGTTAAGAGTGTAGATAGAAGTACTCATAGCTTCTCTCCAATAAACTTGATGAACATTTGATTCCATCATCATGGTCCTGGCAGCTTCTTGAATGGTTCAATTCTTTCTTTCCACAACTCCATTTTACTGGGGAGTCCTAGGAAAAGATAAATGTCTTTTTATGACATGCTTTTCACAAAAAGCATCAAACTCACCGGAAGTAAATTCTTCACCTCTATCAGATCTCACATTTTAATTTCTCACTAATCTCATTTTCAACCATCACTTTGAACACCTTAAACTTGTCAAGAGCTTCTAATTTTTCTTTTAGGAAAGTTACCCACATCATCCTGGAGTAATCATAAATCAGCAACATGAAATATCTATCTCCTTGCACACTCCTAATTCTAGTAGGACCACAGAGATCAGTATGTACCAATTCCAATCATCCACTTGAAGCTTGTTCCTTACTTTTGAATGAAATTTTGTTCTATTTCCCCAATTGACATTCTCTACACATGCTATTAGGTTTCACAAGTTTTGGAAGATCTCTTACAGCTTGAGTGGTACTTATTTTGACAATGTTATCAAAATTCACATGACACATCCTCCTATGCCATAACCAACTTTGATCTATCTGAGCAATCAAACAACTTTTGTTAGAACTACTTAAATAAAAAATGTTACCTTTAGTTTGAGTACCGAATGCAATTTTAGTTTTGGAGCTCTCCAAGATTCTGCATTTTCCATCCTTGAATCAAAGATCATCTCCTTTGTCAACCAACTATCCAACACTAAGAAGATTATGTTTCAATCCTTCCACATATAGAACATCATTGGTGCTATTCTTACCATCAAAAGAGATGGATCCTCTGCCATGGATTCTAGCAACTGAGTTGTCTCTAAATTTCACAAGCCCTCCTTCATAATTTTCAAAACTCACAAACTTACTCTTGTCACCAGTCATATGATGAGAACATCCACTATCAATCACCCATTCATCTTTTTCAATAACCTAAGTAGCCAAGGCACTTTCCACATTAGTAGATTCAATAGACACTGGATCTTCTTCTTTGATAGCAATGAACATCCAAGCATTTTCAAAGGAACCTCCATGATAAGATTCATCATCTGTGACTCCTTCTCTAGCTTATGGACATAGTAACATTTCTTCTAATTTTTGTATCTGGTAGGGTTTGGTTTTGAAAACCTCTCCAGACATCTTGAGGCAAAATGACCAATCTTATTACAAGAAAAACATTTGAGTGACAATTTTCCTTCATACTTACTAGATCCTCTTGGCAATCTTTTGGCAATAATAGCTTCAAGATCTACAGTTTCAATTTCAACATCTTTAAAATCCTGCCTTGTCTTCACAAATCTATTTGATCTTGTAGAAGAGCTTTCACCCATATCATATCTTTCTTTTCCATATACACTAGCCTTAAATGCATATTCAAACTTGGGAAGAGAATCACCGAACTCAATTCAAAAGCTAAAATTTTGCCAACCAGCTAATCTCTTGTAACTTTTGAGACAATCCTAATCTCCTCTATAGCAGAGACCTTATGTTTGTATGAATCAGGTAAAGATCTGAGCACTTTTGCCACAATCTCTGATTCTTCCAATGTCCCACCAGCACATCTGATACCACACACAAGATCATTTATTTTTTGCATGTAGATTGTGATGTTTTCATCTTCACTCATCCTTAGATTTTCAAATTTTCCTCTTAGACTTGTAGCTTAGCACATTTGACAAATTCACCGCCTTCATAAAGATTCTCCAACTTCTTCCAAATTTCATGAGTAGTTTTTAGTCCAAAGACATTTGTCATTTCTGAATCAGTCAGGGCACTTAGCAAGGCTTCGTTGGCTCAAAGATCATTTTAAACATTTTTGACATCATCTAGAGTTGAAGATTTCTCTAGAGGCTCATACTTATCCTTAGTTATTGCCTAATAAGCATCACACATGCATTGCAAATGGCACTCCATGCGACTTTTCCAAATAGAGTAATTTGTTCCATCAAATCTTGGGCTATCCTTCTTGTAGCTTGACATCCTAGATCTCCTCAAGCAGTTAAGCTTCTTCTAGAAGAACTTTTCTCTAATACCAGTTGTTAGAATTAGGCCAGACAACTAAGAGGGGGGGTGAATCAGTTGTCCCAAATTTTTAACACTTACAACTATTTCTTTATCACACAAAACTAATTAATGATGTAAACATTTAAAGTATGAATTGTCAACACATGAACAGAAACAAATGAAAATAGAACACCAGAATTTTTACATGGAAACCCGGTTAAAGGAAAACCACCTCAAAGATTTTGTACCCTATTAAAAGTAATTTAAAAAAATAGAAGGCACATGCCTTTAGGTGCACTGCCTAGAGCTCACTGCTCAAAAGAGAGGCTCACTGCCTACAAAATTTATTTAGAAAAAATTAACTGAGAAATAGTATCTTCTTCATGCCTGATTCAGTTTCATTGAATACTCACAAAACTTTTGCTTTGCCCCAAATTCTTCTTCACTGACTTTTCACTCTATACTGGTCTCGCTCCTTTTCTTCTCTTCTCTACTTCAAATCCTTTATTCAGATTTAATTCATTTTGCTCAAGGATAATTTTTGACAACTCATCAACAAGTATTTATACACTTCATCAACCTTGGAATGAACATCAAGGTTAGCACTACAAACATCTGACTTAATGTGTGAGACCGACTATTTTGCCTCCTATATTTTGATCATTGTGCTATTCAGTAGTGACTATGTTTCATATTATAGACTTGATGTTTTATCTCACTGATTTGATATATGTGATTTGATTCAGTCATATTGATGATATGCTGTGGTTCGATATATGGATTTATATTAGATGTTATTTTGTTATGAGATTCTAGTTGATTATGTGATTGGAATTTATTGACATGTGATGGAAATGCAATTAATTTGGAATTATGTATTGATGGATATTGTTGTATTATCTGCGTGAATTTAATTTCCAGTTGCTTCAGCTATTACTTTCATGACAGAACTGACACTTGATCGAGATGTGCAAATTTACGTTCCCTAGCCATGGGAAAGCAGAGGTGGGATTCACACCATGTTATTCCCGGTTAAACCGATCCATTCCCAAGAGGGATGAGGATCACGTGTGAAATTGCATGATGATTTATTGTGTTTGGTTTAAATTTTAATTATTTTTTTTAGCCTTAGTACCCTATCTTTCTTATTTTGATTAATGTTAAGTGTTGTAAAATTTTAATTGATTTATGTCAATTGGCATTTTTATTGTTTTATTTGGGCCATTTATATGTGGATTTTTGACCCCTTTCATCACCCCTAGGGTCCCAAAAGTTACCCTAGGTGGTCAACCATGAGACTAGGGTCAACTTGGACCACCTAACCCTAGTTTTGACTCACCCTAGGTCACCCTAAACCATGGTGGAGTAAGAGTGACGAAATTGGGAAGAGGGGAGATGGGGATGGGCCTTGCCTTGGGAAGAGCACCCCTCCCATCCCTAGGTTTTGGGAAACATTCCCAAGGAAGACTTCGGAGGTCTCCAAGAGTCCTCCCAAGCTCCCAAGTGAGTGGGAGCACCACTCAAGGCATTGTCTTGTTGAAGGGTGAGTGGGAATCCAACTCACCATTTGTCCCTCTCCCACTTGTGTGGAAGCACAAGTGGATGAGGTGGAGATGGAGGTGAAGGGAGAGGAGGACACTTGTCATCCTCTTACCTTCTCTCTATTCCAAGTGGCTTTGGTGGAGAGAAGAGATGGTGACAAATGTCACCACCTCATTCTCTTAAGGCCAAATAGAGGGCCTATAATAGCTCCTCTTGTAGAGGAGTGGGGATTCTTCCATTCTATTCTTTTCCTTGTTTTTTTTTGAGACCTTTGCAAATTGCGATTCCTTACTAGTTTGGAGGAGTTAGAGAAGGTTGGGGAGAAAATCTGAAAGGGTGGAAGGCTTGGGAAGGCTTGGAGCTCTTCACCAAATTCCACTTCCATTGCCAAGGTCTTGAAGGTAGGCTCTTATCTTGTTGCTTGCTAAGCTATATGATGTTTCCATGTGTGAATTTTGATTGTAAATTTGTTTGCATTGTGATGTTTTCTTTTTGCATTTGATGTTGGGTTGGGTGTCATGGTGAGAGCACCTCCAATGGAGGAAATGCTCAACTTGTATGGGTAGGGGAGAGGAACAATCCTTGGGGGCTCTCCCATAGTTTTTGTGTTTATGTGTTTATGCCTTGAGGGCCTATTACCATTTGAGGAAAACTTAACTATATGGCAAGAGTGCCAAGCAAATTGGTGTGAGATTCTTGTGGGTTGAGGTGTTCGGGGATTTTGGCTTGAGGCCATGTGTTGAGAACTTCTTTATCATTGGAAGCCCCTTTAAGTTGAGAGGTCTATTCCCTACCCTCACCAAACTCATTTTTATGAGTTGATGTAATGTGTTAAGCCTATGGGTTGCTTGTGTTAGTGTTTGATTACTGTGGAATGGAATCCCTATATGAATTCCCTACCTCCCTAGCTCGGGGGTGACCCACTTGCGGGTCTATGGTAGGGAGGAGAGCTTTCCTTTCTCAGTGGCTAGCTTTTGCTTTTGTTGTTTCATTGTTGTGTTTAGTTGCAGGTTGAGTGAAGATGGAAAAGTGGGTGAGGGATCCTCTTGTGAGTCTTGAAAGTGTTTAAAGGCTGTTTGGAGCCTGGGCCATTGTGGCCTTGTTGCATTGTAATTTTTGTATGGAGACACTAAGTTAACCTTGCCATAATGTTGGATGTGTAAATATTGGACTGCAAACAATCTGTATTAATTTAATGTTGTTACATCTATTTTGTGGGACTGTGGAGTTGTGAAATGTATGTGCAGATATAAATAGTTTTCTTCCATTATCTCAAAAAAAAATATATATACATATATATGTAATTGCATCAATGGTTGTTATGGTTAGATTGCATGATGGAAGTAGGAATTTTGAGGATTAAATTTTTGTTGTTACTCAATTTAGTTGATGAAAATTTAAGCTGTTGTTAGAACCTTATGTAATGATGCATATTCTACCATTTAGGCTTTTTCTCAGAAATTAAATTACAGAAATTAGATATATATAGGTACATCTCTGTTTAAAATTTGTTCAAGAAAAGAAATTCAATACTCTATTTTCTAGTTGATTAGATAATGAAATGATAGTATCAAAAAAATATATATACAAAAGATGTCATTTGCTGTCTAAGTCAATGTAGTATTCAGCTTAGTCCTAATGTTTGAGAAAATAGAGTCAATGGGAAAAGTACACAGTTTGCAATTCCTTATCAGCTCTTAAATTTACTTGACTATTTAAAAAAAAAATATTATTATTTCAATGCTGCCCTCTTTGTTTTGTTGTTGTAGGTTTACAAAGAAAAAATTATACATAAAATGATATTGCATTTGCTTTATAAAAATAGGGTTGCTGGTATATATGTGGCATATACCTCCATATATATATATAATTTATATATTATTTATAAAAATAAAATAAAAATAAACAAATAATAGCATGTAGTTAAGAGAGTAGGATTCGTATTTTTTTTAGAATTTGAAATTACATTAAAAAAAATTTAAAAAAAATGCTTGGGCAGACTGTGGGCAGTGCTACCCACAGTCCTACGTTGTTACAATCCACGGGGTGTGGGGGAGGCGGAGCCTCCACCCACACCCACAGGTGTGGGTGGAGGCCTCGCCTCCCCCACACCCCACCCTCTTCCATTTACCGCAGCCTTGCGTACTTCCCACACCACCTCTTCCCTTTACCACGACCCCTCCGCTGGTGCCTTTGGTCTCCGCCACCGCAGGTTGCTCCTGGACTCTGCCACTGCTGCTGGACGCGGCCTCCACCACTAGCCCCCGCAGCCTTTAGACCACAGCGACCGCCTAACCTCCCCATAGCCATTTCTGTATGCATCGTCCCCCATTAACTTCCTCCGCCACCCACCTCACAGCCTCCTCCCTTTCCTGCACATCATGCACCACCCAACCACCGTGCCCTCCACCTCCATCGGCCCCTTTGGCCATTTTCAGCCTACACAAAACAATTTTTAGGGCATACACGCATGAGAATGAAAAAAAAAAATAGTGGAGTTTAGGGCAAAATGGATTGAGAAAGTGTATTAGGGCAACAAGAGAAAAAGGAAACGTTAGAAGAAGATTAGGGTTCTCACATAAAACCACAAGTGTTATTTTATATTAGGGCAGCTAGTTTGTATTAGAGGCTAATTTCTAAATATGCTTAAGGTTACCTTTATTTAACTTAGTGTATTTTAAAATTTGGGCTTTTTCTTTAGGATTATGTGGAGGGATGGGTTTAAAATGTTATTTTCTTTTAAGCTCATTTCTTTTATCGTTTTGTTATATTCTCTTGGTATATATATAAGGAGAGACTTATTATTTTATATTAAAATAAATGATTTTAATATATATAGATATATATAGTTTTAAAATAGGTGAATCATATCTTCTTTATTTATTTTTTATATTATAAGGACAAATGAGAATATATATAAATTTATTTATATATATATATATATGTATATATTTATATATATATATATAATATTGTTGTTAACAGATATGTAATTTCATTTAAACAGTAAATATACTTGATTGGATAATTAATTTTTACGATTTAATTATATATCTCTGTATGTGTTAACCGACCCTCACTACAAAAGAATGAGAATCAAACCGAGTGTAAACCTAGACAACCTCCTTATGCAAGGTCGAAGGTTTTGCTTAGAGATTACACTCATTTTGCGACCCAAAGACATCTGTTAGTATACATGTTAAGTGAAACGCAGGATTCTCTAAGAAATCTAGGAGATTAACCAAAAGGCAACTTCGCAACCAAGATCAGCGAAAGTGTATTAATTTCCACCCACGTCGATAACACATTATGCTAGGCGTTTAAGGTTTATCTTGTGCGTTGTGTTAACTATTTTCCTTTCCACCATCCAAACCATAACCAAGTGCCATCACGTCATCATTTAACTTCACCTATTCGAACCGAGATTAGTTAGGGTTCGAGTCGGCAAATCTTTCTCACCTAGGAAACTAGGGTTCTGATTTAAACAGTCTAACCCTAGTATCAATGCTTTTCATGTCGTATACACTTAGACGGCCTACACTTCTTCTAGCCTGTTGTCATGTTTACGCCTCTGGCGTATTGTCACCGAGCACGCAAGCGCGTGCGAGGTGGTTCTTAGAGTTAGGGAGAAAAATTTTTCGTGGCCCATGTCATGACCACATGGTGAATGTGGTCATGACACGGGCATTTGTGTGTCTTGTCTGCATGGGAGATGCGGGCATGACATAATGCGAATCACTAAGCTATTGGCCAAACATAACTGGGACTCAAATCTTCCTTGATCAACACGCCATGCTTCAAAGAATTGCTCTTAGATCATCTACAACATGCTTGAATCATCCGGTCAGCCAAGACTGGGAAGAACATCAACACAAGAAGAAAATCTTCATTGACAAGCTCAAACTTCAATGCAGACCTCCAACATAGCAGTCACACAATCCAGAGAATTCCACAAGCACATTGAATTCAACAAAAACATCTGCACTCCTCCAAATCATCCGAATCACTTGCATCTTCCTCTAGAACCTAAGGAACACTATCTGCCATGACTGTCACATTAGAAAGATTGTCTGTAGACCTCCAAACCATGAACCATTTGAATGGATGATACACACTGACTTCCCAAACATGCCTCTAGATCTGCAGATCATCATTTTACATTACAAGAGCAATTCAGAACTCTTTCCTATCACTCTGTCTCTCCTGAATAATGCAAGAACCGATTTTAATCAGATAGCTATAACTTCTTCAGAACTTAATGTGAACCTCTCAAATCTTAATTGGAGCTTCTTCAGACAAACTTCTACATAGCCATATAGTCTACATATATTGATCTCCATTAATCTTATCAATATCCTCAACAATCTAGTCTTTTAAACATGCAACAAAATAGGATACAGTTGACACCAATGGAAACAAGAATATGTTGACATCAATGACAACACTGCATAGGCACATATTTGCAATAGAAATATCTTTGCAAGAAGCCAGTTGATGTTTATTAGGCCAAGTCCTTGGTGAACAATCTTTTCTAAAAAAAAAGTTGTTCGCTCTAAAGATGGAAGATGGAAGAATTGTTACAGACCATATAAATGCTTTCAACATGATCATTGCACAGTTGACATCTATGGGTGTAAAAATGGAGGAGGATCGATGTATGACCCTGCTTTGTTCTTTGCCAGATTTGTGGGATCATATTGTCATGGCTATCAGAAGCACCACTACCACCTTCAAGATGGAAGATGTGGTGTCCTCACTTTTATCTAAAGAAATGTAGAGGAAGACATCCGAGTCAGCCAAAGAGGCTCTTGCAGTTCATGGTAGACCTAAAGAGAAAGGGAAGAAGGACAAGAAAGGTGAAAAGGGTAGATCCAAATCCCGTGGGAGATCCAAATCTCCTGGAAAGTCCAAGGCTCTCTGTTGGAACTGTGGGAAGACAAGGCATTTCTAAAAGGAATGGAAAGAAGAAAAGAAAAAGAAAAAGAAGACAGCCCCTAATTTAGATTCTGACAAGTCACAAGATGATGGTGATTTTTTCATCATAGCCCTGGACACCCATGCATCTGATGATGTGTGGTTGATTGATTCTGGTGCATCATTCCACATGACCTCACATTTAAGTTGGTTCACGAAGTATGAAGAGTTTGATGGTGGAAGAGTGTACCTAGGTGACAACTCTCATCTAAAGATTGTTGGTTGTGGAAGAGTCTCAATCTGATTCCCTGATGG
Organism: Cunninghamia lanceolata; assembly: GCA_027924645.1. NCBI lineage: Eukaryota > Viridiplantae > Streptophyta > Pinopsida > Cupressales > Cupressaceae > Cunninghamia > Cunninghamia lanceolata. Next base: position 738,324 of record BSBN01000650.1, on the reverse strand, counting down.
ACGAGTGAAGGGGATCACTGGGGTTATGCACATCCCAGGCCTTGCATGGAACCTACTTTTTGTAAGTATGTTGAATGATGCAGGTGTGCAGGTTATCTTTTTGAAGGATGGATACAAGATGACTAGAGGATCTATGGTACTTGCAAAGGGTACTCGGAAAGGTACTCTATTTTAGTTAGAGGCATGCACTTCATAGTGCAATAGTTCTTCTGAATCGAAGAAAAGAGGTGCAGTCGCTTCATCCCCACCATCTGAATGAGCAATGAAGAAATCTGTTGTAACTAGTTCTGATGGTAGTGCACATGCTATGGAATCTAAGCTTCCTACTAAAAAGACTATGTTATGGCATTTAAGATATGGCCACATTGGTGAGAAGGGTCTGCGAACCCTAAAAAATAGAAACCTTGTTGAGGGGTTAAATGATTGTAATCTTAAGTTTGACTTTTGTGAACATTGTGTATATGGAAAACAAAACCATGTTTAGTTTTACTCTAGTTCTCATAAGTCTTCTGGTCTATTGGATCTTATTCATTTTGATGTGTTTGGTCCAGTTAATGTTCCTTTAATTTTTAAATTTGTATATTTATCTTTTATAGATGATTACAGTAGGACATGGGTTTATTTTATCAAAAACAAGACTGAAGTCTTTAGTCGGTGTAAGGAGTTTAAAGCCTTTGTTGAAAATCAGACTAGTAAAAGGATTAAGTGTTTGAGAACTGACAACAGTGATGAGTTTTGTTTGGTAGAGTTTGATAAGTTCTGTAAAGCGCAAGGGATTGAAAGACATAAGACAACTCCATACACCTCGTAGCAAAATGGAGTTGTAGAGAGGATGAACAGGACACTGATGGAGAAGGCTAGGAGTATGCTTAGTGGAGCAAGCCTCAAACAAAAGTTTTAGGTTGAAGCTATAGCCACTACTTTCTATATGGTAAATAGATCTCCTACATCAGCTCTTGTTGGTAAGACACTTATGGAGATGTGGTCTGGTGAAGCCTTCAGTTAGACATCATTGTCTTTTTGGTTGTGAGGCATATGCACATGTGCCTAGGGAGAAATAGTCTAAATTGGAGAACAAGGTTGTTAGATGTATTTTCATTGGCTATGGTGTCAGTGTGAAAGGATACAAGCCTTGGGATCCTATGGTTGAAAAAGTGTTGTATAGCAAAAGTGTTATCTTCAGAGAACTAACACCTTCTTCTATTGTTCTATAACCAGAATAGACAGAAAGGAAAGAAGATGCGGTTTAGTTTCCTTCTACCCCTGAGAAGACTGAACAGATAGACCCTGTGAGACCTGATAATGAGGAGAGCTCTAGCAGCTTTGAAAGCTCAGAAGAAGAAACAAAACCTCAACCTCAGCCATTGAGGAGGTCTACATGAACAAGAAAGCAACCTGATAGGTTTGGTTATTCATTACTTGATTCTAGTTGTGCTTTTGCTTTACTTACTAACACTGATGAGCCTAGAACTGTGAAAGAGGATATAGGCATGAAAGATGTAGGTTCCTGGAAGGAGGCCATGAAGGATGAGATGGCTTCCTTGGAGAAAAATAAAACATGGGACTCAGTGCCTTTGCCTGATGGATGTAAACCTATTGGTTGAAAATGGGTGTTCAAGAAGAAATTTGGTGCAAATGGCAGTGTTGAAAAGTACAAGGCTAGATTGGTTGCGAAGGGGTATTCACAAGTGAAGGGAATTGATTATGGTGAAATTTTCTCTCCCGTTACAAAGATGACATCCATTCAATTTCTATTATCTCTTGCAGTTGCTTATGACTTAGAGGTAGAACAAAATGGATGTGAATATAGCTTTCCTTCATGGTGATTTGGAGGAAGAAATTTGCATGTCACAGCTAGAGCATTACATAGAGAAAGGTAAAGAAAATTTGGTTTGCAAGTTAAAGAAGTCTCTATATGGTTTGAAGCAATCTCCTAGGATGTGGTACTTGAAGTTTGATGCCTTTGTGTTGTCAATTGGATATTTGAGATCAAAATCATATCATTGTGTGTATTACAAATTTGACAATGATCACATTCTCATTATTGCATTGTATGTTGACGATATGCTATTGATTGGGAATGGTAAGAATATGGTTTCTGATTTGAAGTCTCAGTTGTCAGTACAGTTTGAGATGAAAAATCTTGGGGCACCCAGGTACATTCTAGGAATGGAAATTAGAAGAGATAGAGCTAACAGAAAACTTTGGTTAACCCAGAGTAAGTATGTGAAGACCGTGTTGGATAGCTTCAACATGGCAGATTGTAGACCATTGTGTGTTCCTATTTCATTGGGGAAAAAGTTGTCTATTAATGATTGTCCAAAATCTCCTAGTGAGGTGGAGGACATGAGTAGAGTACATTATGCTAGTGTTGTTGGCAGTTTGATGTATGCCATGGTCTACACAAGACTAGACATTGCCCAAGCAGTGGGAGTCCTTAGTCAATTTATGGCTAATCCTAGACGAGTACATTGGGATGCAGTTAAGCGAGTGTTCTGATATTTGGGGGGTATTTTGGAGTATTCCATATGCTATCATGGTAATCCTACAGGACCTCTACATTCAATTTGTATCCATGGATTTGTGGATTCTAATTGGGCAGGTGACATTGACAGCAGGAGATCCACTAGTGCCTATGTGTTCACTATGTTTGGTGGTGCAATTAGTTGGATGAGTAAGTGACAACATGTGGTTACTTTGTCCACTACAAAAGATGAGTACATGGCAGCAACTCATACTTGCAAGGAATCCATTTGGCTTAAGAGATTATGTTCAGATATTGGCGTTGATGCAGGACAGATTATGATTTTTTGTGACAGTCGGAGTGTGATTTGCCTTGCGAAGAATCCAACTTTCCATGCTAGAACAAACCATATTGATGTATAGTTTCACTTTGTATGAGACATGGTAGAAGATGGGAAGGTAAATTTAGAGAAGTTAGATACTTTGAATAATGTTGCAGATGCATTGACGAAGCCAGTGGGTACAGAGAAGTTCAGATGTTGTTCGGAGTCTATGGGCCTCTCGGCCTATAGCAGTTAAATCATGCTAATTCTATTGGCTCTTCAAGGTGTTTGACAAGTGGGAGAATGTTGGGAATTAAGGTGTCTCAACCTTGGTAATTCCTTGTATTTTACATTGTATTTATTTATTTATTGCCTATTATATTAATTGGATGCAAATCCCATGTTGTCATATTGTGGGAGTTAGCACGGTGATGTGTCATCCTACATGGCATATGACCACATTTAATTTTGTTCTCACATGAGGAGATAGGTGTCCCACTTAGTGGTAGGAATATTTTTCCATGTGTCGGCATCTTGGATGTTGTGTAAGGGAATATTGACCGAAACGGTCATGACAGATTCCTATGACATGTAAGAGTTAGAAATAGGAGATTCTATGACAAGTGAAGACATGTGTCAAAGAGCATCTTTGAAAAAGGAATCTTTGGGTGCCCCAAGGTGGACTATGACATTTTGTAAGAGAATATGCTATTTGGGTAAGTGCAAGAAGATGGGGGGCCAAAAAGGTGTCTTAAGTGGCCACTTTTTTTCTGAAATCAGGAAATACTGGCCTTGGATGAGAAATTGAGCATAGTTACACTCAAAATTTAGAGATGCAACCAAAACAATGTTCGTAGTGCTCCGAGTCTACTTTCTAAACTACTATTTTGTTTTGAAAATGGCATAGATTAAGGGGTTCAAAAGAGGGAGCCACAGAAATTGGTGTTGTTTCTATCAAAAAAACATAACATAGCATGTTTTGTGGCTCCCTCAAAAGGTCAACTTTTTTTTGGTATTTTTAAAATCGCTTTAGTGAGAAATTAGCTAATAGCATGTAGTTTATGCCTGATTTTTCTGATAATTTTTTGATGAATATTTGATTTTTTACTAATTTTTAAAGTGGACACATCCTAAAAAATAGAATTTTGGCCATGCTACCCCTATAAATTTTGAAAACTAATTGAAAATTATTTTTTTATTTTTTTAATATTTGTAGAATGGAGTCTAGTTTCTAAATATGTAATTTTTTTGAAATTTGAATGAATAGTTATTTTACAATGAAAAAAAGACCAAACAGTGGTTTTTGCATAAAAACGGACACACAAACAAAAGAAATTAAAGATGAAAGGCTTAACATTGTTAAAATGTGAAAAAAATCACATCGTCAAATAGCTAAGAGAAAGCCTAACATTACCCATGTGTTCGATTTGTTCAACCTTGAAACACGTGCAAATCTGAGGGTTAGCACGAACGAAATTATGTGAAATTTTGAAGAATATAGAAAAACACGTCTGTGACTGTTCATAAGGCACTCCAAGCCTTTGGGTTGGCAATCCAAAGCAAATCCCAAGCCCAAGGCTTGGGATTCCCAAAGCAAGAAATAATGCGAGCGCGTTATAACGTGCTCGCGTTATGTTTTGCCTGGCATTTTTCTTTCCCGCAAGTCTGTCTTTTGCCATGTTTGACATAACGCGAGTGCGTTATAACGCGCTCGCGTTATGTCCCACTCAAATTTTTTTACATTCAAGGCTATTAATCATGAGGGTTAAGGCATAAGGGATAGAGTTGGAAGGTTTACAGATAAGGGATTAGCGTTTAAGGTATAGTATCGAGCCCGTTAAGGGTCTAGGAATAGGGATAGCGTTTAAGGTTTAGGGATGAGGGATGATAGATTACGATTGAGCGTCGAGGGATCAAAGTTAAGGGTTGAGGGATTAGGGTTTGACATTAAGGGTTGAGGGTTGAGGTTCAAGGGTCAAGGGTTTAGGGATAGGGTTTAGGGTCGAGGGATTAGGGTTAAAGTAGAGTGTGGAGGGTGTAAGGATTAGGGATAGGGTTGGAGGGTTTAGGGATAAGGGATTAGGGTTTAAGGTATAGTATCAAGTCTGTTGAGAGTTTAGGAATAGGGATAGCATTTAGGGATTAGGGATGAGGGATTATAGTTGAGGGATGATGGATTAGGGTTGAGGGTTGAGGGATTAGGGTTTAGGGATAAGGTTTAGGGTTGAGGGTTGAGGGATTAGGGTTTAAGGTATAGTGCTGAGGGTTGAGGGTTGAGGGTTTAGGATTAGGGTTTAGGATTAGGGTTTAGGGTTGACGGATTAGCATTTAATGTCGAGGTTAGGGTTAGAGTGTCGAGGGTAGAGGGATTAGGGATAGGGTTTAGGGTTGAAGGTTTAAGGATTGAGGGTTGAGGCTTTAGGGATGAGGGTTTAAGGCTTAAGATATAGTGTCAAGTGTTGAGGGTGTAGGGATAGGGTTTAAGTTTTAAGGGTTAAGGGTTGAGGGATATGGATTAGGGTTTAAGGTATAGTGTTGAGGGTCGAGGGATCAGAGTTAAGGGTTGAGGGATTAGGGTTTGACATTGAGGGTTGAGGGTTGAGGTTCGAGGGTCAAGGGTTTAGGGATAGGGTTGAGGGTCGAGGAATTAGGGTTAAAGTAGAGTGTGGAGGGTATAAGGATTAGGGATAGGGTTGGAGGGTTTAGGGATAAGGGATTAGGGTTTAAGGTATAGTATCGATTCTGTTGAGGGTGTAGGAATAGGGATAGCATTTAGGGTTTAGGGATGAAGGATTAGAGTTGGGGGATGACAGATTAGGGTTGAGGGTTGAGGGATTAGGGTTTAGGGATAAGGTTTAGGGTTGAGGGCTGAGGGATTAGGGTTTAAGGTATAATGTTGAGGGTTTAGGGATAGGGTTTAGGGTTGAGGGATTAAGATTTGACGTTGAGGGTTGAGGGTTTAGGGTTTAGGGTTAGGGTTGAGAGATGAGGGATCAGAGTTAAGGGTTGAGGGAATAGGGTTTGACGTCGAGGGTTGAGGGTTGAGGTTCAAGGGTCAAGGGTTTAGGGATAGGGTTGAGGTTGAAGGGATTAGGGTTAAAGTAGAGTGTGGAGGGTGTAAGGATTAGGGATAGGGTTGGAGGGTTTAGGGATAAGGGATTAGACTTTAAGGTATAGTATCGAGTCTGTTGAGGGTTTAGGAATAGGGATAGCATTTAGGGTTTAGGGATGAGGGATTAGAGTTGAGGGATGAGGGATTAGGGTTGAGGGTTGAGGGATTAGGGTTTAGGGATAAGGTTTAGGGTTGAGGGTTGAGGGATTAGGGTTTAAGGTATAGTGTTGAGGGTTGATGGTTTAGGGATAAGGTTTAGGTTTGAGGGATTAGGGTTTAGGGTTGATGAATTAGAGTTTAATGTTGAGGGTTGAGGGTTGAGGGTTGAGGTTGAGGGATAGGGTTAATGGTCAAGGGATTAGGGTTAAATAAGAGTGCCGATGGTAGAGGGATTAGGGTTTAAAGTATAGTATCGAGCCTGTTGAGGTTCTAGGAATAGGGATAGCGTTTAGGGTTTAAGAATGAGGGATTAGAGTTGAGGGATGACGGATGACAGATTAGGGTTGAGGGTTGAGGGATTAGGGTTTAGGGACAAGGTTTAGGGTTAGGGTTGAGGGATTAGGGTTTAAGGTATAGTGTTGAGGGTTTAGGGATAGGGTTTAGGGTTGAGGGATTAGAGTGAAAGGTTGAGGGATTAGAATTTGGCGTTGAGGGTTTAGGGTTTAGGAGTAGGGTTGAAGGTCGAGGGATCAGAGTTAAGGGTTGAGGGATTAGGGTTTGATGTTGAGGGTTGAGGGTTGAGGTTTGAGGGTCAAGGGTTTAGGGATAGGGTTAAGGGTCGAGGAATTAGGGTTAAAGTAGAGTGTGGAGGGTATAAGGATTAGGGATAGGGTTGGAGGGTTTAGGGATAAGGGATTAGAGTTTAAGGTATAGTATCGAGTCTGTTGAGGGTTTAGGAATAGGGATAGTATTTAGGGTTTAGGGATGAGGGATTAGAGTTGAGGGATGAGGGATTAGGGTTGAGGGTTGAGGGATCAGGGTTTAGGGATAAGGTTTAGGGTTGAGGGTTGAGGGATTAGGGTTTAAGGTATAGTGTTGAGGGTTGATGGTTTAGGGATAGGGTTTATGTTTGAGGGATTAGGGTTTAGGGTTGATGAATTAGGGTTTAATGTTGAGAGTTGAGGGTTGAGGGTTGAGGGTTGAGGTTGACGGATAGGGTTAATGGTCAAGGGATTAGGGTTAAATAAGAGTGTCGATGGTAGAGGGATTAGGGTTTAAGGTATAGTATCAAGCCTATTGAGGGTCTAGGAATAGGGATAGCATTTAGGGTTTAGGAATGAGGGATTAGAGTTGAGGGATGACAGATGATAGATTAGGGTTGAGGGTTGAGGGATTAGGGTTTAGGGACAAGGTTTAGGGTTAGGGTTGAGGGATTAGGGTTTAAGGTATAGTGTTGAGGGTTTAGGGATAGGGTTTAGGGTTGAGGGATTAGATTGAAGGGTTGAGGGATTAGAATTTGGTGTTGAGGGTTTAGGGTTTAGGATCAGGGTTGAAGTTCGAGGGATCAGAGTTAAGGGTTGAGGGATTAGGGTTTGATGTTGAGGGTTGAGGGTTGAGGTTCGAGGGTCAAGGGTTTAGGGATAGGGTTGAGGGTCGAGGAATTAGGGTTAAAGTAGAGTGTGGAGGGTATAAGGATTAGGGATAAGGGATTAGAGTTTAAGGTATAGTATCGAGTCTATTGAGGGTTTAGGAAAGGGATAGCATTTAGGGTTTAGGGATGAGGGATTAGAGTTGAGGGATGAGGGATTAGGGTTGAGGGTTGAGGGATTAGGGTTTAGGGATAAGGTTTAGGGTTGAGGGTTGAGGGATTAGGGTTTAAGGTATAGTGTTGAGGGTTGATGGTTTAGGGATAGGGTTTAGGTTTGAGGGATTAGGGTTTAGGGTTGATGAATTAGGGTTTAATGTTAAGAGTTGAGGGTTGAGGGTTGAGGGTTGAGGGTTGAGGTTGAGGGATAGGGTTAATGGTCAAGGGATTAGGGTTAAATAAAAGTGCCGATGGTAGAGGGATTAGGGTTTAAAGTATAGTATCAAGCCTGTTGAGGTTCTAGGAATAGGGATAGCGTTTAGGGTTTAGGAATGAGTGATTAGAGTTGAGGGATGACGGATGACAGATTAGGGTTGAGGGTTGAGGGATTAGGGTTTAGGGACAAGGTTTAGGGTTAGGGTTGAGGGATTAGGGTTTAAGGTATAGTGTTGAGGGTTGAGGGATAGGGTTTAGGGTTGAGGGATTAGAGTGAAGGGTTGAGGGATTAGAATTTGGCGTTGAGGGTTTAGGGTTTAGGATCAGGGTTGAAGGTCGAGGGATCAGAGTTAAGGGTTGAGGGATTAGGGTTTGATGTTGAGGGTTCAGGGTTGAGGTTCGAGGGTCAAGGGTTTAGGGATAGAGTTGAGGGTTGAGGAATTAGGGTTAAAGTAGAGTGTGGAGGGTATAAGGATTAGGGATAGGGTTGGAGGGTTTAGGGATAAGGGATTAGAGTTTAAGGTATAGTATCGAGTCTGTTGAGGGTTTAGGAATAGGGATAGCATTTAGGGTTTAGGGATGAGGTATTAGAGTTGAGGGATGAGGGATTAGAGTTGAGGGTTGAGGGATTAGGGTTTAGGGATAAGGTTTAGGGTTGAGGGTTGAGGGATTAGGGTTTAAGGTATAGTGTTGAGGGTTGATGGTTTAGGGATAGGGTTTAGGTTTGAGGGATTAGGGTTTAGGGTTGATGAATTAGGGTTTAATGTTGAGAGTTGAGGGTTGAGGGTTGAGGTTGAGGGATAGGGTTAATGGTCAAGGGATTAGGGTTAAATAAGAGTGTCGATGGTAGAGGGATTAGGGTTTAAAGTATAGTATCAAGCCTGTTGAGGTTCTAGGAATAGGGATAGCGTTTAGGGTTTAGGAATGAGGGATTAGAGTTGAGGGATGACGGATGACAGATTAGGGTTGAGGGTTGAGGGATTAGGGTTTAGGGACAAGGTTTAGGGTTAGGGTTGAGGGATTAGGGTTTAAGGTATAGTGTTGAGGGTTTAAGGATAGGGTTTAGGGATGAGGGATTAGAGTGAAGGGTTGAGGGATTAGAATTTGGCATTGAGGGTTTAGGGTTTAGGATCAGGGTTGAAGGTCGAGGGATCAGAGTTAAGGGTTGAGGGATTAGGGTTTGATGTTGAGGGTTGAGGGTTGAGGTTCGAGGGTCAAGGGTTTAGGGATAGGGTTGAGGGTCGAGGAATTAGGGTTAAAGTAGAGTGTGGAGGGTATAAGGATTAGGGATAGGGTTGGAGGGTTTAGGGATAAGGGATTAGAGTTTAAGGTATAGTATCAAGTCTGTTGAGGGTTTAGGAATAGGGATAGCATTTAGGGTTTAGGGATGAGGGATTAGAGTTGAGGGATGAGGGATTAGGGTTGAGGGTTGAGGGATTAGGGTTTAGGGTTAAGGTTTAGGGTTAAGGGTTGAGGGATTAGGGTTTAAGGTATAGTGTTGAGGGTTGATGGTTTAGGGATAGGGTTTAGGTTTGAGGGATTAGGGTTTAGGGTTGATGAATTAGGGTTTAATGTTGAGAGTTGAGGGTTGAGGGTTGAGGTTGAGGGATAGGGTTAATGGTCAAGGGATTAGGGTTAAATAAGAGTGTCGATGGTAGAGGGATTAGGGTTTAAGGTATAGTATCAAGCCTGTTGAGGGTCTAGGAATAGGGATAGCATTTAAGGTTTAGGAATGAGGGATTAGAGTTGAGGGATGACAGATGACAGATTAGGGTTGAGGGTTAACGGATTAGGGTTTGATGTTGAGGGTTGAGGGTTTAGGGTTAGGGTTGAGAGATGAGGGATCAGAGTTAAGGGTTGAGGGATTAGGGTTTGACGTCAAGGGCTGAGGTTCAAGGGTTAAGGGTTTAGGGATAGGGTTGAGGTTGAAGGGATTAGGGTTTAAGGTATAGTGTTGAGGGTTGATGGATCAGAGTTAAGGGTTGAGGGATTAGGGTTGAGGGTTGTAAGGATTAGGGATAGGGTTGGAGGGTTGACGGATTAGGATTTGACGTTGAGGGATTAGGATTTGACATTAAGGGATTAGGATTTGACGTTGAGGGTTGAAGGATTAGGATTTGACATTGAGGGTTAAGGGTTTAGGGATAGGGTTGAGGGATTAGGATTTGACATTGAGGGTTGAGGGTCAAGGGATCAGAGTTGAGGGTTTAGGGATTAGGGATCTATAGCAGGACACAACGTGAGCACGTTATAGCACAAGCGCGTTATAGCGCGAGCGTTATAACGCACTCGCATTTTGTATTTCTACTGAAACGGTAAAAAAGTGGTTACCCCCGTGATCCAGGCCCACAAGCTCTATTTTCTTACTAATTCTGCGTGTGCTCTGACAAAAAAGAAGTGCTTTCATGCTATTGGGAAGTTCACATGCACATTTGACACATTGTACCACCTTTGCATGATCTTTCCACCACCTTTTCTGCTTTGCCAACTTGAGAAGGAGGAAATAACATAGTTTTCAAACCAAGTTTGATATATATCTATTCAAGTTTCAATTTTTGTAGTATTGCAATGTTAATTGTGATTCAATTTTAAGAATTTAACATTGAAAAGGAAGCAAGTGGTGAAAAACTCAAATTGTTGAGGAGTTTGATGCAAGAAGATAAAAACACTACATAATTGGGTACTCTCTCCATTCAAATCTTCATTTTTTAGGTATGTCAAGTCTTTACATGCATGTTCTTTACATTTTCGTTATTTCAGATTGAATTACTTTATCATGCTTTATCATACATGTTTAAAATAGACACATTCGCAATCGAGAAAGCAACCTACAATCTCACATGATGCCATGTATATTTTCTACACTTGGGCTCTTTAATAATTATGTCTAATAAACAAACCTTAGTTCATACCATGATATCAAACTATACAAGAATAAATCCTTACAACATAAAAAAAATACAATCCCACTATTATCATGTATTCATTTCTTAGGAACTAATATTGGTCTCTTTATCATGCTACAGACAAATTCTTCGTCATGCCAAGGAAACGATCAAGAATTAAACCAACACAGGAAGAGATAGAAGCTAAGAATGCAAAGAAAGCAATGGCTATGAGGGAACTTCGTGAGAAGAGGAAATTGGACACGATAAATGAAGACATACCAATTGAAGAGGAACCACAACCATCACAAAGAGATATGGTATTGGTGGCACAAAGAGAATGAATGCAAAAACTTCGTGGTATGAGAGATTTGAATACCATAGTTGGAGACACATCCTTTACCGCAAGTCAACATGTAGGGACACCATCTACCACATCTCAAGTTGAGAGTACATCATCACTCACATGTGATGAAGGAGGTACGCCATCGTTCCCACCTCAACCTCAAGGTATGTCATCTATTCCATCTTCGATCGAAGGTATGCCATCTAACCCATCTCATTTAAATATTGATGAAATTCCTAATGTTGAGATGAATTTACCTAACTTGACACCACCTAGAATTTTGCATAGAAAGCCAAAGTATTTAATTGATATTGATGAGAATATTTTGTAGCCAATGGAAGGTAAGATTCCAAAACGCACTTGTAGAAGATATGCTAATAAGATTTGGAGATTGTTCTTTGAAAAGTTAAATGAGACTGCAAGATGTCAACTATTTGTTGAAATGATGCGAAGTATAAAGTATAGGTCTATCATGAAGACTCTTGGGTTGAGAACATCAGAGGCTTCAAGTGAAAAATCTATTGTCAAGAATCTAATGAGTGCGTATGAGAGTGTGGGTAACACCTCACGCACAAAAGATAGTAATGCAACACGGCGTGTGATTACATCGACTATAGTAAGTAGTCAAACGAGGAAAGCTCATCTCATTAGAAAGACAAGTCAAGAATTGAGAATTAATAGGAAAACTTTATCAAGAGCCGTTGGAAGACGCCAAAGAATTGAGGACACTAATGCCAATGAATTATGGGCGTTCTCAGGGAGACTACCACGAAAAGATAAACCAATTGTTGAAGCATTGAGATCACTAATTGAAGACTTTTGGAAGAATTACACAAGGGTATCTCCGAATCAAAGGGATGTGGTAAGAAGGAGAATTGGTAGTCAGAACCGTGAGCCACATCCAAAGCATTTGTTGGATGAGACTCAAACATAGTTTTATGGTAAATTTCTAGAGAAGTATCCTCAAATTAAAATTTGTCAAAGATATTTTGAAATGCTAAAACCTTTCTATGTTAAGATAAATCACACACGCACTACTTGTTGTTGTAGATTACATATTGAATTTTCTAACCATTTTGATGCTTATAGGTCTATATGTTTAGATATGCATACTAACAATGATTTGCAGGGTTGTGCCATATGTGCCCCACCAACATCTTCAAGAGACTTCATATCAAGAATTTTATGTGAAAGAGAGGAAGGTCAAATATTCTACAAGAAATTATGCTTGGATGGCACATGTCATCGTTGCGGTGGCTTGCAACATTTGCCAATATGTGAACATATGAAAATAACACATGCGGTTGGAAATGAACTAGTAGAGTTTGGCAAGTATAAAATAGTGGCATACAATACAAAAGATGGTAAAAAAGCAAAGAGGTGTGAATTAGTTATTGAAAAGATTCCAGTGTATCAGTTTATGCCTATATTTCGTGACAGCATAGTGTATGAGTATGCAAGACATGCCCATAGAGCTTGATGGTTGGACTTGCAATTCAAGTTATGCAAGGACACATTTCCGGTTGGTAGCATTGTTTCAGTCATCGACTTTGTAGAGAACTACAGTCTACAGACACAGCATGAGGTGCAATCACAATATTACAACTCCACACAGGTTTCTATATTTGTGCACATCGCATTCATTCATGCGAATGATAGTACAGAGGATGACAAAAAGATCATAAGGGATTATAATTTCTATATTAGTGATGATTGCACGCATTCTACGGAGTTCGTGCAAGGTTGCTTTCAGGTGTTCTACAATGATTTGGCTAGAAGGGGCATATCGTTCAGTCAGCATATCATATGGTCAGATAATTGTGCATCACAATTCAAGAACTCACGGAATTTCTATTGGCTGAGTAGGAGGCATAATTTTACAGGTATTCAACATATGTGGAACTTTTGTGAGGCCAGGCATGGAAAGGGGGAGCATGATGGTGCAGGAGCATGTATCAAAAGAGCCATAGCATGAGAAGAGTTAAAGTATAAAGACAATGCAAAGTTGATAGATGCAAAATCGATTGTCGAGTGGTGTAATGCTTCCATGGGTCCAGGTAATGAAGGTAAGTCTTTAGTTCGTAGATTTTTTTGGTTGATAGATGATACTAACATTGCACCATATGAGGATTGTTGTACACTGACAGGATCAAATGAGATGCACTCTTTCAGAAGCTCAATTGCAGGTTCATGGAGTATCCATACACGAAAGATGTCATGCTTTTGTTCTTCTTGTACAATTCAAGTCTGGGATGAGTGCGATTCAAAGGAGTGGGTTGACGAATGGCAGTTAAGTTATCTTAGCCCACTTGACACGTATCGACCCCTGACAGCACTGGAACTAACACAGATGGAATCATCAGTTGACTTTGACCACATATCAGATTTAGTTCAACAGGTAATATAGGGCACGTATATGCATCTAATTTCATCTAGTTCAACCAGGTAATGTCATCTTACTTTGTAGTGTTTTTGTAATGTTGACTAATTTCATCTAATTTGCTACACATATCAATGTAGGACACGTATATGCAATTATTGCAGATGAAGATAATGAAGAGGGAACAGATTATTACTTATGTTGTTGTGTTGAGGCCAAAAAGAAATTGGAGGCCCCTGTTACAAATGGAGAAAACATCGAATACCCTACAGGATCAGTGGTTATTACTGGAACATGGCTTAGAAGGTACCCACATAAGAGTGTTAATATTTGGCTATTTCAGGACTTTGACATGCATCAAAAGATTCTTTATTACTCGAACCTTGTCGTGGCATCCAATGTTCATTTGATAAAGTATCGGGGTAGACCTTTGAACAAAATATTGTGGAAGATGCGTGAGTCTGACCATGAAGAAATACTTGACACAATAAAGAGTAGAGCAGATCCAGATGGTTCATTGGATTAATTTGTAAGTATTCACATTGATTTTGTAAAGTTATGTTACATTGAGTTGTAAGTATGCACATTAATTTGTAAGGTTTGTCTTTTTTTATTTCCTCCTGCATTTTTACACATATGTACACATTTTTACATCATCATGTTATGCATTTTTGGTGTCCTACTCCTGATGCGACCAAACTCATAACTCACCCTACTAGACACCATTTGATGATCTCTCCAACACTCTGGATCCAGGGCGCCCAATCATGATGATGACCTATATACCATTCTCCCAAGGCGATCATAATGAATGAAAAGAAGACCAAGGGCACCCAAGCTTAATAGACTTATTTCTTTCAATTTTGATGATCCAAACTCTTGCAATATGACATCCACTTTCATGCCTTTAGATCTTCCTTCACATATAGGGTGCCAAATCAATGCATTAAAGTCTCTTGATATTAGGCGCTCATGATGATGAAACTTAGAGCTTTTTCCTTTCCTATGCGCTCATCTAAGATGTTTGAATGATAAGGAGTGCCTCGACCTCTATAATCAAGGTGATTTTAAGTCACTTTGAGTCATTTGGGGTCAGTTTGAGTCTTTGAGTCATGTTGCAAAAAAATGTCAATGTTGTCAAGTTGCACAAAGCAACTTTTGCATTTTTGGTGTCCTGCTCATGATGTGACCAAACTGACTATTCCAACGCATCCGGATGGGTACATTTACGCTAGGCATGGTCCTTTTTTTCACCCAAACATGTCAAAACAGTCTGAGCTACATTGTACCAACGATATCCCTGAAGAGTCCAAAGTGCAAAAAGGCTGCAATCTTTGACAAGATGTTACTTGAAAACTGTGTCACTTAGAAACATTCTGTCTAAGGCAACATGATCACGTAGAGTGCCTCTACAATAACCTCTCTTAGTTTTTTATAGCTCTGAGGCATTTGCCCGTGGTGAAAGGTTTTCTGCTGCCCCAAAAATCGTCAAAAGGAGGCAGTGTAAAGTTACAAAGGGGTGTAACTTTTGTCCTGCTCCTGATGCGACCAAACTGACTATTCCAACGCGTCTGAATGGGTACATTTATGCTAGGTATGGTCCTATTTCTCACCCAAACATGTCGAAACAGTCGGAGCTACATTGTACCGACGATATCCCTGAAGAGTCCAAAGTGCAAAAAGGCAGCAATCTTTGACGAGATGTTACTTGAAAATCGTGTCACTTAGAAACATTCTATCTAAGGCAACGTGATCATGTAGAGTGCCTCTACAATAACCTCTCTTGGTTTTTTATAGCTCTGAGGCATTTACCCATGGTGAAAGGTTTTCTGTTGCCCCAAAAATCGTCAGAAGGAGGCAGTGTAAAGTTGCAAAGGGGTGTAACTTTCGTCCTGCTCCTGATGCGACCAAACTGATTGTTCCAAAGCATCCGAATGGGTACATTTATGCTAGGCATGGTCCTATTTTTCACCCAAACATGTCGAAACAGTCGAAGCTACATTGTACCGACGATATCCCTGAAGAGTCCAAAGTGTAAAAAGGTAGCAATATTTGACGAGATGTTACTTGAAAACTGTGTCACTTAGAAACATTCTGTCTAAGGCAACGTGATCATGTAGAGTACCTCTACAATAACCTCTCTCAGTTTTTTATAGCTATGAGGCATTTGCCCGTGGTGAAAGGTTTTCTGCTGCCCCAAAAATCGTCAGAAGGAGGCAGTGTAAAGTTGCAAAGGGGTGTAACATTCGTCTTGCTCCTAATGCGACCAACCTGACTGTTCCAACATGTCCAAATGGGTACATTTATGCTAGGCATGGTCCTATTTCTCACCCAAACATGTCGAAACAGTCGGAGCTACATTGTACCGATAATATCCCTGAAGATTCCAAAGTGCAAAAAGGCAGCAATCTTTGACGAGATGTTACTCAAAAATTATGTCACTTAGAAACATTTCGTCTAAGGCAACGTGATCACGTAGAGTGCCTCTACAATAACCTCTCTCGGTTTTTTATAGCTCTGAGGCATTTACCCGTGGTGAAAGGTTTTCTGCTGCCACAAAAATTGTCAGAAGGAGGCAGTGTAAAGTTGCAAAGGGGTGTAACTTTCATCTTGCTCCTAATGCGACCAAACTGACTATTCCAACACATCTGAATGGGTACATTTATGCTAGGCATGGTCCTATTTCTCACCCAAACATGTCGAAACAGTCGGAGCTACATTGTGCCGACGATATCCCTGAAGAGTCCAAAGTGCAAAAAGGCAGCAATCTTTGACGAGATGTTACTTGAAAACTGTGTCACTTAAAAATATTCCGTCTGAGGTAATGTGATCACGTAGAGTGCCTCTACAATAACCTCTCTCAATTTTTTATACCTCTGAGGTATTTGCCCGTGGTGAAAGGTTTTCTGCTGCCCCAAAAATCATCAGAAGGAGGCAGTGTAAAGTTGCAAAGGGGTGTAACTTTCGTCATGCTCCTAATGCGACCAAATTGACTATTCCAACGCATCTGAATGGGTACATTTATGCTAGGCATGGTCCTATTTCTCACCCAAACATGTCGAAACAGTCAGAGCTACATTGTACCGACGATATCCCTGAAGAGTCAAAAGTGCAAAAAGGTAGCAATCTTTGACGAGATGTTACTCGAAAATTGTGTCACTTAAAAACATTCTGTCTGAGGCAACGGGATCACGTAGAGTGCCTCTACAATAACCTCTCTCAATTTTTTATAGCTCTGAGGCATTTGCCCGTGGTGAAAGGTTTTCTGTTGCCCCAAAAATCATCAGAAGGAGGCAGTGTATTAAGTCAGGATGAAAGCCTATTCACTCTAGGTGCCTATTTTTGACCAAATCACACATGCACCTTGAACAACTCTGTCTTCAAGGCGCTTTTCTCTAATCTTTGTAACTCTCCAAATCCACTAAGGCACAAATTTTACCTCTTGGGCTCAAGATATAGGTTCTTCATCCAAGGCGCCAGAATGGTCCTATTATGGTGTAATCACACATCGTCCCATTGCAAATGGGGACCCCCTCTTTTTTTTCTTTCTCGCTTCGTTTTGCTCTAGGTTTAGTTTTCCTCTGAGGTTGTAGGGTTTTGGTAGTATTGTTTTGCTCATGTCTTGACAGTTTCTTGCCAAGAGGTCTATATCCTTCATCCTAATGCATGTCACTGAGACCCTGAAAATGACTAAGTCCGACATCTTGAAAATCCTAAAAAAATGACTAAGTCTGAAATCTGGTGGATCCTCAGAAATCTAGAATCTGCACGCTAAATCCTATGGATCCAGGACCTATCTTAAACATCCTGGAAGTATATTGATAAATATTTAAAGTATAAGAAACTCAATATCTGACTTATACTTAAACATATTTTCAATATACTTCCATTCAGGAAATCTAAAATTTGACTAAGGCAAGAAATCCAAGGGTACTTTCCAAACCTGCCCAGACTGGGCGGCCTCACAAGGTCCTCTTGGACAGTGTCTTCACCATCAGGAGAGCTTGTCCAGACAA
Source organism: Cunninghamia lanceolata (assembly GCA_027924645.1). NCBI lineage: Eukaryota > Viridiplantae > Streptophyta > Pinopsida > Cupressales > Cupressaceae > Cunninghamia > Cunninghamia lanceolata. Next base: position 720,839 of record BSBN01000650.1, on the reverse strand, counting down.
CACCTTCAAACCTGCCCAGGGAAAGTTAGGATGTTTTCACGAGTTTTTGCTGACTGAAGGGAGTTAGGGAGTGATGATAGAGTCTAAAACTAAGATTTTGATGAAACTTCCATGCCTCACCTCCAAACCCGCCCAGACTAGGCGGCCTTGGCATGAGGTCATGGACTCAGCCTCTTGCACATGCATTTGTCCAAACAGAACCATCAAATCTACCCTAGGAGAAAATGGTTAAGTTTAGAAGGTTTTCAAGCACAAGGCACTGAGAAATGATGAATTTCAAGCAAGGTTTGCAAGTTGGAGGGAAGTTAAGTAGTTTACAAGCAACATTCCATGCATCATCTCCAAACCAAGCATTACTTAAACTCCTCACAACAAGGATGAAATAATTGGAAAGAATGATAAAAGATCACTAAGCCTGATGTCCTGATGTCCTGAAATCCTAAAAATTGGCTAAGTCTGAAATCTGGTGGATCCTCCAAAATCTAGAATTTGCATGTTAAATCCTATGGATCCTAGACCCATCTCAAACATCCTGGAAGTATATTGATAAATATTTAAAGTATAAGAAATTCAATATCTGACTTACACTTAAACATATTTTCAATATACTTCCATTCAGGACATTTCTGATATGGCAACGATACTTGCATTCCAAGCACACCTTCTAAACCCGCCCTACCTGGGCGGCCTTGGCATGGGGTCTTGGATTCAAGGTTGTGATCACACACTTTCTCCATAAAACAGTTCCAAACCCGCCCTAGGAGAGATTGTGCAAATTTTCAAGTGTTTCGACACAAAACATAAAAGATGATGAAGTTTGAATGGAAAACATGAAGGTTTGAAGGCATTGAGTGAGTTTTTGAGGAAAAATCCAAGGGTCACCTCTAAACCCGCCCTACCTAGGCAGCCTCAAGAGGTCCTTGTGGACTATATCACCTGACACAATGCACTCTCCAGACAACACCTCCAGAACCGCCTAGGTATGTAGATAATACAATTTACAAGTAAAATCAATGGAAATGATGAAGATGAACACCTGGGAGATGAGATGACCAGGTTGAGATGAGTGAAAAGTTTCTAAGTGCTAAAATCCAAGCCTACCCTTGAAACCCGCCCTTTCTAGGCGGCTTTAGACCCTCCATTAGGACAATCTCATGTCTTCACATGACATCCTCCATGCACTAACCTCAAATCCGCCCAAGAGAAATGACATGAAAATTTGCAAGGAAGGCAATGGATAACACTGAGTTTTGAACAAACACATGCAAGTTTGGAACATACATGAAGGATAATAAGTAAAAATCCAAGCCTCACTTCCAAATCCGCCCTACTTGGGCAGCCTAAACATGAGAGCTTGGATTCTCTTGATCTTCACATGAACTGCTCCAAACATCACTTTCAAACTCCACTCATCTAATATACAAATCTCATGCAAGGAGTTTAAGCCATTAAGAAAGCAAGTGAAGATGTCTTGAAATTGTCAAAACCGAGTTAGAAAGTGCCTAAGTGATAAAATCCACTCACCACCTCCTAGCCCGCCCTTCCTAGGCGGCCTTGACCTCTATGCTTGGACAACTTCACCTCTTGCACAACACACTCTCCAAACATCAACCTTAAATCCGTTCAAGGAGAAAACTTATCAAATTTGCAATGCTTTGAGTTGAAAAACAATGAGATCATGAAGATTTAATGAAAGTTCATAAGTTTGAATGTATTTCAAGGCAATTGAGAGGTTTTTGATGCACTTTCATGAAGAATCCAAGGGTCATGTCCAAACCCGCCCTACCTAGGCGGCCTCAAGAGGGGGTCTTGGACTTTTTCTCCTACCACATGAAACTCTCCACATGCTGCCTCCAGGACCGCTCAGGAGTTTAGATGGCATGATTTACAAGTCTACTTGATGAAAGATGAAGAAGATGGCTTTCAAAAGGTGAGATTATCAAGATTGACATGAAGGAAATGTTTGAAGTACGGAAATCCAAGGGTCATGTCCAAACCCGCCCTACCTGGGCAGCTTTGGCATGTAGACATGGACAATGTCTTCATCACCTCATGGATTCCTCCAGACAATGCCTCCAATCCCGCCCTTCTTAGGCAGATTTCACCAATGCAGAAGGACATCATCACCTAACATCTCCAAGTTTGCCTTCTCACTTCATAAACATCTCAAAATGGCTAAGTCTTAGGCAAGTTCAAGAGAAGGGACTTCATGAGGAGAGGAATGGTCATTAAATGTTGAAAATCCACACTACATCTCCAAACCCGCCCATGCTAGGCGGCCTTGAGCTCTATGTCTGGATAACTTCATCTCCTTCCACATGACATCCTCCAGACAACACTCCTAAAGCCGCTTAGGGGTGAAAACCATAAATTTGCAAGTATAAATCAATGTAATAATGAAGATGAACATGTCAAAGGTGAAATGAGCAAGTGCAAAGTTGTTTTAAGTTGAAAAATCCAAAGGTCATCCTCTAGGCGGCTTTAGACTCCTCACATGGACAATGTTACCTTCCACATGAATTTGTCCACACACACCTTCCAATCCCGCCCATGCTAGGCGGTCTTGAGCACTTTGCCTGGACAATGTCATGTCATTCACAAGACACTCTCTGGATGACACCCTAAACCCGCCCAACCTGGGTGGATTTCACACCTTGACATGGAATTCACATCAAATAATCCATACTGTCCCTCTAAACCCGCCTAGGCACTTAGGCATGGATTTCATGCGAAAGGATATGTTTTGAAATGTCATTTTTTTAATCCCACATGCATAAGTTGAATGTATTTTGTTATTGAAAATCCTTCATATCAAGTCTTAATTTGATGTGTTTCTTCTTGTAGGTGATGGAGGATCCAAGGAGGTGAATAGCGAGAGCTCATACATGAGAAGTTTGGAAGGTGGAGGAAAGTTGCTCAAGTTTGTCATCATCACCACATGGAGGAGAGCTCCTGCATCAAGTTCATCTTACTTTGAAGACTTCGTAGACATCAACGCCACGCATGAGGAGTCATCATCCAGAGTTGTCTACTTCATGTACACCCATCATATGCAAGTCTACTACAAGAAGAACTCTCATCAGGCACTAGTCTACTCCATGAGCCCATGCAACTGTCTAGAGGCATGATCCTGCACAAGCACAACAACATCACAAGATGAGAGATGAGCATGATCATCAAAGCGATCCATGAGTTACATCAAGACAAAAAGAAGAAAATATTCTAAGTAAAGTGAACATGAAGTGAATCACACTAGTTCATTCAAAGATGTTGAGGTGGCACCTACACATCATCAAGCCAATCGCATTCTACCATGTAAGAGGGCCCACCATAGAGATGCTCCAAAGATGCTTATCACATTGGGAAACGTGCCTTCATTGCCTCTTTCATGTTCTAAAAATAGCAAATTTTGTAACAAATTGCCTTGTTGTCTTGATCTTGGCCGTTGATTGTCAAATCAATCCTGGCCCTTCATGTAATTTATGGAGTCTATAAAAGGCTCATTCTTCTCATTTGTAAGGCGAAGGGGATATGGGGAATAGATAGGAGATTAGAGATTACAAGTGGAGATCAAGTAGGAGTAGAGTAGAGAGGGAGGTCTTCAAAGTCATGAAGAGAGACATGAGATTGTTGTAATGACACACTTCAAAAGTAATACAAGCTCATTGTTGTTGTTTTGCATGGTGATCTTGTGGCTTTGAAATGTTAGCAAGGTTTCAAGTTCTTGAATATGACAGAGATGTGTTTCCAAGTAGTTTAGATGATAAAGTAGATAGAGTTCATTGATGTAATGGATATATGCAATGATATTTGATGAATTCCCATTGGTTCATACTTTTGATGGCTTGTCGATGGTAAGTCATCATGTAAAGTTAGCCTGAACCACATCTTGCAAATAGTTCAATTGTTGATGCTCCTTTGAGTTGCGCCAGCTGTGGGTACTTTGGAGTGTGTCAACGATATGAAAATCCTTGGTTTATCCCTTGGAGATTGCACCTATTTCATGTAGTTGTTGCTCGTCATGGCGAAGTGAAATTTGGTTTTCTAAGGGAATTTGTCTATCATAGCATCATTCATCATGTCATTGTCTTTAGATTAGCCTTCTTAACCCTTGCCTTTTGCCTTTTCTTTTCGTAGTTGATTAGAAGAAGTTCCATTTCACAAGGAAAGAGTAACTTATTTGAATGGAGAGATGACAATTCTACGTAAGTCCCTTTGTGACACAGCAAATCACATCACACCACCAAGGCTATTCGTTGCAAATCACGTACAAGGAACCTTGGAGTGTTCTTGTTTGATCACTTAGTTTAGCATTCGAGACACTTTGTTCAAGAGAGGATACAGCACTTGGTGTTTTATTCTAATGTTGTTGTTGTCAAGAAAACATCATCAACAAGTCCAAAGGCGCATTTCACCTCTAACCTCACCTCTGACCTTACTTGGAGGCGCTAAACCTTTTGACATTTCAAGTAACTTCAAGAGAACTATTTTTCCTTAAGGTGGTTCACTCCTTGCAATTGGATGTATGGTACTTGTAACTCATTTGATTGACTTTGTAATGTTTCTTCTTCTCGCAGAGTAGATAAGGATGATATAAGCTTACTTCATGAATTGGAGTAGAAATCTCTCTTGGACTTGCTAGGTGAAAGGACTTGAACTTGAAGGACTTGAAGTTGATGAAGTGATCCTTCATGATGGCCTTTGACATTACCTTCTCGGAGTGTAGATGATGACACCTTCCTTGGATAAAGTGGATAACCTCTGACCTAAACTTTGAAGCTTGATGAATCTTGAAGATTGGTTTTCCTCCTACTCCCCTTCTAGGCTCCACTCCATCAAAGGCATATTTAGTTGTCCAAGGTGCCAACATTCACTCAGGGGCGCCCAAAGAGAAAGTTTACAACTCTAAGGCGCTAAACTCTTATGCAAAAATGGTCATCATCAAAGGCGCAAAAATGGGTCTCTGGGCGCCAATCTCTACAAGACATTCCATCTCATTGCTCTCCTCCATTACAAGCACTCACTTACCTCAATCTTGGGCTCATACCAACATCCCAACATCCAAATCACCTAGGTGCTCAAAACCTTCAAGACTCAAGGCGCATTTTATGATCAAACAAGGTATCTCCTGAACAAGGTGCTCATAGTCTCATCAGGGCGTTAATCATCATCATGAGTGCTCATATTATTCTAGGCACACAGTTATCTCTAGAATGCTCAAGGCGCTCAAGGCGCACATACCCTTCTCTAGGCTAGTTTACACTTATTCAAGGCGCTCATTCCAAACTTACATGAACTCCTCATTACAAGATGCACAAACTAGATGATCTTAGGGCATAAGGGCGCTCAAACTAGATCTTTGCAAAAACTCCCCAAGCATTCAAACTTTTAAGGCACCAAAAGTGGTCTTTTCTACAACTTCTCTAGCCATATGCCTTGGGTGCTCAAACCTTCCTTGAACTCCAATTATTCAATCCAGGGTGCTCAACTACCTCCTCAAGGCGCTCTATCTCAAGTATCATTACTCTTCTTAAAGACCTAGGCACACATTGTGGGGTATTCTACTCAACAAGACCTAGGCGCTCATTATGAAGACTCCAATTATCAAGGTTCACTTCAACTTTCAAAGGTGCATTTTGGACTCCAAAGGCGTTAGGTTAAAGCCACTAGGGCACTAGATACCAAAGGGGGCAAGGTGTTAGAACCTCCTTTAAGATGTAAGAAAATCTCCTCAAGGCACAGCTAAAGGCGCTCCAAACCATACGAAGGCGCTAATATCGACTCTAGGCAGTGTATTAAGTCAGGATGAAAGCCTATTCACTCTAGGCGCCTGTTTTTGACCAAATCACACATGTGCCCAAATCACACATCACCCCATCAGATTGGGGACCCCCTCTTTTCTTGCTCAGGTGCTTTGCACAGGAGTTGTTATGTGTCATTTTGGCCAAGGTTTTTCGGAGCAGTGAAGACATTAGGAAGGGGATGATCATTTGGATAGTTTTGAATGCTTTATTTCTCCTTGTTTAAACTAGGCGCTCACTGAGGATTGGAGTAGCCTTTGCACCCTCACATCACGTTAATCGGTGTTTTAGAGGCAATCATAGTATAGGAAGATTTGCGCCTTGAAGAAGAGAGTTATCTGGTGAGCGCTTAGGAGTTCTGGCGCCTAGGGGAAAGGTCTAGGTAGAGCGCCTTCAGACTTTGACAGTGAAGTGCCTTAAGGAGTTGGATGATGTTTTTCCCTAGAGTGGAGATGATGTTTTTAGCACCTTAAGGATGATGATGGAGTGCCTTGGAGTCAGGTTAGTCTAGAGCACCTTAAGAAGGTAAAGCACTTCAAATGTAAACACAAGTGTTTTGAGCACCCTAATGAGAAGTTGTCTTGGCACCATAAGTTGTTCAAATGAAGATATGCGCCTTGGATAGTTGCAAAGACCTAACTTAGCGCCCAAGGTTGGAAGACTCTTTGTGAGCGCCCAGTGTTTGAAAGCTCTTTGTGTTTGGTGCATTAAAATGAATTTGGCACCTAAGTAGTATTGAAACACTCAACTGAGCGCCTAAAGCCCATGAGAGAAGTGATATGTGCCTTGATAGGAATATCGTGGAAGATGAGTTTACTGAATGGCACCTTGAATGACTTGGTTGATTAAGTGTTTTAGCACATAGATATGGGATGAATCATTGAGCGCCTTTGGTTGAGATGATGTCAACACCTTTGAGATTATAACACCTTGGAGTCAAGTTCAAAGGAGCACCTTGAGAAGGTAAAACACTTCAAATGTTTTCAAGGAATTGGAGAAGTCACTTAGTGCCTAGAAGGAATTCCAGAGCAAGAGGGTTGGAGCGCCTTGAGCTTTAAGTCAGATATGTGCCTAGACCTCTACCCTTTAGCAAGTTGAAGCCCTCTGAGCCTTGACAAAGTGAGAATGCCTTATAGTGAATATGCGCCTTGGGTAAGGTTGAATACAAAGTTGAGGAGTATATCATAATGAGTAAGTGCACTATAGGGTTAGATGATAAAGACTAGTGCCTTGAGTGTCTTGGTCAAAATTTTGACGTGAGAAGTCTTGCAAGATCAAACCCTGGAGTGCGCCTTAGAGAGAACCTATTGATCCTTTGCTTTGACAAGATTTGGGCCCCAGAATGATCCTTAATAAATGGAATGTATCTACACCAATTTTGCGCCTTTAGGGAAGTGATGGTGTCCAGATGAGTTTTGAGTCCCTTTGAGTGTTGAGATTGTTAGAGATAGGTGCCTTGATGAATGAAATGCACCTTGAAGACCATGTGCGCCTAGAGAAGATAAGTGCCTAGTTGAGATAAAGAGGTGTTTCTGGCGCCTAGGGAAGAAGAGAGGTAAGTTCAGGGAGATAAGTGCGCCTAAGAGTTTTAGCGCCCTCAATCAAATTGCACCTTTTTTCCTTGGAGAATATAAGGTGAGGATTTGAGTTGAAAGTTTGAGAAAGTAGATTGAGCGCCCTGTGTTGGAGGAATCAAGTTGGATAAGCACTTGAAGAAATTGCATTAAGTGTTTTAGCGCCTTGGTATGGTTTGGAGCGCCTTGTTGAGGAGATACCCTGATTTAATCCAAGATAGAGCGCCCTAGAATTGAATATGTGCCTTGTTGGAGGAATATATGCGCCTTGTTGGAGAAAGATATGCACCTTGAATGAGAGTTTGTGTGCCTTAACCAAGAATGATGATTGAAGTCACAATCTCATGTTTGTGCGCCTAGGTCTAGAAGCAAGATTTGAGCGCCTTAGGATAGGGTTTTTTGCATCTTGTCTTGGAGAGTGAATTTGCACCTTGGATGATGTTGAAGCGCCTTGGGATGAAATGCGCCCAAACTTACAGAGGGCCTTCAGTGAGGGAGTTGAAGAGAGTTCTTAGAGGAAGGATAGCCTTAAGATCAAACTAAGTACTTAGAAACCTAAGATTAGCGCCTTATTTGAAGTTATACACCTATTCTAGCGCTAGAGAGTGAGTTTGAGTGTGAAGAAGTGAATGTCTGCGCCTTGAAGGGGATACAAAGGGAAGATGATGCACCTTGATGGGTTGATGATGGAAATTTGCGTTTTGGAGCTAAATGTGCGCCTTGAATCTAAATGATATTTGAGTGCTTAGAGGTAAATAGGGGCACCTTTGAGAATTCTTTGTGCTTTAAGGAATGGATTGTGGCACTTTGGACTAAGGTAAGTCCTGAGCACTTCCAATGATTTTAAGGAGCGCCTTGAAGGAGATAGTACCTAGAGAAGAAAAGATGTCAAGTTTTAACACCTTGGAAGAAATTCCAGATAGTGGCGCCTTCATTGGGTTTTCCAAGTTGGCGCCTTGGTTTGGGATGATCATGCTAAGAAAGAAAATGCGCCTTCAACAAGGTCACATCAAGTCCAACATGTCAATACTCTTCATCACTAACGTCATGTTGAAATTTCAAGGCATCTATCCATTCAAGTTCTCTGAGGAATATCTTGCAAGTAATTTCAAGTTCTCCGAGGAATATCAAATGAAGAATGAGTTAGCCTATTCCTCATTCCCGGAGGCTAATTCGAAATAATGAGGGAATGAATTGGTTTTTGACTAACTTAACTTTTATTTTTTGCAGGAACAAAGTCAGAAACTTGAAATTAGTTAAGTCTGGATGCTAAACTTGACTAAGGCAGGACTCCTAGAGTCAGGGCACACTTTCTTGCTTGCTCAATGTCAAATGTGTGCCTAACCAAGAATCATGGAGCTTTGAAGCACTTTAATCACATCAACTAGGGCACCTAAGTGCATAGAGGTACAATGAATCTTCCGGAGAACATGGATAGACAACTAAGTCTCCAACTTGAGTCTTCTAAGTGAATTGGATGATGAAGAGAGTCTAGTCATTTTGGGCGCTAGTATCAGGATGAATCATCCAAAATGGGTGCCTAGAACTAGAAGGCGCCAATGCATGAGTTCAAGGATCCTCCATTGGAGCACCTAGCCCAGATGGCTATAGATTGAAAGTTTTAAAGCTAAGTGATGTCTCTTTGGTATATTCCTAGCCCAGGTGCATGTGTTGGGAAAAACTCTTTGGCTCTGGCACCTAGAATTGGGAGCTTTGTAAGATGCACCAATTGATGAAACATTTCCATTTTGCGCCTAGAATAGAACTCTCTCACATAGTTGAAATTGACTTGATAGAAGGAGATAAGTCTTAAGGACTAGTTTGGCACCTCACTTGCCTATCTCACCTTTCAAATGCGCTTTGGTTGATGATCATCATTAATGGCGCCTAGTGAAATGAAAAGCTATTTGCATCTCCAGAGGATCAAAATTGGATTAGGAGATCATCCTTGCAGTTGAGATTGACAGAGAAGTGTTAAAGGAATCACTTCAAATGGGCGCCTAAGCTAGTTGAGGTGCATATCAATTCCACTGTAACTCCAGACTGACGCTTAGGATCCAGTCATCTCCTAAGGCGCAGTTCCATTCACCCATGACCTCGCTTGGCGTCTAAAACTTGGAAACTCCTTTGGAAAGCTCCTGTTGCACCTAGAAGATGAGTTTGGGATATCAACTTGCAAAAGGCTTAGAAACTCTTCAAAGATGTTAGGCACAATCCCATGGCACTAGAGCTCAGTTTTGGCGCCTTCAAGGAATAGCACATGAAGGAACTTGGGAGGTCAGGTGCTTGTAAAAGGGAACACCTTGGAACATCTTCCAGGGGTTGAAGTAGTAAGAAAACATCAAGTGAGTCTAGGCGCACTCCCTTGTGTGAACAGTTTAGCTCTAGCGCCTAGCCACAGAGTGAGCCAGAAGAAGTAGTTTGGACATTAGAAGATAGGCGCTCATTCTACAATGAAGCATTCCACCTTCCTAATCAACAAAGACTTGAAAGAATTGACAAAGGAAGCTAAGGCGCACCTTCTACTTGTTTCCACCTCCAGAATGCGCCTAACCTTGAAAGGGGGTTCAAAGATGTTTGTTAGACCTTTTCACTCAAGGCGCTCACCTTAGGTGCACTTTCTAAGTCCTTGTCACCTCAAGGAAACACCTAGTTTGGAAGGCGCTTGCCCTGTTCTCCACTCCTTTCAATTGGCGCCTAGAACACAAAATGCATGAAAAGAGCACCTAGACTCCAGAGGGCTCATTTGGGCGCCTAGCATTTAAAACACTTTCATAATGATGATGTTTTGGTGCCTACTCTTGGAAACAATCCAGAGCATCCATAAACTCTAATTGGCGCCTAATGTTGACAAGGTGCAACTTCAGGAGGAGGTCACCTCAACTTGGCGCCCAAGTCAGAAAAACCTGTAAATCCTTCAAATATGCACCTACCTTGTGAGGTGATGAGTTGAACATTCCAAATCTTCAAATGTTGCTCAAGTAAGGAAGACATTGTAACATCAAGGCTTCAAGGCCTATCCTTGTATTTCCATTGAATGAGTTGTACTTCATGCTATTGAAAGCATTTTCCATGTAATAAGACATTGCAAGTTGATTGAATCAAGTAACAAGACAAGTACCCAACTCTAATGTTGTTTCATTCAAATAGTTATCTTGATGTATATCTTTATGTTACTGAAGTAGTTGATGAATTGTTAGCAAGTAAAAGTGTTTAAGTAAGGAAAAAATTTTGTAGAACTGGTTGGGTATCTTACACTTACACCATGCCTATCCATCAAACATCACAATGCAATCAAAATCCTAACAACATGCCCATGATCCAAGATCAAGTGCAATCATGCAAAGATATTATCAATCACAAGCCTATTAAGAATGAACTAGAGTCTTCTAGTACCATACTTTTCCATCAAACACCATCATGTAATCCATGGCCTATCAAGCCTATCAAAGAAAATGCAAACATCCTATGTAATACAATCAGACTTTAAATATTTGAAGTAGCCATCTACAAATATCCATTCAAAAGTGGATTTATAATGCAAGTATGGACGCCATCAATAAAAAAGATTTGTATTAACCAAATATCCATATATGCATACATCAATATCTGTCGATATAAGTATAACATATATACAAAATAGCCATATAGGCTTACAAGAATGCCATATAGGCATACAATGTCAACTATGTACAATACAAAATATATGTCCACAAATGCCATATAGGCATACAACAGAGGAACACAATAAAAAGTCATTTCCCTCTGGCTGGTGAAAAGAATAAATCACGAGCAGCCTTTGATCTTCTAGGGGATGGAGACATGCATGTGGGTGGTCTACTACGAACCCGAGGGCTACTCCTCCTATTAAGTTCTTCCTGCACCTTTACCTGTTACAAAAAAAAGTATAGATATTAATATATAGAAATTACATGTTATAAAAAAATGAAACATTTAACAAAATAATCACTTACTGCTAACATATAATCTATCTCCTCACTTGCCTCAATAGCAGGAATAGGCCCTGGTGATGTCATGTCCTATAGAAACCATCCAGATAGAAATTAAACTTCAAATCAATAATCTTTTGGTTTTTCAAAAATAGACAACTATAACAATGAATGTAAATTGAAATTTACTAATCTACCTCATACCCTTGTCAATGCCATAGAGCTATGAATCGCAGAGGCCACACCCTACTCCATTGCCCTATGAACATGGGGAGGTGTATCCGCAACCTGCATCATCTGGAAATAAAACAACATTATTCAATTACGAAAACTATAATAGTGATGCAAATCATGTCTCCTAACATACACACACGTTCATCTAAACATGGAAGTACACACAATAAAACACACAAATCACATACAAAAATTTAGTAAGTACAATTCATTCATTAAACTATTTATTTTATTACCTCCGTAAAGCTTTGAAGTCCACCACCGCTGGCAGGTGTTGCCATGAAATCTACAGTGTTAACCTATTCAACATCCAAAATCAGAAATTAGAATACCATTCATATAACGATGCTATTCACATGTGATATTTATAATTGTTTACTAGTTACATACCTCGACAGTAGATGATCTAGTGAAAAATGTAGGTGGAGAACCACTGAAAACTGCTTCGACGCTATGACCCTAAAATTTCATTAAAATCATCAATTTAAATTAGTTAATCTTGTATTTCAAAAATGAAATTTAATAAATTAAATTCAATAAACTTGCTAATATTTACCTGAGTATCAAGGCCGAAAGTCTCACTCAGGAGGGTATTTGTCATCACCATCTGCTCAGCTGCAGATGTAGCCTGTGCACCTGCGTCCTGACTGTCCATGGGGTCATAACCACAGGCTGACCCGCAAGCCTGGCAAGTATGCGGTGGGACCCTACTCCTCGCACTATCTGCCAACCCACTCTGTGTTGCAGGATCGGCATGCTCTATGATGCTCTGGGTCAAGGTACTAATCGACCTCAGTGTATCGACCTCAACACTCTCCTTCACAATGGAAGGGATAGAAACATGCTCGTGGGCTGGTCTGCTGATTACTCGTCTCACTACCCGTTGTGGGTCAAGACGTGCCCTTGGTCTATCCTGTGCTGAGCCCCCACCTCTACCCTGGAAGTCCCGCATATCAAAATAGTTTGGCACTTTATTGAGGACAAACTCGGAGTAGAGTTTCCTCAAAAAGTATTGCAGGACCTCATTGTTATTGCATGGAGGATGGTCAAAAACCATCCACCACCTCTGCCCGAAATTGTCCCTTATCACTTGGTTGTTGCACCAATGGATAGGGAACCTCTTGCATGTAATGGGTGGAGGTTGATTTGTTTGTGGGTTTGTGAAAATTGAACACAAGTCTAATTTTGTAATTTGTAATTTTTTGACATCTTGGTATGACAATTTATCTACATAGTAATCTCTAAACTCTCTCTTTTTATCAGTCCAACTAGTTATTTGCTTGCTAATTGAATTTACATTTGATAACATAGACTCAAGAGATTCGACAAGCGTGGACCTATGCAAGGTTGAAGTGGAAGGATCTTTCAACCTTGCAATTATATCTTCAATTTGTTTTTTGTTGTTTTCAATTTCTCCCATTATAATATCTTGTGTTCCAGGGGCATGTCGAGGAATGAATGGAGGAGGTTGTTGTTCTGCAGGTATTTCTTCCTCAAGATTTTGTGGATTTTGAGGAGGAGGAGGAGGTGCATTAACATTTCCTACAATTAATGAAATATACATCAAAAATCAACAAAAACCTACCTATTTAGGAAGAAATTCAAACAAAAAAACAAAGATAACTCACCCCTTTGGCGTGCTCAACATCGCGGCAGCATTTCGGTGATGAATCGACAAGTCTTTTGTGTTGAATGGCATTTTGTAGAACGCGAGCATGTTTTTGAAGGTTTTGAAGCCGCAGGCGGAGGAAAAACTCAGAATGAAATAAAATGACTGCATTTTTTTTTTATTTATAGCACTTTATAACGTGAGCACGTTATAACGCGCTCGCGTTATGGCTCGGTAATGATGAGCCTAAGGCTTGTCATTGCCAAGCCATAACGCGAGCGCATTATGCCTTAAATTTTTTTGAAAATTTTTTGGCCACTTTTTGGCCCCCCATCTTTTTGCACTTACCCATTTATAGCCTATGTATGACAGATTATCTTACAATTGTAAGTTATGACAGCTATGACAGATTTTATGACGGTTGTAAAAGGCGTAAGAGCATCTATCATAGCCCATTTTAGAAATAGGCAACCTCCTTGGGATGGGGTGACTTGACAAGTATTAGGAACATCCTACAGTGTTGGACAAGTGTCCATAGGCATAGGTTTTAGGCCATGAGGCCATGTTGGATGCCCACCCCAATGTGGAACCATTTTTTCCTTGTATTTGTTATATAAACAAGTGCTTTTGAGAGGAGAAGTATTACAGGTTTGATAGGTACTGTTATGCTGCCAAATCATCTCTAGATACGAGTGTTGAAGACTCCTACAAGAGCATTGGCTTTGTGTTGTATTGCAACCTTCATTGTTTACAGAATACATTTGAGCTGTGTTTTGGAGTGTGGGGTTTCTCACCCGTAAGGGTTTTCTCCACGCATATCTTGTGTTTCTCTTCTTATGTCTAACTTTCTTGTGGATGTGTTTGCTGCAATATCTCTATTAGTGGGTTAGCATAGCTATAATTGTAAAGATAAAATTGAATTTTCACTCTCCTCCCCTCATTAGATTAGTGTAGGAAGCAATTTTCGTACACCTAGCTTCCTTTCATTTTATACATAACAAGATGCATGAACAAGGAATAGTGCATGAACTTAACACCTCCCTCCCTATTTTTTGCAGCAGCCAAATCATTATGGAGATCATTTGCAAGATACTAAGGATAATCTGATGGTCGAGTATCTTGGCTCTACACATCTATAGTCAAAACCATTGGTGCCATTTCCATGAATGCTGGAGCATCCAAGCCTAACACTTGACAGATAGAATAATAAGTGTATTGAAAATATTTCTCAAATAAGTCAATAGAATACGAGGGACCTTCTACCCTAGAAAACACCCTGAGCCGATTATTTTCATCATGAGGCCTATGAAATAGCAGCCTCCACCTCTTATAACTATTGCTCAGATTGTGATATTCATTTTGGAGGTCCCTAATCCTAAACCTCATGTCGAAACTGGTATCTAATTGAAATACCATGGATATATAATCCCTAGTGATAGGGATAAAGCTAGACCTATCTTTAAGCTCAATCATATGAGTTTGTGGATTGTATCTATTTGCCATCACTTTGAGCAATTCCACATTTACAAACACATTAGGCACCACTAATCTCCCCAAGTTTAACCTCCATGGATTTGAAATAGTTTTTTGTCTATACATTTTGCTATAGTGATATATATAAACTGATCATACCCTCTTATCAGGGTCCATGAGTCACCTACTCATTTGTTCACATCTTCCAATTTCTCAGCTTGGGGGTTCAATTGGGTGTTTCTTCTGGACCTCTATCCAGAACTCGGGCATTGGTCTATTAGATCCTGGTTTAAGTGCCTCTCTTCTATTTTTTGCCTCTTTCTAGGGTTCTCAGTTACATTTTCCATGATAAAAGAGGAAAAGGTATATCTCTATGTTTATACTTCAATGAGTCTATGTATACTCTGCAAATTAAATATTGAGCTTGGGGTACTTACTTGAATGATCTTCCTCTAGTTATTGAATTGCTTCCCTTAGCCACTCATTGTCTTACTTTTCCTTGATTGCTTAATGATTTCAAAAATCTTCCTAGAGACTGATTTTATTACACTTAGCTCTAATTCATTGATGGCATCTTGTGGCAACTTTCATATCAGTGCAAGAGCAATTAATTCATTTAAATGTGAGTCGTTTAATCTATGCCAAATAGTCTTGTCAATAGCTCACGGGATGACCCTTTTATTTTCTCATCGATATCTTTCTATTTCCCCAATGTTCTTTTATTCCTTTTATTTATTTTAGGATTTTAGAATGACCCTAGATGGCATTACATCGATATCACAACTTCCTCCTGAAACTCCTTTTATGAATAGTCTCTTCGATATTTGGTATTCTCTTTGATGCCTCTTTTCTTACTATATCATTTAGTTTTTTTAGGGAACTAGGGATCACCTCACTCTGACATCTTAAGTCTCTTTGAAATACTCTCAATGTTTTCCTTTATTCATATATGCCATCATCTTATTGGCAGGAATGGAAATCACATTACTCTGATATTCTAGAGTCCTCTCAAAAAATTTTAGTTACCCTTTATAATCGTTATCGTTTTATTGACAGGACACATTTAAGTGTCACACTGATATACATCTTTTTCTTCGATATTCTTTTTTGGTGTTTTCAAAATATCGAAGAGACACTAAAATGACTCACTCCGATAGTTCTCAATCTCTTCAATCTTTCAGTCCCTTCAATTTTTTGATGTTAGCCCAATATTGTTGTTATATGAAGCCTAATCAAACTTGGAGGTTAAGTTTTCCCCACTTTTATCAGTGTAGTTTCCCCCCAAATTATTTAATGTGGGAGTGCAAGCGGGCAGAGTCCCTCCTACAAGGCCTGGGAGGCTTATCCCCTCAGTAAGGGCTTGGGGACGGAGCCTACGGTGGGGGTTTGGGGGAAACACCACTAGCTGGGGCTACTGGGGGCTCAGGGGTAGTGCCTCCGAAGCAAAAATTGCCTATTATTTTATAAAGGTGTCGGGAGTTATTTTTCTATTGGCTAACATAAAAAACCCTATTTTGTAACCGACATAAGTCTTGATAAAACGGCTAAGTGTTAGGGTTTCCGTTGATATTGTATTGTAGTATTTGCAATGGTATTGAGTTGCAAGGATTGCTGGTTGTAATCAGTTTGATTTGTTGGATAATAATATTGGACTCTTTGTTGTTAGATGTAGCCCGAGTTTGGGTGGACCACATTAAAATATTGTCTGTCGCTGTTATTATTTCTGTGTATTTTCATTCCTTTATTTAATTTTTTATTTTCATTTAATTGATATCTTCTGCATTCAATTCCTAATAGATATGCCAATGAGCTTTATGTTTGTGTCCCTTTAGCCTTTCGGATTATCGAAGAGACTCCAAAGTGAGTCTCCCTAATATGGTGGTTTCTCACCAATATCCTTCATATGACTTTATTAAAGGGATGCTAGGGTAGGTCTTAGCGATATAGAAGTGTGTTTTTTTTATATGACTTTAGCTTTTGGGTAAAGGTGACAAGACATGAATTTATTAGGGTTCAGACTCTAGGCCAAATGGATATATTATTTTAAGCGGGGAAGATCTAAAATGGTATTTTGGGGGATAATATTATGGTAGGAAATGGATTTTTAACAAAATTTTGGGGCTAAAATTTTGTTCCAACAGTGGCTCTAGCTGGGAATGAATGGCCATGAGATCATTGCAAGAATCCAGAAATATACTTTGGGAGGTAGACTAATGGTGGTGGGGAGGGGTGGGAAATGGAAATCCTAATCTACTATGCATGGAAAGAAGAATTTTCAAGAGAAGTATTCCAGGAATTGTCCATGCACTGGCAATTCATGTACTTCACCATTCATATTCTATAGGTAATAAGAATCTTCACCACATTTACCAATGATGATAAATGGGCCTATCCATAATGCATCAAATTTACCATGTTTCCCTTTATCTTGTCCTCTTGCATTCCACATGAGGACCATATCATCCACCTTGAATTTCCTTTCCTTAGCTCTTTTATCAAATAGATATTTCTTCTGTAATTGTATTTTTTTGTTTTGTTCCTAAGGTTGGGCCCTTATTTCATCCAATTAAGCCAACTGTTCCATCCTCTATTCCATACGTTTAGGAATGTCTATATCTTCTTGGAGGATAGATTTATAAACTGGCAAAATATTATGTATAGGCAGTATGACTTAAGCACCATATACTAATTCAAATGGGGATTTTCCTGTAGCCTTCTTTATAGTAACCCTATCTGCCCATAAATCCATTTTAAATTTTGAATCCCATGCCTTCTTGTTATTTTCCAACATCCTTTTGATTATCTTTTGGATGCTTTTGTTGCTTGACTCTGCCTGTCCATTAGCTTGAGGATGATATGGGGAGGCATATGAAATTATTATACCATAGGATTCATAGAATGTTTTGAATTCATCTAATCTGAAGCACATGCCATTGTCTATAATGAGTCTCACAAGAACTCCAAACCTAGTGATGATATTTTCTAATAGAAAATTAATCACCACCTCAATAGTGGCTTGTCTGGTTGGAATTGCTTCTATCCACTTTGTAAAATAATCTATAGCTACTAGGATCGATTTGTATCCACCACTGGATCTTTCTACAATTTCCCCTACAAAATCAATTCCCCATTGATGAAATAGAGCTTCAACTTGCATTGTTCTTAATGGTAAGGCTCCTTGGTAGTTTAATCTACTAGAGAACTTTTGTCAAGCTTCACATTTTCTCACATATCTATAGGTATCTTTAAAAACTCTAGGCCAGTAGTAGCCTACTCTCATTATCTTATGGGCAGTAGTATTTGATGAGAAGTCTCCTCCACACACACCTTTATGCATTTCTTGTAACACCTTCTCAGCTTGTGTTTTATCCAGGCATAACAATAAGAGACCATCTCTTTTTTTCTAGTATAAATATCCATCTATGAAAATGTATTTTGATGCAATAAGTTTCAATGTTCTTCTTTGATTGTCATTCAAGCCTTGGGGACACTTCATGTTTTTAAGATAATACATTATATTGGTGTACCAAGGTGTGTGTTCAATGCTTGCAATCATGTCACACTCCTTTTCTACATTGAATATTTGTGAGGCTTCCAAGTTAGATTTAGCCATCAACTTGGCTAGCCCTTGCCCCCTTACTAGTTTAGTAATTTGAATGTCAATATTAAATTCCTAAATGTGATTTATCCATTTGCACCTTCGTCCTGTGACCTTAGTTTGAACAAATACATCCTTAATTGCAGAATTGGGCAGATGAGCAATCACTTTTGCCCCCACCAAGTAAGGTACAAATGCCTTGACTTCTTTCACAAGGGCATAAGCTTGGTTTTCAGTGTTATCATATTTTAAT
This sequence comes from Cunninghamia lanceolata, assembly GCA_027924645.1. Taxonomy (NCBI): domain Eukaryota; kingdom Viridiplantae; phylum Streptophyta; class Pinopsida; order Cupressales; family Cupressaceae; genus Cunninghamia; species Cunninghamia lanceolata. The sequence continues at coordinate 702,347 of BSBN01000650.1, read as the reverse complement.
TCTACTCCCTAAAGTGATTTACTGAAGAATGAGATGAGTTGTTGATATCCTTCATTATTCTTTTGTAACATTATAGCTACCACTGTGTGAAATGATGCAAAAGAAAATATCTGAAATGGTTTGTCAAAGTCTGGAGATTTCAGTACAAGTGCTTCCTTAATTGCTTTCTTAATGGATACGAATGTATCAATAGCTTCTTCTGTGGTCCAGTCTATTTTTGCACCCTTTTTCAACATTTTTGAGACTGGCTTGACAATTTCTGAAAAATTTGATATGAATCTCCTGACAAAGAGGGACTGGATGGCTTTTACAGTCTTTGGGATGGGAATTTTATCAATAGATTCTATCCTTTTAGGATAAATCCTTACTCCATCTTTTGAGACTATGTGCCCTAATAATTTGCCCTCTATCACAGTAAAATGACATTTCTTTGGGTTTAAGGAAATGCCATATTCTAATTCCCTAATAAAGATTTTTTCCAAGTGTACATAATGATCTTCACTTGCTACACCCTTAATATTGGTGTACATAGGGTTATGAATAGTCAGCTTGTGGCTATATTAACTCCTAATTAAGTCATGTTATCATTATTATATTATTATTTAGTTAGATAGGTCAGACTAGGTGTTATATACGGGTGTGTCTATTCATCCTAAGCATAATTAGGTATATATAAGAGGATATGAGTCTTATTTCATCATATATTGTAAAGTGTGTTCTCATTGGAGATATTTGGAGGTTTCCCCCTCGAAGTGGCCTATTATTCTCAACTATTATCAAGTATGTGCAGAATATTTCATATCATGTTCTTCCATTATGTAAGTTATTTCATTACAAGTGGTATCAAAGCATGATCTTGGCACCGTAGAGGCAAAGTTTTTTCTCAATATTGGAGATGATTTTGGGAAGAGCATAACTTTCAGATTTTAGAAAAAAATTTAAAGATTTTTAAAGGGTTTTTGAAGACCATATCAAAGAAGCTACAGTCCATATTTCAGAGGAATTGGAGCAGATTTGAGCGAATTATTATAGAATTACAATTTCTACACAATTTATTTGAGATCTACATATCTCTCACATCCTACTGAATTGGAGTATAATTTTTATTAGGTTTTTGAAGACATAATAGAGGAGCCTACAGTCCAAAAATTAGAGAAATTGAAGCAAAAATAAGCGAGTTATTGAAAAATTAGGGTTTTCAACAAATTTGCTCTCAAGGCTGCAAATCTGCTAATTTTTTGGATTTTTTTCTAGGTATGTGGTATCTTTACCCTAGTAAGTTAAAGTAAAAGTTTCAGAGAATTTACATTTCATTTGTGTGATTTATTTCAAAAATATTGGTTTCCATCATGACATGTCCTACAACAAGAGGCAAAAAGATTGTTGTCACACCAGGGAAATCCTTTGATAAGGATGGGGAAACAATAGAGGATAGCAATCCCAATGAGGAAATAAGTAAGGTCAAGGAAGATGTGTCCTCAATTAAGAAGGATATATGTGACCTAAGATGAGATATATCATATATACGAAGCATGTTAAGTGCCTATATGAATGAACCAAGGAAGGAGTTCTCAAGCAACCAAGGTGAAACCTACAAGTCGGCTAATACTAACACAAATTTTAATACTCCTATGGGATCTAGGAATTTGTTTCCAAGGGTTGATATGTGCAAGTTCGATGGCAAGGATTCTCTAACATGGATAAACCAAATGGAAATTTTTTTTGAAGTACATCAAATCCCATATGGACAAAAGGTCATGATGGCTTCCCTATATCTAGAAATAGATCAATTCATTTTGTATTGTTGGCTTTGTACTCATCAAAAGAAGAAGGGTCTCACTGTCTCATGGTTAGTTTTTACAGAGGAACTCCAAGCACAATATAGCAACAATGTGACAGACAACTTCTTTAGCCAACTAGCTAAACTTCAACAAATCAGTTAAGGATTATATTCAACAATTCCAAAATCTATCCTTAAGAGTGGATACAATTACAGAGGAGAACTTGAATGATTTATTCTTGGGTGGTCTTAAGGATCACATTTAACATGAGGTACATATGTTTTTTCCAAATTCTATCTCTGAAGCAATGATTATGGCGAGACAAGTGGAGGAAAAGTTTTTGGCTAATAGAAGGGAGGAATTACCTAGTAACAAAGTTGACAAGGCTCTTGCATCATCATTTACTCATCCTATTATGTTGACACCTCAACAATTGGAAGAGAAAAAGGCCAAAGGGTTATGTTTCAACTATGATGGAAAATATCATAAAGGACATAAATGTGATGAGAAGAAGTTGTTCTATATTGAGGCTACCTATGATGAAGATAAGGATGAAGAAGATCCAGTGGTGGTGGTAGAGGACTCTAAAGATGTCCAACCAACTATCTCTTGTCATGCACTATCAGGTATTAATAACTGACAAACACTCAAGGTAAGTGGTTTCCTTAAAAAAAAAGTCACAATATTGATTGACTCGAGGAGTACACATAACTTCATCAACAAGCAACTAGCAACAAAGTTAAATTGTTTTGTCTACCCTACCCCCAAATTTTAGGTTATGATTGCAAATGGTGGTACAATCAATTGTTCAGGGAAATGCCATAGTATTAAACTCACCATGGGAGACTACATGATAGATAGCCCTATGTTTGCTATACCCATGGCTAGAACAAACATTGTTTTGGGAGTTCAATTGCTTACTACCTTGGGCATAATTGAGATGAATTTCTAGGAACTATTCATGCACTTCTACTCTGGGGATAAAAAATATGAGCTACGGGGTTTACCTGCAAAGAGTCCACAATTGGTGAGTGCACACCAAATGTCACTAAAAAAAATGTGGATAAAGGTGTGTCTCAATTATTGTCAATGGAAGTGCAAAAGCCAAAGATTCCTACTTCACCTTTCAAGAAAGTAGTTATATTTTCATATCACAAGAGGGAACCTGATTTGTATGGGCCTCATAAAGGTTCAATAAGGACTGACAACATCAACTTCAAATTAAGGTTACCTAAATCAAAAATCATAGGACCTTTCTACGATATCTCTATCATGGAGAATGCTAGTAGACTCAAAAGTCCATCCATGACAATGTTACTAGAGCTTGATGAAGAAGGAAGAATCATATTGGAACCAGAGTGAATTCTTCAAACACGCATGAAGAAGCTGAGGAATAGAACCCTCACTGAGTATCTCATCCAATGGAAGAATTTACCAGTTGAAGAGGCCACATGGGAGGACAAGGAGTTCATTCAGAAAAATCCACACTTGATTAGTATTAAGGACAATGCTTCTTTGAAGAGGGAGGGAATTCTACACCCTTAATATTGGTGTACATAGGGTTATGAATAGTCAGCTTGTGGCTATCTTAACTCCTAATTAAGTCATGTTAACAATATTATATTATTATTTAGTTAGATAGGTTGGACTAGGTGTTACATAGGGGTGTGTCTATTCATCCTAAGCATAATTAGGTATATATATAGGAGGATATGAGTCTTATTTCATCATATGTTGTGAAGTGTGTTCTCATTGGAGATATTTGGAGGTTGCCCCCTCAAAGTGGCATGTTATTCTCAGTTATTATCAAGTATTTGCAGAATATTTCATATCATCTTCTTCCATTATGCGAGTTATTTCATTACATCATCCTTTTTGGAATATGTTGTTAGATCATCTTGATAGACCACCATGATAGTATTGATTAGGTCAGCAAAAGCTACATCCATAGCCCTCTAAAATGTTGATCTAGTATTTGTGAGGCCAAAAGACATTCTCACATGGACATAGGTATCCCAAGGTGTTGTAAAAGTAGTTTTATACTGTTCTGATTCCTTAACCTTTACTTCGTTGTACCCAGAGAAGCCATCCATCATGGACAACAATTCACATCCTGTCACCCTTTGTAGCATTGCTTCCATATTCGGAAGTGGATAATTGTCTTTGAGTGATGGAATATTTAAATTTCTAAAATCCACACATAATCTTATATCCCCATTTTCTTTCTTATTGGTACCAAATTTGATACCCAAGAAGAATGTCTAATTGGCTTGATTATTCCACCATCTCTAAGTTTCATGAGCTCTTCTTGCATTTTAGGTGCTAATGTGGGATTTATAGGTCTTTGTTTCTATCTAAATGGTTTTAGAACTAGGTTTCAATGGTATTTCATGCTGGAATAAGTCTTCTCTGTATGCCTTTAAATCATCATAGGACCAAACAAACACATGTTTATATCTTCTAAGCAGGGCTATAAGCATTTCTCTGACTTTAGGGCTGATCCTTTTTCCAATGTAGACCTTTTTAGGAGCCATCTCTGTTCCCAGATTAATCTCCTCAACATCCTTAAGATTGAATGGTGTAGGTTTGAGATTAAATCTATGTTGTCCATCAAATACTCTCTCTAGGGCTACAAGGCCTTTGGGTGTTCTGTTTGTTATGAGTTGCACCACTTATTTCCCAAAAAGAGTTTCCTTGTCATCTACCTCTTCCACAAATGCATTGAAATCTATTTCTTGGGATTCATATTGATCTACACAATGAAGGAACTTAATCAAATCCTCATCATCATTGAACATTTGCCATGTCATAGCTCAAACTTGGATACTTTCTAGAATTTCTTGATGTGGACAGTATTTTATGAATAATTATGTGTGTTAGATGAATATTTTATTATTTTTAAAGATGAATGATTATTTTAATATAGAAAAGATGAAATGAAATGAATGTTATATTCATGTTATTAATTTTGATGCTTCATCTATTGGGTTACTAACCTATTAATGGGAAATTTGAGTTTATCATGAGTTGCAGGTTGTCGAAGACAAGGGTGTGGTTGAGGTAAAGGAGATTAGCAGCCTGGCAGGGTTAAGATGGAGGGATTTCTCTCACACACATCACTTAGAGTCATGTAGATGCATTATAACTGCATTATTTGATTTTGTTATATAGTTTATATTATTGTGTTATAGTTAGATTATTTAATTAATTGATTTTTAATATTATGTGTGCATAGAAAAAAATAGATTAAATGAATTAATTATTTATTTAATTTTTATTTGGAGAATGAATATATATTATTCATTTTTTATTATTATTTGTTTTATAGATACTTGAGATAAACATGTTTATTATTTACTATTAATAATGATAAATTAGAGAATTAAAATTAGAAAATAAAATAAGATTTTAAAACAAAACAAAAAGAAAGAAAACAATAAAACAATAGAAAAATAGAAAAGAAAATTTAATTTTAGAAAATAAAGCACAAAATAAAGAAAGCAGATTGGAGAAGAAAATAATAAAAGGGGAATTAAAACTTATTCTCTCAACACTAGAAAATCATTTTGAATTTTCTCTCATCCCTGAATTTGAAAACAAGAACTCAATTTGGATTTGATATTGGAAAAGAAGGCTTAAACTAAAGGTTTGAAGATTTGGAGTAGAGAAATCTTTTGGAAAACAAAGGGGTTGAAGAATTCGGTTGATTGGAAGTGAAACTCCAAGTTTTTATGCAAATCTTTTGTGTGATTAAATATTATATGAATAAGCTTTGTAATTTTCCTCAGTGGATTGATATGTTTTCTATATTTATATATATTATATTTGTGGTGATCTATCTTTTATATATATTATATATTATGGTTATGAGTAAATGTTGTTGTTATAATGAAATACTACTGTATATATGTTTTTGTTATTGAAATCTCTTAAGTTATATATAAATATGTGTGTGTGTGTATATAGGTACATTCAATGACTGTATATATATATAAATATACATATATATATTTATAATATTGAAATTCATAAAAACTATTGCAGTATTGGATATATCTGTTGAGCCTATACATAATCCATGGAATAGTAGCATAGGTTTTAAATTGAATAAGAACCAAGCTTTCGTATAACGGCCTAAGGCCGAATTGATTTTGAGTTGGATAATAATTGATCAAGGCATAAAACAACCAAGGGTCGAGCAACATGTATTGCATTGGAGACTTAGACTATGGCACTCCATATGTGCCGCAGTCCCCAATGGGGACTGTGACCCATATGGGGGCTGCCGATATGTTAGAAAGTTACAATTTTCTTTATGTTTTAAACTATTTCAAAACTATCATATAACTTGCATTTGGAAATCCATTCACTAGAATATAAGGGTCATCACCCATGTAACTTACATTGTAATTTGATTTAAAACTTATACAGATACTAGTCACTGGTCTATATGACAATGAAATCTGATGTATATTTATGTTTAATTCAGTGCATGACTTCAATAGTAAGACCGCTGGTTATGATTATATATATATATATATATATATATATATATATATATATATATATATATATATATATATATATATATATATATATATATATATATATATATATATATATATATGTTGTATGCTAACTATATTAAGAGCCTTTGATATTAGATAAGATTGCTAAGATTTTACTTTGTTGTGTATTATGTTTTTACCCAATTCTGGGTACTATCTATTATATCAAATTTTCCCATATATATATATATATATATCATTATGAATTCACTGTAGTCATATGGGTATGTTGTAACAACACTAAAATAATTTGTATTTTTAGTATATAAATAGTTATAGTTGTGGGAACTTATTTGTTGAGTAAATAAATATATATATATATATAAACATATCAAAGTCTATAATGGAATACAACAAATAATCTCTACATTTAATTTTGTTATACACTGTTGGAAATGTTGTAATCAAACTTTTATATACACTTGATGATTAAGAGTTTATTGTATGGAGATTAATGTTCTACTGAGACTATTTTTGTCAAAACTAGCTTTGTAACAAAATCATTGAATTGTGAAAGAAATGCTCTATAGTAAACTGATAGATTCATTTTGATTATGAACTAGTCACATTTAGAAAATGTCTTGTCATGAAAAATTGTTATAAACCTTTAGGAAAATTGTAAACTTTGATAACATACAAACTAGATGAATGAATTGGATTTGATGAAAATTGTAACCATTACACAGAATGGATATACTTGATCATGGAAATTAAACTTGGAAATCTATGCATTTCATGTGTTTTGGGTAAAGTATGTACTTTTGGGATATGATGTCAAATCTGGGCTCCCAGAGACAATAGTTTTACTTTTTCTAAAACTATCATTTTTGTTTTTATTGCTTGGCCAAGCTACTGTACCATTGAAATAGATGGATTATTAAAGCCTAGAATTTATGTTATATATGTCTTTGCCACATCCTGCTTGCAAGAGTTTATGTCATTCTAGGTTAGGATGCATATAGGCAATAGGCACGCATCGAGAGATTCCCTCTTGTTTACATTGTTCCAGGTTGCTAGGCTCCTTGTGTAGGGTTTGTGTTTTCTTCGAGTTAGGAAGAAACCCGAGGAAGTCTAATACTTCGTGGTTGGGTGGAATACTTCGTGGTTGGGTGGAAAAAGTGCCTTAGCCACACTCTTGGTCTTAGCTTGCAGAATATCAGAGGATCAGAGCAGTTGAGTTCAAAGAATGATATGATATATAGAAATGTATTTCATTGTACTCTTTTGTATGGCTGGTATAGCCAAGTTGTTCATGTAACTTTTACTTTCATTAATATATTGTTGTATTATCTCCACCTATAACATTGAAATAGATATTTTGTAACACCAGGGTTGTGTATGTAATGACAATGTAACACTTCATAGTGTATAGATAATATATACTTCATTCTATGGAATCATGCTAATTTATAAAGTTATGGATATTTGGAAACTTTAAATGTATTATTTTCCATTTTTGGATAGTGCTTTTCAGAATACTATGTTTAATATGTAATTTTTCTACACCTTACATGCTAGTTATAGATATTATCAGGGATTGCAAGCCTGGTCTTGAATTCCACCTTTGTTATTCCTAATAATGTAATATCATCTCTTTTTAAGGCTCTATTGGCCATGAAAGCTACCATTATGTTTTTAGATCTCTCTATCTAGTCTATAGAGAATGTATCAAAAAGTTCAACGCTATCCCAAATAGTATTTCTATATTGCTTTAACCTCTTGTTCTTTGATGAATATTTTACCCTAATTTGTGAGACAACTAGTCCAGAGTCTCCATACATTGCTAGTAGTTTGATTCCATATCTTAGGGCAATATTCAAACCCAACATCAATGCCTTGTATTTAGTGATATTATTAGTACATTCAAAAGTTAATAAGAAATGAATATTTGAATGTTTTTCCTATTAGCAAGATGAATATTACTCCTGCTCCTTTCCCTCCTTTATTGCATGCACCATCAAAATCCATTTGCCATACACCATGTTCATCTAACTGATCCTCTCTATTGATTGGTTCTGTATTTTGTAATTCAGGCTGTGATCTTTCAATTCTGAAACTTCCAAGATGTACATCACAAAAATAGTTCATCTAGTTTGGATCCAAACATTCTATTATATTTTCATATCTTGGTTCTCTACACAACTTGACTTCTTTTCCATTCACTAGTATTGTTGCATATGATAAGTCCAGTTGAACATTTCCCCCTACTACATCAATCGATTGTCTGGATAACAACATACCATAGTATGGTGGAGTATTTATTACAGTTATGTCAGTTTTGTAAATGGCTTCAGGATATGCAGCTAATTTCAATTCTACATCCCTCATGATTCTAATAACTGGGACTGACCTGTTGTCCATTGCATATCATTTACCATATGTTGTGTCCACCCACAAGCCTAATTCTCTTATAACAGCTACTAGCATGATGTTTATGGTAGCTCCAGAGTCAATCATACAATTTCTTACCAGTTTGTTAATGATCAATAGTGTTATATAGAATGGATCCACCTAGGAAGGATTCTTTGTTATGGTATCACCAAGATAGATTTTAGGTGTTTTCATAACTTCTTGTCCAAGATCATTTTTTTTCTAACCCTTCTTTATTTTTGTTCTGATTTTGTTGTTTATTTGGTATATTAGAAACAAATTTGAGAGCACTATCCCTTTATTCATCTATTTTCATCATCTCTAGTAATGGTACTGACATCTTTATTTAAGACAATTCTTGTGTTATGTCAAATAAGGGAGTAGTGGTTGATTGCTCTATTTTTTCTATCTTATTGGAGCCCTTTTCCTTAATTTGTTGCTTACCAATGTCCTTTGTCTTACTCTACTCATCCTTTGTTATTCCTTTAGGTATATCTTTCTGAATTTTTTCATTCTCACCTTTCTTTTGGTTACCCAGGGCATCCTTCTTATATTTTTTGCTCTTTATGAACAAGCCTCTAGGTGTTCCCTGATCTGTATTTATAGTTTTGTTCCTCAAGTTATAATTACACTTAGCCTATGCCACAACAGCTATTGTAAGAGCTCTTTTCTCTTCTTCAGTTGGTTTCCTTAACTAAAATTGTGGCATCGCATTGGGTATATAAGAAGTTTCTTAATTATCATCTTCCTGATCAGAAAAGATTTCTTGTTGACCCATGTTAACATTGTATTTCTAGTTATTAACATCATATTCAAATCCATCTTCTTCAAAGGATGAGTATTCTTCATCAATTTGGTGAGGTTTCATTCCTAACATGTTTATAGTGTGATTATCCATGTTCTAATCATAAGATATTTCATTCTCTTATAATGATTGAGCCACTACACAGTATTTAGGTGAATGCAGTAGGCTGCATGCTAAACACCATGGATTATTTTCTACCACGTGTTCCATGTTTCTTTAAGGGATCATGGTTGTCCCTATTATAATTTTGTTTGTATTTATTATCCATAGGTTTCCTATCCTTCCAATTAGTGTTGTAGGGCATATCATGTAACCTAGGCCTCTCATTCCTACAATAATTTGCTTGCCTAGTCTGATGATTGCTAGGATTTTGTGGAACTCTGATATTTTCCCTCTTTCCAAGCTCCCCAGCAGCTCTTCTATTATTTTCAATATTCATAGCAACCTTTAGAGCCTCTGTAAGAGTAGTAGGAGTCCTATTTCTAAGTTCATACTCAGTTTTGGGATCAAAGGCTTTTAAGTATAAAGCCAAGGCCATGCCATCCGGGGGTTTCAACTCATGTGAAATTTTATGATATATTTTTAAGAACCTCTAGTTGAAATCTCTCACTAATTTGTTATGGTACTTTTGTATGCCTATCAATTCATGAACTACAAAATTTGGGTCATAGTGATTTCCATATTATTTTTTGAACTGATCTTTAAAGTCTTCAAAAGAACTGATTGAAGCATCGGGCAAATTCTTATACCAATCCCTAGCATCTTCGATCAAAGATAGCATAAATAATTTCATGAGGACATCTTCATAATGCACTTCATATATATCCATAAATGTCTCAAAGTTTCAGATATGTTCATCTACTGCAATAGCGTTATTTCCAAAAAATGTTGGGAGTGCATTTCTCAAATCATTATTAATTAGATATGGACAAATTTGATATCTAGACGAATCTAGCTGCCTGTATCTATTTATATTCAAAGGTCCTTACAGATTTTGGTTAGGCTGGTAATGTTGATACTAGGGGCCTTGTTGGTACTGGTAGTGAGGCACATGATGTTGTACATTATGGTGTGGGTTTACATTACCATGCACATTTTTCTAGTGAGGTGAGGCATATTGCTAACTAGGAGAGGGGTAGGTGTTAGCTATTGATTGGGAATTTGTATGAACATTAAGTGGTCTTAGGTTTTGTGGTGTGATATTATGTTGCACATAATTTGTACTACTTGAATTGTGTGGTGCCTTTGAAAAGTTTTGACGACTTACATTCTGGTGAGACCCTAGTGGATTACTTGTATTGGGGGGCTTACTTTTCTTATGGGCTAGTAGGTATTTTGAACTATCTACTGCACATCAAGATTGTATCTGTTGTAACTCTTGTTTTACTCATTTCTCCTCTTCCCTTATTTTGGTTAATCTAAGTTTTTCATGTAATTTCTGCAGATCTTGTTGTAATTCCTCAGCATTTCGCATGTCTTCTAGTGTGTTAACATGAGTCTCTGTGGATGCCATTTGGTCCATAAACTCATATTGAACTTCTCCACCTTGTTGTAGTGTCTCTCTATAATCATATTATTCTTGCATTTGTATTCTATATTGCTCAAGATGTGCCTCATATTCAAGTTGTTTTTGAGGGTTAGGTTTGTATTGATTTAGAATGTCACTAAATCTATTTTGTTCAGAATGGGTATGATAGATTTTTGATTGGAATTCTTAATGGCATTCTGATTCATGTAGAGGAGTAAAATTGTTATGTGTCAGTAGAGGTTGTTCTGATTCATTTCTTTGAGTACCCTGGTTATTATTTTGGGTGCGTTGATTTGATGTTCCTCCATTCCTCTTAGTAAGGATCTTTGAAGGTGGAGAGGGTAGCTTATCATTCGACTTATTACCATCTATTTTAGACCTTCTACCATCCATGTTATGCAAGACTGAAATATTTTGGTGTCTAAAATCTAATCTTTTTGATTTGATATCCAACTTATCATTCATATATAATCTAATTAGAATTTAGAGTAGAGTTGCCACCTCTCTTAGAGAGGAATGATCTTATCTTCTAAGTCTTTCTCCACCAACAAAGTTATGCCCTTTTTAATTCTTTACTCTATTATGATGGTCTGTCCCCAGCAGAGTCACCAATTCTGTTAGGTCTCAAAAATGCAAGTTGCAAACCTTAAGAGGATGTCAAGCTCTCTTAACACTTTTGGCTAATGAAATAAGGTTGATATGATTGAAAACCCCCTTCTATTTAGGCTCTGCCAGACTTGGGTGGGTGTACCTTGATAACTGAGGTAGATTTATGTGACCTTAGTGATCTACTCATAGTGGCATATAGATGTGAGATGGATATAAGGCTAAAAGTTATTCTGAATACTAAAGTTTGAAATTTGAAAATGTGAATAAAGCTTAAATGACGTATTGTTTTATATTGAATGTGACTAGTGCCTAATTCTGTTGGGTGAATGGGGTCAAGAATTGTATGATTCCAGATTTATCTACTTAGTTTAACTCTAACTACTTGGCACCTTTTGAATGTTTATACCTTATATAAACGTGCAAAATTGTTGGTTATTAGACTCTTCTTTAAAATCCCATTGATATCTCTTCAAGTTACTGTGATTGTCTGAAAGGATTTTAATTCTAGCTTGAAGGAAACCAACTAAGATGATTTATTTAAAGGATTTTAACTCTGGGCAGAGACCAATAAACATAAATCACTTAGAAGGACTGAAATCAACTTCTCATAGAAACCAATCAAACATACCACACAGAGATAGCAAGTGCATCTTGATAAATCAAAATGATTTAAATAACAGGAACTGACCAATATGGAGATAGCCAAATAACTCATAGAATGAATTTCCACAAAGTAGTTGAACACCAAAGATAAATCCACTGATTAAACCATCTTTCCCATTATATAATTTAAAATTTTATAGAAGTCTCTGTATTTGGTTTTGTAGATATAACTGAAAATAATAGTATTATATATATGATGATTGTTCTTCAATTGATGATGATAAAAATGGCCTTGGTTTCCCTTATTATTACAGGAAGCAAACAAGCTTCAGGCTGAATCAACACTTGACTTTTCCTAAATCACACATTTTTGGGTAACAAACATTTGTTATGAAACATAATAAAGAAATAAACATAGAGATTATGTCATGCCTGCATTTCCCGTGCGGACACAATACACACACATGTCATGCCCACATTCGCCATGTGGTCATGACACGAACTATGAAAAACTTTACTACCTATCCCTAGGAACCCCCTCGCACGCGTCTGCGTGCTCGGTGGCAACACGCCTAAGGCATAAACATAACAACGTAACCGCAAAGGTGAAGGTTGTCTAGGGGGTATGCAACACGTAGGTGTTGCTTCTAGGGTTAGACTGATTTAATCTAAACCCTAAGTTTCCTAGGTGAAGATGATTTCATTAGAATCAAACCCTATCTTAACTCAGATCAAAAAGTGGTAAAGCAATATGGTAAGATGGCGCGTGATTCAAGTGGAAAGATGGAATGGAATAAATAAAACATTGCATCAAAAGAAACCTAGGAATCTAGCAAAATTTCGGCAGCATAACGCATTTTTGATAAACGCAAAAGTAAATTTTAAATAAAATCCCAATAGGAAAAATAAATAAACTATACGATTAAATATTAATTAACTTAGAAACAAAATCAACGATATAAAGTAAAATAATAAAAAATTGATATAAAATGACAAGACGTCGGTTAAATTTAATCGAAAAAACCGAGTTCATTATTAAACATAATTTTGGCATTATGTTTAATATCTCACTCGAAAATTTAATGGATGAGGGAGGAGAGTTTAAATAACTCCCCTTGTAAAATTAATGATAAAATAACTCAATAATTTAAAACGGTAAAATTCCCACCAAGGAAAAATGAAATCAATAATCCCATTAAAGTAAATTTTAAAACAAGGGAGGAATTCTTCCCTAAATTGAATAAATAATTCCCCCTAACAAAATGAATTCACAAGCAATTAATTCAAAACCCCACCAAAAGAAATGAATAGATAAATTAAGACCAAGGAATAAAATACATGGTAAGAGAGAGTTCTAAAAAAAATACATAAAAGAATTGGAACAACTCCACACAAAAAGAATCCCTCTCAAATAAAAAGAAAATAAAAATAAGTCCAAAATTAAAAGGAAACCCTATTCCAAAACTCAACATAGGTTACCTAAGAAAAAATCTAAGTTATAACCTACTGCCATCACAATGAGGAAGCCCTAATTGCATTCTTCCTACTCTTGTTTTGGTTTTGTTTGTTTTTCCCCCCTTTTTTTTTAAGGTCTCTGGATAGGGTTTTGGACTAGTAATGGAGCCATGACCCACAGAGGTGTGAATAACCAGAAAATAGTGATATTATATATGAATATGCTGAGGGTATAACCGAATGAAATACACACTGCAGAGTATAATGGTGAGGGAAGGCAGAATTGCAATCGTCACTGCCACTGGAGGAGAACCGTGTTAAGGTTGGAGGATATGTTGCTCACGGAGAAGGAGCGACGCGAGTTCCAGTGGTGGGGAGAGGCTGTAGTGGCCGGGGCATCCCAGGTTTCGAAGTCTATTGGGGGGAAGCCGACGGGGAGTGTAGTCCGACGTGGATGCCAGAGTGAGGATAGGCTCTGCGGAAGGGGGTTTCTGGGCACGAGGAGCATGATGAAAGGGAGCGGAGCAAGGGCTTGGACCAGAGGTGAAGCGCAGACCATGCTCGGGGTAAGGTGGAGGACGGTAAGGGGGCGTTGTGCTAAGCACGAACAAAAGAAGCAACGGTGGGGATGGGGATTTTCGACCCCCCCTTCCCCACACCATGAAACGGAGCTACAATTCAATGGGGTTTGTGGTGGGCGCTGCCCACCACAGCCCTATCTGATAAATATTTAAAAATAAATAAATAAATAAAACACCAAACTCTATGTAACAACAGTCCGCCTAGGGTTGCACTCTATATTTTATTATAATCCTTGCTAATGTAAGTTTAATGCTTAACTATAGTTTTATTTTATATATAAATTTATGTATTCACAGGTATGTAACTACATTGTCTTCACAACATATATACAAAACTTAAGTATATAAATAGCAACTGGAATTACAAAATAATAAAACAACAGTGCCTCTATATATCTATATTTATATATATTCATACATATATATAAATGTATATATACACACACTGCAACTATTCTTTCAAATAATGGTAGAAATGGAAATTTTGACTAACTTGCAAGTTTATAACATGAACTAAACTAGTAACCCCCTTTTTTTTGTATGCAAATAAAAGGATGCATTTACAAATAAGTTGTTTTCCTTGCTGGAAGAGTATAATGGCAGAAATGTAATATACAATTTTCTCTTTCTTTCATGAAATAAGATACACTTTATTCAGCAACATTCACACACATATATATATCTCTTTGAAAAGAATGTGACAAAAAATTAAAACAACTCATGCATATATTTTTTTTTGAAAGGAAAATGACAGAGATTTGTTTATGTCTATTTTCACATCCATTTCTCAATACATTGCCAACTTCACAAATAAGGGAATAGACAGTTTTAATTAAAATACAATAGAAGTTTACATTACATTAAAATCACAGCCAACTCCATGGCAAATATCTTAATAGCCTCCTACAACATTACAACACAATAAGGCCAAAATGGCCATGGCTCCAATAGCCATTGAAACACTACAAAGTCATACAAAAAGGAGCTCTCATCCACCTCATTTCTTCACTCAAAACCTGCAATAAACACAACAACAAGAACAACAAAACCAGCCACTTTGAAAGCTCTCCTCCCTACCGTAGACCCGCAAGTGGGTCACCCCCGAGCTAGCGAGGTAGAGATTCACACAGGTGAACATTCCACAATAAAAATCAATCACAATAACACAAAAACAACCCATAGGTTTAACACAAAACTCAACCCATAAAAATGAGTTGGTGAGGGTAGGGAATGGACCCCTCAACTTCAAAGGGCTCCCAAATGATAAAATGTCAAGCTCATGGCCTCAAGCCAAATAAAATCTCCAAACACCACTCTCCACAATATCACGAAAATGACCTCCATGGCACTCTTGCCATTCAATAACCTTCTCAACAAAATAAAAGCCCTCAAGGCATAAATACATAGTGTGGGAGAGACCTCAAGGAGGTTCCTTTCCCCTACCTATACAAGTTGAGCATTACCTCCATTGGAGGTGCTCTCACCATAACTCCCATCCCAACAAAACAACCAAAAACTATAACACAACACATTAAATAAGCTAGGGTGAGAAAACAAGCTAAGAGGCCTACCTTCAAAGCCCTTATAATGGAAGCAAGTTGGTGAAGAGCTCCAAGCCTTCCCAAGCCTTCCAATCCTTCAAGCCAAGCCTCTAACTCTCCAAACTCCTCTCAAAAATAGCAAAAAGAATAAAATTGAAGAACCCCACACTCCTCAACAAGAGGAGATAATATAGGCCATGAATTTGGCCTTGAGGAATGAGAAGGTGACACTTGTCACCTTCTCCTTCCTCCTCCCATGCCACTTGCAAGGGAGAGGAAGTGTGAGGATGACAAGTATCATCCTCTCATTCCCTCTCAATCCTCACCTCATCCACTTGTGCTCTCACACATGTGTGAGAGGGCAAGTGGTGAGGTGGCATTCCCACTCACACCCTTAAGAGGAGAAGGGATGCCATATGGCATCCTCCTATTCTCTCAAGGAGCCATCTTCCTCCAAGATGCTCTCACATGTGTGTGAGAGTCTTGGGGGAATCTCCCACACACTTGGGAGTCTTGGAGACCTCCCAAGTCTTCCTTGGGAAAGGGTTCCCAAACATTGGGAAGGGAGATGAGTCCTTCCCAAGGCATGACTCATCTCCCACCTTTCCTCATTTCAAATTTTCGTCACTTTTACTAAACCAAGGTTTAGAGTGACCAAATAAGAGTCAAATCTAGGGTTGGATAGTCCAAGTTGACCCTAGACTCAAGCGTAACCACCTAGGGTAGCTTTAGGGACTCTAGGGTTCACAAAGGGGGTTAAAAATTACATTTAAATGGCCTCAAAATAAAATAAATACCAAGTGGTGTAAATCAAGTAAAATTATACAACACTTATTATTAAATAAATAGACAAGGGGTACTAAGGCCAAAATAACCAAAATTAAATCAAGTACTTAAATCATCATTCAAATTCAAACGTGATCCTTATCCCTCTTGGGAATGGATCAGTTTACAGGGGATAACATAGTGTGAATTCTACCTCTGATTTTCCCATGGCTAGGGAATGTGAAACCTACACATCTTGATCAAGTGTTAGTCATATCATGGAAATCATAGCTGAAGCAACTGGAATTAAATTCACGTAATTCAAATACATCAATAATCATCAATACATAACTCCAATTTAAACTGCATTTTAAATCACATGTCAAATAGTCCACATCACATAAACAACTAGAAACTCATCACGAAGTACCATCTAATATATCGCATATGTCAAATCACAAAATATCATCCAATATGATCGAATCCAATCACATATGTCAAATCAGTGCCCTATCATAATCAGAAGATAAAAATAAGTCTGCATAATAAAACCATAGTCACCAAAGGTCTGATAATGTCATCACAAAATAGCATAATCGATCAAAATAAGGGAGGTGAAATAATCGGCCTCACATCCTCCCCCCCTAAGACTGAACTTCCTCCTAGAAGTCGTCAAAAAGGTGAGGATAGAGTGCCCTCAAACTAGCTGCATCCTCCCAAGTTGCTATGACCTTGTCATATCGATCCCACTAGACCCTAACCTGGTCCATCTCTCGACCTCGAAGGCCCAGCATCTGATGAGCCAATATGCGAATTGGCTCCAAAGCCAATTGCCCATCTGCCTCTACCTGTAAAGCACTCTAGTCTAGCACGTGAGATAAATCAGATATATATCGCCTCAAAATAGAAATATGAAAGACATCGTGGATACGTGATAGGCTAGGTGGCAATGCTAGATGATAGGCAACTAGTCCTACCCACTCCAAAATCTCAAAGGGTCCTACAAACTGTGGTGCGAGCTTAGAGCCCTTTCCATAACAGATTGGACTATTATGTGGCCACACTCTAAGGAATACACTGTCACCCACTGAGAAGCTCTGATCAATCCTCTTAGCATCGGCATACTTCTTCTGCCTATCCTGTGCCTCCTGTAACCTTTGTCTAATTAGTGTGACCTACTACTCCATATCCTATACTAACTCTGGACCAATGGCAACTCTGTCCTCTATCTGATCCCAACTCAATGGTGTCCTGCATGGTCTATCGTACAAAGCTTGAAAGGGAGGTATACCTAATGAGCTGTGATGCCCATTATTGTAGGCAAACTCAACCAGATATAGATACTCCTCCCATCTAGACTGATGGTCCATAACATACATCCGAAGCATGTCCTCCAACACTTGATTCACCCGCTCTATCTGTCCATCTATCTCGGGATGATAAGAGGAGCTAAAGTTGAGCTGTGTGCCCAACGCCTGCTGTAAGGCTCTCCAAAATGCTGAAGTGAAAACTAGATCTCTATCTGAAATAATGCAGCGAGCTACTCCATGTAATCTCACAATATCATCTAAGAATACTCTCGCCACTGTTGGTGCATTGTACGTTGTGCGTACAGGTGAGAAATGCGCTACTTTGGTCAACTTGTCGACTGTCACCATGATGGCATCATGGTGACACGAAGACATAGGAAGACCAACATTGAAATCCATGGAAATGGTGTCCCATTTCCACTTAGGTATATCATGTGGGTATAGAAGACCCGCTGGATGCTGATGCTCAGCCTTGACCCTCTGGCACTCAAGGCATCAAGCAACAAACTCTGCTATGTCACGTCTCATACCTGCCCAATGGTACAACTGTTGTAGATCAGCATGCATCTTCTTCACCCCCAGATGTGCCACATATGGTGCTTTGTGAGTCTCTGATAACACTACGGTACGTAGGTCACCTGTATGGGGTACTTAGATGCACTGTCGATGATGAAGTAATCCATCTGCCTCAAGTGAATACCCTGCAAACTTGCCCACAAGGGCCCGCTGTGAACTAATCTCCTGCTGCACCTCAAGATACCACTCATCCTCTGGCAGATGCTAAATAATACGTCCTCTCAAGTCCACACTCAGAGTCAAGGTCAAGAGCTCATGGCGCCTCTAACTCAATGCGTCAGCAACCATGTTCTCCTTCCCTTTGATGTAGTGGACATCAAAGTCATACTCGCAGAGGAACTCCATCCAACGCCACTGACGAGTGTTCAAATTTGGCTGTGTAAAGATGTACTGAAGGCTGTGATGATCAAAATGGAGCTTAAAGTGACGACCCAACAAGAAATGTCTCCAATGGACTAGAGCATGAACTACTGCCGCTAACTCCAAGTCGTGCGTGGGGTAGTTCAGCTCATGGGTCTTGAGCTTTCACGACTCATACGTGATCACTCTACCACCCTGCATAAGTACAACTCCCAATCCCTCAAGTGATGCATCCGTGCAAACCATAAAACCTGCTGCAAGATCAGGAACCACTAAAATAGGAGTGCTGGTAAGATGCTCCTTGAGGATCCTAAAGGCCCTCTCACACTGCTCAGTCCATAGGAAGCTCTTCCCTTTCTACTGAAGGGAAGTGATGGGGTATGCAATCTGAGAAAAATCCTCAACAAAGCGACGGTAATAACCAACTAACCCCATAAAACTCCTGACCTCTGACACACTAGTGGCTGCTGGCCAATCCCTGATAGCCTTGATCTTTGATGGATCTACCGAGATTCCATCGCCAGATAGGATATGCCCTAGATACTAAACCTCTGTCCTGAAAAATGCACACTTCGCCAAGTTCCCATAAAGATTCTACTCTCGCAAACACTGCAAAACCTGACGAAGGTGCTCCTCATGCACCTCCTCGGTCCATGAATAGATCAAAATGTCATCGAGGAAAATGATCATGAACTGATCTAAATAGGTACGGAACACCCCGTTCATGAGACTCATGAACACTACAGGGGCGTTCGTCAAGCTGAAGGGAACCACTGTGAACTCATAGTGGCCATAACAAGTCTGGAAGGCAGTCTTATGGATATCCACCTCTGTGATACGTAGTTGATGATACCCAGACTTCAAGTCTATCTTAGAGAACACCCTGGCTCCCTGCATCTGATCAAAAAGATCGTCGATCCTGGGCAGAGGATAATGGTTCTTCACCGTCACCTTATTCAACTACCTGTAGTCCATGCACAAATGAAGAGACCCATCCTTCTTCTTCACGAAGATGACAGGAGCGCCCCAAGGTGAAACGCTCGGTCAGATGTGCCCCTTCTCGAGCAAGTCCTCCAACTGTAACTTGAGCTCAGTGAGCTCATGTGTGGTCATCCTGTAGGGTACACGAGACACTAGCTTGGCACCCAGCACTAAGTCTATGTGAAAGTCTACCTCATGTCGGGGTGGCATCCCTGGTAGCTCTGCTAGAAATACATCAGCAAACTCTCTAAGGATGGGATGATCATCTAAAGATGCCTCAGGCTCATCATCTGATATGTCGCTCACTGTGATGGCGAACATCTGACATCCCTTCTGTATGCAGTGCTTAAGCTGCTGAGTAGATATCATACATACAGCTGTGGGCTTCTGTATGCCCACTATCTCAACCAATGTGACGTGATCATCTAAATAGTTGATTGCCTTTCGGTGACAATCTAGCTTGGCTCGATGAGCCGCAAGCCAATCCATGCCCAATAGCACATCATATGATCCTAATGTTATGACTCTAAGGTCGTATACTGTGGTAAAGGGTCCCAAGGCAATCTCACAGTCATGGACTAAGGCATCTACTGTCAACTTGGCCCTAGAGGCCAACTCAACCACCCACCTATCACCCTGCCTAGAGGCCACCAGCCTGCAACGCTCCACTAGCGATGGAGATATGAATAAATTAGTAGCACCAGAATCAAAGAGAATAGAAATGGGGTTACCCCCAATCATACCTAACGTCTCAATCACTGACACTTGAAAATTAGCCTAGCATCCAAAAATTTCACTTCAAGTTTATCACAAGGGTCAAAGGATTTTCCAGATTTTCTAGCTTCTTTAGCTTCTTTCTTAACCATTGTCTTCCATTTTTTAATTAGCTAAGGATGTAGACATGGATGGTACAACCCATCCTGACCCTTTATGTTTCTCTGACAATGAATAAATTAATCTTGGCAATATGATCAATATACTCTTGAGATGCATAAGTATTTGTGGAGATTATATCTCTCATGACAGATTCTAAAATGAATATTCTTTCTAAATGTACATGTGTATTTTCTATCACTATGTCCTCATCATTGATCTTCTCAAGAGCTATTGGCAATAATTGAGCCAATTCATCTTTCCAAGTGTTCTTTTCCTGTAAATTGCCTTCACTATCAAAGAAACTAGGGAGTGCCATATCCAAATGTTGATCAAAATCACCAAGATCCTCTGTTAACAAAGTGTTAAACCTTTCATGCATAATGATCACTTCATCATATTCCTTAAACACTTTTTCATCAACATTTGCTTTGGCTCTCAACTCCTCTTTCTTTTCCAACATCCTGAGGTGCAATATTTTATGCTCTTGAGAGGCACTGTGTGTTCTCTTATGCAATTCCCATACTATATCACTATTCTCCATCATTCTTTCAAATCTTTTCTTAACCAATTCTGAAGCCATGTTGTATTTAACAGACTTTATTTCAGTCTCCAATTGATCACTCTTCTTTTGGAATTTTTCTGCCTTAATTTTCCAATAAGTGGTATCAGCTCTGGCCTCCACCACTCTTTTGTCAAATTCTAGATAAGGTGAATAGCTAGTTGATGATGATGGCAACCTATCCTTATACTTGGAAACTTCTTGCCTCAGTTTTGCATTCTCTGCCATGTATACATCATTATTCCTTACCAATCGCTCAATTTGAGCCTTTGTGAAACTGGCAACATTTACATTTAAATCAATAGTCTCCATAGGATCTATGGCCTCAACTCACTGTATCAAGAGGTGACCAAATGCTTTATCTGGGTTATCAATGATTTGAGGTCTCTTATTAGGTGGGTACAATGCCCACATTAGTAATGTAGCCCTGTCAGGATCATATCCTGACTCTGTTTTAATCTTATCCAATGCTTCAATATTTAGCTACACTTTTTTGTCTTGATTTCTTCTAAAGCTATCAAAGACAATGGCTGAATTCATGTCCCATCTGGAAACTAACATGACCCCTACTTCTTCAAGTAGTGTTCTCCCCTTTTCTGGAGTCATAGTCTCCATCTCTTTATCAATTTCTATTTGGAGCTCCTTCAATGCCTCATCATGTACTTCAAGAGTGATGTTCTTCATTTTATCCCTAGCATGTTTGCCTTTATACTCATATATGAAGGCTTTGAATTCAATGGTTTTAATAAAACCATCATCTGAGACAAATCTTTTGCTTTCCATGTGTCTGATATCATCCAACAACTCATCAAGAGCTTCCATTGCCACAGATTCTCTCTCCACAGGGGGCTCATATTCATTAACCATAGTCTAGAATGCCTACAAGTCTTCATCCTCATCCTCACTTTTCTCTTCTTCTTGTTCAATGTCAAAGGTAATATCAAGTGTTGGTTGTGGGGATATATGGTTGAGAGGAGTTTCATATTCAGCCTGTGTATCTCTGATGCTATTACTTCTTCTTTCAAAAACCCGCAAGGGCATATTTTCAGTCAATGTTGCCTCATTGGCAACCAATGTTTCCAATCTTGAGATAGGATTACCAATCTCAATAAATGCCCCTTCATACACAAGATTATTTGAAACTCTCCATGATTCTACCAACATTACCTTGTGATAGTTATTTATCCTTTCAATGGCAGAGTTTTTATCAACATTTTTTATTAGATCATCATCTACAAAAGAGTATGCTGATATCTTTTTAACTTTTGACTCACTTTGACAGTATTTATAAAGTGCTTAGAGTCAAATTTATCCCTGGCATTCCCTTTAGGCATTCTGAAATGATCTAATTTCTTCTCAATTGCTTCATACCCCTTTTTAGAAAATGTAGTAAAATCTCCAAAATATAAAGTACCTAGCATAAAAGACTGTTTATTGTAATTTTTTAAATGCATCAAATCAGAATAGGCCAATTGCCTCACAATTTCTAAATAGGCAATTCTATCAAAACAAGTCTTTGGAAGTAAGAGTGGTGTTCCTTCATACCCAAAGACTCTAATTTTTGAGCAATCACTGTAGGCATACCAATCACCTCAGTTGTGATTGATTTTCTTATTTTTATCCATATCCTTAGGTCTAAGAAACTTTTGTATAGCAAGTGACAAATTATAATTGCATGGGTGACCCAACAAACCATATAGTGGCTTTACAAAATACTCTTAAAAATACAAGTAGTGTGATTTATCACATCTACTGTCCCAGATAGTTGTCCACATTTGTATGGGCTTAATGTTTCCATCCCTAACCAAATCTCTGACCATGAGATGCTCATTCCACGAACATATGTTATATCCTTCATACAAAACAAGATGCATGAACAAGGAATAGTGCATGAACTTAACACCTCCCTCCCTATTTTTCATAGCAACCAAATCATTATCGAGATCATTTGCAAGATACTCAGTATAATCTGATGGTTGATCATCTTGGCTCTGTACATCTATAGTCAAAACCATTGGTACCACTTCTATGAATGTTGGGGCGTCCAAGCCTAACACCTGATAGATAGAATAATAAGTGTATTGAAAATATTTCTCAAATAAGTCAATAGAATACAAGGGATCTTCTACCCCAGAAAACACCTTGAGCTGATTGTTTTCATCACCTATGAAATGGCAGCATCCACCTCTTATAACTATTGCTCAAATTGTGGTATTCATTTAGGAGGTCCCTAATCTTTAACCTCATGTCCAGACTGGTATCTAATTGAAATACCATGGATTTATAATCCCTGGTGACAGGGATAAAGGCATACCCATCTTTAAGCTCAATCATACAAGTTTATGGATTGTATCTATTTGCCATCACTTTGAGCAATTCCACATTTACAAACACATTAGGCACCACTAATATACTCATGTTTAACCTCCATGGATTTGAAATAGGTTTATGTCTATACATTTTGCTTTAGTGATATATAAATAGATCATACCCTCTTATCAGGGTCCTTGAGTCACCTACTCGTTTGTTCACATCTTCCAATTTCTCAAATTGGGGGTTCAATTGGGCATTTCTTCTGGACCTTTGTCCGGAAACCAAGCATTGGTCTATTAGATCCTAGTTTAAGTGCCTCTCTTCTATTTTTTACCTCTTTCTAGGGTTCTCAGTTACATTTTCCATGATAAAAGAGGGGAAGGTATATCTCTATGATATCTTTCTCTTTCCCCAATGTTCTTTTATTCCTTTTATTTCTTTCAAGATTTCAGAATGACCCTAGATGGCATCACACCGATATCACGACTTCCTCCTGAAACCCCTTTTATGAATATTTTCTTCGATATTTGGTTTTCTCTTCAATGTCTATTTTCTTATTATATCATTCACTTTTTTGAGTGAACTAGGGATCACCTCACTCTGACATCCTAGAGTCTCTTCGAAATACTCTCAATGTTTTCCTTTATTCATAAATGCCATCGGCTTATTGGCAGGACTAGAAATCACGTTACTTTGATATTCTGGAGTCCTCTCGAAATGTTTTAGTTACCCTTTGTAATCATTATCACTTTATCAATGTGACACATGTAAGTGTCACACTGTTATACATCTTTTTCTTTGATATGTTTTTTTGGTGTTTTCAGAATATTGAAGAGACACTAAAATGACTCACTCCGATAGTTCTCACTCTCTTCGATCTTTCAGTCCCTTTGATTTTTTGATGTTAGCCTGACATGCCGATGAGTTGTATGTTTGTGTCCCTTTAGCCTTTAAGATTATCGAAGAGACTCCAAAGTGAGTCTCCCCGATATGGTGGTTTCTCACTAATATCCTTCATATGACTTTATTAAAGGGACGCTATGGTAGGTCTTAGCAGTATAGAAGTGTGTTTTTTTATATGACTTTGGCTTTTGGGTAAAGATGACAAGACATGAATTTATTAGGGTTAAGACTCTGGGCTGGATGGATATATTATTTTAAGCAGGGATGATCTAAAATGGTACTTTAGGGGATAATATTATGGCGGGAAATGGATTTTTAACAAAATTCTAGGGCTAAAATTTTGTTCCAACATAACTGAAGCTGTATGTGCTCACTCTCTGCCCGAGTGACTGTTTGGCCTAGATAATACATCCAAATTTCCCATGTATACACCATTGAGTGATGCTCTACGACCCTCATTGTCTATCCACATATAGGTAGATGTAGGATCCTATAGACATCCTCTAGCATGATGGTCATCTCCCGTGTAGGCAAATGGAATATAGAAGCATCTGCATTCCACCTCTCCATCAGTGTCATTAGCATACTAGAGTGAAACCTAATTTTGGGCATGTTGAATACCCTCCAGAGACCAACTACATGTAAGTGATCTCTCTCCACATTAGTCATGGTGCTAATGTGATCACAAAGCAGCAACATCAAGCAACTGCTTGTATGCTCTCGCATCACCAGAACAACCTACATGACAAACAATGAGAGAACAAATTAGTAAACCACATGAAAAGGGAACTAAGTAACTACCACAATAGTTAGTACCCTACCCATGGGGCCCTTGTCCTTTCTAGACTTGGGCACCCTAGCTAGACTAGGGCACCCCAGGAGTACCTGGGTGCCCTGAGTGGACTTGGATGCCCTAGTTGGGGACCCTTGTCCATGATTGTCCTAATTGGCACAGAAAATAATAAAATCTCAACAAAGTAGAATGAATGATAGCACAAGCAAGGATTAGGACCCTACCTCAGCCTCGAACCATCTCTCTGCCACTCGGGCTCGAAGCATCTCCAATCACAGAAGCTAGTATGGACGTTAGGTCGACATTGTCGATCGCTCTCTCCTTCTCCTTCTCTCCTCTACACAATAACAAGTAACAATGAATAGTGAAAAGTGAAAACTCCCTTTACATATAGTAAGTGGATGAGATTTCCTATCACTATCTAAGTGCAAAAATTGACCTATTTCACTCTTAAGGCTCTATCTTGAACTGTCAAACTCAGATTTTTGTGTCATTTGTTGCATTGGAATCTTGGTTCCACTCTTTATCCTACCCAATGTGTTGCTCTTGGGCGTTGTTTCTCCAAACAACCCTCACAACACATTTCTCATCAAGTTTCCTTGAAATTGACACATGTAGATATCTCTTTGTTTCTACTTTTCAGACTAAGAAAGTAGAAATAGGGGGGCCATATATCTCCCTCGATTTTCTCCCTCATCATGTCTCATCACTAAACCTCCTTAGTATTTATGAAATAACTTATTGGTGGTGGTTTAAGGTTGATTTGATTTTTTATTCTCTCACAAGTGTTCCATTGCAGGTTGCGGTTCCTAACTTTGTGGTCTTGTAGGATTACAGACTTGGGGGCTTCTTCCTCTCTTGTGACAATACTTCAGCATCCTCTACAATATCCTTTTGGGTATCCTTTTCATGATTAATGTATTTACTTTCCTTTAGTTGCATATGCACGTAGTGTCATATGGCCACTAAAGTGGGGGCTAAATGTTATGTTGGAAATTTTCCTCCTATATGGAATGGTACAATTTCCCATAGTTTAGCTCCTCTCCTTTGGTGACCTTTTAACCTAGTTTAATACAAACCTTCCCAAACCCTGATTGGCCTAGGTCTAACTAGAAGAATGCCATATTTTGGAGTAACTGAAGACTGAGGGTTAAAATAAACTTGGATTTGGGGTCTCCTAACCTCCTTGAGGCAGTCCTAAGTGGGAAATCAGGGCTTGGACTTGGGTGCTAGTGCCCTTGTCCTGTCCTATTTCCTTGGGTCCTAAATTTTGGAGGGATGTCAACTATTGCCATGCATTCTGGGATTGTGTTTTCAAATTTTCATTTTCGTGCGATTTTGACATCTTATTTCAAAATTTTAAATTCCTAAGGTTAGATATTTAAAGACATTTGAAAATCATGTTATCACACACAATCTTTATGCAATGAATTTACTTTCATGGAGACAATGGATGGAGATTAGGAATCAAGATCTTGAGACTATCTTGCTCTTCCTAGGATTTGTACACCTTTCACATGATCGGGAGAAAGGTTGAAGCCTCCAACATCAAGTTTGGAGATTCTCTGCGGACATTGCTGATTCACCTTCTTGTTCATGTAAGTCTTCATTGTCTCCATCTCCTTGAGGTGAAGTTGTGCTTGTTCATTGAGTGGAGCAAATTATTTATCTTTCCTTGATACTTGAGTCATCTAGGGTTTTATACTTATGCATGCACATTTGTTAGATGAACACACACATTTGCAAATTTTCATCTTGGGCTATTGTTGAGGTAGGAATACCCAAAATGGGTCTTGACTGAGGCAAGCTCCTATATAGCCACAACCATCTTTCTCCTCCTTTTGCATGTATAGGTTGCATTTGTTGAGATCCAGTGGAAAGGAGTGATAGGAAGATGGATATTACAAACATAGTCATCACAAAATTTAGATTTCAAGATTCCCAGACTTTCAAGAGACTAGCACTGGCACCCTAGTCCAACTGGGTGATTTTTTCAGGATCTGGAAGCCTCTGGAGATTGAAAAGCAACTAGTGTAGAAAACCTTAACATTTAGAAACTTACAGGACACTAGTGCTAGTACCCTAGTCCACCTGCTCCTCATTTTTTGGGTACACAGCCTCTAATCTATTTACTCTACATTTTTGTGATCATTTCATTTCCATCAGTAATAAAAATTGAGTTATTACAGTTTGATTTGTAAATTTTGGTTTTACAGGTTAAAAAGAGATACTAGCTTGTAAAACCTAATTCAAATAGTCACATAAATATAATTAATAGGAAAAGGGAACATTGGAAATCAGTAGTTTATCCCTAAACGTATCCCTTGCTTCCCTAATGCTTTAGTGCGTGAAAGTGTAGGACTTGAAACCTTCTATCTTGTTTCCATATTTTCACCCTAAACATGTACTCATGAGGTACCCCCTCAGGTGAAAAAGGATGAAAAGGTTATCATGTATCCTAGTTATGACCAAAATAAGGTATATAATGAAACATTGCTTGATCTCGATTGGTCCCAGCCTAAAGTGACATCAATTGATGTTATTTCCTAGCCTGTAATAAACGCCAGTAAGATATGGTTGGATAATTATATCTAGGCATTGATTGCTAAAGGGTTAGTCATAACTTATCCCAATAGGAAAGGAAAGACGAAATCTCAGACAGATGATGATTTTGATGACTTTTTGGTAACAAAGAGGAGGGTGCAAGAAGCTATGTTAGCAAATGTTACGGCATCCTATGAAGCACCAACTATAGAAGGCATAAGCATCACCTCTATTGATCCTCCCACTATGGAACAACCATGAGAGCTAGGCCAATAACATTTATTGGGAAGCCACTACAAGTGCCTACACCCACAATGGTTGAGGTGGCTAAACCAAATGTTCAAAACATGATAGATGAGGCAATTCAGCCTGAGGTGCACATGAGAGGATCAGTGTCAAAGGGAAAAGGTAAGTTAAAGGATCCACCATCTTCACATGGTCCATTAATCTCGACACTTGAATTTGAAGAGATCAAACCACAAGAAAGTGTCCCTCCAGCCTTGCAAGAAGTGATTAAAAAATAGAAAGAGAAGAGGAGACAAGGATTAATCTAAGTAAAGCAAGAAATGGAAAAAGAAATCAAGAAACATGAGAGTCATTAAGAATAGGCTAAGGCTCCACATGATGATGTCCACATGGAGCATGGTGTCAAAAAATTACCAGGTAAAGGTGAACATTTGGTTGAGAAAATGAAAGATCAACAAGAACAATTGCATGGAGAAAAAGATGTTCTAAGTCAAAAGGAAGAAGGACATCCACGTGAAGAGCCCAATGTTGACATGCCACATGCAGGAGAATCATAGGTGGAACAAGAAGTGAAAGGTCTAGATGAAGACAAGAATAAAGAGGTGCCCAACATTGAATAGTCCCAACACCAAGCAACCCAACCAGATGTCAACATTTCAAATCGGTTAAGGTCAAAGGTACATGATCCTCATCCAATTCAATTCATTCCTCCTGATTTCAAGAGTATTTTTGCAGAGGAAGAAGTAATAAGATTGAAGAGTAAGGATAGAAGCATGTCCTCAATAAGGAGAGATGCATCCAGATCATGGATTTTTCAAGTAGCTACTTTGTTAATTGAAAAGGGTAAGGTTGAAATAACGATGGGTGAATACCATATCCAAACCATCAATTTGAGACATTCCACTTGCAAGAAGGAAGTTGAAGAGCTTTGGGGTAATGTTGAAGTGGTTGCAACTCAGATGTTGAAAGATAGGAAGAGGAAAAGAGGGCTAGAGGGACAAATTGTCCTATTGGAAAATTTTATCAGAAGACTAGTTACATGTGGGAAGGAGGTGGTGGAAGCACCTACCAATGTATTTTTGGTTACATAGGATTAGGTCACTAAACTAGACAAGAAGAAGCATGTAGCTGAATTCATGGAAGGATGGTTCCAGATCTTCATGATAGATGGAGAATATGTAATAAAGGTTGCATTAGCCAATTGGGATGCCATTGTATCCATTAAGAAGAAAATAACAAAATTCAAAGAAGAGAGTTTGAAGAGAATTGAAGAGAATGAGATGACAAAGAGTAGGCTCAGGTCTATTCTAGAAATAGATGGAAACATTTTGCTCAAGGAGCAGATAGTGACCCATAAGACCCTCCCTCTTGTCCCTACATGGTTCAATGAGCTACATTTTGAAAGGGAACTTCTTAAGGTATGTCAGCATGAAGCTAAAGATTTGAGTAGAAAATTACATGACCTACTAGCTGATGAGGTGGAGATCCTAGATAAGCTTGTTGGACAAATACAAAGCGGTGAGGATAAATATGATAAAGATGAACCTCTGAATCAGTTTAAGGACAGTTTTGAAAGCATCTCCAAGAGGACCTTGCAAAGAAATTCTCTAGAGGTACTATTGATGAAATTATGGGTAAATATTCGAAAATAAAAGAGTATAAAGGGAAGATGAATGCCATGGCAAATAGGTTGAGGATTATTTAAAATCATTTTGGTTCCCAGATATTTACTAAGGATAAAGCATAGGCGTATGATAGAAATGATGTGCACAAGGTGTCCATTTTGGTCAGTGCCTATAAGACCAAGATATCTAGAGAATGCACCATTGGGGAAGATAAAAGTACTGATATGGAGTAGACCTCAATTATATTCCAGATTCTTTAATTTTTTTGATACCCATACAATCTGGATATCTAGATGAAGATAAAACTGATGTGAAGGAGCCATTGCATGCTATCCAAACAAGATGTCTAGTTGGAAGTTGATATAGAAAGCGAGAACATCTAGATGCAGTTGCCTTTGGTCAGAGTCAAGTTTAACCTAAGTGGAAAGCTAGAATTTTTGAAGATTTTGGAATCTTTTGATACCATAGGATATCCTCTAATGACAACTATCATTCACTTTGAATACCGACTAGAATTCACATGCCATGAAACTTAATCATTGATTTTGAGAGATAAGATCTGAGCCACTCATTATTGTAACTGATTCAAGGTCCTTATTCTAGAAAAGGCATCCAAATCATTAGAAAAGGGAGATTAAATTGTTGAAAATTGTGATGCATAAGTGCAAGATTTTGTAACTTTTGTATCCCCCAAGGTTCTTTCTCATTCACTAAGAACATTTGTACATGTTGATCAAACTGATGAATTGAAGACTGTTGGTCATTCATACATTGTAAATCTTAAGTGATTGTACATTGATGAATAGTAATGAAATATCAAGTTGCTACATTCTTTTGGAATACATTTGAATGTTATCATGTTGTTATCAATTTCCATTAAAGATTTGCATCTCTTATATGTAGTTGTGGAACTCCTAGTGAAGTATAAGTAGATCTTTATCTTTGATTTATGAATTTGACAAGATGTGTGTGTGCAATTGTTGAGAACTTAGCTTTCTTAGAATCTATTCTCTCTCAAACCTTATCTTTTACATTTTATTTGAAATTGTTTGAAATAAGTACAAATAATGTTAAAACCTGAGGAAATAACTAGAATTGATGGTGAATCTGATAGTTTAAAGAAGATTTTTAAGTGATTTCCAAAAGAATTGGTCAAAGTTCAATTAATCAAAGATGGTTTCAGAAGAACTGATCAAAGTTATGTTAAATATAGAAGAATTGATCAAAGTTTAGTTAATCAAAGATAGTTTTAGAAGAATTGATCAAAATTATGTTAATCTAATGAGATATATGAAAAGTAAATGTAGATCATGTAATATTATGATGATATTTGTAGTAATTTGTTTGGATCAAGAGAAATAAGAACAATCTTTGTAAGTCCCTATGTAAAAACAACAATACAATGACCTAGAGTGAAGACAAGTGTGTCAAGACCTGACTGTTAGAGCCTTGGGCTAACAAATTCTTTATGGATTTGTTATATTTCAAGAGAGATAGGGTTTCTATTGTAGATAAAATCTATCTATGTCTAATTGTGAGTGAAATCATCATCAATAGGTATGCCTAGGGTTCATGGGATTTGAGTGTGTTCATAAGCCTAACACCATAAGCAATGTTGTGGCTTGAAGACTTGACCTTCTGAAATCTATAAATATATGTAATTCATTATATAAATGTCACAACATGCAACTCCCCCATGAGTATATTGGCTAATGTTGCTCCATGTCTCACCCCAAGTAGATCATATCGTATGAGATCGATGAGCCCTTTCCATCAAGAATGTACCAAAAAGTATCAACAAGAGTCACTTATGCCTCAAGAAGTATGTCCAACCACAATGTCTAATAAGGGAACTTTGGCATATGCATGTCCTTTTCTCCTAATGCAATACTAATATAACTCATTCTCCTTCTACTAGGTGATCTAGTAATTTTCCACCACTTACCTACTTGAACTAGCAATCTCATAATCTACCATACATCCTCTAATGTGATAATCATCTTAATAGTGAGTGCATGGAAGGTGTTGGTTTTCAAGTTCTACCTCTCTACTAGGGTAGTCAATATGCACACATCATATCCCAATGCTAATAGTTCTCTCATATGACTAAACCCTACTTTTTGTCCAACATTTGTATGTCAACATATGTGAGATATAATAGGCATAAAACTCTACATCTAGCAATTATGCAATTTCTCTCAAATATAAATCTCACTCTACATCCATAACAGGAACATGCATATCATTAGTACCCCATCATGTGATAGAAACTTGATAATAAATGGATATAAACTAAGAATATTACTAATGCATGTTTTAGATCATTTTTTGAGTGGATTGGGTCAAGTGCACATATCACTTCCTCGAATCTCACTCAAGTCCATAGTTTTCTTTCACAAGAATTGACTAAGTTCCATGTAGATAAGGTTGAAACCACAAAGATTGGGCCATTTCCATATTTAGCAAACAAAATCCTACTCAATTATATTGAACTTTAAACATTTTTTTAAAAAATAATTTAAAATTTGACAATAATTAAGAAGAATTTAGACTTACTGACTCCATGAGCTTCATAGTCATGACTTGTTCTTAGACTATCTCTACTTAGTGTGTGATGTGTCCTTAGTGGTTCACCATGGTTTCACTATTGAATATGCTCTCTCAAGGGTGATGGTGAAAATAAAATGTCATTTATCTTTTTACCCCTTCTATATATCATAATGAAGTATTCCCTTTCTACATCCTTTTTACCCTAATCCTTTATTACCTAACTAATTATGCATAACATGAGGCATTATCTTTCTAGATGACCTACCTTATTGGCCATGACATGTGACAACATATTTTTAGAGACATTTCTATAATAGAATTTATTATAGTGATTTTTTTAGATAGAACTTCTATGTGTCAAATTATTACAAATGGATTATTCTTGGATGTTATATTCACAATTGAGCTCCAAGGGAGTGATTCATGATCACATTGATTATTATGAGTATAGTTTTCACTGATTTAATCATGATTCTAATAATTACACTAATTTTGATATTATTTCATAGTTACAAATTACAATTTCGTATTGGTTCAACTCTAGGCTTATAGAGTACAGATTTTGAAATGTTGCTTATAGTTACCCATGATATAAATGTTTCTTATTCTTACAACTATGTGGTTATAAATGATAGATTCAATGGATATTATATTTCATAGATTCGTTTAATATTTAGGTTTCAATCTATAATAGTTTACAATTTTACAAGGGGAGTTTCAAATGATGGTTACAAATCTTCTAGCCCACTTACCCTTCTCCTATTTGACCTTCACCTATGTGTCTTCATCATTATCCTTGACTATAGGTGATTTTATAATTGTATACTCCTTGGCATCTCATGGTTACATCTTATCATTATATGCTTAGATGCTTATATGCTTAGATGGTTACTCATTGGCCTTTCATGGTTAGATGCTTATGTATTCTATGGTATCTATTTCATGCTTACATGATCTCTTTCTATGCTTATTTCCCACCATTGGGAGCACAATTGGGGGCACTTAGCTTTCTCTTTAACACATGCTCCCATGATTAAATTTTACTATTTGTTAGATGTTTATCACATGATTCAATATATTTACATTCTTACATATTTATGTGGTTTTACATGATCATACCCTTTCTCCTCTCTTCAACTTCCTTGCATCCCTTGTATGCAGCCAATTATAATGCAAATCTTGTTGGAATTAGACTGAACAACTGAGAGGGGGCGTGAATTAGTTGTCCCACAAATTTAATCTTTTTTTTTAAATTTTAATCTTCTTTCACAACTTACAAACAGATTAATGATGTAAACATTAAAGCATGAATCAACAACACATGAGCATAAACAAAATGGACACACTTGACACCAAGATTTTTAACATGGAAACCCAGTCAAGGGAAACCCACGGTGGGGGTTAACCCACAAGATTCGTACCCTATTAAAAGTACTTGAAAGAAATGGGGAGGCACTTGCCTTCAAGCGCACTGCCTAGAGCTCACTTCTCAAAGAGGCTCACTATCTGCAAGAATTTATGTTTAATACAAAAAGATTTAACTAAGAAATAGCATCTTCATCATGCTTGGTTCAGTCTCATTGAAAGCTCATAAAACTTCTGCTCTGCCTCCAAACACTTCTTTACTATCTCTTCATCCTTTACTGCTCTTGTTCTTCTGCTTCTCCTCTCTTCTGCTCTACCTCAGTTCCTTTCTTATGATTTTATCATTTTCGCACAAGGATGATTTTCCACAACTCAACTACATGCCTTTATATGCTTCATCAACCTTGGAATAAACATCAATGTCAGCACTACAAGCATCAGACTTAATACGAATCACTAAGCTTTCGGCCAAACATAACTGGGACTCGAATATTCCTTGATCAACACGCCAGCTCCATAAAATTGCTCTTAGATCATCTGCAACACACTTGAATCATCTGGCCAGCCAAGACTATCACACTAGAAAGATTGCTTGTGGACCTCCAAACCACGAACCACTTGAGTTGATGACACACACTAACCCCCCAAACATGTCTCTAGATCTGTAGATCATAGCGTTTCATTTGCGGAGCAATCTGGACCAATTTCTTATCACTCTATCTCTTCTAAACACTGCAAAACCTAGTTCTACTTAGATGGCCATAACTTCTTCAAATCTTTATGCGGAGCTCTCAAATCTTAACTAGAGCTACTTCAGACAATCCTCTACATAGCCATATGGTTCGCATACTTAGATCTTCATTAATTTTCTCAATATCCTCAACATTTCAGTTTTCTAACCAGGCAATAAAATAGGATACAGTTGACATCAATGGCAACAAGGATATATTGACATCAATGACAACACCACTTAGGCACCTATTTGCAACAATCTCCCCCTTTGTCATTGATGGTAACATATGATGTGAAAAACTAATTTAACCATCAAGACAAGAACTTCTCCCCCTTTCTCTTATCACACCTACAACCATTTTTCTTTATAGCTCCCCTTTTTACAAGCAACTAGTTTTTCACATAACTTCTCTCCCCCTTTGACATCAATGGTAAAGGGCACATATTTGCAATCTTTTCTCCCCCTTTTTTTTTCAAACTGATCTCCAAAATTTGCATATTGACTACTCCCCTTGAGTAGTATCTCCTTGACATCAATCCGGATTACAAGATATGACTATGAATTCCACCAGACTGATGTACCCTAGTGCATCTTAGTTCTGATCAGGAGGGGTAATAACCCCTAGCTTCTCTCTAAGATACTCAAAAGTATCCTTGGGAAGAGGCTTAGTTAAAATATCTGCAATCTGATCCTTTGAAGAAATAAACTCCAATCTGATTTCATTTTCATTAACCTTCTCTCTCAAGAAGTGAAACTTGATTGATATATGCTTTGTCTTTGAATGCAACACCTGATTCTTTGAGATTCTTATTGCACTTGAATTATCATAGAAGATTGTAATAGGCTCCTCAGACACAATTCTAATGTCTTTCAACATTTGCTTCATCCACAGAACTTGAGTACAATTGTTTGCTACTGCTATATACTCTTCTTCTGCAGTAGACAGAGATATTACCTCTTGCTTTTTGCTCATCCAAGAAATCAATCTCCTTGCCAAGAAGAATGCACCACCACTAGTACTTTTCCTGTTATCCACATCTCCTACCCAATCAGCATCTATGTATGCATGAAGAGTGAAGTTATTATCCTTTGGATACCATAAGCCAAAATCAAGTGTTCCTTTGAGATATCTAAAAATTCTTTTGACTGCTACAACATGGGATTCTTTAAGATCGGCTTGAAATCTAGAAACATGTCCAACTGCATTCATGATATCAGGTCTAGTCTAAGTCAAATAGAGCAGTCCTATTGTGATGCTCACAACACACCCCATTTTACTCCTTAGCAAAATGAGGACCCCTACTGTGGCTTTACTTTTACTTTTGTGTGTAGGTCTGTTGGGTGGCAAAAGGGAAAAAGAGAGTGAAAGTTACAAACCTTGTTGAAAACAAATAAAAAATAGCATTAAGTACTAGAGTTGAATATGGGTGAATTCCTTGTCAAAAATAAGTGGGGGTTGCTTTTTGAACCATGTGAAAATTCCTAGTATTTTGCAAGATATGAGTGTTTTGGTAAAACGTACAATGTCAAGGTTTGGAAGTTGCATATACAAAGTCCTTTGTATATCGGGTTGTTTGTATGTTGCATTGGCAAAGTCCTTTGTATATCGGGTCACTCGTATACAAAGTCCTTTGTATATCAGGTCCTTGCATAAGTCACAAAAGAAATCATCAGGTTTTTATGCATTGTTTACTTGTATGCATTTGGCTAACGTTTTATTTTGATACATACAAGGTGGACCTGACAGAGCTCAAAGTTTAAATGTATATTCGGTCGAGTTCGTTGAATGTATTTTATGTTTGTATGTTTAGTGAAAGAGAAACATACAACGAGATATACAACAGGAATATACATGTCGTGGAACTGAAATGTTTATAAATTAAAGAGTAATTGTTGTATGTTTCTACCTTGTATGTATGTTTCGGGTTATACATTGCAGTATACATACAAGGCAGAACTCAGGAGAGATTTAAATCTAGTATAATGGATGCATCAGGACTAATGTATATCGGAAGATGCATTTCGATGTATACAAGTCAGACCCGACGGAATTCAGAGGTGAAATGAATAATCAATTAGGTCCGCCGAATGTATATCAGGATTTGTATGTTTGAGTGAAAGGAAAACATACAAGGTCGATATACATTGCACTTTGTGCATGCTGTGAAGCCGAAAGGTAAGTAAACTATAGTTTATAAAAGTTGAAGTCTGAAAAGACATACAGAAAAATTTGTATGCATCTTGGGCTTTGTATCTAAAGGTTTGATACAAGTGTTATATGCATCACAGAGATACAAAGGGGGAAAGAAATGTGGACCCCACCGTTTGCACATCGAGTTTGTATAATTACAATGTATATCTCCGATATACAAGAGTGATATGCAAAGTGAAATATACAAGCAGATAAAGATTACATCAGGCAGATATGTGCGATTGAAGTGAGTTTTTTGGATCACCCCGACTAAGCGAGTTACGCCGATGATGAAGATATACAAGCCGATAAAGATTACATCAGGTAGATATGTGCGATCAGAGTGAGTTTTTAGATAGCCCCAACTGAGTGAGTTACTCCAATGATGAAAATATATAGAACGCGGTATACAAAGAAGAAGACATACAAACAAAACATATAAAAGGGTATGTATGCAGAATTAGACTGCAGGTAAAAAAAAGGTTTAAAAGCGCTAACACTGCAACTGAAGGCTGAACTGTTGGCGCATTGATTACTGTAATTAATGCCCATCTAACATTCTGATGAGGTATAAATTGGTGAAAGCGACATGATTTTTTATAATCTAATTTCTGTCTGTTTACAGGTATGCAGGTAGATATTAAGGTAGAGCTTTAATGGCGATGACATCACAAAGGGCGGATTGGATCACAAAAGAAGTGAGAGGAGTAAAGGCTTTCAATGAGAAGAGAAATGCAGGTAGAAAGAAACATTATTAAAAGAGCAACAGAAGATATTTTGGTGGCTATTAGGGTTTCCAAAGGGCATCCTTACCCTCAGTATGAGTATGTTGATCAGAGATTTTTGGTGGGATTTGTTTTCCACCATTGTTACTGCACTTGGGATATAGACCGTTGATTGACTAGGGTTTTGTGGTTGTATTGGGGATAATCAAATCTATATATTGAGCCCCTTTACTCTGTAGGGATTTCACACAGGGATTTTATACAGGGACTGACACAGAGGGATTTATAGAACAGAGCTAGAAGTTGTAATTAATAGTTTTAGAAGAGCATTTTAGTTTAGAGTAGCAGGAGGTCCCTGTGTCTGCAATAAGGAATGCATGGAACATCTAGCTTCCTTACTATATCTGTAAAGTGTTGTAAGTTTTATGTAAGTTGATTAATGAAGCAAGGAGTCATTCATACATTGTAAATCATATATGACTGTGTGTTTTAAATATAAATGAATCTGGAATTCTGCATCTATATTCAGAGTGTCTTCTAGCTCTTCTTTGTATTTGAAATATTATCTCTCCAAAAGCTTGCAATCTTTAATGTATGTTCATGAAAATACTCAGGGCTTACATTTAAAGGTTTAGTCTGTGGATTTAATCAAGTTTGTTGTACTTCTTACAACGTGCATAATAGCTCTAGCATTTAGATCCTATAGTAGAATGAAGTTTAATTTAGATTTCTCTAACTTTTCCCAAACCATCTGAAATACTTAGCTTAAACACATAAATTTAAAGGAGATTGTCTGATATTTGAAAGAAACATGAACAACTAAGTTGATATTTGACAGTTTTCATAATATTTGAAAAGGAAAGCTTGTGTTAATATAAATCATATAGAGCTTTGTGATACAGTAACAAATATGTGCAAAAGAATGAATAAAATGTTGATACTTGTGATATTTTGCACAATTCGAGCCCAATAAATCATCAAAAAACCTTAAATCAAGTAAGGCCCCTTGCATATTACAGCTTCACATTAACCTACTGAATTGTCCACAAGGTCAAGACCTAACCATACAGAAACTTGGGATTAAGTAATCTTCATTGATTCTTCATATCTTTCAAGAGAGTTAGGTTCATTTTTGTGAATTTTAACTTTTGTTATGAATGTGTAAAAACAATCATCAACAGTTTTTGGCGCTAGAAGGAGGGTCTGATAGGATTTAAGGTTGATTTTGTGTAGGCTAGCCAGGAGGATCATTTTTTCAAAATTTGAGTGTTCTATTTGCAAAAAATCTTCTGTTTGAAAGAATTTGAATGTTTTTTTGCAAAGGTACTGCTCAAACTTCAGGGACTATTTTGATTTTCTGAGTTTTAATGTTTTATTCTGAGATATGTTAGATCTCATAAAATTTCAAAAATCTAAAAAGTTGAAAACAAAGTACCATTTTCAATGGACTCATATGAGGACAATTTCTAGGTTAATATTCATGTCTTTCAGGAAACATCAAATAGGAAGCTTTATCCTGAAAATTAGTCTAACTTTGGTTTATGTGGAAGGTGCAGGATACATAAGTCCACAGAGCATGGTAAAATTAATTGTTTGACTTTTCTTACAATGTTAGATTTGGCTTTAAAAGGATTGATCTCTTTCTCAGATGTGTATAGGGCTAAAGGTTGGCAGGAAAATGAGGAGATTAAGGAGCAGCAAGAGGATGTACTATTAGCAATCATTAATTGTTTAGAGAATGCAAAGATTGAACGAATGCTAGAAATGAAGGATAGTAAAATCTCTTTTCTAGAATCATGTGATGGTAAGAAAAATAATCTACTTTTTGGTCAAGGTTCAAATGTGGATAAAGCTAATGACAGGTATAAATATCCTAAAAAATATAGGGAGGAAATCACAACTCATGTTCATTTTCTAGATGATAAGAAAAGAGGATTTAATGAAAAGAAAAAGAAAAGTGAAGTTGATCTTGATACATTTGATAAATATATTGAAATACTAAGTAATATTTATCAAGAAGAAACCTCTGGATCTGATTTGAAAATGTTTAACGAAAATGATTGGGGAAAGAAATGTAAACAAGTATTGACAGAATTAAAGTGCACTAAAATTAAAGAAGTTTCTGTATCGGCAAATAAAGGGATCATATGAAAAGAAGTAAATCTTGATTTATTATTTGATGGCTTTAAATTGAATGACCAAATCTAGGATTGTTGCAGGATAATGGAACCAGATACTTTGTTGAATGATAGGACTAAATTATTTGAGGAACAATTCTTGAAAATAGAGGATACGGAGGATTATACTATTGCTGTGCATAATCAGGCATCACCCCAGCATTATTTTGAAAGTGAAACAGGGAAGTATTTTCATGAATCAAAGGATGTTTCACATTCACAGTCAAATGATTTAGGAATGGTAAATTTATGTATATCAGATTATGATTATAAAGATACTCATTAGATATTGATGTACAGAGAATTGAAGAGAACATTGAGACATTTCCAGAACTTGAGGATAAACTAAACATCCAGAATGAAGAGATAGATGTGGATAAAGATGAAAAAATAATCCATTAAGAGTCATACATCCTTCAATTTGAAGTGAGACTAGACATTGAGCTAAGCAATGAAAGTGCAAAGTTAAATGGAGGACCAGCTATCAATAAACAAACATGTCCAATGGTGCCAGAAATACACTAGGTTGTTTCTTTCCTTTCCTCAATGAATAATGTTGAATACTATTTGGATTATGGAAATTCAAGAGATAAGACATCCATATGGATTAATCATGAACATGATGAGCTTCCTCAATTGTTGATTATCAAAAATTATTCTGTTAAACACAATGAATTTAGAATACAAGAGCATTTTTTAGAATACAAAGATAAATTTGCTAGGTTGAGAACTATAACTAGTGCCCTAATGCTCCTGCATAATCTAAGGAAGTATGCAAATACAGGTGTCTTTGGGTCTTTTCCTGGGTTTTATTTGCCTTGTAGAGGCTTGTGTATAGTTTGGTAGATGGTTGTTCTGTTTTCTTTTCTTTGTTTTCTTGTCTTGCTTTGTGTTCTTTCCTTTTGTAGGTAGTTGTTTGTACAGTCCATTTGTTTTGTTTGCTTTGTTGTTTTCCTGTGTACTGGGGTCTTTATTTTGTTTTGAAGTATGTAGGAGCAGACTGACAACCACTGAAAACAATAGAAAATTTAGAACATTCAGGTTAATTATTTGAAATTTATGCATAACTTGTTGTGACTGTCATGAATGTAAAAGGTTGTTTGACTTGTGAAATTTTGTATTCAATAACTATGGGTTGAGTATTCAAGGGAAGTTTCTCACAATGACACACCTAAAATCCTTGGGTTTGTTGAACATACCAGTGTAGATATTAGGTGAAAAATTAGAGGCCACTCTTGCTACCATTACAATTCTCAGCTTAATTTCAGCAAGTGATCATTCCTTGCATCATAAAGTTACAATTGTAATATCTTATGAAATCTCTATCAAATACAAAAAATATAAAATAATAAAATGGATTTTACTAAAAATCCAGATTAAGCCATCTAAGTAACTCTACCGAGGCTATAGATGCTTGTTGGCAGTGGGGCTCTACTTAGGAGAATTGTAACGATAACCTTGTCGGGGCTATGGATGCCGGCTAGCAGCAAGGCTCTATCCGGTTGGCTATGAGGGAATGACATCAACTATGTAGTCTAATATTAGTCACTAGTTTGTTCAACTAATTTTCAAGATGAGGATTATTAAGCATGTGCACCCACTTAAACTGAAGGGAAAATTCATGCACCGTATTGAATACATTAAGTCTCAACTTAAATAATGATTTGTAGAAAAGATAGTTGGAAGTTATGAATTTATTTTATTTAGTTTTCTTTAATAGTTTTAATTTGATTGTTTTGTTTGGTTTCTAGTTGTTGTGATGCTCACAACACGCCCCATTTTACTCCTTACCAAAATGAGGACCCTTGTTGTAGCTTTGCTTTTGCTTTTGTGTGTGGGTTTGTTGGGTGGCAAAAGGAAAAAAGAGAGTGAAAGTTACAAACCTTGTTGAAAACAAAGAAAAAATAGCACTAAGTACCAAAGTTGAATATGGGTGAATTCCTTGTCAAAAATAAGTGGGGGTTGCTTTTTGAACCATGTGAAAATTCCCAATATTTTGCAAGATATGAGTGTTTTGATCAAATGTACAATGTGAGGGTTTAAAAGTTGCATATACAAAGTCCTTTGTATATCCGGTCCTTTGTATGTTGCATATGCAAAGTCCTTTGTATATCAGGTCGCTCGTATACAAAGTCCTTTGTATATCGAGTTATTGCATAAGTCGCAAAAGAAGTCGTCATGTTTTTATGCATTGTTTACTTGTATGCATTTGGCTAACGTTTTATTCGATACATACAAGGTGGACCTGATAGAGCTCAGAGTTTACATGTATATTCAGTCGAGTCTGTTGAATGTATTTTATGTTTGTATGTTTAGTGAAAGTGAAACATACAACGGGATATACAATGGGAATATACATGTCGTGGAACCAAAATGTTTATAAAGTAAAGAGTAATTGTTGTATATTTCCACCTTATATGTATGTTTTGGGTTATACATTGTGGTATACATACAAGGCAAAACTCGGGAGAGATTTAAATTTGGTATAATGGATGCATCAGGACTAATGTATATTGGAAGATGCATTTCGATGTATACAAGTTAGACCCGATGGAATTCGGAGGTGAAATGAATAATCAATTAGGTTTGCCAGATGTATATCAAAGTTTGTATGTTTGAGCGAAAGGAAAACATACAAGGTCGATATACATTGGACTTTGTGCATGCCGCGAAGCCAAAAGGTAAGTAAACTATGGTTTATAAAAGTTGAAGTCTAAAAAGACATACAAAAAAGTTTGTATCCATCTTGGGCTTTGTATCTAAAGGTTTGATACAAGTGTTATATGCATCGCAGAGATACAAAGGGGGAAAGAAATGTGGACCCCACCGTTTGCACATCAAGTTTGTATAATTACAATGTATATCTCTGATATACAAGAGCGATATGCAAAGCAAAATATACAAGCTGATAAAGATTACATCGGGCATATATGTGTGATCAGAGTGAGTTTTTTGGATCACCCTGATTGAACGAGTTACGTCGATGATGAAGATATACAAGCTGATAAAGATTACATCGGGCAGATATGTGCGATAGGAGTGAGTTTTTTGGATCACCCTGACTGAGTGAGTTACATCAATGATGAAGATATACATGCCGATAAAGATTACATTGGGCAGATATGTGTGATCGGATTGAGTTTTTTGGATCACCCCGACTGAGCGAGTTACACCGATGATGAAGATATACAAGCCGATAAAGATTACATCGAGTAGATATGTGTGATCAGAGTGAGTTTTTTGGATTGCCCCAACTGAGTGAGTTACTCCGATGATAAAAATATAAAGAACGCGGTACACAAAGCAGAAGACATACAAACAAAACATACAAAAGGGTATGTATGTAGAATTAGATTGCAGGTAAAAAAAGGTTTAAAAGTGCCAACACTGCAACTGAAGGCCAAACTGTTGGCGCATTGATTACTGTAATTAATGCCCATCTAACATTCTGACAAGGTATAAATTGGCGAAAGCGACATGATTTTTTTATAATCCATTTTATGTCTGTTTGCAAGTATGCAGGTAGATATTAAGGTAGAGCTTTAGTGGCGATGACATCACAAAGGGCGGATCGGATCACAAAAGAAGCGAGAGGAGTAAAGACTTTCAATAAGAAGAGAAATGCAGGTAGAAAGAAACATTATTAAAAGAGCAACAAAAGATATTTTGGTGGCTGTTAGGGTTTCCAAAGGGCATCCTTACGCTCAGTATGAGTATGCTGCTTAGACATTTTTGGTGGGATTTGTTTTCCACCATTGCTGCTGCACTTGGGATATAGACTGTTGATTGACTAGGGTTTTGTGGTTGTATTGGGGATAATCAAATCTATATATTGAGCCCCTTTACTCTATAGGGATTTCACACAGGGATTTTACACAAGGACTGACACAGAGGTATTTATAAGACAGAGATGGAAGTTGTAATTAATAGTTTTAGAAGAACATTTTAGTTTAGAGTAGAAGGAGGTCGCTTGTGTCTACAATAAGGAATGTGTGGAACATCTAGCTTCCTTACTATATTTGTAAAGCGTTGTAAGTTTTATGTAAGTTGATTAATGAAGCAAGGAGTCATTCATACATTGTAAATCATAAATGACTATGTGTTTTGAATATAAATGAATCTGGAATTTTGTGTCTATATTTAGAG
This sequence comes from Cunninghamia lanceolata, assembly GCA_027924645.1. NCBI lineage: Eukaryota > Viridiplantae > Streptophyta > Pinopsida > Cupressales > Cupressaceae > Cunninghamia > Cunninghamia lanceolata. The sequence goes on along the minus strand of BSBN01000650.1, from coordinate 658,768 downwards.
TGTCTTCTGGCTCTTCTTTGTATTTGAAATATTATCTCTCCAAAAGCTTGCAATCTTTAATGTATGTTCATGAAAATACTTAGGGCTTACATTTAAAGGTTTAGTCTATGGATTTAATCAAGTTTGTTGTACTGCTTACAACGTGCATAACAGAGCATTTAGATCCTGTAGTAGAATGAAGTTTAATTTAGATTTCTCTAACTTTTCCCAAACCATTTGAAATACTTATCTTAAACATAGAAATTTAAAGGAGATTGTCTAATATTTGAAGGAAACATGAACAACTGAGTTGATATTTGACAGTTTTCATAATATTTGAAAAGGAAATCTTGTGTTAATATAAATTATATAGAGCTTTTTGATATAGTAACAAATCTGTGCAAAAGAATGAATAAAATGTTGATACTTGTGATATTTTGCACAATTTGAGCCTAGTAAATCATCAAAAAACCTTAAATCAAGTAAGGCCCCTTGCATATTATAGCTTCACATTAACCTATTGAATTGTCCACAAGGTCAAGACCTGACCATACAGAAACTTGGGATTAAGTAATCTTCATTGATTTCTTCATATCTTTCAAGATAGTTAGCTTTATTTTTGTGAATTTTAACTTTTGTTATGAATGTGTAAAAACAATTATCAACAAGTCCTCCAATCATTGATCTATACCTTTTCTAATTTGCCTTAGGGGAGTCATCATCTTTACTCAACTTACATCTGGTTACCATAGGTGTACTCATTGGTTTTGAATCTTCCATTCCAAACCTTTTCAATAATTATCTCACATACTTAGACTGAGATATGAAGATACCTTTATCTGACTGAATGATTTGCAGACCTAAGAAGAAATTCATTTCTCCAATCATTGACATCTCAAATTCACTTTGCATTTAATCAGCAAATGTTTTGCACATACTCTCATTTCCACCAAAAATGATATCATCAACAAATACTTCAGCAATCAAGATGTGTTCATGATTAATTTTGATATAAAGATTACTGTCTGTTGTACCTTTGCTAAAACCCAATTTTAGCAGATACTTATCTAGTCTTGCATACCAAGCTTTTGGGGTTTGTTTGAGTCCATACAATGCTTTTCTCAATCTGCAAACCATATCTCTTTGATCAGACAACTAAAATCCTTCTTGTTGCTCAATGTAGACTTCTTCATCTAATTCTCCATTCAGGAATACTAACTTGACATCAATCTAATAAACCTTGAAATCTTTATAAGCAGCAAATGTAAGAAATAATATGATTGCTTCTATTCTTGCCACCAGAGAAAAAGTTTCTTCAAAATCAATTCCTTCCACTTGAGAGCATCCTTTACACACCAACCTTGCTTTGTTTCTCGCAACTTCACCATCCTCATTCAGTTTATTCTGGAAGACCCATTTAGTTCCAATCACATTTTTTTCTTCAAGTCTAGAAATAAGATCCAATGGAAGAAGAATTAATGCAAATTGAAATAAGATCCCAAGTGTGATTCTTTTCAATTTGCATTAATTCTTCTTCCATTGCTTTTACCCAATATTCATCATTGCAAGCTTCACTTACTAATTTTGGTTCAATCTTTGAAATCAGACAAATCTCCTCTTGATCTTCAGCAATTCTTCTTCTAGTTTGAACACCTTTGTTTCTATCTCTTATGATCTGATCTTCAGAATGATTCAACCGTACATACCTGGGAGTTTTGGGATTTGTTTGAACTTCTAATTCTTGAGCTTGTTCCTCAACATCTGTACTAACTTCTTGAGTTACTGGATATTCCAAATCAATCTAGATTTGAGTCTGAGTTTAAACTTACCTTCCTTGATTTTAACTTTCATCTTGATCATCTGAATCATATCCACAAGATTTGAAAGATCTCTCTTTGCTCTCATCAATTCTAACATTAGCACTTTCAACAATCTTTTTCAATCTCTTGTTAAAGCACCGATATGCCTTGCTTTGAGTAGAGTAACCCAGAAATATTCCTTCATCACTTCTTGCATCAAATTTGCCTAGATCCTCATCTCTTTTGATATAGCATTTACTATAAAAAAACTCTAAAATATTTCACAGTAGGAGAATGACCAAACCATAGTTCATAAGGGGTCTTACCAGAATTACCTTTGATCTACACCTGGTTAAGAGTGTAGACAACAGTACTCATAGCTTCTCTCCAATAGACTTGAGGAACATTTGCTTCCATCATCATGGTCCTAGAAGATTCTTGAATGGTCCAGTTCTTTCTTTCCATAACTCCATTCTGCTAAGAAGTCCTAGGAGAAAATAATTGTCTTTTTATTCCTTGCTTTTCATAGAATGCATCAAACTCATGGGAGGTAAACTCTCCACCTCTGTCGGATCTCAGACGCTTTATCTTCACACCAATCTCATTCTCCACCATGACCTTGAATACTTTAAATTTATCAAGATCTTCTAATTTTTCTTTCAAGAAGGTTACCCACATCATCTGGGAGTAATCATCAATCAGCAACATAAAAAATATGTCTCCTTGCACACTCCTAATTCTAGTAGGACCACAAAGATTAGTATGCACAAGTTCCAACAATCCACTTGAAGACTGTTCTTTACTCTTGAATGAAGTTCTGTTCTGTTTACCCAATTGACATTCTCTACACATGCTATCAATAGGTTTCACAAGTCTTGGAAGATCTCTTACAGCTTGAGTGGAACTTATCTTGATAATGTTATCAAAATTTACATGACACGTTCTCCTATGCCAGAGCCAACTCTGATCAACCTGAGAAATCAAGCAACTTTTACTAGAGCTACTTGAATGAAAGATGTTACCTCTAGTCTGAGTACTAGATGCAATTTTAGTTCCAGAGCTTTTCAAGATTCTGCATTTTCCATCCTTGAATCAAAGATCATAACCCTTGTTAACCAATTGTCCAACACTAAGAAGATTATGTTTCAATCCTTCCACATATAGAACATCATTAGTGTTATTCTTAACATCAAAAGAGATGGATCCTCTGCCACAGATTCTACCAGCTGAGTTGTCTCCAAACTTCACAATTCCACCTTCATATTTTTCAAAGCTTACAAACTTACTTTTATCACGAGTCATATGATGAGAACATCCACTATCAATTACCCATTCATCTTTTTCTATAACCTGAGCAGCCAAGGCACTTTCCACTTTTGCATAGCTAGCAGATTTAGTAGGCACTGGATCTTCTTCTTTGATAGCAATGAACACCCAACCACTTTCTGTGGAACCTCCATGATTAGATTCATCATCTGTGACTCTTTCTTCACCTGCTTCTTGAACATAGTAGCATTTCTTCTAAACTCTAGATCTATTAGGGTTTGGCTTTGAACCTATCTCCGGACACCTTGAGGCAAAATGACTAATCTTATTACAAGAAAAACATTTGAATGGTAACTTTCCTTCATACTTACTAGATCCTCTTAGCAATCTTTTGGCAAAAAGGGCTTCAATTTCATTGAACTCAGTTTCATCATCTTCATGATCCTTCCTTGTCAAATATGTTTGATCTTCTTAAAGAGCTTTCACCCGGATCATATATTTGCTTTCCATGAATACTAGCTTTAAATGCAGATTCAGACTTAGGAAGAGAATCACCAAACTCACTCATTTCAAATGTTGAAAGCTTACCAACTAACTGATCCCTTATAACAGTTGTCATAGTCATGATATATTCAATGGCAACAACTTTATGCTTGTATGCCGGAGGTAAGGATCTGAGCACTTTGGTAACAATCTCTGATTCATCCAATACTCCACCAGCACTCTTGATACTAGTCACAAGTTCATTTACCTTCTACATGTAGGAAGTAATGTTTTCATCTTCACTCATCATCAACCTTTCGTATTTACCCTTCAAGCTCTGTAGCTTGGCACATTTGACATGTTTATCACCTTTATACAAAGTTTCCAACTTATTCTAGATTTCATGAGTAGTTTTCAATTCCAAGACATTTGTCATCTTTGTATCAGTTAGGGCACTCAACAATGCTTCTTTGGCTCGAATGTTGTGTTCAGCATCCTTAAGTTTGTCTAGAGTTGAAGGGCCTTTCTTTGGAATCTTATACTCATCCTTAGTTATGAGCCAAAAGACATCACCCATACATTGCAAATGACATTGCATGTGCACCTTCCAAAGAGAGTAATTTGTTCCATCAAATCTCGGACTTTCCTTCTTGTAAGTTGACATCTTGGATCTCCTCAAGCGGTCAAGCTTCTTTTAGAGGAATTGGCTCTAATACCAATTGTTGGAATTAGACCAGACAACTGAGAGGGGGGTGAATCAGTTGTCCCACAAATTTAATCTTTTTTTATTTTAATCTTCTTTCACAACTTACAAACAGATTAATGATGTAAACATTAAAGCATGAATCAACAACACATGAGCATAAACAAAATGAACACACTTGACACCAAGATTTTTAATGTAGAAACCTGGTTAAGGGAAAACCATGGTGGGGGTTAACCCACAAGATTCGTACCCTATTAAAAGTACTTGAAAGAAATAGGAAGGCACTTGCCTTTGGGTGCACTACCTAGAGCTCACTTCTCAAAGAGGCTTACTACTTGTAGGAATTTATGTTTAATACAGAAAGATTTAACTGAGAAATAGCATCTTCATCATGCCTGGTTCAGTCTCATTGAAAGCTCACAAAACTTCTACTCTACCTCCAAACACTTCTTTACTATCTCTTCATCCTTTACTGCTCTTGTTCTTCTGCTTCTCCTCTTTTCTACACTACCTCTGTTCCTTTCTTATGATTTTATCATTTTCACTCAAGGATGATTTTCCACAACTCAACTACATGCCTTTATATGCTTCATCAACCTTGGAATAAACATCAAGGTCGGCACTACAAGCATCAGACTTAATGCGAATCACTAAGTTGTTGGCCAAACATAACTAGGACTCAAATGTTCCTTGATCAACACGCCACGCTCCATAAAATTACTCTTAGATCATTCGCAACATGGTTGAATTATCTAGTTGGCCAAGACTGTCACACTAGAAAGATTGCTTGTGGACCTGCAAACCATGAACCACTTGAGTTGATCACACACACTGACTTCCCAAACATGTCTCTAGATCCAGAGATCATAGTGTTTCATTTGCAGAGCAATCTGGACCAATTTCCTGTCACTTTGTCTCTTCTGAACACTGCAAAATCCGGTTCTACTCAAATAGCCATAACTTCTTCAAATCTTTATGCAGACCTCTCAAATCTTAACTGGAGCTACTTCAGGCAATCCTCTACACAGCCATATGGTCCGCGTACTTAGATCTTCATTAATTTTCTCAATATCCTCAACATTTCAGTTTTCTAACCAGGCAATAAAATAAGATATAGTTGACATCAATGGCAATAAGGATATGTTGACATCAATGACTGTAGACACCTAAAATTGGCTCAGGTTGAATTAAGTAAATATTCTAATATTTATCTTAATTCATATTTTCTTCTGTCAATTAAATAAATATTATAAGTTTATTTGATTGGTTCATTATCCTACAATTAAATAAAATAATTTTATTTAATTAAAATCCCTAAATTCTTCTAATGTCTCAAATCCTAAATCCACCTCACAAAATCCACTTCATCAATCCACCTCATCTTTCCACCTCATCTCTTCTACCTCACCATGTTGTACATATTATTAAATATTCTTAATATTTAATTAGCTAATATCCTCTATTATCCAAAATTAAATTCTTAATTCAGTTGTCCCCCACTATTATCTAAAATTGAATTTTTAATTCAATTGTCTCCCACTATTCTCCACTCATTAAATTCTTAATTCAATTGTTCCCCCACTATCATCCACTATTGAATTCTTAATTCAATTGTTCCCCACTATCATCCACTATTGAATTTTTAATTCAATTGTTCCTCACTATCCTCCACTATTGAATTCTTAATTCAATTGCCATAACCTACTCTTCTTAAAAAAGAATTTTTAATTCATCCATTATGAATTAAAGATTCACAAAAAATGAGAGCCATTGATCTCATCTTTTGATCCTCACCCTCCATTCCCTTTTCAGAAAATCTATAAATGAGACCATTCTCTAAGCAATTGAGGAACTTCATCTTGCACAATCACTATACCCAAATTTCTCTCATTCTCTTCATCATTCCATTTTAAAGTGTCCTCCATTATCATGTGTTTGAAATTCACATTCAACACAAACAAGTATCAAAGCCATTCTTCCTTTGTCATCTTCAACAAGCAAGTAAGCAAGGAAAGCTTCTAAGGGCTTCACAATCAAGATCAAAGAAAGATAGGCAAACAATGGAAGCCACAGGGTAACAAGTTTTGTAAGTTTGTAATTCATTCATCTATTCTTGTTATTTGCATATTTCATTGATGTTTGGGTTTATTTATCTTTATTGATTAATCTCATATTCCCATTAACAATGACAACACTGCTTAGGCACCTATTTGCAACACATCTAACTTCACTAACCTTAATTTTGTTGAGTATGAATATAGTGACTAGTTCGTCACCACAATCATTGTCCTTCTATTCTAGGTATAAGCATGTTATTATTTCTACTCTAGGAAGAATCCTATTTCCATTCTAGGTAGAGTCTTTCTTCTCTAGGAAGAATCCTATTTATGTTCTAAGTAGAGTTACTTTAGCATTTTCTAGAAGCTCCTTTGCAAATATCTCTCTACTTTTTGTTTGTAGATAGATTTAGCAATTGTCCTTATGCCCATTCCAAATGTTTGACATGTGCTACTCAGTGGAACTTTTTCTTATGTGTTCAAAAGTTTCAAGATGGAGCACTCATTGCAAGAAAGTGTGTAAATTTGTTATCCTTATATGTATCATTTATATGAAAGTGTGAAAATTTACTTTCATGTTGGTTTCTTGTTTTACCTTGACATGCATCTTCATAATATTTGACATGCAATTCAAAGTGCAGATAAAATGTACTGGTGAAAAATACACACCCTACACTAACCTTCATTTGGACTTAATTTGACCCTTTTGTACCTAATGCAATGAAAATGTGCAAAATAACATGTTTTTGCATGAAAAATAACAAATATCCTGATCCTAACATGTGATTTCATCTTCACGCATCCTAATCTGGACAAGTCCTAGTTCTCTATTTTATTTATTCCTTATCATGGGTTGCTTGGACATGACTGCAAAACTACTAATGCCATATTTGTGGGCTAAAAATGACCAATAAACTTTTGAAAAAAATGGGCCCATGTTCTCTCTTTCCAACTAGCTAATATGAGCTAACTAAAACATGAAATATTTCAAATTGTATGCTAGGATGTTGTATAAAAGGGATAAACCCTAATTCATTTGAAGAAATATTTAGAACATAAGAAGAACCTTGAAAAGCATTTATGGGCATCAAAGCATTATCATGTGATATCCACGTTGTATCAACACATTAGGCATATTATATGATTGTTTGCTATCTTTAGCCATTTTTTTGTACATCTAACTCAATAATAGGGGTTTGACCAAAGGAGAACAATTTTAACCTACCAAGATCCTCAATGGTGTCTACTGACACCATCCCCTTTCAAACATGGGTTGCAAACATTGAGGAAAACAAATTTTTGGCATTTGAATTAGTGGCATTCATATCCTAGGCTAGGTTCAAATCTATATGTAGGGTTGTAAAAGTGAACCAAAGTAGTAAACAACAATTTTCTCAATTCCAAGATAGTCATATGATATGTCCTAATTTTCTAACAAATTAATGAATCAATTAACAACATCTATCATAGTTAAATCAACATCAAATCTAGAATTAAATTACATTATTGTATTTATATAAATTGTATGCACTTTATTTGAATAATATAATTGTATGTTGAATTATTATTCATTGTGATTTAATCAATTGCATGAATTATTCCCTTGGAGGTATATAGGTATCGATACTCTCCAAACCAAATTTGCATAACTATTATATTCCCTCGAAGCTGAGACCCATTTAGGGAGAACATTTTTGTTTTATCATAATATTGAAAAATATTGTACAGCTGTAAGTGGCTCATGCTCACACCATTTTAACTACAGCAGTGTTAAAACAGTCTTTGCCTCAGCCCATTTTCCGTTCAATGTTATATCTAATTCTAGAATAAAATCATTTCTTTGGCATTATTAATTAAAAGATTGAAAAACGTTCCAATCAAGTGATATTGCTGACAAAAAAAAAAAAGAGCGCTATTGATTTTAGATATAATCATATCCCATTTAACCAACAGTTCACAAGTTACTACGAGTGAAAAGCCATTCATGGCCATTATCTCCTTGACCCAAACTGTAAATGAGAACCCTTATTAGAAAAAATGACTGTACTACCTCTCTGAACAACCCTTCATAAGAAAAATGACTGTAGTGCATCTCACAAATGAAAATGAAGTGAATGCTACATTTTGACCACACAGATAAGAAGAAATAATAAGTAACTAAAATCCCAAATCATATTCAGAGAAATTAAAATACTGTAACAACTGCTCCTTTACATCCACCAAGAGAAAGTCTGTACAGCCCATTACATTCAATAGAAAAAGCGTATCATTGTCCAACTATCAAAAGCCTCGATTCTCGTAGTTTCGAAAACAGGCAAATATCAAGGAACCCATACCAGCTAATAGAACCAAAAGAATGAAAAAAGAAATGGCCGGTCCAAAGAACAGAATATGGAGGACACACGAATAACTGTTGAGAGTATAGCTGGGCTACAGTCTACATGGAATTTTGTATGCTCCTAAATTCACAACTTGAAAAGCTAATAGAGGGCAAAACACAACATCAACGACTAGTTTGCAAATATTTTTCTTATACTTTTTGCTTGTAGATAGATTTAGCAATTGTCCTTATGCCCATTCCAAATGTTTGATATGCGCTACTAATGGGAACTTTTTCTTATGTGTTTACAAGTTTCAAGATGGAACGCTCATTGAAAGAAAGTGTGTAAATTTGTTATCTTTATATGTATAATTTATATGAAAGTGTGAAAAATCTACTTTCATGTTGGCTGTTTGTTGTATCTTGACATGCATCTTCATAATAGTTCACATGCAATTCAAAGTGGGGGTAAAATGTAATGATGAAAACTACACACCTTACACTAACATTCATCTGGACTCAATTTGACCCTTTTGTCCCTAATGCAATGACAATGTGCAAAATAACATGTTTTTGCATGGAAACTAGCAAATATCTTGATTCTAACATGATTTTATCTTCACACATCCTAAGGGACAAGTCACTCAATTTGACTCTTTGGTCCCTAATGCAATGACAATGTGCAAAATAATATGTTTTGCATGGAAACTAGCAAATATCTTGATCCTAACATGATTTCATCTTCACACATCCTAAGGGACAAGTCCTAGTTCTCTATTTTATTCATTCCTTATCATGGGTTGCTTGGACACAAGTGCAAAACTACTAATGTCATATTTGTGGGCTCAAAAATGACCAATAAACTTTTTTTAAAAATGGGCCCATGTTTTCTCTTTCCGACTAGCCATTATGAGCTAACTAAAACATGGAATATTTCAAATTGTATGGTAGGGTGTCGTATAAAAAGGATAAACCCTAATTCATTTGAAGAAATATCTAGAACATAAGAAGAATCTTGAAAAGCATTTATGGGCATCAAAGCATTATCATGTGATATCCACATTGTATCAACACACTATCCACATTGTATCAATAGGCTAGGCATATTACATGACTGTTTGCTATCTTTGGCCATTTTTTTGTATCACTGACTCGACAATAGGGGTTTGACCAAAGGAGAACAATTTTAACCTAGCAAGCTCCTCAATGGTGTCTATTGATACCACCCCTTTCAAACATGGGTTGCAAACATTGAGGCAAACAAATTTTTGACATTAGAATTAGTAAAAAACGTTGAGGTCAAAAACTCACACACAGTTAATTCCTGAAATATGTAATTACAATCATCATGGACTGTGGAAATCTGATGTCTCTTATTAGAATTAGTGACATTCATATCCTAGACTAGGTTCAAATCTATATGTAGGGTTGGGATCTATAGTCGTAAAAGTGAACCAAAGTAGTAAACAACAATTTTCTCAATTCCAAGATAGTCATATGATAGGTCCTAATTTTTCAACATATTAGTAAATCAATTAGCATAATCTATCAGAGTTAAATCAACATCAAATCTAAACCTAAATTACATTATTTTATTTATATAAATTGTGTACATTTTATTTGAATAATATAATGGTATGGTCAATTATTATTCCTTGTGATTTAATTAATTGCATGAGTTATTCCCTTAGAGGTATATAGGTATCGATACTCTTCAAACCAAATTTGCATAACTATTATATTCCCTCAAAGCTGAGACCCATTTAGGGAGAAAACTTTTGTTTCATAGTAATATTGAAAAATATTGTAAAGCTCGAGTGTCTCATGCTCACAGCATTTTAACTACAGCAGTGTTAAACAATCTTTGCCTCAGCCCATTTTCCGTGCAATGATCTATCTAATTCTAGAATAAAATCATTTCTTTGCCATTATTAATTAAAAGATTGAAAAACGTTCCAATCAAGTGATATTGCTGACAAAAAAAGAGAGCGCTATTGATTTTAGATATAATCATATCCCATTTAACCAACAGTTCACAAATTACTACGAGTGAAAAGCCATTCATGGCCATTATCTCCTTGACCCAGACTGTAAATGAGAACCCTTATTAGAAAAAAATGACTGTACTGCCTCTCAGAACAATCCTTAATAAGAAAAATGACTAGTGCATTTCACAATTGAAAATGAAGTGAATGCTGCATTTTGACCACAGATAGGAATAAATAATAAGTAACTAAAATCCCAAATCATATTCAGAGAAATTAAAATACTGCAACAACTGCTCTTTTACATGCACCACTTGAGAAAGAGTCTGCACAGCCCATAACATTCAATAGAAAAAGTGTATCATTGTCCAACTATCAAAAGGCTTGATTCTCGTAGTTTTCCAAAACGGGCAATATCAAGGAACCCATACCAGCTAATAGAACCAAAAGAAGGAAAAAAGAAATGGCCGGTCCAAAGAACAGGATATGGAGGACACACCAACAACTGTTGAAAGTATAGCTGGGCTACAGTCTACATGGAATTTTGTATGCTCCTAAATTCACAACTTCACAGCTAATAGAGGGTAAAACACAACATCAAGGACTAGAATCAAAAGAATACCGACAATGAGTACATAGAGGTGCAGAGATAATGTATTATTGTCTAGAAAAAAAATGCTTCTTCCACTCAAACACCCATTGCTCCTAATCCACCACTTTGGTATATCACGTCTTCTTTAATTAAAATTATATGTTTGATTTTGTGCAACCAAATTAAGTTGAAATGACTAGGAATACCTACATCTCAATATATATTTCTGAAAGCAGACCAGTTGAATCTCAAACAAAAATGTAAACCATTATACAAGTTGCAAAATAGGGATCAAGAATGAGCAGAGAATCCAGTATTCTGGTACATAATCTCTTTAAATAATAAATTCATTTCTTTCATAGGCTAGATTTTAAGACAGTGACAGTGGAATCCCTCTAAAGTTGTTCACCTGCCATTATAGCTTGCTGAAATGTATACCATGAGGTAGGACTGAGAAAGCCAAAGTTATATAAAGTGATCCCACAGAGATTCAGGAGCACTAGGGTGGCATTTGTACAGGCAATTAAGTTTTTAGTATTTTCAATATTTTTTTCAGAATTCTTTACATCTCACTAAATCTCATTTTCAGAGGCCTTCGGAGTGGAATTTGGGGTCAAGACTTTCATCAGTTCCTTTGAGCAGTAGTGGCAGGCATGGCTCGACGCAACTCAATCTAGCTCTCTTGGAGATCTTTCCAACGATTCCGAGATCTTGCCAGCTAAATTCAGATCATAAAGCCAATATGATAAGCTTTGATGTGTGTATTAATAGAGAAAAGAGGCAAGAATACCAGTGCTATTTTGCACACCAGAAGATCAAAATGTTGTAAACATAAATCCACAGCAATGGCTAAACTCAATCTTGCATGGGTCAAATTTATTTCACTGTGTAGGATATCTCTCAAAGGCCAAACAAGCTGTGTTACTTGTATATGTAAATGCAAATCTTCATTCACCATTACAGCAAACAGAGATTTCCATGTACCACTTCTCATCATGTATGTTTTCTGGGTGCTGCAAATTCAATGTGAATTCTCACAAAAACAGATCAAGTCTGAATCAATTTTAAGATTTAGAATATGAAACACAGAATATGTAAATCCATGATATGAAAAAATATCTGCAAACTGTAACCGATATCAAGAACAAGAGATCAAAAGCAGTTATTCTTAACTCTTCATTTCTATTTCTCTTCTCTTGCTCTCTATTTGATGATGATGGATCATGAAGTGTGATCCGAATCGTCATTAAGGAAAAAATTCTCACACAGTTAAATTCTGAAACATTCAGATATAATACCATCTGTGTAGTGTTATCCAGTTTGTTCATACCTAATATTGTGCAGGTTTGTGATTATAACATGATGATAAAGAAAAATTTAAAGAAAAAAACTGTTTACTTGTAAACACAACTTGGCACCACGTTTTTTACTTTATGTGAATAGAACAGGTTGCCACAGAAGACAATGACCATGTTGTCATCTAAAAAGACCAAATCAGCTTTTGGGCAAAGACACCATTTTCATTTTCACTTTGTACCCTCTCCCCCAGTCAAGCTGAGGATTATTAATCTCTCTTGGCTATGTATGTAAAGAAATTGAAGAGTTGAATTCCGAATTCAATCACCCAAAAAAGAAAAACATGATATAAAACAACCGTTCAACGTTGGAGTATAGACATAAAGCAAACTATCTATAGATTATTCTTCCTCATCCAAAACCATTAGTACTAATACTAATAAATCATCTGCAAACCATAACGCAGCTGAGATTCTTTCCATTACTTGAGCATGAAAAAGCCAGAAAAAACGCACAAACGCACAGGAGGGCATGAATTAGCCAGAAAGCGTGCAATGATTAAAGAAGCCTTATCGGATTCCTTCAATATTGTAAACTGATAACAAAGCAGCAGAAGAAGAAAGAAAGAAAGAAAAGTAACAGACACAAATTATACCGATTCCTCTTTAAAATCACCACCGACATAAACATATTTTTCCGTAGCAGAAACATCGAGGCTGCTGCTGCATCCCCCGAGAGTACGTGGAAACTTAAAAAAAGGGCCAGAAAATTCTCATTCACGAGGAAACAAGAAAAATAGTACCTACTAGGCCTAGATAAACTCGTCTGAGAAATTATTGCAAAGCAGCCGAAGGACAATAGATTTAGACTCATCCTACAACACACATTTGACCTTGACCTTACAACTAAACTTAGTACCTACCAAACTTTTGTTTGCAATTCCGTCAACAGACTGCAATACCATTACCTAAAAACAACAACAAAACCTAAAAGCAAAGCTTTCTATCTAACTCTTTTTTTCTCAGCTTCATCTTCATCTTCAACAAGTTCATCTTCATCTTCTGTTATATGTACATGTCTCTAACTTCAAAGACGCTGCGATTCTTGACAACAATATCGAACATATGAATGGACTTAAATTTGGAGAAATCTCTGGGCAGAGAAATGAGATGCACAGAACAAGTCTTGTGATACTGAAGAACCTCAGAATCTTCATTATAGCGTTCCCAGCCAAGAGGGAGCAATTTTCTTTCAAGAGCAGCATAGGAAGTGATGACCTCATTGGTGGGAGTGTAGACCAAGACCTTGCGTTTCGACCTCGTGACCTCCATCGATCCATCCAGCGGCTCCGCCATTGGATTGGAGACCAACCTAGCCACACCATTGCTGAAAACCCACACGCCAGACATTCTGATTTTTATGATCAACCAAAGATTCTGCAATTTCTTTCGATAATTTTTCCCCCTTTTTGGGCTTTCAGTAAACTTGTGTCAGCCTTTAGGGCCTACAGCACGTGAGGAGAAGATTTACAACACAAGATGTTCAACAAAAACAGCAGAATACAAGCGAGGCTTTGTAAATATAATCAATAAAACCCGGATTTTGCTTGAAATCCTAAGGCTCTTACACTAGAAATAGGCTTGCATGCTGTGTCTGGAAATGGCGAGGCTTTAAATGGGTCTATTCTGGGATTAAATAATTCAAAGGGGGCACGTTGTATTCCTTTTTTTTCTCTAACAGATGCCTGCGTGTGTTGCACCGCTCTTAGTTTTGCGCCCACTATTCAAGGATCTTTTCACACAGGGCCCCAACCCTTCCCTTCCCTAATTCCTAAAACCAGATTTTCTTTTCTTTTTCTTCTCTTTTCTAAGCCTGAATTCCCCAATGGAAAAAGAATGAATTCCCCAATAATTTCAAACGGTTACAGTGAAGAACATGACTGAGATCTGAGGGCTTAAAAGCCTAAAATGACGTGAGTTTTTAGACTAACCGTAGAAATATGAATAGACAGCGGTCTGACATGGTTTGGGAATTTAATAAAATACTAAGATATTTATTGTTTTCTCAAGAAATATGAATAGACAAATCAAGAGAAGAGAATACTGTTCAGGGTGCCGAATTTCTTTTTTATTAGAGAAATATCAACAGACAATGATTGGAGTATTTGTAATATCTGGAAGATAATAATAATCATTGCCTTTCGCCATAGTTAAGGGAAATTTCCTGGAATTTGAGAGGTTTTTTTTTTGGGGGGTATAGGTAGGTAGAACTGTTCAGGAAACTTCGCCAAGAAAAATAATTTAGAGGGCAGCTTAGAGCTTTGAAAAAGTTTTTACTGTACTCAGATATTTTAAGTTCCACGAGATTATTGTTCTTATTTTATTGCTTTTGGATTTCTGCAATAAGTTGGGAAATATATTTTGCATACAAGCATAAAACTGATAGAAATGGGAATTTTGTTTTGTTTTCTTTTAAATTGGATTATGGTGTTGAAATCAAGGGATTTTTTTTCTTTAAATAGAGATAATTTGGATTATGGTGTTGAAATCAATGGGAATTTTGTTTTCTTTTTTCCTTTAAATTGAGATAATTTGAATTATGGTGTTGAAATCAAGGGATTTTTTTTCTTTAAATAGAGATAATTTGGATTATGGTGTTGAAATCAATGGGAATTTTGTTTTCTTTTCTTTTAAATTGAGATAATTTGGATTATGGTGTTGAAATCAATGAGAATTTTCTTTTCTTTTCTTTTAAATTGGGATAATTTGGATTGTGGTGTTGAAATCAATGGGAATTTTGTTTTCTTTTCCTTTAAATTCAGATAATTTGGATTATGGTGTTGAAATCAATGGGAATTTTGTTTTCTTTTCCTTTAAATTGAGATAATTTAGATTATGGTGTTGAAATCAATGGGAATTTTGTTTTCTTTTCCTTTAAATTGAGATAATTGGATTATGGTGTTGAAATCAATGGGAGTTTTGTTTTCTTTTCCTTTAAATTGAGATAATTTGGATTATGGTGTTGAAATCAATGGGAATTTTGTTTCTTTTTCTTTTAAATTGAGATAATTTGGATTATGATGTTGAAAACAATGGGAATTTTGTTTTCTTTTCCTTTAAATTGAGATAATTTGGATTATGGTGTTGAAATCAATGGGAATTTTGTTTTCTTTGCCTTTAAATTGAGATAATTTGGATTATGGTGTTGAAATCAATGGGAATTTTGTTTTCTTTTCCTTTAAATTGAGATCATTTGAATGATGTTGTTGAAATCTAGAGATTGTGAAAAACATTTAGAGTTTTGAAAACAAAAATTGAATGCGGTATAGATATGGAATAGAGGGCTTGAGTAGGGAATCTTATTATTCCATTTTAGTAGAGAATTCTTTATTTTGTCAGGGATGGTTAGTTCTTAAAGCTTGCCTTGCTTGATCCTGACTTGAACCTAATCACCTCACATAACTGCATGAATCCTCATCTGCACCATGATGCCTAATCACAACAACCTTTATGAGCTCGAGAAATCACTATCATCTAGGGGTGTATGCACAAATCAAAGTAAATTTTCACTATTCACTCCCTATCTATAGTAGGTTAGAAATTTGTAACTTGTAAATCATGTATCATATGAGATTTGTTCTTGAACCAAATTAATCTTATGGATGATGAGACCTATTATTCATGGTTATGTATGACCTACTCGCATTTCAACTACTTTTTGGGTTAAGTGCATGGAAATGAGGGCCAAAAGGGGGTCAAAAGTGGTCACTTTTTTCTTTAAATTAGTAAAAGATGAACTTCGACAAGTAATTCAACATACCTACATTCAAAATTTCAAGTTATGATAAGAGTAAGATTACTAGTGCTTGGAATCTAGTTTCTAAACTTTTATTTTTTTCAAGTTATGATAAGAGTAAGATTACTAGTGCTTGGAATCTAGTTTCTAAACTTTTATTTTTTTTTTAAAATGGCAGAGATCAAGAAGGTGAAATAGGTGGAGCACACAAAGTGGTCTTGTTTTTACCAAAAAAATGTAGCATAGCATTAGATGTGCTCCCCCTAAATTTTTGACTTTTTTAAGTATTTCATAAATCCCTTTAGTGGAAAGTTATTCATGTAGTTTATGCTAAAATGTTTTGCTAATTTTTTTATGAATATAATATTTTTTACTATTTTTAAAAGTAGACACATCCTAAAAAGTAGAAAATTGAGCATGCTCCCCTTGATTTTGGAACCTTTTCTTCAATGCATGTAGAATGAAATATAGAATGTGTGCATGTAGAATGAAATATAGAATGTGGAAATGTAATTTTTAAAAAAATTTAGATGAGCAGATCAAAAATTATGTAGAAATAACAATACATGTGTTTTTGGCAAAACTCAAGACACTACTAAAACTAATTAGAGACCAATACCTTAATATATTTAGATTTTTTTAAAATACATGGTTAGAAATTTAATAAAGAGATTTATCTCATAGTGGTGATTTTCTTTAATGCATGTAGAATGAAATATAGAATGTGGAATTGTAATTTTTTTAAAAAATTTAGATGAGCAAATCAAAAATTATGTAGAAATAACAATACATGTGTTTTTGGCAAAACTAAAGACACTACTAAAACTAATTAGAGACCAATACCTTAATATATTTAGATTTTTTTAAAAATACATGGTTAGAAATCTAATAAAGAGATTTATCTCATAGTGGTGAATTTTTGGAAATTTATTAGAAAAAATATGAACCTAATGGAGAGCATGCTAGATATTTATTTCATTTTTGTATGACTTTTGTAAAACACATCTTTAGAACCTAAATTGAATGTCAAACCCTTAGGATTGGTAAATTCAAAGGTGTACTGGAAGCCTAATAAAGAATTTTGATTGGTCAAAACTAGAATGCAAGCATGGTATAATGTGCTCACATTTTGAAAAATGTGTACAAGCCATAATGTGTGTGTGATTAATGTGCACATGTTATGTTTTCAAAAATGTAGCATGTTTTGAAGAATTTTAAGTTTTAACCACTTTTGCCCCTGCCCTCCAACTTCTTGCACTTACACTTCGATATGTTGTGCATTTATTACTACCCTAATTTTATGATGATGACACTTTTCTCCTCTAGTACCTACTAAGGACCAAATTAATTTATTATACTTATCTAGTCATACTGATACATTTTGGGACCATACACATGCCATGTTTTTACTAATGTATCATTAATCTATGTACCATATACATTTGTTGCAAGATTGATTACAAACATTAAGAATGAAACTTGACAAAACCAAACATAATATTACATGTGCCTTCGCAATCACAACATTACCAATCAACATGATTATCTATTACCAATTATCATATAATGTTTATCAAGCAACTTAGGGCCATCTTACCTCATTGTCTTGGTATTTCTACATTGTTTATGATTTTTGTCCTATTACACTCTTTATGCCTCATCACACTATATTTTCAATGTAGGGAAACCGATTTGAAATGTGCCCTTCTAATCACATCTTAAACTATTATGTTTGCATGACCTAACGATGTTCTAAGAACTAACTTACCACATTAGGGGACATCATGCATTATGTCTTCCCTATCACATTGTGTCCTCACGACTTGATCATGTTCTAAGAGTTACACTAGGGACATCATAACCTTCCCCATGCTATTGACTACATGTTACTTCATGTATCAAGATCTATCATTACCACTAGGGACCTACTATATTACCTCAACCATTATGTATGCATTCTAACACACTAGGATCATATGCCTTTTCTACTATCCATTGTTCTTACATGGGTGTGTTTAGCCACTAAGCGTCACATCACCATTTATTTCCCATGATAGAAAAAGCCTCATTCCTTGATTATATCTCTAGCCCATGTGCTTACCATGGCTATCTTTCAAGATATCCTACTTTTTTGTTACACAATGCATTTATTATAATTATTTCTTTACATTATTTGCATGCTTACATGCTTAGCTTTCATTTACATTTTATGTAATTTTTTACCTCTCTCCTCCAATTCCTTACGTTTGATGGACAACTAATTGAAGGGGACATATTCTATTACTAACACTCCTATGTTAAGATAGTAAATAATTACAAGTGCCTACATAGAGACTTATCACCATGACTACATGGATCATTACCACATGACATACTAGGATCCAATATACCTTGTCATCCCATGGTCGTCAATCTAGGTAGAACATGTAACCACTTTTCATAAAAGTAGAGCTTTTTTAACCCTTCTCTCTCTCTCCTCTTTTTTTCATGTTCAATGATAGTAAAATTTAGCTTGCATTTGTCTTTATCTTTACTTACATAATAAAAACTACTCATCACACATTTTTCTATGTTTTGTAGGTTCCCATGGAGCATGCATGCCAACACAATGAAACTCAATAAAGTCCATTACTTTATATGGACTCGGATATCCTTTAATGTTTGAATATTTACTTTACATGCATGTTTGAGAGTATTATATACTTTAAGATAAATGATCATTTTAGGATTCAAATTTTTGAAAGGAGCATGATAGGAACATTTTGATTTGACCAATAAAATGAATCTAGGTTTGCATCATCATCTATATGTCTGAATATTGTTTTATAAATTCAATATTTTGGGGGCTTAACACAAGAGAATTTGACCCTAGTGATCTTGCAACCTTCCAAGTGTATTTTCCAATACCACCAATCCTTGACATTTATTAAAGAACAAATAATCAAGCAAATTGGGAATTAGGAGTGTGTACTATACTAGATTAGATTAGCAATTCATAGATCATGTAGTGCTTATGGAAATGACCTAGAGCCATGAACTCAACCCTACACAAAGTTGACAAACTATTCTAATCCTAAGGTAGAATATGAATAGAAAGAAACCAATTTCAATCTCAAGATAGATGAGATTCAAAGCAACATTAGAATTATTCCTTCTCCTTCATTCTAGAACCAAATACCTTTATCCTTTCACATCTAATTTCCTAATATAATCAGTGATCACTTTAAGAAATCCCCTTGAAAAAAGATATAAAATTCTGGCGAATCTTTCATTTTTTGGAAAAAAAATTAATTTCTATTGGTGAATCTTTCCTTTATTTGAAAAATATTAATTTTATTGGTAATTTTTTTCAATCATTAAAAACTTGTAGAAAATTTTGGCGAATCTTGATGAAAAATAGGTAAATGCATTAATTACCATGGTGAATCCTTCCTTTTCCTTCCTTAAAAAAAAAAAAATTCCTGTGGAAAAGTAAGGGCCTAAGGGTGCCATTGATTGACTAGTTTAAGGTGTAGTACTCATGTCTATAATTTCTTAATTCCTTAATATTGTAAATCAAACATTGAATATTTAAATCAACCCTAAATTATTTTTGACCACCATTGATTTTTTTTATAATCTAATGGTTTGGGTTCTATTCCGTGGGCCAAAATGCCCCTGCAGAGCTCCAATGCCCATGGGGCCCGAAATTGCATTTGGGCCATTGATCTCAATGGAGATCAATGACCCAAATACAATTTCAGGCCCCATGGGCTCCAAAAGATCAATGACCCAAATGCAATTTCAGGCCCCATGGGCATTGGAGCTCTATAGGTACATTTTGGCTTGAAAAATTTAATCCCAACCATTAGATTATAAATTGAAATAAATTGCCCAAATAAAATTTTGGGCTCGATGGGGTATATTTTAACGCACGGAATACAACCCCAACTATTAGATTTATTTATTTATTTATTTTGTTAGGTAAATGCCATCATGGGGATGGCTCCCTTTGAAATATAACACCTATCAAATAAACTAAATTTATTTATGGGCTAATACTCGAATGAGTATGCCGAATATAACATCTACCTATCTAAAGGCTATCAGTGCCTTTAGAGAATACAACATACTTCCCTGAACTCCAAGTATTGAGGTGGTTACATAATTTCATGCATAATCATCATGATGCCGTCTGCGGCCTCCAGCAACCTACCTATTTGTCCATCAGTGAATTCGCCTTTGTTCTCCTGTAGTAGCTTGTCGAATGGCTCCATATTGCGATTTTCTATTCCTTCTCTGTATACTGCCAGCATATACTTGGCTTTCTTTGAGCCGATCGTTCTTGCATAGGCAGACTTCAGCGTCTCTTCTGCCCAATCCATGCTCACATCGTCGATCTATCCCATTATGATAGTATGATTGGCCTGAGCAACCAACCGGGCTCCCTAAGATACTCCGTAGAAAGCTCCTCCCATGATCAGAGAGATGTTTGCAAAGAAGAGTTGATATACGCGACCATCATGAACATGGCCTCCACTCCAAGAGCCCCCGCCAATCACTTGAAGGATCACTGTCCTTGCCGCTTCCTCCTTCAGTTTGAACAAAACTCCTATTTGCTGCTCCTTCCCCTCCTCCAGACACTTGCACTCTACTCCCATGATCCGCGCCATTTCTAAAAATGGAAGGGAGAGCTTTCCTTGGTTAAAAACACCTCCTATTGTTAACAGATCCCAACTCAAAATCTCCCACTGGCCTTTGTTCCGTCCCATGCTTATCGCGAATCTTGACCATATCTGTCAAAGTAGCCATGGAAGATGTTCTCTTAGAACTCCTCGACATCTGAGTCCCTATTTCTCGCCGTTGGATGTGAATATGGAGGCTCATCTCTCACCTGCGGAGGCTCCTTATCTGACTGAAGTACCGCGGCCATACCTGTCCATGCTGCTTCGTCCGCACCACTTATTTCTTGTGAGCCCCCCGTGACTCCATGGTTTGCCAAGAGGTTTGCGGCCCTGTTGGCTTCTCTAAAGATATGGGAAATTGAAAAGTCTAAAAACCTTAGATCCTCCTTGATACGTTGGATTCCTTTCTTTAAAAGCCAGTTTTCTACATTACTTCGTTGGATTGCATTGATTATTAACTGGGAGTCTCCTTCAATATTAATGTTGACCCATCCTTGTTTCCAACTCCCCTTGCCATTGCCTCTAATTCTGCTATGTTGTTTGAAGCTATTCCTAGATGGCCAGACACGGCCCAAACAAGGTCTCCCTTCTCGTTCCTTATTATAGCACCATATCCTGCAAGCCCAGGATTGCCTTTTGAAGCTCCGTCAAAATTTAACTTGAGCCTACCACTGGGAGGGGCCAACCATCTAACTTGATTCCTCTTCTTCTTCCCTCCACCTAATCCCTTCGGGATCTTTAGGTCTGTCCACATTTTCATAAGATAGTCATCCCAACTGGTGAAGTTGCATCCGCCCTTGTGAAGTGCTTTGGAATTTAGAATTTCTATCAGTCTTGATTCTTTCTTTCTTATCAAACTGTCTGTGGATATTTCTTTTTCTTCAAAAATTATTTGATTCCATTTTCTCTAGATATGCCACGTGATCATGGATGGGGTGGTGGTCCAAATGCCACACCAAAAACCTTTCTTTTGTAGCATTGGCCAGCTCTTTAGGAAATCCACTATTGAGGAGTTCATGGCCCCTTTCCATCCTAGTAGGTTAAGGAAGTGGTTCCATACATCGGTAGCTACCTGGCATCCTAATAGCAGATGATCTAGTGTTTCCTCGTGTTCTTTACATAGCACACATCTACTGGGTCCATTTATTCCCAATTTCAGTAATCTATCCCCAGTTAAAATGCTTTTATGAAGTACTGTCCATAAAAAGGCTCCTGCCTTGGGCAGTACTTGATTGTCCCAGCATAACTTTTTGGGCTAGCTATCAATGGTGTTACTATCTCTTTCTAATTTTAAAATGTGGTACTCGAGCTTGACTGAGTAGTTACCAGATTTGGCTCCACACCATTGTATTTCATCTTCATCGTTGTTGAGTCTAACTTTTCTTTCGCTAAGCACTTCCAAATATTTCCTTTTCACTTCCTCACTGATATTATATTGCATTGGGCTTGCCCATTTGACTGTCCCATCTTCATTTATTCCTTCTGAATAGTGCATCACCTTTTCTCCTTTGTCTTGAGACATTTGTACTTTTAATTCTTGAAATTCTTCCAGAGTGTCTAATGCTGGCCAACCCTCCCATGAGTCTGTCTAGAAATTTGCTTTGTCTCCTCTATTTATGCTCCACGTGAGATGGTTTAGAACCAGAGGTCTACTTTTCTTGATAAAATTCCAAACCACCGAGCCTCCACCTAGATTGGCGATGGTCAGAATTCTAATAGGATCCTGCTCGTCCAAATATTTCCTTTGCATTATTCTACACCAGAGTTTCTGTGGTTGCTTGACCATCTTCCATACTAATTTGGCTCCCAGTGCTTCATTTTGGAGTCTCAGCGCTCTCATTCCCATACCTCCTTTGTCCAGTGGACACGTGGCTTTATTCCATCCGATAAGTGGAATTCTTCTTACTTCCTTCGATCCTTCCCACAAGAACCTTTTCCATCCACTCTCCAAATTGCTTCTGGATTTATTTGGAACCTGAAAGCATGACATTAAGTGGATTGGAACTGCTCCTAAAATTGCTTTAAGCATGGTAATCCTTCCTGCCAAAGTTAACCACCTTCCTTTCCATGCTTCCATTTTATTTTTGGATTGGGCAATTACTTCTTCCCATAAAACTGATTTGTTTGGTCCATTGAAACAAGGAGCCACTAGATACTTTGCTGGTAGTGAGTCCACCTGACACCCTAGTATAGAGGTTAACTGTTACTGCCATCGTTTGGATGTATTGAAAAAATATATTCGAGATTTTTCTGTGTTAATGAGCTGCCCCGAAAGATTTGTATATGTGTCCAGTGTCCTTTTGATGGACTCTACTTCTGCTAGCGTAGCTTCCCCAAAGAGAAAAGTGTCATCTATGAACTATGCATGTGTGACTGGCTCTATACCGCGGGCCACCCTAATTCCTCTCCAGCCTCTCGTTGCTTGACACTTATGAATCATTTTCCCCAGTGCTTCGGCCATTAAAACAAATAGGCAAGGAGACAAGGGGTCTCCTTGCCTAAGTCCTTGTGATATTTCGAAAAAGCCGCTGAGTGAGCCATTGACTGCCATAGACATTCTAGGAGAGGATATACACTAGAATATGCCTTCTAACCATTTCTTGCTGAAGCCCATTTTTTCCAATACTTTGAGTAGGAAATGCCATTTAACCCTATCATACGCTTTACTCACATCGAGCTTAATTAGCATACTTTTCTGCCGATTCTGATTAATCGAATGAATGACTTCATTCACCAAGATAATGCTGTCCGCTATTTCTCTACCTGGGGTGAAACCATTCTAATTTTCTGATATTATTCTTCCCAGTATTGCTTGAGCCTATTAGCTACTGATTTAGCCAAGATTTTATAAACCGTGTTGCATAAGGAAATAGGTGTGAAATCACTCACCATTTTGCAGTATGATTTTTTGGGAATGAGAGCTATCACTGTATTATTTATCTCCTTAACAAATTTATTCTTTTTTTTGAATTCCTCTATGATTTTCCACACCTCTTTGCCGACAATCCACACCTCTTTGCCCACAATCGACCAGCACTTCTAAAAAAAAAAGATGGGAATCCATCTAGGCCTGGCGCTTTGTCTGGGTGAAGCTGAAAGGCGGCCTTTCTAACTTCCTCCTCTGTGTAAGGTTTTTCCAAATCATCTTTCTCTTCTTTGGTAATTATTTGATCCAAACAACTAAGTGTTGGGCTAATATCCTTCCAATCTAAGCCTTCCTCTGGTGCTAAAAATTTTTGGAAATAATTCACTACCTCCTTTTCTATATCCTCCATTTTCTGCAAAACAACTCCATCATTGTTCCTTAGCTCTAATATTTTGTTTATCATTCTCCTAGCTTTAACTGAGTTGTGAAAGAATTTCGTATTCTTGTCCCCCAAAGCCAACCATACTTCTCTTGCTTTATTCCTCCAATATTATTCTTCTCTTGCAAGAAGCTCATCCCATTCTGCCATCAGATCTTTCTCTTTCTTGTAATCACTTTGAAACATTCCATGCAAAATTATCTTTTGATTAAGTTCTTCTAATTCGCCCTTCACTCTCTCTTTTTCTGCAAAGATGTCTTTAAAAGTTGCTTTATTCCATTCCCTTAGCCTTCTTTTAATATGCGCCAATCTTTTGCAGAAAACAAAGCTGACCGAACCTCCATTTCCATGTATTTCTAGCCACCATTTCCCAATATGATCTACCAAGTCCTCTCTACGCCACCACATTTTTTCAAATTTAAAGTATGAATTTCGAGGTTTGACTAATAAATTAATTTCTAGTTTGATGGGAAAGTGGTCTGATAAGGAGCAGGGTTGTATGCTTGATTCTATTCCTAAGTTTGATTCCAACCAATTGGTACCACATAGAAATCTGTCCAGTCTCTCAGCTATATTTGTAAATCCTTCTCTTCTGTTAGTCCAAGTAAATTGTCCTTCTTTAGCTGGGATATCTAGAAGGTTCCCTTCTGCTACAAAATCCTGAAAGTCTTTGGTGGCTCTATTTTCAGTTCTTAGCCCCCCTGATTTTTCCTCCAAACTTAGAATAGCGTTAAAATCTCCCCCTAAAATTATTCTCTCTTCACCAATTCGCTGAATTGTACTTAGTATGTGATTCCAAACTTCTCTTTTGTCCTCTGTCTTGATAGGTCCATCTATGCTAAAAATCTAAAACGTCATATTTGAATGAAACTCAAAGACTTTTCCTACAATCCAGTTTTGACTTACCTCTATTTCCCTGATATCGACTTTGGAAGGGTTCCACAGTAAGCTGACCCCTCCTGCTATGCCTTTGGGTTCACTAAAAACTCCTGTTAATGGTCTGCAATGTTTTAAGAAATTTGTGGCTTCTTCCTGAATTAGCCTGGTCTCCTGAAGTAAAATTACATCTACAATCATCTTAGCAATATGGTGCTTGATTGCGCACCTTTTGTTAGGGGCATTTAAGCCCCTAACATTCCATGACAGAATTCTCATGGCTTCTCAAGGGAGGTTCTTCCTCCCTTGGATCTCAACATATATTTTTTGATGCTCAACAGTCCTTGGTCTGCTGCATACTCCTCTCTTTTTTCCTTATCGGTCTTCCTTCCTAACTTCCTTGATGATCCTGACTGTCCTCTTGCTCCTCTCACCCCGGTCTGACTAATGTGTCTAGGATCAATAATACCAATCTCCTCTCTTTCCTCCGCTAATCGTTCATCTTCCGACCAAGCGTCACCTAGCCTCTCAACTGCTTCCAAAGTTTCCAAAACCACTTCCGGATTGGAATCCTCTTTATCATTTTGGCTGCCTTGATTCACTCCTTCCTCTTTTTTTTAGGTGCAGTGACTTGCTCCTGGGTATCCTTTCTTTCACCAGGTTCCTTTGGTGAATTTAGGGCATGATCTTCTGATTCCATTCCTGTCTTGGACTCCGCCTGTTTACCCTCTTGAGGTGAGGTAGCCTCCTTGTTTGAAGATTCTGCCGAGACTCTTGCTTCTTCTTTCCAGTTCCTTTTTTGTGTCTCTGTAGCTTGGGGCTCCTCAGTTTGATTAGTTTTTTCCACTATCTTGGCTTCTTCCTTTTTTGATTTTTTAGGGCATCTATCTCCCATGTGCCTTCGGCTACCGCAATTAGAGCAAAAAAATTTCTTTTCTTCTAAATCGATATTTTGTTCCTAGATTCCAGCTGAAGTAATCAAATTTATTTTCTTTGGCACTTTCTTAATTGCTATCAACTTAATTCTTGCGAAGAAAACCGAGTCACTGTCTCCCATATCTAAATCCACTGCGTTCCCTAAGGTGTCGCCAATATGGTATAAGCATCCTCCTGACCAAAACTCGAAAGGTAGGTTGTATAGTCTTATCCAGATAGGCTCCTTGTATGGATCAAAGTTATTAGGGTTGAAATTTGGTCTCCACTTCTGCTTGTATACATAATCTGCCCCTATCTTCCATGGTACTTCTTCCAGAATTGCATTCCTTTCTTTCTCCCCTTGAAAATCCACAACAAAGAATTGTTTAGGGAAGAAGTGTACTATCTCTACCTTCGCCCAATGCTCTCCGATCCATTCCTTGATTTGCCGCCTGGATCTGTTCCGCCCTATGACTCTTCCTATTATGGCTGTTCGTTCCAGAGCTTCTATATCTTTGTCAACTTTTTCCTTCACATTGATTGTCAGTTCCTCATCTTGCTTTGGCGCCTCTCCCACTTTGGTGATTGCCGCATAGCTCCTTCGTTCGCTATTAATTGGTATTGCATTCACCCCTGTCGCTGCGTATGGTGCGTACCCTTGCCCGTGCCCTGACGCTTCTTCACCTTTGAAGCTTCCTCTGATCTTATTGTGAAGCTTGCATTATCCTGCTTGTCCGCACTTCCCTACTTTTTCGCATCCATTTCGCTTTTTTTATATATCCAACTATTAGATTTATAAATAAAATCAATGGTGGTGATTAAAAATTAGTGATATGGCCCTAAAGTAGCCAATCATTATATAATATTATTGGCAAATTAATTTTATTTTCTACATAACTTATAAAATTTAGGCGAGTCTAATCTAATTAGGTATCAAATATTGTGTCGAATTTTTGAATTTAAAAATTTAATAAAATAAATGTTCTAACGATTTAACTAGAACTAAAATAAAACTTTGCAAAAATGTGGCGATTCAAGTTGTCTTACAGCTCGTACTATTAACCAAATTTTGAATCCCCAATTTTAATTATTAGCCAATTGAGAAATATTTGCCATTAAAAAATCATTGAATATAATATTTAATTAATTTCAATTATTACTCTTATAACTATCATTATCTTTAATTGAAGTTAACTTATATTATACATTTAACTAATTAATCTAAATTAAATTGAAGAAAATGTTTATCTTTCCCTTGCAACACTTTAGTTCACAATTATATTTTCAAACTTCAAAGTTTTTATAGATTAAAAGATATTGAACATTAATTTTTTTTTAAAATAATCCAAAATATTAGAATTTATAAAGAAAAAAAATAATTATATTAAGTTTTACTACAATCCAAAATAAGTTGATGTGATTAGAAAATAAACTCATTAGCACTCGAGAATTGTCAAGGATGGTATTTTAAATTAATAGTTTTATTTTATATTAATTTCAAAGTTGGAAAGGATTCTATTATAGGAAGTTATATTAGCAAGCTATACACTCTTTAAAAAAAACTAAAGTGTCGTTCAACTAGTGGAAGAAAGTTAATGATGGAATAGAAATTAGATTAAAAAATTATGACAAAGTTGTACCTCTAATAGAAGCCTCTTTGAACATCAAATGCCATTAAATTATTTGATGTAAAGAAAAAGCTGATCATTTTAACTTATCAAACATAACACTTTATACTTCAACAAAACAATTGAAAAACCTTTAGAAGTACACATAGAATCAAAAGATATCTTGAACATCAACTTCTCCTCCACACGTTATAAACCTAGAATATCTTTAAAAACCAACACAACCATTATTAAATATAGAATAGAAAAGGCCAAGACCAACCATCTAAGCGTCAATTAAATGTATTAACTAGTTATCCATTATAATGTATATTCTTTAATATTATTGAAAAGAAAATGAAAGAATTTTTATTTTTAAAATTGATTAAAAAAATTAAATATTTAGTTTTAGATGTTGAAATGAAGTATTTTGTTGGAGATTATGTTTAGTGATTCAATTCAATGTTATGTGATCAATCTGATATTATTATATTTTAATAGATTGTAAGATGATTTATTTTCTACTTTGGTTCAATTTTGCAACTATTGGTGATTCAATTCAATGTTATGTGATCAATATGATATTATTATATTTTAATAGATTGCAAGATGATTTATTTTCTACTTTGGTTCAATTTTGGAACTACAATATTGATGTCTACATGTGTAGATTTTTTTTTTTGTGAATTCAACATTTTTACAAATTTTAATTGTGTACATGTGATCTGTTGAATAATGTTTGCCGTGGTATCAAAAGATACCTTTGGATTTTGCTATGCTAGGAGTTTTGCCCAATCAAATCCTTAGAATTGATTTAATAATTTGAATAAGGTCAAAGACAAATCAAATAACCATGCAAGATACCTAATATGTCAATACCAATGTAGATGTTAATGCAAGTTAATGATCTAACAATGTTTACACAACATGCTCTAATAAATCATGGATTCTTTAGATGCCTAAAAGTGAATTAAAGCTCATCCTTCTATAGAACACCTTAGCATGTAAATTGGAATATTTTGTGTTCAAGCCAACAAATGATAACTAGCTTTGGAAATGGGTTAATTTGGGATCATAATTAAATTTAAATTTAACAGTGTGGGAGCAAAATTCATATTTGTGGATCTGAACCAAGTTGAAATCTACAAAGCATATTCAATCCAAATTAAGAAGTAGGAAATCTACAAATTAAATTCAAATCCTTATAATATTCAACTTTAATCAATAAAAAAAATCTCTAATTAATTATTAACTTTTATAAAAAATTATGTCAATTAACACTAATCATTATGTATAAGACAAACAAATTAAAATAAATCTAAAATTAAAAAAAAAAATTAATTATACACTTTATTTCGATATAAAGTATTTTATTTTATCCCAATGTTAAAAACATGCCTAGTCTTTAAATTATGATTATGTAACTAGGTAGTAAGACACTTGTTCTAAAGTCACCTTTCTAACATCTTCATATTTTTGTATGAATATTTTGATAAATTTCTTTCACAATTGTAAAATAAGAATCTCACTAGATTTTAAGGCTTTAGACATTTCTTAGTATAACTAGATACAATCTATGGGTGTGGAGATTGCTTACAAGTTAAAGTACGGGTAAAACTTATGGTAATGTATGGAGTTAAGTGTTACCATGGGTACTTTGAGAGAGTGGAATTTATTCATATGAAGCACCTAAACTCATCTTATATTGTTTATGAACTCTATCTAACATTTAAGTTAATATTAAATGGGAGTAGAGTGAGTGCAAGTTAATGAGGATTTAAAATGATATTAAATTGGTAAATTTTTTTCTACAACGTCTAATTAGTTTATTCAAGGAATAATTTGAAGCACTTCTAGATACAATATGATATGGTGTAAAAATGAGATGCTAAATTTTTTCTAGTTTTCAAATATGTAATCATATGAAGGACCCAAGGCCACCTTATATTCTTTATAAACTCTACAACATTTAAGTTAATATTAAATGGAATTAGAGTGAGTACGAGTTAACGAGAGTTTAAAATGAATTGAAGTCATAATTTTTTGCTAAAAAACATGATTAGTTGTCCATGGAGTAATAATTTGAAGTACTTTTAGATACAATATGGATATGATGTAAAAATATGAGATGTAGAATTTCTTTTGCAGTTTTTAAATATGTAATTTATTCTAATACTTAGATGATAATAGTTGATTAAGGATGTATGAAAGTGAACTTCTATTCCACTTTAACAAATGCAAAAACATGTGCATGTATATGAAACCTAAGGATTAGTAAATCTAAGTATTTTTTAAAATTCTTTTGTAAACAAATGGAGTTAATGTTGAGGCGTGGGATGGATATTTTTAATAATTTTTTATCATATATAATTTTAACTAGACTAAGGTATAAAGTTCAAGCCCCTTATGTACGACTACCTTAAATTGACCTAAAATAATCATACCTTTAAAAAATCAAATGTATAGAGCATGATGTCTAACTTGGACTCATAGCTATTTTAAATAGATTTAACAATAAAAAGTTATTAAAAATAAGTAGATATAGCTTTTTCAAGTTTGTGAGACATTGTGTTTGAAAAATGAAAATTTAGGTTTAAAGTTTGAAAAATTAGATATTTGAATTAGTAGACATCCTCCTCTATGAGCCCTATGAATTTAGTCAAAAAATATATTATGAAGTCATTAACCATATCACCAAGGTGGAGTTTTATAATGACTACTAGCATGAACTTGTAGTTGCAGGTCCAAGCATAAAACTAAAGCAAACAAGGTAGAAAATTAAATTTTGAGAAATACATCTAAACTAGATATTCAATCAACTAGGAATATATATATATATATATATATATATATATATATATATATATATATATATATATATATATATATATATATATATATTGTTGTGCCATGGGTATCCCTGCGACCCAACCCAGTGACCCAACCCACCTTACCTTGGTCTTACAAGCTGCCAAGTTGGGGTCGAGAGGGGGCGAGCTGGGGCGAGACTAATATATATATATATAGTTGCGCCAGGGGTATCCCCGCGACCCAACCCACCTTACCTTGGTCTTACAAGCTGTCAGGTAACCCTGGGCCTCGGAGTCGAACCCAAGACCTTGGGGAGCATACCCAAGACTTAAGCCAACTTTGCTACCCGTGAGAGCTACTAGGACTATATATTTGATCCATCAATGCTAGAAATTTGATCAAGTAGTGTCAAATATATGATTTATTGAGACCAAATATTTAGTTCCACCAAAAAAATTAGTTCCCAAGCACTTCCTCCAATTACACCAACATATTTTTGTACCCACCCAACACAAAATCTCATTTACATAAGATCCTATAGTAAAATAATTAAACAATAATAAACAAATAATTATCCTAGGATAAATAGCTAAGGAAAAATCTACCTAGAATAATGCATTGAAATTAAAACAAAATTTAAATAACTATAGCTAAGAACAAAGATAAAATACATCAAGCAATCATGCACAAATGCCTATATATTGATGGAAGTGAATAATGTAGTATGGATCCTCTAATTTTGATGCTAGATTCTCTTTGATTGCCAATGTTCTAAGTGTGCCTTTCTTTTAGATGTTGTAAAATGCACTAGGTGCATCCTTAAATCAACACCAAAGGTAGCAAGTAAAACAAGTTGGTAGATAATGACTAGTTGGAAGGGTTGGGTTGGCCCTAAAATTTGAATTTGAATTCTAAAAATTCTTGGTTTATATCTAGACACAATTGGGTGATTGACCTCAAGCAATCCTACAAATTATAGATCTAAACCTAGGTAGGAAATGGATAAATTGAGGATCACAATTAGTCATTAGGAATGAATGCAGATGGGATTAAGTAGGGTTTAGGTTGTTTTCTAATGTTCAACATAAATCATACAACTTGTACACTTGTCATTACATAGGGGACAACCAAGTAAAATTGTGTCTAAAATGAAGGGGGAAAAGTTCAAGGTATGTAAATTTTACCTTAGATTTTGCCCCTACTTTGAATTGCATGTGACCTACTATGAAGATGCATGTCAAAGTAGAGTCAAGGATTCAATATGAAAGTGAATATATAAATACACATAATAAAGATACAACTATGGATATGTATAACTCTTTAGTACATGCTTCCTTATAATGAATTCTTTATCTTAAAACCTAAAAAAATAAAACAATAATCAATGAGTGACATCTTATAAGAATTTAAAATAAGTAGGCATTGTTAAAAAAGAAAAGAAAAAGGAGAGAGAGAGAGAGAGAGAGAGAGAGAGAGAGAGAGAGAGAGAGAGAGAGAGAGAGAGAGAGAGAGAGAGAGAGAGAGTCCAATGGGGTTAGAAAGAAGATAATTCCTAAGGGCAATAAGATTATTAGGTACTACATTACATAGACAAAATTAATATGGTTCCATCTAAACATTACATAGGATCATGATGTCATCACTGCAACCATACTCAAGAATGAAGCATAGTGACTTTGGATGCCTCCTCCAATTATATGCATGCAAAGAATGTAATTAATTTGGGTATGTTCATAATGATGGGGACCAAAAGGGAGTCAAAAGTGGCCACTTTTTTCTTCAAATCAACAAAAAAGGGTCTTGGATGAGTAATTCAAGATACCCATGCTTAAAATTTCAATATGTGACAAGAACAAGATTAGTAGTGCTTGGAATCTAGTTTCTAAACTACTAATTTTTTGTAAAAATGGTGGAGAATAAGAGGGTCAGATAGGGGAGCACTCAAAGTGGTCACGTTTTTGTTAGAAAAATATAAGATAGTGCCAAGTGTGCTCCTCCTAAAATGTTGACTTTTTAAAAGTATTTCACAAATCCCTTTGGTGGAAAGTTTTCTAACATCATGTAGTTTATGCCAATTTTTTACCAATTTTTTAATGAATATATGATTTTTTGCTAGTAGACACATCTTGAAAAATGGAAAATTGAGCATCCCCCCCCCTTAATTTTTAGAAAACTAATCAAAAATCAAGTTTTTTTGAATGTGTATAGAATAGAGTCTAGAATATAAAAATAAAATTTGTTTCAAATTTTGATGAGCAAATAAAAAATGACACCAACAAATCTATACATAGGTTTTAGGTGAAAAATAAAAACACTAGAAAAATAAATTGAAGATCAAAACTTTAATGTATATGAATTGTAGAAATAATTACATGGTTAAAAAGGTAAGAGAGAGATTGACGTTGTCATAGCATTTTTTCACAATAATATCTTAAATGTATGAAGCTGATGGAGAGCACACTACTTTTTTTAGTATGTTTTATAAAAAAAACATGTATTTGGACACCTCACATGCAGGTCCAACCCTTTGGGAGGAAATCCAACCCTTTGGGTAGAAATCCAACCCTAAGGGTTTGCACACATTTTGGTGGACATAAAAAATAAAGCAACGATTAGTAAAAAGGAGAAATTGTGAGTTGGACCCACATCCTTTATTTTTCCATATGCTCTACATATTCTATGGCATACAATCACACTTTA
The DNA here is from genome assembly GCA_027924645.1 of Cunninghamia lanceolata. Classification (NCBI taxonomy): domain Eukaryota; kingdom Viridiplantae; phylum Streptophyta; class Pinopsida; order Cupressales; family Cupressaceae; genus Cunninghamia; species Cunninghamia lanceolata. Next base: position 625,612 of record BSBN01000650.1, on the reverse strand, counting down.
GATATTATTTTGAGGAATTACAATCATTGTTTGACAAAACTAACTAGTGTTTTTGTCTTGTATTGACATAGAAGATTCTAATTGTATTTTTTTAAATTAATATTATCAATCATTATTTTCATTATTTTAAAGGAATTTGAATCATTGTTTAACAAAACTAACTAGTTTTTTTGTCTTGCATTGACATAAAGCATTCTAATTGCATGTTTTAGTTAGAATTTGATATTATTAATCACTATTTTCATTATTTTGATAAATTGTGTTAGATTGATATAGAATTGAGCATCATGCCAAGGAAACGATAAAAAGGGAAAACACTAAAGGAGTGTGAAGCCAAGAATGTGAAGAAAAGAGAACATATGAGAGAATTTCATTAAAATAGGAAATTGAACTTCAAAGTTGAAGATATACCAGGGTAAAATTTCAAAGATGTGTCACACTTTAGGCCAACTTATCAACACAAATGAACTTAAGCATTTCCAATTGAAAGCTAATTTTGGTGAAATATATGTTCTAGCTAGATTTATTCTAGCTAAATTAGATCTAGGCCACAACTTTTTCAACTATAAGTGTTCACTAAATACATATGTAGCATAACTTTAGGGCTAATTTATGAAAAAAATAAAATTATTTAAAAAACTTGATGTTCTAACAACTCCTCACATAAATAATATTTAAAAAAAAACCTAAAAATACCCTTTTGTAAATCTATAAGTGTAATTTGTAAAAGTGTGTGTGTGTGTGTGTGTGTGTGTGTACACTAAAAGTAGGTCATCAACACCAAAATATAATGGTGATTGTTCTCTTAAAAAAAAATACTAAAGTTTATTTTTTTTAAATTGAAAAAAATATGATGCACTAGAGGAGAGGTTCCATGTTGAGATGATATAACTTTTTCCTATTTTGGATAAATAGTAAAGACAAAAAGTTACATCCCATCAAAATAGTTGTGTTTTCATTACATGCAACTTCTAAGATTTATTTTAAAATATATATTTATCAAAATGGGGAAAAATAATCCATGCACTAAAATTTGATGTTATAAATATCAAAAAAAATTGAAGGAAAAGAATAAAATTTATTAATAAAGAGTGGTGTCCCATTAACCTTATTTTTCAACATTCTATCAACAACTAAATTTAAATATTTTTAAATCTTTTTAAAAAAATACAAACATAAAATACACTAAAAAATTTACATTTTATTAGTTTACATTATTTCAAAATTTGAAACATATATGCCAATTTGTAGTTATTCAAGTTAGAAAGTTAGATCATTGTTGGTCATTTCATTTATAAAAATGTGACACATATTTGAACTATCACCCACCATCTTTGCCAATTGAATTAGATCATCAAGTATCTACTTGAGCCATGAAAGAGAAGAATTTCAAGAAACAAAGAAAATAAATGGAAAAAAATTATGCAATTAGGAAATCAAACCCCAGATTTAAAGGTACATCATCTTTTCCATCTAAATTTGATATTAGAGTAAATCCCCAAACACCAATTAAGTCAATAAATAATGAAACATTCAATGATGATGTAATTTCAAATTTAAATTTAGATGTTACACCAATTGATCAACATATTGAAAACACATAAAATTTACCAAATTACAAGGATGAACAAAATTTGTGTAATGAATAAAATCTATCTAATGAACCAAGTTTACCATTGAGAACATTGCCTAGAAAAAACTACGATGATTGAAGACAAGATAAATATTGAGTAAAAACACAACTAAAATGCATAAAAACACAAAGTTATACCTCAAGATCTTCCTTCTCCTTGATAAGGTCGAGAGCTTAGCACCCACAAGCTCTAGCTTCACCCATGACTATGCTTCTCAATGTGAAATGCTCTCAATACAAATATAAATCACTATAGCCTTGCTAAGAATGGAGATGGATAAGAGAAATTTGGGCATAATAACACTACTCAAAAATTGGATGATGAAATGACTTGTGGAGGATTCTATTTATAGGCAAATTGGAGGGGATTTTGATCCAACGATGGAGATTCATTGATGAGATCAAGGGATGAGATTGATTGTGAGATGGAGGGCTGGGATTTGATCAATAAATTTGGAGGGTGGAGAATAAAAATGAATCTTTTATTCATTTTGAGGAGGACTTAGCATTAAATGTGATTGAGATGGATGAGGAAATTTAAAATTAATTTTCTTGGGATGAGTTGGAATTAAAAATTCCATTTTATGTGGAGTTGTGAGAGACATATGACATGTGCACATTTTTGGCCTCTTACATTTGTAGGCTAAAAAAGAGGAAGATGTTTTTACACAAAAATGGTAAAGGTGAGTTGGAGTGAGCTGGAATATTTTGTAATTTTAAATTTGTAGGTGTGGGAGAAGGTGTTAATCATGCTTTGACCAAGTTAATCAAGATGATTAACTTAGTTAATGTGGCTATAGGAAATTAGTGGATGAGATAATCAAGGTTTAGGATTAATTAAAAAATGATTTATTTAATTAATCCAGGTCTAGGGGTCATGTAGGCTAGTGTAGCTAATTAAATAATAGGTATGTAATCAACTAGGTTAGGGGTAGGCTAATTAGTAGGCTTGATTAATCAGACAAACATAATTTATCTAATTAATTAGGTTTAGGGAAAGGGGGAATTTAACCAAATAAATATTTGTCATATTTATTTAATTAATTGGAAAATTGTTAGAAGGTGTGACTATTGAATTAATTAAATTAATTCAATTTTAGGGATTAAATGATGAAGAAAAAAGTGAATAATTTAGGCATTAGGTGAGATAATTAATTACATAAAAATTTAAATAATTAATTGGATGAGAAATTAGTGATATGGGTGATGTCAAAGGATAGTTAGATGGTTGAGACATTTTTAGGTGTCTGCATTTGCCCCTCTTTGATGTGGCGTCGTGACCTAGTAGGGATATGGCGTCACGTCAAAGAATTTTCTCTAGCTACTGAGAAGGAATAAAATGGATGAGGGATGCCCCTTCAAGAGGTTAGGTGAAATTTTTTTTTTTGGGTGATCTCTTGAAAGGAGGAAACAGTGGTGAAAAATGGATAGAGGGTGGAAAAATAGGTTGATAGGAAGAAAAACAAGTGAAAAAGGTTATGTTTTGCACCCTAGGGAGAGAAAAGTGTGTTGGAGGGTGACATGGCCTTCTATAAATAGAAAACGTGGGCCTAAAGTGCCACATTTGCACACATTGAGCTTATTGGATGAGAGGAGAGAAGAGGAGATGGCTGCACAACCACCATTCCCACGCTATGAGCATCGATCTGAGTGAGTTCGTACCTATCTGCGATCATTGCTGGCAAACCCATGGGTATGTGGACTATCCTTGACTTTGTCAATTTTAGGGTTTCGAGACATTTATTGTACAAGAAAGGGTAGGGTAGGCAATCTGGTGCCATAATGCAACCGTTTGGCGCCATCAACGACCGGATTGGCACCATCCTATGGAATGGCGCCATCAGCCAAGGGGGGTTTTGGGGGTTTTTGGCACCTTCTTAGTTCTTTCTAGTGCCATCCTCTGGTTCAACACCATTTTCAAATATCAGTTTTTAGCAAAATGACACCATTTAGGAAAATTGTGGAACCCTGGTTTGGCACCCTAAGTTAATTGGTTCATGTTTGACGCCATATTCTGGCACTTTGGTGCCATCATCTAGAATGGTGCCAAACCTAGGGTTTGTGGTGCCATCCTTCAGATTGGCACCCTTGGTTTTTCTGGTGCGAAGGCTTTTTAGCACAAAATGCTAGTTTGGTGCCAAAATGGCTAGGATTGGCACCATCCTTCGGATTGGCGCCAAAATAGGTAGGATTGGCACCATCCTCCAGATTGGCACCAAAATGGGTAGGATTGGTGCCATCCTCTGGATTAGTGCCAAAACTAGTGAAACTGGCGCCATCCTCTGAATTGGTGCCAAAACGGGTAATACTGGCGCCAAAGTCTGCTTTGGCACCATAGGGGATATGAATAGCACTTATGGAAACAATTTAGAAGAAAAAATAATTTTTTGACATTTATTTTTGTGGATGCAGATTGATGGGCATATTGTGGCTTCGCAGGAGTGGTGAGTTCCCATAGTTATGAGGCTATTAGATGGTTTCGATTAGGCTACATTAGCAAGGTTAGGGAGATTGGGCCTACGGACAATGTCTGAGATGCCCATCATACGAGCACATAGGGCCATGATGATGGCCTGAGTGGAGCAATGGCAGAGTGATACATGCTCCATCCTCCTACCCACAGATGAGATCACCATCACCTTGGAGGATGTGTATCAGATTTTGAGGTTGCCGATTGCCAAAGCGTAGGCCACCTATGACATTACTAGAGGACGAGCAACCCTTGATAGGGCTTTTGCCCCAAGTCACCCAGTTTTGACACAGGATCGATGACAGATGAGCTACGGTCAGACTCTGGTGGCATGAGTGGATGATTTTACATTATTTCTGTGTGCGGTGATTGGGGGTCTAGTGATGCTAGATTGACACATGCAGGGCTTCTTGGTGGGCTGGAGAGAGGAGATTGAGTAGATGGTGTGGCATGAGATGATGTAAGCATGGGGACCATGCATGCTAGGCCATTTGTACCGTGAGATGCACATTGTTGTGTATCAGTTGGATGGGGCTTTATCTACTGGCATGACACTACTACACGTATGGGCTTTTGAGCATATAGACATTACGAGGCCACGGGCTGCTCTATTCCAAGCACAGTTCGAGGCATTCATCTTTTTGTATAGGGCCCCTATTCAGTATTCCTATGTTGGGCAGCTGCGATATTGGTGACATATTCTTGATGACTTAGTTCATATTGTGTGGTGGCTATATATCGAAGTGGAGTCCTAGCCAGACAAGCACATTCATTTTCCCTATGCATTTCAGGCATGTTACTTGATGGGTCGAGGGGATCATATGATTGATATGTATCTCCCCTCTCGGGTGATGAGACAGTTTAGATTGCGACAGGACTTGCCACAGGTGATGACAATTTTTGTGAGGACGCTTCGAGATGTTAGATGGCCACCACAAATTGTGCTCTAGGTGGCGATTCAAGATTTTGTAGGATTGCAGCCCTAGCTGTGGGATTGGTGGAGCATAGTGGTAGATGCAGGGACCACCCCAGACTATGATCGGTGGTGGGTAGTGTTGAGACTGATCCGCTTGACGGATCCTACTGCAGAGCCAGATATGACAATGGAGGAGGGGAGGACCGGTGATGAGGTTGAGAAGGATATAGTGCTGGAGGAGGTGGAGGTTGATGAGGATGATGCTATCGGGATGTTGGCTGCAGTAGTAGTTGAGCAAGTGTTGGGGAGAGGACGAGGGCAGGGACAGTGGAGTCCTCAGTGGCAGCAGGCAGCTAGGTAGGTTCCATAGCAGGGACAATAGTAGGCACAGGTAGGACAGATGGGACAGATGTTGCCACCACAAGCACCATCACAATAGTAGGGACCTAGGCAGGTACCTCCACAGGTACCACCCCAGTAGCAGGCTTAGAGGGAACAAATGCCGCCACCACGAGCACCACCATAGCAGCAGGGACCTAGGAAAGCACCCCCACAAGTACCACCTCAGGCACCACCCCAATAGCAAGTCAGACCACAGACACATCAACGGCAGGTGTTAGTGGCTCAGATGGCATTCATAGGGGCTGGGGCTGCAGAGGTAGGGAGTTCAGGGACAGGGCCTGGTCCTGTTCTAGGTACTCGTACTGTGAGTTAGTGTACTCAAGCCAATGAGGAGGAGGAGACTAAGACACTATGGACCCAGGTAGCCAGTTTGGAGGATTTGGTGACTTGTTAGAGGTAGGAGCTTACCCAGTTACAGGGAGCAACTACTCTACTGGATGGAGGGAGTGGAGGGGATGGAGATGGATAGGTTAGCACATTACAGGCATAGGTAGGGCAGCTACAAACACAGGTGACATAGTTGCAGGTGCAGGTGGTCGATGTTGTTGGCAAGAGACACTATGTGGCTTCATTAGTGTTGTCATTGATGGCAACAAAGTCTATCCCACACATCCACAGTACATAGTATACCTATACCAGAAGTTAGATTGAAGATTGTTTTGGTCCAGTGAACAAGAACAGAGTATGTAACAAGGTCCGACAATCAAGTTTGGATCTCTCAGATGGTGTAACTCAACAAATTGTGGACTTGGACAAGTCAAGAAGGGTATCATGACTACTGTACTCCAGAGATTTAGCCTCCTGTGATAAATCAAGGGAAAGATATGAGGATCTGAGTGTTGGGTTCCAGTCAGGCAGAGCAGACAGAGGAAGAACTGACCGACAGAGTATCAGACTTCAATCTGGATGAGTAAATGGTGTTGATCAAGCAATTTGTGGGATCATACATTGTTGGCTGACATGATTAATGACTTCTATGTCTATGTTTTTGATACGCATCATGAATCAAGCATGGATTCAATCGACAAAGTAATTACTTGCAGTGTTCTTGATGCCGACTAGCAAGTTGATAAATATCTTTGATGCAGATATATATACCAAATAGATTTCAGCATGTGAATGTGTAAGTGAATAAGTGACGAAGTAAGGTGCTAAGAAAAGTAGAGATAAGTGTGAGAACAACAATCCAAGTCTGGTATGTGACAAAACAACAACATTGAGTAGAGGAAGGATGAAGTGCATCAGATCAGTATATTGTGCCTAAACCGGAACTAAACTCTTGCATTTGTAGATGCTTCTCATCAGTTCAAACACTTGATTATCTTTTGTAAGTTCTATAGACAGTGAGTCTCTTGTAGGCAGTGTGCCTCTTATGAGAAGTGTGCTTGGGCAGTGAGCCCTAATTGGCAAGTGACATTTTGTACTCCTTTATTCTTTTAACAGAGAATACAATCTTGAGTTAGTCACCACGTGGTTTTTCCCTTAATAGGGTTTTCCATGTAAAAACCCTTGTGTTATGTGTGTTGATTTTATTTCTGTTCTTATGATCACATATGCTTATATGTTTTGATGTTGCATTGATTATTAAGATAAAGAAAGTCAAGGAAATTTTGAGATAACTGATTCACCGCCCTCTCAGTTATCTGCCTTGTTTCTAATAGGGGTTACCACAGAGAGAGACACAGAGAGGTCAGTGCGTCAGGCTGTAGATGCACAGGTGGGGCTTTATAGGTGGATCTTACCTGACTGCAGGGGATGGTAGCCGATACTAGTATTGGCCAAATTTACTCAGACTCCCAGTAGCATATCCAGCAATTGTAGGATCAACTCTTAGAGCAGCGTTCGAGAGCTGAGTATTATTATGGTGCATATTGTGTAGTGGCTCCCAAGGGTCAGTGGGTGCCTAGCTATAGTCAGAGGAGTGGCTCAAGGATGTCAAGTTCTAGGAGACCTAGGAGATCTCAGTAGTCTGTGCAATAGCCGCAAGCACCTCCACAACAGCCACTGTAGCATCCATCTTAGCAGCAGTAGCAGCCGCATCCTAGGTCTCCTACCGACTCTACTAGGGGGTCATCAAGCTAGAGTTGATAGTTATTTATCTGATGTATTTTGGCCCTTGTGGCATTTTTGTATCATGACATTGTATTATTTTGAGCGATGTATATTTTTGGTGGCGATGTACTTTATGGATGTTTATGCTATATGGTTTATGCATTTATGGATGTTTTATGATATGATGTGGATGATGTCATTATGATTATGATAGATGTTTATGGATGTGATGGTTTTATGGATGTTTATGATGGTATTTATGATGTGGTTATTGTTATGGATATAGATGTGATGTTATGGATGTGTTATGGATTGCATAGATAGATGGATTTATGCTTTACAGATGGTTATGGATGTTGTGTTGTTATGGATGCATTTATGGATGTGTTATGATGATGTTATGAATGAAATATATGCTTAGATTAATTAAACATATATTATGTATGGAAATGGATGTGAATATGAAACATATGCTCGAATTAGTAAAATGAAATGAATGTGAATGTGGAACATGTGCTCAAATTAATAAACATATATTATGTATGGAAATGGATGTGAATATGGAACATATGCTCAAATTAGTAAAATGAAATGAATGTGAATGTGGAACATATGCTTAAATTAATAAACATATATTATGTATGGAAATGGATGTGAATATGGAACATATGCTCAAATTAATAAACACATATTATGTATGATGTAAAATGAAATGCATGTGTAATGATTATGTTTGTAATGGATAAATGGATGTGTGATGGATAATGTAATGATTAATGAAATGGTTAAATGATGAAATGATTTATGAAATGGTAATGGATAAATGTAATGGATAAATGATGAAATAATAAATGTAATGGTTAATGATAGATGACTATAATTAATGAGATGGTAATGGATAAATGTAATGGTTAATGAAATGGGCAAATGATAATGAGGTGGGAAATGGGATGGGTTGATGTTATAGTTGGATGTCATGATACATGTGATGTTCTTGAAACCCTGGGTGATGGGGTTAGGTGGTTGGGATAGGTTTAGGGATACTAGGTCACTTTAGACAACACGTTATTAGAGGGGTTTTTGTTGGAATGGGTGAAGTATGTAGAGTGAATTGATTGGGGGGGATGTTAGAGTGGGTGAATTGATGGGGGGTTGAATCATTTTTAAATGCTAAGTCCAGATATTGTGTTGGATGGTTGGTGATAGAAAGGAAGATGGATAAGCAAGGAAAAGTACTTGCATTACATTATTGAGAGCATTTCTAGGTTTATTATAGCAAAATAGGATATTTTTCACCAAGGTATAAAAGGACCAAGGTGATGATATATATCCATCTTTGCATGGACTAGACTCACAAACAATAGGTTGATCTCATGCATGCCCAAGGTAGTATAACCTTGCCTAGATGAGGGAAGGGGACTCATAGCATAAGTTCCTTTAATACATAGAAGGTATGATTAACCTTATATGTAAATGGGAAACACTATGCTAGAACCGACCCTATCTTCAATATATGAATACTATTCTTGAAGTAATGAAATCAACCCACATGCATAGCATACAAAAACAATGACCATGTCTATTCTAGGTGTTTTCTGCCACATACCATGATATAGTGAGATCAAGGTAGCTTTGGAATGATTCTTAGAACAAGACAAAAGATAAAAATCAATAATCAAAAAGACCAACAATTTACACAAACAACCATTGTATCTCTTGCCAAGATAAGTGTTGATGATGGATTCTACCTATTGTAGGAATGATATATCTGTTAAGGCAAGAATTAGTTGGATATTGTTGGATAAATTTTGAAAGGTGGGCAAAAGGATAATAGGCGATCTGTGATGATTATGATTGGTTTATTAATTGATGATTGTTGCGTAAGATGTGATGTTTTAACATTATGCTTAGCATGTGTATTGTTTGGTGAATTTAGTAAGCTCAAAAGATAGGGACCATCCAATGGGTTGGATGGGTGCATCTTATATACCTAAGTATTGGATACTTCCTTCGTATTCCAGACTGCCTACATACCCTGTGTCCATGGGATCAAGGTATTTTAAGATGAGGGTGAGATGAATATGTAGTTCTGGTTTGACTTGATGATGTGGGAATGGTTTGGGATAGATATGATGATGGTGTAAGATGATGTGTTGAGTGGGATGATGATGTGGGATTGTTTTTGTATTTTCATAATTTTGAGATTTTTTTGGAATTTTTTGATTTTGTATTGTTTTTGGTTTTTTGGATTTTTTCTATTATTTTTTGGTTTTTTAAGATTTTGAGCTGTATAGGGAGAGCATACAAGGATCCTCGTTTCATAGATTAGCTTTGGGTGGGATAATGTAGGGTGGGTGATGGGATTTGATGTTATAGAATTCCAAGCCATGGGATGCGTGTGATGTGGAATATTATGATGGATGAGAGAGCTTATTAGATGGTAGAACCGACCACTACACATGGCGCTTAAGATAGGTTTTCACCATGGTACTTATCCAAGGTGTTACCGATTAAAATTTCACCACTAGATGGCTTTATTGCACTCCAGTTTTTTCTTAATTTTTTTTTTTGGATTTTTTCTAATTTTTCTAATTTTTTGTATTTTTTCTGATTTGGGATACTTGATGGGCTTATGCATAGAACCTTTTTAGGTGCATTATGTTCATAGGCTCATCTAGAGGCTACCCCTCAGGTGTTGCAAGTTGATATGCTCCTGACCCATAGCTAGCTGTGATGACATATGGTCCCAACCAATTAGGCTCAAACTTTCCTTTCTTGGTGCACTCTTGTAGGTTTCTCTAATTCTCCATAAGGACAAGGTCATCTATCTCAAACTTGCGGTTCTTGATCTTTTTGCTGTAGCTCCTACATAGGCAGTTTTGATAGGCTTGAAGGTGATTGAGTGCATCTAAGCATTTCTCATCTAGTAATTCTAGCTCATTCAATCAAGCAACTCGATACTCCTTAATGATTATATTCTACAATGAAATCCTAAGTGAAGGGAGCTCGACCTCAATAGGAAAAATGGCTTCGGAACTAAATACTAATGAGTATGGTGTGGCTCCTGTGGGTGTATGAATGCTTGTATGGTAGCCACATAGGGTGGGGTTGAGTTGAAGGTGCCAATGATGACCAACTTCATTAACCATCTTTTTCAGGATGTGTAAGATGGTTTTGTTAGAAGCCTCATCTTGACCATTACCTTGGGGGTAATATGGTGTGGAAAAGTGATGTTGGGCATGAAATTTCTCGCATAGGGTGTGAACTTCTTGGTTTTTGAATGGTTTTCTGTTGTTTGTGATGATGGAATGGGGAACACTATAACGGCATATTATGTAGTGAAGGATGAATTTAGCGATTTGGATGCCAGTGGTAAAAGTGAGTGGAATAGCTTTGACCCACTTGGTGAAGTACTCGGTAGTGGTGATGATGAACTTGTGGCCATTGGATGAGGGTTGATGAATTCTACCTATGAGGTCGAGTCCCCATTGTGAAAAGGGCCAAGGAGTTGTTATCAGTTGCAGCTCCTGTGAAGGTGCATGTATGAGACCACCGTGTTGCTGACATGGTAGACATTTCTTCACAAAGCGGTAAGCATCTTGTTCCATAGTTGGTCAGTAGTATCTTATCCTCAAAATTTTCTTTGCTAAGGTAGGTCCACTAGAGTGTGCCCAACAAATGCCCTCGTGTACCTCTTGTAAGGCCACTTCAGCTTCCCTAGAGTCGAGACATCTTAAAAGAGTACCTTCAAGACTTCTTTGATAGAGGGTATCTCTTATGAGGGTAAAACACGAAGCTTAGCAAATGAATCTTTTGCATTGTACAGATGATAGGTTTGGTGGGAAAATATTGTCATGAAGGTACATGTAGGTCTCTTGATACCAAGGAGATAAGGGACCAACAATGTCACATACTAGCTCTGATTGTGGTATGTCGTAAGCTGGTATTGCAAGTTCTTCAATCACAAACTCACGCTTTTTGCTGTCCTTTTTCATGTTCACCAAAGATCCTATAGTGGCCATAGCATCTGCTGCTTTGTTGTTTAACCTTGGAATTTTCTCAAAATGGATATCATGGAAATAATCTTTGAAGTCATCTAACATCCTTTTGTAGGGAAGGAGTTTTTCATCCTTTGTCTTGTACTCATTGTTAACCTGTCTGATGACTAATTGGGAATCTCCATAAATTGTCAGCTTTTTAATTTTCCACTAAATGGCCATGCGAAGTCCTGTGATGAGGGGCTCATACTCTGCTACGTTATTTGTGTATGGAAATGTGATTTTGTAGGACTTAGGAATAGTGTCTCCTTGAGGGGTGACAAACAAGATGCTTGCCCCCGAGCCACGATGTGTGTAGGATCCATTGAAATACATTTTCTATGTATCTATTGTTGGTGCTATTGTTAATATGGACTCATCTAGAAATTCTGTAAGCAGTGATTATTTTGTTAGGATTGGTGCATCGGCTAATTGATCAGCGATCACTTGTCCTTTGATAGCTTTTATTTTTGTATATTCGATATCAAACTCACTTAGGATCATAACCCAGTTAGCCATCTATCTTGTTAGAGCTTCTCTAGTTAGTAGATATTGAGCAAATCAATCTTGGCAATGACCTTTGTCTTATGATTAAGCATGTAGTGTCTTAATTTTTGGTAAGTGAAGACAATGGAAAGACATGCTCATTCAATAGGAGTGTAGTTCAGCTCATAGGTCACCAAGGTGCGGCTGCTTTATATATAGCTATATCTTTTCCTTATTCATCATGTTGTGCTAGCAAGCCCCCTATCGCTATTTCTGTTGTTGATATATGTAAAAGAAGGAGTTGTCCTTGCTTTGGTGGAATAAGGACAAGTGGGTTAGTGAGATATTCCTTCATCTATTCAAAGGCATTCTGACACTAATTATCCCGTACAAAAGCTATGTTTTTTTAGAGAACATGTTGAAATGGTTGACACTTGTCAGCAAGCTACGCTATGAAGCAGCAGATGGATTGAAGTTTCCCTTGTAGGCTTAGAAGTTGTTTGAGCATCTTGGGTGGAGGCATCTCCACTATAGCCTTGACCTTGGTGGGATCAACTTCAATTCCTCTTCTTGGCACAATGTATCCTAGGACTTTTCTAGATGTGACTCCAAAGACACACTTCTTGGGATTTAACCACATGTTGTATTGCTCTAGCCTATCAAAGATTTTAGCCAACACATTAAAGTGCTCTTCTCTAGTTTTGGACTTTCCCAGTAGATCATCTACATAATCTTCCATTATGTTGTGGAAAAGGTCATGGAAGATAACCATCATTGCCCTCTGATAGGTAGCTCCTACATTCTTCAACCCAAAAGGCATTACAACCCAGTAGTATGTTCCCCATAGACATATAAAGGAGGTCTTATGTTGATCTTCTTCGACTATCCTGATTTGGTTGTACGTGGAAAATCCATCCATCAAGGATAACATCTCATGTCTTGTGGTGAGATCCACAATGATGTCTATGTTAGGTAGTGAAAATCATCCTTAGGGAAAGCCTTGTTAAGGTCTCTAAAATTTGTACGGCAACGGATTCCCCCAGTGACTTCTTCTACCAGTACAATGTTGGATACCCATTCGGGATAGTCTATATGGCGAATAAATCCCACATCTAAGAGTTTCTTGAGTTCCTCCTTGACGAGGAGTGCTACTTGGGGGTTCATTTTTCTTAGCTTCTACTTTACTGGCTTTGCATTAGGATGCATTGCAAGGTGATGGACAACTAGAGCGAGATCTAATTCTAGTATGTCGGCATATGTCCATGCAAAGTTATGACTCCTCTATTTGAAGAAAGATAAGAAAGCCTCTTGTTCTTTTGTTGTGAGGGACTCTGCTCCAAATGTGATCTTGGGTGTCTCTTCTATTCCAAGATTCATCTCGTGTGACACTTCACCTAGGATTGGTGATCTTTCTTGATATAGCTCTAATACTTCGGGGAGGTCCATCCTCTCATCTCCTAGCACCTTGTGGAGGTTTTCACTAGGTGATACATCCTTTATTTTGATTTTTTCTTCATTCGAAAGTGCCACAAAGTGGTTTTCACTAGGGCATGTTATTTTTATTTGCATATTTTTGTGAATAAGAGTTTGGGTTGTCTCCCTGAAGTATGCAGATGTGTTTACTTCCATGATGGAGCCGGCCCTATGATCTCCAAGGGGAAAGTGATCTCTAACTCTCATCATTTCGGCTATTGCTTCGTCATTTTGTGCGACATCAAGGATGAGAGGTCCTTGTTGGTCCCAATCTATGAGTTAGGGGTAAACAAGAGGTAAGTCATTGGATGTAGATGGCATGGTGATTAAGGTGTAGATGGTGCATATGGATGATTCTAATAGGTTGGTGAAATCATTGAAAGAGTCTTGATTGTCATCTTCGTTGATGTTATCTACTGCAGGGAAGGCCTTAGAAACCTCACTTAAGATATACTCAACATTGGTGAGGGTAGACTTTTGTTTTCCATACCCTAACCTATAGAGATATGGATTCCTTGTTGCTTAGATGGGCTCAAAAATTCCTTGTTCATGAAGGCCTATACCACCTTGTCCTTTGTAGCCCATTTATTTGACAATTTTGAGACCTTTTCGATAGATATCGGTTGGGAGAGTAGGATCTCCTTGATTTTCTTACTCCTTATATAACCAAGAAGATATATCTTCAACAACATCTTGTTCAAGGAGGTGTTTCTTCTCAAAGGTTGGCAATGATTTGCACTTGATGATCACTGTAGAGACTTCCTCTTCCTTAGGAGCACCAAATGTCTTAGGAGATGGCAATAGTCCCACCCAAAACGTGCCATGTAGGTCATATTCACCACATCCCATATCACTTATCTTGATCTTGACCTCGGGAGGAGGGGTTGTTTGTGATGTGGTTGTGATGTTGGAGGGATAAATGTATGAGGTGGATGATGTAGGATTGGCATGTGAGGTGGATGCTTTGGTGGCGTTGTTGTAAGGGAAAACAGTGGAGTCATACCCTTCCAAGAAACTACAATATTGGAAGGGACGAGGGTCGGCATAGATGGTAACTTCCGTGCTGTTGTGAGGAAATTTCAAGCATCGATGGAAGGTGGATGGGATGGCTTGCATGACATGAATCCATGGTTAGTCGAGAAGAATATTATATTGGAGGTCAAGATCAAGTGCTTGACATTTGGTTTCCAAGATCTTTTGCCCTACTTGAATAGGAAGCTTGATGATGCCTTCAGACAATCTCTCGGTATCATCATATCCTTTGATGGTTATACATTCACTAGAATCCACAACCACATTGGAGTATCCCAAATATTTTAATAATTTTAGAGTGCAAAGATTTAGGCCGGAGCCACCATCTATTAAGACTCACTTGATGGTATGCTTGTGGATTAGGACTTCAATGTGTAAGGCTCCGTTATGAGTAGCATTAGATGTAGATAGATCTTTTTCTGAGAATGTGAGGTGATGGGGTGAGGTGATGTGGCCTACTATGTCTTGGAATTGGTCAACATTCAAATTGGTAGGGACTTGGGTTTCCATTAAGGCTTTATGGAGGACTTCCTTATAAGGGGAGATGTGCGTAGCAATTTGAGTATGGAGATTTGTGCAAGGGTTTTTCCAAGATGATCTAAGAGGTTGTACTTGTGAGAGGATGGTGGAATGGTAGGTGCAGATGTAGAGGGTTGATCATTGGTAGGGGCTCTGAGGATGGAAATGCGGCCGTGACGAGTAGTAACAACGCAATTTGGTGTTTTATCCCTAATGATGATTGTGTCGACATGATTGGAATAATCTTCTATTCATCCCACAATGGAGTTGAAAGAAGAGGGAGGTGGTACAACATTGTATATTTGGTTAGAAGATGAGGCTTTACCTTTATTATGGTCAGGGGGGGATCCTTGTATGCTTCTAAGTTGGCATTAGGTGATTGTCTTGGAGGTTCGTTGATGGTTATATCACCTCTATTGATAAGGTCTTGTATATAATGCTTCAACCTCATGCAGTTAGATGTATTATGCCATTTCACATGATGGTATTCACAATAGGCTTTCTCATCAAACCAAGAGGGTTTAAATTGATTTTTATCATAAGGTTGAATAGGGGGTAGTGTGATTAAGTCCACTTTCACAAGGTTATTCAAGACATTTTCAATGGGCTCCCCTAAAGGTGTGAATTTCCTCTTAGGGTTGTTGTTTTGTCTCGACGGTCCCCTAGGAACATTGACATTATTATTCATGGACATACTTGGTGGGATGGGATTTTGTACATTTTGGATGGTCTTCACATCAGTGACACCGTCATTGAGGGTATTCTTGTTCTTACTCCAAAAGCAAGGTTTTTCATTGGATTGTGCATTGTTGTTCATATGGGAAGTGTTGGTGTTATTGTTGTTGACTTTGTTGTTGTGGTTGTTGCTCTTGTTGTCATTGTTGTAAAGTTTTATAGAGCCTTTAGCAATAAGGGCTCTTTCAATGGTTGTTCCTTTGTCTATAACCTCCTCAAAGGTTGATGCGCATTGGATTTACAAATGGAACCCCATTTCTTGGTTAAGGTTAGTCACAAACATAGTGATTAGTTGTTTTTTGGGAATGGGCCAAGGGAGCTTACTTTCTAAGCCTCTCCATCTTTACAAAAAGGTAGTGAAGGATTCCCCACTCTTTTATTTTTTGTTGCAAAGATTGGTCATAGATATTTCATGCTCAAAATTATAGGAGAAATGGTCCACAAACTTTTTTGTAAGCTCATAGAATATCTTAATACCAGGGGGAAGATGAGCAAACCATTCTATAGCTTGACCACCGAGGCTTCTAGGAAATAGTTTCATCAAATAGGTATCATCATATGAGACTTCTAAGAAAGCTATGTAAAACTCCCTAAGGTGTTCCCTAGGGTCTCCCTTTCCTTTGTATTAGTCAAACTTTGGCATTTTTAAGTTTTTAGGAAATGGGGGCATGTGTAATGTTCTATCAAATGGATATGGGCAAATATCCTTGAAAGAATATTGCTTTCTTTTGTTTTCCATGTTGCATTTCATCTACCTTTTGGATCAATGTTTGCACAATGCTAGGTAAATCTTGAGTAAGTGGTGGTTGTGGAACGTAGGTTTGTTGGTTTTGGATTAATTGTTGGAGGAAAGGTAGAATTTGGTTTTGGGGTGGGTTTTGGTTTTGTGAGATTTGGTTTTGATTTTGATTTTGATGGGCGAGGTGTTATTAATAAGCGAGGAGTTGTTGTAGAACATGGGGCAGAATTTCTTAGTTTTGATTGGGATTTTGTTCTGCGGTTTAGACATAGGATGTGATAGGTGCTTGGGAGATTGGATTTTGTACATACGTGAAATTGGATGAAGGGTTGTTACAAGGGTTGTTGTTGGGGATGTTGGATGTGTTGTAAGGTGGTTGTGAGAATAATTGGGTCATGAAAGCTATGGTGTTAGCGTCAAGTTGGGGTGCACTTGTGGAAGTACTTGTGTGTGCGGTGTTGTTGGGAATGTTGAGGGTGATTTGTGGTGTAGATGTGGTGATGATGGATGTCGACATGGTTGAGACATTTGATGTAGTTGATATGGTGACATTTGAAGCTTGGGATGTGTTAGGGATACTATGGGATGTGGATGGTTGTGATGATGTGGTGACATTAGGTATGGTGGCACCATTTTGAAGGAGGAATTCAAGATATCTATTAGGATCCAATTTTAGGACTCTATCGAGTATCTCCATGGAATCAATGTCTTGTGTGAAATATAGGACATCTTGATCCACTTGGTTGGTGTTGGTTGTTTGGGTCAATGGGAAAGGATTTATCATAGCATTAGCATCAAATGTTGGTAGTTGTTGGACTATGGGGACATTGTTGTGGTCGGTGTGAGGCATCCCAATGCTTGTGTTGACTCTAAAAGGTTCCATGTCCTTGATTTTCCTAGCTTGAGACCTTGTTAAGGGCATACAATGGATTTGGGTGTGGATTTGGTTGGATGGATGAAGATCAAGACCTTAGAGAATAGGTTTCAAAGTATTGGACCCAAGGATAGGTGATGATGAAAATTGGGATGAAGATTTAGCCTAAAGAGAATAAATCTCAAAATTCTAAACCTAAGGATGGATAATGATAAGGTTTGGTATAGGTTTTTATCTTTAGAGATTAAATCTCAAAAGTTGCAAACCTAAGGATGAATAATGATATGAATGGATGAGAAATGTTAGAGGTTAATACCTCAAAGATAAATGGATGAATTGATTTTCAAAATTTTGGACCTATTATGTCAGAAAAAGTAACCTTGGGGGCTTTTTCTTATTAAGGTTTAGCTCCCGAGTCTTGTAATTGCATTTAGAGTATCTTACATGTTATTTCTGACTCTCGATGAGAAAACTCTTGGGTCTTGTGACAAATAGGACCTAGGAGGTTGCACTTTGATGAATTCTAAGCAAAAAAGGTAGGATGGACTTGGGCGCTAGCGCCCTAGTCCAGCCCTATTTTAGGTTTGCCCTAATTTCTGAAAGGAAGCTAGGTGTGTGGAAATTGCTTCCTACACTAATCTAATGAGGAGAGATGTATGCAAATTCAATCTAATTCTTACAACTACAGCAACATAGAACATCTAATAGAGATATTGCAGCAATACACATACACACATTAAGTAGACAGAAGAGAGAGAGAGAGACAAGATATATGTGGGGAAAACCCTTAAGGGTGAAAAACCCCACACTCCAAAACACAGCTCAAATGTATTACAGTAAACAATAATAGATTACAATATAGTTTCAGATTCAATGCTCTTTCAGGAGTCTTCGAATGTTGAATCTAGAGATATTCTAGCAGCATAATAGTACTTGTACCAAAGTTATCTATCTCCCATCCAAGGACTTGTTTATATAGAGTTTACAAGGCAAATATGGAACCTTCTAGAGATGGGCATCCATCTTGGACTCATGCCCCAAAACCCATGCCTAAGGACACTTGTCCAACATCCCATCCCGAAGTGGGCTCTTGGTCCCAAGATAGGTTACGACAGATGCTCTTACGCACCTTACAGCTGTCATAGAATCCATCATACACTGACTAAAAATATCGTATTCCTCTTACATGTCATAACCTCCCTTGACTGACCAAAGGTGCCTTTCTCTCGTGCAAAGATACTCGTCGACACTTGTCATTAATTAAAAATCGTTTGAGGTTTTGGGGGCGTTGCCCCCAAGCCCCCATGAGGGCGCTGCCCCTCGACCCTACCCTGTACCGCGACAGGGAGCGTGCCAGGGGCGTTGCCCTTGGACCCCGCAAGGGGCTACACCCCTTGACCCTGTCTTGGGGGCACTGCACCCAAACCCCCGTTAATTATTCAAGGGGGAAACCGTGGCTACCAGAGTCACCAAAATTTACCGTGCTGCATATACACAAGGTACTGACTATGCCAACTCAACGTGGGATAAATAAATACAACATTAGGAATTTGCAAAGGTTGAGACACCTTAATTCCCAACATTCTCCCACTTGTCGAACACCTTGCAAGGGCCAAAAGCAATGACAAGATTTAACTGCTAGGGGCCAAGAGGCCCATAGACTCTGAAAACCATTTGAACTTCTCTGCGCCCACTAGTTTTGTCAATGCATCTGCAACATTCTTCAAAGTATCTACCTTCTCCAGATTTACCTTTCCATCCTCAACCATGTCTCACACGAAGTGAAACTGAACATCAATGTGCTTTGTTCTAGCATGGAAAGTTGGATTCTTCGCAAGGCAAATTGCACTCTGACTGTCACAACTGATCGTGATCTGACCTACATCAACACCAATATCTAAACACAATCTCTTAAGCCAAATGGCTTCCTTACAAGCATGAGTTGCTGCCATATACTCAACTTCTGTCGTGGACAAAGCAACAACTAGTTGTCGCTTACTCATCCAACTAATAGCACCACCAAACAATGTAAAAACATAAGCACTGGTGGATCTCCTACTGTTAATGTCACCTGCCCAATCTGAATCCACAAATCCATGAATATCAATAGAATGCAGGGGTCCTGAAACATTACCATGATAGAAAATGGAATACTCAGAAGTACCCCTCAAATATCTGAACACTCGCTTAACTGCATCCCAATGAACCCATCCAGGATTAGCCATAAATTGACTAAGGACTCCCACTGCTTGGGCAATGTCTGGTCTTGTGCAAACCATGGCATACATCAAACTGCCAACAACACTAGCATAAGGTACTCTGCTCATGTCCTCCACCTCACTAAGAGATTTTGGACAATCCTCAATAGACAACTTTGTTCCCAAAGAAACAGGAACACACAATGGTCTACAATCTACCATGCTGAATCTGTCCAACACAGACTTCACATACTTACTCTGGCTTAACCAAAGTTTTATGTTGGTTCTGTCTCTTCTGATTTCCATTCCTAGAATGTCCCTGGCTGCCCCTAAATCTTTCATTTCAAACTGAGCTGACAATTGAGATTTAAAATCAGAAATCATATTTTTACCCTTCCCAATGAGAAACATATCATCAACATACAGTGCAATAATGAGAATACGATCACCATCAAACTTATAATAAACACAATGATCCAATTTTGATCTCACAAATCTAATTGAAAACACAAAGTCATCAAACTTCAAGTACCATCTCCTAGGGGATTGCTTCAAACCATACAAAGACTTCTTAAGTTTGTAAACCAAATTTTCTTTACCTTTTACCATGTAATGCTCTGGCTGTGACATGTAGATTTCCTCCTCCAAGTCACCGTGAAGGAAAGCTGTCTTCACATCCATCTGTTCTACCTCCAAGTCATAAGCTACTGCGAGTGACAATAAGAATCGAATGGGTGTCAGCTTTGCAACAGGAGAGAAGATCTCACCATAATCTATATCCTCCACTTGTGAATACCTCTTCGCAACCAATCTAGCCTTATACTTCTCAATATTGCCATCTACACCAATCTTCTTCTTGAACACCCATTTACATCCAACAGGTTTCCATCCAGGAGGCAAAGGCACCAAGTCCCAAGTTTGATTCTTATCCAAAGAAGCCATTTCTTCCTCCATGGCCTCCTTCCAGGAACCTGCATCCTTCATATCCAGAGCCTCTGATACAGTTCTAGGTTCATCACTATTAGTAAGCAAAGCATAAGCACAACTAGAATCAAGCAATGTAAAACCAAACCTTTCAGGTTGCTTCCTTATCCGTATAGACCTCCTCAAGAGCTGAGGTTGAGGTTCAGCTTCTTCATCTGAGCTTTTAGAGCTGCTAGAGCTCTCCTCATCATCAGGTCCAACATTGTCTTTCTGTTCAGTCTTCTCAGGGGTGAGAGGAAACTAAACAACATCCTCTTTCTTTTCTTTTTCTTCTGGCTGCAAAATAGTGGAAGAAGGTGTAAGCTCTTTGAAGATGACACTTCTTCTATACAACACTTTTTCAGCCACAGGGTCCCAAAGCTTGTATCCTTTCACACCAATAGAATAGCTGATGAAGATACACTTAACAGCTTTGTTCTCCAACTTTGACCGCTTCTCCTTAGGCACATGTGCATATGCCTCACAACCAAAAACACAAAGATGCCTTACTGAAGGCTTTCTACCAAACCACACCTTCATGGGTGTCTTTCCAACAAGAGCTGATGTAGGAGATCTGTTTACCAGATAGCAAGCAGTGGTAACAGCTTTAGCCCAAAACTTTTGTTCTAGACTAGCTCCACTAAGCATACTCCTAGCCTTCTCCATTAGTGTCCTGTTCATCCTCTCTGCAACTCCATTTTGCTGTGGTGTGTATGGAGTTGTCTTATGTCTTTCAATCCCAAGTTCCTTGCAATACTTATCGAATTCTGTAGAACAAAACTCACCACTATTGTCAGTTCTCAAACATTTAATCTTTTTCCCAGTCTGATTTTCAGCAAAGGCTCTAAACTCCTTAAACTTGCTATAGACTTCAGATTTGCTTCTGAGAAAATAAATCCATGTCCTTCTACTGTAATCATCTATAAAAGATACAAAGTATACAGATTTTGATAATGAAGGAACATTAACAGGACCAAACACATCAGAATGAATGAGGTCCAACACACCAGAAGACTTATGAGAACTCGAGTAAAACTGAACACGGTTTTGTTTTCCATAAATGCAATGTTCGCAAAAGTCAAACTCAAGATTACAATCATCTAACCCCTCAATGAGGTTCTTATTTTTTAGGGTACGCAGACCCTTCTCCCCAATGTGGCCAAATCTCTTATGCCATAACATTCTCTTTTCTGCAGGAAGTTTAACTTCCAATGCACGATTACAACCATCAAGATTAGAAACAACAGATTTCTTCAGTGCTCGTTCAGATGGTGGGGATGAAGTGACTGCTGCCCTCTTCCTTGAGTTAGAAGAACTATTGCATTGTGCAATGCATGCTTCTAGCTGAAATAGAGTACCTCTCCGAGTACCCTTAGCAAGCACCATAGATCCTCTAGTCATCTTGCATCCTTCTTTTGAAAAGACAACCTGCACACCTGCATCATTCAAACTACTTATAGAAAGTAGGTTCCATGCTAAGCTTGGGATGTGCATAACCCCAGAAATTCCCTTCACTCAACCATCAGGGAATCAGATAGAGACTCTTCCATGACCAATGATCTTCAGATGAGAGTCGTCACCCAGATACACCTTTCCACCATCGAACTCCTCATACTTAGTGAACCAGTCTCGATGCGAGGTCATGTGGAATGATGCACCAGAGTCAATTAGCCACACATCATCAGATACATGGGTTGCCAGGGCTGCGATGAAGGCATCACCGTCATCTTGTGATTTGTCAGAATCTGAATTAGGAGCTTTCTTCTTTTTCTTCTTCTCCTCTTTGCATTCCTTTCGGAAATGCCCGGTCTTGCCACAATTCCAACAAAGAGCCTTGGACTTTCCAAGGGATTTGGATCTCCCATGGGATTTGGATCCCCTTCTTAGCTTTCTTGTCCTTCTTCTTCCCTTTCTCCTTGGGTCTTCCATGAACTGCAAGGGCTTCTTTGGCTGCCTCAGAAGACTTTCTCCGCATCTCTTTAGATAACAGTGAAGAAACCACCTCTTCCATTTTGAATGTGGATGTGGTGCTTCTGATTGCCATGACAAGATGATCCCATGAGTCCGACAGAGAACAAAGCAGGGTCATACACTGATAGATGTCAATTGTGCAACCAACATGTTAAAGGCATTCATATGCTCAGCCACGGATCCTCCGTCCTCCATTCGAAGAGAATACAACTTCTTTTTCAGGAAAAGTTTATTGACAAGGGATTTGGCTTGATACACATCCCCCAACTTCTTCCAAAGGAGTGTTGCAGTAGTCTCCTCATGGACATTTAACAACACAGAATCAACAAGACTAAATCTTATGAGACCCTTAGCCTTCCGATCCTTGAGATCCCAATTAGCTTGTGTCATTGTAGCTGGTTTAGTTCCATTCACACTTTCCCAAAGGTCTCGGTCAACTAACATGTCTTCCATTTTGAGCTTGCATAGCTTGAAATTACTACCATTGAACTTCTCCACTTCAAACCTTCCTGATGTGCTTGCCATCTCCTTGTTCCAATAGAAATCAAAATATTCTGCACAGACTCCCACTCAACCTAAGATTAGCTCAAAAAACCCTTACCCAACAACTAGGACCAAAGGTGATCAAGCTCTGATACCAACTGAAAGGAAGCTAGGTGTGCGAAAATCGCTTCCTACATTAATCTAATGAGGAGAGATGTATACAAATTCAATTTAATTCTTACAACTATAGCAACATAGAACATCTAACAGAGATATTGCAGCAATACACATACACACAGAAAGTAGACAGAAGAGAGAGAGAGACAAGATATACGTGGGGAAAACCCTTACGGGTGAAAAACCCCACACTCCAAAACATAGCTCAAATGTATTACAGTAAACAATAATAGATTACAATACAGGGAGCGTGCCAGGGGCATTGCCCTTGGACCCCGCAAGGGGCTACACCCCTTGACCCTGTCTTGGGGGCACTGCCCCCAAACCCCCGTTAATTATTCAAGGGGGAAACTGTGGCTGCCAAAGTTATCAAAATTTACCCTGCTGCATATACACAAGGTGCTGACTATGCCAACTCAACATGGGATAAATAAATACAACATTAGGAATTTGCAAAGGTTGAGACACCTTAATTCCCAACAATTTCAAATGTTGGTTTAGTGACTATTATTTGGGCCCTATGTGGACATCTAAAGTTTGAATTACAAAATTCTTAGCGGGAATCTTTTTAGTTGCATATATAAGAATGATTAGGTTTCATTTGCAAACTAGATGGACATTATGTGTACTTGTGATCATAGAGCATTCAAAATATTCATTGTGTTGTAGAGTAGAGCATTGTTATTATGTTTGTATTTGTAGATTTGGCATCCATCTCCTCATGGCATCAAGAGCATCTTCCTTCCATGAGATCTTCACTACAAGGTGATTTCAATTGTGTTTTCAATCATTTATCATTTGGATTTTTGCCTCTATCCCACTAGGATATGCACTCTCATCTAACAACGGTGTTTGGAAGACTTGAATGTCTCTCTAGGGCTTGACCAAGGCAAGCCCCTAAACACCACAACCTCCTCCCACACTCCTTGTGATTGCAGGATACAGGTGTTGAGTTCCACGGAGTGGAGTTGTAGGAAGGCGTAGCAGACATCAAAGATTCACGATCTAGAAAGAAGCAAGACACTGGTGCTTTTCCTGGACTAGGGTGCTAGTCCCCGTGTCCTCCGTAGTTGAATTCTCAACAGTGCAGATCAGTGTTGGAAGGAGATTAGGATTCTGCAAAGAAACAGGTGCCTTGGACTTGGGCGCTAGTCCTCGTGTCCCTGACTTTTCTGCCTTCCAAACTTTGAAAAATAGTGAGTTAAATATCTTTGTCCCTTATCTCAATCTGAAAGGATTTGCCGTAATTTGATAATTTACTTACTGATTTGCATATTTAGGGTTTCTAAGTATAATTGAGCATTAAATAGAGACATTATTTGATACATCCAACAATCCACAGCTTCCCAAGTAGCTACCCAACACGATAGGTGATTGCCCCTGCTTAGTGGAGATTCAACTCGGTTGATAAGCCCTTGGAATGTTTGATGTGAAAGGAGGATTACACATAAATCCATTAAAAAACAACCCTACCTATCTCCTTTTCTATATTAAACAGGACCAAAGAGGATGGTGGGAATGGATGAAGCAAGATGGTTTTGGGATATAGGTGAAGAATGATTTTAGGATGAATTTGAAAGGGATGATTATGTGACTAATGTAGTCTTAAGATGGTTTGGATAATAATCAACTAAGGAAGACCTTAGATGATTTAGATAAGTGGATTTTAGATGATAATCAACTAAGGAAAACCTTAGATTCAATTTGGATGTTTTGGATGACTAAAGATTTTGGATTGATTTTGATGATGTTTGGAAAGGATGTTCAAATCAAAAGTGAGCTTGAATAAATCTAGATCTTTGGATTATAAAAAGGATGTCCCTCTTTACTTAAGGTAGACTTATGACCTTAGGCAAAAAAGGGGAGGATTATTTTACTTGAAGGTAGACTAATGACCAACAAGAAAAATGGGATAGGATGGTAAGATCTAGATTTAATTCTTTCACAAAAGTTGATTTGAGGTATGGTTTTGGATGTTGATTGATATTTGGATTTTGGATGATTTTTGATTTAGGATTTTGGATGATTTTGATTTTTGGATAAGATGGATAGAATTTGGATAAGGTTGGGTGAATGTTGGATTTGAAATGAATTTTGGAATGGATGAATTAAAGGTCCAAAGGTGAAAATCAAAATGTAGGGTTAGGTTGGATTATGTGGAGATGAAAGAGATAGATTATGGTTAGGCTTGGTGATTGATTAATGATATGAGATGAAGGGTCCAATAGTCAAAAAAAAAAATTTCTAAGGTCAAAATGAAAGTATATGGATGAATTTGGATAAAATGGTTGTGGATGATAGTCAAAGGTGAATTTGGATTTTGATGGATTTTGACAAGGTGACCACAGATTTTGGCTAGGTAGGACTCAAGGATTCTGGAATAATTTACAAGACACATGTGAGATTTAGTCTCTAGATGGCGTCAATTTTTGGTGATAAGGGATCAAAACAAAGTGGAATGGCTCTAGAAATCAGGAAGATGGTGCTAAAACGGTGAATTATAGTGTCAGGGAAAATGGCACCACAGGGGAATTTTAAGGTGCCAAACAGAGAGGTTATGGCACCAAAATGAGATAGTGTCTTGGATTTTGTCGAGGTATTTGACAATTTTTGGCAAATTTTAGATTTTTGGATTCAAACTTTTGGATTTTGAAGGTCAAATGGTTGATTTGGAAGGCTCAAATGTTTAATGTTTGATTTTTTAAATGGTTCAAATGGTTTTGGATAATGTCAATGAGGTTTCTTGGCAAGTAGACAAACAATCAAACAAGAGAAACACAATGGCCAAACATTTGATAGGAAGTGTAACCGTTATGTGTATGTTCAATAGATCCTCAAGGCCAAATTTGCACGGATCTAGACACAATCAAATATTGAAAACAATGATTAGTCTACCTAAGGTCAATGGTGAATGACAACTTGTTCAAGCCCACAACTTGGAATCTTCGTCGATGCAAATGTGGAAACACCAAATGTGGGTGTATAAACTTTTGTCTTTGCAAGAGAGGATAGGTAGGGGCCTCAAGGACTGGAAGGATGACCCAATCACCCTCTCCTTAGAAATCTAACAAGTAGGTTATGCTAAGCTAAGGATTTCTATCTCATCTCAGGGGAGCCATATGGTGAGTAATCTTGGGGGTGTTGTACCCTTGCATTGAACAAGACACCAACAAGTCAATAGGGTAGGCTTCTAACTTAAGGTGTCTAGTGGAAAGTCGGGGACTTGACGCTTATTCATGTGGCAGTGACTCACTTAAGAGACTATCCCAACCACTTACATCAATTTTGCAAGGAAAGAATGGGGTTGACGTATCACACACACAAGTGTATGGAAACTAGGGAACTGTCGAAATAAGAATACTTCGCTAAGAAGTCTTCAACTTTTGCCTAAACCATTTATATAGTGAACCGAATTGAAAGAACCACTTAGATTCATCCCTTGGGGTGAGTACCTCTTCTCCCACCAAGGTAGGCTTTCCTAAAAAAGAAAAAGAAGATAGAACAATTTCTCTTACACTCAAGATCCTTTGAAAGGCGATGGGAGGGGATACTTTTGTTCTACCTTAGGATCTACTTGACAAAGCATGCAAATGCACCAAACACAACAAACACTTGTTCTTTTTAAAGCACTAAATCAAAGTGTTCCTACTTTAAACACACAAGTTCATTTTAGGTGCACCAAATCAAGTGTTCGTATGCTAACAATGCAAACACACATAAAAAGGGAACCCTGCAATGAAAAGTGTTAGTAGTTTGATATTTTTCTTTGACCAGTGTTCTTATCATCTATAGAAACATGTCAACTACCTGTACAGATTCCAAAGTCAGTCAACCAGATAGTGCCAAAACATAAGGAAATAGCACCAAAAATTAGTAGAATGGTGTTAGGAATAGTTTAAATGGCGCTACAGATAAGAAAGATGGTGTAGAGAAAGCAACAAATGGTGCTAATGTTCTCTAAATCTAAAATTAGACTGACAATAGAACCTAAAATACAGATGCCACTACAAATAAGGAAAATGGTGCCAAAATCAAACATGGCATTAGAAATGCATGAAATGGTTCTCAAATTTTGGGAAATGGCACCAAAAAAGAGTTTTTATCTGTCCTACCTTGCCGCACAGGGAGATGGTGTTGTTCTGTACAGAGATGGCATCAAAGTGGGGCAGTCTCCCAAAACCCACTCAAAAACACATCAGTCTTGCAAATATCAGATCAAACGAGGTTAGAAAGCCCTTTTCCCTACTAACCAACACTCAAAATCTAGGTTAGAGGTGAGAGACGAGTTAGTATAAAGCAAAACATGCTAGGGTTAAACAAAAAATTACTCCATGCATTCCTAGCTAAATTTTAGTGTGTCTTTCTGATAAAAATAGAGAAGAAAAGACTCCAAAATCTTCTAAAAACTCTAAAAAACCCTTTAAAAATTTTAAGCCTTTAAAATGTTATCATGTAGTCATCCCTAGATGGTGCCAAAATAGTGTATTATGGTGCTAGAAATCAAAAGGATGGCACTAAACCAAGGAAGGATGGCACCAAACCAAGGAAAGGTGGTGTCAAACTGAGAGGTTTTCGTGCCAAAACTCTGTAAACTTGTTTCCTTGCAAACACTCAAACAAACAAGGGTTAAATAGGGACCATGGGGTCCCACCGAGCGTGCTAAATAAAGACAAGATAAATTTTAAGGAGTAAAAATACAACTAAAATGCATAAAAACATAAAGTTATACCTCAAGACCTTCCTTCTCATTGATAAGGTCGAGAGCTTAGCACCCACAAGCTCTAGCTTTACCCATGACTATGCTTCTCAATGTGAAATGCTCTGACTCAATGCAAATACAAATCACTATAGCCTAGCTAAGATTGGAGATGGATAAGAGAAATTTGGGCATAATAGAACTACTCAAAAATTGGATGATGAAATGGCTTGTGGATGCTTATATTTATAGGCAAATTGGAGGGGATTTTGATCCAACGGTGGAGATTCATTGATGAGATCAAGGGATGAGATTGATTGTGAGATGGAGAGTTAGGATTTGATCAACAAATTTAGAGGGTGGAGAATAAAAATGAATCTTTTATTCATTTTGAGGAGGACTTAGCATTAAATGTGATTGAGATGGATGAGGAAATTTTAAATTAATTTCCTTGGGATGAGTTGGAATTAAAAATTCTATTTTATGTGGAGTTGTGAGAGACATGTGACATGTGCACATTTTTGGCCTCTTACATTTGTAGGCTAAAAAAGACGAAGATGTTTTTAAACAAAAATGGTAAAGGTGAGTTGGAATGAGTTGGAATATTTTGTAATTTTAAATTTGTGGGTGTGGGAGAAGGTGTTAATCATGCTTTGACCAAGTTAATCAAGATGATTAACTTAGTTAATATGGCTGTAGTAAATTAGTGGATGAGGTAATAAGGGTTTAGGATTAATTAAATAATGATTTATTTAATTAATCCAGGTCTAGGGGTCATGTAGGCTAGGGTAGCTAATTAAATAATATGTATTTATCAACTAGGTTAGGGGTAGACTAATTAGTAGGCTTGATTAATTAGACAAACATAATTTATCTAATTAATTGGGTTTAGGGAAAGGGGGAATTTAACCAAATAAATATTAGTCATATTTATATAATTAATTGGAAAATTGTTAGGTGTGACTATTGAATTAATTAAATTAATTCAATTTTAGGGATTAAATGATGAAAAAAGTGAATAATTTAGGTGTTAGGTGAGATAATTAATTAATTAGATGAGAAATTGGTGATATGGGCGATGTCAGACGATAGTTAGATGGTTGAGACATCTTTAGGTGTTTACAATGAGAACATTAAAAAACTAATGAGTGATAAGATTCCCAAATGCACTTGTAGAAGTGCTAAAAAAATATGGATAATGTTTTTTTAAAAACTTAAACAAAATAGGAAGATATCAAGTGTTTATTTAAATGGTGAGAAATCTTAGGTTTAGGCCCACCATGAAAACCATTGGTCTAAGAATATCTAATACCGAATGTAAAAAAAATTATAGAAAATTTAATCAATGCATACCAAACAATAGGTTCAAACTCACAATCCAAAGATAGTAATGCTACATGATATGTAATTACATCAACTATAGTACAAGTAATAGAACAAATAAATCTCACTTAATAGGAAAACAAGTAGAGAACTATAAATAAATAAATAAACACTAATGAAAGCCATTGGGAAGCACTAAAGAGTTAAGGATCCAAATAGTAATGAACTATGGGAATTTTTTGGTAGACTCCCATGGAAATAAAAAGTCATACCTAATTGAACAATTTTGAAAAAATAACACAAGAGTATCACTTAATCAAAGACACATTGTAAAAAGAAGAATTGGTTGTTTTTGATAAAGTCGGCTGGAAAAAAGGGTCCAGAAGCATCACATAGGCCAGGAACAACGCATTAATAGTAGACTAACAGCATTACAAAGTAACCTAAAAACCCAACAGAACTGACTTTAAACAAAAACCAATAGCAGAAAACACAAAAGAAACAACTAAGTATTCCCTTCCCTCCCATGATTAGTGAGAAATTTGAACATCTCCTCATAATCCCTCATGCTATCAACCCTAATGCCTTGGATCTTATCATCGAACTCCTTCATAGCTGAAAAGGTAGCAGCAACACGGTGTAGGACTTTGGTAGAATACCTTGCCACCACTTTCTAATTCTTCTACAGCTCCCCAACCTTAGACCTAAGATCAGCAGTCTCCTCTGTAGTCTTTTCACATAGGGTGTATTTCCTCTTAACCTCCTCCTAATCATGGGTGTCCTCCTCATCCTCCAAGTAGGGAGTGTTCATTTTAGGGAAATGGCTAGTGCCCTCTTCCTCCTGCACAGACTCCTTAGGTGTACTTTCATCTTCTCCCAGAGTGTCTTCCACAAACTTTAACTCACCTGACAACTCAATACCTTGAGGGTTAGCCAAAGGAATACCCACAATACAATTGGACCTTCTGACCTGCTGTCTAGTTTTACTAGCATTTCCCAACCCGTCACCACCTCCACCTTGCTTAGTCACAACATCAAAATCCATAAATGTCAACATAACCACTTCATACTGAATATCCTCCTTCCTTTCCTTTAATTTTTTAAGGGATTAGGATCTTCCTTCCTATTCCATTTCCACCACTCTCTTAATAAAGGATACCTCCCCCTTCTTGGTAGCTATAGCTTGAGAGTTGGGATTCTTACTTAATTTCTTCAGGGTGGTTTTGTCTTTGGGGGTTCTAGAACTAGTTTTAGGATTAGTAATTTTAGTTGATAGGGAGTCCTAAATTTCCTTGATTATAGGCCAATCCTTGGGGACAACTAAAATAGATGCCACCTCTTTTTGAAACCTAACAAAATGTTTTCTTTTACCCTTAGCACTAGGGTTAGCAGCAATGGGGATCGGAGGGGAGTCATGGAGAACATTGACATTTATGGTCTTGGAGGGACACAAGGCTAAATGCAAATGGTAGAGATGGAAAATAAGGCCTTGGCAAAGGGGGATGACCAGGGTATTACGATTCTTAGCATGGGCTTCCCTCACCACCCTAATGGAGTTCTCGAGAGAAGATAAAAGGAAAGTCGATCCCAACATTGTGATGAAAATGGTTAAGGAAAAGTGATAATAAAAGTAAACCTTATAACACCCTTCAAGCATAAAATACTTCATAATCATCAAACACACCTAGTCCCATGGAGGATAAAGCCTCTCCCACTCAAAGCCCCCTGCATTTTAGTCATTGATTCCCCTTATCTGAAGAAGGTCGCCATACTTTCTGGGTTGGGAACCCTGCTCCGCCGGTAATGTTTTCTCCCTTTGGTAGACATCCTTGTTGCCTGGCCTATGACTTCTTCAGTCACCTCAAAGCTAATACCACCTAGCTGGGCATGCCTATTGTCCCATGAATCTAAAAACTAATGAGAGAGGATCTCATCATGACCTTTTAGAATTTCAAGAAAGGAAGTCACCCCCCTTCCTGGAGGATATACCAGATAGTAGGGTCATGTTTAAATTCATTGGGGAATGAGGGTTTCGTTCTTACAATATCACCTCCCATGATAGCACCCTGGTTAACACACAGTAACAGATACGTTGTGGGAATGCTTTTGTCTTTTCTACAAGAATCGAAACAATGTAATTGATAAATGACATGATGGATTTGTGCTCCTACCATCTTGTTGCGCCGCCAGGGGAAGAACGTACACTTGCCACCTCGTGAAACAATTAATGCTGAAGTGATCAGAGATGAAATCATGATGGTTGCTATAATGCCATTCTGTCCTCCAACCATTCCCATCAAGTGGGCCACCTTCCCTACTAGCAGTCCAGTCAGTAACAGGTTGCTAACTTGTGGCTTTCCCATCCACGTTAGCCTTCCTGCTTGTAAGGATTTAAATCCCAATGGCTCCATTATTCATTTGAATTGTATCCTTAAAGACATTATATCCTCTTGTGGTCCTATCGACAGCCCACCCTTTTAAGTCATCCACATTTTTCCTATTTAGTGTGAAAAATGAAGAGGGTTGGATTTTAATGGTTTGTTTTGATCCTCCTTTCACCACTAAACATTCAAGGACATTCAACCGAGTAGAGAAATCTACTATAGATCTCCTATCACTTGGAACATAGGGGAAGATTAGAATTGTGTGATTTTATTGTTTAATTAAGCCCAATTATGCTCAAACCCTAATTTTGTGAAATCGTAAGCAAACAGACAAATTATAGAAAATGATTGCACACAAAGATATCAAATGAAAATCAAATGCATACCAAATTTTGAAGTTTGGTGTCTAGAAAAGTTGGGGACTAATGATTGGGTGCCCTAGGCCAGTGCCATAGTTTTTGTCAGGATCTGGGAATCTTGTCTGCAACCCGTTCCTACTATTCTAGAGATTTTACAGTTGCGGGATCTGGAGGACTAATGAGTGGGCACCCAAGTCCAGTTCCATGTTTTCTTCTCTGTTCTACAATTCTAATAGTCTGCACTGCTCTCCTGCAACTCTACTTCTTCCGCTTTCACAACCTGTAACCTACAATTAGAGAAAAATGGGTTGGGGGTTATGGTGTTTAGAGGCTTTCCTCAAACAAGCCATGGAGAGACATTCAAGTCTTTTGAACACCGTTGTTAGATAAAGAGTGCATATCCCTATAGGATAGAGGCAAAATCCAAATGATAATTAATAGAAAACATAATTGATATCACCTTATAGTGAAGATTTCATGGAAGGAAGATGCTTTTCATGCCATGAGGAGATGGATGCCAAATCTACAAATACAAACACAAGAACAACACAAATTCTTCTTTGCAACACAATAAATGCCTTGAATCACTTTCACAAAAGCCACAATTTCACAATTGCCATCTAGTTTCCATCTAATTTCCATCTAGTTTACAAATGATAACCTAATCATGCTTATATATGCAACTACACGCATTCCCACTAAGAATTTCGTAATTTAAACTTACCGTGTCGACATAGGACCTAAATAATGGTCATAAACTGACACTTTGAAATAGGTCCTGACCTAAAATAGGGAAGGACTAGGGCACAGGTGCCCAAGTCCTCCCCCTATTTCAGGCAGGATTTATGTTAAGTGAATCCCCTAAGTCCTATTTGCCATGAAACTTCAGGGTTTTCTTATCAGGAGTCATCAAAATCATGTAAGATACTCTAAATGCATTCTAAAGGACCCGAGAGCTAAACCTTAAGAGGAAAATCCCCCAAGGTTACTTTTTCTGACATAACATTTACCCCCACTTTAGTGTATGTATAAATGCAAGGCTAATATATGCATTAAAGTATGGTCAATAAGCATAGCAAACACGCCAAGCGCGAAGAAGACACGCCAATCACAATGAAGACAATAATAGGCACACAAAACACAGAGAAGACAGTTACAGTCACACAAAAAATGGAGAAGACAGTTACAGACACACAAAACATAGTGAATATAGTGAATGCAATGAATACAATGATGATTTTCTTTTTCTCATATATAAAATGCAGATGCAAGTACAAGGAAAGTAAACACACCACCCATAATGCAGGAGGGACTCATCACCATTGGTCTTTAAACTACATATGGGGCAACACACATGCAAAACAAATCTCTGAGTGTAGGAGGGACTCATCACCACCAGTCTTTAAGACTGTACTTGAGAACAAACATGCCACACAAAACAAGCACACCATACAAATCCTAAAGCATAGGAGGGACTCATTTCCATCAGTCTTTAAGACTATGCTTGGGAACAAAGATGCAATACACACACACATAGAAGACATGGAGAAAACACGGTAGACAAGCAATGGAGTGCTCCTATTTCTAGGTTCACCACCATCTCAAGTACATTACAGGCACACACTAACGATTGGGCTTTGCCACAACAATCACTAAAGACACGCTTAAGGGTTAAATTAGTCATAGAACCGCTCCCTACCTCTGCAAATGAATTTTTAAAAATGACAGGATGTGCACTCTCCTCAAGAAATACACCATCCCCACCTCCACAAAGGGGCTTAAGATAAAAAGGATATACGTGATATACCACCTTCGCAGAGGGATTAAATGATTATAAGTTGATTTCAAACAAATCTCAGAGTACAAGAGGGACTCATTGCCACCAATCTTTAAGACTGCACCTGAGAACAAGCACACTTTACTAGCATCTAAATCAGGCAGCTTACCTTATATGTGCCCCCACCTTAAGGTGGTTTATATCATGTACTGATATCAAGCAAATTAAGGTAGGAAGAAAACACACAAGGGAACACGGACTCTCGCAAAGCCCATGCCTCCCGAAGATGACATGTACTTTACGATCGCCAAATGTTCCCACAAACACGTTCCTGCAAGAAAAGTGTTAATGTTCATATAATCATGATAAACAACAATGCATATGATCATTCACACAAAGAGCCAAGGTTATACTATGGATTCAGAGATTGAGTATAATTGTGGGGCTATACCGCAAAAATCTCAAAACTGAGTGTAACCAAGGTGAGATTCAAAGATAAACAAAGTGCATAGAGAAGCAGTATTGTTATGGTTTGTAAGTGTGATAAGACAATATCAAGATCACATGGAGTGATTCTACTAGCCAAGCGTTAGATAATATATATCAACCCTATTGTCATGTATGGACTTGTTCCATTTATTTATTTCTCGCTGAAGGGACATAGGTCCATATCAATATAATATGTTTTTCGTCATCCGTCCACTAGAAAGAAACACTAGAGGAAGGGAAACAATAAATCAAGAGAGGAGAAACAAGTGCCTTAGGGACAGTCATGTAGGAGGCTGCCCCCAAGTCACCAACCGTAATGCTATGTCCATAAGACACAACACACAATAGTGAAAATAGAGGAGAAGCAATATAGAAGAATGATGATACAAATAGAAGAAGGTCACAACAGAGGTAGTCTCCCAGTATCCTAGACCTTACAAGAGAATCAAGGGTTATCCCAAGAGGACTGAATAACACATAACACATCACAGGGAAAACACAACATGAAGGTAAAGGTTAGAAATACTTACCTATAGGGACAACCTAACTAAGGGCTGTCATCAAGCAAATCATCATCATCTTCCCACTCCCGAATGTTAGAGGAAAGTGGGACATAAGGTACCATAGCCCAACTCTTATTCTTGTCTTCAAGTTGTCCATTCCTAAGATCTTCTTTGTTTGATTCAATGTTAGGTGAGATGTTTTCTTGTTGAGATGTGCTTCGTTGGGCATAATCTTGTCGTCTCCTCCTCCTTTCTCTTGCTTGTCTATTTCTTTTTGTCTTACCACTTATCTCTTGTAAGATAGTGTTTTTCTCTTCCGCAGGTTTTTGTGTTTTAGAGGAGGAACCACCAGAATCAAATCTCATTTGTCTAGGTGAAATGTTTAGCTATCGACAACTACCTCCTAATCCTTGTAAGGATGGTGGGGGAGGAACCTCAACATAGGGTCCATTTCCTTTTGGTCTAGGATTCTCTTCAAATGCGGGTTGTTCGTCTCTTGTTGTTTCTTGAATAGAAGGACCCCACTTGGTGTAATAGTTTTGTTTTGTAGTTTCTATAGCTCAAGAAGTTAAAGTCTATCTGTGGCTTCAATTCCACTTTAGATATTTCCCAAAAGTAATCAAGGGTTTATACCTATTGCGAGGGATAGTATGCACTTGTCCATTCAAAGGAAATTTTACACAGTTATAAATTGTTGAAGGGACAACTTTCATAGCCTTTAACCATGAATGTCCTAGTTTTATGCAAAAAAAGGTTTGAAACGGGGACAACATCAAACAATTGTCCTACAGATTTCTCAAATATAGTGACCAATAAAGATATTTTCCTAGAAGTGTTTATAAAGGTTCCCTTATGTGGCTTAATCATCATGTCTGAAGGGTCATAAAAGCCTTGCATCAATCGATGTGAATAGAGGAACTCTTCCATTGCCACATTAGTCATGTAATTAGGATAAATAAGGGTTCCATTCATAGGATTTTCCATTATTTTCACAGTGATATAAAGAGGTCCTTCAGTGTCTCCGATTGTTCTATCATGAGGTGTAAACACAATTTCACGTTCGAGGACCTTTCTTTTCATGTAAAGCCTAGGAGGGAACCTATTTCTATAGTTACAATTAGAATCCATGTGTATAAGTTTTCATATCAATTTAAGATCAGATTTTAGAATCTTTTCAAAAGTTATGCAAAAGACAAGTGCAAAACTATGTGTAAATATGACCTAAAATGCTTGATTTTTTGACTTTTTTCAATGTAAATAAGTGAAAGAAAAGGTGTTGTAAGGAAATTGATGAAGTGTAGAAAGTAATATGTTTGATATTAGTCTAGTAAAGCAATAATATCATTCACAGTACACTTTTAATGCAAACCTAGACTGATGACAAGTCAAAACCTAGTGAAAATACACTAAAATATGCAATTTTTCAAAAAATTTCAATGCAAAGGCCCAATAAAAAGGGTATTGTAAAGAATTTTAGGAGGTGATACAGATTATAACAGTAATATCAGTCACCTAAATCCATAAAATCCATTACAACATGCTTGGAGTGCAAATCTAAGTCAAACCCTAGTGAACATATAGGCAAAATATGCAAATTTTCACCAAATCTAAATGCAAAGGCCCAATAAAAAGGGTGTTGTAAATAATTTGATGAGGGGAAGTAGATAAAAACCATGATAAAAGCCAATTAGTATAGAAATTTGTTTTACAACATGCCTATGATGCAAATCTAGATAGACAATAAGGCCAAAATCTAGTGAAAAAGCAAGGTTTTCAAACCCTAGGCATGAAATTTTGCAAGAAAACAACTATGATGCAACACTTCAGTTAGAAATAAGTCCTAATGATTGTTTTAAAAGGGTAGTAAAATCTGAAACAAGATTTTGACTACAAACCCTAGCTAATGCAAAACTAGGTTATTTGGAAAAATGCACAATTTCAAGCAATTTTTATCAAATTAAGCATGAAAATGCAATCTAAATGAATGATGAATGAAAAATTTCTGTATTTTAAATCAGATCTAATGATAATGATAGAAATTTATTGAAATTAGATGCCAACTAATTCAAATTATTTGAAAATGCAAGATAAAAATACCAAAGTTTTCAAAAAATTTTCAAAATTTTCATTTTTTTTGTAATTTTTCAAATGCAATAAGATGAACAATGATATGAATGAATGTAGATCTAAAGAACAACACTCAACAAGGTGCAAAATTCAAAACAACATGGGTTCACCAAAATGTTTAGTGTGAAAAATGAAGAGGGTTGTATTTTAATGGCTTGTTTTGATCCTTCTTTCACCACTAAACATTCAAGGACATTCAACCAAGTAGAGGACTCTACTACAGATCTCCTATCACTTGGAACATGGGGGTTGGAATTGTGTGATTTTATTGTTCAATTAAGCCCAGTTATGCTCAAAACCCCAATTTCGTGAAATC
The DNA here is from genome assembly GCA_027924645.1 of Cunninghamia lanceolata. Taxonomy (NCBI): domain Eukaryota; kingdom Viridiplantae; phylum Streptophyta; class Pinopsida; order Cupressales; family Cupressaceae; genus Cunninghamia; species Cunninghamia lanceolata. Next base: position 588,478 of record BSBN01000650.1, on the reverse strand, counting down.
GTAAGCAAATAGACAAATTACAGAAAATGACCGCACACAAAGATATCAAATGACAATCAAATGCATACTAGATTTCAAAGTTTGGTGTCTGGAAAAGTTAGGGACTAATGAGCGGGCGCCCTAGTCTAGTACCACAATTTTTTTGGATATGGGAATCTTGTCTGCAACCTGTTCCTACTATTCCAGAGATTTTACAGTTGCGGGATCCAAAGCACTAATAAGCGGGCACCCGAGTCCAAGTCCCTATTTTCTTCTCTAATTTGCAATTATGACAATCTGTACTACTCTCCTGCAACTCCACTTCTTCCACTTTCACAACTTGTAACCTACAATTATAGAAAAATTGGTTGGGGGTTGTGGTGTCTAGAGGCTTGCCTCAGTCAAGCCCCCAAGAGACATTCAAGTCTTCTGAACACTGTTGCCAGATAAAGAGTGTGCATCCCTGTGGGATAGAGGAAAAATCCAAATGATAAATGATAGAAAACACAATTGATATCACCTTGTAGTGAATATCTCATGGAAGGAAGATGCTCTTCATGCCATGAGGAGATGGATGTCAAATCTGCAAATACAAACACAAGAACAACACAAATTCTGCTTTGCAACATAATGAATGCCTTGAATCACTTTCACAAAAGCCACAAGTTCACAATTGCCATCTAGTTTACAAATGATAACCTAATCATGTTTATATATGTAACTACAAGCATTCTCACTAAGAATTTTGTAATTCAAACTTACCGTGTCAACATAGGACCTAAATAATGGTCATAAACTGACACTTTGAAATAGGTCCTGACCTAAAATAGGGTAGGACTAGGGCACGAGTGCCCAAGTCCTCTCCCCCTATTTCAGGCAAGATTTATGTTAAGTGCATCCCCGAAGTCCTATTTTCCATGAAACTTTAGGGTTTTTTTAATGGGAGTCATCAAAATCATGCAAGATGCTCTAAATGCATTCTAAAGGACTCAGGAGCTAAACCTTAAGAGGCAAAATCCCCCAAGGTTACTTTTTCCAACATAATATCTCCCAACACTGATATAAAGGAACATGGTCTGGGTAACCCATATAGCAATCCACCAGCTATCAATCCTCCCTTCATGGGGCTTAAGATCCATAATATTATCAAGGCCTACTGCCATCTTTGACAATGAGGGCTTGAACTTTACTGGATAGATTAGTAGCCTTTCTCCAACATCTCCAAGAGGAGTTGTTAATACGAACATTGGACATAGCATCCGCAATAGTATTACCTTTGCTATATATATGGGAGACCACAAATTCCTCAAAGAGACTTAGAATCATTTTTATGTCCCTAACCACATCCATTAGGTATCAACTAGGTTTAGCTTTGCCAAGAACAACATTAACAAGGAGTTTAGAATCACCTTACACATGGGGTTTTCTGATACCCAAAGAATGAGCTAGTTTAACTCAACATAATATGGTGAGAGCCTCAGCATCATTATTACTTTTGATCCCTAAACCTCTAGCATAAGTAGCAAGATAGGCACTCATGTCAGATCTACTAATACCACTACCACTTGTACTTCAATTATCATCTATACATCCTACCCAATCTACATCTGTATATGCACTCAAGGAGAAATTAGTATCCTTGGGATACCGTAGGGTGAACTCCAGAGTGGCTTTCAGGTATTTGAATATCCTCTTTACTGCTCCAACATGCGACTCTCTGGGATCATCTTGAAATCTAGCCACAAGACAAACTGTATGCATGATATCCAGTCTAGTAGCAGTTAGGTATAGTAATCCACCAATCATTGATCTATACTTGCTCTAATCAACCTTAAGAGATTCATCATCTTTTCTTAACTTACAACCAGTAGTCATGGGAGTACATACTAGTTTAGAGTCTTCCATTCCAAACTTTTCAACATTTCTTTAGCATTCTTTGATTGTGAAATGAAAATGCCCTTTTCTGATTAACTGATTTATAACCCAAGGAGGAAGTTCATATCCCCACACATTGACATTTCAAATTCCTTCTGCATTTCTTTTGAAAATATCTTGCACATACCTTCATTTCCTCCAAAGATTATATCATCTACATATACTTCTATAATCAGGATTTGATCTTCTTCAACTTTGAAGTACATATTTCTATTTGTAGTGCCCTTTTTGAATCCTTGTTGTAGCAGGTACCTATCCAACCTTGCATACCAAGCTCTAGGAGCTTGTTTGAGTTCATGTAATGCCTTCTTCAATCTGTAGATCATATTTAGATCATTTGATAATTGAAAGCCTTCCGATTGCTCAATAAATACTTCCTCTTCCAATTCTCCATTTAGGAATGCAAACTTCACATCTATCTGATAAAATTTGAAGTCCCTATGAGTTACAAAGGCCAAGAACAATTTGATGGCCTCCAATCTTGCCACTGGAGCAAATGTTTCCTCATAATCTATTCCTTCCACTTGTGAGTAGCCTTTACACACCAGCCTGGCCTTATTTCTGACTACTTCCCCATTCTCATTTAATTTTTTCTAGAAGACCCATTTGGTTCCTATCACATTCTTGTCTGCTACTCTTGGGACAACTTCCCAAGTTTGATTCTTCTTAATCTGCATCAATTCGTCTTCCATAGCCTTGATCCAATGCTCATTTTTGCATGCTTCAGTCACTGTTTTGGGTTCTATTTGAGACAATAAGCACAAATTTACCTATTCATCTACCATGGAAATACTTCTTCTTGTTAAAACACCTTTGTTCTTATCTCCAATGATTTGATCTTCAGAATGATTCTTCTGCTCATACTTGGGAGTCTTGGGAGTCTTCTCCGGAGCATCTTCTTCATCTATTTTCTTCTCCTTTTCCTTTTCTTCCTCTCTTTCTACTTCTCTACAATGGTTTTCATCTAATAGCACTAAACTTTGGTATGGTTCATCCACTTTGACATTTTTAGGTATAGTATATTTTTTGTCAACTATCTTCCATACACCATATCCTAGTGAGACAAGAAATCTTTCCATCCTGGTTTTCCAAAAAGCATAATTTGTTCCATCAAACACTGAGACCTCCATACCTTTCCTGTGCGCCATTCGAATCTACCCCAAGCGATTAAGCTTCTTCAGGGAACTTGGCTCTAATACCAATTGTTAGAATGCACAGGACAACTATGAGTTGGGGGGGGGGTGAATTAGTTGTATGTTAAACTTTAACAAGTAATTACTAGGATTCAACAAGATTTTACATAAATTTCTAGTGATGTAAAGTTTCCAAGAAAATTAATATTTTTTTAAAAGGAAGGATTTTCCATGAAAAGTAATGTACTTTGCCAATATTCGCTAGGATTTATAAAAAAGGGGGTCATTTTCGTAAAGTTATCACTAGTGTATCCCTTAAACATTCTATGTGGTACCTTTTTTCCTCCAAGCCACATGGAAGGTTTCCATAAACACAAACTTTTGATTTAAATCACCTTTTTTATGAATAAATGAAGTCATTAAGACATGAAATTTTACAAGAATGTATCCCTCATAGAAATATTTCCAAAAAATATAGATTTCAATATATTTATTTTCTATTTTCTAGTCAAAATAGGGTTATTTTCTATGTTCCATAAATGTGACTTTTAAACTTCCCCAAGTTGGTTTCTTGGAAAGGAGGGAAATATGGGTGCAAAAATGAGTGGATCTTCACATTCTGGGGGAATTCCAAAGTGTGGGAAGTTTGGATATTTTCAAGCGGCCTTGAGCACCATGTTTTACCATGGTATGAGTACCTCTTGTTTGGGAAACCTATAGTGGCTTTTCCTCTTCTAATATCTCTATAAACTGGAGCCTCAAGATGGTGGAGAGATATACTTTTATGAAGATTTTATTAAGAGTTCACAGGTAAATAGGTGTTGTTAAAATTGAAGAGAAAGAAGGAGTGAAGTGTGTTGTATTGTAATCTTGTTTTGAAGATAATACATACTTGGTCCATCTTCTTGGTGGAGTTTTCCCCACAAGGGTTTCTCTATGTAAATATTGTTATGTGATGATATCATGGGGTTTGTCGATTTCTTATGTTGCTGATTTTAATTCCATATATATCTTAATGGTATTCTACAATGAAGTACATTTAATTGAAAGGTAATTTTAATGAACAAGGATAATTAATTTCAGATTTCCATATTGTAGTAGTTTAGCTTTGTTTATGTATGATTGACCATTGATTTATACTTATGATAAGTTTTTGTTCATATGATAGACTTTGATGACCTATAAGATTGGGGTGATAGTCCTTATGATTTATTATGTTCTCTCTCTTTTATGACATCCTACATGATAAGTGACTAAGATGTTTAAACATGTTAGTACTCTTACTTTGCATGACTGACTATTTGGTGTTTGTAATAGTCCTTTTGTGTTGATTTTTTGATGATGAGACAACCCTTAATCCTCCATGATAGCTCTTGTAGCCTTGTGGAAAGTTTTGTTCTATGACCTTTCTAATTCATCTATAATTAATTATAATTCACCTTAGACTACATCTTAGTGTTTATGATAATCAAGGTGTATTTATCATGCCTTAATCCAAATACTTTCTCTATGATAGTTCTTTCTTGGTTTATGCATGATTGAGACTAAATTTATGATAGGCATTTTGACATGATAGTCTTCTATGGCATCTTAACTATCCATTTGGCATATTAGTAATCCTTATATGGCTATCCTTGAATGTTGATTATCCTCTATAATAGGCAATATATGATATAAAAACTTTTGTTTTTGGTGATATTCCATTATAATATTCATCTTAGAAACCTTATATCATGAATTCATGACTCTCATCTTTAAGGATGTGACTATCCTCAAGCATATATGGGTATCTTTTATCTAACTTAACTATCCTTTTGTGCAATAGGATTTTCTGTGATAGTGAAATAGGTATTATTAGGACCTTGATAACTATCTTTTTGAAGACTTGATGATACAATCTTGTTTAGTATAGTTTGAAGAGGTTGATGATAGTGTTTAAAATGAGATAACTATCCTCTAAACCCTATGACATACATTTAAACTTAAAGATGACCACCCTTAGCCTTAGTGGTAGTTCTCCAAACGCTATGACTATCATTGATTTACATCAGTGAATATCCATTCACCCACCCTCCTTGATGTGTTAGAACCATCAGTTTGGTCCCATGAGGTGTAGAACAAAAATATGACTACTGGAACCCTCACATTGAACATAAATAAGTTATTTTACAAGAATGTATTCATTGTCAACACAGTTAAATAGTTTGGAGTTAACATAAATAGAGATAGGATATTATAGATGGACCCAAAATCCACCTCTATGTGCAAACAAAACATTCATAGGTGAGACAAATTCCAAGAATTATTACGTCAAAATTTGACACCTTTTTGTTCTTAAGGCTCTTAAGAGACTTTCTCAGTCTGATGTAGCCTAGAAAGATCAAGACACCTAGGGAATGAAATGAGACCTCCAATAGAATTCACCCACCTACCTTGACATGTCGACACTATCAATTTAGTCCAATGAGGTGTAAAACAAAAATATATGACTATTGGCACCCTTACACTAAATGCAAATGAGGCATTTTGTAATAATGCATTCATTGTTGATGTGGTCAAATGTTTGGAGTTGATGGAAATAGAGATAGGATATTGTAGATAGGCCTGACATCAACCTCTAGGTGTGAATAAAACATTCTAGGTGCCACAAATTCCAAGAATCACTACATCAAAGTTTGGCACCTTTTTACTCTTAGGGATCTTAGGAGACTTTCTTGGTCTGATGTACCATAGAAAGATTGGGACACTTAGGGAATTAAATGAGGCCTCCAATAGCATTCAACCACCCACCCTCATGTGTTGGTAATGTAGATATTGAAAATGAAAACCTAATGAATCTACAAATAGAATCACAATATTTTCAACATCACATCAACAAAGTCTATCCTAAATGAATACTATTGCAGAAATGTAATACTAAACTATGAAAAACCAAACATAAGCATTCAAAAAGAACAGTAACTCCATTGTTTTCCTATCATCAAGATCTTGAATCATACATTGATGCTCTCAGATTTTTCATAAGCACAAATACAACAAGAAGCTATGATGAATAGATGAAAAGATTATGATCAAAATCCAGTCTATCCATTCTGGATATCCTCACAGTGAGAAGAAAGAGGGCTTATATAGATGTCCTCATAGAATAAAAATCCAGGTTATGGGAGAAATGTGGAATTAAATGGAGAAATGGAGAAATGGGACAAATGTCCCATACTGTCTATGTAATAAATGAAAGAAATAAATGGGAGCGTTTATGGTATAGTGGAGTTTTAGGAATTTATGGAGAAAGTGGATTTGTGAATTAAATATGCAATAGAGGAAATATTATTTAATTAAATGAATTTATATATGATTTAATGAAATATGCAATGGATAATGATTTATATAAATGCATGGGTACTTTGATGATTAGAGAATATATGAAATGGACAGATGATTTATGGATAACTAATTATGCAAATGGATAAATGACTATAATATTTTAATGATTTAAGTGAATTAATGAATAAATTGAGGAAAGTAATAAATGAATTAATTAAATAGATAATAATATCCATTTAATTAATAGAAGAAAAATAGGATGACTGTGAGGATAAATTTAAGTGTCTACATTTTGCCCCTCTTTGAGACAATGCAACCTATCGTGTTGTTTCAAAGAAAAAAGAATTGATTAACTGATATGTGCCCTGGGGATATCCTGGTAAGGATGATGATAAGGATGATATGCCCCCTCGAGAGATTGATCAAACAATCTATGATAAGATGAATCTCTCAATAGATCATGAGGTGAATATTTTATAATTGATATTGTGCGAGTGATTAAGAGGAGATGCACATTTGATGAAAATGTACAATTGATAAGCGAAGATGTACATTTGATTAAAATGCACAACTAATGAGCATAACCGAACAACTGATGGAAATGCTCAGTATATCTAGGTTGATAAGTTGATTGAGATTGATGCTAGTGCAAAACAATGATTGATCAATAGATTGAGTGATTAGGGAGCATTGGAGTCCCATGCTAGAAAAAGCAAGTTGATTGATTTGATATTTAAATTAGAAGATAGGTATTAGTTGGATAAAGCGATTAATTAATCTTTGAGATAAGGAGCATGAAGAAAAATGAAAGGATGAAGGAAATGAAGGATGGAAGAAATGATGGATGAAACAGAATATGAAGGAAATGAAGGTGATGGAAATTCTTGTGCATTACACAGTGCTTTATCATCATTGATCTTATTATGTCACAAATTAGTATAAGCCTCTAGATAACATGAATGTCTAGATGACCTGAATACTGTTTACGTTTTTATTTAGCAATAAAGTATAAGCATCTAGGTATAAGGAGCTTAGATGACCTGAATACTTATTGCATGGAAGACACTATTAGACAAGGAATGCTCTCATCCACATTAGACTCATAGGTCCTCGATGCTTTTAGACAATCATGTCCTAAGACAAGTCATCCTGTGAATAAGGAACAATCCACAAACAACAAACAAGTGAACATGCCCCATCCTCACCTCTCTAGTCCAAGACATCCTTGAGAAGCTAAAAGACATGCCACCAAAGATAAAATCATAAAGCAATCAAAGATCAACAAATAAATAGGCATCATGCTTCAATGTAGAAATGATTCTTTTCACAGTTTATGCATTTGGTTGGATTTGAAAGATGGATTGATAGGTATGTTGCAATGTCCACTTGATTGTCAGTCTTGGCATGTTTTGATTTTGTTGAAGTTCAGAGTTGTATGACGATCTGAAAGTATCATTGTTTTTTTGAAAATTTTGAAATTATTTGATTTTTGGGGTTTTTGGAATATTTCATGTTTTTGGATTTTTGGAATATTTGATTTTTTTGGATTTTGGAATATTTGTTTTTTTTTTTAATTTTTGGAATATTTGATGTTTTTTGAATTTTTGGAATATATGATTTTTTTGGATTTTGGAATATTTGTTTTTTTTCAATTTTTGGAATATTTGATGTTTTTTGAATTTTTGGAATATTTAATGTTTTTGGATTTATGGAATATTTATTTTTTTTGGATTTTTGGAACATTTGATTTTTTTTGGATTTTTGGATTTTTGGAATATTTGATGTTTTTTGAATTTTTGGAATATTTGAGGTTTTTTTGAATTTTTGGAATATTTGATGGAATGAGATGAATTGTGAGCGAGCAGACAGACAGTGATGATAGTTTTTCCTGACCGCAAGATGCTAAGTATCCCAACCCATAGCCAAAGTTGAGGAAATGCCCTAGCGAGGGATGGGACCAACTTGGTACGATGGAGAAGTGAGCTAGCGAGGGGAATGCCAAACAATTCACAAGGCATGGTTAGTGCGAAGTGGTTATTATGAAGTGGAGGGTGAATAGGGTGGAAAGATCAAGTGGAGCTCTAAAGGAAAGAGGAGCAAATCCTCTACACATGGCATCAATTTCTCAATTTTCACCATGGTACTTGATCAAGGCACCACCAAAGTGGTTTTCACCATTGAACGAATCTTTTTTTTTTTTAGGATCTTTTTCAATTTTTTTTGTATTTTTTTAAGGACTTTTTTCCATTTTTTTGTATTTTTTAGGACGTTTTTCAAATTTTTTTGTATTTTTTTAGGACTTTTTTCAAATTTTTTGTATTTTTTCAAGACCTTTTTCCATTTTTTGTATTTTTTCAAGACCTTGTAAAAAGAGTGTACTCTCTGAAGTACTCAGGTATAAAACCTGCGAATATGCATATTGTTGATGGGATCACTAAGCAGTTCACCTTCTGGAGTAGATAACTGGTATGCCCCTAATCCATACACAATAGTGATAATGTATGGGCCCAACCAGTTAGGCTCAAATTTACCCTTCTTTTCTCTATCTTGTTGATTGCAAGGGTTTTCACAGAGGACAAGGTTCCCAATCTCGAATGTGCATGGTTTCACTTTATGGTTATAACTTTGGCACATCCACTACTGGTATGCTATGAGATGATTGAAAACAATTTGTCTTCATTCATCTAACAGTTCCAATTCCTGCAAAAGGGCAACTCGGTAGTCTTCATCACTAATTTGATTGCACAAGGAGACCTGCAAACAAGGCAACTCGACCTCGGTGGGCAAGATAGCTTTAGATCCATAGACAAGGGCATATGGGGTAGCGCCTGTGGGAGTGCGGACACTCATGTGGTAAGCCCATAAGGCAAGATTTAGTTGAACATGCCAATCTCGACCAACTTCATTGACCATCATTTTTAGAATTTTGAGAATGGTCTTGTTAGAGGCCTCAGCCTGGCCATTACCTTGAGGGTAGTAAAGTATAGAAAAATGATGTTGTGTATGGAATTTCTCACAGAGTTCACTGACATCTTGATTTTTGAACGGACGCCCATTATCTATGATAATGGATAAAGGAACACCATAATGACAGATGATATAGTTCAGTATGAAAGTGGCTATTTGTTTTCAAGTGATGTGGGTAAGGGGCACAACTTCAATCCATTCCGTGAAGTAGTCTGTAGCAACGAGAATGAACTTATGACCATTGGATAAAGGTGGATAGATCTTGCCCATGAGATCAAGTCCCCACTGATAAAAGGGCCACGGTGTAGCAAGCGGCTGCAATTCTTGTGTAGGAGGATGTATCAAGTTTGCATGTTTTGACACTGCTTGCATTTTTTAACAAACTAATAAGCATCCTTTTCCATTGTAGGCCAATAATAACCCATACACAAGAGTTTCTTGGATAAGGTAGGATAGCTAGAATGTGCCCCACATATACCTTCATGTATTTCTCATAAAGCAGTATTAATCTCGTCATGCTCAAGACATCAGAGTAAAGTACCATCAAGACCTCAGTGGTACAGGGTATCAGGTAATATTACATAATGAGAGGCTTGATGAATAAAGGTTTTATAGGATTTATTAGATAGGTCAAATGGCAAGATGTTATCATGGAGATAGGTATAAATATTCCCATACCATTGAGAATTAGGACCTACAATAAGACAGATCATTTTAGATTGCAGTACAGTGTAAGCAGGTTCCAACAGATGTTCTACCAGGAACTCACAGTAGGCGGCATTGCTTGGCATTTCCACAAGTGAACCAATTGTTGCCATTACATCAACAACTCTATTGCTATCTCAAGGGATCTTCTCAATAGAAATTGATGTGAAATAGGCCTTGAAATTATCCACCATTCTTTTGTAAGGCATCAAATTTTCATCTTTTTCTTTTATAGTCATCATTAATTTGTCTGATCACTAGTTGAGAGTCACCAAGGACGCATAACTCTAGGATTTTCCATTGCACATCCATACGTAACCTAGAAAGTAATGCCTCATATTTTGCAATATTGTTGGTACATGGAAACTATATCTTATAAGCTTTAGGTATACAATCCCCTTGCGGTGTGACAAAGAGAATGCCAGTGCAAGAACCACTTTGTGTGAAGAAACCATCAAAATATAAACTCCAAAGATGTGTAGATTCCATGTTAAAGATTGATTCATTAGGGAACTCTGTAATAAGAGGATGGTCATCTATCACAAGAGCATCATCGACTTGATCTGCTATAGCTTGTCCTTTGATTTCTTTTCTTTCCATGTACTCAATATCAAACTCACTAAGAATCATAACCCATTTAGCCAATGGTCCTATGAGTGCTGCTTTGTTCAGGAGGTACTTGAAAGGATCAATTTTTGCATTGAGCTTTGTCTGGTGTGTAAGCATGTAATGTCACAGCTTCTGTGAGGCAAAAACTACAGCAAGACACACTCTTTCTGTAGAATTGTAATTGAGCTCATATCCCACTAGAGTATGAATGATGTAATATATTGCACATTCCCTTCCTTCAGAATCATGTTGTGCCAAAAGTGCCCCTAATGCTATGGTGGTTGTGGATATATAAAGGAGTAAAGGCTTGTCATCTATAGGAGGCACTAGTACTGGTGGTGTTATCAAATATTCTTTGATTTTCTAAAAAGCTTGTTCAAACTTGTCATCCCATCTGAATGGAACATTCTTGCGTAATAGGTGCTGAAATGGTTGACATTTATCTACAAGTTGCGCTATAAAATGGTGGATAGACTAAAGTTTTCCTTGCAATGATCACAGCTGACTAATATTCTTATGTGGAGGCATTTCAAGTATAGCTTTTACTTTAACAGAATCAGCTTCAATTCCTTTAGATGTGACAATGTATCCAAGGAGTTTCCTAGAGGTTATCCTAAAAACACATTTCTTTAGATTCAATCAGACCTTATATTGTTCTAATCTTGTGAAAATTTTGTCCATGTCTCTAGATGTCAGGCTCTGATGTAGGATTTTCCCAACAAATCATCTACATAGTCTTCCAAATATGTATGCATCATGTCATGAAAGATAGTGGTCATTACACACTGGTAAGTAGCTCTGACGTTCTTTAACCCGAAGGGCATGACATTCCAACAGAAGGTTCCCTAAGGGCAAGTGAATGTTGTCTTAATTTAATCTTTGGGAGCAATTTTAATCTAATTGTATCTTGAGAAACCTTCCATGAGGGATAAAATTTCGTGCCCTACTATTAAATCCACTATCATGTCAATGTTTGGAAGTGAGAAGTCATCTTTAGGACAAGCTTTGTTTAAATATTTGAAATCTGTGCAAACACGGATACTCCCATTAGGTTTTGAAATTGGTACCAAGTTTGAAATCCATAGGTCTTATAAATCTCACATCTAGCAACTTTTGTAATTCAGCTTTTACCAATAGAGAAATATGCAGGTGCATTTTTCTCAACTTTTGCTTAATAGGTTTTACCCTTGGTGGTAAAGACAAGTGATGCATTACTAAATCTAGATCAAGTCTTGGCATGTCTGCACAGGGCCGCAAAGTTGACTTGTCTTTCTTTGTACAATTGTATATGCTCCATTCTCTCTTCAGGTGTTAATGATTTTGCTAGATGAATTATCCTTGGTTTTTCTTTTGTGCCCAGATTTTCTGGTATTGTCTTCTCCACCAGCATAGATGATTTTTTATGATATAGTGCCAAGGGAAGTGTGTCAAGCCTTCCATCCTCAGGTGCCTCAGAGAAGTTTTCACCCTTGGATACGTCCCTTATTTTTATTTTTTTCGGGTCTAATAGCGCCGCAGAGCAGTTTTCACTAGAAGACCTATTTATATTTTCAATAATTTTGTGACTAAAAGGCTTGGCACCTTCTTTGAAGTAAGCCACACTGTTGAGTTCTATGACAAAACCTGCTTTATGATCCCCAAGAGGTATGTCTTCTCATGCTCCCAGAAAGTTTATGATTACCTCATCATTTTAAAACACATATAGCTGTGGCAGTCCCTTCTGATCCCAATCAATGAGTTGGGGGTGAGCTAGGAGTAAAGGGTCATGATTTGAGTCAAGATTTTGAATGGATTCAGGGGTACAAGTGTTATGATCGGGTTCAAGGGTATAGACACTATCATAGTCATAAATGTCAATGAAGTCATCGATGTTACTTTCCTCATCTATTTGTGTAGTATTAGAGGACTCTACTCCCTTACTTGAAGTACACGTGGTACTCAAGGTCTTATCTTTCTATGTGTCATATCCTATACCAGGGACTTTTCGTGTACGAGTAGGTTATATTGGTTCCAAGAAACCTTGTTTTTGTAAACCTAGAGGACTGTTACCATCATATCCCATTCTTTTTATAATATCCAATTCTTTGATGTACTACTCAATAGGTATCTTTATCTCAGTTTGTTCTTTTTCTGCATTCTCATCTTTGTATAGCCATCTTAGGAGATCAATTTCTTCCACTTCATCATAAAGGGCTCCCTAATTTTTTAAAGTAGTTGATTTACAAACCAATGTAGTATTGATGGCTGATGTGGTCTTAGTTATATGTGGCTAGCCATAGGTGTGGGGAGATAAAGGTAGCCTTCCAATACAAAGAGCATGATTCAGGGTATATTCTCCTACTCCTTGTTCTTTCACTTTTATTATGATCTCAGCCTCATTGGATTTTGAGGTGGATGCCTTTAAGGACTTAGGATCAACATATGCTTGAGAAGGAGGTGCTTCACGATTACTAGGGATTGTGATTTCAGTTTTAGGGCTTTGATTATTGTAATACATGAAAGGGTTTGGATCTCCTAGTATTGTGATTTCAATACCATTGGGTGGGAATTTAATGCACTAATGGTATGTAGAAGGTACTTCTTGCATTGCATGAATCCATGGTCTTCCCAGGAGGATGTTATAGGTCAAAGGGAGATCAAGGACTTGTCAAACCACATCCTTTACCATAGGCCCAACCTTGATTGGTAAAGTAACTGATCCTTTAGTTGAGTGCTTCTCTTCATAATATGCCTTTATGGTAATTTTTTTCTTTGGATCAACTACACTTTCAGAGAACCCTAATGTTGTGATCAATTTCTAAGTAAAAATATTAAGATCTACTCCTCCATCTATCAGAACTTACTTGATCTTGACTTTATGGACAAGGACTTCAATGTGTAAAAGTGTGTTATGTGGTTGTCGGATGGATGAATCATCATTCTTAGTAAAAGTGAGAGTGTGAGGAGAAGTGATGTGTCCCACCATAGCTTGGAACTGATCTACATGCAAGTTTGTATGCATTGTAGCAGTAGGAAGTGCTTTATCTAGGATAGCTTTATGCTCAAGAGATAGGCATAGCAGCTCAAGGATGGAAATTTGCATGGGCATTTTACTTAAATGCTCTATGAGGTTGTATCGTGAAGCTGGTGTAGCAGGTTTCAAATTAGGACCTCTAAGGGTAACTGTGCCTCTATGGGTAGTAACATTGCAATCAAGTTCTTTGCCTTTTATAATGAAAATGTTGACATGATTATCAACCTCACTGATGTTATTTATGACATAGTCATACTTAGCAGCAGTATAGTTGACACCATCACTAGATTCAAGGGCCTTTCCTTTAACCTTGTCATACTTAGGGAAAGGATCTTTGAACATCTTGCAATCAGAGTTACCAGAAGGAGTGTGTCCATCAACTGTTATCTTACCATCATCAATAAGGTCTTATATCACATGTTTAAGTTTATTGCAACTATTAGTCTTATGTCCTTTGTTTCTATTATAGTTACAAAAGTGATCGTCATTCCACCATGGGGGTTTGATTTATGGATTATACTCTCTCATCTCAGGTAGCATTATAATACCACTTTGAAGGAGTTCTTTCAATGCTGATTCAATCGATTGTCCCAATGGTGTAATATTTCATTTAGGGAAGCTTTTTTGTTTTTCTTTTCATTTGTCTAAGGATGAACCTTTAAGGTGGTAGATAGGTGATGATATTTTAGTTGTTTTCACATCAACAACTCCATCATTAACCACATTCTTGTTCTTAATCCAAAAAGGTGTCTTGTTGCCCGAGCCTGACTCTTGATCTTTGTCATTATTAAGTTTAATAGTTCCATCATCGATGAGAGTTTGTTCGGTTTGAAATCCCATTTCTATGACTTCATCAAAGGAATCCAAGCATTTGAGGTAAAGTTCCTTTCCAATTTCCTTGTTCAAATTTCAACAAAAGAGGTCAACCAATTTTTATCTTGAATGTTATAAGGTACTCATTTTGTCAAATGTCTCCATCTTTGTAAAAATGACACAAAAGATTCTCCTTGTTTTTTATTGGTGTTAAAAAGGTTTGAAATGGTCACTTCAAGTTCACAGTTGTAACTATAGTTTGAGATAAATTTGTCAACCAATTATTGAAAAGATTTGATGGTCGGGGGTAATCGTGAAAACTATTCCATAGCTTTTCCTCCCAGACTGCAAGGGAATAATCTCATAAGGTATGTCTTATCAACTGTGAATTCCAAGGTAGTAGCATAAAATTTTCTTAAGTGGTCTTTAGGGTCTCCATTTCCCCTATATTTATCAACTCTCAGTATGGCCCAATGACTAGGGAAAGGTGGCATTGGTATGCTCAGATCGAAAGGATAGGGACATATATCTTCAATGGAAAACTTGTGACATGATGTTTTACTGTTCTTGAGAGTATCCAATTCCTGTCTCATTTCTCTAAGCTCATCCAAAAAAGGATTATTTGTAGGTGTAGGTTTTGACATCTTTGAAGATCTCTTGTAACTATGTTGTAAATAAAAGGGTTTGTGATCTTTGATTCTATCAGCATTGTTTGTTTTGGTATGCTTAGATTCACCAGATTCATGTTTATCATTCATCGTTTGTAGTGATATGTCAAATTTAGGATGCAGTTTGATTTCTTCATCAGCAAGGGTCTAGAAATATTGTTGCGAATTACATTTGACCACCTCCGTAAGAAGTTTAGTGAATCTATGATCATGAAGTGCTTGTTCTATATTGGATTGGGTTACTTCTTCATTATCGGTTTCATTTATTTCACTATTTGCAATACTAATGTGATCTTCCCCATCAAAGTCATTTCCCCAAGGGTTTCCCTCCTCTTGAAACATTCTTATTCTTGATTTAGGGGACATAGGTGATTGTTCTGATCTTCAACCTAGGATTAGACAATGTATGATACTTAAGATTAGGATGCAATGCAAACTGATATGACCTCTAAGATAAGATATGGGAATGGAATGGTATGACCCTACATGTGACAAGCCTAATATAATAAAAATGCAATAACTTAAGGCAACCCTAGGTCTAAAGATAATTGTGATACAAGGCTTTACCTATACTGAGGGTATGCTAGAATAGGAGATGATGAACTCTAAGAAGATTTCCCAACTCAAAGATTATGGTATATTCCCTAACTCAAGGATGATCAACCTCAAGTGATACAGGTGATTAATAGCCAATGTTTGATTCAAGACCTAAGGAGAGTAACCTAAATGCAAGCTAAAAGATTTGTTTGACTTTTGATGGATATGCAAGGACTGAAAGATCAGAACTAAAGAATGATTCCCCAAAGAGAGTTAAATGCTAGGTTTGATTTGGACATGTAAGTCCGGTTCATTCATTAAGGGGAGTAGATAGAAATTGCTTAGTAATATGTTTCAGTTGCGGTAGTTCTTTAAGATGCATTTTTTGATAGACCTAGAACTACGATGTCTATGTTTGAAAAAGCTAAAAGTGGATCTTCGTTTAGGGGTTTTGGTTTTGCAAGAGATCATGTAGATGTTTGTGTTGTTTTGACCCTTTGAGAAAGTTTTTGACATTTGTAAGGTTGAAATGTTGTAGATTCGAGGTGTGGTGTTTGTATGAGATAGATTAATGTTTGTTTTTGAACACACACACAAAACATGACAGACAAAATGTTTTGGATGACTCTGACATATAATTAGAGTAAAAGTCTAAATGGGAGCCTAGATTAGCCCCAAATTTTCACAGGTCTCGACAAAATTAAAGACACTTGTAAGCATGCACAACTTAGGCTAGAAAGAGGATACCACTTGCTGAGTCCCTACATGGATTACTCCATATACCGAGACAAGGCGGATATCTAGAGATATTGGTGACACTAGCTCCCCCTTACATGACATGAGCACACCAAATCTCTTACTCTAAATATCTGAAGATCTTATGAACTGAGGGATTTTCTATCTCTACTTTGAAAAGTACATATAGGGCAACTTCAGAGGTCCAACCTCCTATACCAGCAAGCAAAAAAGGTTTTTGGCCTTTGCATCAAGTGGTTTCTAGTCAATGTTTCAAGATAATTTGGTGTTTATACATGTGGTGGTTCACTCATTTAAGAGGCCTCCTAGCCCTCGAAAAAGGTTTTTACGCATCACATGGATAATGAGGGAGACTTCCATTAGTATAGAATAACGACACCAAGTGATTGATGACTTTCATCACAACCATGATTATTTATATTGTGGACCGAATCGAAAGTACCGCTTGGGTCATTCCCTCTCACAAATTAGGAGGCAGGCCCTCTAAGGGATTAAAAACATAAAAGAGATGGGTCCAGCTTCTGATCACCAAGTTTGCACAAGGTGAGAGCATACACCTACCACCTTACAAGCACAACAAACAATGATTAATTAACCCCCTAGTTAAGCTATGTGCAAACAAGCATTGAAAAAGATATCTAATGAAAGCCCTACAAAACCACCATTAGTAGTTTGAATTTCTAGTCTTCGATAAATGAACATCAATTTTTAGTTTTAAATCTTTGGCATGCAACCCTGCATAAAAGCCAAGTCATCATGGATTAGCCACAAAATAAAAACTAAACTAAAAAGGGAAAATAACATTATTCTAACTAGCAAAGATTAACAAACAAAATTTAATCCAAACCTAACCATCAAAATTAAAAACTAATTCAACCTAATTAATCTAATCAATACAAATGATTAATCTAAATCTAAATTCTAAAAAAAAACTAATTAAAACTAAGAAAAAGTCATAATTAAAACTAATTAATTCTATCTAATTTAACTAATATAATCTATCCCTATAAAAACCTTCTAATTAGAACTAATTGAAACTATCTATTTAAAACTAATTAAAACTAAACTAATACTAATGAAAAACTAATTAAAACTAAGAGGGAGTTGTTGATGCCGTGGGCTACGGTTGAAGAGGGAGCCTTTGTGGAGGAACGCTTTCACCGACAAATCCAAGAAATAGAAGCATTTTTTTTAGGCATGATGGCAGTTAAGACAGGAAATCATAGCAGTAGAATTAGAAGCCCTAGCTGCAAAATCCACATGGTGCAGTGGCTTGGGTGAGATACATGATTTCTATGTAAGGCTTCCTATGAAATATGAAATAGACACTTAAGTTTTGTGCTTCAATAACTAAAGCTTGGCTTACATTTCATTTCCTTTTTTGTGATTTGCGTATACCTATCAAAGAAGAGCAAGATAAAAGATCTTATGAAAGTTGAATGAAAGCTTTTAGGATTTGATTCAAGATAAATCATGGTTGCTTTATATCCATGCATTGTAATATTTGATACCAACAGAGATTTTGATACCAACTGGGTTTTAAGAAATGACGTGGGGTTTTGGTAAAGCACTAGAGATTTCAAAGGTAACCATACGAAGAATGGGTAAAAGGACCCCAATTATCACTAGTTAGGGTTTTTTAGCAGAGAAGGTTAAGATTAGGGTCTAACCACGGTAGCAAAGATCTACACCTGTAGACAATAAAAACAATCACCCTATAACCAAAGAGTTAACATGTAAACAAAAACTTAACCTGCAATGAAAATGTTAAACCCTGCAAACATTTAAATCTATAAACAATTACCCTGCAACCAAAACCAACTGTTAGTCACCCAAAATAGAGAAATGCCAAAGATTCAACCAGAGTCACCATGATCCTTGAATGAAACCTGCGATAAAATAATGAAATAAACTAGGAACCTTCCATATTATCCTTCATAGTCAAATCCTACTTAACTCAAAATCTACATTAAAACATGCAACCACACAAATGAACAATGCAAAGATGTTCATGTCGGGTTCACCATTTTGTAGATACTGAAAATGAAAACCTAATGAATCTACAAACAGAATTGCAATATTTTCAACATCACATCAACGAAGTCTATCCTAAATGAATACTATAGAAATGTAATACTAAACTATGAAAAACCAAACATAAGCATTCAAAAAGAATAGTAACTCTATTGTTTTCCTATCATCAAGATCTTGAATCATACATTGATGCTCTCAGATTTTTCATAAGCACAAATGTAACAAGAAGCTATGATGAATGGATGAAAAGATTATGATCAAAACCCAATCTATCCATTCTGTATATCCTCACAATGAGAAGAAAGAGGGCTTATATAGATGTCCTCATAGAATAAAAATCCAGATTATGGGAGAAATGTGGAATTAAATGGAGAAATGGAGAAATGGGAGAAATGTCCCATGTTGTCCGTGTAATAAATGAAAGAAATAAATGGGAGTGTTTGTGGTATAGTGGAGTTTTAGGAATTTATGGAGAAAGTGGATTTGTGAATTAAATATGCAATAGAGGAAATATTATTTAATTAAATGAATTTATATATGATTTAATGAAATATGCAATGGATAATGATTTATATAAATGCATGGGTACTTTAATGATTAGAGAATATATGAAATGGATGGATGATTTATGGATAACTAATTATGTGAATGGATAAATGACTATAATATTTTAATGATTTAGGTGAATTAATGAATAAATTATAGAGGAAAGTAATAAATGAATTAATTAAATAGACAATAATATCCATTTAATTAATAGAAGAAAAATAAACAAAAGTATTTAAATGAATTAGTTAAATAGATAATAATATTCATTTAATTAATAGAAGAAAAATAGGATGACTATGAGGATAAATTTAAGTGTCTACAAGTATGATCAATTTAGTCCCACAATGTGTAGAACAATAAATATGACTATTAACACCCTTACACTAAATGTGAATGAGGCATTTTGCAAGGATGCATTTATTATCAGCATAGACAAATCGTTTGGAATTGACAAAAATAAGATAGGATATTGTAGATGGACCTAGAATATACCTATAGGTGAGAATGAAACATTCCTAGGTGTTGTGGAATTTAGGAATCCCTATATCAAAGTTTGGCACTTTTTTCTCTTAGGACTCTTAAGAGACTTTCTTAGTTTGATGTATCCCAGAAGGATTAGGACACATGGGGAATGAAATAGAGACTCTACTAGAATTCACCTACCCACACCAATTTTTTTAGCACGATCAATTTGGTCCCATGAGGTGCAAAACAAAAAAGGACTATTGGCACCCTTATCCTAATCGTAAATGAGGCATTTTGGAAGAATGTATTCATTGTTGGCATGGTCAAATACTTTGGAGTTGACAAAAACTAAGATAAGATATTGTATATAGACCTAAAATCCACTTGTAGGTGTGAATGAATAATTTGTAGATGCCACAAATTCTGAGTGATTGCATCAAATTTTGGCACTTTTTTGCTCTTAGGGATCTTTAGAGACTTTCTTAGTCTAATGTAGCCCAGAAGGACCAGGGCACCTAGGTAAAAAAATTTGGCCTCCACTAGCATCCACCCACCCACCTTAACATGTTGGTGCCATCACTTTAGTCCCATGAGGTGTAGAACCAAAAATATGACTATTGGCATCCTTGTACTGAAAGTAAATGAGGCATTTTGCAAGAATGCATTCATTGTTAGCATAATCAAATAGTTTCAATTTGATAGAAACTAAGATAGGCCATTGTAGATGGACTAGAAATTCACCTGTATGTGCAATCAAAACATTCTCAAGTGTCATATATTCTAACGATCATTGCATCAAATTTTGGCACCTTTTTTCTCTTAGGGATCTTAAGAGACTTTCTCAGTCTGATGTATCTTGAAATGATCAAGACACCTAGGGAACAAAAAAAGGCCTCTACTAGCATCCACTCACCCACCTTGATGTGTTGGTTCCATTAGTTTGGTCTCATGAGGTGTAGAACAAAAAAAATAACTATTGACACCCTTTCAATGAATGCAATTAGGTATTTTGTAAGAATGCATTCATTATAGACACAATCAAACAATTTGAAGTAGACAAAAACTAAGATAGGTTATTTATATAGACACAAAATCACCTATAGGTGTGAAAAAAAAATTCCTAGGTGCCATGGATTCCAATCATTGTTGTGTCAAAGTTTGGCACTTTTTTGGTCTTAGGGCTCTTAAGAGACTTTCTTGGTCTAATGTAAACTCTCTCTCTCTCTCTCTGTCTCTCTCTCTCTCTAACTAAACATTAAAAGTTAAGTCATAAACATGTGAAACTTAAACTGTAAACCCCAAACAATGGATCTTAGCACTTAACCCTATAGATAAATAACTAAATTTGAATGTGAACTCTATCTCCATCTCCCTAACTCTCTATAAAATAGATAAACAAATAAATTTAAATGTAAAGAATTCTTTGACAAGTAGTTAGAGGTGAATAATTATAGGAATAAACCTAATATATGGAAGCACAATAGAGGAAAGACTTACTCATAAGAGTTAGTCATGGTACACTTGAGGAATAGATAATTCCCTTGCAATCTGATGATGGATGTTTAGTGTAGCTTGTTTTGGAGAGGATATGAAAAATTATTGCTTGATATAAGTTGCACTAAACTATAGATATTTGTAATTGGACTCATATGTGGTAGCACAAAAGTCTTAAAGGAGACTACAATGACACCAAGGGTTGCAACTATGAAGAGTGGGAGGGGGATAGAGAGAGGGAGGGGGAGAGAAAGAGAGATAGATGGAGAAATAGAAAAAGATAAAGAGAGAGAGAGAGAGAGAATATGAAATTTGTTAGAATTAAGGTGCTATTAACCTTGTAAATCCTTGTAATTATTATTCCTAATGTTGTTTCTAAATCACCCATAAGGGATGTACAAGTTTCATCGGCATTGGTAAAAATTAATTACTAGGGACGGTAATTAGGGATTTACTGTATCGGTAAGTTCTAGAGATACTGATGGTAGTTATGGAGTAACATTTACTGATAGTAATTGTAAAAATCAAGAGTAATTGAGGGTAGGTGCCACCTTGGAGGAATAATCTATTTTTTGGTAGTTATGAGATAC
Source organism: Cunninghamia lanceolata (assembly GCA_027924645.1). Lineage (NCBI taxonomy): Eukaryota > Viridiplantae > Streptophyta > Pinopsida > Cupressales > Cupressaceae > Cunninghamia > Cunninghamia lanceolata. The sequence goes on along the minus strand of BSBN01000650.1, from coordinate 566,907 downwards.
ATCATAAAATTAGTAATTGGTTGTAAGAGAATATATGACAATTGTAAGTTGTCATAATATTCTATGACAATATGAGAACTTATGATGGATATTTATTGCTTGTAAGTTGTTATACTTAGCACTAGGCACCCATATTGGGAAGATGTTATTGAGGGGTTGTTATGATAGAATCTATGACAATTATGACAACATTTATTACCCCATAAGTGCCTATTCTTGTCCATAGGCACCCAAGTTTACATGGTTGACTATTGACAAGTTGCATGAGCTTGTAAGAAGTCATTTAACGTTCCATGTTGGAGCTTTCAAGGTGAGAGAAAGTGGATGCCTAGTTTGGGGAGTAAAATACCTGTATAAATATAGTGCCTTGTATGTGTTGTTAATCATAGTTTTCTTGTACACAGGTTCTACTGGATTGAAGGTTGGAGAGATAAAGGAAGTGCAGGTATTATGTATTTTAGATTTGAAGATAATACAACTAGAGCCTCTTTTCTTGGTGGACATTTTTACCTGAAAGGGTTTTCTCCATGTTATATCTGGTGTTCATATGGTTTATTCTTCTATGGTGTTTATTCCCGTGTTGTGATTTCATTTCCATATGCAATCTCTATTCATACTACACTGCTTTAAGATCATAAACATATTATAATCAGATTTCCATTTGGGTAGTTGTTGCCTTCACTTCTAACATTTGGTATCAGTGCCTAGCTAGTTTTGATTCTTGGGTGGTAGTGTGAAGGTTGTTTAGCTACAGTGGGAGATTTGGTTTTTTTGTTTTATAGATCTTGTGTAGTATTCATGGCTCAATCCGCTACCTCAACCTCTTGTTTGGACATTGAGAAGTTAAACAGTATGAAGTATGAATTGTGGAAGCTAAAGATGGAGGATTTGCTTGAGAAAAGAAGCTAGTGGTTGGCTATTATAAAAGAGAAGAAGCTCGATGATGTGAGTGTGGAAGAATGGGAAAGGTTGAATAAGAAGGTACAGGGAACCATTTGACCCTATCTTGCAGATTTTGTCCTGTTGAATGTATCGAAGGAAGAGATTGCATTCAAACTTTTGAATAAATTGGGTGAGATCTATCAAGCCAAGAGCATGGTAAATAAGCTTTATTTAAAGTGAATATCATTTTTGATTTAAATAAAAGAGGGTGATTCCATTGTAGAGCATTTGAATAATTTTAATTTACTTTTGAGTCAAATTGATTGCTTAGATGCTACAGTTGAAGAGGAAGATAAATGTATATACTTCTACTTTGTTCTTTAACGAAATCTTGGGAGAATGTTATCCTTGCTATTACTACTAATCTTGAAGATCTGAAGTTGGATTGCCTTTTTGTAACTTTGTTGGCATAGGAGATGAGGAAGAAGACTTCTAAGGGTAACACTGAGACTCTCAATGTGAGGGGAAGGTCTAAGGAAAGACGACCAAAAGGAGATCAGAAGGGTTCTAAAGACAAGTCTAAGGGTCATTCTAATACTCCTAGAAAGAAGAACAAAGTTAAGAATTAGAATTGTAGAAAAAAAAGGGCACATGAAAAAGGAATGTAGAAACCTGAAGAAATAGTGGGATTCCACTACTGATAAGTCCTTGAATGCAAGTGAAGATGTTTACTTTTTGCATGCAACTTTGTTTCTAATGATCATTGGTTGGTTGAATCAATATGCTTGTATCATATGACTCTACATAAAGAATGGTTTTCCACATACGAAGAGTATGATGGAGGTAAAGTGTACCTTGGGGAAAACTCTACATATCTGATAGTTGGGAAAGGCAAGGTAATGTTGTGTTTTAGTGATGGGAGAATTAAAACTCTCCTTGGTGTTTTGCATGTTCCTAGATTGGCTAGAAATCTAATTTTAGTTTCAAAGTTGAATTATTTGGGAATGCATGTCACATTTGATAAGCATGGTTGCAGATTGGTGAGAGGAAACTTGGTGGTAGCAAAGGGGAAAAGATTGGGAACCTTGTTTAGGCTAGATGCCACTACAATCTGTAATTCCTCTTATATTTTTGATGTTTTTTTAAACACTTGTATGTTGTGGCATCATAGATTGGGTCACACAAGTAATAATGTTTTAAAAACAATCAAGAATAAAGAATATTTTGACAATTTCTCTTATTTTGATGAGCACTTTGATTTTTGTGAGAATTGTGTGTTTGGTAAACAAAACAAAACAACATTTCCTTTAGGAAGTAATAGAGAAAAAGAAAAGTTAGAGATTATTCATTCAGATGTGTTTGGACCTATGGATGATGACTCTATCACAAAATATATTTATTTTGTCACCTTCATTGATGATGTATCTAGATTTACATGGATTTATTTTATGAAATACAAATATGAAGTTTTCACTAAGTTTAAGGATTTTAAAGTCTTAGTTGAAAACTAATCGGGATTAAAGATAAAAATATTAAGATTTGACAATGGAGGAGAATATTATTGTAAGTAATTTGATGAGTTTTGTAAGTATGTAGGTATAACTAGACAAAAGACAACTCTGTATACACCACAACAAAATGGTGTTGCAGAAAGGATGAACCGAACAATCATGGAAAGAACTAGAAGTATGTTGAGTGATTCATAGTTGAAGAATGTTTTTGGGTAGAGGCTATGTGTACCACTTGTTACTTGATTAATAGAACTCCTCATAAGGCTCTTGATTCAACACCTTATGAAGTGTGGACAGGTAAGAAACCTTCTATGTCACATTTAAGGGTTTTTGGTTGTGAGGCTTTTGTTCATGTGCCTAAGGAAAAATGATCTAAGTTGGATCCAAAAGTGTAAAAATGCATCTTCATTAGATATGATGAGAATGTTAAAGGTTATAAGATTTGGGATCTTCTAACCAGGAAAATTGTTTTCTCTAGAGATGTTATTTCAAGGAACTTAGAGCTATTTCTGAACCTGAACAACCAAAAGAGAAAGAAAGGTCAAAGGTAGTGCATTTTGATTTATAACAGGAAGATACATAGCCAAAAGAACATAGTGATTGATTGGGGGTAAAGAAGAAGAAGATTCAAGTGGAAGTAGTTCTGATGAGGAAGACTCTATTATTACAGAATAATTTAGGCATCCAGAAGAACCAAAAGAGTCTCTTACTCCACCCTTGAGGAGATCCATAAGATAATGGATCCCAATTGATAGGTATAGCCCACCAGATTTCCATTATGTATTTTCTCTATTGAGTATTAGTGATGAGCCTGGATCCTACATGAAAGCTATTCATGTAGATGATAGTGAGTCTTGGTAGTTAGCCATGCAGGAGGAGATGATAGCTTTAGAATCTTGCAACGACTGGGATCTTGTTCATTTCCCCAAAGGAAGAAAGGCCATAGGTTGCAAATGGGTCTTCAAGAAGAAGTTTGGAGCAGATGGTTCATTGGAGAAGTACAAGGCTAGACTGGTAGCCAAGGGCTACTCCCAAAGAGAGAGAGAGTTGATTTTGGTGAAATATTCTTTCCTATTGCTAAATTAACTTCTATTATATTTCTCTTATCCATTGTTGTATATTTTGATTGAGAAATAGAGCAAATGGATGTTAAGACTATGTTCTTGCATAGAGATCTTGAGAAAGAAATTTACATGCAACAACCTACAGGGTTTGAGGTAAAAGGGAAATAACATTGGGTTTACAGATTAAAGAGGTCTCTTTATGGTTTAAAATAGTCCCCCAGAATGTGGTACCAGAAGTTTGATTCATTTGTTTTAAAATTGGGTTTTGTTAGAAGTGAGGAGGATCACTGTGTGTACATTCATTGCATTGATGATTCCATACTGATCATTGCATTGTTTGTTGATGACATGTTATTTTTCAGCAATACTAAGTGTATGATCAGTGAAATGAAAGCCCAACTTTTAGGTGCATTTGATATGAAGAATCTTGGAGCAGCTAGGTATATTTTGGGTATGGAGATCAGGAGGGACAAAGGTAACAAAAATCTTTGGTTATCTCAAAATAAGTATGTGAATACCATTTTGCAGAGATTTAGCATGTAGGATTGTAACCCAATTAGAATTCTTTTTCCCATTGGTACTAAGCTTTCATTAGACATGTGTTCAAAGAATGAGGATGATTTTGAGGATATGACTAATGTGTCATATGCTAGTGTTGTAGGGAGTTTAATGTATGCAATGGTTTGTACTAGGCCAGATATTGCCCAAGCAGTGGGAGTTTTGAGTAGGTTTATGTCTATCCATGTTATACAGCATTAGAATTATTGATGTAGGAGCATCCGGAAGAATTTAGGATCATTGAGACAGTTGACAAAAGCTTGAGTATGCAGAGAAAGTGACCTTGGAGAATTCTAGATTTTGAGTATGAGAGGCTACAGATCTAGACTTAGCATCTAAACATAGGAAATTACAACATATCAAGAATTCAGATCATTTAGCCTTGATTCTGGGAAGTCATCACTATTTGAAGATTAAGTGTTCTGACAGAACGGAGCTGACTGTGTTTAGTGAAGTGGAATCAGTTTGCGGATCATTCCCATCAGTTATGAAGCGAAAAGAAGAATTGGTTGATGAAGTTTAAGGACTTGGCCAAAATTTAGTAGGGTCCGCATGAAGTTCTATGCATTTCTGGAGTAGTGCCTTATGTTTAGGCCCGACCTATTTAGTGTACACATTACATAAGCTAGCTGTTGCAATTAGGCCGACCTAGTGATGATTTGAAAGCTTGCAGATGATATAAATAAGAGATAAAGGATTGTTTCTAAGTAGTGATCGATAGCACAAAGAATGGAAATAAGATCTTAAGTTGTTTTGATCTGGTTGTGTAGCAGAACAGAGTAGAAGGTAGAGAAGGAAGCAAAATGATTTTCAGAGTAGAGAATTGAGTTGTAGAAGAAGGAGATCATGAAATAATATTGTTGTATGAATCTTTTGTAATCCTTGGGCTATGGACTAGCATCTGTAAATCCCTTGAGGCATGTGTAATGTGTTTTGAGATGAAATATATATGAAGAATGAGCTTTGAAAGTTGGGTTTTTCCCTGTTAGGGTTTTCCCAGGATAAATCTGATGTTAGGTGTTCATGAATCTGTTTTATCTTTCTGTTGTTAAACTATAAGCTTCCATTGCATATCAGTATGTCCATGGTGTTAATTGTTTAAGGCTGCAAGGTTGGACAGTCCCTCACCGGACCCTCCTACCTTGACTGCATCAATTCATATTAGAGCTAGTTTTGAATCTGTTAGGAAGGAAGATCGTGTGGAAGGAAGTGCAAAACCTTAGAGTATGCATAAATCATCATAGAAGAAAGATCAAGAAAAGGATTCAGGTAAGCTTTTCAAAATTAAGTTGTTTATTTGATTTGTTGCAATGGGGAAGATTAGAAAGAGGATGAAGAAATAAAATGAAACCCTAATATGCGAAAAGGATATTTTGGAAGATGAATTGAATGAAATCAAGAAATTTAATGCAGAATTGTTGAAGAAGATGAAAGATCTAGGAGTAGACAAGTTGAATGCCCTTGAAGAAGAACTAAAAGATGCAAGAAGCAGAAATGAAGACCTAGAGGCAGAGCTAAAACTGTTTGAAGATGTTGAAAAGAAATTTGCAGAATTGGAAGAAGGATTCAAGTTGTTTGGGAAGGTGGAAGAAAGGAGCATAAATCTAAAAGAAAGTTTGGAAAAATTAAAGAGAGAAAATAGTTTACAGAAGAATGAAATATCAAATTTGAAAGAACAAGTTAATTAGTTAGAGAAGTCACTTGTAGCATGTAGAAAAGAGAATGAAAATTTGAGATCTAAGCCTATATTGTATGATGTTTCTTGTGATACTAATGACTTGTGTGATGTAGTAGAAGTTTCTTTAGAAAGTGACGATGAAGATGATAGCGTGACTAAACCTGGAGTGGTTGGTGATGGTATTGGTTTAAAATCATGCAAAGAATGGGATATGAAGGACAAGGATTGGCTAAGCAGCAACAAGGAATTATAGAACCTATTGAACCAGTGATCAAATCAAGAAGTGAAGGGATTGGATATGATAGAGCTAAGAAGGTTATGGAAAACTTTAAATCAAATCAAAGAAGAAATGGTATGTTTTGTTCACATTGTAATAGGCATGGACATGAAGAGGAATTTTGTTGGGATATACACCCTTGTAAGTTATGTGGATTGAGGAACCATTTTGAAAAGTTGTGTTGGAATAAGTTAAAGAGAAGAAATCCTATGACAAGTTGTATACAGAAGAACTATGGGTGGATTGATGGACAGGAATGGAGACATGTTATTGGTATGTTCAGAGGAAGATATAGATTGAAACATTCATATGTTGGATCATGATACAAAGAGAGAAGACCTTATGTGGAGCAGAACAAGGAAAGAAATTCAAACTACAGAGGGAGAAGTGACATGAGTCATAATTCTTATCATAGAACAAGATACAAGAAGAATGAAAGAGGATTTACAAGAAGAAGAACTTGTTTTCAAGTTTGGAGGAGAAAAGAACCAAGCAAGGAAAGTCATCAAGAACCTATAACTAAAGAAGCTGATAAAGGAGAAGCAATAAGTAATTCAGAGATGGTTTGTGTAGAGGTTGAAAAGCCTGTTGATATAGAAATGATTTGTGCAGAAGAAGAAGAGCTGATTGAATCACTAAGTTTGACAGAGGAACCAAAAGAAAGGGATACAGAGATAGTTTATGTAGAAGAGGAAGGAGAGCCTTTTGAATCATTGAGTTTAATAGAGAAACTGGAAGAAGGAGAAGCATTGGTATTAAGAAGATTTGTGTTATAGAATTGAGAAAGTAAAGTAAGAGAGAGTTTGTGTAAAATCATCTGATAAAGCAGTGCAAGATAAAGTTGTGTGAACAAATGTGAAGCATACCAGAGAAGATCATGTGGCAGAGAAAGAGGGAATGACAAGATATTCTACCATAGGAGAAAGTTTGTGTACCAGAGTAAAGCAAATGTGGATAAAGAAACAGAGAAAAGTATTGAAGCAGTATATGCAGAGTAGAAAATGTAGGATTCTGAGGTGTGTGGGAGAAACTGTATCTGAGATCAGAATTGGAAGGTGCTACAGAGAAGTTCAGGAAGTGTATTGATTGGATCATAAAGTAACTTGATTGTTCTGGGGGATGCATGAATGAATTGGATTAAAATAGACATTGATCTTGAGGCAACTTGTGGAGAAGACTTGCTTAGACCACCGATCATTGAGGCAGTGCAAGGCTTGCAGGTAGACCGTCGAACCTAGACCATGACAAGATGATGAACTTGAGGCAGTTTTGCGAGATGGACTTGAACAGACTGCCAACCTTGAGGCAGTTGCAAGTACCTAAAAATAGATCACTGAATCTAGATTTCTCTCGAGGCAGTTTTGCAGGATGGACTTGAATAGACCGCTAACCTTGAGGTAGTTACAAGTACCTGAAAATAGATCACTGAACCTTGAATCTAACTTAATATAGACCTAAGTGAAGGGGCTCACTTCTCAAATAACCCTGAGGCTCTGATGTAGGAGCATCTGGAAGAATTTAGAATCATTGAGACAGTTGACAGAAGCTTGAGTATGCAGAGAAAGTGACCTTGGAGAATTCCAAATTTTGAGTATGAGAGGCTACGGATCTAGACTTAGCATCTAGACATAGGAAATTAAAACATATCAGGAATTCAGATCATTTGGCCTTGATTCTGGGAAGTTATCGCTGTTTGAAGATTGACTGTTCTGATAGAACGGAGCTGACTATGTTTGTGAAGTGGAATTAGCTTGCGGATCATTCCTGTGACTTACGAAGCGAAAAGAAGAATTGGTTGATGAAGTTTAAGGATTTGGCCAAAATTCAATAGGGTCCACGTGAAGTTCTATGCATTTGTGGAGTAGTGCCTTATGTTTAGGCTTGACCTATTTAGTGTACACATTACATAAGCTAGCTATTGCAATTAGGCTGACCTGGTGATGATTTGAAAGCTTGCGGATGATATAAATAAGAGATAAAGGATTGTTTCTAAGTAGTGATCGATAGCACAAAGAATGGAAATAAGATCTTAAGTTGTTTTGATCCAGTTGTGCAGTAGAACAGAGTAGAAGGTAGAGAAGGAAGCAAAATGATTTGCAGAGTAGAGAATTGAGTTGTAGGAGGAAATCATGAAGTAATATTGTTGTATGAATCTTTTGTAATCCTTGGGCTATGGACTAGCATCTGTAAATCCCTTGAGGCATATGTAATGTGTTTTGAGATCAAATATATACGAAGAATGAGCTTTGAAGGCTAGGTTTTTCCCTATTAGGGTTTTCCTAGGATAAATCTGATGTTAGGTGTTCATGAATCTATTTTATCTTTCTATTGTTAAACTATAAGGCTTTGTTGCATATCAATGTGTCCATGGTGTTAATTGTTTAAGGGTGCAAGATTGGACAGTCCCTCACCAGACCCTCCTACCTTGACTGCATCAATTATGCAAAGAGGGTGTTTAGATATTTAGCTGGTACTTCTAATTACTATTTGGTTTATTTTGGTACTAACAGTGTGGGAAAGACATTGGACATACATAGTTTTGTTGATGCAGATTGGGAAGGTGACTTGGATAGTCAGAGGTCCACTAGTGGCTATGTGTTTACTTTGTTTGGAGGAGTAGTGAGTTGGATGAGAAAAAGGAAGCCCATGGTTGCTTTGTCCACCACTGAAGCAGAGTATATGGCTACTACCCATGTCTCTAAGGAGGTAGTTTGGTTGAGGAGATTGTGTATAGGTATTGGTTTTGATTGTAGGGTCATTCAGATTGGTTGTGATAGCCAGAGTGCTATTTGTTTGGCCAAGAATCCTATGTATAATGCTTAGACTAAGCATGTTGATGTACAATATCACTTTGTTTGAGAAACAATTACAAGTGGATAGATTGAGATGAAGAAGGTAGACACTCAAGAGAATTTTTTAGATGCTTTGACCAAACCTATGAGAATAGAGAAGTTTATTTGGTGCAGGGAGGCCATGGGCCTAGTTTCTTGTACTTAGTTGTTTTATGCTTTCCTATGGTTATTTACAATGTATAATGTCAAGTGGGAGAATGTTAGGATTAAGGTGTCATTAAACCTGTAAATCCTTGTAATTATTCCTAATATTGTTTGTAAACCACCCATAAGGGATGTACAAGTTTCATTGGTAGTGGTAAAAATTAATTACCGGGGACGGTAATTATAGAGTTACTGCATCGGTAAGTTTCAAAGTTACTAGTGGTAGCTATGGAGTAACATTTACTGTTGGTAATTGTAAAATCAAGAATAATTGAGGGTAGGCACCACCTTGGAGGAATCATCTATTTTTGGTAGTTATGACACACATCATAAAGTTTGATGCAGTGCAAGGGTTCACATCATTCAAACTTGCCATGCACTTGGCACAAATCAGGTTCAAAAACTGAAATCTTCACTTGAGGCAATCAATCTTCAACACTTTGGGCAATATGGGACCAATCACTCATGGAAAACAACTCAATCCTTTAGACCAATTAGTGGTCTATCCATTCTGAGGCTACATAATGTCTCTTTAACCTTCAAATGATTAGCAACTTCCATTTAACCGATTTCACAATTCTTTATGCTTAATTCATGCACACAAAACCATAGGTGATCACAATGCACTAGAAGGCTCCAACACACACTAATGGACTCCAATCTCTATCATACTTGGTAAATGGTTTCAACAGGTCTACAAGCACCCCACAAACACTATCCAATGGTCCAATGGCTTGACAACAATGGTTTATGGCAAAACACCTATATAAACCGTCTAGCCTTGTAGGCCTCCAAAGTGGGACAACAGTTATAACTATTTCTACAAGACTCCTAACTGAAATGTGAGAACCTTTTAGGATACCCATTAAACCTTACTATAACATATATCAACCTTACTAGAGGCTTCTTTGGACCAACACACTAAAAAATGGACTGTTTAGTTTTGACAACTAGGCCAATTAGGCCACTTTTACAAAACAAGTACTGGAAGATTCAACCCTAGATCTTTTCTACCAACTCTAATGGTATTAACACATTTCAAATATCACATTTATGCAAATTTTGTCATTAGGTTTCATAAAATATGGGCTATATCACAAATTCATGGCTTCACCTAGCCTTACAAGCCAAAAAATATTTAAAAAAATAGCCTAGGGCATCATAAAAATCACCTCAAACCTCTACTTTCTGAAAAACCACCAATGGAATTTCAAAATAAATCCTATTCTCTCCCATTTCACCAAAAATGGGTAAATTCTACTGGTGGGATGGACTACAAATCACCATTTTGTGATCAAACTGTCAAATTCAGATTTTTCAAACCAGTTTTCACTAAAACAACTATAACTTTTGATAGACCCAATAAACATGAATGAGAATATATTAAAATGAAATATACTCCATTCCTATTTCTAAAAAACTAAGATTCATACCCTTACAGGCCGTATAATGTCTGTACCATGCATTACAACAGGACTGTTACGGGAGAAATCTAGAAATTACAGTCACTAAAATGATCATAACTTTCACAATATGTAATGAAATTTCATGAAAAAACCAAAATATAGAAGACTCAAAACCCCATCCATCCCATGTGGTCTTAGGCCATGATTAGTGCCATACCATCTGTACAATGTCAAGAAACAAGGAAAATATGCTTGAAATACAGAGTTTTCTCATTGATTTCTTATTCAATCTTCAATACATCTTCCTCCACCATACAAAATGGCTCTTAAGAGTATATTTAATCCCTTTACAACCTTCTCAACTGACTACAACTATTTAACTACCCATTTGACTCTTCATATTCCTTATTTTTACAATATTATGACAACTTTTACATCATTTTGCAATATTAACCATATGAATTCTAAATGACTCAAATTACATAAAAAATGGTCTATTAGACCTTATTACATGATCAAAACATAACATTAAAGAAAATTTGACACAATGGCCTCATGGAGGCATATAATCCATCAAGTGCTCCTGCACCATACTCTCGAAGAAAAGAAAATTCAAATCCCCTTGAATGCAAGTCAGCTCTTTCTTCGTGGTCTTCCAATTCTTCTGCAATTTGTCCTTCATCTTTGCAACTGTCCCTGAGTCCTTCTTCCTTTTATTTTTGTTATACCATCTCCTATTCAACATCCTCTTAGTTTTCAGGGTCCAAAATTCTATTTCTTGTGCATATACCTTAGTAGCATCATCATTTATGTCTTCATCATACAATATAGTAGCATATTCACCATTACCACAATTTGCATAATACCCTTGCAAATTTGTGTATACCTCATTAACAAACAAATCTGCAACATCTTCATTAGCAACCTTATTATCAATAATAGCTTGATCATTAATATCAACATCAACATGCCTTTCCACTTGCTCATCTTGAACATTAGACTCAAATAACTAAAAAATGACATGGAGACTCATCCACAACTGTGTTTACCATGTCTTTTTCAATGCTTGATGTTAAAATAGTCATAGGTATACCCACCATTTCATTTTTTACCTCTTCCTCTATTACCGCTATCCTTGCTTGTCTTCTTCTTATTTGGACAATCTTCTTGATGGGCCATTGCACCTTCTTTTTTATTTATAGATGCCATTTTTGCACCTCAAGTGCTATTCTCCTTTCAACTTCTTCCATCTCTTTTCTCATCTGCTCCATGGCTTGATCCAACTTTTGTACCTCCTGCTTAAGACTTTCTAGTTCTGCCTTGTCATCTTTTTCCTTCTTCACACTTGTCTCTTTTCTCTTCTCTTGCTTCTTCTTTTGTGAACTCCTAGCCTACAAGTATCTTCTCAACAAATCCATCTTCTCTTCAAGCAAGTCTCTCCTTGTTTCTCCTTGACTTTGCCTCACCTAGGTCTCTTCTCTTCTTTTCTACCTAGTCTTTTGGCAACCTGCACAAACAAAAAACCAAACTCTCTCTTACCTAGACCTTTTGAGCTGTTAGATCAAATGATGAGTGCAAGGGTTCACATCATTCAAACTTGCCATGCACTTAGCACAAATCAGGTTCAAAAACTGAAATCTTCACTTGAGGCAATCAATCTTCAACACTTTGGGCAATATGGGTCCAATAAGTGGTCTATCCATTTTGAGGCTACACATTGTCTCTTTAACCTTCAAATGATCAGCAACTTCCATTTAACTGATTTCACAATTCTTTATGCTTAATTCTTCATGCACACAAAACCATAGGTGATCATAATGCACCAAAAGGCTCCAACGCACACTAATGGACTCCAATCTCTATCAAACTTGGTAAATGGTTTCAACAGGTCTACAAACACCCCACAAACACTATCCAATGGTCAAATGGCTTGACAACAATGGTTTATGGCAAAACACCTATATCAATCGTCTAGCCTTGTAGGCCTCCAAAGTGGGTCATCAGTTATAACTTTTGTTATAGGACTCCTAATAGAAATTTGAGGACCTTTTAGGATACTCATTAAGTCTTACTATACCATATCTCAACCTTACTAGAGGCTTCTTTGGACCAACACACTAAAAAATGGACTATTCAGTTTTGACAACTAGGCCAATTAGGCCACTTTTACAAAACAAGTCCTGGAAGATTCAACCCCAGATCTTTCCTACCAACTCTAATGGTCTTAACACATGCCAAATATCACCTTTATTTATTTTTTGTCATTAGGTTTCATCAACAATGGGCTATATCACAAATTCATGGCTTCACCTAGCCTTACAAGCCAAAAACATAAAAAATAGCCTAGGGCATCATAAAAATCACCTCAAACATCTACTTTATGCAAAACCACCAATGGAATCTCAAACTACATCCTATGCCATCCTATTTCACCAAAAATGGGCAAATTCTACTGGTGGGATGGACTACAAATCACCATTTTGTGATCAAACCCTCAAATTCAGATTTTTCAGACCAGTTTTCACTAAAATGACTATAACTTTTGATAGACCCAATAAAAATCAATGAGAATAGATTCAAATGAAATATACATCATTCCTCTTTTCAAAAAATAAGATTCATGCCCTTAAAGGCCATACAATGGCCGTACCATGCGCTGCAACTAGACTGTTATAGGAGAAATCTAGAAATTGCAGTCACTAAAACGATCATAACTTCCACAATATGTAATGAAATTTCATGAAAAAAAAACCAAAATATAGAAGGCTCAAAACCCCATCCATCCCATGTAGTCTCAAACCATGATTAGGGGCATACCATCTGTACAATGTCAATAAAACAAAGAAAATATGCTTGAAATACAAAGTTTTCTCATTGATTTCTTATTCAATCTTCAATACATCTTCCTCCACCATACAAAATGGCTCATAAGATCATATTTAAACCCTTTACAACCTTCTCAATTGACTACAACTATTTAACTACCCATTTGACTCCTCATATTCCTTATTTTTGCAATATTATGAGAACTTTTACATCATTTTGCAATATTAACCTTATGGATTCTAAATGACTCAAATTACATAAAAAATGGTCTATTAGACCTTATTACATGATCACAACATAAAATTAAAGAAGAATTGACACAATCACCTCATGGAGGCATATAATCCATCAGGTGCTCGTACACCAAAGTTGGTAAGTGGTTGTAAGAGAATCTATGACAATTGTAAGTTGTCATAAGATTCTATGACAATATGACAACTTATGACAGATACTTATTTCTTGTAAGTTGCTATACTTAGCACTAGGAGCCTGTATGGGGAATATGCTATTTAGGGGTTGTTATGACAAAATCTATGATGGTTATGACAACATTTATTATCCCATAATTGTCTATTCTTGTCCATGGGCACCCAAGTTTGAATGGTTGACTATTGACAAGTGGCATGAGCTTATAAGAAGTCATTTAATGTTGCATGTTGGAGCTTTCAAGTTGAGAGAAAGTGGGCACCTAGTTTGGGGAGTGAAATAACTCTATAAATACAATGCCTTGTATGTGTTGTTCATCATAGTTTTCTTGTACACAAGTTCTACTAGATTGAAGGTTGGAGAGATAGAGGAAGTGTAGGTATTAAGTATTTTAGATTTTGAAGAGAATACAACTTGAGCCTCTTTTCTTGGTGGAGCTTTTTACCTGAAAGGGTTTTCTCCTTGTTATATCTTGTGTTCATATGATTTATTTTTCTATGGTGTTTATTCTCGTGTTGTGATTTCATTTCTATATGCAATCTTTATTCATACTACACTGCTTTAAGATCATAAACATATTGTAATCAGATTTCCATTTGGGTAGCTGTTGCCTTCATTTCTAACAAAATTATTGTTAAATGATAACTTCTTTGCATAGAGAATTTATCACTAATTGTTTTGCAAATTGTGAGTTTATCGTTAGTTTTTAAAGCTTCTATTTGCTTCAAGAATATAAAATTATCTACTAATAGCACTAACCATAAGAAGGTGTAAGCCTGTTTGTCACCACTAACCTACATTAAAATAACATTAGTAGATACAAAGAAGTGCTTCTAGATTAAACTATGTGTGTTTCTTTGCTTCAACATTTCAGATCACGCTCAGTGATCCATCACTAGGAAGAAGATTCATATGATTTTGGATTACAGGCTAGCCCTTTAAAAAGATGAGGAGGAGGGGGATTAGGGTTAGTTAGATCATTAAAACATCAGGTTAAAAATAATTGAAATAGGAAATAAGTAAAAAATAATAATAAGAATATAATAAATTATATTTAATCAGATAAATATAAATGAATAAATAAAAATATCAAATCTAATATGTATCAAGTAATATAATATATAATAAGTATAACAATTAGTGTATAAAAAGAAAGGAAAGGAAAATGAAAGATAAATATAGAAGGAAGAAATAAATATAATATTATATTTAATATGTATGATAAGGAATATAATATAGTATTAAAAAAGTGTTAAAAAATGATATATAAGCCAGTAGTAACTACATTGTGCATGGACGGTACACAATGTATAATGAGAAAGCGAAAAAATATAATAAAAAAATATGGTGTATATAATATTGATAATAAGTATTGATAATAAACCTTAAATATAATATTGAAAAAGAGTAAATGGAATGGCGGATAGATGTAAAAAGAAAGGTCCAATTGCATAAAGAGGAAATAAATTAATATAATAATAATAGGAGTCTGGTGTATATAATAATGTACATATTACAAAAAAATATTAATAATGGATAAACAAAAGTGATACATAAGAATAAAATAAAGGATAAGAGGAAGAAAAACAAAGGTAAAACAACAGCAAAAATAGTCCAAACCATAATAAAACAAAGACCAAAAATATTAACAACCAAATAAGTCGATACAAGGAAAGATATGGACCACCAACAAACACACAAGACCTAATATATAAACATAAATATACAAATATACAAACAACCACATATACAACTCTTACACACACATAAAGAAGATGAAATGAAAAGAAGAGAAAAGATAAGTCAAAAGGGGGAGAACCAAAAAAGGAAGGAAGGAAAAGAGTGAAAGGAGGAAAAGGTCAAAAGGGGTTCAAAGGTGGGAGGAGGGAAAGGAAGAGGGGGATCATGTAGGATGAGGGTGGGTATGGATGGAATTCAACATGGGTTGCCACACGAGGCTTAAATGCCACCCTTCATTGCAATTGAGATTGGCAGGGTGGTTTCTAATAAAGATGGCTTCTAGGAGTTTTTTTTTGAAAAAATTGTCTTCTTTGATGAGAACTTGGGTGTCCTTAAGATAGTTATGGTGTTTGGTTTGGAAGGAGTGCTCCGCGAGGGCAGATTTTGCAATATGATCATGCCCGATGTTAGCATTATGTTCCTGGATCCTCGTTCTTATGGAACGCCCAGTCTCTCCTATGTATGGGATTCCACAAGAGCACACAATTTTATAAACTATTGAATTAAGCATATTATGTCTAGGATCTTTGGTTGAAGGGATGAGATTCCTAATAGTGGATAGAGGTTTAAAGGTGCACTCAAGGCCTTTCTTATGTAAGATTTTGGAGATCTTATTAGATAGGTCTTCTATGTAGGGGAGGGTGGTAACAAAGGAAGAGTTGGAGGTGTCAGGCTTAGGTTCAGGGTTAATACGTTTCTTGTTGAAGGTAAAATCTCTAGAGATGGATTTATTACTAAACCCATTAAGTTTAAAAACTTGTGAAAGGTGGGAGAGCTCTTGGTTAGTAGAAATAAATAAATAAAAGAAAAGAAAAATGTACTCAAATCACAAAACTTAAGAGAAGCACATAACATACTTACAAACTATGTAACCTTTGTGTCATTCCACCAATTCAATCTAATGAACCATGTGGATCTACTCTACTCTTTATGGTGTTTAGTATTGCTTCATGGTCTGACTCATGAACTTTCCACAAGTTCATATTCAATAGTCTACCCCCATGTTTGATCAATGGAACATTCGATGTCACAACCAAGTTAGAATAATGAAAAAATTTCCTATGTGTGTCAAAGTCCTTGAACAACCACACACCAAACTTCTTCATTGGGTACCTTCTAAGACATATTCCAATAAGAACCACCAACCCAATAGGATACATAATGTCTTCTCCATCTATGATAGAGGAACTGTAAATTTAATTTTTGCCTCAAGACAATGATACAAATAATAATATATTCCTTCTTCATTATCTCCATCTACAATAACTACATAAACATGCAATGCATTGAATTATACAAAAATTATTAATTCAATAAATGCTACATAAATACTACAAATAAGATAAAATTTTAATTTTAATTAAATAATGCATCTATAATACTTGGTTGTACTAGATCTAAAATATGGTCAAAGTCAACCGATGATTCCTAGGATAAGAAAATGTCAACAAAAATGGGATTAAAAGAATAAAAATTAAAACCCTATTCCACATCTACCTACACCTCAATTAGAGAAAAGAAATTAAAAACCATGAATAAAATAAACTAAGAAATCTCACCCACATGCGATTCCTATTGCGTTGAAGGTGGTTGTACTTGAATGATTTGTTGTTGATTAAAAGATGTAATGTGGTTGTTCACACTAGCAACTTGATGGTAAGTAATCAAGTTTTTCATATGAAAATGGCTTGGGGAATGCTCAATATATAGACTTCCATATGGAGGGATCAATAGTGGAGATCAAGGGTGAGGATTGAGTTGGTTAGGTAGTTAGGAAATAGATGGTGGAGGATAAAAATATATTTTATAATTTTTTTTTAATTTTTTGAGAGTGAAATGGGAGGTGGAGAATAAAAGGAATTTTATAATTCTTTTTATTCATTTTGGTTGGTTGAGCAGAAAAAGAAAGATTTAATAAATTAATATTTATTAAATCATGTGAAGTGGGAAGGGACTAGGTTATAAGGACTTAAGAAAATGGGCTAGGACTTGTGTTTTTATAGGCATCTACATTTTTCCCCTCTTTGAGATGGTGTTGTAACTAAGAGAAGTAAAAAAATTTCAAAGAAAGATAAAATATAGTGATTTTAAAAGAGATGCCCCAACCACTTGAAGGAGGAGTGACGAGGAGGAATGAGGTAAAGATGATTGGATGATGCCTCTATGAGAGGATAGGTAGGCTTGCAGGACATGAGTATGTGAAATGGATGGAAGGAAAAGATGAGGATAGGGGATTAGATGCTAATGATGGAGGAAAGGGCTTGAGGATAGTCGTGCTAATCGATGTGAGCAACCTGATGTTTGATGTAGCACTTAAAATTATGCACCATGATATAAAGATCATGGTGAAAATATGACTTGTGCATAAAGGACTAAAGGTCAAAAGCAAGCATATGCCTATGGTACCATGATATGAAATACCATGATTTTATTGTGGCAGGTATGTTGTAAGGACCGATGTAGATGCAAGACAAAATGATAACACACACAAGAAAACAATGAAATCATGTAGAATGATAGAAAGACAAAAAAGATTTTTCCCCTATAAAGTTGAAAAATAATGATTGATTGATGATGATGATAGCATTATTGATTTGGGAATGATATATCTCAATGATGATGATGATTGAGTTAAGTTGTTTAAGATTTGCATAAAGTCTAGGAACAAAACTGATGGATGCATTTGGATGACTAGCTAGATTGCTTGGAAACATTTGTGTGAGTTAGGATTTCTTGTAGTGGATCAACTACTTTGGGGATTTCTTGAGATTAGTACATTGAATTGATTGGTATTATGGCATTGGATTGCTTTGGATTATTCTACTGGATTGCTTGGGTTTACTGCATTGGATTGCATTGGATTACTACATTGGATTACTTGGGATTACTGGGTTTGGCTTGCTTTGGATTACTGCATCGAATTGCTTGGGATTACTATGTTAGATCGCATGCGGATAGTCTTTTGATGTTTACTATTAGATGGGATTATTGTCTCCATATGATAAATAGTGACAATTGAACACCAAGTCTAGAAATAAGGATGGGAGATAGGTTGATTTAAGATGATGGGCTTGATGGATTAGGAATTTTAGGGATGGAAGATCTCCAAGGACTATATCACAAAGGAATAATATGCTCCACTCTAGAAATGTCATTTAGGATGTTGGACTAAAGAGATATAGTGTAAGATATAAGCTATAACAAGATGTTTGGAGGATTTATTGTAGAAGGATTTGCTATGTCAAGAGATTTCCAAAAAATGTTTTCAAGTTAATGCCTCAATCCTTATCAAACCAAAAGGCAAGAAAGGAGGATAGATGGGAATGACGGCAAGGATGTGTGGATATGATGGATTAGAAAAATATGATGGGATAGATGAGACAACTTGCCCCCAAGTGTAAGGGACATATACAATTGATTTATTTATGATGCCCATGATTGGCTTTTCATCATGGTACTTATCCAAGGTGCCATGAAATAGTTTTCACCATTGGAAGAATGATTTTCTCTTTACTATTTTGATTTTCTTAAAATTAATTTTTTTTAATATTTTTTGAATTTTTTGAATTTTTTTTGGTTTTCTAATTTTTGAGTTTATACTTTGTTGATTGGATAGAATTTATAGTCTTCATACTTTCTTGTTTGTTTGATATAGTCAATATAGATGCTCTTGTCATAACATGCAAGTATTGACCTACTTGGAGTAATTGCTTTGTCAAGATCAAAGTACTTATGTACAATCCATTGATGTTGGTGTGACTCTCAGTGATAATGGAGTTGGCCTTGTTTGAATGTTTACATATTGATAGGGTACCATCATAGCCCTTATGATAAAGCATTGTTGCCATATTGCAATATATTTGGGATTTAGATTTTTTGGATTTGAGACATGATTTTGGATTAGGATGGGGGATTTTAAATGTGGAATTAGGTGATTGAGGTTTGTAGGATTTAGATAGAGAGGTAGGTGATTTCAATTGGGTTGGAGAATTTTCAACTCGCCATACTTGAAATGGTGGATTATGGAGTTTGGATTTTGGATTAGGATGGTGATTAGGACTAACATTCTTATACAATTTGGAAGGTGATGGACACCTATTATATCCAAGGTGTATCTTTCGATGAGGCTCCATATTTTGAGTGATTTCTAGATTTGGATATTTATTTAGCTTGATTTGATTGGTCCATTTTACTTTGGGACCCATATTTATTTTATGTGTCTTTCTTGGTTTTTGAATTCATTCACCTTTCATGTTTGATTCTTATCTTTTGCTTTATATTCTCTACAATTTTGTTGGTCCCAATTGATTGGTTGAGGATGTGGAGGATAAAGTTTAATGGTATGGGTAGTGGAAGTGGAATTATTATTGGTAGAAAGCTTGTTGTAGGGTCTATGAATGGTCTCTATCTCAATACTCTCATTGGATGAAGTTTCCTTAATGATTGTTGAAGTATCACTAACATCATTAGCTTGTTTAGATAATTGATCTTCAATACCTCGACCATGACTGATGTAGATTGGGATAGGCTCTAGGATGCCTTGTTCAAGAAGACCTAATATTTTCCCTTAATAGTTCATGCTTTTACATATCTTATTTGTAATAGGATACTTGTTGTTGTCAAAGCATGATGCTAGACCATTTGTGTTTTACCAAAGAACTATTATAGCTTACTATTGTCTCATCTATGAGTAAGCTTGAATTGATGAAGGTGACTGATCCTAGTTGATAGGATGCCTATTCTTGCTCATTGTGTACACTTGTCATGCCTTGATCATTGTTTGTTCTTGTCATACTTTGATCATTTGAATCCTCAATAGTAGCTTGCTCATTGATATATTTGATATGATAAATGTCATTTACTTCATTGTCTATGTGTTCATGGGGATCAAGTGTCTCATCATGGAAAGTGGATGTTGTGGGATGATGGCTAGGACTAGTTGGATATTGGATAGGATTGAGTAGATGATGGATATGACTAATTTGGATTTGTTGATCATGGATAGCATAAAGTTGGATGAGAGTATTGACTTGGTTCTCTTGATCATAGATAGGTGTGTCTTGGATAGTTTGATATTGATGATAAATAGGATGAGTTAGGATGCTTTGATCTTGATTTAGTTGGGTGCATGTTTGATCCTGCTTTAGATTTTATTCTTGACATAGCTCTAATAGTTTAGATGATGGGATATGTGGTTCTTGGATAATCATGATATTCTTTGGATGGTCCACAACATAGTTACATTATGAGTTTTGACTTGATATTGGGATAAGAGGCTCTTTGATAGGCTTAATGTGCATTTATTTACATGATAGTGTTTGACTTTGGACAAGGATGATGCTAGGAGACTCTTTGATAGGTTAGATATACATTAGATTTCATGATGGTGTTTAATTTTTAGTGGTACTAGGTGACCTTTGGATAGGTTATGTAGATGTGGGCTGAATGACTTTATGTTTTCTAGGTAGATGGTTATCATTTGCTTATAGATTTTTTGGATGGAGTTGGATTAAATTGATAGTTGGATGGTTGATAGGATTGGTGGTAGGATTGATGGGTTGAGTTGAATTGCAAAGGTTCTAAGGATGAAGGGATTACATAGGATGTAGAGCCTACAAGGAGATTTCATGAGGTTTTAATTGGAAATATGGATTGACTATAAGGACCTTGTTGATAATAAAGAATATTGAGAGGGGGGGTTGAATTAGTATTCCACAAAACCACTTCTTAACAGGTTTATTAATCCAATTTTCAAAATTAATAATATGAAAGCAAAATAAGCATAGGAACACCAACCATAAAGACATAACACATGAACACCAGGATTTTTACATGGAAAGGGAAAAACCATAGTGAGTGTTAGCTCACACTATATTATGATAGCACAATACATGATTACAAGAAGGCTCATTGCCCAAAGAAATGCTCACTACCAAAATAGGCTCATTGCCTAGAGAAAGAATGAAGAAGGAAGAATGGGTCACCACCAAGTTGAACTACTTAGATTGTATCTACACATGCATGGTTATAGTTCCAATGAAGCACATAAATATTGTCTCAAAACTCTTCATCTCTGACTGCTCTGCTTTTACATAGGAACAAGATCTCTTTTCTTCTACTCTTATCACTTCCACAAAATTACCTTACTTCGCATGTCACATATACATATATTCACATTCACATCTAATCACTCAAACACCAAGTTCGATCCCATATATATATCTACAACACTTAAAATCTTCATATTAGGTCAGGTTAATAAGGTGTAGCATGTAGTCATACCTTGAGTATCTTTTTAGCCAAATTCATTCACCAAAATTCACAGCAGACCCAAACAATCATACAGTAGTCTTCATATGGGTTGGATTTAATCATTCAATCACTTAGATTGGCTATTCAAACAATATAGCTTCTCCGCATATAGATCTACCATTCATGTTGGCTTGTTCCTCATGAACATACCTGATTAGTTCAACTTCAAAGCCTCATAACATAATAATCAACTGCTAAGAAATGCGGAACTCAAAACTGTTGTCCTATCATTGGGAAACACTATCAAACTACAAGTTCGTAAAGACCATCTTGTAGGATGAGACCAAAAGAAATTTAGATGCTACAACTCTAGATTTAGGAAACCATAATATGTATCTTTCTTAATCCAGAACTGCAAGTCAGAGTATCCATCTGTGGAGGAATGCGGACCCTAAATCTTTGGTACTATACACAGTCCTTGACTTAGGTTTACTTACCGAACTTAGCAGAAACATGGTATGTCTTCCGGAGATCTTCAGAACTTGCAAACTTGGATATCCCAACTTCAAGCAACTGCAAACAACATACTTGTGTTGATATGTGCCAGACAACTGAGATGGGGGGTGAATCAATTGTCACAAAAACTTAAACACTTTTTGCAATTTAAACATTCATCACTTATCCACAATTATTATGATTTAACAATGAGTGCATGAAATCAGAAAATTAACCACAGATATAACATCAAACACAAGAGACACTAGATTTATGTGGAAAACCCCAAGGTGGGGAAAAACCATGGAGAGGATTAACTCTTAATATATATTGTAATCTTAAAATAATGATGTTCAGGCTTGGTCACTCCATGGGCCTAAACATACTAGCTTACTACCATGAAAAACAACTAGGTCTAGCAGGCTCACTGCCTCAACCCTAAACCTAGCAAGATTACAATAAGGGATGTTAAACCCTGAGGGCTGTTAAACCCTACTGGTGACTTACTACCAGACTCACTGCCATGATCAACACCTTTCTATATTGTGAATGAAGTATAACAATTCCTCTACTCTGCTCTTCCTCTTCTCTACTCTTCCTCTACTCTATTCTTCCTCTTCTTTCCTCTGCCTCTATCTCTGCTTTGCCTTTTGGACCTTTCTTAATATATTTTCATTTCTTGCTCAAGAACACCTTTTCCATGACTCAACTACAAGTATTTATACACTACATCAACCTTGGAATGATCATCAAGGTCGGCATCACAATCATCAACCATTGGAACAATCTCCAAGGTCAGTATTACAAACATTTAGAAAATAGGTCCTGACCTATTGTAACATTATGCAAAGGGAATGAAATGCAGATCACACCATGCCTTAGTTGGGATTCAAACACAATCTTCCATGCCACAATACACTTCCATAATCTTCCAGAGATCTCTGCAATCACTAGGATCAACCAGGTCGGCCAAGACTAGTTACATGCTATATTATCTGAGAACAATCTTTACACACCATCTCAATTTCTTAATGCAGACCAAAGTCCAGATAGGAACATGATTAGGAGACATCCACAAGAACACTATAATCATTAGGAGCAACCATACAAACCTTAACCACTTTATCCATAGGAATCTCTTCACTGTCTTCAACTGTCATAAAAGAAAAATAGCTTGCAGACCACCAAACCATGAACCATTGCAACTGTACACACTTATCATCATTCCAGGCTTCCCTCTAGAACTATAGAGCCAAATACTTTATTGCGGAGGAATGCGGAGCAGAATACTTTCTTCCTGTCCCAACTGAACTTACAAAAAAAGAAGGTTTCACTTTGGTGAACACCATTCACTCAGATCTTCATGCGGATGGGTCAAACCTTGAATGTAGCATCCTCAGACATACTTCTAACTTACTTCCAATCCACAAACCATGATCTTCAAGCAGAAGTAAATATGAAGCAATTTACCAGATTGTTCTTTAGCATACAACTTACTGTCTATACTATACTTCTTTGTAGCTCACTAGTTTCTTCCAGAGAGGCTAATTTTCTCAATATCCTCAACATACAAGTCTTCTAAATAGGTAATAGAATAAGATATAGTTGACACCAATGACAACAAGGATATGTTGACATCAATGACAACACCGATTAGGCACATACTTGCAACAATCTCCCCCTTTGTCATTGATGGCAACATATGATGTGAAAAACTGCAATAGCCATCAAGACAAGATTATCCCCCTTTCTCTTTACACACCTACACTCTTTCTCCAAAATTCTCCCCCTTTCTTTTACACATCTACACTCTAAGTTTTTCACATGACTTCTCTCCCCCTTTGACATCAATGGCAAAGGGCACATACTTGCACTCTTCTACTCTGATCTAATCTCTCTTCTGAACTCTCTAACTACTCCCCCTTAGAAGTAGCCCTAAGAAGCATTAATTTGGACCTCTGAACACCTCTAGACTAATGCACTATTGTGCATCTTAGTTTAGAGTAGGAGGGGTGATGACCCCTAACTTTTCTTTGAGATACTCAAAATTGTCCTTAGGCAGAGGCTTGGTAAAAATGTCTGCAATCTGATCCTTGGTAGAAACATACTCCAACTTGACTTCATTCTCTGTAACCTTTTCTCTCAGAAAATGATACCTAATGGATATGTGCTTTTTCCTTGAATGCATCACTAGATTCTTTGATATGTTAATGGCACTTGTGTTATCACAAAAGATTGCAATGGGATCTTCATACACAACTTTTATGTCCTTCAAAGTCTGCTTCATCCATAACACTTCAATGCAACTACATGTTGCTACAATGCATTCTGCCTCTACAGTAGACATGGATATTGAATCATGTTTCTTGATCAACCAAGATACTAATCTTTTTCCCAAGAAGAATGCACCTCCACTTGTATTGTTTCTATCATCCACATCTCCAGCCTAATCTGCATCAGTATATACACTGAGAGTAAAGTCACAGTCCTTAGGGTACCACAAACCATAATCTAATGTGCCGTTTAAATATCTTAGAATTCTCTTGACTACCATCACATGTGATTCTTTGGGTTCTGCCTAAAATCTTGCCACAAGACACACTGCATGCATTATGTCAGATCTAGTTTGAGTCAAATAAAGTAATCCTCCAATCATAGATCTATACTTTTTCTGGTCTTCCATGGGTGAGCTATCATCTTTGCTCAACTTACAACTAGTTATCATAGGTGTGCATATTGGTTTAGAGTCTTTCATCCCAAATTTCTTTAACAACTCTTTCACATACTTAGACTGAGAAATGAAGATACCCTTATCTGATTGACTTATTTGTAGACCTAAAAAGAGGTTCATCTCTTCAAACATAGACATTTCAAATTCACTTTGAATTTCTCCAGTAAAAACTGAGCACATACCTTCATTTCCTCCAAAAATAATATCATCAACAAAAATGCAACAATCAGGGTTTGTTCATCATTGATCTTGAAGTAGAGATTACTATCTATAGTACCTTTAATGAACCCTGTATGTATTAGGTACCTATCCAACTATGCATACCATGCCCTGCGAGCTTGCTTTAATCCATACAATGCTTTCTTCAATCTACATACCATGTCCCCTTGTTCTGATGACTGAAATCCTTTTGGTTGTTCAATATAGACTTCCTCTTCCAACTCTCCATTTAAGAAGGCAAACTTCACATCCATTTGATAAACCTTGAAATCCTTGTATGTTGTAAAATCTAGAAACATCCTTATTGCTTCAATCCTTTCTACTGGAGAAAAAGTTTCTTCAAAGTCTATTCCTTCAACTTGAGTGTATCCTTTGCATACCAACCTTGCTTTATTTCTTACCACTTCACCATTCTCATTCATTTTGTTTCTAAAGACCCACTTTGTACCAATTACATTCTTGTCTGCTAGTCTAGGAACAAGATCCCAAGTCTGAATCTTCTCTATCTACATCAATTCCTCTTCCATAACCTTTATCCAATTCTCATCTTTGCAAGCCTCATCCACAGTTTTAGATTCAATCTTAGAAATCAGACAAAAAATTACTTGTTCCTCTGCAGCTCTTCTTCTAGTTAAAATCCCTTTGCTCTTATCTCCTATGATTTGATTTTTAGAATGACTGATTCTTACATATCTTGGAGTTTTGGTAGCACTTACCAAAGCTTGTTCTTCTTCATCTATGTTGTCTTCATGCTGCACCACTTTTGAAACATCTGGATCATTTGAGTCATATCCACTTGATTCTGAAGACCTTTCCTTACATTCATCAACTTTAACATTTGTACTTTCAATGATCTTATTCAGCCTCTTATTATAGCACCGGTAGGCCTTACTCTTGGTGGAGTAACCAAGGAAGATTCCTTCATCACATCTAGCATCAAACTTGCCTAAATCTTCTTCTCTTTTGATGTAACATCTGCTACAAAAAACTTTGAAATATTTCATAGTAGGAACTCTACCATGCCACAATTCATAGGGAGTTTTTGAACTATTACCTTTTACTTGAACTCTATTGAGGATATATACTATGGTGCTCTCTCCAATAAGCTTCTAGAAGATGAGATTCCTTCATCATGGTTCTAGCAGCTTCTTGAACTGTTCTATTTTTCCTTTCAACAACTCCATTTTGTTGTGGAGTTTTAGGCACAGATAGCTATCTCTTTATTCCATGTTCTTCACAAAATAAATTGAATTCATTTGATGTGAACTCTCCTCCTCTATCAGACCTCAAGCATTTCATTTTCAAATTCATCTCATTTTCAACCATTGTCTTAAATGCCTTGAATTTATCTAGAGCTTCAGCTTTCTCTTTCAAAAAGGTGACCCAAGTCATTCTAGAATAATCATCAATGAGAAACATGAAATACCTGTTTCTTTACAAACTTCTTACTCTGGTAGGTCCACACAAATCTGTATGTACTAGCTCAAGTAGTCCTCCAACCAATTTATCCTTTCTTTTAAAACATGTTCTTGTCTGTTTCCCAAATTGACACTCCTTGTAAATTAGATTAGCAGGCTTCACAAGCTTAGGTAAATCTCTAACAATCTGTGCAATAATTATCTTCATAATATTATCAAAATTTATGTGACACAACCTTCTATGCCATAACCAATTCTCATAAGTCTGAGTCAACAAGCAATAGTTCTCAATTCCTTTCAAGTAATAGATATTACCTCTAGTCTTCTTACCAATTGCAATGACTATTCTAGAGCTTTCCCTAATCTTGCATCCATTGTCCTTGAAGCTTAAGTCATAGCCCTTGTCACACATTTGACCCACACTCAGAAGATTGTGCTCTAATCCTTTCACATACAAGACATCTTCAGTATTATGCTTGCCATAAAAAAAAATAGATCTTTTCCCACAAATCCTACCAGCTGTATCATCTCCAAACCTAACCAGTCCACCATCATATCTTTCCAAACTTACAAACTTACTTTTGTCACTAGTCATGTGGTGAGAGAAACCACTATCAATAACCCATTCATCCTTGTCCTTAATGACCTAAGCAGCCAAAGCACTTTCCACTAGTTTTTCTTCCTTCACACAACTAGAAGAATTAGTAGACATGAGATCTTCCTTAATAGCAATGAACAAGCATTCATTTACAAAGTAAATAGCATTATCTGGTTCACCATTATCTGACACTCCTTCATCATCATCAAAATCTTAAACATAATAACACTTCTTTTGGGTCCTAGGCCTATTCTCATATCTTTTTCTATTTCTTTCAATTCTTTCATGACATTTGGAAGCAAAACGACCTACTTTGCCATAGGAAAATATTTGAAAGGTAATTTGCCTTTATACTTACTGGATCCTCTTTGCAGTCTGTCCATGAAGTTGGCTTCAACTTTATCAAACTCATCATTGGATTCTATTGTAAGTATGGGGATAACCGGTGTTGTCATTGATGTCAACATACTCATATTGCATTAATGAGAAGGATTGGATGAGCTGTGTGCTGAGGTTATTAAGAGAATAAGTCTCAATCAGGAACAATGAAGAACAGTGATGACAAGAAGGAAAAAGTCCTAAAGGGTTTGTAGATATGAGTCTTGAGATGTTCCAGTCAAGATTTTAGAGGTCCACATGAAGATCTAAAGAAGTTATGGTCACTCAAGTAGAACTGGTTCCGGCAGGTGTTCAGAGGTGACAGAGAGTCACAGAAAGGTTCGGTGAGCTCCGGAATTGCATTATCTCACTCTACAGATTAGAGGGAGTGTTGAAGAAGTCTGTGTGAAGTGACAACTAGATTTGTTTATGGTTTGGAGGTCCAAAAGCACCTTTTTCATTATGACAGTGATGACAGATTGTGTTCTTGAAGTTCTAGATGAAGAAGAGAAGAATTCCAGTAAGCTGATAAAGTGTGGATGTTCTTGATGACTTAGGAAAGGTTTTGGTGATCTTTGGATCATGTACAATTCTTATTGGCGGTCCGTATTAGAGCTTGAGTTTGCATTTGAAGAATAACCACGGATATTGGTGTTCTTCATATAACAGGCTGACCGGATGTATTACACGTCTTACGAATGATCTTATAGGTGTTTGCCGACTTAGATGATTATTCCTAAGTTGATGCCTTGTATAAATAAGGGATTGTGATATATATTTCATGCTACTGATTGATGACCATTCCTAGATGATGTGGGTTACCTTTCTGAAAGAGAAATCAGAAGCTTTTGAGAAGTTCAAAATCTTCAAGGCTATGGTAGAGAATCAAATCGGATTAAAACTAAAATGTCTGAGGTCTGATAGAGGTGGTGAATTCACATCCGGTGAATTCATAGACTTTTGTGAGAAGCAAGGTGTAAAAAGACAGTTATCTACTCCTAGGACTCCACAGCAGAATGGAGTAGTAGAGAGAAAGAACTGGACCATCCAGGAAGCATCCAGGACAATGATGATGGAAGCAAATGTTCCCTAGATGTTTTGGAAAGAAGCTGTCAGCACTGCAGTCTATACTCTCAATCATGTTCAAATCAGAAGCAATACCGGTAAGACTCCGTATGAACTTTGGTTTGGCAGCACTCCTACTGTGAGATATTTCAGAGTATTTGGTAGCAAATGTTACATTAAAAGAGATGAAGATCTAGGAAAGTTTGATGCTAGAAGTGATGAAGAAATTTTCTTGGGTTACTCCACTCAAAGCAAAGCATACCGGTGTTACAATAAGAGACTAAGAAAGATGATAGAAAGTACAAATGTGAAGGTTGATGAAGGTATTGAGAAGCCCTCAAGATTTTTTGAGTATGATGAAGATGATCAGAATGGTGTTCTAATTCAAGGAACTCAATCCTCTCCTGAAAGACAGATTCAGACTGATCTGGTAAATCAGGAAGAAGAGATAGGTCTAACTAAACCTGATCAAGAAGCAGAAGTGCAAGAAACTCCCAAAGTTCCAAGGTATGTAAGACTAAACCACTCTGAAGATCAGATCATAGGTGACAAAAGCAAAGGTGTACAAACTAGAAGGAATGTTGCTCAAAATTTAGATGAATGTTGTCTGATTTCAAAGATTGAACCTACGACAATAAATGAAGCCTGCAATGATGAAAATTGGACCAAAGCAATGGAGGAAGAGTTGATGCAAATTGAGAAACATCACACTTGGGATCTTGTTTCTAGACCTAGAAACAAGAATGTGATTGGAACCAAATGGGTCTTTCAGAACAAACTAAATGAAGTTGGTGAAGTAATCATAAATAAACCTAGATTAGTCTGCAAAGGCTGCTCTCAAATAGAAGGGATTGATTTTGAGGAAACCTTTGCTCTGGTGGCAAGAATTGAAGCAGTCAGACTATTTCTTGCATTTGCTGCCTTCAAGGATTTCAAAATGTATCAGATGGATGTCAAATCTACTTTCCTAAATGGTGACTTAGAGAAAGAAGTGTACATTGAACAATCAGATGGATTTTAGTTATCTAAGCATGGTGATATGGTCTGCAAATTAAAAAAAGGCACTATATGGTCTAAAACAAGCTCCAAGAGCATGGTATGAAAGGATAGACAAACATCTTTTGAAGATTGGTTTCAACAAAGGTACTGCTGATAGTAACCTATATTTCAAAATTGATCATGAAAACATCTTGATTGTTGAAGTATTTGTTGATGATATCATCTTTGGAGGAAGAGATAGTATGTGTAAAACCTTTGCAAATCAAATGAAAAGTGAGTTTGAAATGTCAATGCTCGGTGAAATAAATTTCTTCTTGGGTCTGCAAATTACTCAGACAAAGAAAGGAATCTTTATCTCTCAGACCAAATATGTGAAAGAATTATTGAGGAAATTTGGAATGGAAGATTCAAAGCCAATGAACACTCCCATGGCTACCAGATGTAAGTTGAGCAAAGATGATGACTCTCCTAAGATAGATCAGACCAAGTACAAATCAGTGATTGGAGGATTATTGTATCTTACTCAGACTAGACTAGATATAATGTAGGCTGTTGGTCTTGTGGTCAGATTCTAGGCTGATCCTAGAGAATCTCATGTCATGGCAATCAAAAGAATTTTTAGGTACTTAAAAGGAATAGTTGAGTATGGTCTATGGTATCCTAGAGATCATAATTTTTCTCTTCATGCATATACAAGTGTAGAATGGGCAGGAGATGTGGATGATAGGAAGAGTACAAGTGGAGGAGCATTCTTTTTGGGAAAAAGGTTGGTTTCTTGGTTAAGCAAGAAACAAGAAGCAATATCCCTTTCTACAACTGAAGCAGAATACATTGCAGCAGCAGGAAGTTGCACTCAACTTTTGTGGATGAAGCAAATGCTAAGAGATATTCAAGTAGAATATGAGGAGCCTATCACAATTTTCTATGATAATTCAAGTGCAATAAATATTTCTAAGAATCCGGTATTGCATTCTAAGACAAGCATATATCTATCAAGTTTCACTTTCTAAGAGAGCAAGTGAGCAAGGGTGAAGTCAGATTGGAGTATGTGTCCTCCAAGGATCAGCTTGCAAATATTTTTACTAAACCTCTTCCCAAGGACTCTTTTGAGTATCTCAGGGAGAAGTTAGGGGTTATTGCCCCTCCAGTGATGAACTAAGATGTACTGATGTGCATTAGTCTGGTGGATATCACAGTCATATCTTGTGATCCAGATTGATGATGGGGAGCTGCTACACAGGGGGAGCAGCTGGTATGATTCTAATGTGTTCAAGTTGCAAGTACAAGTCCTTTGCCATTGATGTCAAAGGGGGAGAGAAGACATGTGAAAAACAAGTGGTTGATGATCAAAGGGGGAGCAATAAAAGAAGAGAAGACATGTGAAGGGTTGTTGCTAATAGGGGGAGCTGTGACAGAAAGGAAAAGTTCTTGTCTTGACGGTTTTTCACATCATATGTTGCCATCAATGACAAAGGGGGAGATTGTTGCAAGTATGAGGATAACCGATGTTGTCATTGATGTCAACATACTCATATTGCATTAATGAGAAGGATTGGATGAGTTGTGTGCTAAGGATATTAAGAGAATAAGTCTCAATCAGGAACAATGAAGAATAGTGATGACAAGAAGGAAAAAGTCCTAAATAGGTTGAGGATTAGAGGATGTAGTTTAAAGGGTTTGTAGATATGAGTCTTGAGATGTTCCAGTCAAGATTTCAGAGGTCCACATGAAGATATGAAGAAGTTATGGTCACTCAAGTAGAACTGGTTCCGGCAGGTGTTCAGAGGTGACAGAGGGTCACAAAAAGGTCCAGTGAGCTCCGGAATTGCATTATCTCACTCTACAGATTGGAGGGAGTGTTGAAGAAGTCTGTGTGAAGTGACAACTAGATTTATTCATGGTTTGGAGGTCTGAAAGCACCTTTTGCATTATGACAGTGATGACAGACTGTGTTCTTGAAGTTTCAGATGAAGAAGAGAAGAATTCTAGTAAGCTGATAAAGTGCGGATGTTCTTGATGACTCAAGAAAGGTTTTGGTGATCTTTGGATCATGTACAATTCTTAGTGGTAGTCTGCATTGGAGCTTGAGTTTGCATTTGAAGAATAACCACGGATATTGGTGTTCTTCCTATAACAGGCCGACCAGATGTATTACACATCTTGTGAATGATCTTATAGGTGTTTGCCGACTTAGATGATTGTTCCTAAGTCGATGCCTTGTATAAATAAGGGATTGTGAATTCATTTTGAAGTGTGTCTTGGTGTGGATGAGTGTGGCATAGTGAAGAAGAAGAGCAAAAGGCAGAGCAGGAGTTTTCAGGCTTAAATGGAACTGATCCAGATGTGGTAAAGATGTCAATCTCTAGTTCAAGTTTTATAATACTTGTTACTTTGTAGACAGTGTGTCTCTTGTAGGCAGTGTGCCTCTTGTGAGCAGTGTGCTTAGGCAGTGAGCCCTAATTGGCATGTGCCATCTATTTTTCTTATTCTTCTAACAGAGAATAATCCTTGGGTTAATCACCCTGTGGTTTTTCCCTTGACCCAGTTTTCCACGTCAAAATCTTGGTGTCTCATGTGTTGATGTGTATCTGCTCTGGTGTTTATGCTTTATGCTTTCATGAGTGATTAACTGATATGCTATTAAATAACAAAGAGGATTTAAGTGTTTGAATTGGAAGCAAGTTTTTGTACAACTGATTCACCCCCCCTCTCAGTTGTGTGCCCTAGATCTAATAGATTCTACCTTGTACTTTTCTGATCCGGAAGTACTTCTAGGGGTACTAGTTCTGAAGACCATCTCAACTTTTGGTAGAACATCATCTAACTCCCTCATTTCAAAAGCAGTAAGCTTACTGAGTAACTGATCCTTGTTAACAATTTTTACTTGCATGAATTCTTCAATTGTGGCTACCTTGTGATAGTAGGACTTGGGTAGAGATTTGAGAATTTTCATAACAATTTCCTTTTCTTTGAGAGTTCTGCCTATGGCTTTTATACCAATGACAAGTTCATCAACTCTTTACATAAAAGCTGATATGTTTTCATCATTATTTATTTTCAAACTTTCATATTTCACTTTCAGTCTTTGTAACTTGGCTTCCTTCATAGAATCATCTCCTTCATACAGATTTTTCAACTTTTCCCATACCTTATTTTTCAGTTTCAAGATCTACCACTTTCATCAATATTGAGTCGGTTAATGAGCTTAGTAGAGCATCCTTTGCCTTGATATCTATATCATATTCTTTGATTTCATCTTCAGTTGTCAGACCATTTTGAGGTATGGTGTATTCTATTTCTACAGCTTTCCAAACCAAGAGAAAGAAGATGGCTTTTCATTCGAGCCTTCTAGAGAACATAATTCGTTCCATCAAAATGTGGCGCTTCCTTCTTGTAAGACATTTTGGATCTTCATCAAGCTGTTAAACTTTCTTCAAAGAAACTTGGCTCTGATAACAATTGTTGATATGCGTCGGACAACTGAGAGGGGGGGTGAATTGGTTGTCACAAAAACTTAAACACTTTCTGCAATTTAAACATTCATCACTTATCCACAATTATTATGATTTAACAATGAGTGCATGAAATAAAAAACTTAACCACAGATATAACATCAAACACAAGAGATACTAGATTTATGTGGAAAACCCCAAGGTGGGGAAAAACCATAGAGAGGATTAACTCTTAATATATATTACAATCTTGAAATAATGATGTTCAGGCTTGGTCACTCCACAGGCCTAAACATACTGGCTTACTGCCATGAAGAACAACTAGGTCTAGCAGGTTCACTGTCTCAACCCTAAACCTAGCAAGATTACAATAAGGGTTGTTAAACCCTACTGGTGACTTACTACCAGACTCACTGCCACGATCAACACCTTTCTATATTGTGAATGAAGTATAATAATTCCTTTGCTTTGCTCTTCCTCTGCTCTGTTCTTCCTCTTCTTTCCTTTGCCTCTATCTCTGCTTTGTCTTTTGGACCTTTCTTAATATATTTTCATTTCTTGCTCAAGGACACCTTTTCCATGACTCAACTACAAGTATTTATACACTACATCAACCTTGGAATGTTCATCAAGGTCGGCATCACAATCATCAACCATTGGAACAATCTCCAAGGTCGATATTGCAAACATTTACGAAATAGGTCTTGACCTATTGCAACATTATGCAAAAGGAATGAAATGCAGATCATGCCATGCCTTAACTAGGACTCAAAAATGATCTTCCATGCCACAACACGCTTCCACAATCTTCCAGAAATCTCTGCAATCATTGGGATCAACCAGGTTGGCTAAGACTAGTTACACGCTATATTATCTGGGAACAATATTCAAACACCATCTCAATTTCTTAACATGGACCAAAGTCTAGATAGGAACATGATTAGGAGACATCCACAAGCACACTATAATCATTAGGAGCAACCGCATGAACCTTAACCACTTTTTCCATAGGAATTTCTTCACTGGAACACATGAACTTCACTGTCTTCAACTATCATAAAAGAAAGATAGCTTGGAGACCACCAAACCACAAACCATTACAACTATAGGCACCTATCATCATCCCAGACTTCCCTCTAGAACCGTAGAGCCAAATACTTTATTGCGGAGGAATGCGGAGTAGAATACTTTCTTTCTGTCCCAACTGAACTTACAGAAAAAGCAGGTTTCACTTTGGTGAACACCATTCACTCAGATCTTCATATGGATGGATCAAACCTAGATGTAGCATCCTTAGACATACCTCTAACTTACTTCCAATCTATAGTCCATGATCTTCAATTAGAAGTAAATGCGAAGCAATTTATCGGACTGTTCTTCAGCATACAACTTACTGTCTATACTGCACTTCTCTGTAGCTCACTAGTTTCTTCCAGAGAGGTTAATTTTCTCAATATCCTCAACATACAAGTCTTCTAAACAAGTAATAGAATAAGATACAGTTGACACCAATGACAACAAGGATATGTTAACATTAATGAAAACACCGATTAGGCACATACTTGGAACAACTTGAACCACATTTGATGATCTGCTATTACGAAGACATACTGGCCCGATCTCTGTCATTTGCTATGTACTACCCATACTTAGTCGTTTTAGCCTTCCGGACCAAAATCCTTGCATACCTTGTTGCCAAATCCATTTGATCTGCTAGAGTAAAGTGTCTTTGCCTTGTTTCCATCAATGATAACACTTAATCATTCAATAGAGTAGTGTCTCTTGCCAATAATCTCCCCCTTTGGCATTGATGGCAACACTTAGTGAAAAATGCTTGTGTTGCTCCCCCTTACTCTATACAGTCTATCTTTCTATTCTCCTTTAGATGTATGCTTATTTTTCACTAGTTTTCCTCTCCTCCTTTGACATCAATGGCAAAGGTGTGTGTACAAGAAAAATTGTGTCAAAATTCTTCAAAACTGTCATATTCTATCGTATATATACAGGTACACATTTCCATCTCAATTTGTAGTTGAAGGTAGAATATCATTATAGATAGTTTTTATCAGAGCTATCTCTCCATTCCACCTATTCCTTGTACTCTCTAAAATATGGACGTGGCCATTTATCAGAAAAACTAACTTTTCTACCTTCTGCACATCGAGGGTGTATCATTTAATGCTTGTGATTTCAAGGCTTCTTTTGTCAAATTAGTCATGGAATCAATTTTTTTTCTTATCATCCCCCTTAGCTAGCACATGCTATCTTTAACTTCTTCCCTTTTCTTCACCAGAGTGCTCAAATCATTGTGAATATTTGCAACCTATGTTTCTTTGGTATTTACTGGCTCAACTGCCAGATTATATGTCTTGCAGATATTAAGTAGTTTGAGTTCCAAGGCCTTGATTTTATCTTCTAATTCCTTTGTAACTTTTGGCCAAGATAAGAAAAATTTGTATATTTTAAAAGCTTCTTCAATGGCACTCCGTATGCATATTATTCCATCTTCTAACATAGTTTTATCTTTTTCTATCAGTCTTTAACTCAACCAATCTCTTCTCATCAAACTCTTTTTTGACTTTTGCTTCTATAGATTTTTCAAAAGATTCAAAATGTGTACTTACAAAGTTTAATATACCCTTGAGTTGATCAATGGAGGATAATGTGGTATCCTTTTGAAATGTTGGCATCATCTTCTCCAAAATTTTGGATGCATCATTGATTAATTTACTATCTTGGATATGTGATTTAAGCATTTTTTCCTATGCTTTCACTTGAATAATTGATCCTAGCTTGAATTTCTACACAGGTGACATTGAGGCTAAATTAATTGGTCCTTGAAGAAGTTCAGACTCATCTAGATCTTGTTGACTCTCAGAATCAACTAAGACAACTGTAGTCTCTCTTGCTCTACTAGATACTTCTTCTCAACTTTGTTCCAGAGGATCCATGTGTTGAAATGCACTGGACAACTGGGAAGGGGGGAGGTGTGAATCAGTTGTCCAAAAACTCAAACACTTCTGTACTTAAACATTAATCTCTTATCTGCACTTATTATGATTAAACAAAGAATGCATGAAATTAGAAACTTAAATACAGATGCAACATTAAACACAAGAGACACTAGATTTTTATGTGGACAACCCCAAGGTGGGGAAAAACCACAGAGAAGATTAGCTTTCAAAATATATAGAAAACTTTGGAAAATGATGTTCATGCTTGGTCACTCCATGGGCCTAGAACATACTAGCTCACTGCCATGAAGTACAACTAGGTCTAGTAGGCTCACTGCCTCAACCCTAAACCTAGAAAGATTACAATAAGGTCTATTAAACCCTGAGGGATGTTAAACCCTACTGGCAGCTCACTTCTAGGCTCACTACCAAAATCACCATCTTCATCATGTCTGAGATTAATACATTGAAGTACAATAGTTCCTCTATTCTGCTCTACCCTGCTTTGCCTTATCTGCTCATCCTTTTCCTTATCTTCCCATTTTCACTCAAGGACATCTTTTCCATGACTCAATTACAAGTATTTATAGACTCCATCAACCTTGGAATGATCATCAAGGTCAGCATTACAATCGTCAATCATTGGAACAATCTCCAAGGTTGGTATTACAAACATTTTACAAAATAGGTCTTGACCTAATACAAAATTATGCTAAGGGTTTGTAGTATAGATGTATGCGAATCATGCCACACCTTAGTTGGGACTCAAACATAATCTTCCATGCCATAACACGCTTCCATAATCTTCAAGGGATCTCCAAAATTACTGGAATTAACCAAGTCGGCTAAGACTGGTTGCACGTTGCATTATTTGGGAATAATCTTCAAACATGATCTCATTTCCTTAACACAGACCAATGTAAAGGTAGGAACATGATTAGGAGGAATCCACAAGCATGTTGAAATCATCAAGAGTAACTAGACAAACACAAACCACTTTATTTATGAGATTCTTCACACCAGAGCACATGAACTTCACTGTCTTCAACTATCATAAAAGAAAGATAGCTTGTAGACCACCAAAACATGAACCATTACAATTGGAGGCACTTATCATCATCCCAGACTTCCCTTTAGAACCGTAGAGAAAAACACTTTAATGCGGAGGAATGCGAAGCAAAATACTTTCTCCCTATCAGTAGAGAATAATCAGAGAAAGTAGGTTTTACTCTGATGAATGCAACTCTCAATTTTTCACACTGGAGGCTCAAACTCAGGATTTAACATCTTTAGACACCCCTTTAAATAACTTCCAATCTGCAGACCAAGATCTTCAAGAAACAAGAAATGCAGAGTAATCTACCAGACTATTCTTCAGCATACAACTCACTGTCTATATTGTACTTCTCTATAACTCACTTGTTTCTTCCAGAGAGGCCAATTTTCTCAATATCCTCAACATACAAAGCTTCTAAAAAAGTAATAGAATAGGACATAGTTGACACCAATGACAATAAAGATATGTTGACATCAATGACAACACCAATTAGGCACATACTTGCAACAATCTCCCCCTTTGTCATTGATGGCAACATATGATGTGAAAAACTGCAACAACCATCAAGACAAGATTCTCCCCCTATCTCTTTACACATTTGCACTCTTTCCTTCTAAGTTATTCTCCCTCTGTCTCTTTACACATCTACACTCTTTCCTTTTGAGTTTTTCACATGACTTCTCTCCCCCTTTGGCATCAATGGCAAAGGGCATATACTTGCACTCTTCTACTTTGATTCAATTTCTCTTATGAACTCTCTGACTACTTCACCTGAGAAGTAGCCTTAAAAGCATCAATCTAGATCTAAAGAAGTAACTCTAAGCACCACTGGACTGATGCACTCTTGTGCATCTTAGTTTAGAGTAGGAGGGGTAATTGTTGGTAAGAGACACTGCTCCTGTATGGACTTGTATGTTGTCATTGATGGTAACAAGGCTCAGAGATCCTATCACCATGACAAGAAGAGATATCTCCAGAAGAACACATTGGATTCTAGGTCCGGTTGACTAAAAATGGCTAAGTATGGAAAATATTCTGAGTAGAAGACAGTAGATCAGATAGTATGTTTCCATAGATGATGATCAGTTAATGTGGTTCAAGTATGATGTTCTCATTTGTCTAATAGTGTTATGGTTTAGAGGTTAAGTTCTGACTTCCTCCAGAAGTCACCTTGAAGAAATGTCTAAGTCTGAGTAAGCAAACGTATAGCATGATTAGTGAATAGGGCATAGTGCAGTGGTCTGCATTCCTCCATAGATAAGTATTTTTTTATGTAGTTTTGAAGTGTTGTAAACACTTATATGGAGTATCTAATTCCAAACTTAAGAGATCTAAAGTCCACTGGAAGGTTAGCTACAAGTTGCTAAGTATTGACATAGTGTTTGATAGAGTTTGACAGAGACAGAGTTTGAGTTCTGATGGTTTGTATTTCTCTACAAGATGATATAATGCCTTATGGTTCTAAGGGAAAGATTAGGAATGTGTAAAGAGTCCTTGATATGATTTGGAAGGTGTTTTGAGATCCTCAGCAAAAGTTGTTAGTCAGTAGATGAAGTTGTTAAGCATGCTCTTGAGGAACATGCCGACTAGTAAGATAAATCATGATGCAGAGAAAGGATAGCGTGTGAAAGATCTATGTAAGTAATTGAATGATTAGATCTAATCTATATGAACACATTTGGGAGAAGATTTGGGTCCGCACGACACATAGTGCATTGAATTGAGTGACAAGGTACATCTTTCTATGTACACGTTTCACTTCTTGGATCCCGACCTGATTATGGATTAAATCATGTTGCGGATATATATAAAAGTGATGATCTTTGGTTGAGCTATGAGCAAGTGCGTGTGTAGTGAGTGTGATGCAAGCATGGAAATAGAAGAGTAGAGTTAGAAGAGAAGCAATGATGAAGACTTGGGATTCAGAATTGAGTTGCTAAATGACTACACCCTGGCATAGTAGTAGATGCTTAAGTAGTATTCAGTTTTCATGTGCAATATGATTAGAAGCAAGTCTTCATCATCAAGGTAGTGAGCTAGAAGTGAACATCCAATAGGGTTTAATAGCCCTCAGGCTTTATGATGCAGGAGCATCCAATGGTGTAAAGGCAATCTTACATCACCCAAAAAGAAGTTAATTCAAAATCATTGTAGTTGTTTTTATTTCTTTCCATAATTAGTGTTTCTAGTTCCATAATATCCTAAATAATGTAGGACTTTCAGTTTTTCCAAAACTGCTAAAAATAGCAAACTGCTAGTTTTAGAAAGTTTATCTGCCATTTTAGGAAAGTTTGCATTTGGGCATGGATTGAGGTGAAAAGTTACAATGAGCTTCATAACTAAAATATAAGACCTTTGGCAAAGGAATCAGGCAAAGATCATTTGTGAACTGAAAGATATTAAAGTTTTTGTTTTCCAAAAAGCCTCTAAAAATTTCTGAAACAAGATATGAGGCACTAAAACATCCCATAACGTCCCAAAAAGTTGATGGAAATCCATTTATACATTTTCAGCATGATAGTTCACATCACGAGCTTTCTGGCGCTTAAAATGGTTCGTCAATCGGATACCCTGATCAAAAGTTATGCTTCCCAGAAGTTGACCTACTTTTGGAGGGAGTTGTAAATTTTGAAATTTGGCTAGAGGACACCAAAAAGTGCTATTTATGACTATTTTGGGAACCTTGTGTTGGAAATAAGGCAGATAACTGAGAGGGGGGGGTGAATTAGTTATCTCAAAATTTTCTTAACTTTCTTCTCTTTTGTTATCTTAATATTCAGTGTTGCATCAAAACATGAAAGCATATGTAATCATAAGAATAGAAATAAAATCAACACACATAACACAAGGATTTTTACATGGAAACCCTGTTAAGGGAAAAACCACAGGGTGACTAACCCAAGATTGTATTCTCTATTAAAAGAATAAAGGAGTACAAAATGGTACTTGCCAATTAGGGCTCACTGCCCGAGCACACTGCTCACAAGAGGCACACTGCCTACAAGAGACTCACTATCTACAGAAATTACAGAAGATAATCAAGTATTTGAACTGATGAGAAACATCTACAAATGTAAGAGTTCAGTTCTGGTTAGGCACAATACATTGATTTGATGCACTTCATTCTTCCTCTATTTAATGTTGTTGCTCTGTCACATACCGAACTTGAATTGTAGCTCTCCCACTTATCCCTACTTTTCTTCACACTTTATTTCATTCCTTATTTGCTACACACACTTACATACTGGAATCCATCTGGTATATATATCTGCATCAAGGATTTCATCATCTTTCTAGTTGGCAACAAGAACACTCAATATATTTGCAAGTTACTGATCTGTCGGCTGAATCCATGCTTGATTAATGATCCGTATCAGAAACATAGACATAAAAGTCATTAATCATGTCAGCCAACAATGTATGATCCCACAAATTGCTTGATCAACACCATTTACTCATTCAGATTGAAGTCTGATACTCTACCGGTCAGTTCTTCCTTTGTCTACTCCGCCTGATTGGAACCCAACATTCAGATGTTCATATATTTTCCTTGATTTATCACTAGAGGCTAAATCTCTGGAGTACAGTAGTCATGATATCCCTCTTGACTTTCCCAAGTCCGTAACTTACTGATTTACACCATCTGAGAGATCCGGACCTGATTGTCGAACCTTGTTACATACTCTGTTCTTATTCTCTGGACCAAAACATTCTTCAATCTGACTTCTAGTGAAGGCATATTATCTACTATGAATGTGTGGGATAGACTTTGTTGCCATCAATGACAACACTTATGAAGCCACATAGTGTCTCTTGCCAACAATCTCCCCCTTTGGCATTGATGGCAACACTTAGTGAAAAATGGCTAAGTGTCGCAGTAACTCCCCCTTGGCTGATGCTCTGTCTTTTGTACTATTTTACTGGAGCTTCCCCTTAGCTAGATTCCACATTTTTCACTACTCCTCACTCCCCCTTTGACAACAATGGCAAAGAGTGGAATCCACATACCAAAATTTTGCAAAAAATAACCTATACATGGCCACATGAGTATATATATGTTATACTTACATGTACTTAAGTATATCCACAAAAGTGGCCTTCAACTGTACAAACTCTATAGCCCAGCTCTACTTCATTCTGTCCAAAATGGAGATGTGACCACTCAACAAAATTGCATATGCTTCTGCCCTTCTTAAATCTACCGGATCACTGGTCCAAGCTGTGGTCTAAGCATCTGTCAAGGCCTCATGCATTGCCTCTAGCTTAGGGATAATTATCCCTCTAAGTTCACCCATTCTGTTTATTATGTTCTTCTTTTCTTTTCCTAGCCTCTTTATTTCATTTATGATGACAATAGCCTGGCATTCTTGATTCATTAAAG
This sequence comes from Cunninghamia lanceolata, assembly GCA_027924645.1. Lineage (NCBI taxonomy): Eukaryota > Viridiplantae > Streptophyta > Pinopsida > Cupressales > Cupressaceae > Cunninghamia > Cunninghamia lanceolata. The sequence goes on along the minus strand of BSBN01000650.1, from coordinate 525,544 downwards.
AGGTAGTAAGGGGATCAAAATTCTGAGATAAACTTGACAGTTTACCTTCTTGTTCTTTCACTTTCTTTTCAATGTCTTCTGTCACTTTGGGGCAAGATAGACTAAATTTTTATATGTCCCCACCATATTTAAGATCATTTTCAAGGCTCTTTATTCCAATGTCTAGGGTCCTCCTATCATTAGCAATCAGTCCTTGTACTTCAGTGAATCTTTTTCCTAGAAACTCCTTCCAGACCTTTGCATCTGCTAATTTCTCTAGAGATTCAAAATGAGTGCTAACAGAATTTACCAGAGATTTCAGGTTACCAGATGGTGAGGCCGAAGGATCCTTTTGGAAGGATGGCATGATCTTTTCAAGCATCTCGGATGCAATCTCCAACAGTTCACAGTCCTCCATGTGAGATTTCAGGAGTTTTTCTTTTGCTTTGGCTTGAGCAAAAGATGCTATTTTCATTGTCTGAACCAGGGAGAGAGAGTCAATATTCAGTGGCCCTTGAAATAGCTCAGGTTCATCTATCTCCATCATTTATCTATTTAGGAAGTTCTTCACTGCCTCTACAGTGTCTCTTGCTAGTGATTGAGTCTTCTTTTCTTTTGGGTTATCAGAATAGTCATCATTAGTCTTTTCTTGTTCTTCTTCTTTTCCCTTAACCTCCTCTTCTTGATTCACTTTCTCCTCTTTTCTTCCTTCTCCTTCAGCTTCAGAATTTGGAATGTCTGTAGTGGGATCTGGAGGAGAGATGTCACCGGTGTTTATTGCTTCATGAACTTTCTCTTCTAGAACAGAGGAATCCAAGTCCTTAGACTTCTCTTCATCTAGCTCTTTTGATCCTTCTACATCAGAAGATTCTTCATTGGTTACATTTAATCCTTCAACATCCATGGTAGAAGGTTCTTCTACTATTTCCTCTATAATAGGAAGACTGAATCTTTTGAAAGCATTCTGGAGGATATCTTTTGTTTCTCTTGCTACTTGGTCAGTTTCTCCAAGCATAAGTTTATTCATTCTTGCTTTACTTCGGAACTCATCCTTACAATCCTTAAAAATCATGTCCATTTGTTTTGGAGTGATAGAAGGATAAAGCTAAATTATTATTTGTTCCTGAATCTCTAGGTCTTTTGCCTTTGTATTCTCTTTTCTTAGTTCAAATACCTTTTCTAAACTCTTAGGAATTAATGATATAATTTCAATGAAAGCTTTATTGTAAATGTTCAGGTACTTGACTGTAGGTTCTTCCAAAATTCTCTTGTCAGTATCACTGTATTCATCATAGAACTCTATTACTAGATGTAGGTTCCCATCCATAGTAACTGCCTTGATGATGTCATCAATGGAAAGAGTGGGCTTTTCAACAAATTCTTCTTCCTTTTCTTCCTTATTTTTACTAGCAGAGAATTCCCTGGATGTTTTCTTCTTTTTCATTTTCTTGATTTCCTCATCAGATTTTGTTTCTTCATCATCCTTAAGGCTTGTGTATGACCTTGTGGCTTTGGTCTTCATCCTCTTTTCCCTTTTTCCGGATGTCTTGACTTCTGATTTGGTAGCCTTTCAGCTTTTAGGAGTGGTAGATGCAGAGCTCTTGGAAGATCTAGTCTGGGAGGAGGCTTGTACCAGAGTGTCTCCTATCTTTGCTTCTTGTTTCTCTTTCTCAGCCTTCACCATCTTCTCTCTATTTGCATCCACAGCCTCCTTTGATAGGCCAAATCTTTTGGCAATTTCTTCAACCTCCCTTCTTACTTTCCTCTTTATCTCTGGCTGTCTTAATTCAACATGTATTTTCACACTTAGCTCTTGAAAGGTGCCAAACCTTTTTGCTTCAGGGTCCTTAGCCTGGCTCAATAGGTGTTGAATATGTAGCTCCAAGATTTTTTCATCAGCCTCGTATCCCATAGGCATTATCCACACAGTTCTAGGCTTAACTGCCTCCATTAGGCATTGATTAGTGTCAACCATGAAGCATACTGTGTCCTTGTATTTCTCAACTATGGATTGAGGTATTCTCTCTCTGGCTTGCATCATGCTTTGGAAGTTCTTAAAGTAACCCCAAAGGGCTGTGTTTTGAACTTTAGCATCACCAAGTCTATACATATAATCTCTAATCTAGATTGCAACCGGTTTATCATTTTGCCAAACCCAACGACTTGATCCAGGTAGCTCATTCATATAATAGAAGAATAGACACAATATTAGACAACCATATTTAAAGGAATTCTTTTTATCCTTTTTGATCTTCTACAAATTTTCTAACAGTTGATTTAGGAGAAGTTCACATAGGTCATAATCTGCATCTTCCCTCAACATCTGATATGCTATATAGATTGCAGTGCCAGACACAAAATTCTCCCTGCTTGAATGATAGATCTTGTACCCAATTATCATTGATGCAAACTTGACATCTGGATCTATGATGTCATCTATGGTCATTGCTCTTTTGTCAAATTTAGATCTGGTGGCTTCAGTTACTATCTGGTTCTTGACAGATTTAAGAGCAGGTAACCCACCGGATGAATGTAGTCCAATCACTACCCTGATGACATCTTTAGTTATCTTAAAGGGCCTCATTAACCACATGAAATTATCATGCATCCTGATTAGGACATACTAGACCCAATCATCTTCTGCAAAATAGGGAAAGTGTATGCAATGTCTGAAGTGTTTATCCCGGAGGGCTTTCAACTGAGGTTTGAGTTTAAAACTCTCATCTATTAGCTGTTTGTGATAGATGTCCATCAATTTTGAATCTCTAAATTCCTCAATGTTGGCATGGATATAGACCCTAACATCTTCTACATGCAATACCCCATGCAAAATGCTAGAAAATGCACCTAAAGGATCAACTTCTAGAGATTTATAAGGGTGTTTCTTGAATTTAGGACGTTGCCTATCAGTGATCTTGACAACCATTGGAGTAGCCATTTTGCAAAAGATTCAGAGAGAGATTTTTATAATGGAAGTACCTTTTCATGCTTTAGGGTTTGAAATAGGAGCCAGAACAAATTGCTGGTTGAATTCAATTTTCCAGTTGATCTTGAGTGAATTGTAGAAACTTTATTGCAGAGCTCTTCTTTTCTTCTTCACGAATATAAATGTGCAAATAATGAGTAAAAGAACTCTTTTATCCTTGCACAAACCCTAATTTCCTTTTGTAATAAATGCACAACTTAAGTTATTTGGTTGTCCTATTTTGAGAGGGATCTTCTTGAATCACTACGTTGAACTTAGAATCATTGTCAGTGATGATTGACAATGTATCTTCTTTTCTTCAATCATGCCATCTGTCTGTAGATCAAAGTATTTCAATTCTAAATCATACCGGATCTGTATGTGAAAATCTTTCTTTACCGAATAGCTGTCGGAACCGAATTAACTTGAGCGGTTAAAATCTTGCAAAACTCCATGCAAATCTTTCATATTTTTACTGAAGGTTATTTAGATGTTTTTCTGAGAACCCTTTAATCTGCAGCATTCTATGTGCCAAATTTAGGCACTAGTTGATTGGCTGGGGGAATTTGTTTTTCTCTGTGACTCCCCCTGAGCCAGAGCTCACCTTTTTAGTTTCCAGAAGGAATATCAACACTGGATTCCAGTGCGGATTTGTCCCCAATATTTTATGTACTCTTCTTCACCCAAATCTTGCTCATCTCCTTTTTAATTTCATCCGTATTCACTTTATTTTTGCCCTTATCTTGTTTTTTATTATGTTTCATCGAACCTTTTCTATCCTGATTTCTACTTCTACAGAATTTGGCAATATGACTGGATCTATTGCAATTGTAATAGACAACATTTATTTGCTTATTTGATTGATATCCTCTTGATCTGCATTGATTAGCCATATGTCCCATTCTATTGCATGCAAAGCATCTACCATTGAATGAATTTTTTATTTGCATATTTCTACATTCATGAGATTTGTGACCATACCTTTTGCAGTTGAAACATTGTCCAAAGAAGGATGGATTAGTTTGATTCATTCTCCTCCTACACTGAGTTGCTTTATGACCGAAATTGTTGCAATTGAAGTAGTATCCATTGAAGGATGGATATCTTTGAGCATTTGGTTGCCTTATCGGAGGTCTTCTAACCCTATTTCTTTGATTTCCCGATCCAAAGTTCTTCTAACTGGATTTAGAGCTTTAACCTTTCTCATATCCCAAGCCACACTTATCATCTACCCTCTTTTGGATTTCAAGAAGAACTTCAAGTTGGGCTGAGCTTATCTTGAATTTCTCTTTGTATTCATTTGTTGTTTGAAGATCTTGTTTAAGAGTGTCTATCTAATTCTCAAGTTGTTCTCCATTGTCTCTAGCCTCTTCAAGATCAGATTCAAGATACCTAATTATTCTGTCCATTTTATGGCAGTCATTTGTTTTCTCCTTGAGGGATTGTTTTAGATTATCTTCAATTTTCCTTTTTGCTTCAATTTCTTGGGTGAATCTCATAACCTCTAATTCCATTTCATGCCTTACCATAATGACTTCTTTTGACAGCTTCTCACATAGCTTATTTTTCTCATCCAAATCTTCATTAGTATCATTGACTTCACTCTGATTAGCTAATTTTTGAAGTAGTTCCTTTCCCTTTTTCACAGAGATAATAAGTTTTTCCTTTAGGTCATTTATGAAATCATCAACTTGTTTGAGTCTTTCTCTCAAATTATTGACTTCAAAGTGGGATTGATCAAGATCATCTAGGGTAGACTAAAGTTGTTCCTTCATACCATATATATCCATTGAGATTCCTAGATCTTCCTCAAGCTGTTAGGCTTTGTTCACAGGAACTTGGCTCTAATACCAATTGTTGGAAACAAGGTAGATAACTGAGCGGGGGGTGAATCAGTTATCTCAAAATTTTCTTAACTTTCTTCTCTTTTGTTATGTTAATATTCAGTGTTGCATCAAAACATGAAAGCATATGTAATCATAAGAACGTAAATAAAATCAACACACATAACACAAGGATTTTTACGTGGAAACCCTGTTAAGGGAAAAACCACGGGGTGACTAACCCAAGATTGTATTCTCTGTTAAAAGAATAAAGGAGTACAAAATAGCACTTGCCAATTAGGGCTCACTACCCAAGCACACTACTCACAAGAGGCACACTGCCTACAAGAGACTCACTGTCTACAGAAATTACAGAAGATAATCAAGTATTTGAACTGATGAGAAGCATCTACAAATGCAAGAGTTCAGTTCTAGTTAGGCACAATACACTAATTTGATGCACTTCATTCTTCCTCTATTTAATATTGTTGCTCTGTCACATACCGGACTTGAATTGTAGCTCTCCCATGTATCCCTTCTTTTCTTTGTACTTTATTTCATTCCTTATTTGCTACACACACCTACATACTAGAATCCATCCGGTATATATATCCGCATCAAGGATTTCATCATCTTTCTAGTCAGCAACAAGAACACTCAAGATATTTGCAAGTTACTGATCTGCCGGATGAATCCATGCTTGATTTGTTATGCGTATCAAAAACATAGACATAGAAGTTATTAATCATGTCGGCCAACAATGTATGATCCCACAAATTGCTTGATCAACACCATTTACTCATCTAGATTGAAGTCTGATACTCTGCCGATTAGTTCTTCCTCTGTCTGCTCTGCCTGACTGGAACCCAACACTCAGATGCTCATATCTTTTCCTTGATTTATCACTAGAGGCTAAATCTCTGAAGTATAGTAGTCATGATACCCCTCTTGACTTTCCCAAGTCCACAACTTACTGAGTTACACCATATGAGAGATCTGGACCTGATTATCAGACCTTGTTACATACTCTGTTCTTGTTCTCCAGACCAAAACATTCTTCAATCTAACTTCCAGTGAAGGCATATTATGTATTGCGGATGTGTGGGATAGAATTTGTTGCCTTCAATGATAACACTTATGAAGCCACATAGTGTCTCTTACCAACACCTTGGGCAGTAGTAGAGATAAGGGGGAAAGTGTAGAGTTAAGAATAGGTGGGAAAATAGAAACCCTAGCAGATTTGTGGTTACAGAAGGCAAAAGATTCGAGAGCCTGGTGATGGGTAGCTATAGTGTGTTGAAGCCTATGGAGGATTGATTCCTCTGATTGTAATTGAGCTTCTGTAATGTAATAAGCTGTCCAAATCAATAAAGAAATATTCTATTTTATGTGTTCCATTTCTATTGTTGTATTTTATGATTTACTCCCTTCATCAAGTGGTATTAAAGCAAGGGTTCCTAAGTGTGTAGACAAATCACCGACCGTGAGGTAGTATGCACTAGGACCTGAGGTTGTGGGTTTGCTGCGGAGATCAAGATGCCTCCACGAAAAAATTGTATTGGGAGGAATGCTTTGATGGAAGAGGGTTTTAGAGCCTTGCAAAGGCAAATCAATAAATTGCAAGAGGAGCTACGAAGAGGGTTTGAGCTAAGAATAAGAGAAGAAAATGAAGGTGAAGCTGAAGAAGAGCTATCTGAGGAAGAATAAGAAGCTGCAGGAGATCCTGCAGAACCTAGGTTGTCGAGGGCCATTTCAAAGAACAGAAAGAGGCCCAGGATCGAAGTTTCTACATATTCTAGAGATTTGAATCCGGAACAGCTTATTGATTGGATCAATGACATGAAGGAGTATTTCGAGTATGAAGATGTGGAGGACCCAAATCAGGTCAAGTTTGCAAAAACAAAGTTGAAGGGCTATGCCAGTACTTGGTGGAAGGAGGTCCAGTTAGAGAGGAATAGAAGAGGAAAAGGAAAGATCACTAGATGGGATCAGATGGTGGAGAAACTGAAGAAGTAGTTCATTCCTATTGACTATGAGATGGAGTTGCTAAAGAATCTGCAAGGATTGAAGCAAGGTAACAAGTCTGTCAAGGAGTATACAGAAGAGTTTATAAGATTACTATCAGGATAGGCCATGCAGATCCCAACAAGGAGAAGGTAGCTCATTACATTAATGGGTTAAGGCTGAGTATTCAAGAGGAGGTGAGCTTGGTCAGAATGACCACCATAGAAGATGCGTAACAGTTTTCCCTGAATGTGGAAGAGAAGATGAATAAAAGATTTGACAGCAAGCAAAGGGGAAGAGGTCAAGGTGGAAGGACTAGTGGAAGACCCTATGGAGGCCGTAATGAAGATCAAAAGAAACATGAAGAAGTTGGTACTGGTCAGAATCAAAGAGGAGATAACGCCTATTGCCCTCATGACCAGAACAATGGTGAGCAAAGAGGAAGAGGCTGACTTGGGTAAGGACTTGGAAGAGGAGGTTTTAGAGGAACTTGTTTCCAATGTGGAGAAGAAGGGCATTAAGCATACAAACGTCCACAACATCAAGGGAGGACAAATAGGAGACCTGATGGAAATGTATGAGTTGTACATGTAGATGAAGATGCACAGTCTAAGCATTTTGAAGATGCTGAAAGGGGAGAAACCCTACTAGTTAGAAGAACTTTGTTGAATGAGGAAAAAGAACCAAATCAGAGGAAGAGTTTATTTTGTACAAGGTGTAAATGTGAAGGTAAGTGTTGTGATATTATTATTGACAGTGGAAGCACTAATAATCTTGTTTCAGAGGAGATGGTTGACAAGTTGAAGTTGACAAGAAGTAAGCATCTGCATCCATATCAGATTGCATGGCTGTAGAAGGACCATAGAGCTTTGGTCAATGAGTAGTGTTTAGTGAAGTTCAAGATTGGAGACTACCATGATGAGGTGTTGTGTGATATCATACCAATGGACGCATGTCATATGCTGTTGGGGAGGCCATGGTAGTATGATTGGAGCATTGTCCATGACAGTCATGCAAACACATATTCCTAACAAAGGATGGAGTTCATCATAAATTGAAGCCCTTGAAGGAAGTGGAAGAAAAGGTATGCAGTACTGCCAAAATTTGCTTGGTAGATGGTAGAAATTTTTTGGAGAGTATGAAGCATGAGCATCATTGGTTTGCATTGATTCCTAAGATTAGTCAAGAGAAATGTGAAGATGTACCAGTAGAAGTCTCAGATTGTTGGAGGAATTTTAGGATATTATCTCTGATAATGTACTAGAAGGTTTACCATCGGTGAGGAAGATAAGTCACCAAATGGATTTGATACCAAGAACTAGTTTGCCAAATAAGGCAGCCCATATAATGACTCCTATAGAGAGTGAAGAGCTAAACAGACAAGTTCAAGAGCTATTAAGGAAGGGACTGATAAGGGAGAGCCTAAGTTCATGTGTGGTACCTGCAGTACTAGCACCAAAGAAAGATGGAGAATGGAGAATGTGTACAGATTCTCGGGCCATCAATAAGATCATGATCAAGTACATGTTTCCATTGCCAAGAATGGATGACATAATGGACTATTTGAGTGGAGCCAAGTGCTTCATGAAAATTGACCTGAAGAGTGGGTATCACCAGACCCATATCAGGGAAGGAGACAAATGGAAGACAACCTTCAAGACAAAGGAAGGTTTGTATGAGTGGTTAGCCATGCCATTTGGGCTAACCAATGCACCAAGCACATTCATGCGGCTCATGAACGAGGTATTGAAAGAATCTTTGGAAAGTTTTGTTATTGTTTATTTAGATGATATTTTGATTTTTAGTAAGACTTGGGATGAGCATTTTATACATATCAGAAGAGTTTTGGAGAAGCTGAGGGGGGAGAAGTTGTTGATCAATCTGAAGAAATGTAGCTTTGCAAAGAAAGAGTTGGTATACCTGGGATTTGTTGTCTCAGAGGAAGGTCTTAAGATGGACCCAGAGAAGGTGAGGTCTATCATTGAATGACCTACACCAAGGAGTGCTTCTGAAGTAAGATCTTTTCATGGTTTGGCAAGTTTTTAGAGAAAGTTTATCAGGAATTTTAGTAGCATTTGTGCACCCCTAATTGAGACAATGAGAGGGGATAGAAAAGAGTTTAGATGGACTAAAGGAGCAGACAAAACCTTTGATACATTGAAGCAAAAAGTCACAGAGCAACCTATTTTGGCACTTCCAGATTGCAATAAGCTATTCCACGTAGATATAGTGGCAGTGCTATAGGAGTTGTTTTGAGTCAAGAAGGTAAGCCCATTGCCTATTTTAGTGAGAAACTTCATGATGCCTATTGTGATGTGTACAACATGCCCCTTTTTTCCCCTTAGCAAAATGAGGACCCCTGCTATGGCTTGCCCCCTTTGTTTTGTGCTCTGGGCAATGGTAAAAAGCATCATCATATCAGGTGCATGATGATCCTCTTGTATGAGCCCAAAATTCAAAGGTCTGAATCTTGCCTCAAGAAGCTTGCCATGTGAAAGAGTGTAAAATTCTAAGCAAGTTTGCCTTTTACATCACCCTGAAATTCGGCCAGGTAAGAAAGTTATGCTCGGTCAAAGTTTTGGTCAAACCAGATATTCACAGGGGGAGGATCATATTTCTTAACATCAATCATATTACAGAGGGTCATCCTGATCTAATTTATCACATGATAAATCATGTGGTCCAAATATCTAGACGTCAATTTTAGGTGATAGTGACCTTTACCTGTCAACAGCCTTATGTATTTCACGAGGATCATGTTTCTCAATATAACCCGATATTTCTCAATATCCTCCTGTCGCGAAATATCACACCGAACCAATATCCTGATGATGTCATTAGAACCTGATAAACAAGAAACATCACATGAAGATGAAATCATCATCCTTTTTACCTCGCAGAGGTATATTTTCAGACATGACCTTTCCTGCATAACATGATGACGTCATAGTGCCGCAGTGCTAAACCAAGTCATCATTTGGATGATGTCATCCTGATATTCTGACAAGAGGTCATTTTAGTCTAAGGGGATCATCATCTTTCAAATATCACCCGATGTTTCAAATGTCACCTGATATTCTTAAAGATCAACCTCCTCACCAAATATCACCCTGATGTGGATGCATCACCCCGACCTTTTGTGCATCACCCAATTTTTCTTGAAGATCAGCTGATCTTTTAAATATCATAATCTTCTGAATATCACCCCATGGCTAGTATGATGATGACATCATCCAAGCTCGATGAACAAAGGAAATCACCTCCTGATGATGTCATCATCCTTTTATCTCGCACAGGCACTTTTTCAAACATCACTCCTATCCGATAAACATGACGATGACGTCATGATAACTGTAGTGATAAACAAGGCCACCCTTCTGCTGACGTCACCCCAATCTTTCAAAAGGAAGGTCATTTTACCCATGGGGGTCATGTTCCAAATATCATCCTGATCTTAAAATATGACCTGATAAGCAAAACTCAACATATCCTGATGACGTCATCTCCTTGGGAGGGTGATATTCTTCAAAGCTCTTTCCTTGGGATCATGTTCCTTGGACCTGATTTCCTTCAATATCAATGTGACGTCACCATCATATCATGACCAAGTAAAGAGAATGTCTGGTAATCTACATGCAGGTGGCAGAACTGAATGAATTATCAAAAGAGGACTAATTTCTCATGTGCAGGCAGATTTTCGTAGTATCATGATTGGATATTTATGTTTGCACCTTCAAGGCATGATTTAGCATTAGTTTTTATCCTCCTGCTGATTATTTAAATGATGGTGCCTAACTTTATATGATGACCGCAGGTGCATCGGCCAGAAGATGAGGTCGGTGAGACATTGTTGGCTCGCTCCTATCAGGTGGGGTTTCACTGATGATCATGATGATGTGCAGTTGCAATGGAAAAGCAAGGCAGGTGGATTTTGAGCCATCCCAGAACCTGATGATGTCATCCTTTCACACTTTAGCAAGGCCAGTCCATCCTGATGATGTCATCATCATATCATGATCAGTGAAGAATTTCAAAGTGCAGCCCGATATTCAAATGGAAAATGGTGGGAAAGTAGAGCGGGAGGAATTTGAAATTATTTTGGAGCCCGATGTATAACTTTGGTCAAACAAGAAGTAAACGCAAGGCATACGGAGGGTCAATATGTAGATTTGACCCAACAATGTGCAGGTGGAGTATGGAGGTGGAATATTTTATTAAGGTGGGCATCCCACTATGGAGGTGGAATGTTTTATTAAGGTGGGCATCCCATTATGAAGAATATTTTATTGTTTTTTTTGAGAAGGTGGGCATCCCACTATGGAGGTGGAATGTTTTATTAAGGTGGGCATCCCACTAAGGAGGTTAGTCATACAAAGGGGACCAGTAGAAATTTCAGGTAGTAGACTAGATTGCTGAGACTGGTGGGGACTGAATGGTTGAAACATTCAAGGTTCTTTCCTCATGATCACTGTAAATATGCATGTTTTATGAACATACTGTATGGAGATGAAACTTCAGATTACATCATGATTGTAAACCTTAAGTAATCTTCAAGTTGATTTCTGGATATGTACTGGTGGATGTTGTGTTCTTTAGAAGTGCTTTCATTTCATTGCATGTTGTTGTCAACTCTATCTCTGAAGATTTGCATTGGATCATGCTGATTTATGGAATATCCTTGTGAAGTATGATTTCAGTTTTCTTCTCTTCATTACTATATGGGAACATGTATGTGGGTCAGTGATCTCAGTCAAGTAAATCTTAGGAATATCTCTCTCTTTAACCCTTTTTCTTATTTTAATTTTATAGAAATCACTTTCATAATTGTACATCATGGTAAATATTAAGCAGAATAGGGGAATATGCAGACATCCCATAGATACTTGATCATCCTTAGCATATTCCTGAGCTAGATGCATGTACCATTGAAAATTTCATGCAGGAAATCACTAATAAGGGTAGAGCTCATGCAAATATCACCTTAGGCACATCATTTGGAGGTATATGCTATCTAGAGTAACTTCCCTGAAAGCATTGTTGCAGAACCAGAACCTACTGATTCACGTAAGACCCCAAAATGGAAAGCAGCAACACACATCAACCACTGAGAGATCTTAGCAGATTATGACCTAATCAGTGGGGACTTGGGATCATGAATTCTATGAATTCATTGTATCTTTCAGGATAAACAAGGGTTGATGTGTAACTTTTGTTTGAGTGTTATGTGTGACTAATATCACCATCAACACCTAAACTGGTGCTAGAAGGAGGGCAAACAAGAAAACTGTAGATTCCTGCAAACAATGCTTAAGTATCCTATCAGTTTCCAAATCTAACCATAAACCAATCTATCTTTCTTAAAATTTGAAGAATCCTGGCTTCTAAGCCAAACACTAGGTCTAGATCTAGTGGACCCTTTTGAAGAACTACCTACCAGGGGATTCAGACCTAGGACTGTGGACCTTCATCACTCCCTTGATCCTAGTACATATGGAGCTTCACCAGGGCCTGCTCCTACAACTCCTATTGGCCTACACATACCTGCAGGGCCTTCTATCACACCACAGGTTCAACCTCAGCCGGTCACAGCTCAGATCCAACCCCCTCTGGTTGCAATGTCATTCTTCACAGCAGAGTCACCTTTGACCTTCAATGCATATCATGCTCTGCCCAAAAATCTAGATAAAATTTGTCCTAGATACCACCCATATCAGGATGCTAATGATCATGTCAGAACCTTCAAAGAAGCCTGTTGTAGGGCTAGGATTGAGTATGAAGATGTGGTTTGCAGGTTGTTTCCCTTCTCCTTAGGAGAAGAGGCCTACAACTGGTACATTAGTTTAGGCCAAGGTTCAGTCAACTCATGGGATGCCTTAGAGAAAGATTTCAAGGATAGGTTCAAGGTGCCTATAGACCCTTCAACAAACTACCATTTATTTGCCACTATCAAGAGGTCTGAAGGAGAACCTATAGCAAACTTCAATGCTAGATTCCAAAAGATGTTGTCTAAGCTAGTAGCTCCTTATAATGTAACAGATGAAGCTGCCAGGAGCATTTACTACTCAGCCTTAGATCCCTTGACCTCCATGTTTATCAGGACACATCCTGGCGTAGCAACTTTAGCAGAGGCCTTTGGGGAAGCTATCAAGGTCAGCCAACAATTAGCTCCTGCCCCCACACCAAATGTCACCTTCCCTTCACTTCCAAGCTATCCAACATATCCTATCCACCAACAGACCAACGGGGCCATGATACCTTCAGCCATTATGCTAGCCCCTTTGCAAATACCTCCACTCAGTGTCATGCCACCACCAAGTGGGAATAGCCAGATGTTGCCATATCATACACAAGTGCCACATGCTGTAGAACAACCCAACAATAACAATGGGTCTTCTTTTTTCAAGCCCTGGGCGGAAAATGTAGTGGCAAAGGCTCAAGAGGAGAAAGAAGAAATCAAAGAAATATTAGCCTAGCTTAGGAAACTTACCACTGAGGTCATCCATCTGAGAAATTAGAACTTTTACTCTCAGCCTAACCAAAATAGAGGCTATGCCAATGATAGACCAAACTATTCTGACAAGGGGTACAACAATAATTACAATAACAATAATGGCAACAACAATCTTCCTAGACAGCCTAGAGTGTGGAACACTAGGCCAAACAATGGTTCCTTGTCATCACCCTTGGATAATTAGCCTCCTGGTGAATCTAAACAGACCACCAGAGTAAACCTTGCTGAGGTAGCACTTGCAAACTGGTGCAGGATTCATAATACCAACGCTCATGCAGAGTTAGATTGCTCCCAATTTAGGGTTACAACCAGCATTTTCCAAGCTGAAGTGTCCAGTACTTCAGGAAACCCACCTTATGTAGAGGGAAATGAGATTGTCCCCTATGAGTATGATATCGCCTTAGTGCTAGAAAGCTTCATGCATCATCCTCATCAGCATGCAACCTCATCACATCAGGATTACACCTCAACATGTGAGGAATCAGCCATGGCTCTTGAATCCAACTACGTTTTCCCATTTGAAGATGAGAATGAGCCATCAGTGGAACATGAGGAAGTCAATGCTTATCAACAGCAACCTCAAGGTAGACATAACTACAACCTGAGGAATAACTCAAATTGGTCTACTGGCCCTTTGACCACCTCATTGCCTCCAAACAACTTCAATACTCCACCTGATCCCCAGGCAAATAATAACCCTGGATTTCCCAAAGTTAGTGTGCATCACTTGACACCACAAAATGCAACACCAAAAGCCACAAATCCACCTCCTCGACCTGACAAATTGGTTTCTTACCTGACTGATGAGATGAAGAAGGTTAAGATTAGCCTGCCATTGTTAGAATTGCTTAGGACCCCTACTATCAAAAGTGCTTTTGTGAAATCTTTAGATAGTCCTACCCAAAAGGAAGACAGCAATACCCCAGGCCAGTTTGGAAATAAAGATCATGCTGCCAGGGATGCTAATACAAAATTAAAAAACCCGGCCACTATCCAAGCTGTAGAGACCTCCCACATGACCCTATACAAAGACAAAAGTGAGTCACCTCCCTTCCTCCTGACCGTAAGGATGTTTGGTAAGAACCTGCACAACTGTTTAGTGGACTCAGGAGCATCTACCAACGTGATGCCCTTATCCATATGCAATGCTTTGGGGTTACATCCTGCCAAATCATTGAAGAAAGTAACCCAGCTAGACAAAACAGAAGTAAACATGGTAGGGGAATTGACCCACATCCAAATGCAACTAGCCTCGGATCCCATAATCCAGCATTATATTGATATTCAGGTAGTTGATATACCTAATGCATACAGAATGTTGCTCAGTAGGGATTGGTCAAAGAGCCTCAATGGATATATGTCTACTGACTTCAGTCACATGTGGTTTCCCTGGAGGGGAATACCTAACCAGATCAGGATCGAAGCTGAACCTCGCATGAAACACATGATTACTGAATATAACAAAACCAACAAAGTCATGTATGTGAATGTGGAACCAGGAGTTTACTCCACCAGACCTCCGACTGCTAGGTTAGAGATCTTGATGCTTGACATACATGATCAAGATGATAACCCTCGGGACGATGATGCATATCTAGAACCTAGTTGTAATCTTGGAAATGAGATAGAGATAGATCACTTCAAGATTTTTGAGATGCATCTGCTTAAAGGGGTGAAACACTGCCAATTGTTAAATGTACCTGTTCATGATATTTTAATTAGTGGATGGTGTAGGTTGCATGATGAGGCTCATTCTGAAAAGACATGTGAGGCCTACCTAGACATGTTGGAGCTGGAACAGGCATACCATGAGGCGTCGTCATCATCATCTGCGGTAAGTGCTGCATATAATGGTAATGATGCTGATCCTTGTTTGTCTTCTGTAGGAGCGAGAGGAAGCACACATCATGATGAGGATCCTATTAAGGTAACAGAAGGGATACTGGTTGGCAACAGGAGTAATGCTAAGAACAAGGAGAAAATCACCCCTAGGAGTGAGTGTTTGATGGAGTCAGATTATGAGTTGTATGACGAAGATAGGGGCAGCAGTCTATCCAAATTCGAAGAGTTCCTGTCAAAAGAAATGCAAAAGATGATACAGCAGCAAAGACCTCCTCAGGATGTATTGGTTGGAGGATGGTGCAGGTTACATGAGGCACCTCATTCAAAAGCATCTTGTTCATTGTGCCTGCACATTTTAAGAAGATTGACATTGCCTAGTCCAGGGGATGTTCCTCTTGATGATAAAAGAAAAGAAGAAATATTAGCTTCCCATGAGGCTGATGAAGTGGTGCCTAAGAAAATAGAGATACCAAAGTTGAAGTGGATATCTGGTGGTGCAGTTGCTAGAGCCAAAAGGAAGAAAGAAGCCCCAGACAAGCCATGGATCCTCAGATTTGATGGATCCAAGTCAAAGCAAGGAGCTAGAATAGGAGTGAACCTCATCAATCCATCAGGAAAATCCTACCTAGTAGCATACAAGTTGCAGTTCCCATGTACAAATAATGTAGCAGCATATGAAGCTCTAATTCATGGGATGTTGTTTGCACTTAGCAAGAAGGTGAGAATTCTGCATGTCTATGGAGACTCAAAATTAGTTGTCAGGCAGGTAAGAGGTATATACTCCTGCAAATACAAAAGGTTGTCTAACTATAGGCACAGGGTGTGGAACCTGATAGAAGATTTTGATGCCTTTAATATCACCCATGTGCCTAGGGAGCAAAACCGTAGAGCGGATGCTTTGGCCTAGGTTGCCAGTGCTTTGGAACCTCTGTCCATATTAGGTCTCAAAAGGTTCTTAGTTGAATTAGTATCAGTGCCTTCAGTACCTGATAATGTAACCAATCTTCAAGTATTTGATGATGATCAGCATATATTGGATTTTATTTCCAATAGAGATGTTTTTGAGGCACATATCATAGATGAAGTTAACATGGAAGATCATGTCTGGGAAGAAGGAGAAATCCTAGAGTTGCCTAGCAACAGGATCCCTAAGGGAATGATAGATCTAGAGAGAGCATTTGACCTAGAGAACATGCTAAAATAGAAGGACCTCCCAAAAGTCGAGGAGGGGTAGTACTCTCCAATTGACATTGGGCAAGGTGGTAAAGAAAGAAATGTCCTGATTAGAAAGGTCTGCATGGATGAAGAGTTCAAAGGGATAACCTAGACTCTCCAGGACTACATCCATGTCTTGCCTAGACATATGATGAGCTCAAGACTTATGACATTTTTGTCATCACCCATACTATTCCTTTGAAGCCAGATGCCAAGCCTTTTAGGCAGAAATAGAGACCTGTCAATGCCCTGCTGGAGCCCATCATCTTTGAAGAAGTTAAAAGACTGCTTGATGCCATGATCATATTTCCTGTGAGACACTCCACGTGGGTGGCAAACCTGGTACCCATGAGGAAGAAGAATGGCGACATCAGGCTGTGCGTGGATTTCAGGAATTTGAATAGAGCTTCTGAAAAGGATAACTATCCTTTGCCTTCCCTGGATGAAGTCCTGCAGGTTGTGAATGGAGCCAAGATGATGTCCTTGGATGGCTTCTCTGGTTACAATTAGGTGATGGTGGACAGAATTGATAGATTGAAAACTGCATTCACCACTAAATGGGGGATCTTTGCCTACAGACACATGCCATTTGGGCTAATAAATGCTGGAGCCACCTTCCAGTGGGCAATGGACATAGCCTTCAGAGGCTTAATCGGTAAGTGCATAGTGATCTACATGGATGACTTGACTGTGTTTTCCAAAGATAGAAAAAACCATGTAGAGGACCTAAGAAAGGTGCTGAAGAAGTGCGAGCAGTACGGGATATCCTTAAATCCCAAGAAGTGCATATTTGGGATGACCACCGGGAAGTTGCTGGGTCACCTGATAACTAAGAATGGGATCATCATTGATCCTGATAGAGTAGAGTCCATCATGAAAATACAACTGCTTGGAAGCAAGACAGAGCTCAAATCTTACTTTGGTAAGATTAATTTTGTTAGAAAGTTCATCACCGGCTTTGTAGAGATAGTTAGGCCCTTGAATGCCATGCTCAAAAGGGATGCCAAGATTGAGTGGACACCTAAAGCTAGAGTAGCTTTTGAAGACATTAAGAAAGCTATTTCAGATACTTTAGTCCTGATCAGTCCAGATTACACCAGGGACTTCTACATCTACTCATTTGCCTCAGAACATACCTCTGCAATAGTGCTAACCCAGAGAAATGAAGAAAAGCAGGAGAAGCCTATAGCCTTCATGAGCTTCCCTTTCAGAGATGCAGAGCTCAGGTACATGGATGTTGAAAGACAAGCACTTGCTCTAGTTTGAGTAGTCAAGAAGTTCAGGCACTACATCCTGACGAGTAAGGTGATTGCTGTGGTACCTGATGCGGTAGTAAAGATGTTGCTAATGCAAAGTGAGCCAGGTGAGAAGAGGGACAAATGGATCACCATCCTCCAGGAGTATGACATGGATATCAAACCCATGAGGTTGGTAAGAGGACAAGCTTTGAGTCAAATGATATCAGAGATAGACCCTAACATCCTGAGCCAGCAGTATGTTGTAGATGCAAAAGATGATGGAACATGGTATTCAGATGTTAGGCATGTCCTGATCACTGGGAGATGTCCCCCAAGATTGTAGGCCTCACAGAGGAGAGCCCTAAAGATAAAAGCATAGAAATATATGATGAAAGGAGGAGTCCTTTTTAAGAGAAACTGTGAGGGGATATACTTGAGGTGCTTGGAAAAACTAGAAGCAGACAAGGTACTAGCGGAACTGCATGATAAATTTGGGACTGCACATGGATCATCCTTGGCCACCACTCATGCCATCCTCAGGGCAGGGTATTATTGGCCCACGATTTTCAAGGACACTACTGAACACACCAAATACTCTCATGTGTGTCAAGTTGCTGCAAATAGAGATAAATATGCTTCTCAACCTCTACAGCCAGTGATGGAGATGCACCCATTTGCTCAGTGGGGTATGTACTTCATAGGACCCATCAATCCTCCATCATCCTTAGGCCACAGGTATGTCTTGACTATTATTGACTACTGTACCAGGTGGACTGAAGCTGTCAGCAGTAAAACATGTAATGCTGAGGATGTCATTAAGTTTTTGGAAAGCAACATAGTGACCAGGTATGGAGTCCATATGCTTTAGTGTGTGATAATGGACCTGCCTTTGGTTCAATAAAACTATCAAGTTGGGTTTTTGACCATGGGGTCATCTTGAAATTCTCCTC
The DNA here is from genome assembly GCA_027924645.1 of Cunninghamia lanceolata. Lineage (NCBI taxonomy): Eukaryota > Viridiplantae > Streptophyta > Pinopsida > Cupressales > Cupressaceae > Cunninghamia > Cunninghamia lanceolata. The sequence goes on along the minus strand of BSBN01000650.1, from coordinate 507,017 downwards.
CAATTACTATCCCCAAGGGAATGGATTAGCAGAATCCACAAACAAGAACTTGCTTAACATCATAAAGAAGTTGATAGATAAGAACCCAGGGGAATGGGACACTCTGTTGAAATATGCCTTGTGGGTAGATAGAACTAGAAATAAGACTGCATTAGGAAACTCACCTTTTCACCTAGTATATGGGGTGGATCCCCTCCTCCTTCTTAACCTAAAGATTCCTACACTGCAGTTTGCACAAGAATACCTAGGCATAAATAACAAACAGGAGGCTAGGTTGCTGCAGCTGATGCACCTAGATGAAAAAAGAAGTAAAGCCAATAACCAGTTTGCTAAACATCAGGCCATTGTCAAGTGATGGTTTGACAAAAGGGCTAAAATTAAGGCTTTCCGGATCTCAGATCTAGTCCTGATGTGGGACAAAGCACATGAAAGGAAGGGTGACCATGGTAAGTTTGACAAACTCTAGATAGGCCCCTTTCAAATTTTTGAAATATTAGGAGACAACACCTACAAGCTCAAGTCCTTAATGGGTGAGGATGCCCCATTACCAGTCAATGGATAGTTCCTCAAGCACTATTTTCAGGCCTGAAGTAGCATCATGACAGTCATGTGTATCATAATGTATATTTGTTGTGTGGTTGTTTGTACAGTCTCCTTCCTTTTGTTTGTTTTGTTTGGTTGCTTTGTTGTCCTCAATAGGGATCTTTCTTTTGATTTAGAGCATGCAGGAGCAAACTAACAACCACAAAAAAAAATCTAGATCATTCAGGTTAATTGTTTTAAATTTATGCATAACTTGTTGTGACTGTCATGAATGTGGAGAATTGTTTGACTTGTGAAATTTTGTATTCAATAAGAATGGGTTGAGTATTCAAGGATGTTTCTCACAGTGATACACCTAAAATCCTTGGGTTGGTTGAACCTACCAGTGTAGATATTAGGTGAAAAATCATAGGTCACCCTTGCTACCATTACAATTCTCAGCTTAATTTTAGCAAGTGACCACTCCTTGCATCATGATGATGAAGTTACAAATACAACATCTTATGAAGTTCTACCAAAAATATAAAATGTAAAGCAATAAAATAGATTTTACTGAAAATCCAGGTTAAGCCATCTAAGTAACTCTACCGGGGCTATAGATGCTTGCTGGTAGTGGGCCTCTACTTAGGAGAATTGTAACGATATCCTTGCCAGGGCTATGGACGCCTGCTGGCAGCAAGGCTCTATCCGGTTGGCTATGAGGGAACATCCTCACCTACGTAGGCTAATGTTAGTCACTGATTTGTTCACCTGATCTTCAAGATGAGGATAATTAATCACATGCACCCACTTAAACTGAAAGAAAAATTTAGGCACCTTATTGAATACATTGAGTTTCAAGTTAGATGATGATCTGCAGGGGAGATGGTTGGAAGTTATGCATGTATTTCTTTCAGTTTCCTTTAATGGTCTTTATTTTTGATTGTTTTGTTTGGTTGCTAGTTGTTGTGATGTGTACAACATGCCCCTTTTTGTCCCTTAGCAAAATGAGGACCCCTGCTGTGGCTTGCCCCCTTTGTTTTGTGCTTTGGGCGGTAATGGTAAAAAGCATCATCATATCAGGTGCATGATGATCCTCTTGTATGAGCCCAAAATTCAAAGGTCTGAATCTTGCCTCAAGAAGCTTGCCATGTGAAAGAGTGTAAAATTCTAAGCAAGTTTGCCTTTTACATCACCCTGAAATTTGGCCAGGTAAGAAAGTTATGCTCGGTCAAAGTTTTGGTCAAACCTGATATTCACAGGGGGAGGATCATATTTCTTAACATCAGTCATATTACAGAGGGTCATCCTGATCTAATTTATCACGTGATAAATCATGTGGTCCAAATATCCGGACGTCAATTTTAGGTGATAGTGACCTTTACCTATCAACAGCCTTATGTATTTCACGAGGATCATGTTTCTCAATATAACCCGATATTTCTCAATATCCTCTTGTCGCGAAATACCACCCCAAACAAATATCCTGATGACGTCATTAGAACTCGATAAACAAGAAATGTCACATGAAGATGACATCATCATCCTTTTTACCTCGCGGAGGTATATTTTTGGACATGACCTTTCATGCATAACATGACGATGACGTCATAGTGCCGTAGCGCTAAACCAAGTCATCATCTAGATGACGTCATCCTGATATTCCAACAAGAGGTCATTTTAGTCTAAGGGGATCATCATCTTTCAAATATCACCCGATGTTTCAAATGTCACCCGATATTCCGAAAGATCACCCTCCTCGCCAAATATCACCGAGATGTGGATGCATCACCCCGACCTTTTGTGCATCACCCTGTTTTCTTTTGAAGATCAGTCAATCTTTTGAATATCACCCCATGGCTAGTATGATGATGACATCATCCAAGCTCGATGAACAAAGGAAATCACCTCCTGATGATGTCATCATCCTTTTGCCTCGCACAGGCACTTTTTCAAACATCACTCCTATCCGATAAAAATGACGATGATGTCATGATAACTGTAGCGATAAACAAGGCCACCCTTCCACTGACGTCACCCCGATCTTTTGAAAGGAAGGTCATTTTACCCGCAGGGGTCATGTTCCAAATATCATCCTGATCTTAAAATATGACCCGATAAGTAAAACTCAACATATCCTGATGACGTCACCTCCTTGGGAGGGTGATATTCTTCAAAGCTCTTTCCTCGGGATCATGTTCCTTGGACCTAATTTCCTTCAATATCAATGTGACATCACCATCATATCATGACAAAGTAAAGAGAATGTCTAGTAATCTACATGTAGGTGGCGGAACTGAATGAATTATCAAAAGGGGACTAATTTCTCGTGTGCAGGTGGATTTTCGTAGTATCATGACCGGATATTTATGTTTGCACCTTCAAGGCATGATTTAGCATTAGTTTTTATCCTCCTACTAATTATTTAAATGATGGTTCCTAACTTTATATGATGACCGCAAGTGCATCGGCCAGAAGATGGGGTCGGTGAGACATTGTTAGCTCGCTCTGATCAGGTGGGGTTTCACCGATGATCATGATGATTTGCGGTCACAATGGAAAAGCAAGACAGGTGGATTTTGAGCCATCCTAGAACCTGATGTTGTCATCCTTTCACACTTTAGCAAGGCCAGTCCATCCTGATGATGTCATCATCATATCCTGATCAGCAAAGAATTTCAAAGTGCAGCCCGATATTCAAATGGAAAATGGTAGGAAATTAGAGCGGGAGGAATTTGAAATTATTTTGGAGCCCGATGTATAACTTTGGTCAAACAAGAAGTACACGCAAGGCCTACGGAGGGTCAATATGTAGATTTGACCTGACAACGTGCAGGTGGAGTATGGAGGTGGAATATTTTATTAAGGTGGGCATCCCACTATGGAGGTGGAATGTTTTATTAAGGTGGGCATCCCATTATGAAGAATATTTTATTATTTTTTTTGAGAAGGTGGGCATCCCACTATGGAGGTAGAGTGTTTTATTAAGGTGGGCATCCCACTAAGGAGGTCAATCATACAAGGGAGACCGGTAGAAATTTCAGGTAGTAGACCAGATTGCTAAGACTGGTGGGGACTGAATGGTTGAAACATTCAAGGTTCTTTCCTCATGATCACTGTAAATATGCATATTTTATGAACATACTGTATGGAGATGAAGCTTTAAATTACATCATGATTGTAAACCTTAAGTAATCTTCAAGTTGATTTCTAGATATGTATTGGTGGATGCTGTGTTCTTTAGAAGCGCTTTCATTTCATTGCATTTTGTTGTCAACTCTATCTCTGAAGATTTGCATTGGATCATGTTGATTTGTGGAATATCCTAGTGAAGTATGATTTCAGTTTTCTTCTCTTAATTACTGTATGGGAACATTTATGTGGGTCAGTGATCTCAGTCAAGTAAATCTTAGGAATATCTCTCTCTTTAACCCTTTTTCTTATTTTAATTTTATAGAAATCACTTTCATAATTGCACATCATGGTAAATATTAAGCAAAATAGGGGAATATGCAGACATCCCATAGATACTTGATCATCCTTAGCATAATCCTGAGCTAGATGCATGTACCATTGAAAATTTCATGCAAGAAATCACTGATAAGGGTAGAGCTCATGCAAATATCACCTTAGGCACATCATTTGGAGGTATATGCTATGTAGAGTAACTTCCCTGAAAGCATTGTTGCAGAACTAGAACCTACTGATTCATGTAAGACCCTAAAATGGAAAACAACAACACACATCAACCACTGAGAGATCTTAGCAGATTATGACCTAATCACCAGGGACTTGGGATCATGAATTCTATGAATTCATTGTATCTTTCAGGATAAACAAGGGTTGATGTGTAACTTTTATTTGAGTGTTATGTGTGACTAACATCACCATCAACAACCCCAAGAAAAAGTATTTTGTTTATGATCAAGAATTTTATGCAATAGTTCAGGCTTTGAAGAAATGGAGACATTATCTGTTGCCAAAAGAGTTTGTTTTATATACTGATAATCAGGCTTTGTAGTATCTTAATAGTCAAGGAAAGTTAAATCAAAGGCACTTAAAATGGTTTGAGTATTTGCAGAGTTATACTTTTGTTTTGAAGCACAGGAGTGGGAAGTCCAACAGAGTTGCAGATGAATTGAGTAGAAGGCAAAATTTGTTGACAGAAATGAAGATAGAGGTTGTTGGGTTCGATGAGCTCAAAAGTTTGTATCTAGAAGATCCAGATTTTGCAGAGGCTTGGAAAACTTGTTTGGAACCTATTACTTTGGATAAGACAAAATGGTTGGATTTCATGATCCAAGATGGCATGTTGTTTAGACGAAGCCAATTATGCATTCTAAGGAGTTCCATGAGAGAGAACTTGATTAAGGAGAAGCATAGTGGAGGATTGGATGGACACTTTGGTCAAGATAAGACCATTGCTATTGTTGGTGAAAATTATTATTAACCACAGTTGCAGCAAGATGTGAGGAAATTTGTGTAGAGTTGCAGAGTGTGTCAGACGGCAAAATGAACAAGTCATAATACAGGTCTATATCAGCCATTACCTATACCAAAGAAGCCATGGAATGATATTAGTATGGATTTTGTTCTTGGTTTACCAAGGACATAGAGAGGGCATGATTCCATTTTTGTGGTGGTGGACAGATTCTTGAAGATGGGACATTTTATTCCTTGCAAGAAGACTAATGATGTTCATATTGCAGAGTTATTTTTTTAGGGAGGTGGTGAGATTACACGGTCTACCAAAGAGCATAGTTTCAGATCGAGATGCTAAGTTTGTTGGTTATTTCTGGAGGACATTGTGGAAGAAGTTGAAGACAGATTTGAAGTTCAGTTCTGCACACCATCCACAGACTGATGGACAGATGAAAGTGGTGAATAGGAGTTTGGGTAACTTGTTATGATGCTTAGTAGGAGATAAGCCCAAGGGATGGGATTTGATTTTACCACAAGAAAAATTTGCTTATAACAATTCTATCAATAGGAGTACTAGTAAATCACCATTCCATATTGTATATGGCAATAGCCCAAGAAATGCTTCTGAGTTAAGGAAGCTAGACAAAGGAGAAAAGATAAGTGCTGAAGCTGAAGACTTTGCAGAATATATGAAGAATTTGCATGAAGAAGTGAAAAAGCACATTAATAAGATAAATATTTAGTACAAGGCTAAGGTGGATCAGAAGAGGAGATATAAGGAATTCTAGGTAGGAGATGATGTCATGGTTCACTTGAGAAAAGAAAGGTTCCCAATTGGAACATACAATAAGTTGAAAATGAAGAAATTTGGACCATGCAGAATTTTGAAGAAACATGATTCAGGAAATGCATATGAGGTGGAACTGCTGAGTGGGATTAACATTTCCCCTATTTTCAACATTCCTAATTTATCATAATATCATGAAGGTGGAATAGAGGATGGACTGACAGGAGAACAGTGGAGTATTCCAGCATCCACTTCAATGGAGGATGTAGAAGAGATCTTGGATAGCCGTGTGGGAAGAAGTACTTAGAATAGGAAATATGAAGAATATCTGGTGAAATGGAAAGAAAGGCCTATTGAAGATTCTTCTTGGTTGTCTAAGGTAGAGGTTGACCATTTGGGTTTTCCTCACACAAACATCTAAGACGTGACAAGGTCACTTCTCAAATTACCCTAGGTGTCTGATGCAGGAGCATCTAGTGGTGTAAGGGAAATCTTGCATCACCCAAAAAGAAGTTAATTCAAAATCATTGTAGTTGTTTTCATTTCTTTCCATAATTAGTGTCTCTAGTTCCATAATATCCTAAATAATGATGTAGGACTTTCAATTTTTGCAAAACTATTAAAAATAACAAATGCTAGTTTTGGAAAGTTTACCTGTCATTTTAGGAAAGTTTACATTTGGGCATGGATTGAGGTGAAAAGTTATAGAAAGCTTCATAACTAAAATATAAGACCTTTGGCGAAGGAATCAGGCAAAGATCATTTGTGAGCTGAAAGATATAAAAGTTTTTGTTTTCCAAAAAGCCCCTGATAATTTCAGAAATGAGATATGAGGCACTAAAACATCCCATAACATCCTAAAATTTTGATAGAAATCTGTTTATGAATTCCAACATTATAGTTTACATCATGAGCTTTCCGGCGCTTAAAACGGTTCATCAATTGGACACCCGGATCAAAAGTTATGCTTCCCGGAAGTTGACCTACTTTTGGAGGGTGTTGCAAATTTTGAAATTTAGTTGGAGGATGCCAAAAAGTACTATTTATGACTATTTTGGGAACCTTGGGTGGTAGTAGAGATAAGGGGGCAAGTGTAGAGTCAAGAATAGGTGGGAAAATAGAAACCCTAGCAGATTTGGGGTTACAGAAGGTAAAAGATTCCAGAGCCTGGTGATGGGTAGCTATAGTGTGTTGCAGCCTGTGGAGGATTGATTCCTTTGATTGTAATTAAGCTTTTGTAATGTAATAATTTGTCCAAATCAATAAAGAAATATTCTCTTTTATGTGTTCCATTTCTATTGTTGTGTGTTTTATGATTTATCCCCTTCATCAGTTTAACAACCCTTATTATAATCTTGTCAGGTTTAGGGTTGAGGCAGTGAGCCAAAATGTTAGGCCTGTGGAGTGACCAAGCCTGAACATTATTTTTTTAAAGATTGCAATATATATTTGAGAGATAATCCTCTCCGTAGTTTTTCCCTTTTGGGTTTTCCATGTAAAATCTTGGTGTTATGTGTCATGCTTTTGTGGATGCTATTCATTTGTATATTATGCTTCTATTTGATTAATTCCTTGAAATGGTTGAAAGTGAAAGCACAAGAAAAAGTTTATAGAACACTGATTCACCCCCCCTCTCAATGTTCCTAACAATCAACAATTGGTATCAGAGCGAGGTTCCTTGGAAAAAAGTTTAACAGCTTAAGTAAGATCTGGGATAGTATGATCATGGCTGCAAGAAGGTATGGAAATTATGAGAGATACAATCAACTAGAAGAGACTTTTATGGATCTTGAAAATTTTGAAGTAGAGGTCAAAGATCTGAAGGAAAATCTGAAACAAGCTGATGAATGCATCTTAAAGTTGAAAGAGGAAGTCAACAAATTCAAAGACAAATACAAAGAAGTCAGTGACCAATTGTTATCAGTAAATGAAGCCCTAAATGATTTGGAAGAAGTTATAGAAAGAACAAGAGTAGAAGATGATCTAAATTTGATTGTGAAGAACAGATCAGAAGACTGTGCAAAAATTGAAAAAGAAATTATAAGTTTAAAAATAGATCTGGAAAAGGCTAGAAGTTTTGAAGAAAAATTTAGGTTAAGTACTACAAAGCTTGATGAAATGATTGCTAGCCAGAGGAATGCTGATGACAAACATGGTTTGGGATTTTAAAAAGGAGAAAGTTCAAACTCTGGGCAAATAAGCATTGAGTCAAGGCAAAACAAAGGATATAGTTCAGAAATCAAAGAAGAAGACCTAGAAGACCTCCAGTCAAACAACCAAATGCTCAAAGGTACCTATCTTTCAATGGTTATTGTAATTCATACAATAAATTTAGTCATAAGGCTACTCAGTGTAGGAGTAGAATAAATCAAAAGATTCTATCATTTTCTAGTCAGTGTTTCAATTGCAATAAAATTGGTCATAGAGGAAATGAATGTAAAAATTAGATCAAGAAAAGTTTCAAAAATGGGAGGAATGGACAATCATCTAGAGGTAAATGTTTCACTTATAATAGAAATGGTCATAGAGCTATTAATGCATAAGCAAAGTAAGTCAGAATTCTATTAGGTGCAATGCATGCTATAAAATGGGATACAGATCAAATGAATGTAGAAGTTCGATAAGAACTAATTTTCAAAATATCAGGAATAGTCAATCATTCAATGGAAAGTGTTTTGCATGTAATAGATTTGGACACATGGCTAATCAATGCAGATCAAATTCAATCAATGGAAGAATTCAAGGTCAAAAGAATGTGGTATGTTTCAATTGCAACAAATCTGGACATATTACAAGGTTTTCCAGAAATAGGAATGTGAAGAGAAATCATTATTCTGAAGAAAGGAAAACAAAGTAGAGAAATGATAAGGGAAAAGAGAAAGTTAATCCTATTGAAACCAAGAAAGAAATGAACAAGGTATGGATCAAGAAAGAAATAATTGAAGTCAGGGATCAATCTGCACCAGTATCCGGTGCAAATACTTCCTCTGGGAAGTAAATTGAGAGCTCTAGCTTAGGGGGAGCAGTGTAGAAAATCCAAAATCCCCCAACTCGAAAGTGAGTGCCAGAATCTAGCATGAAGGTGTATGATGAAATCTGATGTGACATAGCTCTTAGAAGAGAAGCTGGAAGAAAAAGGGTCAATGCAGCATATTGCGGAGCAATCTTGATCGACTGTGTTCTACAGTGAAGGGTTTTGGCAACTTTTTGGGAATGAGCATTTAATGATGACTAGGTCAAGCCGTGCAGAGGATAAAAGGAACTTGTTTGGTTTAAAACTCACTTTGCACTCGGAGCTATCAGAAATTCAGAGAGAGGTCGAAGCTAAACTTGAGTAGTGACAACCAAGATTTGAAGCATTCAAAGAAAGGAAACCCTAACTCAACAAAACAAGGTATTTTCATTGAAATCTCATTTGTGAATCTGTTGAATCTCTAAAATGACAACTCCACAAGTCATAGACATCTCTGATCAACCTCAGCCTAAGTTTAAGAAATACCCCTACAAGGCATCTGAAGTGGATCCAATGGGTGCATTCTCAAAAATACCCTACGGAGTCCTGTATGTGGAAGATGTTAGGGCATACATCCATGTGGCCCTTGATGAGCTCAACGGTGACAAATTCTTAGATTTATTCCTAAAACACTTAAGTAATGATCAATTTGATCTAAAGGAAGAATACAAAGTATAGAAGGAGAAGAAATTCATTCGGTATGCAGAGTTTCCCATTTTTGTAGAGGATGAGTGGGTCAGGTATATTCCTAATCAAATCCATGATGAATTCATGTGGTTGGGGAATGACAACCCTTTAAAATAACAAAAGAGGCAATTTAGGCAATCACTGGACTAAACTCCACCGAAGGAGTGCCATTATTGAAAGCAGTCAAGAATCAAACAGTTACAGATGCTACCGGAGCACAATTTGACAAAATGGAATTAACAATAAATGATATCACTAATCCTACAGTAAAGTTTGCCTTAATGGTCACAGGTTACAAAGTTTACTTCTCAAACTAGGAGAACTCAGTTTCTCGTACTGCAATTTACACCACCTATCAAATGATCAAAGAGAATGCAGATTATTATTTCTGCAAACTGCTGCGAACCCAACTACTGGAGAACTTGAAGAAGATAAAGGAAAGCAAGAACTATCCATTCAAGTATGGTACACTAATTATCTATTTTTTCTATTATTTCTTGAATGAATTCCCAAATCATAAGGGATTGATTTGGTTGAGCAATAAGCTAGTAGATGTGTAAATTAGAAACTGTCTTAACAACTTGGGAAATTATAATGAGAAAAAAGTAGATCTATGGGGGTTTTTCAAGAATTTTTAAAGTATGATGTCGTTTAGAGAAAGAATTCCTAAGAAAATTGTTGATAAGTACAAGGATACCATCTGTTTCATGGTCACTAAGGATCAATGCTTAATGGAGGCTATGGAACCTAGAACCATATGGGTAATGCCCATGGGTTATGAGGTAGATGAATAAATTTTGGAAAACTATTCCTAGCGCCTGCTCAGCAAACCTAAAGATGCCAAGGAAGAAAGGTTTGGAACATATGAGGAATTATCTGTGAAACTCCATGTTGAACTTAGACAAATTGGATCCACTAGAAAGGTGAGAAAAGAAGTGGAAGCAATTGCCGCAAGGTATGGAATTACCAAATATCAACTCAAGGAATCAAGAGAAAATGCAAAGAAAGCAAAGAAGGAAAGACAAGAAAGAGAACATGCTAAGGTTCTAGAAAAGAAGTCAAGAGAGTTTGAAACAACACAAAGGACTACCAGAAGCTCTGCTACTTCATCTGGTACAACATCATCAAAGAAAGCCTCTAACAAAGATACAAAGAGGAAGAAGATGAAAGGAAAAAGACTGTATATCAGTGTCAGAGAAAAGGATGAAGAAGAGATAGAATCAGATGAGGAAGTAAAGAAAATGAAAGTTGAGGCTTCTAAAGTCTCCAAAAGTAGCAAGGAAAAGTCATCCAAAAGAAAGATACCCAGCAAAAGACAAAAGGTAGATGAGTCTCATGCCACATTAAAAATTGAAGATGTATTAAAGTTTGTCACGGTTGATGGTAACTTGAAACATGTGGGTGAATTTTATGATGATTATAATGATGTTGACAAGAGGATTTTGGAAGAAGCTATTGTAAAGTATCTGAACATATACAATAGATCCCTCATTGAGATCATTGGTGATCTCCCAGATACCTCAGCCAACATTTTTTTAGTCAGGAAAGAAACTGTTATGTCCAAAGATGTTGAACTCAGACAACATGCACTAACAAGGTTAAGTTCGAAGATCACTCCTGAAGAAGAAGTCAAAATTTCTAAAGAACTCAAGGATGCCTTCAAGACCAAGAAAAGGATGAATTCATTGGTGATAGGTGAAATTGAAAACATGGTCAAGGAAACAGAGGAAATCATTTTGGAAATATTGAAGAAAAACAACATTCCTACCATCTATGACAATGAAGAAACAAATGCTAGAGATGACATATCTATTTCAAAAGTTAGCATGGGTCAAGGTTTGGAGCAAACTGATACAAATCCTCTAGTAAAAGTCAGAGTAACAGAAAAGAAAAAAGAAAAATTTGATCTAACCCCTACTGCTGAAAAAGATCAAACTAAAACAAGTCTTCTTCCAAGACAACAGACTAATGATCTAGAAAATAAGGAGAAAATTGGTGAGCAGACCAAAGTTGACAATCAAGAGAATATGAACATGGAACCTTCAGACCAAATTCAAGAGAAAGAATTGTCTGAAGAAATAGCAAGAGACACTGTGGAGACTGTAAAAGAGCTTTTGGAAAAAGAAGAATTAGTTCTAGATGAGTCTGAATCAATCCAAGATCTAATAAATCTGAACACAATGTCTCCTGCTCAAATGTTCAAGTTGGCTTCAGTTGTCCAAGCTAATGCAAGAAAAGAGATTTCAAAGTCCCACATTGAGAATAGTGAACTCATAAATGATGCATCCAACATTTTGGAAAAGCTGGTGCTAGCTTACCGAAGGGATACGTCTCTATCTACCACTCGTCAACTTAAGGGAAAAATTCACTCTGTAAGTACACTTTGAATCTCTTGAAAAATCTACTGAAACAAAAGTTAGATAAGAGTTTAATGAGAAAAGGTTAGATGAGTTGACAAAGTTGATGACCCATGATAAGTCTCAACTAGAAAATGGAATACAAAATATTCAGAGTGCTATTGTAGAAGCTAGTGATGTATACAAATTTTGTCTATCATGGCCGGAAGTTACAAAGAAGACAAGAAAAGATCAAGGAATTGGAAGAAAAACTGATGGATATTTCTAAGAATTTTGATCTGGTACAAGAATCAACCAGGAACAAGGAAGCTCAAGTCATTAACATCCACAATGACTTGAATAATTTAATAAATCAAAAGTATCAAATAAATAGTAGAATGGGACAATTGAGAAGACTAATTAGTCCCAAACTATACTCAATCACTAACCTTGTGGCTAAAGCATAGCTTGTTGGACAAACGGCCTCACCATCCTTGATGTCAAAGGGGGAGAAGTGGATCAGTGAAAAATGGATAATCATCTCAGGGGGAGCAGGAAAATAAAGTGTATATAGTAAGGGGGAGTAGTCAAGCATTTTTCACTAAGTGTTTGCCTCAATGCCAAAGGGGGAGATTGTTGGCAAGAGACACTACTTTGGTATGGACTAGTATGTTGTCATTGATGGCAACAAGGATCAGAGATGCTATCACCATGACAGGAAGAGATATCTTTGGAAGAACACATTGGATTCCAGGTTTGGTTGACTGAAAATGGCTAAGTATGGAAAGTATTCTGAGTAGAGGATAGTAGATCGGATAGTATGTTTCTGTAGATGATGATCAATTAATGTGTTTTAGGTATGATGTTATTAGTTGTCTAATAGTGTTATGGTTCAAAGGTTAAGTTCTAACTTCGTTCAGAAGTCACCTTGAAGAAATGTCTAAGTCTGAGTAAGCAAAGGTATAGTAGGATCAATGAATAGGGCATAGTGCAGTAGTCCACATTCCTCCACAAATAAGTATTTTGTTGTGTGGTTTTGAAGTATTGTAAACACTTATATGGACTATCTAATTCCAGAGTTAAGAGATCTAAAGTCCACTAGAAGGTTAGCTACAAGGTGCTAAGTATCGGCATAGTGTTTGACAAAGTTTGACAAAGACAGAGTCTAAGTTCTGATGGTTCGCATTTCTCCACAAGATAATATAATGCCTTGAAGTTCTAAGGGTAAGATTTGAAATCTGTAAAGAGTCCTTAATATGATTTGGAAGGTTTTTGGAGATCCTCAGCAAAAGTTGTAAGTTAGCATATGAAGTTGTTAAGCATGCTCTTGAGGAACAAGCCGACTAGTGAGATAAATCATGATGCAGAGAAATGATAGCATGCAAAAGATCTATGTAAGTAATTGAATGATTAGAGCCAAATTATATGAACACATTTGGGAGAAGATTTGGTTTTGCACGACACATAGTGCATTGAATTGAGTGACAAGGTACATCTTTCTATGTACACATTTCACTTCTTGGATGCTGACCTGATTATGGATTAAATCATGATGTGGATATATATAAGAGTGATGATATTTAGTTGAGCTATGAGCAAGTGCGTGTGTAGTGAGTGTGATGTAATCATGCAAATAGAAGAGCATAGTTAGAAGAGAAGTAGCGATGAAGACTTGGGATTTAGAATTGAGTTGCTAAATGATTGCACCCTGGCATAGTAGCAGATGCTTAAGTAGTATTCAGTTTTCATATGCAATATGATTGGAATCAAGCCTTCATCATCAAGATAGTGAGCTAGTAGTGAGAATCCAATAGGGTTTAACAGCCCTCAGGGTTTAACAACCCTCAAGGTTTAACAACCCTTATTGTAATCTTGCTAGGTTTAGGGTTGAGGCAGTGAGCCTGCTAAATCTAGTTGTACTTCATGGCAGTGAGCTAGAATGTTAGGTCCGTGGAGTGACCAAGCCTGAACATTATTTTTGTAAAGATTGCTAGTGTAGTCACGGTAGGAGGGTTCATAGAATGAATTGTCCAGACCGTGCAGCAAGAGTAATCACAATGGAAACAACTCAAAGAAATAAAGGAAGTACAGATTCAGTCATTCAATATATCATAGAATTCAAATAGAGATTGGCCGGCAACATGTGGGCTTACAATTAGGGCTTATAGGCCTGATTAGATACATGCGCAAGATAAAGCTTTGAAGCTCCTTCGCCAGAAAATGAATAAGCTATCTATCTAGAACTTAGTAACTTATGAACTTCTTTCCTAAGGATCTATTACATCAATATATATCAAGTTCAAATCAATAGATTCCTCCGTGTTGGCCAAAGAAGATCACAAACTCCAATTAAGAGTCGTAACGTGTGTACACAGATAGGTTAGACCTAAATGCATAGAACACTTCCAAACTATGAATGGAATGATGTGCATATCTCTTGGGAAGGTCAGCCGTGAACCAATGATCATTAGATGATGTGTCATTAGGCTCCAAACACTGGGAAATGCTTCCGTAAGTTTCTCCTTTAGCAGGTTTTCTATGATTATCAAGATGCTCTGCTCTGAGAAACAGTCAAACTTCTAATAGCAATATCTTTCCAGTAATGAAGCACGAATCTCTAAATTTTGGATATGATGTATATGAATGAATGTAGATGCTAAATCTAGCTCCACAAGATCTAAAATGTAATTGTGGTGAAATGTCAGACCAAAAGCAGAAACTACGTCTGATTGAACTACTTGAACTGAACTAGAAAATGAAAAGAAAAAAATTAAACTGCAAACAAATTGAAATGCAATTTTTTTTGGTTGATGCAAGATTGCTCTTGAACCAGGGATGCTCCTACATTAGACATCCGAGGTTATTGAAAAAGTGAGTCCCTCACTTTGCTGGGGCTAGGGGAGAACCAAGACAATCCACCTCAGCCTGAGAAATCCATGATGAATCTTCTTCCGATTTGCCTTTCCACTTTACAAGATATTCTTTGTATTGTCTTCCTTTAGTGCTGCATGCAACTCTGCTATCCAAAATGTCTTCAATCTGCTCCGGTGCTTGTTGTGTTAACTTCTTCTTCAACTCTTCTTCCATGCTATCACTAAACTCTGCTTCATGATACTAATGTAGGTATGCAATGTTGAAAATAGGTGATATACCCAATGTCTCTGGTAATTCTACTTCATATGCATTTCTTGAATCAAATTTTCTGAGTATCCTACAAGGTCCAAACTTCTTCATCTTCAACTTGTTATATGTCCCAACTAGAAATCTCTCTATTCTTAGATATACCATCACTTCATCTCCAACTTCAAATTGTTTATGTCTTCTCTTCTCATCAACCTTCTCTTTGTACTTACTGTTCATATCCTCCAAATGCTTCTTCACCTGATTATGCACTATCTTCATGTGATCTACAAATTCTTTTGCTTCTACACTTCTCTTTTCTTCTATATGGACATCTCTCAATTTTGCTACTCCTCTAGGATTCACTCCAGTCATAATCTCAAAAGTTGTTCTTCCGATACTCCTATTTACTGAATTATTTTATGCAAACTCTACTTGTGAAAGAATCAAATCCCAACTTCTAGCTTTCTCTCCAACCAAACATCTCAACAAGTTTCCCAAACTTCTATTCACAATCCATCAGTCTATGGATGAAAAGCTAAACTAAACTTCAAATCTATCTTCATCTTCTTCCAAAGTATCCTCCAAAAGTATCCAACAAACTTTGTGTCTCTATCTGAAAGTATACTCTTAGGTAATCCATGCGATCTCACAATCTCCTTGAAAAATAGGTCTGCTACATGCACTACATTTGTTGTCTTCTTGCAAGGTATGAAATGAGTCATCTTTGAAAATCTATCCACCACTACAAATATTGAATCATGTCCTCTCTGTATCTTTGACAATCCCATTACAAAATCCATACTTATGTCTTCCCAAGGTCTCTTTGGTATTGTCAAAGGTTTATACAATCCAATATTCTGACTACTCCCTTTTGCAACTTGATAAACTCTACAAATCTGCACAAATCTCTGAACATCCTTATGTATCTGAGGCCAAAATTAATTTTCATTACCAAAGCCACTGTCTTATCAATGCCAAAATGTCTTGCCAATCCACCACTATGCTTCTCCTTGATCAAATTATCTCTCATTGAACTTCTAGGTATGCACAACTGACTTCCTTTGAACAAAATATCTTCTTGAATGAAATAGTCCAACCACTTACTCTTGTCTATCACAACAGGTTCCTTATATGCTTTCCAAGGTTTTGCAAAATCAATGTCTCCCTCATACATGTTCTTCAATTCATCAAAACCCAATACTTCAACTCTCATTTCCGTCAACAAGTTCCTTTTTCTGCTCAAGGCATCAACAACTTTGTTTGATTTTCCACTCCTATGCTTCAACACAAAAGTGTAACTCTACACGAACTCTACCCATCTCATATGTCTCTAATTTAACTTACCTTGACTATTTAGATATTGCAAATCTTGATGATCTGTATACAACACAAACTCCTTAGGTAACAACTATTGTCTCCACTTCTTCAAGGCTTGAATTATGGCATAGAACTCTTGATCATAAACATAATATCTTCTTCTTGCATCATTCAACTTTTCACTAAAATATCTACAAGTCTACCTTCTTGACTTAACACTACTCTGATTGCATTTCCACTTGCATCACAATCAACTTGAAATACCTTATTGAAATTTGGTAATGCCAAAACAGGTTGCTCTATCACTTTTTGCTTCAACAACTTAAAACTTTTATTTGCTCCATATGTCCACTTAAAATCCTTTCTCTCACCTCTCATTGTCTCTGTCATAGGGTTACAAACAGAATTGAAATTTCTGATGAACTTTTGGTAGAAACTACCCAATCCATGAAATGATCTAACCTCTCCAATGCTCTCCAGTGTAGGCCATTCAATAATTACTCTTACTTTCTTAGGGTCTATCTTCAATCCTTCCGCAGAAATCACAAATCCCAAATATACTAGTTCTTCCTTCATGAAACTACACTTCCTAATGTTTATCAACAATTTCTCTTCTCTCAACCTCTACAAAACTTGTCTAATATGCCACAAATGTTCCTCTTTTGTCTTATTGAAAATCAAAATATCATCCAAGTATACAATCACAAACTTACCAAAGAATTTCTTCAA
This sequence comes from Cunninghamia lanceolata, assembly GCA_027924645.1. Classification (NCBI taxonomy): domain Eukaryota; kingdom Viridiplantae; phylum Streptophyta; class Pinopsida; order Cupressales; family Cupressaceae; genus Cunninghamia; species Cunninghamia lanceolata. Next base: position 490,081 of record BSBN01000650.1, on the reverse strand, counting down.
GACTTCATTCATCAACCTCATGAAAGTACTCGGTGCATTTGTCAATCCAAAAGGCATCACTAACCACTCATACAATCCTTCATTTGTCTTAAAAGCAATCTTCCACTCATCTTCTTCTCTCATTCTGATCTGATGGTATCCACTCTTCAAGTCTATCTTTGTGAAATATCTTTCTCCACTTAAACAATCCATAATATCATCCATCCTAGGTAAAGGAAATCTATACTTAACTATGATCTTGTTTATCACTCTGGAATCAGTACACATTCTCCATTCTCCATCTTTCTTAGGTGCGAACACTGCAGGTATTGTACAAGGACTGAAGCTTTCTTTGATCAAACCTTTCCTCAACAACTCTTGTATTTGTCTATTTAGTTCTTCATTCTCTACTGGTGTCATTCGGTGTGCTACTTTATTAGGCAAACTTGCTCCAAGTATAAGATCCATGTGATGACTGATACTCCTTATAGGTGGCAATCCATCTGGCACATTATCTGATATGATGTCTTCATACTCTATTAGCAATTCTTTTATTTCTTCTGGTTCTGATTCTTCAGTTTCTTTCTTCAATGCTTTAGGCTTCTTAGGAATCAAGGCATAACACATATTCTCATGTCTCAAACCATCCAAAAATTTTCTTTCATCTACCAAATAGATTCTAGCATTTCCACATACCACATCTTTAGGATCATCCTCCAAAGGAATGAAAATAATTCTTTTCCCATTTGTTGTTATAATATATGTATTCTTTCTCCCATCATGTATAGTTTTTCTATCATACTACCAAGGTCTACCCAACAAGATATGACAAACATCCATAGGCATAATATCACAGAAGACTTCATCATGATAAGATCCAATATGAAATTTCACCAAACATTGTTCACTCACCAGTACCTTATGATCATCCTGAATCCATTCTATCTGATAGGGTTTAGGGTGTTTCAATCTTTCCAACTTCAGCTTATTCACCATATCCTCTAAAACTAGGTTATCTAAACTACCACTATCAATTACAACTTTACAACACTTACCTCCTGATTTGCATCTGGTTCTGAACAAACTCTTCCTCTACAATGGTTCCTCATTTGTCTCTATTTGAAATAGTGCTCTCCTCATCACAAGTGATTCTCCTTTCTTAGGTTTGCCAATTGAACTCGAAAGGTTCTTCTTCCACATAGGCTATTCTTCCACTATTTTCTATCCTCTTACTTGTACTACCTTGATTACACTCAAATACTGTATGTCCCTCACCTCCACACTTGAAACAATTACCTCTAAATGTTCTCTTATCCAATCCTCTTCATTCTCTTTTGTATCCTTCATTCCGGTATGAATTATAGTTGCCTTTGGGAAGAAAATTTTTATCATTTCTCTGGTAAGCATTGTTATCTCTGTCCTCCTTCTTAAACGGGCTGTCAAACGTGTTCTGCTGCGGATGTGCTTTATCTCCTCCAAAAAAATTCCTACCTCTCTGAAATTTACCTCCTCTTCCTCTTTGTCTCTGATCATGCCTCTTATTCAGCTTCTCTTCAACTTTCAGGGCAAACTAATATGCTTCCTCTAAAGATGTCATTCTCACCAAGCTTAGTTCCTCTTGAATGTTCAATCTTATTCCATTGATATATCTAGCCACTTTCTCCTTGTTTGCTTCACTATGTCCAGTCTTTGTGATCATCTTATGAAATTCTTAAGTGTACTCCTTCACAGATTTCTCCTTTTGTCTTAGGTTTTGCAATCTTTTCAATAGTTCCAACTCATAGTCAGCAGGTATAAATTGATTCTTCAACTTTGTCACCATCCTATCCCATTTTGTAATCTTTTCTTTTCCTCTTCTATTTCTTTCCAACTGAAGTTCTTTCCACCATATCGCAGCATGTCCTTTCAACTTTGTCTTTGTAAATTTCACCTTCTCCGGATCTTCAATTTCTTCATATTCAAAGTATTCTTCCATATCATTTATCCATTCAATCAACTCTTTAGGGTTCAAATTACCAGTATAATTTAGTACATCAACTCTAGGTCTCTTTCCAATCTTTGAAATAGCTTGCAACATCTTCACTTGATTTGATTCTTCTTCTTGATCACCTTCTAGGGTTTTGCCTATTTGTTCAACGGATTGAAATTCTTCTTCCTCATCACTTTCAACATTAGGTCTCAGTGTCAATCCTCTTCACCTATCTTCTTCAATAGCATCCAAATGAATTCACATCATTTTCATTATCTCCATCATCTCATCTATTCTACTAGCCATTGTACCAACAACAACAACTCTCCTCGGCAGCATTCTTCCCGGGATCAAGTGCAAACTGCCTCAAATTCGGCAATCAGGCTACAAGGTGACAACTGCCTAACAATTGGTGATTGGTTGTGACACATGTAACCTACCTCAATTCAGTGATCTATCTATAACAAGATCTTATGGAATTACCTCACCAACTTCACTGAATTCGCTCCAATGGTTCAAACTTTCACTCTGATACCACTTGGTGCAGTCACGGTAGGAGGGTTCATAGAATGAACTATTCAGACCATGCATCAAGAGTAAACACAATGGAAACAACTCAAAGAAATAAACCAAGTACAAATTTAGTCATTCAATATATCATAGAATTCAAATACAGATCGGCCGGCAACATGCGAGCTTACAATTAGGGCTCACAGGCCTGATTACATACATGCACAAGATAAATCTTTGAAGCTCCTTCACCCAAAAATTAATAAGCTATCTATCTAGAACTTAGTAACTTATGAACCGCCTTCCTAAGGATCTATCACATCAATATATATCAAGTCCAAATCAATAGATTCCTCCGCACCGGCCAAAGTAGATCACAAACTCTAATGAAGAGCTATAACGTGTGTACACAGATAGGTCAAACCTAAATGCATAGAACACTTCTGGAAAATGAATGGAATGATGTACAGATCTCCTGGGAAGGTCAGCCATGAACCAAAGATCATTGGATGATGTGTCATTAGGCTCCAAAGATTGGGAAATGCTTCTACAAGTTTCTCCTTTAGCTGGTTGTCTATGATTATCAGGATGCTCTACTCTGAGAAACAGTCAAACTTCTGATAGCGATATCTTTCCGGTAATGAAGTGCAGATCTCTAAATTCTAGATATGATGTAGATGAATGAATGTAGATACTAAATCTAGCTCCACAAAATCTGAAATGCAATTGTGGTGAAATGCTAGACCAAAAGCAGAAACTACTTCTGACTGAACTAGAAAATGAAAAGAAACAAACTAAACTTCAAACAAACTAAAATGCAAATGTTTTTGGTTGATACAAGATTTCTCTTGAACCAGGGATCCTCCTACATCAATTGCAATATATATTAGAGAGATAATCCTCTTCGTGGTTTTTCCCTTTTGGGTTTTCCATGTAAAGTCTTGGTGTTATGTGTCATGCTTTTGTGGATGTTGTTCATTTGTATATTATGCTTATATTTGATTAATTCCTTGAAATGGTTGCAAGTGAAATTGTAAGTAAAAGTTTATAGAACACTAATTCACCCCCCTCTCAGTGTTCCTAACAATCAACAGTAATAACCCCTAACTTTTCTCTGAGATACTCAAAAGTATCCTTAGGTAGAGGTTTGGTGAAAATGTCTGCAATCAGGTCTTTGTAGATACATATTCCAACTTGACTTTATTCTTTGTCACTTTTTCCCTTAGAAAGTGATATCTTATGGATATGTGCTTTGTCCTTAAATGCATTACTAGATTCTTTGATATGTTTATGGCACTTGTATTGTCGCAAAAGATTGCAATTGGATCTTCATACACAACTCTGATGTCCTTCAATGTCTACTTCATCCACAACACTTGAGTACAACTACATGCTCCTGCAATATATTTTGCTTCTATAGTGGATAGAGATATTGAGTCTTGTTTTTTGCTTATCTAAGATACCAACCTTTTTCCAAAAAAGAATGCACCTCCACTTGTACTTTTTCTGTCATCTACATCTTTGGCACAATCTACATCAGTGTATGCACTGAGAGTGAAATCATTGTCCCTTGGATACCACAAACCATATCCATTATGCCTTTCAAATATCATAGAATTCTCTTGATTGCCATCACATGTGACTCCTTAGACTCTACTTGCAATCTTGCGACAAGACAAACTACATACATTATGTCAGGTCTAGTTTGAGTTAGATAAAGTAATCCTCCAATCATAGATATATACCTTTTCTGATCTGCCATATGTGAGTCATCATTTTTACCCAACTTACAACCAGTTATCATGGAATATTTACCGGTTTAGAGTCTTCCATCCCAAACTTCTTTAACAACTCGTTTACATACTTAGACTGAGAAATGAAGATACCTTTATCTGATTGAATTATTTATAGACCTAAAAAGAAGTTCATCTCACCAAACATGGACATTTCAAATTCTATTTGCATTTCTCCAGCAAAAACTGTACACATACCTTCATTTCCTCCAAAGATAATGTCATCAACAAAGATTGCAACAATTAGGATTTTTTCATTATTGATCTTGAAATAGAGATTGTTGTCGGTGGTACCCTTGGTGAATCCTAACTATATTAGATACTTATCCAACCTAGTATACCAAGCTTTGAGGGCTTGTTTTAACCCATACAATGCCTTCTTCAATTTGCATACCATATCATCCTAATGTGATGACCGGAATCCTTTCAGTTGTTCAATATAGACTTCTTCTTCCAATTCTCCATTCGAGAATGTAGACTTTACATCCATCTGATACACCTTAAAATATTTGTTGGCTACAAATGCTAGGAACATTCTTATAGCTTCAATCCTTGCCAGTGGTGCAAATTTTTCCTCAAAATCTATTCTTTCAACTTGAGAGTATCCTTTGCATACCAACCTTGCTTTGTTTCTTATTGCTTCACCATTCTCATTCATCTTGTTTCTAAAAACCTACTTGGTACCAATTACATTTTTATTTGTTGGTCTAGGAACAAGATCTCAGGTCTAATTCTTCTGTATCTATATTAATTCTTCTTTCATAGCCTTTACCCAATTCTCATCATTGCAAGCTTCATTCATAGTCTTAGGTTCAATCTTAGAAATCAGATAGAAATTTACTTGTTCTTCTGTAACTCTTCTTCTGATCAGGATTCCTTTACTCTTATCTCCTATGATTTGATCTTTAGAATGCTCGTAGTTGAGTAACCAAGGAAGATTCCTTCATCACACCTAGCATCAAACTTGCCTAGATCTTCTTCTCTTTTGATATAACATTTTCTACCAAAAACTTTGAGATATTTCACAATAGGAACTTTACTATACCACAATTCATAAGGAGTCTTAGAACTGTTACCTTTGACTTGGACTCTGTCTCCTTGCAAACTTCTTACTCTGGTAGGTCCACACAAGTCTATATGCACTAGTTCTAGTAGTCCATCAACTAATTGGTCCTTGCTTTTGAAACTCGTTCTTGTCTATTTCCCAAATTGACACTCCTTGCAAATAGGGTTAGTAGGCTTCACAAGCTTAGCAAATCTCTAATAGCATGTGCAGTGCTTATATTCATAATGTTGTCAAAATTGATGTGACACAACCTTCTATTCCATAGCCAACTTTCATCAGTCTGAGCCAACAAACAATAATTATCAGTTCCTTTCAAGTGATAGATATTACCTCTAGTCTTCTTACCAGTTGCAATGACTATTTTGGAGCTTTCCTTGATCTTGCATCCATTGTCCTTGAAGTTTAAGTCATAACCTTTGTCACACATCTGACCCACACTCAAAAAGATTGTGCTTTAATCCTTTCACATATAAGACATCTTTAGTATTATGTTTTCCATCAAAAGAAATAGATCCTTTTCCACAAATCTTACCAATTGTATCATCTCCATACCTAACCAGTCCACCATCATATCTTTCCAAACTCACAAACTCACTTTTGTCACCAGTCATGTGGTGAAAGTAGCCACTATCAATAACCCATTCATCTTTGTCCTCAACAACCTGAGTAGTCAAAGCACTTTCTAGCAGTTTTTCTTTCTTCACATAGCTAGTAGGATTAGTAGACACAGGTTCTTCTTTAATAGCAATAAACAAGCATTCATTACCAGAAGTACTAACATTATTTGGTTCACCATTATCTGATACTCCATCATCATCAAAATCTTCAACATAATAATATTTCTTTTGGATCCTAGGCCTGTTCTCATATCTTTTCCTGTTTCTTTGAATTCTTTCAGTACATCTAGAAGTAGAGTGGCCTAGTTTACCGCAAGAAAAGCATATAAAAGGTAATTTACCTTTGAACTTACTGGATCTGCTTTGTAGTATATCCACAAAGTTGGATTCAATTTCAACAAACTCATCATCAGATTCTACTTTGTACTTTTCTAATCTGGAGGTTCTCCCAGAAGTACTTGCTTTGAAGGTAGTCTCTACTTTTGGTAGGGCATCACCAAACTCTCTCATTTCAAAGGCAGTAAGCTTACCAAGCAATTGATCTCTATCAGTAGCTTTTACTTGCATAAATTCTTCAATTGCAGCTACCTTGTGACTGTAGGACTTTGGTAGTGATCTGATAATTTTCATCACAACTTCCTTATCACCGAGAGTTCCCCCATACCTTTTATTCCAGTGACAATTTCATCAACCCTTTGCATAAAGGCTGTTATGTTTTCATCTTTATTCATCTTCAAACTTTCATATTTCACTTTTAGACTTTGTAGCTTGGCCTCCTTCACATAATCATCTCCCTCATACAAATTTTTTAGCTTTTCACATACCTCATTTGTAGTTTCAAGATCCATAACTTTTGTCAGTACTGAGTCATTCAATGAACTTAACAGAGCATATTTTGCTTTAACATCCACTTCATATTCCTTGATTTCATCTTCAGTCGTCAAACCATTTTGAGGCAAGGCGTATTTTGTATTTGCAGCATTCCATACTTTGTAACCAAGACAAAGAAGATGACTTTGCATTCGTGCCTTCCAAAGAGCATAATTCATCCCATCAAAATGCATCACTTCCTTCTTATAAGACATTTTAGATCTTCCTCAAGCTGTTAGACTTTCTTCAAAGGAACCTTTCTTTGATACCAATTGTTGAAATGCGCTGGACAACTAAGAGGGGGGGTGAATCAGTTGTCCCAAAACTCAAACACTTCTACACTTAAACATTAATCACTTATCCGCACTTATTATGATTAAACAAAGAATGCATGAAATCAGAAACTTAACCATAGATACAACATTGAAAATAAGAGACACCAGATTTTTACGTGGAAAACCCAAGGTGGGGAAAAACCACAGAGAGGATTAGCTCTCAAAATATATTGCAATCTTTGAAAAATGATGTCTAGGGTTGGTCACTCCATGAGCCTAGAACATATTGGCTCACTGCCATGAAGTACAACTAGGTCTAGCAGGCTCACTGCCTCAACCCTAAACCTAGAAAGATTACAATAAGGGTTGTTAAACCTTGAGGGCTATTAAACCCTACTGGCGGCTCACTACCAAGCTCACTACCAAAATCACCATCTTCTTCATAGCTGAGATTAATACATTGAAGTACAATAGTTCTTCTATTCTTCTCTGCCTTGCTCTGCCTTATCTGCTCGCCCTTTTCCTAATCTTCCCATTTCCACTCAAGGACATCTTTTCCATGACTCAATTATAAGTATTTATACACTTCATCAACCTTGGAATGCTCATCAAGGTCATCATTACAATCATCAATCATTGGAACAATCTCCAAGGTCGGTATTACAAACATTTTACAAAATAGGTCTTGACCTAATACAAAATGGTGCAGGTGCACCTAACCCACAGTGGCCTCCGTAAGGCATTAGTTGCTTAAAGTTTGTTTTTAGGTTTCCAATGAAGTCCTAAATGGACATTAAATGTAATAAGGTCTGAATTGACCATGCTTTTACTATTTTTAGATAGTTTGTTGGACAGCTGTTAAGTTTGTTAGATCAGTTGGGTCTCCCAGCCGCTTGGAGACATATCAGTACTACTATTGTGAGTGGTTAAAATGCCCTAGATTAGTTGGTTTTAGAGACAGTAGACACAACTGATAGTTTAGAGTTCATAGAGGTATTGTGTTTTTGGAAATTTAATAGAGCACTGTGATATAGTGAGACTGAATATTTGTATGCATTTTCTGATATTTGAATAAGAGAAGATCCCATTAGTGTAAATCCTCTGATTTGAACTTCATCTTGTAATCATTTTTCCCATTTGCAGGCGAGATGGATTTATTTATCCATTCCACTAGATGATTCGTAGAATTGGTGGAATGGATCTATATATTAGATTAGGTTTCCTTTGTGTTTGTTTCTATTTCTGTATTTCATGTTTTGGGATTGAAGTGTTGCATGCAGTGATTGTTCCTAGCATCCTCATGTGCTAGGGTTCGAAGGATAAGTTCTGTGTTGAAAATTGCTAAGGAAGCCGATCGGTCGATACCAGGGTTTTCGGTGCAAGCTTGTGAAGACTTCGGCGAGAGAATGCCCATCGGATAAGGTTCGGGAAGTCATAGTGATGTTATATGTCACCCCGACGAAGGAGTCATCAGTGTGAGGATAGTGATCGGCTGAAGGAGAAACTTTCATACCGAAGGTGAAAGTCTTGGTGACAAAGATTTGATATCGATGTAGGATATTGGTGTGAACATCGATATCGGTGAAAGGGAATTGCATTCGCCTGATGGTGAAGGTCTCACCAAGGAGGTATATCGGAGTGACCGCTGGCGAGTGTCACCAAAGTAAGTTCATCGGCCATTGGAGTAAGATTCGTAGTGTCTTCTGATGGGTTAAGTCCCACCGATGATAGCAAATACCGAAGGCATCAGTGTGAGGAAGAGGATCAGTGGAAGGATTTCAAGTTAGGTCGATAGCGGATGTCTGGCCGACACTAGAATTAGGGTTGAGTACTTCGGTGTGACACTCAACATCAGGGGATGACTAAGGAGTCAAGCTGATAGCATATGTTGGCCGACGGTGAAGCTGGCACTAAGGCTTTGGTGTGACAACCGGCATCGGCGAATGGGTGGAAAGCTAGGCCGATGATTCATATGTTGCCAATAGGCAACCGTGGTCTAAAGAAGTCCAAGTTTCATCAGTAGGAGAGATACCATCGGGTGGAGAGGTTTAGGCTATACCGATAGGCGAAGCCTTGCCGATAGGCACAAAAATGAAACACCCATCAGCGTGAGGGGAATTTTGGCATGACAATTTCCTTGGGTGCCGATAGTTATTTTCAGACTGATAAGTGTATATCGGGGAGACATGATGTTGGGTCTTGCCGATGGAATGAGGATAGTTGAATCCCGCTAAGTTTGAATGCTTTTGCTAGATGCTCTGCGTCACAAAATTATGCTAAGGATTTGTAGCATAGATGTATGCTGATCACGCCATGCCTTAGCTAAGACTCAAACATGATCTTCCATGCCATAACATGCTTCCTTAATCTTCAATTGATCTCCACAATTATTGGAATTAACCAAGTTGACTAAGACTGGTTGCACGCTACGTTATCTGGGAATAATCTTCAAACACAATCTCATTTCCTTAATGCGGACCAATGTAAAGGTAGGAACATGATCAAGAGGAATCCACAAGCATGTTGAAATCATTAGGAGCAACCGTACAAACACAAACCACTTTATTCATGAGATTCTTCACACCAGAGCACGTGAACTTCACTGTCTTCAACTGTCATAAAAGAAAGATAGCTTGTGGACCACTAAAACACAAACCATTGCAATTGTAGGCACTTATCATCATCCCAGACTTCCCTTTAGAACTATAGAGCAAAACACTTTAATGCAGATGAATGCGGATCAAAATATTTTCTCCCTATCACTAGAGAATAATTAGAGAAACCAGGGTTTACTCTGGTGAATGCAACTCTCTCAATTCTTCATACCGGAGTCTCAAACTCAGGATCTAACATCTTCAGACATTCCTTTAAATAACTTCCAATCCACAGACCAAGATCTTCAAGCAGCAAAAAATCTAAAGTAATCTATCGGACTGTTCTTCAGCATACAACTCACTGTCTATATTGCACTTCACTATAACTCACTTGTTTCTTCTGGAGAGGCCAATTTTCTCAATATCCTCAACATACAAATCTTATAAAAAAGTAATAGAATAGGACATAGTTGACACCAACGACAACAAAGATATGTTGACATCAATGCCAACATCAATTAGGCACATACTTGCAACACCATGTCTATGTTCTCTTAATGATCAATGCTTTTCTCTGGTGCAGGGCTCCTTATCTATTCTTTATTCTTTTCAACATTAGCCAGTTGCTTAGGAGGAAGATCAGTTTTAGATTTGCCTTGATTTGTCATAACCAATGTATCAATGTTAGGGGCTTGATCATTCTTATCTAGTCCTTGATCCTAGCTTATCTTCGATACAGATGTATCTCCATCATTTTCTCCTTCAATGTCATAAATGGTAGGGAGATTAAATTCCTTCAATGTGTTTAGAATGATTTCTTTAGATTCCTTTACCACCTTTTCAATATCTCCTCCCATAAGAGCATTCATTATTCTTTTTGTCCTTAATTTGTTATGAAGTGCTTTGGAGATTTTCATCTTTTCCTCTAGAGTGATTTCCAGACATAGTTTTATTAATGAGTGTTCTCTAAGATCAACATCCTTTTCCATAGCCCCTTCCTTTCTTGCACTCATTATACTTGCCAGGCTATGTGGAAGATCGGTAATTATTTCAATTAAGGCCTTGTTGTAGATGTTTTGGTATTCTACAATAGCAGACTCAATGATCCTCTTATTTGGATCATTATGCTCATCATACAATTGTGCAATGGGTTTCAAATTACTATCAACTATTATGGCTTTCAATACATCCTCTAAAGATATAGTAGCTTCTTCAGTTTGAGGCACATCTTGCTTTTACCTTTTCTCAGGTTTAGCCTTACTGAAGGATTTCTTCTTGCTAGTTCCGGAGGCTTTGATAGTTTCAGATTTCATTTTCTTTACTTCTTCATCTGACTCTATTTCTTCTTCATCAACTACAATGTTTACATGCATTCTTTTAGCCATGGTTTTCTTTCTTTTGTGACTAGTGGCAGGAGTTACCACACTTGTAGATGGTGTGGGACTGGAGGGAATAGATACAACTTCTTTAGAGGTAGATCCTTTGGTTCTCCTTCTTGATACCTTTGGTTTTTCTGGTTTACCCTTGGGTTCTTCTAGAGCCCCAACTGATTCACTTTTTCTCTTTTCTTTTGCTTCCTTTTCAGATTGTGCCTTTTCCCTTACCTTTGTCACTTGTTCTTTTGTGAACCCTTGTCTCAACATGAAATCTTCTAACACTTTCTACATTTTCTTGGAGATTTCAGGTTTTCTTACTTCAACATGAACTTTAGCATATAGTTCCTCATAAGTCCCAAATCTTTCTTCTTTGGGATCTCTATGTTTGCTTAGCATATGTTGGGCATAATTTTCCAATATACCTCCACCTACCTCATATCCCATAGGCATAACCCAAACCGTTCTGGGCTCAACGGCCTCCATCAAGCATTGATCTTTTGTTACAATAAAATAGATAGTATCCTTATATTTTTCAACAACAACTCTAGGTATTCTTTTCATGGATTGCATTGACTTATGGAAGTTTTTGAAATAGCCCCATAGGGCTGAATTTTGTGCATCAATATTGCCTATGCTACTCAGCTGATTTCTAATATGAACTGCAACTAGTTTGTCTCTAGTCCACAAACAATTCTTTATGCTAGGTAACTCTTGCATGAAATAGAAGAATAAACATATGATCAATGTACCAAATTTGAAGGGATATTTTCTCTCTTTTGTCTTCCTTAGGTTCTCCATCACTTGCTATCAGAGAAATTCACAAATATCATAGTCTGCATTCTCCTTAATCATCTAAAAGGTAGTGTATATGGCTGTACCTGAAACAAAATTTTCCCAGCTAGTGAAATATACTTTGTAGCCCACTACCATGGATGCAAATATTACAACATGGTCTTCAATATCATTAATTGTTAAGGCCCTCTTATCAAATTTTGCTCCAGTGACCACCATTACTATATCATTCTTTACTGCTTTCAACAATAGTACTGATCTAGTGGAGCTTAATCTAGTTACTACCCTTATAGCATCTTTTGTAATCTTAAAAGTTTTCTCAATCCACATGAATTCATCATGAACCCTGCTCAATACATATCATACCCATTCATCCTATGTAAAAGTTAGGAAGTCCACATATTGAATGAATTTCTTCTCTTCCAATGCTTTATATTCTCCCTTCAGATCGAGATTCTCATTACTCAAGTGTTTCAAGTATAGATTAGAAAACCTGCTATCACCAAATTCCTCTAGGGTAACATGAATATATGCCCTAACATCCTTTGCATGCATAAATTCATGTGGAACATCTAAAAATGCACCCATTTGATCTACTTCGATTAATTTGAATGGGTGTTTCTTGAATTTTGGTTAGGGTTGCTCAGTGATATCCACTACTTGTGGTGTTGCCATTTCTACGAATAATCAAGCAAATTTGAGAAAGGCTTTCAAACAGAAAATACGTCTTTGACTGGATTAGGGTTGAACTCGATCTTACCTTGAACTACTTTGGAGAACACTGTAGTTGTTTTTGAATCTTGATTTGGTTTTCCTTGGACATTTTAGATCTTAGAATGCAAAATAATTTTTCCTTCGGATACAACTCCTTTTAACCCTCACATGCCGAAACCTAAAGTGTCATTAATGTTATTTTGAAAAAGCTATCAAGCACTTCTCTAACACTCACAGTCAATCCAAATTGCTCTATAATCCTTCACATTAGATCTTCTTCTATTAGAATTTTATTTCAGAAGTTTTCTCATAAGATTCTTCACAACATACCTTAGTACCAGATTCCAGTACTAACTTTCTGGCTGGGGGTTTTGGATTTTCAACATAGCTCCTCCTGAGCCAGAGCTCCCAATTTACTTCCTAGAGGAAGTATCAACACCAGATGCTTGTGCGGATTCATTCTTGACTTCAATCATATCTTTCTTATTCCAAATCTTGCTCATTTATTTCTTAGTTTCAACTGGATCAACTTTTTCTTTTCTTTTATCATTCCTTTGCTTTGTTTTCCTATCTTCAACATGATAGTTTCTTTTCACATTCTTGCTTCTACAAACTCTTACAATATGTCCAAACTTGTTGCAATTGTAGCATACCATATTCCTTTGTCCTTGATTCCTTCTATTGATTGGATTTGATCTGCATTGATTAGCCATATGTCCAAATCTATTGCATGCAAAGCACTTTCCATTGAATGATTGACTATTCCTTGCATTGTAAATCCACTCCTTACCAGATTTTTGCATTCATTTGATTTATGACCAATTTTCTTGCAATTGAAACATTGACCAGAGAATGATGGAGCATTCTAACTTGCTTTACTTCTGCATTGGGTAGCTTTATGACCAAACTTATTGCAATTAAAACAATGACCATTGAAAGATGGATACCTTTGAGCATTTGGTTGCATGACCAGGGGTCTTCTAGGTCTTCTTCTTTGATTTATGAACTAGTTCCCTTGTTTTATTTTAACTTAGTGTTTTCTTGACCAAATTTTGAGCTTTCACCTTTCTCAAATCCCAAGCCTTGCTTATCATCGGAACTCTTTTGACTGGCAATCATCTCATCAAGCTTTGCAGAACTTATCTTGAACTTTTCTTCATAGCTCTTGGCTTTTTCCAAGTCTACTTTCAGATTCACAATTTCTTTTTCAAGTTTGACACAATCTTCTGACTTGCTTTTTACCATTAGATTCAGATCTTCTTCTGCTTTTGCTCTTTCTATAACTTCCACTTCCAAATCATTTAGGGTTTCATTTGTTGATATCAATTGATCACTAACCTCTTTGTATTTTTCTTTGAATTTCTTGACTTGTTCTTTTAACTTTAAAATACATTCATCAGCTTCTTGTATATTATCCTTTAGATCCATGATTTCTACTTCAGACTTTTCAAGATCAATAAGAGTTGCTTCCAGTTCAACATTGTTTGAGAAATTTCTAAATCTCCTAGCTGCCATGAGTGAACTCTCCTAGATCTTCCTTAAGTTGTTGGGCTTCTTCCAAGGAACCTTGCTCTGATACCAATTGTTGATAATAAGGAATATTGAGAGGTGGGGGGGTGAATCAGTATTCCACAAAACCACTTCTTAATAAGTTTATTAATCCAATTTCCAAAATTAATAATATGAAAGAAGAATAAGCATAGGAATAGTAACCATAAAGACAACACATGAACACCCATATTTTTATGTGGAAAACCCAAAAAGGGAAAAACTACGATGAGTGTTAGCTCACAATATATTATGATAGCACAATATCAGATTACAAGAAGGTTCACTACCTTAGGGCTCACTACCCAAAGAAATGCTCACTGCAAGAAAGGTTCACTACCAAAACAGGCTCACTGCCTAGAGAAAGAAAGAAGAAGGAAGAATGGCTCACTACCAAGTTGAACTACTTAGATTGCATCTACATATGCATGGTTACAACTCCAATGAAGCACAAAAATATTGTCTCAAAACTCTTCATCTATGACTGCTCTGCTTTTACATAGGAACAAGATCTCTCTTCTTTTGCTCTTATCACTTCCACAAAATCATCTTACTTCTCATGTCACATATACATATATTTACATTCACATCTAATCACTCAAACACCAAGTTCGATCCCATATATATATCTCCAACACTTAAAATCTTCATATTAGGCTGGCCTAATAAGGTGTAGTATGTAGTCATACCTTAAGCAGCTTGTCGGCCAAATTCATTCACCAAAATTCACAGCGGACCCAAACAATCATATAGTAGTCTTCATATGGGTCAGTTTTAATCATTCAATCACTTATATTGATTTTTCAAACAATATAGCTTCTCCGCATATAGATCTACCATGCTTGTCAGCTTGTTCCTCATGAACATACTTGATCAGTTTAGCTTCAAAGCCACATAGCATAATAATCAACTGCTAAGAAATGAGGAACTCAAAACTATTGTCCTGTCATGGGGAAACATTGTCAAACTGTAAGTTGGTAAATAACATCTTGTAGGATGAGACCAAAAGAACTTTAGATGCTACAACTCTAGATTTAGGTAGCCATAATATGTATCTGACTTAGGTTTACTTATCAGACTTAGCAGAAACATGGTATGTCTTCCAGAGATCTTCAAAACTTACAAACTTGGATATACCACCTTCAAGCAACTGCAAACAACATACTTGAACCGCATTTGATGATCTTCTATTGCGGAGACATACTGGCCTAATCTCTGTCATTTGCTCTGTACTACCCATACTTAGTCATTTTAGCCTTCCAGACCAAAATCCTTGCATGCCTTGTTGCCAAATCCATTTGGTCTACTGCAGTAAAGTCTCTTTGCCTTGTTGCCATCAATGACAACACTTAATTATTCAACAGAGCAGTGTCTCTTGCCAATAGACCTTGGTCTAGAGTGATGCTTCCCTTGTCAAAGGTACCATAAGAATGACCAATATATATGTGTTTAGGTCTAGAATGATAGCTAGTGCTAGCCAACTCTCAGTTGAAAGGCTCTTTCATGTTCATAGGTGAGTGTTGAAAGTTTATGGAAAATTATCATCAAGAGTCTCATCATCAGGACTATCATCATTGTTATATTCATCTTAATCTACAAGACTATCTTCATCATCATAATCACCAAAGGGGTTTCAATTTTGGTTATGATGAGGGGACTCATCAAAATAGAATGGATGCATGATGTTTGATTTGGATTTGAAAAGATTTGATGATGTTGGATGATGGATTGGACTATGATTTGATTACTTTTTGGATGATTTAGAGGATTTGATTTTGAGATGATGAGGTTTAGGATGACTTGATGTCTTTTGAGTTTGATGATTTAGACCTTAAGACTTGTTTTGATTTCAAAACATTTTGAAGATTTTGGATTTGAGAGATTGGGTCAAAGACCTTAGGTATCTTAATGGTGAATGGATCAAGGTCAAAGGTTCATGACACTTGATGCTTGATTGGATGTTGGTTGAGTTGGATTGGATGACATTTTATTTGGTTGGATTATGATTAATTGGGATCTAGGATGAAGGTATAGGACCTTGTTGAATTTTTATTTGATTGAAACTTGGCTTGATTATGATTAAATTAGGTGCAAAGATCTTTGAATGGTGATTGATTTGTGTTTTAAGATTTAAGGTACAAGATCTTGGACAAGGATTTGATTTGATTAAGCTAAAATATTTTGTTTGATTTGGATGATGAATTTATTGATGGGGTGATTTGATTGGATAAAGGTAGGAGATTTTGTTTGATGATTTCCTTTGATTAGAAAGGGATAGGATGCAATGATTGATTGGTTGATGTTGATAATTGGATGTCATAAGGATTAGGATGATACTTGATGGATGGATGAATATTTAGGATGAGGATTTGAATGGATTAGGATTTAGGATGATGATTGAATGAGTTTTGATGAAGATCTATGACCCTTGATAAGATCTATGAAACTAATTAGATTGGTGATAATTAGGTGTTGGTTGGGATTTGATTTGATTAAGCTAAAATATTTTGTTTGATTTGGATGATGAATTTATTGATGGGGTGATTTGATTGGATAAAGGTAGGAGATTTTGTTTGATGATTTCCTTTGATTAGAAAGGGATAGGATGCAATGATTGATTGGTTGATGTTGATAATTGGATATCATAAGGATTAGGATGATACTTGATGGATGGATGAAGATTTAGGATGAGGATTTGAATGGATTAGGATTTAGGATGATGATTGAATGAGTTTTGATGAAGATCTATGACCCTTGATAAGATCTATAAAACTAATTAGATTGGTGATAATTAGGTGTTGGTTGGATTTTAACTGAATTGGAATGGATGGACTAGGATTGATTAGGATTGAGATTGAATGATTTTGACTTGGGATGATTGATTGAATTAGATTTTATGAGTTAGATTTTGATTAGGGCTTTGAATTAGTATTTGGAGTTACGTTTTGAGGAGTTAGATTGAACAAGGATGAACTTGGTTTTGATTTAGATGACTTTGGAGATGATTTATTTAGGATTTGGGATGTAACTTTGAATTTGGTAAGTATTATGATGTTAGATTCTGCATAGGGTAGGGGCATGTGATTATGATTTGTAGATATGGATTCCAAATTCCTTCAATTGTTTGTAGGAGGATTTGGGTTATGGTTCTTTCAAAGTTGATTTTTGGACTTACATGTTCAATATTACAAATGTTTATGTTTGGACACAAGATTGTTCAATGATTGTTTGCAAGAGGACACATCAAACACAACAAGCACATTGGTTTAAGTGTGGATGTAAAGGATGTTTACTAGTTTATCACATGAAGACACATTAGGCACATTAACAACCTATTCTATTCAAGTGGTTGTATCGATCTCTGTGAGCTCACCAATATACTAGCTACCAAGTTATAGATAGCTAGGGAATGCAAGGTCATGTACCACCTATACACCGATTACTATGGAGGTCAAGGCCTTCTGCACAATGAGATCTATCTCTACAAACTCAGAAGTATGGCGTGAGTAACTTCTTGAGGATAGCTTCTTACTGATGCACCATGAAAAAAGATAGCTGGAAGGTTCCAATTTAGGCTAAACAAGTTTCTAGGGGATGTCCTCCTTATACATAAGGTACATGAGGCTAAAGTCTATGAAATGAGGGCTATGTCTAATTGCATGGTTCAAGAGGGTAACCCACTCTCCTCCTTCACGTTGCAAGGTATAAAGTTCTTGCAAGCTTAGCCAAAAGTGACAAGTGTCCCCCAATGGGAGAGTCTTTTGATTCTCTTCCAAATTTGTATACCCTACCAGAACACAAGGGTTTAGGTTGTCCCCCAAGGTGATGAAATCCAAGCGTAGGAGGCCTACTAAAGGGAAATAAGATCAAGTGCTTTTGATTCCTAAGATTACTTTTTGACATGAAGGAAGAGCATACACAACTTGATTTCTTGAGATTAACACAACAAAAAGAGAGAACTAGAAATTGTTTCTGATTCACAAGATCACCTTTTGGTGAGATAAAAGAGCATACACATTTAGAAGTTCTGATGCATGAGCATCCCTAGTTCAAGAGCAATCTTACATGAACCAAAAACATTTGCATTTTAGTTTGTTTGCAGTTCAGTTTGTTTCTTTTCATTTTCTACTTTAGTTCAGGTAGTTTAGTCAGAAGCAGTTTTTGCTTTTGGTTCTACATTTCACCACAATTGCATTTTAGATCTTGTGGAGCTAGATTTAGCACCTACATCATATTTAGAATTTAGAGATCCGCATGTCAATACCAGAAAGATATCACTATCAGAAGTTGGTTGTTCCTCAGAGCAGAGCATCCTGATATTCACTAACAACCAGCTGAAGGGGAAACTTATGGAAGCATTTTTCAATCTTTGGAGCCTAATGACACATCATTCAATAAACTTTGGTTCATGGCTGACCTTCCTAGGAGATCTACATTTCATTCCATTCATTTACTGAAAGTGTTCTATGCATTTAGGTCTGACCTATCTGTGTGTACACGTTACAGCTCTTCATTGGAGTTTGTGATCTTCCTTGGCCAACGCAGAGGAATCTATTGGTCTGGATTAGATATATATTGATGTAATAGATCCTTAGGAAAGTAGTTATTATTTTTTAAAGCATGCACATAAGTTCATAGTTTAGATTTTGTACGATGGAGCTTCAAAGCTTTATCTTGCACATGTATGTAATCAGGCTTGTGAGCCCTAATTGTAAGCCTGCATGTTGTCAGCTCATCTCTATTTGAATTCTATGATATATTGAATAACTGAATCTACATTTTATTTATTTCTTGTGTTGTTTCCATTGTGTTTACTCTTGTTGCACGGTCTAGACAGTTCACTCTATGAACCCTCCTACCATGACTGCACCAAGTGGTATCGGATTAAAATTTCAAATCTTTGGGAGCAAATTGAGCAAAGTTGGCGAGGGAATTCTGTAAGATCTTGTTGTGGATAGATCATCGAATTGAGGTAGGTTACTTGTGTTGCAACTGATCATTGATTGTGAGGCAGTTGTCACCTTGTAGCCTGATCGCCGAACTTGAGGTAGTTACACTTGATCCTAGGAAGAATGTCGTCGAGGAGAGTTACCGATGTTGGAACAATGGTTGGTAGAATAGATGAGATGATGGAGATGATGAGAACAATGCGAATTCAATTGGATGTGGTTGAAGAAGATAGGAAAAGAGGATTGACATAAAGACCTAATGTTGAAAGTGATGATGAAGAGGAATTTCAATCTATTGAACAAACTAGCGAAACCCTAGGAGGTGATGAAGAAGAAGAATCAGATCAAGTAAAGATGTTGTGAGCTATTTCAAAGATTGGAAAGAGACCTAGAGTTGATGTACTAAATTATACTAGTAGTTTGAACCCTAAAGAATTGATTAATTAGATAAATGATATGGAAGAATACTTTGAATATGAAGAGATTGAGGATTCAGAGAAGGTAAAATTTCCAAAGACAAAGTTGAAAGGACATGCTGCTATATGGTGGAAAGAAGTTCAGTTGGAAAGAAACAAAAGAGGAAAAGAAAAGATTACAAAATGGGATAGGATGGTGACAAAATTGAAGAACTAATTTATACCTACTAATTATGAGTTGGAGTTGTTGAAAAGATTGCAAAACTTGAGGCAGAAGGAGAAATCTATGAAGTACACTGAAGAATTTCATAAGATGATCATAAGAATAGGACATAGTGAAGAAAGCAAGGAGAAAGTGGCTAGATACATCAATGGACTGAGATTGAACATTCAAGAGGAACTAAGTTTGGTAAGGATGACATCTTTGGAAGAAGCATATCAGTTTGTCCTAAAAGTTGAAGAGAAGATGAATAAGAGACATGATCAGAGACAGAGAGGTAGAAGAGGTAAATTTCAGAGAGGTGGGACATTTTTCAGAGGAGTCTGATCACATCCAGAGTAGAACAAATTTGACAACCCATTGAAGAAGGATGATAGAGATAACAATGCTTACCAGAGAGATGACATAAATTTTTACTAGAGAGGAAACCCTAGTGCATACCGGAATGAAGGATATAGAAAAGAAGGAAGAGGATTATATAAGAAGACATTTAGAGGTACTTGTTTCAAGTGTGGAGGTGAAGCACATAGAGCATTTGAATGCAATCAGGGTAGTACAAGTAAGAGGACAGAAAATAGTGGAAGAGCAGCCTATGTGGAAGAAGAACATGTTGAATCATCGAGTTCTATTGGCAAACCTAAGAAAGGAGAATCACTTCTAATGAGGAGAGCACTATTTCAAATAGAGACAAATGAGGAACCACCGCAAAGGAAGAGTTTGTTCAGGATAAGATGCAAATCCAGAGGTAAGTGTTGTAAAGTTGTGATTGATAGTGGTAGTTAAGATAACCTAGTTTAAGAGGAGATGGTGACTAAGTTGAAGTTGGAAAGATTGCAACATCCTAAGCCATATCAGATAGCATGGATTTAGGATGATCATAAAGCACTGGTGAGTGAACAATGTTTGGTGAAATTTCATATTGGATCTTATCATGATGAAGTCTTGTGTGATATTATGCCTATGGATGTTTGTCATATCTTGTTGGGTAGACCTTGGCAATATGATAGAAAAGCTATACATGATGGGAGAAAGAATACATACACTATAACAACAAATCGAAAGAGAATTACTTTGATTCCTTTGGAGGATGATCCTAAAGATGTGGTATGTGGAAACGCTAGAGTCTATTTAGTAGATGGAAGGAAATTCCTAGATGGTTTGAGACATGAGAATATGTGTTATGCCTTGATTCCTAAAAAGCCTGAAGCATTGAAGAGAGAGAGACTAAACTGGAGGAGATGAAAGAATTGCTGACAGAGTATGAAGACATCATATCAGAAAATGTACCTGATGGATTGCCACCTGTAAGGAGTATTAGTCATCACATGGATCTTATATTGGGAGCAAGTTTTCCTAACAAAGCAGCACACTGGATGATACTGAAAAAGAATGAAGAACTGAATAGACAGATACAAGAGTTGTTGAGGAAAGGTTTGATTAGAGAAATTTTGAGTCCTTGTGCAGTACCTATAGTTTTAGCACCTACGAAAGATGGAGAATGGAGAATGTGTACTGATTCTAGAGCAATAAACAAGATCATAGTTAAGTATAGATTTCCTTTACCTAAGATGGATGATATCATGGATTGTTTGAGTGGAGCAAAATATTTCACAAAGATGGACTTGAAGAGTGGATACCATCATATCAGAATTAGAGAAGGTGATGAATGGAAGACTGCCTTTAAAACAAATGAAGGATTGTATGAGTGGTTAGTGATGCCCTTTCGATTGACAAATGCACTGAGTACTTTCATGAGATTGATGAATGAAATCTTGAATAAATTCTTGGGTAAGTTTGTTATTGTATACTTGGATGACATTATGATTTTTAGTAAGACAAAAGAGGAACATTTGTGGCATATTAGACAAGTTTTGTAGAGGTTGAGAGAAGAGAAATTGTTGATCAATATCAAAAAGTGTAGTTTCATGAAGGAAGAGTTAGTATATTTGGGATTTGTGACTTTTG
Source organism: Cunninghamia lanceolata (assembly GCA_027924645.1). Lineage (NCBI taxonomy): Eukaryota > Viridiplantae > Streptophyta > Pinopsida > Cupressales > Cupressaceae > Cunninghamia > Cunninghamia lanceolata. The sequence continues at coordinate 468,428 of BSBN01000650.1, read as the reverse complement.
TGGAGGGATTGAAGATGGACCTTGAGAAAGTGAAAGCAATTGTTGAATGGCCTACACTAGAGAGCATTGGGGAGGTTAGATCATTTCATGGATTGTCTAGTTTCTACCGGAAGTTCATTAGAAATTTTAGTTCAGTTTGTAACCCCGTGACAGAGACAATGAGAGGTGATAGAAAAGATTTCAAGTGGACATCTGGAGTAGATAAAAGTTTTGAGTTGTTGAAGCTGAAAGTGATAGAGCAATCTATTTTGGCATTACTAGATTTCAATAAGGTATTTCAAGTTGATTTTGATGCAAGTGGAAATGCAATCGAAGTAGTGTTAAGTCAAGAAGGTACACCTGTAGCTTATTTCAATGAGAAGTTGAATGATGCAAGAAGAAGATATTTTGTTTATGATCAAGAGTTCTATGCCATAATTCAAGCTTTGAAGAAGTGGAGACATTACTTGTTGCCTAAGGAATTTGTGTTGTAGATAGATCATCATGCTTTGCAATATTTGAATAGTGAAGGTAAGTTGAATCAAAGACATATGAGGTGGGTAGAGTTCATGCAGAGTTATACTTTTGTGTTGAAGCATAGGAGTGGAAAATCAAACAAAGTTGATGATGCATTGAGTAGAAGAAGAAACTTGTTGACAGAAATGATAGTTGAAGTGTTGGGTTTTGATGAATTGAAGAACATGTATGAGGGAGACATTGATTTTGCAAAACAATGAAAAGCATGTAAGGAACCTGTTGTGATGGATAGAAGTAGGTGGTTGGACTATTTCATTCAAGAAGATATGTTGTTCAAAGGAAGTCAGTTGTGCATACCTAGAAGTTCAATGAGAGACAATTTGATCAAGGAAAAGCATAGTGGTAGATTGGCAGGACATTTTGGCATTGATAAGACAGTAGCTTTGGTGAGTGAAAATTACTTTTACCCTTAGATACATAAGGATGTTCAGAGATTTGTACAAAGTTGTAGAGTTTGTCAAGTTGCAAAAGGAGTAGTCAGAACACTGGATTGTGTAAACCTTTGACAACACCAGAGAGACCTTGGGAAGACATAAGTATGGATTTTGTAATGGGACTACCTAATACATAGAGAGGACATGATTCAATATTTGTAGTGGTTGACAGATTTTCAAAGATGGCTCATTTCATACCCTATAAGAAGACAACAGATGCAGTGCGTAGCAGACCTATTTTTTAAGGAGATTGTGAGATTGTATGGATTACCTAAGAGTATAGTTTCAGACAGAGACACAAAGTTTGTTGGATACTTTTGGAGGACACTTTGGAAGAAGATGAAGACACACTTGAAATTCAGTTCAACTTTTCATCCATAGACTAATGGACAGATAGAGGTAGTGAATAGGAGTTTGGGAAACTTGTTGAGATGCTTGGTTGGAGAGAAAGCCAGAAGTTGGGATTTGATTCTTTCACAAGAACAGTTTGCATACAATAATTTAGTGAACAAGAGTACCAAAAGAACACCCTTTGAGATTGTTACTGGAGTGAATCCTAGAGAAGTACTAGAATTAAGAGATATCAGTATAGAGAAAAAGAGAAGTGTAGAAGCAGAAGAATTTGCAAATCACATGAAGATAGTGCATAATCAGGTGAAGAAGCATTTGGAGAATATGAACAATAAGTACAAAGAGAAGGCTAATGAGAAGAGAAGACATAAGGAATTTGAAGCTGGAGAAGAAATGATGGTGTACTTGAGAAAATAAAGATTTCCGGTTGGGACATATAACAAGTTGAAGATGAAGAAGTTTGGACCTTGTAAGATACTCACGAAATTTGATTCGGGAAATACATATGAAGTAGAGTTACCAGAGACATTGGGTATATCACCTATTTTCAACATTGCAGACCTATATCAGTATCATGAAGCAGAGTTCAATGACAGCATGGAAGAAGACTTGAAGTTGCAGTTACCACAACAAGCACCGGAGCATATTGAAGACATTTTGGACAGCAGAGTTGGACGCAACACTAGAGAAGACAATACAAAGAATACTTTATGAAGTGGAAAGGTAGATCGGAAGAAGATTCATCATGGATTTCTCAGGATGAGGTGGACCGTCTTGGTTGTCCCCTAGCCCCAACAAAGTGAGGGACTCACTTTTTCAATAACCCCAGATGTTTGATGCAGGAGCATCCCTGGTTCAAGAGCAATCTTTCATTAACCAAAAACATTTGCATTTCAGTTTGTTTGCAGTTTAGTTTGTTTCTTTTTATTTTCCAGTTCAGTTTAGGTAGTTTAGTCAGAAGTAGTTTCTACTTTTGGTCCAGAATTTCACCACAATTGCATTTCAAATCTTGTGGAGCTAGAATTAGCACATACATCATATTCAGAATTCATAAATCTGCATGTCAATACTAGAAAGATATCGCTATCAGAAGTTGGCTATTTCTTAGAGCAGAGCATCCTGATATTCACTGACAACCAGCTGAAGGAGAAACTTGCGGATGCATTTTCCAATCCTTGGAGCCTAATGAAACATCATTTAATAAACTTTGGTTCGTCATTGACCTTCCCAGGAGATCCGTATTTCATTCCATTCATTTACCAGAAGTGTTCTATGCATTTAGGTCTGACCTATCTATGTGTACATGTTACAGCTCTTCATTGGAGTTTTTGATCTTCCTTGGCCGATGCAGAGGAATCTATTGGTCGAGATTAGATATATATTGATGTAATAGATCCTTAGGAAAGTAGTTATCAAGTTGTAAAGCATACGCATAAGTTCATAGTTTAGATTTTGTATGATGGAGCTTCAAAGCTTTATCTTGCGCATGTATGTAATTAGGCCTATGAGCCCTAATTATAAGCCCACATGTTGCCGGTCGATATCTATTTGAATTCTATGATATATTGAATGACTGAATCTGCATTTGCTTTATTTCTTATGTTGTTTCCAATGTGTTTACTCTTGCTGTAGGGTCTGGACAATTCACTCTATGAACCCTCCTACTGTGACTGCACCAAGTTCTTACAAAGAAATCAAACAATGTTCATTCCCATTGAAGCATAAATGAGTTGTGCAACTAAATTAGTTCTTAAGAGATAGTCTTTACCAAACATTCTACAACAAAAATGTTAGTAGTTTCAAAAATAGGAGCCTTTGACGAGTGATTTCTTGCAAGAAAGAGGTGTTAGAAATGATATTTAAAACCTTACAAAAATAAGGAAAAATGTTAGCACATAGAAGAATTAATGTCACCATAGTTTTCTTCATGATTTTCTATACAATTTAAAAAAACAAATTCATCTAGTTTGGCTTTCATATGAAAAAGTTATATGCGTTTAAAATTTACAAGGAAAGAGTAAGTTTTAAAAAATTATACCTAAAAATTTAGACTGAATCTGCAAAAACTACCTTCACCATAGCGAAGTACTCTAAGTTAGCTTTTTGGTGCCTAAAAAATTGCAAAAAATTGATATATAGGAAAAATTTTATGTTATTTTGAATGAAAAGTGATCTTTGAGGTCCTGAAAAGGGAAGTGGTAATCCTAGTGATCAAGTCTATCATTGACAGTTAACAGCCAGTGTGGTCACATGCTAGTGGTTAGGCAAAGGAGGTTAGTTTTGGGCCATGTGGTTAGAGCTAACCATTAGCACTAGCACTTAACAATTGGTCACATGCATGCAATTAAAATATAGATGGTTAAGTTTTCTATAATAGTTTAATGTTGGCTGCTTAGGTGACAGTCATAGTCATATGCATCGTTAGGTAGTGGGAAGTTACCTCTAGTGGTTAGGCTAGAAATAGGGGTCTATGAGCCCCTAGTCATTGATGTGACTACAAAATTACAGCCAAGGGGATGGTGGACTAGTGGAAGGTGATTAAACCCTAGTCATTAAAATGACTAGGAGCTAAAAGTATGAATTGATGTGCCATTTGGGTGGAAACCTCGTAAATAAAATGATTAACCACTGGACAAAGCAACTAACTAGTGAACAAGAAAAATTACTCTACAACTTTAGACTAGTGGATAGAAGATTTGCACAAATCAATATGAAATTAACCAACAGATAAAAGATTCAACTAGTGGGTAAAACAATTTCTTTCTTACATAGACTATAGACTATGCCAGGAGCATGGTACATACCGTACTATATGACCATATGATTGACAAAGGGGGAAACCCTAGGAGCCGAAAAAAATTTGCAAATTTTTATCACCAAATTATGAAGTGTTATATATCAATTTTTGTTTCTCAGGCCTTCTAGACACAATCGTGAGGTCCATTTTGTGCTATGAGGACTCTTGTAAAAGTGTACCCCTAGGTTTTTCCTAAAACTAATTGAAAACCTATAAAATCAGGTTAGTAAAACCTGTAAGATTGAAGGTTAAAGAGAGACAAGGTCCCACCAGGCGTGCTAGAAATATGATAAGAAAATGTGAACAAAATAGGTTTAAAACAATAAAAATTAAAACTCTATTCAACATCTACCTACACATCAGTTAAAGTGAAGAAATTGAAAAACATGAATGAAATAAACTAAGAAATCTCACCCAAATGTGATTCTTGTTGTGCCGAAGGTGGTTGTACTCAAATGATTTGTTGTTGACTAAATGATGGAATGTGGTTGTTCACACCAACAACATGATGGTAAGTAATCAAGTTTTTCATATAAAAATGGCTTGGGGAATGCTTAATTTATAGACTTCCAAATTGAGGGTTCAATGGTGGAGATCAACTAAGAGATCAAGGGTGAGGATTGAGTTGGTTAGGTAGTTGGGAGATGGATGCTGGAGGATAAAAAGAAATTTTATAATTTATTTTTAATTTTTGGGAGATTGTTATGAAATGGGACGTGGAGAATAATTTTTTTTTTAATTCTTTTTATTCATTTTGGGTGGTTGAGTGAAAAAAGAAAGACTTAATAATTAATATTTATTAAATCATATGAAGTTGAAAGGGGACTAGGTTATTAGGACTTAGGAAAATGGGACTAGGACTTGTGTATTTTTTACGTGTCCACAATTCCATCTCCATGAGTTGTAGTGCAATTTGATACATCTTGAGTGGGATTAAATTTCTAGAACACCATTCATCAACCCACTCTTTTGACTCATAGTCATTCCAAGAAAAATATATACACAAATAAAAAATCACCTCATTTTCCTTGTATGAATAGTCCATGAACCTCCATTTGAGCTTCTAAAAGATTAGAACTCACTTGATCCTATCATTGTACAAGAATATTCATATTTTATATTGTTAGCTTCTTCTACCAATAAAAAAATCTACAAACTATAGACTTACTAGTGCAGTCACGGTAGGAGGGTTCACAGAATGAACTATCTGGACCGTACAACAAGAGTAAACACAATGGAAACAACTCAAAGCAATGGAACAAATGTAGATTCAGTCATTCAGTATATCATAGAATTCAAATAGAGATCGGATGGCAACATGCGGGCTTGCAATTAGGGCTCACAGGCCTGATTACATACATGTGCAAGATAAAGCTTTGAAGCTCCTCGCAGAAATCTAAACTATCAGATACTACTAGGTGAATCACGACCTCCTAATTGCTTTCCTAAGGATCTATTACATCAATATATGTCAAGTCCAGATCATAAGATTCCTCCGCGTCAACCAAGGAAGATTGGAAACTCCAATAAAGAGCTGTAACGTGTGTACATGGATAGGTCAGACCTAATTACATAGAAATCCTCTAGAAAATGAATGGAATGATGTGCGGATCTTTGGGGAAGGTTGGCCATGAACCAAAGATCATTGAATGATGTGTCATTAGGCTCCACAAGTTAAGGAATGCTCTGTAAGTCTTCTCATTTAGCTGATTATCAGGGACTGTTAAAATGCTCTGTTCTAAGAAAATAGTTGATCTTCTAATAACGATATCTTTTTGGTAATGATGTGTGGATCTCTGAGTTCTGGTTATGATGTAGATGAATGAATGTAGATGCTAAGTCTATCTTCGTGAGGTCTGAAATGGAACTAGACCAAAATATGAAAACTGCTTTTGACTAAACTGCCTAAACTGGACTGGAAAATGAAAAGAAACAATCTAAACTACAAGCAAACTAAAATGCAAATGTTTTTGGTTGATACAAGATTGCTCTTGAACCAGGGATGCTCCTGCATCAAACATCTAGGGTTATTGAAAAATTGAGTCCCTCACTTTTCTGGGGCTAGGGGAGAACCAAGATGGTCTACCTTAGCCTAAGAAATCCATGATGAATCTTCTTTTGGTTTGCCTTTCCACTTCACAAGATATTCTTTGTATTGTCTTCCTCTAGTGCTGCATCCAACTCTGCTATCCAAAATGTCTTCAATCTACTCCAGTGCTTGTTGTGGTAACTATTTTTTCAAGTCTTCCTCCATGTTGTCACTAAATTCTGCTTCTTGATACTGATGTAGGTCTATAGTGTTCAAAATAGGTGATATACCCAAGGTATCCAGTAATTCCACTTCATATGCATTTCCTGAATCAAATTTCCTGAGTATCTTACAAGGTCCAAACTTCTTCATCTTCAACTTGTTATATTTCCCAACTGGAAATCTTTCTTTTCTCAAGTATACCATTACTTCATCTCTAAATTTAAACTCCTTATGTCTTCTCTTCTCATCAGCTTTCTCTTTGTACTTATTGTTCATATTCTCCAAATGCTTCTTAACCTGACCATGTACTATCTTCATGTGATCTACAAATTCTTCTGCTTCTGCACTTCTCTTTTCTTCCATACTGACATCTTTCAATTCTGTAACTCCTTTAGGGTTTACACCGATAACAACCTCAAAAGGTGTTCTTCCAGTACTCCTATTCACTGAATTATTGTATGCAAACTCTGCTTGTGGTAGAATCAAATCCCAACTTCCTGTCTTCTCTCCAACTAAACATCTCAACAAATTTCCTAAACTCCTATTCACTACCTCTATCTATCCATCAGTTTGTGGATGAAATGCTGAACTAAACTTCAAATCTATCTTTGTCTTCTTCCAAAGTGTCCTCCAAAAGTATCCAACAAACTTTGTGTCTCTGTCTGAAACTATACTCTTAGGTAATCCATGCAATCTTACAATCTCCTTAAAAAATAGGTCTGCTACATGCACTGCATCAATTATCTTCTTACAAGGTATGAAATGAGCCATCTTTGAAAATCTATCAACCACTAGAAATATTAAATCATGTCCTCTCTATGTCTTAGGCAATCCCATCACAAAATCCATGCTTATGTCTTCCCAAGGTCTCTCTGGTACTTTCAAAGGTTTATACAATCCAGTATTCTGACTACTCCCTTTTGCAACTTGACAAATTCTACAACTCTGCACAAATCTCCAAACAACCTTATGTATCTAAGGCCAAAAGTAGTTTTCACTCACCAAAGCCACCGTCTTATCAATGCTCATTGAACTTCTAGGTATGTACAATTGATTTCCTTTGAACAACATATCTTAATGAATGAAATAGTCTAGCCACTTGCTCCTATCTATCACCATAGGCTTTCTACATACTTTTCAAGGTTTTACAAAATCTGTGTCTCCCTCATACATGTTCTTCAATTCATCAAAACCCAAAACTTCAACTCTCATTTCTATCAACAAGTTTCTTCTCCTACTCAATGCATCAGCAACTTTGTTTGATTTTCCAATCCTATGCTTCAACACAAAAGTGTAACTCTGCATGAACTCTACCCATCTCATATGTCTCTGATTCAATTTACCTTGACTATTCAAATATTGCAAAGCTTGATGATCCGTATACAACACAAATTCCTTAGGCAACAAATAATGTCTCCACTTCTTCAAGGCTTGAATTATGGCATAGAACTCTTGATCATAAATTGAATATCTTCTCCTTGCATCATTCAACTTCTCATAGAAATAAGCTACAGGTCTACCTTCTTAACTTAATACTACTCCAATTACATTTCCACTTGCATCACAATCAACTTGAAATACCTTATTGAAATCTGGTAATGCCAAAATAGGTTGCTCTATCACCTTCTGCTTCAATAATTCAAAACTTTTATCTGCTCCAGATGTCCACTTAAAGTCTTTCTTGTCACCTCTCATTATCTTTGTCATAGGTTTACATACTAAACTTAAATTTTTGAGAAACTTCCGGTAGAAACTAGCCAAGCCATGAAATGACCTAACCTCTCCAATGCTCTCCGGTGTAGGCCATTCAACAATTGCTTTCACTTTCTCAGGGTCCATCTTCAATCCTTTCATAGAAAACACAAATCCCAAATATACCAACTCTTCTTTCACGAAACTACACTTCTTGATGTTTATCAACAATTTCTCTTCTCTCAATCTTTGCAAAACTTCTCTAATATGCCACAAATGTTCCTCCTTTGTCTTACTAGAAATTAGAATATCATCCAAATATACAATCACAAACTTACCCAATAATTTCTTCAAGACTTCATTCATAAATCTCATGAAAGTACTCAGTGCATTTGTCAATCCAAAGGGCATCACTAACCGCTCATACAATCCTTCATTTGTCTTAAAAGCAGTCTTCCATTCATCTCCCTCTCTAATTTTGATCTGATGGTATCCACTCTTCAAGTCTATCTTTGTGAAATATCTTCCTCCACTCAAACAATCCATGATATCATCCATCCTAGGTAAAGGAAATCTATACTTAATTGTGATCTTGTTTATTGCTCTCGAGTCAGTACACATTCTCTATTCTCCATCCTTATTCGGTGCTAATTCTATGGGTACTACACAAAGACTCAATCTTTCTCTGATCAAACCTTTCCTCAGTAACTCTTGTATCTATCCATTCAATTCTTCATTCTTTGTCGGTGTCATTCTATGTGCTGCTTTGTTAGGGAAACATGCTCCCGGTATAAGATCCATGTGATGACTGATACTCCTTATAGGTGGCAATCCTTTAGGTACATTATCTAATATGATGTCTTCATACTCTATCAGCAACTCTCTTATCTCCTCCGGTTGTGATTCTTCAGTCTCCTTCTTCAATGCTTCAAGCTTCTTAGGAATCAAGGCATAACACATATTCTCATGTCTCAAACCATCCAAAAATTTTCTTCCATCTACCAAATAGATTCTAGCATTCCCACATACTTCACTCTTAGGATCATCCTCCAAAGGAATCAAAGTAATTCTCTTTCCATTTGATGGTATAGTATATGTGTTCTTTCTCCCATCATGTATATCTTTTCTATCATACTGCCAAGGTCTACCCAATAAAATATGACAAACATCCATAGGCATAATATCACACAAGACTTCATCATGGTAAGATCCAATATGAAATTTCACCAAACATTGTTCACTCACTAGTACCTTATGATCATCTTGAATCCATACTATCTGATATGGCTTAGGGTGCTTCAATCTTGCCAACTTCAACTTAGTCACCATCTCTTCTGAAACTAGGTTATCAAAACTACCACTATCAATTACAACTTTACAACACTTACCTCCTAATTTACATCTAGTTCTGAACAAAATCTTCCTCTACGGTGGTTCCTCATTTGTCTTTGTTTGAAATAGTGCTCTCCTCATCACCAATGATTCTCCTTTCTTAGGTTTACCAATAGAACAAGGATCACTTAGTTCAATAGGTTCTTCGTCCACATAGGTTCTTCTTCCATTGTTTTTTGTCCTCTTACTTGTACTACCCTAATTACATTCAAATGCTCTATGTCCTTCACCTCCACACTTGAAACAAGTACCTCTGAATGTTCTCTTATCAAATCCTCTTCCTTCTCTTCTGTACCCTTCATTCTGGTATGAATTATAGTTGCCTCTAGGATGAAAATTTTTGTCATTTCTCCGGTATACATTAGTATCTCTGTCATCCTTCTTAAATGGGTTGTCAAACTTGTTCTGCTCTGGAAATGATCTATCTCCTCTAGAATAAGTCCTACCTCTCTGAAATTTACCTCCTCTTCCTCTCTGTCTCTGATCATGCCTCTTATTCATCCTCTCTTCAACTTTCAAGGCAAACTGATATGCTTCTTCCAAAGATGTCATCCTCACCAAGCTTAGTTCCTATTGAATGTTCAATCTTAGTCCATTAATATATCTAGCCACTTTCTCCTTTCTTGCTTATGTCCTATTCTTATGATCATCTTGTGAAATTCTCCAGTATATTCTTTCACTGATTTCTCCTTTTGTCTTAGGTTTTGCAATCTTTTCAATAATTCCAACTCATAATCAGTAGGTATAAATTGATTCTTTAGTTTTGTCACCATCCTATCCTATTTTGTAATCTTTTCTTTTCCTCTTCTATTTCTTTCCAACTAAACCTTTTTCTACCATATAGCAGCATCTCCTTTCAACTTTGTCTTTATAAATTTCACCTTCTCCAGATCTTCAACTTCTTCATATTCAAAGTATTCTTCCATATCATTTATCCAGTCAATCAATTCTTCAGGGTTCAAATTACCAGTATAATTTGGCACATCAACTCTAGGTCTTTTTCCAATCTTTGAAATAACTAGCAACATCTTTACTTTATCTGATTCTTCTTCTTCATCACCTCCTAGGGTTTCACCAATTTGTTCAATAGATTGAAATTCTTCTTCATCCTCACTTTCAACATTAGGTCTCGGTGTCAACCCTCTTTGCCTATCTTCTTCAACAACATCCAATCAAATTCCCATTGTTCTCATCATCTCCATCATCTCATCCATTCTTCCAGCCATTATTCCAACAACAACAACTCTCCATGGTGGCATTCTTCCTGGGATCAAGTGTAAACTGCCTTAGGTTCGGTGCTTGGGATACAAGGTGAGAACTGCCTCACAATCAGTGACCAGTTGCAACACAAGTAACCTGCCTCAATTTGGTAATCTATCCACAACAAGATCTTATGGAATTCCTTCACCAATTTCACTCAATTTGCTCCCAAAGATTCAAACATTTGGTTTTATACCACTTAGTGCAGTCACAGTAGGAGGGTTCACAGAATGAACTATCTGGACCGTGCAGCAAGAATAAACACAATGAAAACAACTCAAAGCAATGGAACAAATGTAGATTCAGTCATTCAATATATCATATAATTCAATTAGAGATTGGCTAGCAACATGCAGGCTTGCAATTAGGGCTCACAAGCATGATTACATACATGCGCAAGATAAAGCTTTAAAGTTCCTCGTAGAAATCTAAACTTTTAGATACTACTAGGTGAATCACTACCTCCTGATTGCTTTCATAAGGATCTATTACATCAATATATGTCAAGTCCGGATCATAATATTCCTCTGCGTTGGCCAAGGAAGATTGCAAACTCCAATGAAGAGCTGTAATGTGTGTACACGGATAGGTTGGACCTAATTGCATAGAACTCCTCCAGAAAATGAATGGAATGATGTACGGATCTTCAGGGAAGGTCAGCCACAAACCAAAGATCATTGAATGATGTGTCATTAGGCTCCATAAGTCAAGGAATGCTCCAAAAGTCTTCTCCTTTAGCTGATTATCAGGGACTGTTAGAATGCGCTGTTATAAGAAAATAGTTGATCTTCTTATAGTGATATCTTTCTGATAATGATGTGTAGATTTCTGAGTTCTGGATATGATATAGATGAATGAATGTAGATGCTAAGTCCAACTCCGTGAGGTCTGAAATGCAACTGGACCAAAATACAGAAACTGCTTCTGACTGAACTGCCTGAACTGGACTGGAAAATGAAAAGAAACAAGCTAAACTACAAGAAAATTGAAATGCAAATGTTTTTGGTTGATGCAAGATTGCTCTTGAACCAGGGATGCTCCTGCATCACTTACCTTCATTACTTAGACCCATTGTAGAGTTACACCATCTAATGATGGATGTTGCACCTATCAATTTCACACTATCTTTATACTTCAACTTTTCTCATGCTAAGGCTCTTTTAATACATGCTCCTACACCATCATGTTCCCCTTTTCCATGCTCATATATATATATATATATATATATATATATATATATATATATATATATATATATATATATCTTAATCAACCAGTAGAACATCTATGAGTTCTTGAATTGTGATGTACAAATATTTTATCATATGATATGTCAACCAAATATTATGTTCCCACTACTTAAATTACCATAGAGCATTTGAAAGAAACCTTACAAGAACTCTGTAGAATGTGTGCAATCATCACTAATATAAAAATGATAATCCCTCAAGATCTTTATATATTTCTCTATACTGTCAAGTGCATGAATTAATTTTATATGCACAAATATAGCAAAATGTGTGGAGTCATGGTATTGTGATTCAACCTCATTCTGTGGTTGTAGTGTATAATTCTCTACAAAGTCTACAATTTACATGATGGTATGAAGAGGAAATGTGTCTTTGCATAACTTGAGTTGCAAGTCCAACCACTCAACTCTATGTGTATGTCTTGCATACGCATATACTATCTTCTCTAAAAAACAAACATAAATTATAATACTAGTATTTCTTCACTCACTAATTCGCACATTTTTGCCACTTTATAGAGTGTATGCCATTGACTTATATTTTCCATAAATTACTATTTCATTTCTAATTGCATGATTATTCTCCATGTGTACACAATTTCTCAAATGTTGCAAACCATCACAACTATCCCATATTCCATCCAAACATGATTTTTATAAAACAATTGTCTGTCTACTCTTTCACAAAAGTGTTTGAAATGAAAACTCTTGTTGATCTAGGTGGAGCTTCTATCATACAATCCTACAAAATATCATTCTATATATTTTGAACAACACTCACCATATCCATTATAATCAATTAGTAGAACATCCATGTGAGTTGAGTTATGACATGTACAATTATCTGACCATATAATATGCCAATCAAATATGATGTTCCTAATACTCAAACTATCATAAAATATTTGAAAGTGATGCAAAGGTGTCAGGTCTCCAAAGGTAATATAACAAGATCAAAAGATTCAAATAACTTGTGGCTTCAACCAATAAGACTTCTCTAGTCTTCTCCTTGCCTTAAACTCCACCAAAAGGCTCAAATTTGGATTCCAACTTTTTAGATGAATTCTTGTACCTTCTAGGGTCTCAACGTACCCCAACCAACAAGATTCAATAGGTTTCATGCACCTTTCTGACCGGTTCTTGACAACTCCCCTCAACCAAGCCTAATCCTTGTAGCCTTGTTCAGCGACTAATTTGCACTTTTCTCCAAAATTTCCCAAAGAACTCCCAAAACTAATGACTGATCTAAGTACCCTTTATTAATTTATTTAACATATCCCAAACTCACCTACTATTGTTTTGGATGAAATATGACTATTCTGACACTCTGTTGTCTTCCTGTAGGGCCTAATCCACCCACTTTACAAAGGAATCCTATTAAATAGTTATCCCCCTCACTCCAAACCTAAAAATAGTCTTAGGAAAGGATTAAAAACAAAGGATTTTCAAGGTTTCAACCAGTGGTTTTCTCATTTGCATGTTTAAATACAAAACCCCCCTTTCTAGGCCTCAAAACCTAGGGCTTGCTAGATCTCCCACTCCCAGTCACTTCCAGACCTCATTCAAAGGTCTAACACCATGTATTTGACCATATTAAACCTTAGAAATCATAAAACCATCACCTTATTAACGCCAATCTCCTGCTGCTATAATTGAGCCTCCATTTCAATGCTCTTCCCACATGCAATCTTAGACTTTCAATGGTGATCACCTGTCTATTTGCTCTCCTCCTACTTTGTAAAGGTTAGAATCATATTATACATGTTTTTAAGGACCTACACCATGAGAAACAGGTTCTTACATTCATGGGAAGGTCCTATAATGCATTGTCACCTCTCAAACTACACAAAACAGTCTGTTGTTCTTGAGGACAATCAACACAAACAAAAATAAAACTATCTACAAAACCTTCTCAGAGCATGGAAAGTGATCTACTATTGTTAGATGAGAGTCTAAAACATTTTCCAAACACCAATACTCAAAGAATCAACAGAAAATGAGAAGAAAATGCAAGAAAACTAGAAATTGTTGTTATTCCTTTGGCTGCCATACAAAACAGTCCTTCAAATGTTTTATTGCCGTACATCCAATGCCTTGGGAAGGTTTTTATAACATTTGTCCTGACTCCCACAACAAATTCCCAAAGGTTGGAGATGCTTAGACTTCCAAAACTGTCCATTCTTGATTTTCCCACCTAAATGCATTATTCAAAAATTTGAATATTAAACTTTGTTTTAAGTGACTTTTACTCTACCAAAACATCATGGTTCATCATGGTTGATCTTCTTAGGATCATTATACCTTATTTCTAGCCTTAGACCCCTCTAATTGACTCTTATTTGACTCTAGAGGCACTATTGGCCCACTTACATTATTTTTTTGGTCCTAGGGTCCTTACCAGGACCCTTAGGACATTTGATCATTACATCATTTTTCCCATTACAATATGCCATAATTGGTTCTAGGATGTTTCATTTGATTTGATTTGATCCATGGGCTCCTCCTTTGATCATTTGTGTCTTCTTGCTCCAGGGTGTTCTCTTAGGTGCTCCTGCACCAGAAAGCAACCTTGCACAAACTATGTATAATATGTGTGATCATCACTAATATAAAAATGATACTCCCTTAAGATCTTTCTCTCTTCCTCTCTACTATCAAGTGCATGAATTAATGCTATATGCACAAATATAACAACCTAAGTGGAGTTGTAGTACTATGATTGAACCTTATTCTATGGTTATAGTATATAATTCTCTACAAATTCTACAATTAACATAATGGTATGAAAAGGAAATGTGTCCTTGCATAACTTGAATTGCAAGTCCAACCATCAAGCTCTATGTGTATGTCTTGTATACTCATACATTATCTTCTCTAAAAAAATAGGCATAAATTTTAACACTAGTATTTCTTCACTCACTAATTCACACATTTTTGTCTCTTTACCATCTTTTAGAGTGTATGCCATTTACTTATATTTTTCAAAACTTACTAGTTCATTTCTAATTTCATGATTCTTCTCTCTATGTACACAATTTCTCAAATGTTACAAAGTATTATAACTATCACATGTTCCATCCAAACATGATTTATTATTAAAAATTTGTTTGTCTGCTCTTCCACAAAAATGCTTGGAATAAAAACTCTCGCTGAAGATTCTATCACACACTCCTACAAAATATCATTAGTATGAAAAGCTACATGTATATGTCAAAAAATATTATAATGCAAAAAAAATCCATTGTGGACTCTACAACAAGTTGTGTTTGTGTGATTTATTTTAACATAAAAAGTTTTTCCATTTCAAAATACCTTTAACTAATTTTTATTTGAGGATAAATTTCTATAAATTTGGTAAAACAATGTTTGAGTCATCTAAAAAATGCTTTGGATGTGGATTATAGTTTTGACAACCAATTCTCTTTTTTATTACGTCTCTTTTATTAGGTGATACTCTTGTGTTATTTTCTCAAAATTCTTCAATTAGAAACTTTAAGGCTTCAACTATGAATTTATTTTTGTGGGAGTCTACCAAAGAATAACAATAGTTTGTTGATATTTAGGCCCTCAACTCTTTCATGTCTTCCAATGACAAGTTTATTACTGTTTTTCTACTTATCTTTAGTTCTTGACTTGTTTACCTCATTAAGAGAGATTTCTTTTTTGGATTACCTACTATAGTTGACGTAATTACACATCATATAGCATTACTATCTTTGGTGCCTAAGGTCAAACCCACTATTTGATATGCATTGATTAATTTTTTTTATAATAGATTTTTCACTATTAGTATTTGATGTTATTAGACTGAGAATCTTCATGATGGGTCTAAACTTAAGATTTCTCATCATTTCAATAAATAATTGACATCTTCCCATTTTGTTTAAGTTTTCAAAAAATGTTGTCGATATATTATTAACATTTCTTCTATGTTACATGTACATTTGGAGATCTTATCAGCCATTAGTTTTAAAATGTTATCATCAATTTCAATTAAAAACTTAGGTTTTTTATGCAAAATTCTAGGTGTTTTCAATGGTAAACTTGATTCATTAGATAAAATTTTTCATTACAATTTTTTTTCATCTTCAGATTTTGATAAATTCTATGTGTTTTCAATGGGTTGATCAATTGGTGTAACATCTAAATTTATATTTGAAATTGCATCATTATTGACTTTTTCATTATTTATTAATTCAATCAATGTTTGAGGATTTTATACAATATTGAATTGAGATGGCAAAAATGACGTACCTTCAACTCTGAGATTTAATTTCTTAATTGCATGATTTTTTGCATTTGTTTCCTTTTTTTCTCCAAATTCTTCTCTTTCATGGCTCCAATGGATGCTTCAGGATCTAACTGAATTAGAAAAGATAGTATATCTTCAACTATGGAGTTTAACTTATTATTTTCATAAATTTGTCTCATTTGTTCTCTTTTCTTCGCATTCTTAGCTTCATGCTCCTTTAGTGTTTGAGTTTTTCTCATTTCCTTGCCATGATGTTGAATTATATATCAATCTAACACAATTTATCAAATAATAAAAATAATAGTTGGAAATGATCAAATTCAAATAAAAACAATTAGAATATTTTATGTCAATGCAAGGAAATAATTTTGTTAAACAACGATTCAAATTCCTCAAAATATGAAAATAATGATTGATAATATCAAATTCAATTTAAAAACATGTAATTAAAATCTTTTATGTCAATATGAGAAGAAAAGGTGAGTTGTTTCAGTTAAACATTTATTGTAATTCCTCAAAAGCTTGAAAAGTTTGATTGTATGTCACAAAATATGCAGTGCATAGGAAAAATAGAGCATGTGGTTCTAGAATCATGAGTTTAACCTTTTTGTAGACCACTGCTCTTTTTTTGTGTAAACCAAAACACATACATGTTATATAAGCATTTTATAATGCATATGTATTATAACTTTCTTTTGGAAATTTTAGCCCTTAGTGTTGGATTTGCCTTAGACATCCAACCCAAAGGGTTGGACCTACATGTCACATGCCCAAATATGTGTTTTTGTAAAAAACATACAAAAACAAGAAAATGTTGAGTGTGCTCTCCATAAGGTTTACATTCTTTTTATGTTAATCTAAAAAAATTACGTGATGACATCAAACTCTCTATTACCTTTTTAACCATGTAATTTTTTAAATTTTTTTAAAAATTAAGGTTTTCATCTTCAATTTATTTTGTTAGTATCTTCATTTTTTGTCAAAAACCTATGTATAGTGTTTTTGGTGTCTTTTTTCATCTTCTCATCCAAATTTAAAATTAATTACTTTTTTTTACATTCTAGACTCTATTCTATACACATGAAAAAAATGATTTTTGATTACTTTTCTCAAAATTAAGGGGGGGGGGCATGCTCAATTTTTTTTATTTTATATGATGTGCCCACTTTGGAAATTAGTAGAAAATTTAGGCATAAACTACATGATGTTAGTCAATTTTCCACTAAATGAATTTGTTAAATATTTTAAAAAATAAACATTTTAGGGGGAGCACACTAGACACTATGTTATATTTTCTAACAAAAATAGGAGAAATTTGTGTGGACCCTCTATTTGACCCTCTTAATCTCCATCACTTCTTTTTAAAATACTAGTTTAGAAACTAGATTCCTATGACTACTAATCTAATTTTGTCACATCTTCAAATTTTGAGCATGGCTACCTTGAATTTCTCATCTAAGATTAGTTTTTACTAATTTTAGGAAAAAGTAGCCACTTTGATGCCCTTTTGGTCCCCCACTTACATGCACATACCCATTATTTTATATTATCTTTAAATTATTTATGGTTTGCTTGCTATAATTGAGACAAAATAGAAAATTTGTAAAAAATGTTGATTTGCACATCCCCTTCGACCAAAAAGTGGAACACACCTTTATGTTGTCATATACAAGGAATCTTCATTTTCACATGTGGATTTCTTGGGAGTATCAGTATAAATTTCCATAATAGAATGACTCAAATGGCTATGTGCACCTAGATGAGGAACAAAAAGTTGCCAAACATGCAATTTAAAGAATAAAGTGTACACACTTCAAAAACTGTACAAGTTGTAACATGATCACATTATGGTTTTTACATGCTTTTTTGGAACGCATACACATTATAATGCATATGCATTACCTTCTAAACCAACTAAAGTTTTCTACTAGGTTTGAAAAATTCTAAATTTTCAAGTCTGAGGGTTGGGTCGTAACAATTTAGGTTCCTAAATATGTGTTTACAAAAAAGAAAATAATGCCAAACTTCCTCCTCATCTATCTTACACATTTTAAATCAAAATTACATGAAACCACCACCAAAATGTTGATCTGCTTATTAGATTTCTACTATATAATTCATTTCTATATTTTAAATAAATTAAGATATTTATTTTGATTTACTTTTAGTGATTTTTCATATTCCCCAAATACATTGTATTGATTTTTCTTTATATTTTTTGATCCATTTATTTAAATTTAAAAATAAATATATAAAATTATTCTATGGTTCATTCTTTATAGATTTAAAAAATTTACATTTTTTATTATTTTTGTTAAAGTTATGTGACATGAAGACTTAGTGATATGATTTTGAGGCTGCATCCACTTCAAAAAGTCATAAAAAAATCAATAAAAAATATAACTTTTACTACTAGCTCTTAGCTATCTTTCCACCAATTGGTTTTTTCAAATACTTAACACAATAAAAAATGGGATGTGGGGAAGGGAACACACTGGATTCTATGCTATATTTAAGTGATAAAACATGAACACAATTGTGTGCACTCAAAATTTAATTCTCTTAATTTTAACCATTTAAAAAAATCCTTAGTAGTTTAGAACCTAGATTCAAAATACTACAATTCTTATTCTTATCACATCTTCAAAATTTGAGTGTAGACATCTCAAATCACTTTTTTATGTTTGGATTTAGTTAAAATTAGGAAAAAAGGTGACCACTTTTGTCCCCCATCTCCATGCATATACCTAAATATGAAAATTAATCATGGAGGACATTGATAACTTTTCTTTCATGCACATATTTAAGTTGAATTGATGTATAAAAAAAGACATGACTTTCATGTGCTCAAGTCATGGCCTACCAAGTGAAATATTAAACCTATCTAAAGAAGGAATAACATGGAAAAGTAATCAAACTTATTTATAACTTGCTTTAAGAGGAAAATAATGGGGATAATCACATTGAATTTTACAACTAAGTAAAAATCATTAGTTCATATATTAAGCTAATTTATAGGATCTATGAGAATACCATTGATAAACCTTCCATAGATTCCATTTGTCATAGATATTGGGTCACAAAAATGATCACCTAATATCTTCTCATAAAAAATGTAATTAATGGTGTACTTTGGTGATGCAGGTCAATTTCTAAGGGCTTTGACAAGCTACTCAACTAGGCAACAAAAATAAGACAACACAAAACAATAAAACAAAAATCTCTTTATTCATTTGCAACTAGAGTGTATTGTAGGAGTAAAATGACATTACAGTCTTACATTGATGCAGAGAAAACAAAATAAACACTTTGTGGACAAGCAAGAACAAGGGAAAATGTAAGGCTTCAACTATTCTCTAGGATTTCAATTTGACCCTTCAATGGAAGAATCAAATTATGCTTTGAACATTGTTCTACAAGCTTAATTCCTAGGCTCAAACCCTCAAACTGACCTATTTCTATTTGGGATGATGTAACTCTTCCTTTCCACCTTCTCAAGCTTCACCAATATTCGACAACCTCTACAGGGTCTTATTAAACCCTAGCTCCACTATGGTAACTCAAAAAAGACAAAAAAAATCACTAAACCCTTAAAGGTTTATAAGGTTTACCAGTCCCTCTTGCACTCAGACCTGCATAACTTTCACCTGCAACACTTTCAAGACCTCTCCTTTGGTAGACCCTTGGGCAGCAATTAAATGAAGGTTTCTACCAAGTTTTAGATTTTTCCCAAGGTTAAAACAAAAGTTATGGGCAAATCTTTTCCACTAGAAACCCTAGTTTCATAACAGAGCAACAAGCACTATTTTGATCATAAATTGAGTAAAACTCAATGAAATCACCTCAAAAAAATTGAATTTGAACCTTAAGACATGCCATTATCATCCCACACAAACACAAACCTGCAACTTGACCATACAGGGCCGTATACAAAGAATTTTAGACTATAATTACTTAAAAACTGTCATAAAATGGTGAAGGAAACTACACATTTCATCAAATAGCTTCTATAACTATTTCTTGGAGCATGCCCTTTCATATTTTTGGTGTGAGATATATTACAAGTTGTTCCCATCAAGTTACATTTGTGTTTTTCATCAAAACCTAAAAACACCATAATAATCTATGCATCAACTTGTAAAAGTATACACTTTTTTTGCAACTTTTAACCAAGACCTAAGAAACAAAACAAGTAAAAAAAAGACCTTACATGTTGTCCATGGTCCTTTTAAGACCTTATTATCCTTATCAAACCAAAAACAAGACTTGAGAAACAAATCTCAACCTTGCAACAAACCAAAACTCCCTAGGAATTCAAATTTGCCTTTTTGGCGGGAAACCACAAATTTGAATTTCTAGCCTATTCAACCTATCCAAACCATTGGATTATGATCACAATGGCCCTCCTAAGACCTCTAAGACTTGAACCCACTCAAATAAGACTCCTATCAATAGAATAAAGCATAAAAACACATTGAGAGTGATGCTCCTACATCATACTCCTAAGGAAAAGAAAAGTGATGCTCCTGCATCTATCTTGGACCCCTGTAACTTGCTAATCTGATATGTGGAGTCCTATTTCAAATCCTCTAAGCTTCCCTATAATTCTTTCAAATATTCTAATGGTTGTCTCATTTTTACCTTAGGTCTTCCTAATTCCTTGCAGAGATCCTCAATCTCAGCCTGCCTAGCAAAAGAAGCTTTTCCCTCATTACTCAACTAAAATTTAAGCTGTTCAACTTGCTTCTCTTCACTTTTTGGCAACATGCTATTCAACTTAGAATTAATTTCCAAAAGTTGATCCTCCTTTGACCTTGCTGCATTATCTGGATCTCTGACTTTCTCTGGCAATATGGCTTCAACAACTAAGACTTTATCACTAAATTGTGCAACTGAAGTCTCAAACTTAGATTTCATGTTTTCCTTGTCTTGAAGATATGACTTAGCTTCCTCAAACAAACCCTCTAGATATTGGATTTTTTTGTCAGCTTCTGATAATTCTTGGCAAAGCATATCACAATGGTTTTACTTATGTGGCAATTCATCTATATTACTATCTCAGTCAGTCAATTTTGAATATGTAGCTTCTAGTGTAATGAATGCCTCTTGCAATGAAAACTAAATTTTCTCATTCTCCTCAATAAGTTTCTTATACTTTTCTTCCTGAACTCTGATGGTATCAGTGATAGCACTATTCTCTGTAACTACTTTATTTTGTTTCCTACACTCATCCAGTGATCTTTTCAACATTTCAACATCTGATTGAAGGGTCTTGGTCTAAAAATCAACAATATAAACTTTGTCTTTCCAATTTGCCATGTGTATTTTTGCCTTCTCCATTGACTTTGCATAGTGAATGGCCTTCACCCTTTCTTTGTTAATTTTAGAATATAAAACAGATAAATGGACCTCTATCTTGGGACTTAGCTCCCTAGTGCCATCTTGTATTGACTTGCATTCACCAAGTTGCCTTTGCAAATTAGAGATAACTTGGTTTGCATTCTCAAGTTCCAATTGCATATGCTCAGCATCTTCAAATAAATTAAAAGCTTTGTCTTTCCATCCTAGCAACTAAGAGTCTGAATCCTTCACAGTGTTTGCAAGTAGGTCAAGCTGTTTAGCTAGCATAGTGGACTTAGATTTACTAGCTTCTAGCAACTCTATATGATGACTGATATTTCTCATTGGAGACAAGGAAGTTGGAAGCTCATCAACAACTATATCTACATAACCCTTCAACATGTCTTGTATTTCACAAGGCAACTCATCAATTCTTGCTATTGTTATGACAATCCTAGGTCTAATCATCACTGCACAACTTATCTCTTCCTCTTCCATTATCTTTAGAAACTCTTTTTCACACACTATCATGACACTTGAAGCAACCTTTTGGTCTTTATCTTCCTCTTTCAATGGTGCTAAGGTATAGGTAACTCCATCCTTCTCTAAAACATGTACATTCTTTCTACCATCATGCATTATTTTTCTATCATATTGCAAGGCCTACCAAATAGCACATGGCATACATCCATAGGGATGATATCACATAACACCTTGTCTTTATACCTTCCTATTTGAAACTCTACCCAACATTGTTCATTAACTAGTACTTGCTGCCCCTTATTCAACCATGAGACTTTATAAGGTGTAGGATGAGGTAATCTTTTCAAATTTAGTTTCTTTACCATCTCAACAACAATTAGATTATTAATACTACTTGAATCTATAACAACTTGACAACACTTACCTTGGCATTTACAAACAATCCTGAATAGTGACTTTCTTTGAGGTGGCTCCTTCTCCATTGGAACCTTGATCACTGTCCTCCTCATCAACCAGGATTCTCCTATCTCTGGTTCTTCTAGTGAAGGTGAGGAGTTAACACTTTCTTCATCTCCTCCTTGAGTAACTTGAGTCCTCCTTTCATTCCTAAATGTGGTAGTGTCTTGCTCTTCTAGAAATTCCCAAGCTTGATGCCCTGCAAACTTGTTGCACTTGTAACATTTTCCTATGAAGCCATTGAATCCTCCTCTTGTCCAAACCTACCCCTAAAGTTAGGCCTTCTTCCTCTAAAATCCCCTCTTGAACTTGATGCTTGTTCTTTTGAGATGCTTGACTCTCCTTGATCTCTTTTTGACTATCCTCTATCAAAATATGGACCTCTAACTCTGTAAGTCCTTCCTCTACCTCTATTCTTCTTTTCTTGCTTCCTATTCAATGTTTCCTTAGCCTTTAAGGCTAGTTGATAGCACTCCTCAAGTGTCTCGGGGCTTGTGATGCTTAACTCATCTTGTAAGCTATACTTCAACCCATTAAGGTATCTTGCAACCTTATCAGTATCATCCTCCATATGTCCTGATCTGATACCTAACTTATAAAACTCTTCAATGTACTCTTTCACTCCCATATCCCTTTGTTTCAAGTTCTGCAACTTCCTATACAACTGAGTCATGTAGTCACTTGGCATGAATTTTCCCTTCAACATGGAAACCATCCTATCCCAAGAAGTAATCTTGGATTTGCCTTTCTTTTTCCTTCTTCCTGAACATAATCCCACCATAGGGATGCATGGCCTTTCAACTTAGTCCTAACCAACTTTGCTCGCTGCTCTTCAGGTACCTCCTCAAGCTCAAAATACTTGTCTAACTCCCCTATCCAATCTAGGATTTCTTCACCATTCAAAGTACCTGCATACACTGGAAGTTCCATCTTCACCTTAGTTTCTTCACCCTTGACTGCCTTCAACAATCTTTCCATCCTCAATTCATCAGCATACCTCTCTTTTTGAGGTTCTTCTTGTGGTTCTTCATTCACCACTTCTTCTTCTTGGTCACTCACATCCACTATAACCATTCCTCTTCTTTGGTTAGCTTCAACTACATGAAGTCTTGCATATAAACTGACTCTCATCTCCCTCATTTCTCTAGCAAGGGCTTCTCCCAATTGTGTGGCTATTCTTTCTACCACTCTTTTAGCATTTCTTGGAGGCATCTTTCTTTTTCTAACTTAACATGGCTCTGATACCAATAATAATGTAGAGAAAATAGCCTAAATACTTTGTGGACAAGAAAGAACAAGGAAAAATGTAAGGTTTTAACTATTCTCCAAGATTTCAATTTGGCCCTTCAATGGAAGAATCAGAATATGCTTTGAAGACTATTCTACAAGCCTAATTCCTAGGCTCAAACCCTCAAACTGACCTATTTCTATTTGGGATGATGCAACTCTTCCTTTCCACCTTCTCAAGCTTCACCAATGTTCAACAACCTCTACAGGGTCTTTTCAAACCCTAGCTCCACTATGGCAACTCAAAAAAGACAAAATAAATCATTAAACCCTTAAGGGTTTATAAGGTTTACCAGTCCCTCTTGCATTTAGACCTACATAAATTTCACCTGCAACACTTTCAAGACCTCTCCTTTGGTAGAACCGTGGGTAGTAGTTAAATGAAGGTTTCTACCAAGTTTTAGATTTTTCCCACGGTTAGAACAAAAGTTATGGGCAAATCTTTACTGCTAGAAACCTTAGTTTCAAAATAGAGCAGTGAGCACTATTTTGATCATAACTTGAAAAAAACTCAATGAAATTGCACAAAACAAATTGTATTTGAACCTTAAGACATGCCATTATCATTCCACGCAAACACAAACCTGCAACTTGACCATACAGGGTCATACACATAATTTTAGGCTATAATGGCTTAAAAACTATCATAAAATGGTGAAGGAAACTACACATTTCATCAAATAGCTTCTCTAACTATTTATTGGAGTGTACCCTTTCATATTTTTGGTGTAAAATCTATTACAAGTTGTTCCCATCAAGTTACATTTGTGTTTTTCATCAAAACCTTAAAACACCATAATAAACTATGCATCAACTTGTAAAAGTATACACTTTTTGCAACTTTTAACCAAGACCTAAGAAACAAAACAAGTAAAAAAAAGACCTTACATTCTATCCATGGTCCTTTTAAGACCTTATTATGCTTATCAAACCAAAAACAAGACTTGAGGAATAAATCTCAACCTTGCAACAAGCCAAAACTCCCTAGGAATTCAAATTTGCCTTTTTGGCGGGAAACCACGAATTTGAATTTCTAGCCTATTCAACCTATCTAAACCATTGGATTATGATCCCAATGGCCCTCCTAAGACATCTACCCACTCAAATAAGACTCCTATCAATAGAATAAAGCATAAAAACACATTGAAAGTGATGCTCTTGCATCATACATGCCTTGGCTTAAACCTTACAATCATTCCAATAACCAAATTAGAGTATCCTAGCCTCCCCATGAAACCCTAAAACAATATGCCTTTAGATCTGAAACTTGCAGTAGAAACTACAAGAAAAGTCAAAAACTCACTACAGAGAAGATCCCCTTCAAAAGAAAGAAATTCCCCTTTTATATGAAAAAGAGACGGTTACTGCACACCTTCACGTGAAAAGACATGTGTCATCCTCTTATTGACTCTTTTGATCAGTATCCTCTTACTGGCTCTTAGATCAGCCAAAAAGGTGGTTAAAAGCTATTTTTGTCACTTTCTAAGCACTTTAAGGTGGTTAAAAAACATTTTCGTCACTTTCTAGGTGCTGCAAGACATTTTTTGCAAAAATCTGTAAGCCAACATGACATGCAGGGCAATAGGACATCCAATTGGAAAACATCTGATTGTAATAGGACATCTGATTGGAAAACATCCGATTGCAATAGGACATCTGGTTGGAACATCCAGTTGAAAGCAAAATGCATACGCACATCCTATTGGAGGCAAAGGCATCTAGACATCTTGTTGGAGGCAAAGCACATTTGGACATCCTATTGGAAGGAAAAGGCATCTAGACATCATGTTGGAATGAAAAGACATCTGGACATCATGTTGGAAGGAAAAGGCATCTAGACATCCTATTGGAAGGCAAAGTACATCTGGACATCCTGTTGGAGGTAAAGTACATCTATACATCCTGTTGGAAGGCAAAGCACATCTAGACATCATGTTGGAAAGCAAAGACATCTGGACATCCTGTTGGAACCTCCAAAGGCATCTAGACATCTTGTTGGAAGGAAAAGTGCATTTGGACATCCTATTGGAGGCAAAGTGCATCTGGACATCCTGTTGGACAAAGTGCATTTGGACATCTTGTTGGAGCCAGAAAAATGTACACTAGCAAAATTCACTCAATTTTGATTAGATCATCTCCCAACTTGACTGTAGACACCCATTTGGCTCCTCTTCAAGGTGACGTCACCACTTGGGCCTTCAACCAACTGAAATTACTAGAAATTTGATCACCAACTCTTGGAAGCAAAAAATAAGAAGAAAAACAACGAAAAAGCAAAGAAATATTTTTGGTTGATGAGGATTGCTCATGGACTTGGGATGCTCCTACATTAGACACATTTGGTAATTGAAATGTTCCATGAGTTGGAAACTCATGAACATTTAAGTAAGTCTAGAATAGGTATCCCATACTTAACCAATTCTGAAACTTGCATCCAAGAGGGTTCATCTACTGGTTTATCCTTCCAACAGACAATATACTCCACATATTCCTTCCCCCTTGTTCTTTTAGACACTCGGGAATCAATCACCTTGTTAAGCTACTCAAACGTCTTCTCACACAACTGATATATCCACTCATATGCATCCTGAATATCTAAAATTGAATTCCTCTGTGTACTTGATTCTCCTTCATAATACTTATACAAATTAGCCACATTGAAGATGGGAGAAATATCAATACCCAATAGAAGCTCAATTTCATAAGCATTGGATGAAAATTTCTTTAGGACCTTACAAGGTCGAATCTTTTTCCACTTCAGTTTATTATATGTTCCCTATGGGAACCTCTCCTTTCGCAAATGTGCTAATACCAAATCACCAACATGAAACTCTTGCTCTCTCATATGCATGTCAGGATGCTTTTTGTATTTGGTGGTACTCTTGTCCAACTTCTCCTTCACTTCCTTGTGAACCTCATGAATGTATTCTGTAAAATCTTCTGCTACAACACTCTTCCTATTCAAATATGTACTATCCCTCAGCTCATTAACACCTCTTGGCTTGTACCCATAAACTATTTGGAATGCACTCCATCCTACACTTATGTTCACTAAATTGTTGTATGCAAATTCTACTTGTGCCAAGATAAGATCCCATTAATGTGGTTTGTCTCCCACCAAAAATCTCAACAAGTTTCCCAAACTTTTTTTCATAACCTTAGTTTGTCCATCAGCCTAGGGATGATAGGATGAACTAAATCCTAATTCAATGTACATCTTCTTCCATGATGTATGCCAAAAATGACCAAAAAACTTTGTGTCCCTATTTGAGACTATGCTCTTAGCAAATCCATGTGCCTGAATACCTCTTTGAAAAATATGTATCTATGTGGGATGCATCACTAGTCTTTTGACATGGTATGAAATAAACAATCTTTAAAAATCTATCCACTACAACAAAAATGGAATCATTACCTCACTGTGTTTTGGGCAAACCCAAAACAAAATCCATACTTAGGTGGTCCTACGGTCTCTCTGGTATAGGAAATGGCTGATATAATCTAGTGTTTTGTCTTGCTCCTTTAGCATGCTAGAAAAGTTTGCAGCCCTATACCAGTCTCTTCACATCTGCACTCATTCCATGCCAAAAATAACCTTTATTTAGTTGTGCCAATGTCTTATCTATTCCAAAATATCCACTCAAGCCTCCACTATGCTTTTCTCTTATTAGATTCTCCCTCATTGAACCTTTGTGTCTATATAATTTATGTTCTTTGAATAACAAGCCATCTTGGATGAAATATTCCAACCATGGAGTCATGTCTCCCTCAACTAGACTTCTACTAGTTGTCCAGGCTTGCCTAAAATTAGGATCATCAGGATATAAATCCTTCATTGCATTAAAGCCAACAACACTGACCCTTAACACATTCATCAATAAACACTTGCTAAGTGCATTTTCTATCCTATTTGACTTACCACTCCTATGTTTCAAGATAAATGAATAATTTTACATAAACTCCACCCATTTCATATGCCTCTGGTTTAACTTACCTTGGCTGTTGATGTACTACAAGGTATGGTGGTTTGTGTACAATAAAAACTCACTAGACAACAAGTAATACCTCCACTTCTTCAAGACCTGCACTATAGCATAGAATTCTTGGTCATAAACTGAATATTTCCTTTTTTCTTCATTTAGTTTCTCATTGAAGTAGGCAATGGATCTACCTTCTTGACTTACTACTCCCCCATTGCACTACCAATGGCATCAGAATCTACTTGAAACACTTTGCCAACACTGGTTGTTCTATCACCTTCTTCTTCAACAACTAAAAGTACTTTTCTATTGTAGTTGTCCACTAGAACTCTTTTCTAACACCCTTCATAGTCTTAATGTTTGGTGCACAATTTCCACTAAAATTTCTAATGAACTTGTAGAAGCTCACCAAGTCATGAAAACTTCTAGCCTAAAAAATGTTTCTAGGTGAAGGCTAATCCATTATTGCCTTAACCTTCTTGAGCTCCATCTTCAACCCTTCTTCAGATACTACAAAACCTAGATATACTAGTTCCATTTGCATAAAACTACATTTATCCAAGTTTACCAACAAATTTTTTTCTTTTAACCTCTGCAAAACTACCTTTAGGTGCAGCAGGTGTTCCTCTTTTCTTTTACTAAAAATCAAAATGTCATCCAAATAAACAGTGACAAATTTCCCAAGGAAAGGCTTCATTATCTCATTCATCAATCTCATAAAGGTGATGGGTACATTTTTCAACCCAAATGGCATCACAAGCCACTCATACAATCTATCCTTGGTCTTGAATGTTGTCTTCAATTCATCACCTTCTCTAATTTTGAGTTAGTGGTATCCACTCTTTAAATCAATCTTGTTGAAGTAATTTGCTCCACTCGAGCAGTCCATCAAGTCATCCATATGAGGCAATGGAGACCTATACTTAATTGTTATCTTATTTACAACCTTTGAAAAAGTGCACATTTGCCATTTCCCATCTTTCTTAGGTGATAGTATATTAGGTATATCACATGGACTAAGGCTCTTTCTAATCAGTCCCTTATCCAATAGCTCTTACACTTGTCTATTCATCTCTTCATTTTCAATGGCTGTCATTCTATATGGTGCCTTATTTGGTAGGATTGCACTTGGTATCAAGTCCATGTAGTGACTTATGCTTCTGGTTGGAGGTACTCCATTTGGCAAATCCTTCATTAGAATGTCACTGAATTCATTCAAAATTTCTTGGACTTCTATGGGAACTTCTGCCCCTTTCTCTACTATCATAATTTTTGCAACCTAAGGTAGGAAGGAATAACATACTTTCTCCTTTCTAATTTCCTTCAAGAACTATTTTCCAGTCACTATACAAACCCTATTAGTTTTCTCAACCTCCTCATCCTTATCCTTTAAAGGATTCAACACATACTCAACCCCATCCTTCTTGATTTTAATGCAATTTCTCTTTCCATCATGAATGGCTTATCTATCATATTGCCAAGGTCTGCCTAGCAAAATGTGGCATGCACCCATTGGAATAAAATCCTACATTATCTCATATTTTTAATTCCCAATATGAAATTTAACAAGGCATTATTCACTTACCAATAACTTGTTGGAAACTTGCTGGTGTTGTCATTGATGTCAACCTCCAGTAGATGGTTCACTTGGTTTCCAAGTACTTTTGAGAAAATTTGATAAAAAGGTGTGCAGTGTGACAGAGGTGCTCTTAGTGTTGTGCTCCACATTTATTATTAGTTGAAGATATGCTTGTGTGGTTTGGAAGTGTTGATTGGAGGTGTTCAGAGGTGTTATATCCAAAGTTTTAGGTTCTGGATTATGTAGAAGTGAAAGATGTGTTCTATAGAGTGTTTGCCTATGTAGATGATTGTCTGGGAGAAATGAGATTTCTCCACATTTCTCTGCATTAAGGTTTCTTGTCCTATGGATTTTGGGATGTGCTTATATAGTCTATATCTACCTTCCCTTGAAGTTTATAGTGATGGGTTTCTCTACAAGTTTAGTTATAGTGTTGGTGTTCAGAGGTAGTGGATCCTGATGTGCAGATTGAAGACATTCTTTGTTTCAAGAGGTTGCGAAAGTGTTGCAAGATATTCTGATGGTATTGAATGTTATGGAAAGATGTGTAAATGATGTGGAGTGTCTCTCTCTAGTCCGCATGATGTTTTTAGACTTGGAGAAGCATGGATGTGACCTTTAGGTCTAGTTTGGCCGACCTGGCTTACTAGCACCATTTGCGGAGGTACCTTTGTGGATTGTGAATGTGATGAGCATCTTGGTGATGAAAATTTAAGTCCTAGTTAACCCTTGATGTACTCCACTTTCACTTCTTTCCATGGTAGAAGTGTTTATTGTTGACCTAATTGGTGTTACACGTTTGAGGTGCACATGCTTCATTAGGACTGACCTAATTGAGATAGGTCTTGGTTGTAGACGGTATAAATGCAAGATGAAGCTGAGTGAAGCAAGGTAGAGAAGAGAATGCGAATGCGAATAAAGGGCAGTGAGTTGTGTGCAAGCTTAAATTCTTATGACTGCAGAATGCAGTCTACATTTCAATGTGCCAGAAGTTACTGGAGGTAGTGAGCCAAAGGTTGCGGATGGAAAGGAGTGGCAATGGTGGATTTCTCCTATTGCTCTAAGATAGTGAATCTCTCTATAATAGTCTTCTTCTTTCTTCTCTCTTCTAGGTAGTGAGTCCTTGGCAGTGAGCCCTTGGAAGTGAACCTATTTGATTTTGGTGTTATTATTCATATATATGTGAACTAATCCTCACTGTGGTTTTTACCTTCTTGGGTTTTCCATGTAAATCTGGTATTCTTATGTGTTTGAATGTGTTTGCATTGATGCTTCATATGTTTACATTCTGCTAATGCATAATAAGAGGTTGATGTTTGGAATTACTCTAAGGGTTTAATATTTTAATAGATAACTAATTCATCCCCCTCTTAGTTGTCTTATGCATTCTAACAGTACT
This sequence comes from Cunninghamia lanceolata, assembly GCA_027924645.1. Classification (NCBI taxonomy): domain Eukaryota; kingdom Viridiplantae; phylum Streptophyta; class Pinopsida; order Cupressales; family Cupressaceae; genus Cunninghamia; species Cunninghamia lanceolata. The sequence goes on along the minus strand of BSBN01000650.1, from coordinate 437,710 downwards.
GATGTCCCTTTTACAACTAGGAAACCTTGTAGAGAGTTGGGTGTTTCAACCTCTTTAGTTTTATTTTCTCCACCATCTCTTCTAACACTAAGTTGTTAGTGTTGCCACTACCCATAGTGACTTTGCAACATTTTCCTCTAAACTTACATATGGTTCTAAATAGATTTTTTCATTTTTCTGGTTCCTCTTGTACCTTGTCTAGTGTTAGAAGAACTTTCCTTAGTATCAAGGATTATGCACTCTCAAGTTCTCCAAATTTTTGTGAGGCTACACTTGCCATACTCTACTCCTCAGCTTGTGGTTTATGGACTCTAGTCTCTTTTCGTTTTCCATTGCTCTATTGTACTTAAGGACATTTAAATGTACTTACAGACATTTAAATGCCTTATGTCTTGCCTATCCACACTAGAAACATGTTCCACTAAATCCTCTTCCTCTTCCAGAATTTCCTCTACCTCAGGGGTAATCACCCCTTCCTCTACTTCCTTGGGTACTGGTATGAGAAGAACTTTTTTCTCCTTTCTTATCTTGAGAACCACATCTAGGATTTGACTGCCCTCTTCCTTTGGAGGATTTACTTCTTCCCATAGAACTATTCTACCTTGAACGTGAATTGATAGGCTTCTTCTATGCTAGTAATTCTGACCCTGCTAAATTCATCTTGGATAGAATAATGCAAAGAATTTAATACCCGGAGACCTTCTTAGCATCATCTTCCATGTGAGCAGCCCTGATGTTCAATCTATAAAACTCTTAGGTGTAGTCTTGCACACTTTTCTCCCTCTACTTGAGGTTCTACAACATCTTAAACATGGTGATCTAATGGTCTACAGGCAGAATTTTTTCATTCAACTTAGTTAACATCCTCTCTCAGGTTTTAATATTTTCCTTTCCTTTTCTTTGTCTCTCAACTTGCACATGATCCCACCACAGGGATGCATGTCCCTTTATCTTTGTAGCTGCAAGTTTTACCCTCTTAGGGTCTTCAACACATTCCAACTCAAAATACATTTCCATTTTTGAAATCCAGTCTATCAACTCATTTGGATTCATACTACCATTATAACTTGGTAACTCTACATGGGGTTTACTAGAAATCTTTGTCATTACACTTAGAAACCTCCTCTCTTATCCATCTTCTCCTTCTTTTGCTTCTTCTTCACTAACTTTTTCCTCATTATCACTCACATCCTCTACAAGTACTCCTCTACATTGTGTTCTTTCCATTGCATCTACCCTAGCTATGATGCCTCTCAACATCTCTACCAATGCTACATCTCCAGCTCTTGGAACTGCTCCTCTTCTACCTCTAGCTCAATGTGCCATGTTTGCACATCCACTTCCTCAAGGATTTGAATGCTCTAATACCACTTGATGCAGGTCAAAGTCTTGGGGCTTTGAAAAGCTACTAAACCAGGTAGCAAAATAAAACAACACACAACAATAAAACAAAAATTTCTTTATTCATTTGCAATTGGAGTGTATATCAGGAGCAAAATGATATTACAGTCTTACATGCCTTGTCCTAATCCTTACAATCATTCCAATAACCAAATCATAGTATCCTACCCTCCCTGTGAAAACCTAAAACAATCTTCCTTTAGATCTGAAACTTGTAGAAGAAGCTACAACAGAAGTCAAAAACTTAGTATGAAGAAGATCCGCTTTAAAAGAAATAAATTCCCCTTTTATATACAAAAGAGGCGGTTACCACACATCTTCACGTGAAAAGATATGTGTCATCCTCTTACTGACTCTTTTGATCAACATACTCTTACTGACTCTTAGATCGACCAACAAGGTGGTTAAAAACCATTTTTGTCACTTTTTGGGTGCTTTAAGGTGGTTAAAAACCATTTTCATCACTTTTTGGCTACTGCAAGACATTTTTTTTGCAAAAAATCCATAGGTCAACATGACATGCAAGGCAACAGGACATCCAATTGGAAAACATTTGGTTGCAATAGGACATCCAGTTAGAAAACATCTGGTTGCAATAGGACATCCAGTTGGAACATCTAGTTGGAAAATCTGATTGGAAACATCCGGTTGGAACATCTAGTTAGAAGCATCCAGTTGGAATGTCTAATTGAAAGAAAAATGCATCTAGACATCCTATTCGAGGCAAAAGGCATCTAGACATCCTGTTGAAAGGCAAAGCATATTTGAACATCCTGTTGGAAGGCAAATACATCTGGATATCCTATTGTAAGGTAAAGGCATCTGGACATCCTATTGGAAGGCAAAGCACATCTAGACATCCTTTTGGAGGCAAAGTGCATCTGGACATCCTGTTGGAGGCAAAGTACATCTGAACATCCTATTGGAATGCAAAGTGCATCTGGAAATCCTATTGGAAGGCAAAGACATCTAGACATCCTATTGGAAGGCAAAGGCATTTGGATATCTTGTTGGAAGGAAAAACACATCTAGACATCATATTGGAGACAAAGTGCATCTGGACATCCTGTTGGAGCTAGAAACATCCACACAAATAAAATTCACTCAATTTTGATCAAATCTTCTCCCCACTTGAAATGTAGACACTCATTTGGCTCCTCTTCAAGGTGAAGTCATCACTTGGCCTTGAACCAACTGAAATTACCAAAAATTTGATCACCAACTCCTTCAAGCAAAAAACAAGAAGAAAATAATGAATAAAGCAAAGAAATATTTTTGTTTGATGAGGATTGCTCATGGACCCAGGATGCTCCTACATCATTTGGGATAGAAAAGTACCTCTTGCAAGTGGCATTCCCATTTATAAAATTTTCCATTTATAAAGGTGAAGAGGAACCAACATGTTGGTTGATAATGTGTCTCTATCCATGTGCATGTGTTTCATGCTAGTATGTAGATGCTTAGGAACCAATTGAATGTCCACATTGTTAGATTTAGTATGTGAAGGGAAAGGACTTGTATCAATGTATAAATTTTGATTAGGTGGATCAATTGAATGATTACCCTCATTATTAACACCATCAATATGTCTAACATTATTGTCTATCAAATCTTATACTTTGTTCTTTAGATCCATACATATCTATGTGTGATGATCATTAGCCATGTGATAGTTACAAAAAACATACTCATGGAATCCTTTACCTTAATTCCTCTAGATGGATTCAATGGAAAAATAGGAGGAAGTGTAATTAAATTATCATTCAATAATATTTGAATCACATTATCTATAGGCTCACTCAATCTTGTGAATTATCTATTTGTTTGAGGCTTGGAAGTGTTGGGACCCTTATGCCCCAGCCCTTTACTATTCAATGAATTGTAATAATCACATGTTAGTTATTTTGTTAATATTACATTGTGTGAATTTATCTAACATGCATCATACATGAAGTTGTAATAATGTAATGAGTTCATATTAAGCGGTAAGATTTATCCCACATTAGTCATAGCTCATAAGTCAATCCTTGTGAGACCTATATTGATGTTGTCATAAGGAGAAGATAAAACTGGATCACATTTTGTAATATAGAGTTTCTCCAACAAGGTTACCCTTTAAAGAGGCATGTAATACTTATTCCCTATTTATCAATATAAGCATATTTACAACTATTTTTCAAGAATTATATTTTTTTGTATGTTTTTATTTATAATATTTTGTAGGTGAGATCAAAATAAAAAGAGAGACACATTATATGTTGTAGCCACATGATGAGCATTAGGATTTCTTTCTTTATCATTGTTACCCTTTTGAAAAGTGTTTAGATTTTGAAACTTTGGTGGGTCAAAAGGCATAGGAGATGTATGGGACTTGACCCATATTTTAAACCATTAGAAGAAAGAAATTTGAGTTCTATATTATTGTTAGTGTAAATAAGGACATTATACAACTAGTTACCTTTTAGCCTACCTAGGAGAGCCATATTCACACTTGTTAAGTCCACATTTAGTGAATTTTACATTTTTGTCTCACCTCATAGGGACTTTACACATGTCCTCACACTTGTCTCAAGTGTCCTAACATGTGTAACACTTTTGGTGGGTTAGTCAATTGTCTACCCATACCTTCCTACCTCCTCCTTGTCCTACTTATACAAGAAGCCTCATTGTAAATTATAAGATTCATGTTCGATTCACTTTTGTATGATATATATTTTCTTATTGTTCTCATAATTCATGTGTGAAAGATATTTGGATTTTGCATTCAGATCTTGGCTATTCCAACATGGTATCAAAGCCATAAATTGTAAATCCATTTCATTATCTAGGTGAATTCGACACTAATTGTAATGTCAAAAATTGTATACAATTGAAATTTCCTTCTATAGTTTGGGCTTTTTTTAGTTTCCATTCCCTTATTATGGTTTAGGGATCATTTTAGCCTAGCTTTAGCTATTTCCTTCACCAGACTGCCAAATTTCTTTACCAATTTCTAATTCTTCTCACTGTCCTAGGAACACATGTTGAATTTTGAGTGATTTCTCTAGGACACTAGTGGGATGCATGGACATCCATGTGATTCCCTAGCATCTCATGATTTCCAAAAACTTAAAACATTAATTTCCCACCAAGTTTCTTGCTATCACTAGCTATAACCGTCACCTATCAGAAAAATGCCTTCAACATCTGAATCCAACCCTCTAGCTTCCCTACAAGCCTTATGCAAAAGGAATCATTGAATATCTCTCAATCTCTCACATTCTATTCTTCTCTTATCTATGTTGGGTTGTACACACTATTGCAAGTATGTTCAGTCGGTGTTGTCATCAACGTCAACAAGCTTGTGTTGTCATTGGTATCAACTTTGTCTACTGATGAGGTTGTTGATGTTTGATTGAGTTACTTTATTGAATATGATTTGGTCTCTTTGGAGAAGTGCTGAAGATGTTACGAATATGTTTCTAATGGTTTCCAAGTGCTTTTGAGAAAATTTGATTAATAAAGGAAACAAAGTGTTGAAGAGACTATTTGGCTTTACAAAGTAGTGTTCTGGTTTTGCTCTGCATTTCTTCTATGTTGAAAATCTATCTTTGTGGTTTGGATATGTTGTTCAAGGTTGTTCAGAGATGTTATATTCCAAATATGGTGACCCAATTCGTTGTGTAGAGGAAGTTGTGTTTACTAGTGTGTGGACTGTGTTTCTAAGTGTTGTAGAGGTGTCTGGGAGAAATGTCTTTGCTTCACATTTCTCCACAAAGTGGCTTTAGGTCTTGCAGTTCTAGAATTGTGCTTATAAGGTTCATATCTTTCTTCTATTGAAGTTGTTTGTGGTTTGGTGCTCCAGAAGTTGATTTCTAGAGATACAATACATGACAAAGATAGTTAAGTATACTGATAAGGATGTGCCACAGGTGAAAGTTTTTGTGGAGGAATTTGTTGGATTTCAGGATGTTTCAGGATGTTTGTGGAATACTCTAGATTGTGTTGAAGACTTGCATGTGGTCTGCAAGTCATCCTTGGGTTTGAGGAAGCATGTATTTAAAAGTTCTTTGTGTTAAAACAGGTTTGGCTGACCTTGGGTGTTTACACTAATTGCAGAGGTGATTTGGTGATTAAGAAAGCGTAAAGTAGCATGCTTGGATGAATTTAGGTCTGAGCTAAGATGTGTTTAGGTCTACCTTCATTCCTTTCCACCACAGGAATTTTTAGGTCCAAACCTAATTTGAATCTTCTAGGTTGAGGTGATTTGTCGACCTTGGAGAATGCTCTAAACATTCAAGATAGTATAAATAAGTGTCAAGGGATTGTGACTAGGTATGCACTTATGATGGATATGGTGTGAATAATGGAGTGGTTGAATGTGTGGTATAGTACAAGCCTTCATGTGTTAGACTACTAGATGCAGTGAATAGAAGGTGTCTATTATTCCTCAGTGATGTGGAGATGATGTTGATGTTGTGGTGAATATTAATCTTCATTGGAACTGTACTCCTTGCATATGTTAGATGCAATTATAACTGTTCAACCTTGGAAATGAGCCACCTCTTCTATCTCTTTCATTTTGGGCAGTGAGCCCTTTGGTAGTGAGGCCTCTAGTAGTGAGCCTTTTGTAATTTAGTGTTGATAATGTTGCAATTATAGGCCTAACTGGTGTTGTCATTGATGTCAACATACTCCTATTGCATTGATGTCAAGGATTGGATAAGTTATGTACTGAGGATATTGAGAAAATTAGTCCTATAAAAAATAGAGAAGAATAGTGAAGACAGTGAAGCTCTATGAAGTGAAGATCCCAGCTAAGATGAAGATCAGAGGATGCACATCAAAGGGTTTGTAGATATGTGTCTAAAGGTGATCTAATAAAGATTTGAGAGGTCCGCATGAAGATTTGAAGAAGTTATGTCCATATGAGTAAAACTGGTTCTGGCAGATGTTCAGAGGTGACAAAGTGACACAAATAGGTTTGGTGAGATCCGAAAATGCAATATCTTGTTCTATAGATTTGGTGGATTGTTTAGGAAGTCAATGTGAATTGACAACTCAATTGGTTTGTGGTCTACAGATTCGTAAGCATCTATTCCAATATGACAGTGATGACAGACTATGTTCTTGAGGTTCTAGATGAAGAAGAGAATGATTTTAGTAATCAGAAGTGGTGTGGATATTCTTGGTGATTCAGGCAAGCTTGTGGAGGTCTCTAGATTGTGTCTAGTTTGTATTGGTGGTCCACATTGAAGATTGAGCTTGTAATTGAAGAATTACTTCCGGATGATGATGTTCTTCCTAGACTTGGCCGACTGGATGATTTACACATCTTGCAGATGATCTTGAAGATGTTCTGTGAAGCATGGTGTGTTTCTCAAAGAAGATTTAAGTCCCAGATCTGTGTGGCCAACAATGTGGTGATTTGCGTGAAGTCTTTTGTAATAAATCAAGTTGTATTTGTGTATTTGCTTTATAAAGTATGCCAACTTTGATGATTATCCCAAAGTAGATGTCTTGTATAAATAAGAGTTGTGAAGTCATTTCAAAAGCATCGGGGAGAAGATGAGAGTGTGGTAGAAAGGAGAAAAGAGAAAGGCAGAGCAGAAGTATTGAGCTTAAATGGAACTGACTCAAGGATGGTGAAGATGCTAATCTTCAGTTCAAGTATGTAATATTTATTATTTTGTAGACAATGTGTCTCCTATAGGCAATGGGCCTCTTGTGAGTAGTATGCTCGGGCAGTGAACCCTAATTGGCATGTGCCATTTTGTTCTTCTTATTCTTTTAACAGAGAATACAATCTTGGGTTAGTCACCCCATGGTGCTTCCCTTAACCAGGTTTTCCACATTGAAATCTTGGTGTCATATGTGTCAATGTGTTTCTATTCTTGATTTATTGCATTGTGTTTCCATGATTGATTTATTATTATGCTGCTGAATTACAAGAAGGATTTAAGTGGTTAATAAAAGGAAAGTTTTGGGACAATTGATTCACCCCCCTCTTAGTTGTTTGTCTTGAAACTAACAATTGGTATCAGAGCTAAGTTCCTCTAAAAGAGCTTAACCGCTTGAGGAGATCTAGGATGTCTTCCTACAAGAAGGATAGTCCGAGGTTTGATGGAACCAATTACACTCTTTGGAAAAGTCACATGGAATGTCACTTGCAATGTATGGGAATGCAATATTGGACCATAACTTCAAAGAAGTATGTTCCTCCAAAGAATGGTCTGACAAATGTAGATGAAATAAAAGATGTTGAAGATAATCTTTGGGCTAAAGAAGCTTTATTAAGTGCCTTATCTGATTTAGAGCTGACAAATGTTATAGATTTAAAAACTGCATATGAGATTTGGGAAAAACAACAACTTTTGCATGAAGGACACAAATATGTTAAATGTGCCAAGCTACAGAGTCTGAAAGGAAAATTTGAAAACCTGAAGATGAATGAAGATGAGAATATCATTACATTTATGCCAAAAGTAAATGAACTTATTTGTGGCATTAGGTGTACTGGTGGAATCTTGGATGAAGATGAGATTGTTGCCAAAGTTCTCAGATCCCTACCTCCTGCTTACAAACACAAGGTTACTGCTATTGAAAAATTTAGATCTTTTTCAAATATCACAAGAGATCAATTGGTTGGAAAATTAGCTGCATTTGAATTGGCTGAGTTTGGAGATGCACCCCCAAAGACTGAATCTGCATTTAAAGCTAGTGCCTCTATAAAAGGCAAACAAAAGTTTGATTTAGGAGAGAACTCCTCAAAGAAACTATCATCGTATGAAAAAGCAAGAAAAGATCTAGAAGAAGATGAAGCAGAAGCTGCTCAACTTGAAGCCCTTATTGTAAAAAGACTACCAAGAGGATCTGGTAAGTATGAAGGAAAATTTCCCTTCAAATGTTTCAACTGCAACAAGATTGGTCATTTTTCCTCAAGGTGTCCAGAAAGATTTTCAAAGGCAAATCCAAACAGATCAAGATTCAAAAAGAAATGTTACTATGTTCATGAAGATGATGATGATGAAGGAGTAACAGATGATGAATCAGAGATAGGAAACAAATTCAGAAGTGACTGGGTGTTTATTGCCATCAAGGAAGAAGATCCAATGCCCTTTAAATCTATCAATCATAAAATGATAGAAAGAGCTCTGGCTGCCCAAGTTGAAGAAAAGGATGATTGGGTCATTAACAGTGGATGCTCCCACCATATGACAGGTGACAAAAATAAGTTCATAGATTTGGAAAGATATGAAGGAGTAATTGTAAAATTTGGTGATAATTCTGCTAGCAGAATCAGAGGTAAAGGAACTATTTCTTTTGATGGAAAGAACAAAACCAGTGATGTACTATATGTTGAAGGTTTGAATCATAATCTTCTCAGTGTTGGATAGTTGGTGGAGAAAGGCTATGATCTCTTATTCAAAAATGGAAAATGTAAGATCTTTGAAAGTTGTGGAACAGAGATTGCATCCGGTACTCAAACAAAAGGTAACATCTTCCACTTGGTTGGTACTGGTAAAAGTTGTTTATTTGTTCAAATTGATCAGAGTTGGTTGTGGCATAGGAGAATGTGTCATGTGAATTTTGATAATATCATCAAGATAACCAACACTCAGGCTGTAAGAGATCTTCCAAGACTAGTGAAACCTACTAATAGTTTGTGCAAAGAATGTCAGTTGGGGAAGCAGAGTAGAGTCACATTCAAAGTAAGGAACAATCTTCTACCAGATTGTTGGACTTAGTACATACTGATCTGTGGACTGGTAAGAATTAGGAGTTTACAAGGTGATAGATACTTCATGTTATTAATTGATGACCACTCCCGGATGATGTGGGTGACTTTACTAAAAGAAAAATTTGAGGCTCTTGAGAAATTCAAAATATTCAAAGCTATGGTAGAGAATGAAACCAGATTAAACATAAAATGTCTCAGGTTTGATAGAGGTGGATAATTCACATCCGGAGAGTTCATAGAATTCTGTGAGAAACATGGGATAAAAAGACAGTTATCTGCTCCAAGGACTCCACAGCAGAATGGAGTAGTGGAGAGAAAGAACTGGACCATTCAGGAAGCATCTAGAACCATGATGATGGAATCAAATGTTCCTCAGATCTACTGGAGAGAAGTTGTAAGCACTGCTGTCTATACTCTTAATCAAGTACAAATCAGAAGCAATACTAGTAAGACCCCTTATGAACTCTAGTTTGGCATCACTCCCACTGTGAAGTATTTCAAAGTCTTTGGTAGCAAATGTTACATTAAAAGAGATGAAGACCTTGGCAAATTTGATGCTAGAAGTGATGAAGGAATATTCTTGGGTTATTCTACTCAAAGCAAAGCATACCAGTGTTATAACAAGAGATTGAGAAAGATTATAGAAAGTACAAATGTGAAGGTTGATGAAGGTATTGAAAAACCCTCAAGGTTTTATGAATATGAAGAAGATGATCAGAATGATATTTTTTTCCAAGAAGTTCAAGTCCCTTCTAAAATTAGATCCAGACTAATTTAGAGAATCAGAAAGAAGAGATAAGTTTGAATGAACCTGTCCAAGAAATAGAAGTGCAAGAAATTCCCAAAACTCCTAGGTATGTAAGACTGAATCACTCTAAAGATCAGATCATAGGTTATAAAAGCAAAGGTGTTCAAACAAGAAGAAAGATTGCTCAAGACTTAGAAAAGTATTGTCTGATTTCAAAAATTGAACCAAAAATAGTAAGTGAAGCATGCAATGATGAAAGCTGGACTAAAGTAATGAAGAAAGAGTTGATGCAAATTGAGAAAAATCACACTTGGGATCTTGTTCCCAGACCTAGAAACAAAAATGTTATTGGAACCAAATGGGTCTTCCGGAATAAACTGAATGAAGATGGTGAAGTAGTCAGAAACAAAGCCAGATTGGTCTGCAAGGGTTATTCCCAAGTAGAAGGAGTTGATTTTGAAGAAACTTTTGCTCTGGTGACAAGAATTGAAGTAGTCAAATTATTTCTTGCCTTTGCTACCTTCAAGGATTTCAAAGTATATCAGATGGATGTCAAGTTTACCTTCCTGAATGGTGACTTGGAAGAAGTATACATTGAGCAACCAGATGGATTTCAATTGTCTGATCATAGTGATATGGTCTACAAGTTGAAGAAAGCACTGTATGGACTCAAACAAGCCCCAAGAGCCTAGTATGAAAGATTGGATAAGCATCTTTTGAAGATTGATTTCAACAAAGGTACTGCTGACAGTAACTTGTACTTCAAAATTGATCATGAAAATATCTTGATTGTTGAAGTATTTGTTGATGATATCATTTTTGGAGGAAGAGATAGTATGTGCAAAATTTTTGCAAATTAAATGAAAAGTGAATTTGAGATGTCCATGTTTGGGGAAATGAATTTCTTCTTGGGTCTACAAATCACTCAAACAAAGAAAGGAATCTTCATTTCACAAACCAAATATGTGAAAGAATTGTTGAAGAAATTTGGGATGGAAGACTCAAAACCAATGAATACTCCCATGGCAACTAGATGTAAATTGAGCAAAGATGATGACTCTCCTAAGGCTGATCAGAAAAAGTATAGGTCAATGATTGGAGGACTACCGTATCTTACTCAAATTAGACCTAACATTATGAATGATGTTGGTCTTGTTGCTAGATTCCAAGCTGATCCTAGAGAATCTCATGTCATGGCAATCAAGAGGATTCTCAGATATCTAAAAGGAAGAGTTGAGTATGGTTTATGGTATCGTAGAGATCAAGATTTCTCTCTTCATGCATATACAAATGCGGATTGGGAAGGAGATGTGGATGACCGAAAGAGTACCAGTGGTGGAGCATTCTTTTTAGGGAAAAGATTGGTTTCTTGGCTGAGCAAGAAACAAGAGGCAATATCGTTGTCCACTGTAGAAGCAGAATATATTGTAGCAGCAGGTAGTTGCACTCAAGTATTGTGGATGAAGAAAATGCTAAGAGACATCAGAGTGGAGTATGAGGAACCTATCACAATCTTCTATGATAATTCAAGTGCAATAAATATATCAAAAAATCTAGTGTTGCATTCAAAGATCCATCAAGCTTCACTTTTTGAGAGAATAGGTGAACAAGAATGAAGTCAGATTGGAGTTTGTGCCCTCCAAGGATTAGATTGCAGACAATTTTATTAAACCTCTACCTAAGGACTCTTTTGAGTATCTCAGGGAGAAGTTAGGGGTTATTACCCCTCCGGTTCTGAATTAAGGTGCACTGATGTGCATCAGTCCGGTGGATCTCACAGTCATATCTTGTGCTCCGAATTGATGATGGGAAGCTGCTACTTAGGGGATTAGTCTGTATGATTCTGAGTGATGCAAGTGTGTGCCCTTTGCCATTGATGTCAAAGGGGGAGAGAAGACATGTGAAAAACAAAAAGTGGTTACTGATCAAAGGGGGAGTAGTAAAGGAAGAGAAGACATGTGAATAGTTGTTGTTGATAGGGGGAGTTATGTCAATCAGTGAGGAGTACTTGTCTTGATGGTTAAAATAGTTTTTTACATCATATGCTGCCATCAATGACAAAGGGGGAGATTGTTGCAAGTATGGGCCTAACCGGTGTTATCATTGATGTCAACATACTCCTGTTACATTGATGTCAAGGATTGGATAAGTTGTGTACTGAGGATATTGAGAAAATTAGACCTATCAGAAATAGAGAAGAATAGTGAAGACAGTGAAGCTCTATGAAGTGAAGATCCCAGCTAAGAAGAAGATCAGAGGATACGCATCAAAGGGTTTGTAGATGTGTCTAAAGGTGATCCAGTAAAGATTTGAGAGGTCCACATGAATTTTTGAAGAAGTTATGGCCATATGAGTAAAACTGATTCTGGCAGATGTTTAGAGGTGACAGAGTGACACAAATAGGTCTAGTGAGATCCAAAAATGCAATATCTTGTTCTGTAGATTTTGTTGACAAGAGACACTATATGGATTCATGGTTGTTGTCATTGATGGCAACAAAGGTCATCCCACATATCCGCAAGTCATGGTGTGCCTCTACCGGAAGTCAGGATGAAGAACTGTTGTGGTCCGGTGAACAAGAACAGAGCATGTGGCAAGGTCTGACAAATTGGTCCGGACCTCTTAGAGGAAGTGTCTTGGTGCAGTGCGGATTTGGGGAAGTCAAGAGGACTACCTTGAGTAGTATATTCCAAGGATTTAGCTTCCGGTGATGGACAAAGAAAAAGATATGAATAGCTGAGTACCGGATTCCTGAAAGACAATGAGAACAAAAGGAAGAACTGACTGGCAGAGCATCAGAATCTTTTCCGGATATGTTACTGTTGATGGTAAAGGTTGTGAAGGCATGAATCATGTTTGGCCAACATGATTAATGATATCTACAAGTATATGCTTGATCTACATTGCTTGGTGAGCAAGGATTCAGCCGACAGAACAGAGTTTGTAAGAAACTAGACTATTCCGGATGCTGACTAGAAAAGTGATGAAATTACTTGTGCGGATATATATGGAGGATGGATTTAGTTGTGAAAATGGGGATAGTATGATACAGTATGCAAATAAGTACAGAGCAGAGCAGAAGTAGTAAGAAAGATCCGGTATGTGAAAAGATAGCAGAATAAAGAACAGAGGAAAGATGAAGTGCAGCAGATCAGTGTACTGAGCCTAACCGGAACTGAACCCCAGCATATGTAGGTGCTTCCAATCAGTTCAAGTATTATATAATATTCTTTGTAGACAGTGTGTCTCCTTGTAGGCAGTGAGCCTCTTTGTGAGCAGTGTGCTCGGGCAGTGAGCCCTAATTGGCAAGTGTCATTTTTGTAACTCCTTATTCTTCTAACAGAATAATCTTTGGGTTAATCACCCCGTGGTTTTCTCCCTTAACTGGGTTTCCACGTCAAAAATACTGTGTCATGTGTTTCTCATTTCATGTTAATGTTTGTTTGTTTAATTCAATGCTGCTTTGATTAATAAGAAAGTTCAAAAGAAGAAACAATTAGGATAACTGATTCACCCCCCCCTCTCAGTTATCAACAATTGGTATCAGAGCAAGGTTCCTCCTAATAGAGCCTAACAGCTTGAGGAAGATCTGGGAGTTCCAATGGATGCATATGGTTTAAGGGAGCAACTCAAGACTGCCCTTGAGGATCTTGAACAGTCAAATTTTGAAGTCAATGAATTAAAGGAAAGACTCAAATAGGCTGATGAATTCATGAGAGAACTAAAAGACAAATTAAGTCTCTCTATGAAAAAGAGAAAGGAGTTGCTCCAACAATTGGCAAGCCAAACTGAAGAAAGCAATGCAAATGAAGAATTGACTGAGAAAACCAAGTTATGTGAAAAGTTATCAAAAGAAGTCATTATGTTAAGACATGAAATGGAATCAGGAACTATAAAATTTACTCAAGAGATTGAAGAAAAAAGAAAAGCTGAAGACAATCTAAGACAATCTCTTAAAGAGAAATCAGAAGAATGCCACCAGATGGACAGGATTATCAGACATCTTGAATCTGATCTTGAAGATGCCAAAGATAATGAAGGAAAACTTGAGGATCAAATTGTCTCTCTCAAAAGAGATCTTCAAATAGCAAACGAATATAAAGAAAAATTCAAGATAAGTTCTGCCCAACTTGAAGTACTTCTTGGAAGTCAAAAGAAGATAGATGACAAGTACAGCTTGGGATATGAGAAAGGAGAAAGTTTCGGATCCTGTCAAAAGAATTTTGGATCAGAAAATCCAAGGAATAGGCCTAGAAGACCTCCGGTAAGACAACCCAATGCTCAAAGATATCCATCTTTCAATGGATACTGCCACAGCTGCAATCACTTTGGTCACAAAGCTAATCAGTGCAGAAAAAGAATGAATCAAACTAATCCATCCTTCTCCGGACAGTGCTTTAACTGCAAAAGGTATGGACACAAGTCTCATGAATGCAGAAATATGCAAGTAAACAAATCATTCAATGGTAGATGCTTTACATGCAATAGAATAGGTCATATGGCTAATCAATGCAGATCAAGAGGTTATCAGTCAAATATGCAAAGAAATGTTATTTGCCAAATCTGTAATAGGTCCGGTCATAATGCTAAAGTCTGCAGAAGCAAGAATCAGGACAAAAGAGGTCCGGTGTATAATCAGAATCAAGACAAGGGTAAATAAAAGATGAATGCGGATGAAGTTAGGAATCAGATGAGCAAGATTTGGGTAAAGAAAAGTTCAGAGAATACAAAAACTGGATCCGCACCAGATTCTGGAGCTGATATCACTTCCAGAAATTAAAAAGTGAGCTCTGGCTCAGGGGGAGACTCAAAGAAAATCCTGTTCTCCCAGCCAATCAAGTGGTGCTGGATGTGACACAAGATGCGGAGTAAAGGGTTTGAAGATATAAGTCCTGAGATGATCCAGACAAGATTTTAGAGGTCTGCATGAAGATGTAAAGAAGTTGTGATCGATCAAGTAAGACCTGTTCTGGGAGATGCTCTGAAATGACAGAGGACTACAAAAGGGTCCTGAGAGATCCGGAAGTACATTATTTTACTCTGCGGACTGGACAGAATGTTTGGGATGTTCTTGTAATGTGTCACCTCGATTTATTCATGATTGAAAGATCCGCATGATGTTCATAGATCAGAACTGATCCAGAATACTCCAAGCTATCCGGATAAGGCAAACCAGAATAATATAGGTGGAGCATTTATTGCAAACAGATATTAGGGTTTGCGAAATGATATAAGGGATTTCTCAACCATCACTTGATCATTCCACATCCAAGAAGAAGCGAGAAGCGGAGCTCTGCAACAAAATTCATCAAGTTCACTGAAGATCTCCTACCGAAGTCATTACATACAGAAATCAATCCAGCCACTCCGTGTAACCGAAGACGCAAAAGGTATTCTCCACTTCCGATATCTTGCTACAAATCTTTTGAAGAAATGGCTACTCCAAATATAGTAAAAATCTCAGATAAGCCCCAACCTGAATTTAAGAAACATCCATACAAGTCATTGGAGGTAGATCCCTTAGGAGCATTTTCCAGTGTTCCTCATGGAGTTTTACACACAGAAGACATTAGGGTTTACATACACACAAGCATTGAGGAATTCAGGGAATTCAAATTGAGAGATCTCTATCACAAACAACTGATAGACAATGCTTTTGAGCTCAAACCAGAGTACAAGGGTATCCAGAAGAAACAGTTTGATCAATTCATTCATTTCCCCTGTTTTGAAGAAGAAGAATGGGTCCGATATGTATTAAGCAGAATGCATGACAACTTCCTATGGCTGGATAGACCTTGCAAGATCACAAAAGAGGCAATTAGGGCAGTAACTAGTCTATACTCTTCCGGAGGGATACCTATCCTCAAATCTGTCAAGAACAACATTGTAACTGAGGCCACCGGATCAAAATTTGATAAGAGGGCAATGACCATTGAAGATATTTCAGATCCGGATATCAAGTATGCATCCATGATAATAGGATACAAGATCTATCACTCCAGCAGGGAGAATTCTGTATCCGAAACTGCAGTGTATACTGCCTATGAAATGCTAAGGAAGAATGTAGAATATGATCTTTGCAAACTGCTCTTAAGCCAATTAATGGAAAATATATAGAAAATCAAGAAGGACAAAAAGAATTCCTTTAAGTATGGTACTCTTATATTATGTCTATTCTTCTACTTCATGAATGAGCTGCCCGGATCAAGTGGATGGGCATGGCAAAATGACAAACCTGTTGCAGTCCAGATAAGAGACTATTTACATGGGCCTGGGGATGCTAAAGCAAGAAATACAGCCCTATGGGGATACTTCAAAAACTTCCAAAGCATGATGCAAGCAAGAGAAAGAATCCCCCAGTCTCTTGTTGAAAAATAAAAGACTCAGTATGCTTTATGGTGGACACTGATCAGTGCCTAATGGAGGCAGTGGAGCCAAGGACTGTCTGGATCATGCCCATGGGGTATGAAGTGGATGAACAGATAGTGGAGCTGCATGTTCAACACATGCTAAGTCAGCCCAAAGATCCAAAGGCAGAAAGGTTGGAACCTTCGAGGAGCTGAGTGTAAAGATCCATGTAGAACTTAGGGAACCTGAGATAAAGAGGAAAGTGAGAAAAGAAGTAGAGCATATTGCTCAAGGCCTAGGCATCTCAAAAGAGGCACTTGATGCCAACTGGGAAAAGAGAAGAAAATCTGAGGAAGAGAAGAAAGAGGCAGAAAAGAAAAGCAAGAAAAGTGCTCCGGTGGAATCCTCAACCCGGACCAGATCATCAAAAGGATCTACACCTATCAAAACCAAAAGCTCAAAACTGGAAGTCCAGGGATCCGGTAAGAGATCTAAGACAAAAGCCTCAAGAGCTTATCAAAGCCAAAAGGATGAAGAAGAAACTGAGTCAGATGAGGGAGTGAAAGAAATAAAGAAATAGAAGAAGAAAGGATCCGGTAAACCCTCTTCAGGCCGAGACAAGGAAGAAATGACAGAAGAATTTGCTAAAAAGCCCACCCTGTCTCTAGACAGTGTAGTCAAATCAATCACTGTGGATGGGAACCTTCAACCAGTGGCTGAATTCTATGATGACTACAATGAAGCAGATCAAAAGATCCTGCAGGAAGCTATAATTAGGTACTTGAACATCTACAATAAAGCTTTTATTGAGATTATCTCTGAAATTCCAAAGAGTCTAGAGATGGAACTAGAAATAAGAAAGAACAGTGCCATGGCAAAAGACCTTGAGATCAGGGAATAGATAGCTATTCAGCTATATCCCTCAATTGATCACAAAACCATGAACATGATATTCAAGGACTGCAAGGATGAATTCAGAAGCAAAGCAAGGATGAATCAGCTTATGCTTGGTGAGACCGACAAAGTAGCCAAGGACACTGAAGAGATCCTCCGGAATACATACAAAAGGTTTAATATTCCTATTACAGAGGACTCAGGTGCAGAAACAGCTGCGGACTTGGAATCATCTGCTCCAGAAGAAGTGCCACTAGAACAGACTAACATCTCTTCTTCGGCTTCTCCTACAGTCTCCGGATCCCAAGAAGAAGAAAAATTACAGGAGGAAGAAGCAGCAGAAAAAGAAAAAGAGGCTGACAGCACCAAGGATGCAGAGAAAGAGAAAAATCCAATAGAGAAAACCACAACTGTAAGAGGTAAGAATGTGGAAGGAGATAAGACTCCTAAGGACAAAACTGCAGAAGAAAAGAAACATCTGTCTCCGGCAAGAGACACTGCACAAACTGTTCAAAAGTTTCTAAGCCAAGAAACTTTAGAGATTGATGAACCGAAGCTTCTAAAAGGCCCATTCGACTTTGACTCTCTCTCTCCGGTACAGACAATGAAAATAGCTTCATTTGCAAATGCTAAGGCAAATGAAAAACTCCTAAAGTCTCATATGGAAGACTGTGAGTTGATAGAGGCTACTTCCGGAGTACTTGAAAAGATTATGCCATCAATCCAGATAGATCCGACAGCCTCCTGTTCTGGTAATCTCAAAACCTTAGTCAGCAGTGTTGATACACATTTTGATTCTCTAGAAAAATCAGCTGAAGAAAAGGTCCGGAAGGAATTTTTGGATAAAAGATTTTCAGAAGTATTAGGATTAATCTCTAACGATAGGAGAAATATGAGTATTGGAATAAAGAGCTTAGAAAATGCTCTTAAGGATGGCGGTGATATTTACAAATTTTGTATCTCCTGGCCAAAGGCAACAGTAGAAATAGATAAGAAAATAAAAGTGGAACAGGACAAACTACAAAGTTTGTCTCAAAGTTTTGATCCTCTCTCTTCATCCATAGTAAATCAAGAATGTCAAACTATTGCAATCACAAATGCAATAAAGAACTTTGAGAAGGAAAGGAAGAATATCACTAACCGGATGGGAGAACTTAGAAGGATTATAATCCCTAAGTTAGAAACTATGCATGAGGCCATCAGTGATGCTCAGACTACCACCCAAACAAATGATCCGACAGATCTCAAGAGGGCAGAAGCTTTTGCATTTTTGTTGAGTGGTCACATTTCAATTTTGGATAGAATGAAGCAAAGTTGGGCTACAGAACTGATCCAACTGAAGACATCTTTTGCAGACATTCTTCAGTTTATGTGAGTATGTAAATATGCGGCTATGTATAGAAAATTTTTGAAAATTTTGGTGTGCGGACCCTACCCTTTGCCATTGATGTCAAAGGGGGAGTGAGGAGCAGTGAAAAATGAGGAATCCAACTAAGGGGGAGTTCCAGAAATTGTATATAAAGATAGAGCATCAGCAAAGGGGGAGCATAGTGTAAACACTTAGTCATTTTTCACTAAGTATTGCCATCAATGCCAAAGGGGGAGATTGTTGGCAAGAGACACTATATGGATTCATGGTTGTTGTCATTGATGGAAACAAAGGTCATCCCACATATTCGCAAGTCATGGTGTGCCTCTACCAGAAGTCAGGATGAAGAACTGTTGTGGTCCGGTGAACAAGAACAGAGCATGTCGCAAGGTTCGACAGATTGGTCCGGACCTCTCAGAGGAAGTGTCTTGGTGTAGTGCGGATTTGGGGAAGTCAAGAGGACTACCTTGAGTAGTATATTCCAAGGATTTAGCTTCCGGTGATGGACAAAGAAAAAGATATGAATAGCTGAGTACCGGATTCCTGAAAGACAATGAGAACAAAAGGAAGAACTGACTGGCAGAGCATCAGAATCTTTTTCGGATATGTTACTTTTGATGGTAAAGGCTGTGAAGGCATGAATCATGTTTGGCCAACATGATTAATGATATCTACAAGTATATGCTTGATCCGCATTGCTTGGTGAGCAAGGATTCAGCCAACAGAACAGAGTTTGTAAGAAACTAGACTGTTCCGGATGCCGACTAGAAAAGTGATGAAATTACTTGTGCGGATATATATAGAGGATGGATTTAGTTGTGAAAATGGGGATAGTATGATACAGTATGTGAATAAGTACAGAGCAGAGTAGAAGTAGTAAGAAAGATCCGGTATGTGAAAAGATAGCAGAATAAAGAACTGAGGAAAGATGAAGTGCAGCAGATCAATGTACTGAGCCTAACTAGAACTGAACCCCAGCATATGTAGGTGCTTCCAATCAGTTCAAGTATTATAGAATATTCTTTGTAGACAGTGTGTCTCCTTGTAGGCAGTGGGCCTCTTTGTGAGCAGTGTGCTCGGGCAGTAAGCCCTAATTGGCAAGTGCCATTTTTGTAACTCCTTATTCTTTTAATAGAATAATCTTTGGGTTAATCACCCCGTGGTTTTCTCCCTTAACCGGGTTTCCACGTCAAAAATACTGTGTCATGTGTTTCTCATTTCATGTTAATGTTTATTTGTTTAATTCAATGCTGCTTTGATTAATAAGAAAGTTCAAAAGAAGAAACAATTAGGATAACTGATTCACCCCCCCCCCTCTCAGTTATCAACAGATTTGGTGGAGTGTTTAGGAAGTCAATGTGAATTGACAACTCAATTGGTTCGTGGTCTGGAGATCCACAAGCATCTACTCCAATATGATAGTGATGACAAACTGTGTTCTTGAGGTTCTGGATGAAGAAGAGAATGATTTCAGTAATCAGAAGTGGTGTGGATATTCTTGGTGATTCAAGCAAGCTTGTGGGGGTCTCTAGATTGTGTCTAGTTTGTGATGGTGGTCCACACTGAAGATTGAGCTCGTAATTGAAGAATTACTTCCGGATAGTGATGTTCTTCCTAAACTTGGCCGATCGGATGATTTACACATCTTGTGGATGATCTTGAAGATGTTCTATGAAGCATTGTGTGTTCCTCAAAGAAGATTTAAGTCCCAGATCCGTGTGGCCGACAGTGTGGTGATTCACATGAAGTCTTTTGTAATAAATCAAGTTGTATTTGTGTATTTGCTCTGTAAAGTATGCCAACTTTGATGATTATCCCAAAGTTGATGTCTTGTATAAATAAGAGTTGTGAAGTCATTTCAAAAGCATCGGGGAGAAGATGAGAGTGTGGTAGAAAGGAGAAAAGTGAAAGGCAGAGCAGAAGTATTGAGCTTAAATGGAACTGACTCAAGCATGGTGAAGATGCTATCTTCAGTTCAAGTATTTAATATTTATTATTTTGTAGACAGTGTCTCTTATAGGAAGTGGGCCTCTTGTGAGCAGTGTGCTTGGGCAGTGAGCCCTAATTGGCATGTGCTATTTTGTTCTTCTTATTCTTTTAATAGAGAATACAATCTTGGGTTAGTCACCCCATGGTTTTTCCCTTAACCAGGTTTTCCACGTTAAAATCTTGGTGTCATATGAGTCAATGTGTTTCTTCTCTTGATTTATTGCATTGTGTTTCCATGATTGATTTATTATTATGCTGCTGAATTACAAGAAGGATTTAAGTGGTTAATAAAAGGAAAGTTTTGGGACAACTAATTCACCCCCCCTCTTAGTTGTCTATCTTGAAACTAATAGATACTACTTTATATTGTGAGCTAATCCTCACTATGGGTTTTCCCTTCTTAGGTTTTCCTCATAAAATTTGGTGTTCTCTTGTGTATGGTGTTGTTGTGATTCAGTTTCTATTATTTTCTTTTCATGCTTAATCATCATAACAATTTAAAGGTTAATTGGATTAATGTGGATTTGAATGTGTGTGAGGGTTTTGGAATTTTAAGCTACAACTAATTCACCCCCCTCCTAGTTGTCTTGTGCATTCAACAATTGGTATGAGAGCAAGGTTCCTTGGAAGAGAGCTTAACTACTTGAGGTAGATTCAGGATGGCGCACAAGAAGGATGTTCCCCAGTTTGATGGATCTGACTATGCTTTCTAGAAAATAAGGACAGAAGGTTATCTAGTTTCTCTTGGATATGACATCTGGAAGTTTGTAATGTCTGAATATACAATACCTGATAATGGTCTAAGTACTACAAATGAGGTCAATGCCTATGAAATTGATGGTAAAACAAGGTATGCTCTTTTGACTGGTCTTTCTAACTCTAAATTGGTGAAAGTCATGGATCTAAAAATTGCTAATGAAATATGAAAAAAGTTAGAAAGTATTCATGAATGAGATGATAAGGTTCAAGCAAGCTAAAATGTAAAATTTAAATCTCATGTTTGAGACCATGCAAATGTCTGAAGATGAAAACATTGCAAGCTACTTACAAAGGGTGGATAAAGTTGTCAATGGCATCAAGGTCTTGGTGGGAAAAGTGGATGAAAAAGAAGTGATATTGAAGGTACTCAAAATCTTCCTAAAGATTACAGTCATAAGGTTTCTACTATTGAAGAATTACAAAATTTGAATCAGTTTACCAAAGATCAGTTGCTTGGCACCTTACCTACTTTTGAAATAAGAGAATTTGGTACAAGTAGTCTAAACGATGAGACTGCCTTCAAGGCTGGTGTAGATTAGAAATGCAAACAAGGCTAATATGTTAAACCAAATGCAATATACACAAGATTATACCTCACAATACAAATCTAATCCTATCAAGGGAGGAAGGAGCCTTTGCACCCAAACAAGCTCCTAAGACAAGATGTTCCCTAGACAATGGATTCCAATGTGAAATGCTCATTCAAATTGTGCAACTCACTATCCTAGCTTAAGAGTGATTTTGCATTATTACATTGCATAGACTTGGCTTCTTGAAAATGGCTTGGGAGAGGCTCTATTTATAGACTTTTGGAGGTGATTTTGATCCAAGGGTGGAGGATGGAGATGATATGGAGGGCCTAGATCTAATCTTGGAGAATGGATGGCTATAAATAAAAGTGATTCTTTTATTCATTTTGGGGAAGGGGAAATTATTAATAAGTTATGGGGGAAGATTATTCCCAAATAAAAGATTCATGAGGGGGAATGCAAATGAATTAAAAATTCATTTGGGGGGAAGTAGAGGCATAGGCATGGGAAAAATGATTATTTATTGTGATGTGGGATTTTAGGTGGATTTATTCCCAATTTCTTTATTTGGAGAATGTGGGAGAATGGGTTAAACTAGGTTTAGCCATCCAAATGAGGGTTTAAGGGTTAAGTAACATTGATTTTATTTAATTAACCCTAGGGCTAGAATAAATGGGTTAAATTAATTAGTTAACATGATTTTAACTAATTAATTAGATTAGTGCAAAAGGGGAAAAATGATTGCATATTTACTAAATTCATTTGGCTAGGTTTGAAACTATCGAATTAATAAAATTAATTCAATTGTCTGGGATAAATTGATGAGAAATGGGGTAATGAGGGGTTAATTAATTAAATAAAATTTAATTAATTGGTTTAGGAGGGAAATTGACCATGATTAGGAATATCAGGAGTCATTTTGGTGGTCGAGACATTTTTAGGTGTCTACATTTGCCCCTCTTTGATGTGGCGTCAGGACCTAGGAGGGAAGTGGCATCAGATCGAAGAAAAATATGCCCCCGCTGCCAAGAAGAATAAGATGGATAGGGGATGCCCCCTCGAGAGGTTGGCGAGAAAATAAAAAAATTTCAGGTGAGCTCTTGAAAGGATGTGATGGGAGTGAAGGTTGGATAGGGGACGGAAAAAGAGGATGGCAGGAAGAAAAATAGAGGAAAAAGGTTATGATCTGCACCCTAGGGGGGAAAGAAGGATAACATGGCCCACTATATTAGGAAAATTGGGCCCTAAGAATGCCACATTTGCACACTTTTACCCTAGAGAAGAAGAAGCAAAGGGAGAGATGGTTGACCGCAACCCCCAATTCCTGCGACTTCGACACATCTCTGAGTGGTTCTGAGAGTTTGGTCAGGCACCCGGTGCTGGACCCCCAGTAGGCCCTAATCCTGATTTGTAATTTTCTTATTTTTTGTGCATGTTTTTAGGGTTTTATGGGTCAGGATTGAAAGTGCATGGGCGCCAATGGCAAGGCGGATTGGCGCTATCCGCCTAGGTAGGGTAGGGTGGTTTTGTCGCCATTGAGTGGGAGTTTTAGCGCAATCTTCCAGATTAGTGCTATTTAGAGAAGAATAGATTTCAGGTGTTTTGACACCAAACGGGGGTTAAAATGGCGCTATTATCTGCAATAGCACCATCCTGTGAAGTAGCACTATAATTTATTCTAGCGCTATCGGAAGAATTGGCACCATTCGAGGGAATTAGTGCCAAAAGTAGGAGTGACATGATGATTAGTGCGCAGTAGTGCCAAAATTAGTAGTGACACTATGAATAGCACGCAGTAGCGCTATTTTTTGGATTGGCGCAAAAGAGGTATGCGCAGTGGCGCGATACTCTGGATTAGCGCTATTTGGAAGAAATGTTAGCACCATTTTGAAAAAAATGGCACAGGAGTTGTCTATTTGCATGCCACCTAATGTTGGTTTGTTTAGACACTTAGAAGAAGAGAAAGATTGATTTAGAAGAAGATATGTTGACATCTAACCATAATGTTGCGTATGCAGGATATAGAGCGGTTTATATTGCAGTCGCGGGAGCGATGAGTTCCTGCTGTGATGGCTTTGTTTGATGGTTTTGATGATGCCACGAAGGTGCGGTTGGTGAGTTTGGGGCTTCTGATGGTGGCTTCAATGCCTATGTTGCGAGCTCATAGAGCTCTGATGATGGCCATGGTGGAGCGATATCGTACGGAGACCTGCGGCTTTTTTATTGCTGATAGGAGAGATTACTATCACACTTGAGGATGTTTATCGCATCCTCAAGCTACCTATCCGTGGTCGACGTGTCAGATATGACACGAAGAGCGGGTGGAGGGGCACTGGTGAGAGTTTTTGGTGCGGATCGTCTTGTTCTCTCTCAGAATGAGAGGGAGATGGATTATGAGGCGACATTGGCTGTGGGTGCAGATCCATTTGCCTTGTTCCTGTGTACATTGATAGGAGGTGTGGTGATGCCTGATAGGCGAGGCAGGGGTTTTCTGGTTAGCTCGGGAGGGGTGATAGAGGGGATGATGATGCATGGGACTATCTATGCCTGGGGGCTAGTGATGCTAGCGCAGTTATATCATGAGATCCACACCGTCGCCTATCTGCATGATAGAGCCTTATCCACTGGTGTGACACTGCTACATGTATGGACTTGGGAGCACATCCTTGTCACTCGGCCGACCTGTGGGTACTATCAGCGGTAGTTTGAGGCCTTTGTGTTTCTATATCAGGATGCAGAGTACACATATACGGGTTGGGTACGACATTGGCGGTAGATGCTGGATGACATGATTAGTGTGGTTTGGTGAGCATACATCAGTTGTGAGGAGTGGCCAGATGACATTATTCATCTCCAATACACCTTTCAGCAGAGATACATTATGGGTCGGGGAGACCGCTGCATAGAGATGTACCTACCCTCACGGGTTATGCACCAGTTTGGGTTAGTGCAGGACACCCCTTAGCAGATGGCTATATATGCACGGACCCTGTGAGATAGAGCCTACTGGCCTACACCTCTATAGCCACAGGTTGCTCTAGCAGACTTTGCAATGCTTTGGCCAGTGCAGTGGGATTGGAGGAGCATGGTGAGGGATGCAAGGACCACAGCTGCTTACGATATCTAGTGGCATATGCATCGGCCTACTCGGTTGACAGATCCAACAGAGGAGGCAGCAGGTTCAGGCGGGGATGACTCAGATGGTGGAGATGACCCTGAT
This sequence comes from Cunninghamia lanceolata, assembly GCA_027924645.1. Lineage (NCBI taxonomy): Eukaryota > Viridiplantae > Streptophyta > Pinopsida > Cupressales > Cupressaceae > Cunninghamia > Cunninghamia lanceolata. Next base: position 412,732 of record BSBN01000650.1, on the reverse strand, counting down.
GGGGGGGATCGGGCAGAGGGTGATGTGATCATTGAGGACTTCCTTGTAGAGATTGGGGATGATGGAGAGGAGAGGGTGATTGGGAGGGATGGCCAGCTAATAGATGTGCTGGCGGTAGTGGCAGCAGGACAGGCACAGGTGCAGCAAGTTCCTGCATAGCAGGTCTAGGTGGAGTAGGTTCCTATACAGTAGGTTCAGGCGCAGCCAGTTCCTACGCAGCAGGCTCTGGCACAGCAGGTTCCTGCGCAGCAGGTACAGATTGGATCGGGGTGACAACTGAGAGTACCCCAGCGGTGCGGGGGGCAGTCGAGAGCAGGTGAGGGTGACCTACCTCCACCACAGGAGGGGCGGCGACAGGTTGGTGGGCATGATGGAGAGGCCGGGACCTCAGGGATAGCCTTGGAGGTAGAGGCTGAGGATGAGAGGCGTTCATCTCATCGGAGGCGACAGGACGAGGTGGAGGAGGTGGAGACCCTAAGAGCACAAGTGGCCAATCTGGAGGAGGCCTTAGAGCACTGAGAGGCCGAGTTGGTGCAGTTGTAGGGGGTAGATGGGTAGGTAGCAGTCTTAGAGGCACAGTTGGCCCAGGCTCGAGGAGACATGGAGGGTTTGATGAGAGAGCAGGATGTAGCACTTGGCAGAGCACAGCAGGCAGAGACTGCATTGAGTAGTCTACAGGCTTTGGGTGGGGGACTGGCCCTAATTTTGGTAGGGATGCAGACTTAGTTGTCTCAAGCTCAGACACATGCTTATCAATTGTAGGCACAGTTGAGTCAAGCACAGGGGTAGGCGATGCAAATACAGGGGGATTTGGTAGATGCCAGAGTGCGTATGGAGTATTACAGGGGGCTGTATTACGCAGCCATGCCAGTAGCATAGCGTGCCCTGAGCTATAGTCAGGTTAGCAGATCGGGGGCATCGAGATCTCATAGATTGAGATCTATTCAGTCTATTTAGCAGATGATGCCTCCTCCCTCACAGGTGCCCCAATAGGGTCCTCAGGTGCAGGTATAGCCATCGACGCAGTCACAGTTGCCGATAGGGTCACAGGCTCGACCAGGATCAGAGTCTCCCACTCCATATGAGAGGGGATTGTCTATGTGATAGTTATATCATGATAGCCCTTGGGGGCATTTTGTATCAGGACACTTTATTTTTTGATGTATACATGAGCGATGTACCTTTTTTTGTAGTGATTTGATATGATGCAATGCTTTTTTGATGATTTATGATGCTATGATTATGATGTTCTATTATGATGATGCCTATGTGATGGATGCAATATTTCTTTATGGATTTATATGCTATGGATGTGTTATGTTTATGCGATGATGTTTATTAAATGCATTTATCTGATGATGTAATGTGATTAAGTGGTTTATGAGATGATATGAAATGTGATGTATAATGTGCAGCTAAATGATTCTAGAATGAACTTAATTATTATGCAAACCAAAATGGATAAATGAGCTTAATTGATATGTGAATGGATGAACCTAAATGATATGGATTTTAAAATGAACCTAAGTGATATGTATTTTAAATGGTCTTAAAATGAATCTACTGATTTAATGAATCTATTTGATATGCAATTTAAATGGATGAAATGCACCTAAGTGATATGCAATTAAGATGGATAACTAAATCTAAATGATATGTGATTTAAATGGATGAAAATGAATCTAAATGAATGGTTAAAATGAATCTATTTGATATGCAACTTAAATGGATAAATAAATCTAAATGATATGTGATTTTAGTGGGTTTACAATGCACCTACATGATATGTAAAATAGATTACCATGAACCTAAAATGATATGCAAAATGATGGGCTATAATGAACCTAAAATGATATGCAAAATGATGGACTATAATGAACCTAAAATGATATGCAAAATGGATTGTAATAGATCTAAAATGTTATGCAATGATGGACTATAATGAACTTAAAATGATATGCAAAATGGATTAAAATGAACCTAAAATGATATGCAAAATGGATGAAAATGAACCTAATAATGATATGCAAAATGGATTAAAATGAATCTAGCGTGATATGCAAATGATGGACTATAATGAATCTAATAATGATATGCAAAATGATGGGCTATAATGAACCTAAAATGATATGCAAAATGATGGACTATAATGAACCTAAAATGATATGCAAAATGGATGAAAATGAACCTAATAATGATATGCAAAATAGATTAAAATGAATCTAGTGTGATATGCAAATGATGGACTATAATGAATCTAATAATGATATGCAAAATGGATTAAAATGAACCTAAAATGATATGCAAAATGGATGAAAATGAACCTAAAATGATATGCAAAATGGATGAAAATGAAACTAAATGATATGCAACTTAAATATATTAAAATGACCTAAATGATATGCAAATGAAACAGATTAAAAATGACCTAAATGATATGCCAATGAAACGGATTAAAAATGACCTAAATGATATGCAAATTGAACGGATTAAAATGACCTATATGATATGCAAATTAAGCAGATTAAAATGACCTATATGATATGCCAATTAAATGGATTAATATGACCTATATGATATGCAAATTAAATGCAATGATGGATGATATGCACCTAAAACAATATGTAATTAAATGATTATGACATGTAGCTAGATGATATGCGTAGATGCAGTTTAGGTGATAGGTGGTATACAAACTAGGTGATAGGTGATATGGTCCAGTCCTGATACACATGATGTTCTTTGTGTTGACCCTGAGTGGTGAGGCTGTGGGAAAGGGGATTAGGTGGGGAGAGGATAAGGGTGTGTGGATGGGTATGGGTAGGATTGGGAGTGTCTAGAGACTGTGGGGGTGGGGAGATGAGAGGGTTGTTAGGTTGCAAGACACCACGTCAGTTGAGGGGTGATTTATTTCGGTTTAGGATGTGTTGAGTTGGAGATGCGGTGGTTGAATGGGATTAGTGAAGGGTTGGTTGGTGGGGGATGGGGGAAAATGATTATTAGATCTAGGCCAAGATGGGATAGTTGACTGAGTGAATAGGATAATGATTTTGAGCTAGTAACAGTAGTTGCACAAGATTAATTGAGAGCATTTCTTAGTTTAATGTAGCAATGTAGGATACAGTTCACGAAGGTATGGAATGACCTAAGTGATGATATATACCTTGCCACTGCATGGACTAGACCCACAAACAATAGGTTGTTTTCATGCATGCCCAAGGTAGTATAATCTTGTCTAGTCGAGGAAGGGGACTCATAGCGATGAGTGTGAATAATGCATAAAAGGTGTTAACGCCTGTATATGCAAATAGGACACATCATGCTAGAACCAACCGGGACTTCAAGATATGAATATTATTCTTGGAGTAATGAAACCAACCCACAAGCACAGCATACAGAAACAATGACGATGTCTACTCCAGGTGCTATCCGCTACATACCATGATATAAGGAGATCAAGGTAGCTTTGGAAATAACTTAGAGCTAGACAAAAAAATCAATAAGCAAAAAGACCAATGAAAAGATACAAATAGCCTTTGTGTGCTCTTGCCAAGAGACGTGATAATAAAATGATAGATTTTTGTCCATTGTAGGAAAGATATATCCTAGGACGCAGATCCGTTGGTGTTGATTAGAGAACTGTGGGAAGACGGGCAAAGGAACAGTCTGGCCATGTGTAGGATTATGGTTGGTATGTTGATTGATGATTTTTGCATTGGGGAACCTATTTGGAGTGCATATGTAGCTTGTGTGTCCATAATGAGATCTAGAAAGATCAGTAAATGGGGTACCATCCAATGGGGTGGATGGGTGCATCTTAGATACCTGAGTATTGGAAACATCCTTCGTATTCCAGACTGCCTACATACCCTGTGTCCACGGGATCAAGGTACTTTTAAGATGCGGGTGAAATGATTATGTAGTTCTGGCAAGACTTGATGATGTGGGAATAGTTCGGGATGTGTGTGATGTGATGATGATTGATGTGTGTTTGATGATGAGATGTGTTGTTTTGTGGATTTTCTGTATTGTGTATTGTTTTTGTATTTTTTTTATTTTGTGATGTTTTTTGGATTTTTTTTTTTTGCGATGTTTTTGGATTTTTTGATTTTGTATGTACAAAGGGAGCTTACAAAGATCCTAATTCCATCGGTTGGCCTTGGGATGGAATAGGATGGGTCAGGCAATAAGACTTGATGTTTTAGAATTCCAAGCCATGAGATGTGTGATATATGGAGTGGTGTGATGAGGAGAGGACTTATTAGATGGTAGAACGGGCCACTACGCATGGCACCTGAAACAGGTTTTCACCATGGTACTTATCCAAGGTGTCATCGAAGTGATTTTCACCATTGGAAGTTTTTTTATTGCACTCTAATTTTTTTCTTGATTTTCTAATTTTTTTGGTGTTTTTGATTTTTTGACTTGGGGTATCAGATAGGTTATGCATAGAATTTCTTGAGATGCATGATATTCATTGGCTCATCTAGAGGCTGCCCTTCAGATGTCGCAAGCTGATAGGATTCTGACCCATAATCAGTTGTGACGACATAAGGTTCTAGCCAATTGGGTTCAAACTTTCCTTGCTTCAGATGCTCTTGCAGGTTCTTTTGATTTTCCATTAGGACAAGGTCACCTACCTCAAATTTTCTGGTTCTGATCTTTTTGTTGTAGCTTATTTTGAGGCAGTTTTGGTATGCCTGTAAGTGATTCAATGCATTTAGGTGTTTCTCATCCAGTAGGTCTAGTTGATGTAGCCTTGCGATGCAGTAGTCTTCATCAAAGATAATGTTTTGCAATGATACTTGGAGAGATGGGAGCTTGACCTCTATAGGTAAAATGGCTTCAGATCCGAATACTAGTGAGAATGGGGTGGCTCCTGTAGGAGTGCAGATGCTTGTGCGGTATGCCCATAGGGCGGGGTTGAGTTGGAGGTGCTAGTCGCGGCCAGCTTCATTGACTATCTTCTTGAGAATGCGGAGGATGGTTTTGTTAGACGCCTCTGCTTGACCATTTCCTTGGGGGTAATATGGTGTGGAGAAACGGTGTTTGATGTCGAACTTTTCGCATAAAGTGCAAACTTCTTGGTTTTTGAAGGGATTTCCATTGTTAGTGACGATGGAATGGGGAATACCATATCGACAGATGATATAGTGGAGGATGAATTTGGAGATTTGGATACCTGTGGTGAAAGTGAGTGGTATTGCTTCCACCCACTTTGTGAAGTATTCGGTAGCGATGATTATGAATTTGTGGCCATTTGAGATGGAGGGTGTATTTTTCCTACGATGTCGAGTCCCCATTGTGAGAAAGGCCATTGTGTTGCAATTGGTTGTAGCTCCTGTGCTGGTGTGTGGATGAGATCACCATGTTGTTGACATGGGAGGCATGTCTTGGTAAACCTATGGGCGTCGCGGTCCATGGTTGGCCAGTAGTATCTAGTTCGAAGGATCTTTTTAGATAGAGTAGGCCCACTAGAATGCGCCCCACAAATTCTGGCGTGTACTTCTTCCAAGGCTACTTCAGCTTCCCTAGAGTCTAAACATTGTAGAAGCGTGCCATCAAGACTCCTTTTATATAGTGTGTCACCGACAAGAATGAAATGGGAGGCTCAACGGATGAATGATTTTCGCTGGGAATTGGATAGGTTAGGGGGAAGGATGTTGTCATGAAGGTAAAGGTATGTTTCTTGGTACCACGGGGACAAGAGGCCAATGACTTCACACACTAGTTATGATTGAGGAACATCGTATGTAGGGATGGGTAGCTCTTCTATCAGGAATTCATATTTCTTTCTATCCTTTTTCATATCGACCAAAGAGCCTATGGTAGCCATGGCATTTGCTGCTTTATTATTGAGCCTTGGGATTTGTTCGAATTGGATGTCATCAAAGTAGTCTTTGAAATCATCAACCATCTTCTTATAGGGCAGGAGTTTGTCATCTTTGGTTTTGTATTCATTAGTAACCTGCTTGATGACCAATTGAGAGTCACCATACACCAGTAGCTTTTCAATTTTCCATTGGATGGCCATGCAGAGACCTGTAATGAGGGCTTCGTATTTTGCTACATTGTTGGTGCATGGAAATGTGATTTTGAATGATTTAGGGATCGTGTCACCTTGAGGGGTAACGAACAGGATGCCTACCGCCGAGCCTCTGTGAGGGTATGATCCATCAAAATACATTTTCCATGTGTCTGTGGCTGGTGTGATTGTCAGGATGGCCTCATCTAGAAAATCTGCAATAGTAGGATGTTCTATAGGGATAGGTGCTTCAGCCAGCTGATCTGCTATGACTTGTCCTTTAATGGCCTTTCTCTCTATGTATTCAATGTCAAACTCAGATAGAATCATAACCTATTTTGCCATTCGTCGCATGAGAGCCGCTCTGTTTAGCAAATACTTTAGTGGGTCGATCTTAGCAATGAGCTTGGTCTTGTGATTGAGCATGTAGTGTCTCAACTTTTGTGACGTAAAGATAAGGGCTAAACATGCTGGTTCAATCTGTGTGTAATTGAGCTCATACAAGATCAAGGTGCAGCTGATATAGTAAATGGCTCTTTCCTTCCCTTGCTCATCATGTTGTGCTAACAAAGCTCCAATTGCTGTGTCTGTCACGGAGATATACAAGAGGAGGGGCTCTCCTTGTCTTGGTGGAGTTAGAACAAGGGGATTAGCTAGATATTCTTTTAGCTGATCGAAGGCAATCTGACATTGATCGGTCCAGGCGAAAGCCATATCTTTCCTGAGGAGATGTTGGAATGGTTGACACTTATCCACGAGTTAGGCAATGAATCGATGGATCGACTGAAGTTTCCCCTGTAGGCTTCTCAGTTGTTTCAATGTTTTGGGAGGCAGCATCTCGGTAATGGCCTTGACCTTTGCAGGATCAACTTCGATTCCTCTTCTCGAAACTATGTATCCCAGAAGTTTACCTGAGGTGACACCAAAGACACACTTCTTCGGATTGAGATGAACATTATATTGCTCTAGCCTATCAAAGATCTTGGCTAGCACATCTAAGTGTTTTTCTCTGGTCTTGGATTTGCCTAGAAAATTGTCCACATAGTCTTCCATGACATGGTGGAAGGGGTCATGGAAGATGATAGTCATGGCTCTTTGATAGGTGGCGCCTACATTTTTCAGGTCAAATGGCATTACCACCCAGCAATATGTTCCCCATGGGCATATGAAGGCCTTTTTGTGCTGATCCTCTTCGGTAATTTTTATTTGATTGTAACCTGAGAAACCATCCATGAGGGATAACATTTCATATCCTGCTGTGATATCCACTATCATGTCGATGTTTGGTAGTGGGAAGTCATCTTTGGGGCAGACCTTGTTGAGATCCCAGAAATTGGTACAATAGTGGATTCAGCCATCCAGCTTAGCAACTGGGATGAGGTTTGAAACCCATTCAGGATAATCGATAGGGCGAATGAACCCTACATCCAGTAATTTCTTTAGTTTTGCCTTGACTAGGAGAGCCACTTGAGGATTCATCTTTCAAAGTTTTTGCTTGACTGGTTTCGCATCGGGACGCACTGCAAGATGATGAACCACCAATGCGGGATCTAGCCTGGCATGTCTACATAGGTCCATGTGAAATTGTGATTTCTTCATGTGAAAAATGCCAAGAAGTTTTCCTGTTTGAACATGCTGAGGGATTCTACTCTGTATGTGATTTTTAGTTCTTGTTCTGTCCCTAGGTTCTTTTCCTGAGCCGGTTCTACCAAGATGGGTGATCTGTCTGGATATACTTTGTCTATCTTGGGGAGGCCCATGCTTCCATCTCTTGGTGCCTCATGGAGGTTTTCACCAGGAGATACGTCTTTTATTTTTACTATTTTGGGATCTGATACTGCCGTGGAACAGTTTTCACCATCAGATCCATTTTTTCTTTTTTGTGTTTTTGTGACTAGAAGTAGGGGTTGTCTCCCCAAAATAGGCCTCTGGATGGAGTTCCATTATGTACCCTACTCGATGATCTCCTATAGGGAAGTGATTTCTTGCACCCATAATTTTGGTGATGGCCTCGTCGTTAGGTGCAATGTCAAAGATAGGGGGTCCCCGTTGGTCCCAATCAATGAGGTCAGGGTAGACTAGTGGCAAGTCAACGGAAGATGAAGCAAGAGTGGTGACGGAGTAGATGGTACAAATGGATGACTCGAAGAAGTCAGTGAAATGGCTAAAGGAGTCTTGAAGGCCCATTTCGTTAACATTATCGACGTCTAAGGGGGCCGTAGCGGCTGTGAATAAGATACACTCGCTGGAAGGGAGGATGCATTGTGGTTGACCATACTCTAATCCTTGAGTATATGGATTCCTTGTTGCTTGTAGTGGTTCTATGATTCCTTGTTCATGAAGGCCTATACCACCCTATCCTTTATAGCCCATGCTCTTGACAATTTCAGAACCTTTGCCATAGATTTCTGTGGGGATTGTGGGGGCCTCTTAGTCAGGTTCTTCATCTTTGTAAAGCCAAGATGAGATATCCTCCAGTATATCCTGATCCAGGAGATGCTTCTTCTTGAAGGTGGGCGAGGGCTTGCACTTGATAATGACTGTATTGGCTGTCTTTGTTGTTGGGATGCCGAATGTCTTAGGATTGGGTAATGTGCCCACACAAAAAGTGTTGTGTAGGTCATATTCCCCACATCCCATGTCAGATAGCTTGATTTGAACCTTGGGTGGTGGAGTTTCTTGGGATGAAGTGGAAGTGATGCTTGTGGGGTTGATATATGAGTTTGAGGTTGTTGGTTTGGCTTCAGCGATGGCTTTATTATATGGGCATAATGTTTGGTTGTGGCCTTCCAGAAAACTACAATATTGGAAGGGGCGAGGGTCAGCATAGATTGTGACTTCTGTGCCATTGTGAGGGAATTTGATGCATTGATGGAAGGTGGATGGGATGGCTTGCATGGCATGGATCCATGGTCTGCCGAGAAGGATGTTATAAGGGAGGTCAAGATCCAGAACCTGACATTTTGTTTCAAGGATTTTCGGTCCCACTTGTATGGGAAGCTTGATAGTACATTCAGAGAGCCGCTCAGTATCATCGTAGCCTTTGATCGTAATGCACTCGCTGGTGTCGACAACCACATCTGAGTACCCCAAGTGTTTTAATAGTTTTAGAGTGCATATGTTGAGGCTAGAACCACCATCTATTAAGAATCTTTTAATGGTGTGCTTGTGGATGCGGACTTCAATGTGTAGGGCATCGTTATGTACGTGATTAGAGGTGGGTAGGTCCTTTTCTGAGAAGGTGAGATGATGGGGTGAGGCGATGTGTCCTACCATGGCTTGGAATTCTGTTACATTCATGTTGGCAAGGACTTGTGTTTGCAAGAGTGCTTTGACGAGGATGTCCTTATGAAGGGGAGATGTGCGAAGCAACTCAAGGATGGAGATTTGTGCGAGTGTCTTGCCTAGGTTTTCTAGGAGGCTATACTGGTGGGTAGGTGATGGACATGCAGTTGGATGAGGAGGTGAGGGGGTTGACATGGACGCAGGTGTTTGTTCAGTGGGAGGGGCTATGTGGATGGATACATGACCACGGTGAGTTGTAATAGTGCAATCAGGTGCTTGTGCCCGAATAGTAACTATGTTGACATGATGGGATGATGCTTCTATAGTCCTACGATAGAGTCATAGAACGTGGGTGGTGGGGTGATATTGTATGCTTGGTTGGACGAGGTGGCTTTATTATGGTTGGGTAAAGGATCCTTGTAAGCTCCTTTGGTGATGGTTGGGCACTTTGATTGAGGCTGACGAGATTTTGCTCTGAGGCCTTGGATGCAATGTTTTAGTTGCATACAGTCAGCTGTTTTATGGCCCACCATGCGGTGGTATTCGTAGTAGTCTTTTTTTTATACCATGCCGCTTTGAGTTTGTTGTCCTGACATGGTCGAATGGGCAGGAGTGTGATCACTCCTTGTTTGAGACATCTATCAAGGACGTCCTCGATGGGTTCTGCTAATGGTGTGAAATTTCTGCGAGGTTTGTGTGGTTTATTTGGCCCTCTTGGGTTATTTACATTTGCTGCATACGTGTGTGCAGGTGTTTGGTTTTGGATATGTTGGACGGCTTTCACATCTGTGACACCATCATTCAGATTGTTCTTGTTTTTTCCCCAATAGCATGATTTATCATTGGATTGCGTGTTGGTATTGTTGTTGGTATTGGGTGTGTTGTGATTGGATTTGTAGTAGTAGTAGTTGTTGTTGTGATTATTGTTGGATTTGTTGTCATATAGTTTGATGGAGCTCTTGGCAATGAGGGCTCGATTGATATGAGTGCCTTTGTCGATAACCTCTTCAAAGGTGGATGCGCAAAGAATTTGTAATTGAAACCCTAGTTCCTAATTGAGATTGGCCACAAACATGGTGACAAGTTGTTTCTCAAGAATGGGCCATGGGAGTTTTCTTGCCAAGCCCCTCCACCATTGTAAGAAGGAAGCGAAAGCTTCTCCATTCTTTTGTTTGGTGTTGCAGAGGTCTGTCATAGACACCTCATGTTCAAAGTTGTAAGAGAAGTGGTTTACAAACTTCTCAGCAAGCTCAGGGAATGTTTGAATTCCAGGTGGAAGATGGGCAAACCATTCAGCGGCTTGGCCACTGAGGCTTCTTGGGAAGAGTCTCATAAGATATGTGTTGTTGTTAGAGACTTCTAGGCAAGCGATGTAGAACTCCCTAAGGTGGTCCCTAGGGTCTCCCTTTCCCTTGTATTTGTTGAATTTAGGTGTCTCGAAATTCTTGGGGAAGGGGGGCATGTATAATGTGCGATCGAATGGGTAGGGGCAAATATCCTCAAAAGAATAATACTTGCATTTGCCCCTAGTTTGTAGGTCTGCTACTTGTTGGACTAAGCCTTGTACCACAGTGTTGATATCCTATGGTTGTTGTATGTATGCGTGTTGGTTGGTGAGATGTTGGAGGTGGGGTGGGATTTGATGTTGAGGATTGATTTGGTTGAGATGTTGCTTTTGGGGTGGGGTTTGATGTTGAGGATTGATTTGGTTGAGATGTTGGTATTGAGGTGGGGTTTGATATTGTGTAGATGATGTTATGAGGTTATGGGGATATGTGACAGTGGATGGATTGACGTTGGATTGGTGGGTGTGGGATGGGTTGGATGTATTGTATTGTGAGAATAACTGTTGCAGATAGGCAATGGTGTTGGGATTGGGTGGAGGCACACTTGTGGATGTACTTGCTTCCGTGATGTTGCCTTGTATGCCCATGGTAATTTGTGGCATGGAAGGGTTTACTGTTGTTGTAGTAGTGGATGTGGTGACGGGTTGTGAAGTGGTGGGGTTAGGGATATTGGTAGTGATGGTAGATGTGGTAGCAGTAGAGGTCGTGTTGGTGGTAGATACGACAGGTGTGGACGTTTGAGAGATAGTGGGTTGGGTGTTGGATGTGGATGCTTATTTATTTGATGGGTTAGGGGCGGTTGTAGAGGTGGATGGTTGTGCTGATGTCGTGATGAGGGGTAGTTGAGCACCAATTTTGATAAGATGATCTCGATGTCTTAGCCTTCACACAAGATGCCAATGTAGATTAGAAATGTAAACAAGGCTAAAATGTTAAACCAAATGCAATATACACAAGATTATACCTCACAATACAAATCTAATCCCATCAAGGGAGGAAGGAGCCTTTGCACCCAAACAAGCTCCTAAGACCAAGATGATCCCTAGACAATGGATTCCAATGTGAAATGCTCATTCAAATTGTGCAACTCACTATCCTAGCTTAAGAGTGATTTTGGCATTATTACTTTGCATAGACTTGGCTTCTTGAAAATGGCTTGGGAGAGGCTCTATTTATAGACTTTTAGAGGTGATTTTGATCCAAGGGTGGAGATTGCTTGGAGAGATCAATGGTGGAGGATGGAGATGATATGGAGGGCCTAGATCTAATCTTGGAGAATGGATGGCTATAAATAAAAGTGATTCTTTTATTCATTTTGGGGAAGGGGAAATTATTAAAAAAGTTATGGGGGGAAGATTATTCCCAAATAAAAGATTCGTGCGGGGAAATGCAAATGAATTAAAAATTCATTTGGGGGGAAGTAGAGACATAGGCATGGGAAAAATGATTATTTATTGTGATGTGGGATTTTAGGTGGATTTATTCCCATTTCTTTATTTGGAGAATGTGGGAGAATGGGTTAAACTAGGTTTAGCTATCCAAATGAGGGTTTAAGGGTTAATTAACATTGATTTTATTTAATTAACCCTAGGGCTAGAATAAATGGGTTAAATTAATTAGTTAACATGATTTTAACTAATTAATTGGATTTAGTGGCAAAAGGGGAAAAATGATTTAGTAAATATTGCATATTTACTACATTCATTTGGCTAGGTTTGAAACTATTGAATTAATGAAATTAATTCAATTGTCTGGGATAAATTGATGAGAAATGGGTAATGAGGGGTTAATTAATTAAATAAATTTAATTAATTGGTTTAGGAGGGAAATTGACATGATTAGGAATATCGGGAGTCATTTTGGTGGTCGAGACATTTTTAGGTGTCTATAGCTGGGAAACCTAAGAAGACCGTGGAATCAGATTAGGAGGATTTAGATGATTTGGAAGCTAATTTTTTGAGAAGAATGAAACTAGGTAATGGTAAGTACAGTGGTAAGTTGCCTTTCAAGTGTTTCAGTTGTGGCAAGATAGGTCATTATGCTTCAATATGTCTAGAAAGAATTTTGAGGAGTAAGAATAGGGAGAATAAAAGTAGTCTACCTAAGAAAAGCTACTATGTTAGAGAAGATGCAAGTATATTTGATGATGAATCTGATCGTGAGAATGATGAGGATAATGAATGTCTATTCATAGCTTTAAGAGATGATACTGTTTCTACTAACTCTAGGAAATGTGTGAAGGAAAAGGGTCCAGAGGTAGGTCTTAATGTTGAAAACACTTTGATATATGCTTTTCATACTACATAGGAAAATAATTATTGAGTTATTGACAGTGGATGCTCAAATCATATGACCGGTGATAAAAGGAAGTTTTTAAAACTTGAAAAATATGATGGAGGAGTAGTTAGATTTGGTGATGATACAACTGCTAAGATATGTGGAAGAGGCTCAATTAGTTTTGATGGTAAGCATAATACTAATGATGTTCTTTATGTTAAGGGTTTAAAGCATAACCTCTTGAGTGTTGGACAAATGTGTAGCAAAGGATACAATCTTGTGTTTCAAGATGGTGGTTGTGAGATCAGAAAAGATTTCAGAACTGCAATAGTTGCTGGAAAGAGGACAGATGGAAATGTTTATCAGCTCAAAGGTGGTGATGGTTATTGCTTCATGAATCATATCAATGAGAGTTGGCTATGGCATATGATATTGTGTCACATCAATTTTGATAGCCTGGTAAGAATTAGTTCTACTCAAGCTATGAGAGACTTACCAAAGAGTACAAAGCCTATGAATGTTGTTTGTAAGGAATGTCAAATTGGAAAGAAAGAAAGAAGCATTTTCAAAGTCAAGGATCAATCTTCTACTTGGTTGGAATTGGTGAATACAGATCTTTGTGATCCTACCAAGGTAAGGAGTTCTCAAAGTGATAGGTATTTCATGCTACTGATTGATGATTATTCTAGAACGACATGGGTTACTTTTCTCAAAGAAAAATCTGAAGCCCAAGATAAGTTCAAACCATTCAAAGTCATGGTTGAAAATGAAATAGATATGAGAATTAAATGTTTGAGGTCTGATAGAGGTGGAGAGTTCATCTCCAATGAATTTAACATGTTTTGTCAGAATCATAGAATAAAGAGGTACTTATCTACCCCTAGGACTCCCCAGCAAAATGGAGTGGTTAAAAGAAAGAATAAGACTGTTCATGTAGGGAGTTGAGCTAGCCATTTCTCCCAAAAGGAACACCTGTCAGGAAACCACTACCATCCTAGATAAGGACTAGTGGGAGGTGGTTAAGCCATGTCACGAATCCCTAAGGGGGATGCTGATTTTTTTGCCAACAATCCTCCCTTCAGCGTTACCTAAGGGGATTCAAACCTATGACCCAGCTCTGACACCACTTGTAGGGAGTTGAGCTGATTGTTTCTCCCAAAAGGAGCACCTATCAATAAACTGCTATCATCCCAGTTAAGGACTAGCGGGATGTGGTTAAGCCATGTCACAAATCCCTAAGGGGGATGCTGACTTTTTTTCCAATAGTTCAAGAAGCTGCAAGAACAATGATAAAGGAAGCAAACCTACCAGAGGTCTACTAGAGAAAAGCAATTCATATTGTTGTTTACATACTGAACAGAGTGCAACCAAAGGCAAACAGTACTAAGACTCCTTATGAGTTATGGTATGGAAGAATTCCTATTGCTAAGTACTTTAGAGTGTTTGGAAGTAAATGTTATATTAGAAGGGATGAAGAAAACCTAGGAAAGTTTGATGCAAGGTCTGATGAAGGTATCTTCCTTGGGTATTCTACTAAAAGAAAAGCTTACTAGTGCTACAAAAAGAGGTTAAGAAGGATTGTTGAGAGTGCAAATGTCAAAGTTGATGAAGATCTACAAAAGAGTTTAGAAGTTAATGGATATGAATCAGATTCAGATGAGTCCTCTTGGAGAGAAGAAGAAAATGCTGATGAAAAGGAAATACAGACTAAAGAAGAAGAAGCTCTTGAAAAGACTCCTAAAACTCCCAAGTATGTACAGAAGTATCATTTTGAAAATCAAATCATTGGTGACAAGAACAAAGGTGTGCTGGCAAGAAGCAATGCTATTGAAGAATAGGTAAATCTATGTTTACTCTCTAAAGTTGAAACTAAAATAGTGACTAAAGCATGCAAGGATGAGTGTTGGATTAAGGCTATCGAAGAAGAACTAATGTAGATTGAAAAGAATTAGACTTGGGAGCTTGTCCCAAGACCAGCAAACAAAAATGTGATTGGAACTAAGTGGGTATTCTAGAACAAACTGAATGAGAATGGAGAAGTGGTAAGAAACAAGGCAAGACTTGTGTGCAAAGGTTACTCAAAAGTAGAAGGAATAGACTATGAGGAAACTTATGCTCTAGGGGCACAAATGGAGGCCATTAGGATGTTTTTGGCTTTTGCAATACATAAGGATTTCAAGGTATATCAAATGGATGTGAAGTTTTCTTTCTTGAATGGTGAACTGGAAGAAGAAGTCTACATAGAACAACCAGATGGATTTCAATTGTCAGATAAACTAGATATGGTTTGCAGATTGAATAAGGCATTGTATGGATTGAAGCAAGCCCCTAGAGCTTGGTATGCAAGGTTAGACAAGTATTTATTACAACAAGGTTTCAGTAAATGTTACGCAGACAGTAATATGTACATCAAAGTAGGTAAAGATCAAATTCTAATTTTTGAAGTATATGTGGATGAGATAATCTTTGGAGGAAATGAAGGTATGTGTAAGGGCTTTGCAAATGAGATGTAGAAAGAATTTGAGATGTCAATGTGTGGAGAAATGAACTTATTCCTTGGGCTATAGATCAATCAGACATATAAAGGTATTTTCATTTCACAATCAAAGTATGTCAAGGAAATGTTAAAGAAGTTTGGAATGGAAGATTCTAAACTAGTATGTACCCCTATGACAACTAGTTGAAAGCTAAGCAAGAATGATGAATCACCTAAGGCAAATAAGAGTAGGTATAGGTCAATGATTGGAGGATTGTTATACTTGACTACTGCTAGACCGAATATTATGCATATAGTTTGTCTTGTGGATGGATTTCAAGAAGATCCTAGAGAGTCACATGTTATAGCAGTGAAGAGAATATTCAGATACTTAAAGGGCACTCCAGATCATGGCTTGTGGTATCCAAAGGGTACTGACTTTTCTCCAAGTGCTTATACAAATGTAGATTGGGTAGGATGTATAGATGATAGGAAAAGTACAAGTGGTGGTGCATTCTTTCTTGGAGACAGAGTGGTGTCATGGTTAAGTAAGAAGCAAGATTCAATGTCTTTATCCACTATAGGGGAAGAATACATTGCAATAGCATCTTGTTGCACACAAGTGTTGTGGATGAAGCAAACTCTGAAGGATATCAGTGTTGTATTTGATGAGCCAATTCTTATCTTCTGTGATAATATTGTTGATGCGAATGTTATACATGTACAATATGAGATAAAATTTGCTATGAACTTTGTCTATCTTGAAAGATATGGATAATTATCAAATAATAATTCACAATCCCAAGGCTTCGTTAGTCAGGTCATGACAGTGTTAGATTACTTAGGGTTCAATGTGAAACTATTTAACAAGGGGCCTTACATGCTTTAACTTCTATTTGCCGGCTATTACTACTCAATCTTTGTAAATATTTCCAAATTACTCTCAAAGCATTGATCCTTTGCATATATTTGTAACTTCACTGTTAATCCTTGTATGAATTTTAAGGAAACATGCTCTGTATGTAACAACTTCCTTTAGATTACTGCATTTTAGTTGTTTATTTAAACTACTGGTGAAAGAAAGATAAAACCTAGGGTTAGAAACATGAACAAGACAAAATATAAAGATTTGTTACTCACGTGGATAAGTTTGATTATCCTGGACAATTCAAAAGAAAATAAATTCTTATATCCTAATCTAGATCACTTTCACAAATTCACATACAAAACTACAATCTTCAAGGAAATATATCAGAAACACATGCATCAAATAACACTCTGGAATAGACACAGAAATTTGATATTTGCATTTACTAATATATGCTAGCCATTTCAAATTTACAATGTTTCATGACTTCAGATCTTTTGAATGCATAAAAAAAATCATCAAAACTTACAAACATTTTTACAAATGCAGAAAGGAAATAGGATGTTCCACATAATCCTTCCTATAGACACAGGCAGATTTCTCCTCAAACTAACTATGCTCAAAGTACTCTTCCTATTCACTTCTCTTGCAGACTCTCTGGTATGTTTTTCTATGCAGGTCATGTGTACTAAAATAATGTAACAGAGATCCTTATATAGATCTAGATCCTTTGCTACGGCTACAAAATCCCATCAAGCGTCTAGATTTAAAATACAATATTAACAGTAGAAATAGACTTGCCAACTGTGCACCAACTAGCACATGGGAATATCCTTGGAATATATTCCTTGCCAGTTGTCACCCCAAAATATCTTGAATGAATATTCTCCTAATTGTAAAGATGTCTTTATAATCTTTTTTTGAAATGTCCCAATGTCTTCTATGGTTGACCTTCAATCTTTGAATTTTCTATAGGCACAAAAGAATGACAAAATAAAGAATGAAACAATCCATGAATAAGCCTATCAATCACTATCCCAGGTATCCTCCACCTATTGATCTTCTTCCTTCTGCCTCATATAATTTGTATATCTTTTAGCCAAGGCTGATATGGGTGCATGACCTATCTTTTGAGATGCTTCCCATGTATACTACCTCATCTCCACACTTTTCTTCAATACTTGTGCCCTACCATCCATATCCTCTCTTATCTTTTGATATTTCTTAATTTTAGCACTCAATTCCATTATCAATTCCATTACTTCCTCAATCAATTTATTCACAACGTCATCAATGCATGACTGAAAGATATTTTTAAACTCTTTTGCTACTGTGGATACATCATACACCTAAGCCTTAGAGCAAGGATGCTTTACTAAATGTTGCCCTATCTTAACATGTTTATCTAACATGTCCTAAGCAGTTCTTTCCAATTCTTGTACACTAATAATACAAGGTCTAAGTACACCTTCCTCAAATTTCAGCTCCATTTTCCATCGAGATACTTGAAATGCAACCTTTTGGGTCAGGACCCCCTCATTAACCAATGATTCCATATGCTTACCCATGGCATTGAGTTTGTTCAGTTCATCTTTATTTTGATTTATTCTTGATTGAAATTTTTCTTAGAATTCTAGCACAGTTATTCTTTCTAGTAAGAGTGGTGTCCCAATTGCTAATTGAAATCTTTATTACCTCTTCCCCTTTCTTCATAAATGTCCTTACATACTCTTCAAATATGCTAGCTTCATGCCTTTTATTCTCCATGTCACTTATTTTCTCTTTAGACAAAATTGTCAATTCTAGAGGTAACTCAAGTAAACCTTGTTCCGGATCAATCATTCCTTGGATGAACTGTTGCAATTGGGCAATGTACCCCTTCAATTTCACTATCTTCTATTTATCTTTCCTCATCTTGGTGGCAATTAGTTCTGTCATTTCTTGCAGTTCTTCAATATGTTGCTCTTGGCTAACATACCCAAGATTCATACTTATAACATTGTATTCCTCCATGCCTATTTCACCCTTTTCTTTGTCAGCTTGAGGAATGGCCATTTGCATAGTTCTGGTACCAAAAGGATCTCTTTTAATTGCAAACATGATCCTTGCCTTCCTTTTACCCATCTTTGCAACCTCATTAGCTAATAAGATTTTTATATCAATTGGCACTAGCTACACTGCTGATTCTTATCATACCTCAGATCCAACCTAGGATGGTACTACCATGTTTGTACCTGTAACCTTATCATTCATTACCTCATCTTGAGGTTCCTCAGTTATCACTTCTTCTTGCTCTTGTTCCTCTTCTTATTGATGCTATTGTTGTTGTTGACCATGTTATTGTTGTGAAGGTTGTTGCTGAGGAAGCTATTGTTGAGGAAGTTGTTGCTGAGGAGGCTGTTGTTCTTCAACATTTTTTTGTTCCTCCATGCTAACTACAGGCACACTCTCTTGACCTAGTATATCTTCTCTTTGAGAAGCTAGTGCATTACCAATATCCTCACTCTCTTTCTCCTCTACTTGCTCCTTCTGAATCACTTGAGTCACTTCTTTTACATCATCCATAATGTTTTTAGGAACTAGATTGCCAAATGGATCCATTATTTCAGTATCTTCTACTAAGCCTTTGGAACTTGTGATGTTGTTGCTACATTTTGTGACGCTACTGCATCAAATGCTCCCAGGATGAGGTGACTCTTATGTATTTGTCTATCTTCTTCCTCCTCATTGCACATCTCTAGGTTGTCACCACTACTTTCATCCTCACTTTTATCTTTATCATCTTCAACATCATCCACATCTACAACTTTGTCCACATCCACCACTTCTATATCTTCTTTTGTGGATGTCTGAACCATGGATGCTTTTTCCCCATCTCCTCAGTCATTTCTTGTTTGACTTGGATAAACCCTTGTAATTTTTCTGGGTGTGTTTGTGTTGCCAAGGGTGTCTGTTGAGCTGTTGGTAGGCTTTGGACACTTGGTGTTTGTTGAGGCACTGTAGATGTTTGTACTGGAGCCTGCTCTACTGTGGTAGATGCAGCTGGTGTTCCTTCTTCTGCAAATGTAAATGTTCCTAAGGGGATAGTCACTATTACCCCTAATGCATAAAGATCTAATAATGTGGCTCCAGTATTTTCTTTGGCTATCTTAGCCTCTACTATTTGCCTCTTTCTTTTCAAGAAATCATCAAAATTGTCCTCACTTTCCAAGCTTCTCTTTTTCCCGTTCTTCCCCTAGTAAGTGACTGTTATTCCTTTAACCTTTAGTTCTTCTATTTTCTCTTTTATCCACACATCTAAATATGATATTATTGGCCTTGAGACATTGTCCAATGAAGTCTCCTCAGGCTAACTCCAGTTTGGCTCAATTATAATTTCATTAGCCACCCTTATGGTGTCATAGCTTGTATGCAATATTTTCTCATCATCATTTTTAATCTCTTGGGGTACCTCAAGTACTCCTAAAGTCCTTATTTGATCAAGGGTTAGCCTCTGATGGGCCCTTTTCCTAACTTCTGCTTCATTGTCACAATCAACCCACAAATCTTGAAGGTGTAGCTGATGTCTAAACTTCTTGTCAACAAAATTTAGTATTCTCCTGAATGGGTTCAATGGTCTAGCCAAATCAAAAGTTTGAAACCCAAAATATTTTAATTCTACTTCTGATACTTAGGCAACTTTCTCACTGAAACATTGGTATCTACCAATACCAAAAGGAAACTTGATATTACCTCTTTGAAACTTGGCCTTATACATACCATAAATGTTTAATATTTGTCTAGTAAATTATAACAACACCATTTTGTCTATTGGAAACCTTGGTAGTTTAAAAGGTTTCCCCATGAATCCTTCTATTCTAATGTAAGTGAAAGTAGGAAATTGAATCTACCATATACTATCAAATTGATTGCATTCCGTGTATCTTCTAATAACCTTTTATCTCGATCCCCTGTTAGTGTTCTCATCAGGTACATATAAAACACATCATTAACCCTTATATAATTCTACATTACATTATTTTCCTCTAAATCTCGATAATGATCATAAACTAACATCTGCCCTAGGCGATTTCCTAATGTATCGATCCTTGGTATTCCTCCCAATTGCATTTGGTTGCACATGAGTATACTATATAAGATGACATAAAGAACATCCTCTACTTATTTCATCTCATGACTTGTGAAAAAATAGCATTGCTAATGGCTAAAGACCAATGAACTGCCCCCATTTCTTCTCTGATAAACTAAATTACAAAGAACATCCATGGCTCAAATGTACTTGCATCTGCCAAGCCCATTAGTCTACTCAATAGTGTGATTATTATGTAGATGTCTTCTTTGAAGTGTATCCTATACAAGTGCTTCAGGACCCTAGTAGCTGCTTTTGGTTTCTTATCCTATGAATACCATCCATAGAATATTGTGCTTTTGCAAGATGCCTCATTTCCTCTAAAATCACTTGCGTATTTCTCCACATCTATTTCTTTCATTTTATTAGTAATCTTCAAACCAAAGGTTTTCGTTATTCCTTCCACTAACAAATCTCCATATACAACACCATTGTGCTTCACTTTCCTAGAGTTCATATCGTATTTATGAAGGCATTCAATAACTAGATCCCTTGCCTCCATTGCAAGTGGGAATCCCGCAGCATTAAAAAATCCCACATCCATTATATTCTTCATTGTGAAAGACGCTCCAGGTTCTCTGATCTTCTGTAACAATTCAGCAAAGTCGAAATCCCCAATTTCCATGTCAAATGTCCTTCCTCCTATAGAATAGATCTGTGATTTATAACCCTTGCTTGGAATTCTTCTTTAACCATTTCCTTCTTTATGTCTTTCTTTTCTCCTTTTTCGACCGTCTTCTTAGTTTTCTTCCCTTTGGGCAGCATCCTGTCAAGAAACATATTCATTTTAAGACCATATTCCTATTTTCTAGGGTTTTACCATATAGATTTATCATTTAACATTTTACCCTAAGTGTTTTCTTTTCACCTTTCAAATTCTGTATAGCTACCCTATTGTTTTTAAGTTTCACAATTCATCACAGTAATCAGCTAATTTTAAACCATTTCCATTACCCTACTGTAATTACTATAAAATACACTGTAATTGCATTTCATTAAGCACAAGTGGGAATTTTAGATATATACCTAGATTCGCAATCATTGACTTTAATACTGTTGACAAGAGATTTTACCATTCGAGCTCACCATAACCGTATTTGAATCGCAATTCACTTTCATTTGCCTTAGATCTATGGAATACTCTGCAACTGAATTCTAAATGAAATTTTAAAGTTTATACAATCAAAATTCCATTTTACTCTCTCAAAATTAAGTATTTCTTGTGGTAGCTATGAATTAAATGCTATAGACAATATATGCAATTTGATTTTCACTTTACTTTTACCGTTCAATGCATATTTTGAATTTTGTATACATTGGCTCTTTTGCACTTCTTGTGTTTTGTATATCTTATACATACACTTTTCACTAATATGCATAACAGAGGTGATGACATCATTACAAACATTTCTACTTAATGACCTTTTTGACGTTAAGTTTTCCTTTTGTATCTCCAAGCATACCCAAGATACCTGTTGTGCCTTGCACACACGCCCCATTTCACCAAATGGAGACCCCCTCTTTTGCTTTGGCTTGGAGTCTCGACCTATGTTACTTATGATGATGAGAAGGTGAATTTGTGCTTAGAGTTCATCATTTGTTATAGATTTGAGTATTTTGCATGATTGGGGTGATTTGATGTCATTTGGAGGTGTCTTGGGTGGCCTTGTGCTCAAAAAATAGCCATTTGTTGCTTTTTGAAAACCCTGAAAACCCTGATTTGGCTAAGTCTGAAACCCTAAAAACCCTAAAAAATTGGCTAAGCCTGAAATCTGGTGGAAACTCAAATTCTAGAATCTGCATATGAAATCCTATGGATTTGGAACCTATCTCAAACATCCTGAAAGTATATTAAAAAATAGTTAAAGTATATCTAAACTTATACTTAAATATATTTTTAAATATACTTTAACCCTGGCCAATTCAAAATCTGGCACTAAAAATAGCCTCTACTATACTTTGTGCTAAAACTGCCTCCTACCAACCTTTCCGCTAAAATCCTTCCTCACTGACTAGCACTAAAAAATGTGCTCACCTCACATATCCTATCAGGTCCAAAACCTTCACCGATCCACTTGCACTTAAATTCCCTGCTAAGTTGATTTGCACTAGAAAAGCACCCTACTAACTTGCGCTGAAATCATCCCCAACTGACTTTGTGCAGTAGAAGCCAAAACTCGTGCTAAGTCAGTCGGACCCAAATTCCCCACTGGAAGTACCTAAGATGTTTAGCGCTAAAAAACTACTGACGGACTTGCACTAAAAAGTGAACCGACTGACCTCATTCAATTAGTCAGTCCGACCCAAAATTTGTGCTAAGGTCGGTGACTCATGAAATCCATGCTAAAGGTGTTTAGCACTAGGAACCCTCCTCATGGACCTGTGCTAAATTTGACCTCCATCGACTTTTAGTCCGTGAGACCCGAAATCAATGCTTTCTAGTATTTTGCCCTAAAAATTAAGTTTTTCAAGGAGAAAATTGGATTTTCTTGATAGATTTGAATTGCATATCTATTTGTCACATCATGATGAATATTTTACCAAGTTTATGTGGATTTTTGGCACGTTTTATGACAATTAATGCTACTGCACATGAAAAGTCTGTGACCCCCAAAAATCCCACTTTTTACAAAAAAAAAGGCTAGAAAAATATGAAATAAATGTCTCCAAATGGATTCTAATGGCCACAAAAACTTCCTGGATCAATATATTGGCCAAATGGGTACTTGAAAATGCTAAAAAAACATAGAAAATCATGCAAAATCATTGGATTTGTGAAGAGGACTATAAGGAAGCAATATCGATAATGAGTTGTTCTTGACTGATCTATGGTTGCAAATGGATGAATTTTGATATGATTTGATGGAAAATGACTTGTTAAGATGAAATTGATGCTTTTCCTTGTGAATTGTAGGTCTTGGAGGACACATGAGCTTGTTGGAGCCATATTGGAAGGATGTACACACAGATATGCAGTGCTGACCCAGAAGTGTAGAAACTTCATTTTATCAACCAGATTGCTACTACACTTGCAAGAGGAAGTTAATATGATGTCCAAGATGATGGAGATGAGCTACAGGGGTGTGAATACACATGAAATCAGATCTACATCTTGTTGTTCCTACAGATCCAGTCCAATGTCCAAGACATGCATATAGTTGTTCCAGCAGTCCAGTCATCAAGAATCAGTCCAGCAAGCATCTAGTTGGATATACCTTCACTAAAATGTGTCACATACTCCCCTTGATTGACTCAGCACTTGGAATCCCATGAATCCACATCAGCTCAAGTTTTCAAGTGTCATGTGACACTATTTTGGCTTTATTAGTCCTTGAAAATTGACTTTTCCTCCTATACAACCAAATGGGTATCTATTTTGTCTAGATTCAATGTATTTGCAAGATATTTTTTGTCTTTTTCCTACAAGACAAAGGCAAATCCAAAAATGTAACAAACTAATATATCTCATTAAATGTCATGTAATCTAGACTATTGGTGTTGAGTTAATCTCCACTGTCCATTGAAAAACTCGGTATGGTGCCTTGCCTATAAAAGGGCCATCATTCTCTCATTGTAACAAGGAGGATTTGATACTAAATTGCTGAGACTCTGCCAAATTGTGATCAATACAAAGCAAGTTTTGCAGGTTACTAGAAATTTGTGTTCTTGTGTTATCCTCTTTAGTTTTCATGGTTCATATCAATCTGAATTTAATTAGTTATGCTTTTGCAATGATGGCTAAATATTATGATATTTGATGAATGCTTTGGTCCATACTATTAGTGCTTGTTGATTGTAACTTGCTGTGTATAGTTAGCCTGGGCCTTGTCATTGAATGTAGTTCGGTTGCACTCCACTAGTTAAGTTGTGCCATTGTCCAGGTGTTTAATGAGTGAATGCAATTTGAAAATCATAAGGATCCTTTCAAGATTGCATCATTTCTTGCAACATTGTGGGTTTCCTATCCTGGTGAAACAGGGAATGGTCTATTGAAAGTATTTGTCTATCTGCAAGATTTTACCCCATTGTGACTATCACTTAGGATCTCTTATACCTTCTCTCTCTCCCTTTCCTTTTGCATTTTATTTACATCAAGTTTGGTAGATTTAGGGTTTGAGCAGCATTACATTGATCATTTGCTAAAATTTTAGACTTCACAGTCTGAACCACCTAGGGTTTCTGCATATATATTGCTGCCATCTTTCATAAACCCTATCAAATGTAAGACCCCTTGTTGGCACAACTAAACATACCACTGAGCCATTCCAAGCAAGCTAAGACCTAGCTGTATTATCCTTGAGGCAGTCCTATCTTGGATAGGATACCTTTTTCAAGAGAGGTGAGATACCCATTGTTTCACCTATGTTGTTGTGTGCTAAAAACACCATCAACAATACCTTTATGCACTTGTGATTTTTCCCTCATTTGTTTTGTATATTTGTTTGTATTTATTCATGTATATCCTATACAATTGCCAAATATACAAACGTGGACTCTATCAGGTTTATGAAATGTCTTGGAATTACCTTCAGGTTTGGCTCTGTATATGTTTCATTTTTATCACCTTTTGTATATCACATGCATGGACTTATACTTGCATATGTGATGTTGACTTTTCCACCCCTCGTTATGAATATATGCACTTTATTTTGTGATTTAATCCTAAGTTCACATTTGTGACTGCATCTTACTCTTTTGTATATTTAATACATGTATCTCAACATACAAACGTGGACCCCACCTGAAGTTTATAAAGTCTTCACTTTCTAATCGCGCCAGGATTTGTATCTGCATTTTAGATACCTGTGTTTGTACATACAAAGCCACATACAAATATAATCATCTGCTTCTTCTTTCTAAACTCAATTGAATTTTCTTTTCGGGTCCACTCATGTATGTATACAAGAAATTATATTACTAGTAATGTATTAACCATACAAATGAGATGACCACGACCTTATATGCTAATTTTGAATTTCCTTTGACATCTGCCAATGCAGATTTTGGATTTGCATAAAAGATACATGCGTTGTAATATGCAAATACAATTGCAAACTTCTACCATTATAAAGTACACCACGAAACACTATCGGGTCCGGATTTGCATAAGTATGCTTTGACTATTTGAGATACAAATGTAACATTGGATTTAAACATGATGCAGATTATAACCTGACAGACCAAAAAACACAAAAGATACATGCAAATGATAATGTATATGAGATACACATTGACCAAAACAACCTAGTGTTGACTTTTCATAAAAAACTAGCATAACTCTCAAAATATGTAGAATTTTTGAAACATTTAAAAGGTAACCCTAGCTGATTTTTAACACAGACCTCAATGATAACAATTGTTCCTCACCAAGCATTATGTAACTGGAATTTCAAGCATCAAATACATTTTACCCATACCGCCAAGCAAGCAGAACCAAACCAACACAAAAGAAAAAGCAAAAGCAGGGGTCCTCATTTTGCTAAAGGATAAAATGGGGCATGTTGTTAGCATCACAACAACTAGCAACCAAATAAAACAATCAAATTTAAAAAACTCAAGAAACAAAATGAAATAAATCATAAATTTCTAACTTTCTTATATGCAAGAATGCTATTCAATCACAGAAAGAAAGTATTCACTAACCTGAAAAGAATCTTCCAAATGAATTTAAGTGTTTGCAATTGATTTATTCCCATTCTTTGGAATAGACTCATAAAACAACAACTGTTTGCATTAAACTACATAGATGGATTCAACCTTCTAAGCCATCCTAGATAGATCCTTGCTACCAATCAGGTGTCCATAGCCCCGGTAAGGTTATCTCTATAATCTCCCCAAATAGAGCCCCACTGCCAGTCAAGCATCTATAGCCCCAATGGAGTTATCTAGTAGCCCTCATTTGTTTCAAATGATCCCTTTGATCATTCCTTTGTATTCATTATTTTTTTACTTTTGATATTGCAATAAAGCTCATGTCCAACAAGTAATAGAATCCTACTCTTGATATGTAGGGTGGAGATTATAGTGGCAGCAAAGACAAATCTTTAGATTTTTCACTTAATGCAAGTGTCCACTATCTCCTAAATCTACTCCTAGAATCTTAAAGATGTGTATTCATATGATTCCTTGAATATTTCGATCTGCTACTGGTGAATAATATCCTTCAAAGACCAAACAAGAAAACTACATCTATAAAAGTTACAACCTATGCATAGATTTCAAATGGTTCCCTTAATTCTAGAGATTCCACTATTTTCTTAAGTTGTAGCCTACTCCTATATATCCAAAATCAAAACGAGAATCCCCAGAAAAAAAAACCACAAAAGTGACACAAACAAGAACACACAAACAACATCAAACAAACCCAAAACAAAACAAACAACTACACAATCCTGTACAATACCTACAATATGTTACATAGTAAGACTCAACTCCACATTTTAGGCTTGGATGTAATATTTGAGGTATTGATTATTAACAGGTAATGGAATATCCTCCATAGTCAAATTTTTCAACCTAAATGTGTTATCTCCTACAATTTCAGTGATTTGCAATGGACCTAGCCACAACTTATCAAATTTCCCTTGATTTCCCTTTTTCTCATGGGCTTTGTCCCAACATAAGACCAAATCTAAGATTTTAAATGTTTTAACCCTAGCCCTTTTATCAAACCATCTTTTAACCACTACTTGATGTTTAAAAAATCTATCTATGGCTTGATTCTTCTTTTCATCTAAGTGTAGCAATTGGACTGGCCTAGCCTCTCTTTGATCATCAAAGCCTAAGTATTCATTATCAAATTTCCAAGTTGGAATTCTTAGGTTAATAGGAAACATAGGATTTGTACCATATACTAAATGGTATGTGGCATTACCCAATGTTGTTTTAACCTTTGTTCTATCCACCCACAAAGCATATTTCAACAAAGTATTCCACTCCCTAGGATTTTTGGCAATCAATTTCTTAATGATGTCCAACAAAATTTTATTATAGACTCTGCTAACCCATTACCCTGTGGATAATAATTTGATGAAAACATTAACACAATACCATATTCAAAAGCCCAGTTTGAAAATTTTAAAGAAGAGAACATAGGGCCATTGTCACATACCAGTGCATAAGGTACTTTGAATCTGGTTATGATGTTCTCCTCTAGGAACTTGATGACAACTTCAGTAGTAGACAACTTACAAGAAGTAGCCTCCATCCATCTAGTGCAATAATTAGTCACTATAAGTATGAAATTGTGTCCAGTAAAAGATCAAGGATTGATAACTCCAATGAAATCCCCCATTGTGCAAAAGGCCTAGTTTCTATTATAGGCTGCAAAGGATGAGTCATATTTCTTCCCTTATTAGTTGTGGTTTGATAGGTATGGCAACACCTGATATGTTCTTCAGTGTCTTTAAACATGGTGGGCCAATAATACCCTGCTCGTAAGATCTTATGTGTTGTGGCTAAGTGAGACCCGTGAGCTATCCCATACTTATCATGTAATTCTAACAACACTTTATCAGCTTGATCTCTATTCAAACATCTCAAATATATTCCTTCATCATTCCTTTTGAATAATAAACCCCCCTGAATCATATACTTTTGGGCTTTCATCCTTAATGCCCTTTGTATACACCTAAAAATGACACGACTCTACCTAAATAAATATTCTTAATATTTATTTAAGTCGACATTCCTCTATCAATAAATAAATAAACAAATTTATTTATTCAATTCATATTCCTCTAAGTTAATTAAATATCAAAATATTTAATTACCTCTTCTAAAGTCAAAATTAAATAAAATCCTTTATTTAATTTAATTCTTCCAAATAATTAAATAATTCTAAATTATTTAATTAAGTCATGTATTCCTCCAAATTCAAATAAATCAATCAAATTTATTTAAATCTTCCAAATCTTTAAAAATAAAATATAATCAAATATGTTATTTATTCTTCTATCTTACACAAACAATTAAATAAATTTATTTATTTAATTTGCTTTCTTATCTTCTAAATCCTTAATTAAATAAATAGATTTATTTAATTTGCTTTATTATCTTCTAATTCTACAATTAAATAAATTTATTTATTTAATTTGCTTTCTTATCTCAAAAATTTTCCAAATCTTCTAAAAATAAATCTTCTTCTTCATGCACACAAAATTAAATAATTTATTATTTAATTTCTCTCAAATCATGCAAAAGCAAATCACAAGTTGAGTTAATTGATTTAAAACAATCTTGTTTTTATCAACAACTCTTAAATTAGAATAAATCATTCTAATTTGTGAAAGCAAATCTTATCTTTGTCATGAAAGCAATTAACTCAAACAAAATAGCTTTTTGTGTGACACTTGTCTTCTTTCTATTCGCGCACATTCTCTCAAGTCTTATATGCCGTTGATCTTCTTATTCATTTTACACTATTGATCTTCTCTCTCACAAGTCTATAAATATAACCCTCTTCTTCCATTTCTATAATCCAAGCTTTCAATATCATTACTCTGCATAATTCATAGCACACCATATCATTCCATAGCTTGTGATCATCCTCATTTGTATTTGAATCTCATCTTCAATGCAAAAAAGTATCATAGCCATCTCTCCATCGCCATCTTAAAGAACAAAGCAAGGAAGTGCGCTTCCTGAGGGCTCATTCATCATACAAAGATCATTCAAGAGTAGGCAAACAATGGAAGCTATAGGATAACAAGGTTGTAAGGTTTTATTTTCTTATTTTAAAACTTTGTTATTTGCATATTCCATTGAGTTATTGGGTTTATGATTCATTTTATTTATCATCAAATTTTCCCTATAACATTTCTGGTGCCCACCGTGGGGCCTTTACGCCAAATCTAAACCAAAAACTAAGTTCTTGAGTGACAGGTTCCATACAGACTTCATACAATCTTCGTACAGGTTCATTCGGTGCATCTGAGAAATCCTGGCATGCATCTAATCACTGTTCCAACACATGCAATTCTTCAGCGCATCTGTTCCAAGAAGCTATGCATTTGACTTATTCTGCAACGCTTATACCTTTTGTGTACACACATTCTTTCTCTCTGCACTTATAATCTATTCTCCTGCACATTTGTAATTAGTATGCTTTTGAGTACTATTTTTGCGCATTCAATCTCTTAAGCTGCGCATCTGTTTGGAGTAGTTTAGGAGTTTTTCTTGCTGGTTTTCTAACACTGACACTTGTCTTGCAGGATTTGATTTTCTAATTTTCATGTAGGGTTAAGAGCTAGATAGTTTCTTTTCCTTAAAACACACATCATAGATTAACTAGGAGGAAAAGTTAAAAAAAAAGTAAAAAAATGTGTGTGTGCAAATCTCACGCAGTTCTTAACTAGGAGGGTAGTAATGAACATCATTGCTATCTCTTTTAGTTTAGAACATTGCTATCTTTAATCACTTCAAAGTTAACAACTGTGTGAGTGCCCAAGTAGAATAACGCATATAGTTTTTTTCATTTTTAATAGGATTGGATAAACCACTATTTACTATGTCTTCTGAATGACAATAGGCTTATGCTCTCCCCTTTATTAGGTGACCAGAATGCCAAACTTGTCATTTTTCATGTATAACCTTTAGAGGGGCCTACCCTTGGATGCCTGCCTGTCCAAGTGGAAACGACCCTAAGTGGTAACAGGCTAAATCCATCCCCTACCAATCCACTATAAATAAATTGTGCTTGAGGCAAAAGCTTCCTGCAATGAGTGCCACGGTGTTATACCAACAACCAACCTCCTCCAAAACCCTTCAAGGCCTAACCCTTGAAGGTTGGGAGACTCCATAACAAAGATTAGTGTTGCCGCATGTATAACCACTTGAACGGTTGCCCTCACTACTTAGCTATTGTTTAGTAGCCCAAAATCTTTCTATTTGTTGGCACAAAAGGTGGGACCTTTGAAGCCGCCCCGATTCATGTGGTTCTTAGTAGAGATAGCAGGGACAATCCTAAGGTTCGGTGGGGGGATGAGCCTAAGGAAACTTGGATCTTGGTATGCATGAGAAGTGAGTGCCGTGGAGGGGAGCCGATGCTACCAGATCCTGAAGCTATCTGCTTTGAATATGCACAGCTAGGGGACTCAACAAAAACTAACTTTTCTAGCCTAGGATTGTAATTGTATTTGTGTGCAAAAGGAGTCCAAAATTTACAAAAAAAAAAAATTCAAAAATCATTCTATGTGCTTGTTGTGTCTTCTTGCTATTATAGATAAACTCAGATTCAAAAGACCAACCTGTAACCAAGGAACCAAAAAAGCTACAAAACATGTCAAAACTTTTACAAAAGCATTCAGAAAACTAGAGCTGTGCATATACATTCTGAAGCTATGCATATATCTTGACCTACTACGCATTTATATTGACTTGCTGCAGATATATCCTCTATTTTTGCACATTTGTAGTTGCGCATCTATCACAGTAAGCTTTTCCAGTCTTGTGTAGAGATGGAAAACCAATTAGAATATATTGCTCAAACACTCCAATATCTGCAATTGCAAATAAACTTAGGTCCCTTGCCCCAAGATTGTCTAGCAATTTCTCAACAAATCTAAGTCTTACAATAAGAAATGGCAATCTTGGAAGCTGAACAAGTCAGTACTAGCTACACCTTGCACCAAAATTATACATCCTTTTCCCATCTTAATGATACTCATGACAAGGTAAGCACCACTTCAAGTTGGAACTCGTATACCAATCTATCTACTAGTCCTCTGTCACCATCTTCTAAGACACATATTCTAAAGCATACCAGTTCTACACCAACACCGACCTCAAGTTCCCCACCCTCTAAACTGACAACCAAAGAATCCTTAGATGATTTGTGGAAAAGAGTTTTTCCAAATTTATACAGCAAAAGAAAAGCTATGGAGAAAGCCAAATCCACTCATCCATTACCTCATTCATTTACCCATACACCTACGAAGGATGTGATTCAAGGACTACCAGCAGAGAGTCAACCATGTCCCCAAAATCTGGTCCTTGACCTTACAAAAGATGCTTCCAATAACATGTCAAATCCTACAACCCCTTCATGTGATCCTCAATCCCTTGAACTTATTGAAGAGTCTACTACCATGAGCCCAAGTCAAGAGCTATTGTACCTTCATGTTGATAACCATCAAGAACATGTCAAGCCTATCCAAGAGCTATCCAATTCCATTCAAACATGTCAAGAGTTATGTCAAGAGCACACCTTGGAGCATGTGGAAACATCCACCCTTTGTCTAAATCAAGATCAAAACACCCCCATCCAATTTTAAACCATGCATAACCTTTATCTCTTCCATGATCAAGATAATACCTATGAAGAATCTATCCATGAGCAACTTGATCCTATACATGGGAAAGAGATCCAATTCCAACCCATCCATAATATATACCTTCTCTATGATCAAGATACTACATTTTACAAAGAAGATGTTCACGAACAACTTGATCCCATACCTATACGTGAGCAAGAAACCTCCATTCCTTAAATCCCTCTTCCATCTAATCCTATCCATGATCTAACAACTTCTACTTCCTCTGATGAGACACTTGCCTCCCAAGTGCACATGAATGATCAACCCAATAACTTAGATCCTAAAGAGCATAATAATGATCAAGATTCTAGTGATCCTTCACCATCCATTATTGACCAAGCTACAAATCCATTATCCTATATCCTTGGTCCCAATACCTTCATGCATGAATGTTCTTCCTTAGAACACCAACAACCATTATCCTCTATCTCACCTTCTCCATCAAATAATGAGCTCGCTGCTAGTGTTCCAACCATACATAATCCCACTATTCACCACATACTCCAACATATGAACTATCAAGGTAAAGGCTTAGGCCTTCATGAACAAGGTATTTTGGAACGTATCCATGTTAAAGTTCCTCCACCTTCATACAACCTTGAATACATACCCCAAGATGAACAATCCAAAGATTTTGGTACTTCCTGTACTCCTCCTAAGTCCACCACCTTCCATCACAAACCCTATCATGTCCCCAAAATATATGTTGTCATTCCACCTCCATCATCCTACAATTTTCAAAAGCATGTGACCATACACCTTCCACCATCCAATCTACCTCCACTACTTCTGACTCCTAACACCCCTCCATGCATTTTACCACCATTTCTTCCAACACCTTATCCATCCATCTATAAATCCTCTAACAACCCCAATCATGGCCAACAGATGCACATGATGTCTAAACAAAGAGCTTCCACCAACCTCACTTCCACCATCCCAAGGGAATTCAACGTAAAAAATGTGGATACCTCTACATATAAAATCAAAAATCCTAAGAGTCCTCATGACCTAGGATACAAAATCCAAGAATCAAAGAATTATCCATCTCAAAAACTGCATACACCCATACACCTCAATGTCAAACTAAAAAAGGTGTGGGTCCCCAAGCAATAGGGAATTACCTCCGAAGCTGCACACAAGCTACATACACCCAAACCCATACCTTCACAAGAAAAGTCTAAAAGCAAAATAGTTTGGGTACCTAAGTAAAAATCCTTCAAGTCAAATGAGGCATCTACCTCTCATGAATCCCAACCATCCACTTTCTCCTTTTCCATCCAAAAATTGCATTCCATCTAAAAGTATCAAATCCTTCCATCCCACATGACAAGCAAAAATAAAAAAAATACTAAGTCTATGTGGGTCCCTAAAGACCTATATCATTCATCCACCAAGTAAAACTCTCCATTGCTTCCTACACCACCTTCCCATCATAAGCTTCAATGTTTATCATGGTGTGTGCAACCGTTGGTCATGGTTTCCTTCCATTCCATGACACTTCCACATAACTCCATCTCCCCTTTCATCCACTATTATCCTACATATCTTCCCCATCATATCCCTATGGTCCATGCTTTTGCATAAGCCTTCCCTCCATCCTTACATAAGTCTTGCATAATCCACATCATAATCCGCTATCGCACGTTCCATAATCCGCTATCTACCTTCTTCATCTCACTTTCATACAATTCCATACCAACATCTGTGAGAACACTTGACATCGTCCATGCGACAATATCCATCTAGCGGGACTATCACCTTTTAGGGAACTAGATGCTTGACTCTCTCCTTTTCCATATCCACCTTCTCCCATCTAAATGTTTCAAAAAAAAAATCAAAAGAAGTAAAGAAAAATGCCTTCATCCAATGGTGAAAATCTGACAAACAAGCGCCTTGGATAAGTACCATGATGAAAATCTGGCAAACAGGCATCATGTGTAAGTTGATCATCTGTCACCTACACTTGGGGACACCTTGTCTCATCGGCATATCACTTTTCTCCTACTAGTTTCCTTCTGTACCATTTCCTATCCTATTCCTCTATCCACTACACACCTATACTATCAAGTCTATCCATCTTGATCTTCCATTCCTCTATTTCTTTGATCTTGATAAAGATTGGGGGCACAATGTTGACAAATGTTTTTGAATAGCTCTTGACATGCCTTATCCCTCTAAATCACGCAAATCCTTCATTATCCTCTCATCCTCTTCCTTCGTCTTAAGCATTGTCATGAAAAATCCTAAATACTCTACCTACAATGGGGCATGTTATTCCTATGCGACTTAGTCCTTGGCAATCACATCCTTTCCCTCTTCTATGTGCATTTCATTCCTTATCACCCATGCATCTACCTATCTATGGTGTTTCCTTGTCATCAGTATCATCTGATCCATATCTGGGCTATATCTCAGTATCACAGGGTTCACCCCGAACTACGTTGCCTCTGCGTTGTCACATAGGCAAGGCCATTATCAATGTGTCCCCGACGCTTCACTACCCATCCATTCCCTACCTTATCACCTATCCTCCAGTCCATCCACATCCACACCTTTCACCAGACACAAGCACGCACAGTAAAACGCGTTTCCAAACAAAAGTCTTGATGTAAAACATCAACTGGTCCAAAAGCAAAGAAAAACATATACCAAAACACTCAAACTGATTCTATATCAATTATGGCAAGAAGACACATCTAAATGCAAGAGTGTTTTGTGCTTTATGAATTGGTTAACTTACAAGGTCTTGAATTTTTTTCATTATATCTTTCTATGCTACTCAAGGATGCCAAAAGATAGAGATGCTATGATGGGGGAATAATCATTTTCGTTGTCTGCTGCCTGTGGATTAATCTTTAGTAGTGTGACGACTTTTGTCTAATGACATGATCAACAAAAGATCATCCAGGACTTTCGAGGTCTAAACATGAAAAGGGACAATCCTTATCTGTTGAAACACAAGAGGTTCTTAGGTCATCTAGCTTCAAGTTTGACTAGATGCTTGTATCAACTTGCTATATCAAAATCCATGTAAGGAATACTCAGGTCATCTCAGTTTAATTATACCTAGATGCTTGTATTTTCTTATAACATAATAAGCACCCGATGATGAAACAAAGCACTTCAAAATACTTACAATATCAAGATGGCAAAACCATTCACATACAATTGCATTTCATATCCATATCCATAGCCATAGCATATCTAATTGCACTCCATATCCCATCTAATAAAGATTCTATGAAGAGTATCAATATCAAACAAAATCTTGTGAGTCCTTCTCTCACGTCATTCTTCTATCAGTCAAATTTCTATCTATCAACATATCTTTCATCCTTGTGTTGTCAATCTGAATAGTGATCCAAGTGAGATTCTATCCTTAATCCATACCAATCAAGTCAAGTCAATCTTGTCAAATGATCCAATCACAATTAGTGGTCTTGATCCTTATCTAGTTATAAACCAACTCAATCAATTATAATCAATCAATTGTCTTATACATGATGTTGCATTGTTGAAATCAGACCAACACACGCGTCTTACACGACATGTTTCATTTCCTGAAACCAGACACTATCCTATCATGTTGCTCTAGGGATTTATCATTCCCCATCATGACAACACCATCATATATCAATATTGATTAATCATTGGTTTACAGCTAGACAAGGGCAATACCTTGTTTGTTCTTGTATCATTTGTGCATGCTTGCTTACTTGCTTGTGTGTGTTATCATTCTATCTTGCATCGCATATCATTCATCTCAAGATTCTTCAAACCTAACCTATTTTTCCCTTCTTTGTGAGATTGTCCATCTCACGCCTTCGTCCTTCTTCCCATCCAATCTCCCAAGGGGGCATCCTACTGTTGTTAAACCTATACCAGGGGCAAACTAGGGCATGTATCATTGTCAAAAAAATTCTTATTCTTTGAAACAATGTGATAAAACACATTGCATCAAATAGGGGCAAAATGTATACACCTAAAAATGACACGACTCTAGCTAAATAAATATTCTTAATATTTATTTAAGTCTACATTCCTCTATCAATAAATAAATAAACAAATTTATTTATTCGATTCATATTCCTCTAAGTTAATTAAATATCAAAATATTTAATTACCTCTTCTAAAGTCAAAATTAAATAAAATCCTTCATTTAATTTAATTCTTCCAAATAATTAAATAATTCTAAATTATTTAATTAAGTCATGTATTCCTCCAAATTTAAATAAATAAATCAAATTTATTTAAATTTTCCAAATCTTTAAAAATAAAATATAATCAAATATTTTATTTATTCTTCTATCTTGCACAGATAATTAAATAAATTTGTTTATTCAATTTGCTTTCTTATCTTCTAAATCCTTAATTAAATAATTTATTATTTAATTTCTCTCAAATCATGCAAAAGCAAATCACAAGTTGAGTTAATTGATTTAAAACAATCTTGTTTTTATCAACTCTTAAATTAGAATAAATCATTCTAATTTGTGAAAGAAAATCTTATCTTTGTCATAAAAGCAATTAACTCAAACAAAATAGCTTTTTGTGAGACACTTGTCTTCTTTCTATTCGCGCACATTCTCTCAAGTCTTCTATGCCATTGATCTTCTTATTCATTTTACACCGTTTATCTTCTCTCTCACAAGTCTATAAATACAACCCTCTTCTTCCATTTCTATAATCCAAGCTTTCAATATTGTTACTCTATAGAATTCATAGTGCACCATATCATTCCATAGCTTGTGATCATCCTCATTTGTATTTGAAGTTCATCTTCAATACAAAAAAGTATCATAGCCATCTCTCCATCGCCATCTTCAAGAACAAAGAAAGGAAGTGCGCTTCCTGAGGGCTCATTCATCATATAGAGATCGATCGAGAGTAGGTGAACAATGGAAGCCGCAGGATAACAATGTTGTAAGGTTTTATTTTCTTATTTTAAAAATTTGTTATTTGCATATTCCATTGAGTTATTCGGTTTATGATTCATTTTATTTATCATCAAATTTTCCATATAACACCCTTCCCTAGGAAGATTTCATGACTTGGATATTTCCCTAATATTAAGAATGTAGTAAGATGATCATACCATCTACTCATAGTCATTGTATTTACCACATACTATTAGTGAACAATCTTGGAATCTGTGTTAGCTATAGTCTGCACCAAAGCATGACCCTTGACCAATTTCATTGGAATAATTTCCCGATCAAATTCTTATAACATTGTTATCTATTTTGCTCTTTTATCTCCTAGTTTTTTTTGCATCAACATCATCTTCATTGCAGCATCAGGCATAATAACCTTGACTTGACTTCTCAAAATGTAATGCTTGAACTTTTTCATTGCCTTTACCATGGCAAAAGATTGTCTTTCAATATCCAAGTACTTCAATTCTACATCCTTAAGGGGAGCACTCATAAATGCTATTGGCCTCTCTTTATTTTCTTCACCTTTTTGTGTCAAGGCTACTGTACAAGAGTGTTCTGATGCAAAAGAGTAGATAAAGAATGGTTTAGTATAATATGGGCTAGTCAATACTGGTACATTGGTGATAGATTCTTTTATATCTTTGAAGGCTGCTCTGGCCACTGGAGTCCACTCTATCTTGGCATCTTTCTTCAACATAGCATTTAGAGGTTGCACTATCTCAGCAAAGCCAGTGTTGAATTCCTTACAAAATTTATCTTGCCAAAAAATGATTTCAATTCCTTTTATTAGTAGGCAAATGCAACTTATTAATACCTTCCACTCTATGTGGATCTATGGAAATCCCATTCTCAGAAATGATATGTCCCAATAACTTACCTTCTGTCACCCTGAAGACACATTTCTTTGGGTTCAAAGATATACCATATTTTTTGCACCTCTGCAGTATTTTCTTCAAATCCTCTGCATGAGTAGACCTGTCTTTAGAAAAAACTGTCAAATCATCCATATATATTACTATGCATTTTCCTACAAGTCCACAAAAAGCAATATCCATGGCTCTCTAAAATGTAGCCCCAGCATTTATTAAACCAAATGGCATCCTCCTATAAGCATAATTACACCATTTACAAGTAAAAGTGGTTTTCAACCTATCCTCTTTATCCACTAAAACCTGATTGTAACCAGAGAATCCATCCAAGAAGGACATCATTTTGGCATCATTGACTATCTACAAAACCTCATCCAAGGGTGGTAAAGGATAATTATCCTTCTCTGATGCTTTATTAAGGTTTCTAAAGTCTACACAAAGTCTGATGTCCCCATTCATTTTTCTCACAAGAACCAAGTTAGCTATTGAAGTAGAATGCCTAATAGGAAAGATTATCCTTGCAGATAACAATTTCTTGACCTCCTCAAAAAATCAAGGGTTCTAATATGGCATTCACTGGTCTTTGTTTTTTTCTAAATGGTTTTACTCTTGGTCTTAGGGGATTCACATGGGTTATGATAGATCATAGGTTTTAAGATCCTCGTATGTCCACACAATAACATGTTTATAAGCTTTCAGTACAATGATTATATCATTCCTTAACTCAGTGGAACAAGTCTTCCCAATTAGCACATTTTGAGGGTTTTTATCAGTACCTAGGTTGAAAGGATCACACTTACCTCCTATTTTAGGAAGGTCTCTCTATCTAACAACTGCATCAAAATAAAAAAATGTTTCTAGTTCAATTACCCCCTTGGGTAGGAAATTACTTTTCAAGTCAACGATATCTTCCTCATCCCAAGATACTTCTAGTCTATCCTATTCATCAATTATTTGGGCTTCAAAGACATCATGACTTGTTATAAAATCAAGGATCTGTTGGTCACCCTCGAATACTTGAAAGTTAGTCACATTGTCAGGTATACTGGGAATAGACACCAATTCTATTGTAAATTTCTTTAGTCTAGGCAAGGTTAATGGTTTAAGTGAGGTGGCTACAACTACTAAGGCATTTGGATGTTGATTTAATTCTCTAGAAATGTGTATAATATTGAAAGCATCAAAGGATTCTATCAAATCCCATACCCTATACCTATAACTCGCCATTTTCTAAAAATTACAGACATATAACTTCCTAACCTATTTGACCACTAATTCAGAATCAAATAAAACTTGAATGACTCTTACCTTCTTCTTGATAGACATTAATAACCCATGTACCAGTGCCTCATATTCTGCTACATTGTTCGTACATGGAAACTACAATCTATAGGCTACCAAAAATGACTTCCCATCAGGGTCAATAAGTTCTATTCCTACCCCTGCTCCCTGTTTATACTTTGATCCATCACACTTTAAAATCCACATGTTATTTCTTTTGCAAACTGGATCGCTCACTCTTATATGAAGCATTTTATTTAACTTAGGTTTTGTAGGAACATGTTTGTTCTTATGCACTTTTATTTGCCCTACATGTATTGTGATATTTTCTTTAGGCTTATGAGGGTTAGAATGCTTGTTATCTTTTGCTTCTATGGAATCACTTGGATCCTTTAGTATAACACGAGAACCTTTATGTAGTGACAACTTAGGATTATCAATAGTATGTTTTCCTTCCTGATTTCCAAGTTGTGCCATACATTTTCTATGTTAACATTCAATTATTTCACTACATATTCCACAATCTTCTTCAGAATGTGCAGTCTTATGAATTTTCCACCATCCTTTACATAAAACATCCTAAATAGAAGTTCCCTGCTGAATACATTTTTGAATTTCTTTATTCATGATTTGGTTAAAACTACTCATGGTACTTTCTTCTTCATCAGAAGAATCATGATCAGACTCAATGAGGACACTAGTTCCTTTGTCTATAGGTTTATCTTCAAAATCAAAAGCTAGAATTTCTTTTATCTGGAATCCTCTATTAGAAACTCTATACACACTAGGCTCTATGGTAGCATACAACACTTCATTTGTTTTATTATACTCTGTTATCTTGTGTTTCATTTTTGGTTCTACCTCAATCCTAATCTGATTAGGGATGCCTCTCCAGGGCAACCACATGTGTGAAAAATCTGTTGACATATATCCATTCAAAGTTTTGGACCAATCCCTACTCAACAACATCCCATAATTTGCAAGAATATCTAGTACCTGAATGCCAATATACTGTTAGACTCTAGGATCAATGGTTAATTGCATTTGAATATAAATCAATTCTCCTACAATGTTTACTTATGATTTGTCTAATTGAGTTGCAACTTTGGCCGACTTAGTAGGTGTGAGTCCTAAAGTTCTACACACTCCTAATGGCATGACATTAGCAGAGGCCCTAGAATCTACCATGCAGTTATGTAGGTTTTTTCCAAAGATTTTTAAGGTTAACAGGAAAGGAAGAGATTCCTTCTTTTCTGTATACAAGACTACATTAGTATTCACAGGCTACTCAATACTTTTGTTCTTATCCTTATTTTGTATATCTTTAATGTGAATATTCGGACCTATTGAGTTTTTTCTAGGACCTGATTCATCTAAGGACTTCATGAAAATAGTTCTAACTCCTAGACTTCTCAGCAATTCATACAAAGGAACATTAACTTTTATTTTCCTAATCTCTTCAGATAAATAACTCATCAATTTAGAAGCATCATTAGGTTTTGTGAGGATGAAGTACTAGGACCTTAATGATTTGCCTTAGGAGATAAATGATTGTTACTTGAATGTACATCCGGTGGTGTATTGAAATTATTTGGAGGTGTGGAAGTAGTAAAAGGACCTCCAGGCTTGTTGTTACTTCTCAAGTTGTACGTATGATTTCTTTAAGAATGTTGAAATGCATGGACTTCATCTACTTCACCTTGCACCTCATTCTTAGTTTCAAAGGGGAATTGAAACATTTCCAATACCAAAGATGACTCAAGATACATATTTTCTTGATAGTATGATCCATCTTCTTCAATTTGATCCTCTTCTTCTTTCGATGAGAATGTGAAACTTTCTAGAA
This sequence comes from Cunninghamia lanceolata, assembly GCA_027924645.1. NCBI lineage: Eukaryota > Viridiplantae > Streptophyta > Pinopsida > Cupressales > Cupressaceae > Cunninghamia > Cunninghamia lanceolata. The sequence goes on along the minus strand of BSBN01000650.1, from coordinate 372,075 downwards.
CCATTGCTGACTCATATCCTAAAGGTATTTGTTTTATTTCCTTTAGGAACAAAGAATTTTGATGTAGGGCTTTGTACTTCTACTTTGAAAATACTTGCTGCTAAGTTGAACTATGGACAATCTAGCTCAACATGAGCACTTGTGTTGTGGATCCTACACCAATTGTTAAGAGCCACTTTTGCTACTTGCACTCTGGCAGACTGTTTGGATTCTTGATTATCTAGATTTTCAAAAGGGGAAGCCAAAGTACCATTATTTGGCCTTGCATTAAAAACTCTAGGAGGTCTGGGTTGATTTGAATTTCTATTATCATTTCCATAAGCTTTGTTGTCTCCATTATGGCTTTTATTCTACAACCCTTGTCCATGGTTTTGATGACTATTATTTTGATGATTCTGGCCATAGAAAGTATGGTTTCTCATCTGAGTCACTTCTATAGTTAATATTTTCAAGTGAGCAGTGATTACCTTTAATTCATCTCTATCCTCCTGTGCTTTAGCTACATAAGCATCTTATGGAGCTTGAAAGAATGATTGTACATTGAACTTGTTATCATTAACAACATTGCCTATATATGGAACCATAGTGTGGGTAGGAACTGGATTGTATACTGGAGTATGATGCATCAGTGCACCATTCAACTGTTGCATTTGATTAGGAATTGTAGCATTTTTGAGACTTACGAAAGGACCATAACTTGTCTATCGCATCTCCTGATTAATTTTCATAGTTTCTTTGTATGCTTCAGACAAATTTACCACTGCAGGTACCTGTCACTTAACAAACATCACAATTAATGGATCCAAAGAAGCACAATATATTTGTAATACTACATCATCAGTTACAGTATAAGGAGCTACTAATCTGGAATAAGCCTTTTGAAAATGATCATTAAATGTGGTTATAAAATCTCCTTCACTTCTTTTAATCTCTACTAATCTGTGATATAGAGATGCTAGCTCTATTGGAACCCTAAAGATGGACAGGAATGTTTCTTCCATAATTACCCAACTTGTGATTTGATTATTAGAAAAATTGACATACTAGCTATAAGCTTGTTCAATTGAAGTAAAAGGAAATAACCTGCATACCACATCTTTGTGTGCTAACTTGCCCTGAAGCAAGTTTCTTTGAAGATCCTTATGTGATCTTCAACATCCTAATGTAATTGATATTTCAAATATATCTTGTTCGAATTCTTTGGCATGTCATGATATGTAGCAAAGTGTATAGGTGATTCTACATTGAAGATGTTGAAATACACAAGACAACTGAGAGGGGGGTAAATCAGTTGTCACAAAAACTTAACTTCATATGAATATCAAACCATCAACTTCTTAATTACTGATAATTAGATTTAATCATGAAAGCATGAAACCATAGACTCAATCACAATCATACATTCAACATAGTAGACATTGGATTTTTATGTGGAAAACCCTAAAAGGGAAAAACCACGATGGGTGTTAGCCCACAGAAATATATGAGTTATAACAATACTAAAAAATAGAGGCTCACTACCTATAGGGTTCACTGCCCAAATTGCTCACTACAAAGAATGGCTCACTGCCAAGAATGACTCACTACAAAGGGGTGGCTCACTACCAAAAGATGGTGAACTGATTAAGTAGCATCTACTCCATGCCTAGGTTTAGTTCAATTGAAGCACAATATAACTTCTCTACTCTGCTCTTTTACACCTTCACACTTATCTCTTCATTTTCAAACACTCATCAACTTTTTTGCAATTACATTACAAGTCTTTATACAAGTCATCAACCTTGGAATGTACATCAAGATCGGCAATACATTCATCAATAGTTGGAACAACCTCCAAGGTCAGCATTACAAAAACATAGATAGAAACAGGTCTGGAACTAATAAATAAATTAGCTAAGGGAAAGATGTAAAGATTTATGTTGATCACACCACGCCTTAGCTGGGACTCAAATGAAATTCTTCACACCACGACATGCTTCTACAATCTTCATGGCATCTCTGCAATTAGTGAAATCAACCAAGTCAGCCAAGAATGGTGAGAACACTAGGTATGCTAAGAACATTCTTCATCCACAATCCAATTTTCTCTTTGCGGACCAATCCAAGGGTAGGAACATGATCAGGAGACATACACAAGCACATTGATATCATCAAGAACAATTGCACAATTTATAACCAATCTGTCAAGAAGATTCTTCTTACTGGAATACATAAACAACATAGCCCACTACTATCATAAGGAAAAGATCTCTTACAGACCACCAAATCATGAACCATTGGAGTTGAAGGCACATAACATCATCTTAGACTTAACTCTAGAACTGCAGACCAAAATATTTCAATGCGAAGGAATGTGGAGCATAAAACTTTGTCCTTGTCACCACTAAACATACAGGAAAAATAGTTTTCTCTCTGGTGAACATATCTCACTCAAATCTTTATACAGGAGGCTCAAACTTGGAATGTGGCATCTTCAAACATGCCTCTAAATAAGTTTCAATCCGCAAACAAAGATATTCATCCTACAGGAAATGCAGAGCAATCTTCTAGACTATTCTTCTATATGTAATACACTATTTCCACTGTAACTCACAGTTTCTACCTGAGGAGCTAATTTTCTCATTATCCTCAGCATTAGAATCAATTACATAGGTAAGTATAAAGCATCTAACTCATTACAAGAAAGTAAAAGATAAGGGCACATTTGACTTCAATGACAACACTGGTTAGGCATATACTTGCAACAATCTCCCCCTTTGTCACTGATGGCAACATATGATGTGAAAATTTGAAAAGACCATCAAGATAAGATTCTCCCCCTTTCTCTTTACACATCTACATTTTTTCTGTCCCTGAGTTTTTCACATGATTTCTCTTCCCCTTTGACATCAATCGCAAAGGGCACATACTTCCATTCTACTGCTCTAATCCAACTGAACTATTACCAACACATCTAGCTACTCCCCCTGAGAGGTATCTCTCAAAACATCAATCCAGATCAAGGAATGAGACTTTGGGCACCACTAGACTGATGCATTCCCATGCATCTTAGTTTAGGGTAGGATGGGTAATGACCCCTAACTTTTCTCTGAGATACTCAAAAGTATCCTTAGGTAGAGGTTTGGTGAAGATATCTACGATCTAATCCTTTGTGGACACATATTCCAACTTTACTTCATTCTCTATCACCTTTTCTCTTATAAACCTTATAGATATATGCTTTGTTCTTGAATGCATCACTAGATTCTTTAAAATATTTATAGAACTTGTATTGCCAACTAGATCTTCATACACAACTCTTATGTCCCTCAAAGTCTGCTTCATCCATAACACTTGAGTACAACAACATGCTACTGTAATATATTCTAATTCTGTAGTTGATAAAGAGATTAAGTCTTGTTTCTTGCTTAGCCATGAAACTAAGCTATTACCCAAAAAGAAAGCACCTCCACTTGTACTCTTGCTATCATCAACATCTTTGACCCAATTAGCATCTGTATAAGCACTAAGAGTGAAATCATTATCCTTTGAATACCATAAGCCATGATCTGGTGTGCCTTTTAAATACCTCAAGATTCTCTTTACTTCCATCAAATGTGATTCTCTTGGATTTGCTTGAAATCTTAAAATAAGACAAACTGCATGCATAATATCAAGTCTGGTTTGAGTTATATAAAGCAATCCTCTAATCATGGACCTATACCTTTTTTGATCAGTCGGGTGATTCATTAGTTTTTCTCAACTTGCAGCTAGTCAACATGGGATTACATACCAGTTTAGAATCTTCCATCCCAAACTTCTTCAACAACTCCTTCACATACTTAGACTAAAATATGAAGATTCCTTTATTTAATTGATTGATTTACAGACCCAAAAATAAATTTATTTCACCAAACATAGATATCTCAAACTCTTTCTGCATTTCACCAGTAGATTTCATACACATAGCTTCATTGCCTCTAAAGATGGTATCATCAACAAAGACTTCAACAATCAAAATTTGATCACCATTAATCTTGAAATAGAGATTGCTGTCAGCAGTACCTTTGTTGAATCCTAACTTCAGTAAGTACTTATCCAACCTTGCATACCAGGCTCTAGGAGCTTGCTTGAGTCCATACAATGCTTTCTTCAACTTGCATACCATATCACCTTGATTTGACAGTTGGAATCCTTCCAGTTGCTCAATGTAGACTTCCTCTTCCAACTCACCATTCAAAAATGCAGACTTCACATCCATCTGATACACTTTGAAATCTTTGTGAGCTACAAATGCCAGAAAGATTTTGATTGCGTCAATTTGAGCTACTAGAGAAAAAGTCTCTTCAAAATCTATTCCTTCAATTTGAGAATATCCTTTACACACAAGCCTTGCTTTATTTCTTACAACTTCTCCATTCTCATTTAGCTTATTCCTAAAAACCCATTTGGTCCCAATAACATTTTTGCCAGTAGGTCTAGGAACTATTTCCCAAGTTTCATTCTTCTCTATCTGTATTAGTTCTTCCTTCATTGCCTTTACCTAATTTTCATTGTTACAGGCTTCATTCATAGTTTTTGGTTCAACTATAGAGAGCAAATAGTAATTCACTTGTTCTTCTACAACTCTTTTCCTTATCAGCACTCCTTTTTCTTTGTCTCCAATAATTTGATCTTCAGAGTGATTGATTCTTACATACCTGGGGTTCTTAATAGCAATTTCGGGAGCCTTTTCTTCTTTATCTTGACTGTCTTCTTGTTCTACTTTTTCTTCATATGTTATAGCAATAGGTTCATCTAATTCATAGCCACTTCGATTCGACGTTCTTTCTTTTCCTTCATCTGCCTTCACATTTGCACTCTCAACTATCTTGTTCAACCTTTTGTTGTAGCAATAGTAGGCCTTACTCTTGGTAGAGTATCCAAGGAAGATTCCTTCTTCACATCTTGCATCAAATTTCCCTAGATCTTCATCTCTTCTGATATAGCATTTGCTTCCAAAGACTTTGAAATATTTTACTATAGGAATTTTTCCATACCACAATTCATAGGGAGTTTTAGTACCATTACCTTTCACTTGAACTCTATTTTGAATGTAGACAACAATATGTATAGCTTCTTTCCAGAAGACTTCTGGCAGACCTCCTTCCTTCATGATTGTTCTAGAAACCTCTTAAATTGTCCTATTCTTTCTTTCCACAACTCCATGTTGCTGAGAAGTCCTAGGTGCAGACAACTGTCTCTTTATTCCTTACTCTTCATAGAAAAATGTTGAATTCATTTGATGTGAACTCACCTCCTCTATCAGACCTCAAGCATTTATTTTCAGCTCTATTTCATTCTCAACCATTGCCTTGAAGGATTTGAACTTCTCTAGGGCTTCAGATTTATCTCTTAGAAAAGTAACCCAAGTCATCCTAGAATAATCATCAATAAGCAACATGAAGTACCTGTCACCTTGTAGACTTCTTATCCTTGTAGGACCACATAGATCTGTATGTACTAGATCCAGCAGAAAATTGCACTTTGCTCTTGAAACTTGTTCTTGTTTGCTTCCCTAACTGACATTCCTTACAAATTGTATTGGTGGGTTTCATTAGTTTTGGTAAATCTCTCATAGTCTGACCTGAGCTTATCTTTACCAGATTATCAAAGTTTATATGGCACATCCTTCTATGCCACAACCAACTCTCATCTGCTTGGGCTAATAAATAGTAATCATTAGTTCCTCTTAATTGATAGATGTTACCACTGGTCTTCTTACTAATAGCAATCACAGTTACAGAGCTTTCCATGATCTTGTACCCATTATCTTTGAATCTCATATCATAACCTTTGTCACACATCTGACCAACACTCAAAAGATTATGCTTCAAACCCTTCACATATAGGACATTGTTAGTATTATGCTTTCCATCAAATGAAATAGATCCTTTTCCACAAATCTTACCAGCTGCATTATCTCCAAACCTAACCAGTCCTCCATCATATTTTTCCAAACTCACAAACTTACTTTTGTCACCGGTCCTGTGATGTGAGCATCCATTATCAATAATCCATTCATCCTCATTTTTCTCAACCTGAATAGCCAAAGTACTTTCTTCCACTGGTTTTTCTTCCTTCACACAACTAGCAGAATTAGTAGACATAGGTTCTTCTTTAATAGAAATAAACAAGCATTCATTTGCACTAGTACTAGCATCATTAGATTCATCATCAGTCACACCTTTATCATCAAAATCTCTAACATAGTAGCATTTATTTGGAGCTCTAGGCTTGCTCTCAAATCTTTTTCTAATTCTTTCAATTCTTTCAGGACATCTGGAAGCATAATGACCTACTTTACCACATGAAAAACATTTAAAAGGTAATTTGCCTTTGAACTTACTAGAACCTCTTTGCAATCTATCAACAAAGTTAGCTTCAATTTCATCAAAGTCATCATCAGGTTCCACCTTATATTTCTCAACTCTGGAGATCTTTTCTGAAGTACTGGCTTTAAATGCTATCTCAACTTTCAACAGAGCATCACCAAATTCTCTCATCTCAAAGGCTGTAAGCATTCCACGCAATTGATCTCTATCAATAGTTTTTATAGTCATTACTTCTTCAATTGTAGCTACTTTATGACTGTGGGACTTTGGTAGTGATCTAATAATTTTAATCACAACTTCCTTATCACCAATAGTTCCTCCCATACCTTTTAATCCATTGACAAGTTTATCAACCCTTTGCATGAAGGATGTAATGTTTTCATCTTCATTCATCTTTAAACTCTTATATTTTGCTTTCAGGCCCTATAGCTTGTCTTCTTTTATAGAATCATCTCCTTCATACATTTTCTTCAACTTTTCCTAAACCTCATTTGCAAATTATAGATCCATGACTTTTATCAACTCAGTGTCAGACAAAGCACTTAACAGGGCATCTCTAGATTTTATATTCAACTCATATTATTTGATTTCATCTTCAGTTGTCAAACCATTTGGAGGTATGGTATATTTTGATTCTATAGCTTTCCACACTCTATAACCAAGACAAAGGAGATGGCTTTTCATTCATACCTTCCACAGAGCATAGTTTGTTCCATCAAATTGTGGAGCTTCCCTTTTAAAAGACATCCTGGATCTTCCTCAAGCTGTTAGGATTTCTTTTGAGGAACCTGATATGATACCAATTGTTGAAATACATAGGACAACTAAGAGGGGGGGTGAATTAGTTGTCAAAAAAACTTAACTTCATATGAATATCAAACCATCAACTACTTAATTACTAATAATCAGATTTAATCATGAAAGCATGAAACCATAGACTTAATCACAATCACACATTTAACACAGTAGACACCAAATTTTTACATGGAAAACCCTAAAAGGAAAAAACCACGGTGGGTGTTAGCCCACAAAAATATATGAGTTATAACAATATTGAAAAATAGAGGGTCACTGCCTACAGGGCTTACTGCCCAAATTGCTCACCGCAAAGAATGGCTCACTGCCAAGAATGACTCACTGCCAAGGGGTGGCTCACTACCAAAAGATGGTGAACTGTTTAAGTAGCATCTACTCCATGCCTGGGTTCGGTTCCTTTGAAGTACAATATAACTTCTCTACTCTGCTCTTTTACACCTTCACACTTATCTATTCATTTTCACACACTCATCCACTTTTTCACAATTATATTACAAGTCATCAACCTTGGAATGTACATCAAGGTCGACAATACATTCATCAATTGTTGGAACAATCTCCAAGGTCAGCATTACAAAAACATAGATAGAAATAGGTCTAGACCTAATACATAAATTAGCTAAGAGAAAGATGTAAAGATGTATGTTGATCATGCCATGCCTTAGCTAGGACTGAAACACAATTCTTCATGCCACAACATGCTTCTACAATCTTCAAGGCATCTCCACAATTAGTGAAATCAACCAAGTTGGCCAAGACTAGTGAGAACACTAGGTCTTCTAAGAATATTCTTCATCCATGATCCAATTTTATCTTTATAGACCAATCCAAGGGTAGAAACACAATCAGGAGACATCCACAAGCACATTAATATCATCAGGAATAGCCGTACAACTTCTAACGAATTTGTCAAGAAGATTCTTCATACCAAAACACATAAACAACACAGCCAACTACTGTCATAAGGAAAAGATTGCTTGCAAACCACCAAATCATGAACCATTGGAGTTAAAGGCACATAACATCATCTTAGACTTAACTCTAGAACCGCAGACCAAAATGCTTCAATGTGGAGGAATGCAGAGCATAACACTTTCTCCTTGTCACCACCAAACATACAAGAAAAGTAGTTTTCTCTCTTGTGAACATATCTCACTCAAATCTTTATACTGGAGGCTCAAACTTGGAATGTGACATCTTTAGACATGCCTCTAAATAAATTTCAATCTACAGACAAAGATATTCATCCTAAAGGAAATGCAGAGCAATCTTCTGGACTGTTCTTTTGTATGCAATACACTATTTCCACTGCAACTCATTGTTTCTACTGGAGGAGCTAATTTTCTTAATATCCTTAGCATCAGAATTAATTACATAGGTAAGTATAAAGCATCTAACTAATTACAAGAAGTTTTACAAGATAAGGGCACAGTTGACATCAATGACAACACAGATATGTTGACATCAATGACAACACCGGTTAGGCACATACTTGCAATAGAAGAATTCCATGACAGGACCTCTAGGTGGAACTAAACCAAAGTTTGGTTGATTTTGAGGATTTAAACCAAAATTCAATGGTCTGAATGTGGAAATGTTTGGACTTATCACGTTAGGTTGAACTGAATGTGAACTTGGACTTGGAGGAGTATGTGATGAACTCCCTGACTGAAAGATTCTAGGACTTAAGATTAAGGGATTATTTATACCTTTACCTCATTTGTCAGGTAATCGCATGAAAATATCCCCTGGATTTGACCTGGACCTAGTCGTTCGACCAATCTTGTTAGCTAGTTTGCACAAAGCTTGCTTTAAATCCTATCAGGCCCTCCTTCTAGCACCAAAAACTGTTGATGTGGATGTTATACATGCACAACATGAGATAAAATTTACTATGAACTTTATCTATCTTGAAAGATATGGATAATTATCAAATAATAATTCACAATCCCAAGGCTTCATTAGTCAGGTCATGACTATGTCAGATTACTCAGGGTTCAATGTGAAGCTATTTAACAAGGGGCCTTACATGATTTAACTACTATTTGTTGGCTATTACTACTCAATCTTTGTAAATATTTCCAAATTACTCTCAAAACATTGATCCTTTGCATATATTTATAACTTCACTATTAATCCTTTTATGAATTTTAAGGAAACATGCTCTGTATCTCAAATTTATGAAAACTATCAAAGATCTTTATCATTCACATGTATTTATTAGAATCTCTAACAACTCCCTTTAGATTACTATGTTTTATCTATTTATTTAAACTACTGGTGAAAGAAAGATAAAAGCTAGGGTTAGAAACATGATCAAGACAAAATATATAGATCTGTTACTCACGTGGATAAGTTTGATTATCCTGGACAATTCAAAAGAAAATAAATTCTTATATGCTAATCTAGATCATTTTCACAAATTCACATATATAATTGTAATCTTCAAGGACATATATTAGAAACACATGCATCAAAAAACACTCTGGAATAGATGTAGAAATTTGATATTTATATTTACTGATATATGCTAGCCATTTCAAATTTACAATGTTTCATGACTTCAGATCTTTTGAATTCATCAACAAAATCACCAAAACTTACAGATGTTTTTACAAATGCAGAAAGGAAACATGATGTTCCACATAATCCTTCCTATAGACATAGGTGAATTTCTCCTCAAACTAACTATTCTTAAAGTACTCTTCCTAGTCACTTCTTTTGTAGACGCTTTGGTATGTTTTTCTATGCAGGCCGTGTGTACTAAAATAATGTAGCAAAGATCCTTATATAGATCTAGACCCTTTGCTACAGTGACAAAATCCCATCAAGGGTCCAGATTCAAAATACAATATCAACGGTACAAACAAACTTTCCAACTATGCACTAGCTGGCACATGGGAATATCCTTAGAATATACTCCTTGCTTGTTGTCACTCCAAAATATCTTGAAAGAATATTCTCTTGGTCACAAAGATGCCTTTAGAATCTTTTTTTTTAAATGTCCCAATGTCTTCTATGGGTGACCTTCAATATTTGACTTTTCTACAGGTGTAAAAGAATAACAAAATAATGAATGAAACAATCAATGAATATGCCTGTCAATCACTATCCTGAGTATCCTCCACCTGTTGATCTCCTTCCTTCTGCCTCATATAATTTGTATATCTTTTGGCCAAGGCTAATATGGGTGCATGACCTATCTTTTGAGATGCTTCCCATGTATACTACTACATCTCCACACTTTTCTTTAATAATTGTGCCCTGCCTTCCATATCCTCTCTTCTCTTTTGATATTTCTTAATTTTGGCACTCAATTCCATTACTTCCTCACTTAATTTATTCACAGGGTCATCAATGGATGACTAAAAGATATTTTTAAACTCTTTTACTAATGTGGATACATCATACACCTGAGCCTTAGAGCAAGGATGCCTTACTAAATGTTGCACTATCTTAACATGTTTATCTAACATGTCCTGAGTAGTTCTTTCTAATTCTTGTAAACTAATAATACAAGGTCTAAGTATACCTTCCTCAAATTTCAACTCCATTTTCCATTGAGGTACTTGAAATGCAACCTTTAGGGTCAGGACCACCTCATTAACTAATGATTCCATATGTTCGTCCATGGTATTGAGTTTGTTCAGTTCATCTTTATTCTGCTTTATTATTGATTGACATTTTTTTAGAATGCTAGCATAGTTATTCTTTTCAGTAAGAGTAGTGTCCCAATGGCTAATTGCAATATTTATTACCTCTTCCCCTTTCTACATAAATATCCTTACATACTCTTCAAATATGCTAGCTTCGTGCCTTTTATTCTCCATGTCACTTATTTGCTCTTTAGACAAAATTGTCAATTCTGGAGGTAACTCAAGTAAACCTTGTTCTAGATCAATCATTCCTTGGATGAACTGTTGCAATTGGGCAATGCACCCCTTAAACTTCACTATCTTCTATTTATTTTTCCTCATCTTGGTGGCAATTAGTTCTATCATTTCTTACAGTTCTTCAATATGCTGCTCCTGGTTAAGATGCCCAAGATTCATACTTATAACATTATATTCCTACATGCCTATTTCACCCTTTTCTTTGTCAGCTTGAGGAATGGCTATTTGCACAGTTCTGGTACTAGAAGGATCTCTTTTAATTGCAAAAATGATCCTTGAATTCCTTTTACCCATCTCGACAGCCTCATTAGCTAATAAGCTTTTTATATCAATTGGCACTAGCTGCACTGCTGATTCTTATCATACCTCAGATCCAACCCAGGATGGTACTGCCATGTTTGTACCTATAACCTTATCATTCATTACCTCATCTTGAGGTTCCTTGGTTATCACTTCTTCTTACTCTTGTTCCTCTTCTTCTTGATGTTGTTGTTGTTGTTGTTGACCATGTTATTATTGTGGAGGTTGTTGCTGAGGAAGCTCTTGTTGAGGAAGTTGTTGCTGAGGAGGCTATTGTTGAGGAGGATGTTGCTAAGGAGGCTATTGTTATTCAACATTTTGTTGTTCCTCCATGCTAACTATAGGCACACTCTCCTGAACTGGTACATCTTCTCTTTGAGAAGCTAGTGCAATACCAATATCCTCACTCTCTTTCTCCTCTACTTGCTCCTTCTGAATCTCTTGAGCTACTTCTTTTACTTCCTCCATAATGTTTTTAGGTACTAGATTGACAAATGGATAAATTATTTTGGTATCTTCTACTAATTGTGTGGCAGCCTTTGAAACTTGTGATTTTGTTGCTGCCTTTTGCGATGCTACTGCATCAAATGCTCCCAGCATGAGGTGACTCTTAGGTATTTGTCTATCTCCTTTCTCCTCATTGCTCATCTCTAGGCTGTCACCGCTACTTTCATCCTCACTTTCATCTTTATCATCTTCAACATCATCCACATCTACAACTTTGTCCACATCCACCACTTCTATATCTTCTTTTGTGGATGTCTAAACCATGGATGCTTTTTTCACCATCTCCTTAGTGATTTCTTGTTTGACTTGGATGAACCCTTGTAATTTTTCTAGTTGTAATTATGTTGCCAAGGGTGTTTGTTGAGCTATTGGTAGGCTTTGGATACTTTCTGTTTGTTGAGGCGCTATAAATGTTTGTACTAGAGCCTACTCTAATGTGGTAGATGCAGCTGATGTTCCTTCTTCTATAGATGTAAATGTTCCTGAGGGGATAGCCACTGTTACCCCTAATGCATAAGGATCTAATAATGTGGCTCTAGTATTTGCTTTGGCTATCTTAGCCTCTACTATTTGCCTCTTTCTTTTCAAGAAATGATCAAAATTGTCCTCGCTTTCCAAGCTTCTCTTTTTCCCTTTCTTCCCCTGGTAAGTGACTGCTATTCCTTTAGCCTTTAGTTCTTCTATTTTCTATTTTATCCACACATCTGAATATGTTATTATTGGTCTTGAGACATTGTCCAATGAAGTCTCCTCATGCTGACTCCAGTCTGGCTTAGTTATAATTTCATCAGCCACCCTTATGATGTCATAGCTTGTATGCAATATTTTCTCATCATCATTTTTAATCTCTTTGGGTACCTCAAGTACTCCCAAAGTCCTTATTTGATCAAGGGTTAGCCTTTGATGGGCCCTTTTCCTAACTTCTACTTCATTGTCACAATCAGCACAAAAATCTTCAAGGTGTGGCTGATGTCTAAACTTCTTGTCCACAAAATTTAGTATTCTCCTGAATGGGTCGAATGGTCTAGCCAAATCAAAAGTTTGAAACCCAAAATATTGAAATTCTGCTTCTGATACTTGGGCAACTTCCTCACTGAAACATTGGTATCTACCAATACCAAAAGGAAACTAGATATCACCTCTATGAAACTTGGCCTTATACATGCCATAAATGTTTAATATTTATCTAGTAAATTCTAACAACACCATTTTGTCTATTGGATACCTTGGTAGTTTAAAAGGTTTCCCCATGAATCCTTCTATTCTAATGTAAGTGAAAGTAGGAAATTGAATGTACCATGCACTATGTAATTTGATTGCATTTCATACATCTTCTGATAACCTTTTATCTCGACCTCCTGTTAGTGTTCTCACTAGAAACATATAAAACACATCATTAACCCTTATATAATTCTGCATTACCTTCTTTTCCTATAAATTTGGGTAATGATCATAAACTAACATCTTCCCTGGGCAATTTCCCAATGTATTGATCCTTGGTATTCCTCCCAATTGCATTTTGGCTGCACATGAGTATACTATATAAGATGACATAAAGAACATCCTCTGCTTATTCCATCTCATGACTTGTGCAAAAATAACATTTCTAATGGCTAAAGCCCAGTGAACAACCCCTATTTATTCTCTAATAAACTGAATTACAGAGAGCATCCATGACTCAAATGTACTTGCATCTGCCAAGCCCATTAGTCTACTCAATAGTGTGATTATTATGTAGACAACTTCTTTGAAGTGTATCCTATACAAGTGCTTTAGGACCCTAGCAACTACTTTTGGTTTCTTGTCCTACGAATACCATCCATAGAATATTATACTTTTGCAAGATGCCTCATTTCCTCTAAAATCAGCTATGTATTGCTCCACATCTATTTCTTTCATTTTATCAGTAATCTTCAAACCAAAGGTTTTCACTATTCCTTCCACTGACAAATCTGCATATACAACACCATTGTGCTTCACTTTCCTAGAGTTTATATTATATTTCTGAATGCATTCAATAACTAGATCCCTCACCTCCATTGCAAGTGGGAATTCTATGGCATTAAACAATCCCACATCCATTATATTCTTCATTGCTAGAGATGCTCTAGGAGCTTTGATCTTCTGTAACAATTTGATAGACTCAAAATCCCCAATTTCTATGTCAACTACCCTTCCTCCTATGGAATAGATCTGTGAATTATAACCCTTGCTCATAAATTCTTGTTTAACCATTTCTTTCCTTGTGTCTTTCTTTTCTCCTTTTCCAGCTCTCTTCTTAGTTTTCTTCCCTTTGGGCAGCATCCTGTGAAGAAACATATTCATTTTATGACCATATTCCCATTTTCTAGGGTTTTACCATAGAGATTTACCATTTATCATTTTACCCTAAGTGTTTTCTTTTCACCTTTCCAATTCTGTATAGCTACCCTACTATGTTTAAGTTTCACAATTCATCATAGTAATTAGCTAACTTTAAACCATTTCCATTACTGTACTGTAATTACCATAAAATTCACCGTAATTGCATTTCATTAAGCACAAGTGGGAATTTTAGATATATACCTAGATTCTCAACCATTGGCTCTAATACTATTGACAAGAGATTTTACCATTCGAGCTCACCATAACCATCTTCAAATCGCAATTCGCCTTCATTCACCTTAGCTCTATGGAATACTTTGCAACTAAATTCTATATGCAATTGTAAAGTTTATGCAATTGAAATTCCATTTTACTCTTTCAAAATTAAGTATTTCTTGTGGTAGATATGCATTAAATTCTATAGATAGTATATGCAATTTGATTTTCACTTTACTTTTACCGTTCAATGCATATTTTGAATTTTTTATACATTGGCTCTTTTGTACTTCTTGTGTTTTGTATATCTTATACATACACTTTTCACTAATATGCATAACAGAGGTGATGATGTCATTACAAACATTTCTACTTAATGAGCTTTTTGACATTAAGTTTGCCTTTTGTATCTCAAAGCATGCCTGAGATATCTTTATGCACTTGTGATTTTTTCCTCTCATTTGTTTTGTATATTTGTTTGTATATATTCATGTATATACTATACAATTCCCAAACATACAAACATAGACTCTATTGGGTTTATGAAATGTCTAGGAATTACCTTCAAGTCTAGCTTTGTATATATTTAATTTGTTCACCTTTTGTATATCACATGCATGCACTTATACATGCATACGTGATGTTGACTTTTCCACCCCTCGTTATGAATATATGCACTTTATTTCATGATCTAATCCTAAGTTCACATCTGTGACTGCATCTTACTCTTTTGTATATTTAATACCTGTATCTCAACATACAAACGTAGACCTCACGTAAAGTTTATAAAGTCTTAAATTTCTAATCGCACTTGGATTTGTATTTGCATTTTAGATACATGTGCTTGTACATACAAAACCACATATAAATATAACCATTTGCTTTGGTTTTCTAAACTTAATTAAATTTTATTTTCATGTCGGCTCATGTATGTAAAGAAAGTATATTACTAGTAATGTATTAACCATACAAAGAAGATGACCATGACCTTATATGCTAACTTTGAATTTCCTTTGACGTTTGCCAATACATATTTTGGATTTGCATAAAAGATACATGTGTTGCAATATACAAATACAACTGCAGACTTCTACCATTATAAAGTACACCATGAAACGCTATTGAGTCTGGATTTGCATAAGTATGCTTTGACCATTTAAGATACAAATGTAACACAAGATTTAAACATGATGCGGATTATAAACCGACTGACCAAAAAACACAAAAGATACATGCAAATGACAATGTATATGAGATACACATTGACCAAAATAGCCCAGCATTGAGTTTTCATAAAAACTAGTATAACTCTCAAAATATACATAATTTTAGAATCATTTAAAAGGAAACCCTAGCTAATTTTTAACATAGACCTCAATGATAACAACTATTCCTCACCAAGCATTATGCAATTAGAATTTCAAGAATTAGAGACATTTTACCCATACCACCAAGCAAGTAAAACCAAACTAACACAAAAGCAAAAGCAACAACAGGGTTCCTCATTTTGCTAAAGGATAAAATGGGGTGTGTTGTGAGCATTACAATAAATACCAGTACTATTAACATTTCAAAGAATCCAATGATGCACTCAAGGACAAAACATATCTCAATCTGGTATAACTTTCTGAGAGAGAAGGTTGCAAAGAATGAAGTGAAGCTTGAGTTTGTGGCTACAAAGGATCAGGTTGCTAACATATTCACCAAGGCTCTTCCTAAGGATACATTTGAGTATCTTCAGGAGAAGTTAAGGGTCATTTCCCCCTTCTTCTTTGAACTAGATGCATAAGGAGATGCACCAGTCTAGTGGATTTCAAGATTCATTCCTTATTCTAGACTAATTTTGGAGGCTACCTCTCAGGGGGAGCAGGTAGTGGTCATGATGATTGTTACAGATAGGGGGAGTAAGAGTTGATACAGTTTGGTGTGTACTCCTAAGGAGTAGTATTCAAAGCAGTGAAAGAAAAGATGTTGTGACTTGGTAAGAGTGAAAGAAAAGGTGTGTCGTCCTTTGCCATTGATGTCAAAGGGGGAGAGAGAGCAATGTGAAAAAGAAAAGAATCAGTGGTCAGGGAGAGAGAGTAAGATGTGTAAAAGAAAGAGGGGGAGTAAGAAAGAATAGAAATTTGGTGCAGAGTTGTGTCTTGATGCTTTTTCACATTATGTGTTTCCATCAATGACAAAGGGGGAGATTGTTGTAAGTATGTGCAGTTGGTGTTGTCATTGATGTCAACAATCTTATGTTGTCATTGGTGTCAACTGTGTGTACTAATGAGGTTGTTCTTGTTTGATTGATTTTCTTTGTTGAAGATGATTTGGTTGCTTTGAAGAAATGCTGAAGATGTTAGGAATATGTTTCTAATGGTTGGTTTCCAAGTGCTCTTGAGAAAATTTAATTAATAAAGGAAACAGATTGTTGAAGAGATTGTTTGGCTTTACAGAGTAGTGTTCTGGTTTTGCTCCACATTTCTTCTATGTTGAAAATTCATCTTTGTGGTTTGGATATGTTGTTCAGGGTTGTTCAAAGATGTTATATTCCAAATTTGGTGATCCGATTCATTGTGCAGAGGAAGTTGTTTTCACTAGTGTGTGGATTGTGTTTTTGAGTGTTGCAGAGGTGTCTGGGAGAAATGTCTTTGCTCCACATTTCTCCACAAAGTGGCTTTAGGACTTGCGATTCTGGAATTGTGCTTATAAGGTTCATATCTTTCTTCTATTGAAGTTGTTCATGGTTTGGTGCTCTAGAAGTTGATTTCTAGAGATACAGTGCATGATAGAGATAGTTAAGTATACTGATAAGGATGTACAGCAGGTGAAAGTTGTTGCAGAGGAATTTGTTGGATTTTAGGATGTTTTAAGATGTTTGAGGAATACTCTAGACTATGCTAAAGCCTTGCATGTGGTTTGCGAGTTGTCCTTGGGTTTGAGGAAGCATGTACTTAAAAGTTATTTGTGTTAACATAGGTTTGGCTGACCTTAGGTGTTTACACTAATTGTGGAGGTGCTTCGGTGATTGAGAAAGCATGAAGTGGCATGCTTGGATGAATTTAGGCCTGAGCTAAGACATGTTGAGGTCTACCTTCATTCCTTTCCATAGCAGGAATGCTTAGGTCCATACCTAATTTGAATTTTCTAGGTTGAGGTGATTTTTCCAACCTTGGAGAATGCTCTCGATGTTGAAGATAGTATAAATAATTGTCAAGAGATCATGATCACGTATGTGCATGTGATGGGTATGATGTGAATAATAGAGTGGTTGAATGTGTGGTGCAATATAAGCCTTCATGTGTTAGACTACTAGATGCAGTGAGCAAAAGGTGTCTACTATTCCTTAGTGATGCTGCGGAGATGATGTTGATGTTGTGGTGAATACTGAGCTTCATTGGAACTGTACTTCTTGCATATGTTAGATGCAATTATAACAGTTCAACCCTGGTAGTGAGCCACCTATTCTATCTCTTTCATTCTGGGCAGTGAGCCCTTTGGTAGTGAGTCTTTCTTTTGTGCAATGAGCCCTCTAGCAGTGAGCCTTTTGTAATTTGGTGTTGATACTACTTTATATTGTGAGCTAATCCTCACCGTGGTTTTTCCCTTCTTGGGTTTCCCACATAAAATCTGGTGTTTTCTTGTGTATGGTGTTGTTGTGATTCAGTTTTTGTTATTTGTGTTTCATGTTTAATCATCATAACAGTTTAAAGGTTAATTAGATTAATGTGGATTTGAATGTGTCTAAGGGTTTTGGAATTTTAAGCTACAACTGATTCACCCCCCCTCTCAGTTGTCTTGTGCATTCAACACATACCTCCATTGTTGTAACTTGTTGAAGCTACATGCTACTGAAATAACACCATTTTTTAAGCTCTCTCAAGGATTCATGTTTTTACACTTTGGTTGACTCCTCCAAAGAGCTCATTCTCCCCTCTTCTACATCATGATGATATTATTGTTCTTATTCTTAGTTTGAGTATTACTTCCTATCTTCTTTATCATTTCCTTCTACATTTTTATTTAGCAAATCTTTGGTGTATACCATCACCTTATTTATCTCTTTACACACACTAGGGTGTTCTTCCCCATAGAATAGGTTGATAGTCATAAATTCATTTTACTATCACTACTCTTAATTCCTATATGAACCTAGGATAGGAGCACACACTATTTTTCTACTCTCTTTATCATTGGCTATCTATGGAGGTTGAAAGACCAACATAGGAGCTTGACCTAAAGACAAGCTCCCAAATTTCCCCAACATTTTCTCTTGTTTCAATGAAAGGCATTTTCGAAGGAACTCAACCACATGGAGGTTTGTTGGTTTATTTCTTCCTCTTGTTATTTCAATAATATTGGATTTAATTAGTTTACTATTATTTTATGATTTCTATGTATTCTGGTATCCCCTAGTTTATTGTTTTGGTTGTCTCTATTTCCTATTGTGCAGGAGAGTCTAAAATCCAGGGAAAACCTCATGTTTTACAACTTTTTGGAATGATAGTGTGGAATTTGGACTACAGTGCACCATGTAGACATCCACACATCACGCTAGTGTCTGAGATAGTGAAATCTATCTTTTGGTGCTAGGTTCTTTATTTTCTATAATTTTCATTTTTATATCTAGTTTGTCATTTTAGTACTTCTTTCAATCTCATATAATTCAATGATTCATTAATGTATTGTAGAATGTAGTGGTAGATTAATTTTTATATCATACTAAGCCCTATCAAAAGTGTCTCATGGAGCCAAAAGACCTCACTTGTTACATCCCCAACCTACGATTAGCTTAATCTTACTCTTACATGGTAATCAGGAGGATTAGTTAAGAGTTTGATGATTTGATATTGTGGAAATATCTAATTTAATCATTGATTATGAGGTTAATGACTAATGTTAATTAGTTTTGAGCATTAATTGATTTATATTATGGGATATGATAATGATGCACTAATCATGGTTTTGTGATCCTGAGTGTGAACATGAAAATGTAACGTCCTTTGAAGAAGGAAGGAAAGTATCATCTTGGAGGAAGGGTTAGATGTTGGGATATGGGGGTCAACATCCATCTGAGTGTCAAACATTTTTTCCTATCGAACCATGTAAGTTGGCGTAAGTTATGCTTTGTCTTAACCAGTTGTGTTTCCTTTCTTGGGTGACTTGTTGATTTAGTCATTTCGACAATGTTGCATTGACTTGACTAACGATGTTCTTGGAATGTCAAATCGAGTCAAGAGTTAGTCTTGCTTTTGTCAGAGCATACTTTAATCACTCTCAATGCTTTCAAATTGGAATTATAAATCCATTTTTGATCTGCTAGATTTTGGATCCTTAGCAATGAAGGGAGAGCGAAGCTCGATCCCTAAATCACTTGATGAATTTATCTCCATAAAGGAAGTGTCATCGATTAAATATGACTTAGTCCTTATTGGTATTCTCTAATATCCTTTGGATGCTTGTAATAATATTATAGATAATTATATTAATTTGATATGTAATGTCAATCTATGTTATTGTGTTCATTTTTGTCATGGTTGGTATTATATCTAATGGGAGCATGGAGCTCACCATAGTTTTACAAGTGTCATGCTTGCACAAGCCTCTTAGAGGTAGTTAGCCAAGTGGAGAAGCTACTCCCACCACCTTAGTTATGGGTGGTAGTTTTCCACGGAATGAGGCATGCGTTTGGAGAGTCTTCTAGGGAGATTTTTGTTATTCTTTCCTTATCATTTTTGGGGGAAGTAGGAGATTCTTGAGCAGGGTTTTTCTAGAGAGAGGAAAGGGTGAAAGTGTGCTATCACTCTACACTAGAAAGACTTCTAGGAAGGAACAACAAAGTTTGATCTGAGAACACTTCATTTGTAAAGAGCAGTTCACAAGTAACAAAGCTATTTTTTTATATGCATTAAGGGTATACATATTACTATTATACCGAGCTCCAATACATGCAAGTCGTATGGAGCCATACTGTTATGACTGTTATTATGGGTTCTTATTACTGATAAATGCATAACAACTTGAGGCCTTATTGCCAAGCTTGTAAACTTTAATGGTATTTACTCTATCGAGGCTCAAGGCCTAAAGGCTGAACTGTGTTACAATTGATATTCTTGACTGTGTTTATATTCGTGGCCAAGGATGAGCCATATTGTTTTAGATAATTTTGATTGTGTCTATGCTCAAGGATTATAGTTGAGACAAACCCATATTATAATATTTTTTGTGACTTTGCTCAAGGCCATGGAGGCCGAGTAACCCTGCAATGAAATCTTTAGCATAGCCGAGGCCATGTAGGTCGAGTGACATTATTTTATAGTCTTTATAGAAATATTTATCATAGCCGAGGCCATGCAGGCTGAGCAGCATTGTTATATAATCTTTATTGAAATCTTTATCACCATTCGAGACCATACAGACAAAATGGCAGTAAACTATATCTTTTATTGCACCACTAGCTTGAGGCCATAGAGGCCAAACAACATGATGTGACTTTCTTTGTTAAGCTACAGCTCGAGGCCAGGGTGGCCAAGCTTTTTAATCTTTATGTCTTAAACTGTACTAAGAGTTCACAGCTATGAAAACTAAGTTGTTTAATGTTGTATGCCAAAATATATTTGTAGCTCATGGCCACGAGAGCCATATTAATACTTGAAACATAAATGACACTGAGGCTCCAGGCCATCATGGCTGAGCCCTTGTATAATCTTCAATATGTATACATCAATTAATGATGATTGTATGATGGCCAATACGGTCTTAGTAAGACAATGCTTAAATATGAATATAAATATGAGTATAATTCTTAACTTGCTTAAAGGCTGAATGTGGCTAAATATGAGTATAATTCTTAAGACTATTATTATATTAAGTGGTAGTTTGCATGTTAGCCAAGTCACTAGAAATGAATTATTCTATTATTAATAATAGCCCTTTATTTTATTTAAATGAGATTTAGAGATACTACCTAAGCTCATAAGGGTAATAAGAGTCATCATTCATGGCAGAATCACACTAATTAACCAAGGCAAGGAATGCCTAGTATAGTATGAATATGATTCTATCATATATGATAATTTATTTAGATGTTGTGAACTACAATAGACCTAGAATGGTAAATGTGGTTTGATTTGTGTAATAACTAAGAGTGGAAGGAGGTGGCGAGGAGTCACAAGTTTAATGTTACGTAAGTAACCCAGTTAGTCATAATCAACTTATGATGGGAGTCGATTGTCCAGGTATGGACAATGAATCAAATTGATCCCATGCATACTAGACCTAGGGTGGTGAATATGGTTTAACTTATGATATGATTAGAAAGAGGAATAAGGTGGTGTGGAGTCACAGATTCCCTATAATAGAGCTTGATTGTTAATGATAGTTATTATGATAACTATGATGCATCTTATGTAATTAAAAGATATGTTGACTCCTTATTAAAGAAGAAGAAATTGGATAAGAGGTAAGTTGTATTGCCTTGTAGGTGGCACTAAGTGCCTGCCAAGCTTATTGGAGGAACTATTTGTCCTAGATAATTATATACTTATGAGAATGAATATTATGGTTAGTATGAAACTCTTGTTTTTCAATGTTTTTGGAAGCCATCTCTTTACGAATGGCCATACTTGACAAATGAGGTATAAGATATTAAAACCCATGAGGATGCTTGTGATAGAGTCTTTCCAGTATGACTGTCTTATTATATTGTTATGATATAAGTCTTAAATGTCATGAATTTGAATGTAAACCTTATGAATGGTCAACATAAAACTGTGAACCTAGGAAGGTTAGAAGTTGGAAAATTTGTTTGACTATTGTTATTTTGGAAAATGGAACAAGATGACGAGGAGTGACAGATTCCTTGTTGTGAAAGTAACCTATTATATTTTATGAACTCCTAAGATAGGAGTCAATTGTCCTAGTACTGGACTATGAATCAAACTGAATTCACATTTTACTAGACCTAGAGTGGAAGGTCA
This sequence comes from Cunninghamia lanceolata, assembly GCA_027924645.1. Classification (NCBI taxonomy): domain Eukaryota; kingdom Viridiplantae; phylum Streptophyta; class Pinopsida; order Cupressales; family Cupressaceae; genus Cunninghamia; species Cunninghamia lanceolata. The sequence goes on along the minus strand of BSBN01000650.1, from coordinate 349,662 downwards.
AACTAAGCCTACTGTAGGATGAGACAGCTTCTAAGTTGAGTAAGGGTGGTGGACATATGACTACATTCATTGTGAAATGTATATGTATGTAAAACTTTGGCCAAAGTAATGCATCAATAGCTGCATGCATTGTTGGTCCATAGTGCTCGAGATGGTCTAGTGTGTCCAGTAGTGTCATACATAGTTAGAGTGGATCTATATTTGTGTGACAGTGAGACATTAGGAAGGACCCAACACTAGATACTTAGATGGCTAACCCAAGGGTTCCTAATATCTAACCTTTCCATGAAGGGTAGGGCCACTTCCAGTTCAAAAGTTAAGCGAGGGACTATAGGTCCATGGTTGGTGGAAAAGCACCAGGATGATGTTCTCATTCCCAAGCATGAGACAAGCCAAGGCTTATGAAGATAGATGTCAAAAGTTTTAGATATAGTGCTTTCCATTTTATGACTTGATGATCAATTGTAATGTAAAATTTGTTATATGATGTCTTGACCATAACTTGTAGATACATAGTGAAAGTTATTCACTTGGATAGGCAAATGATTATTGTAATTGTAAGCTTTGTCATGTGCTGTTTAGAATAACATGCTTAGTTGATGAAATGATAATGAATCATTATGGTTAAGTTTTGATTTGCATAATCATATTGTTAACTAATCTCTTGATTAAGATGAATGTTTATGTTAAATTTTGAGGATTATGGAATGAGATGTTACATATGGTATCAGAGCTACCAGGTTCAATACATGGACCTATAAGCTCACTACACAAAGATTTCCTTTATCCCACATTAACAGTTGTTAATTCTTTGACGTTCTTATGCTAGAAAGAAGGTGACAGAAAATTGACGTTACCTTAAGGTCTTAAGGGAGCAAACCTCAAGATGGAAAATACTTGAATAGACTAGTTTCTTAGTAGGAACATGGTTAACTAATGAGGAGACCTACGCTGATGTTGTTAAATGCTTCAAGAAAGAGTTAATAAAAGAAATTATGATTGCTACTCCTAACTCTAATGATGCATCACCAGAACCCTCTGCACCTAAAAGCACCAACTATGGAAAACAATCCTAAGGGTTATGTGGTAACTAGGGAGGTTGTGGATGAGTACTTGTGTGTACATACACCTCCTAAAACTGAAATGATAAATCTCAAAGTTGAGAAATGAACCTGGGAAGCTATCCCAGTTTGGAAATGACTTGCAGTAGCAAGATGTATACAAAATTCTATAATTTTGGTAGATTATATGGATTCCAATGGAAGCCACAATGCAATGAAAAATTCTAACAATCTTTCCTTTCTTGTTAAAGATTACATGAATGAGAATAAATTTGCATTTTTAATGAATTAAATGACATGGAAAAATTAATTCATGATTAATCTACAAACTTCAGGAAGAACTAGATTGCAACAAAGGTTCAGATTAGAACTAGGATGGGAGATAGCCAGGAAGAAGGATATCCTTCAGGGCACTCTAAATCTAAGTTTGACCAGAACCTAGTCTTGTTGAAAGAGACAAGAATGAGGGTAGGAACTCTTGAACATGAGGTCAGGGGTTGACAAGGACCTAGGCAGGATGCCTATGATGGGGGTGATGACAAGGAACGTCATAATCACACCACCCAAAGTGAGCACGGAGAAAATAACTCTAAGGATAGATAAGAAGTGGATAGAAGGAGTCATATGGCTTTGGAATTATCTTGAGACATGAAAAAGTTTTACACATACTTTGTAACCAGTGATGACAATAAGTAGTATGGGATACTTGCTTGTCATCATAGATGGTTGAGAATGTGTACATTGTTACCCTAGTCCTTAGCTAGTGTTAACAACAAGTAGTATGGGATGCTTGCTTGTCATCACAGTTAGTTGTAAACTAGGAAAAATGATGGGAACTTATGTGAACCAGTGAACACAAGACTTTATGTGTTATCACACTTTTGCCCTTGCCAGTGATGACTGCAAGTAGTATGAGATGCTTGTTGGTCATCATAGATGGCTGCAAATTAGAAAAAATGATGGAACCCATGGTGTACCATTAGGTAAACCAACATTTCTTTTCTGAGATAGGAAGAGGGAGTCCATAGATCAGGAGAGATCAGATATGGATAGGTACCCTTTTCTTAGAGATTTTGAGGATGTATTTATGAATGAGTTACCAGGATTACCTCCTAAAAGAGCATTAGATTTTTCTATAGATATGATTCTAGGGTCGGAACCCATATCTAAAGTTCCCTACAGAATGACCACTACAGAGTTAATGGAGCTAAAGGCTCAATTATGGGAATTGTTAATAAAGCGTTGATTAGACCCAGTGTGTCACCCTAGGAAGCATCAATTATTTATTTGTGAAAAACTTATCAAACATTGCATATCCTATAACTTCCTTGTAGAGAAAGGGAAAGAGGTTTGAGTGGTTAGAAAAGTGCTAGGAGGCCTTTGACCTACTAAATGAAAAATTGACTTCAGCACCTATTTTGAAAGTACCTAACCCAGAAGGTCAGTTTGTAGTCATTACCAATGCCTTAGGAGAAAGCTTAGGTGGTGTACTAGTTGAGGATGGATAGGTCATCGTGTATGAATCATGTAAGCTGAAAAACTATGAGCAAAATTATGCCCTGCATGATTTGGAACTTGCAGCAGTCATTCATGCAATTTAAATGAGGAGACACTATCTGCTTGGGAAACCTTTTGAACTGAAAATAGATCATCAGGGACTCAAATATTTGTTCACTCAATCACATCTTAACGTTCAACAAAGAAGATGGTTGGAATTCATCTCGGATTATTTTTATCACCCATTTTTGCACCCTTGCATGAAATTGTTAAAGCTCTACAAACTGGAATAACATGGGATTGATCTCTAAGTATGGGACTTTGCTAAATGAGATCAAACCTCCGGAGAGGGTCGGCTTCCTTATCTAGCTATCAGTTGAAACTACTAAATTTTTGGGGGAAAAGGGAGAGAGAATGCTTGTAATGAAAATGAATAAAAGCTTGAAAACATAAAAGGGTGATACACTAGATAGATTTAAAGAAACTTCCATAGAACTGAAGGACACACAACACAATCAGAATAATGTAAGTAGGCATACACAGGTTAGATGACTCTAGTAGAGGTGAGGAGCAATATGATTGAGAGGAATACAACATTCATAGACAAACCATATGCAGATTCACACAAAACCAAAAAAATAGTAAAGAGGTAAAAATAAATTGCATATATTTGACAGAGAGGCATGGTTACAGTATATGAAAACTCTGTTTAGAAATAGAAAGACCAGAATGCCAAAAAATTTCCAACCCTATTTACATCATTCGAATGCCTATATATAGCATTCTAAAACTAACCTAAGTCAGTTACAAAAAAAATGCTCCAAGAGCTGTCATAGAAAAATATCTCCATCAATGACTGTCCAGCTGCATCAATTATGGCATAGAAATCTGGAACTAGGCGGATGGGAAGATATTTAGAGTCTTTATTGTAGCTGCTTACTCATTGCTAATCTTTTGCCAACACATCAGTGAGGAGATATTTTTATCATGAATGTGAACATCTTCCATACCTGTAGAAATGAATGCAAAAACTATCTACATCTCATTCAAGAAGTCGCTGAAACGTCCAGTCGCCCAAAATATGCAACTCCAGATCTGAATTTGAAAAAGTGACAAAACTCTTGAAAACCCTGCCAAATGAAAGAGGGGACCAAAATATGCAACTTTGCTTCTTACAGCAGGTCAAAATTTGCCAAAATGGAGGAGATACAAGTGGTCAAAGATTTGGTCAACCGCCTGTATATATCACTTCTGCATCTCTGTGTATATCGCTTGCATTTGCCGCTTGAATCGGCATTCAAAAACCTTCTCTGCAACCCCTTTGTATATGCATGGTGCTTTGTATATCGAGCTTGTATATGATTTCTATTTTCAAATTTGCATATGCATACAATTTCCCTTATATGTGCGGGCCCCACCATTTGTATCTCCTCCTCTGAATATACAAACATACAAGCCGTAGACCCCATGCTTGAATTTGTGAGAATTAACTTTTGGGTTAGGTCCAGGTTGTATGTACCTCATTGTACATTTGTTTGTATATTGCAATATACAAAACACCTATACATACAAGGCGGACCCGATAATTTTATAAAGTAGACTGCAAAGCTCTGTGAAATCTGGTTTGTATATCACAAGATATACAAACACCAAATATACAAACCACGGACTTCAAAAAATTATAAAGTGCATTTGACCACTGGGTGGGGTCCGGCTTGTATCATCCTTCTTCGTATATTTCCTTGTATGTGCAGACGTACAAAGCACCTACACATATAAGGCGTGGATTTAGCCCTGCATTCAACCAAACTATACATGTCTTTGAAATCCGGCTTGCATCCTTACCATTGTATATTTCATTGTATATGCAAAATATACAAACACTATATATACAAGCTGCGGATTCCAAACCCTTTACAGAGCAGACTGAAACACTTTGGAAATCTGGCTTGTATATGCTCCCTATATATGCAAACATGCAATGTGCATATACATACAAGTGGTGGTCCCCACTTCCTTTTGAGAATACCCAGCAAAAAAACTTGCATGTGTTCCTTTGTATGTTAAAACATACAAACACCTTTTATACAAGGCGGACCTGAAAACAATATAGAACAGATTATAACTTATATTCGGGTCTGGATTGTATATTTGCTTTATATATTGGCTTGTACATGTGAATATACAAGTCGATATACAAACCCCCTATATACAAATAGGGAATCTTTACGGAATATGCCTGCAATGTATCTTTTCATTGTATATCCAATTGTATCTTCACTTGTATATCTGAATATACAAGCCCTTACATACATGCTGACCTGATATACATTTAGCGAATATTCCAGGGATCTGTGATGTATATTCCATCCTTGTATCTACCCTTCATCCTCCAGCGAATGTATATTTGCTTGTATGTTGAAAATACAAAGGCAAATATACAAACCTCCCAAACATACAAATGGGGAATCTTTGAGGAATATGCGATGAATGCACATTAAACCTTGTATGTTTCACTTGCACCTTTCCTTGTATATCACCGATATACAAACCGGGAATATTCCTGGGGACCTGCAAAAGATTCCCTGAATGTATATGCACCTTTGGAGCCCAATATACATTCAGAAAATGCATATAACCTAATTTTTTCATCATTTTCTAAGGCCGATGGAGATTTGCAAGCCTGCCAAATGAACATTTGAACTGTATGTTGACCAAAACTTTGACCATGAATAACTTCTTTGTTTGGTCAAATTTCAAGGTGATGTAAAAAGAAAACCTGCCTATTTTTTCAAGCACTTTCCAATGGTAAGGTTTTTTTAGGCAATTTGGCATTGTTCATTTTTAGGCAACATTTTCTGAAGGCTTTTCAAGGAAAATACCTGGTGAACTATTTATCTCTGGACAGAGGAAAATGGGTCAACAATTTGGCGACCTCTATGGGATGTTTGCCTGCTAAACATAAGATCAGTGGCCTTATTGTATCCATTGGGCATGGAGTCATATTGAGACTAGAAATATACAGAGTCTCTCTGACTTTGACAATTTATTACAATAGAGGGGAACAGAGAGACCAAAACAAGACAAAATGTTGTAAGCAACCACTCAACTATGCTAGACAACACTTAGGGAAAGCAAAAAGAAGATCTAAACTAATGTGCAACAGCATTTATTGAAATCATAGAGACCTAATTTATTGATTTACAAAGCACTCATACCTTGAAACACCTCTTTAGGTGTATCCCATTAACTGGGATAGGCAAATTTTGTCCATCCATATTTGCTAACTAAAATGCATTATGCTCCTTGCATTCAGTAATGAGAAATGGGCCACTCCACATGCTAACAAACTTGGAATGTTTTCCTGGTCTGCTCTTCAATTCATCCCATTTGAGCACCATGACACCCATTCTAAATTTCCTGGGGGTGGCCTTCTTATCAAAATTTCTTTTTGTTTGAAGCTGATGATATTCCATAGTCTTCATAGCCTTGTCTTTGATTTCTTCAAGCTCCATAAACTGTGCATATCTGACAGCCATGGGGTCTTCCTCTTCAAACATTTCCAGCTGATTCATGATGTCTAGTGCTGGCAGTTCTACAGAGACAGACAATCTTGCTTCCTTCCCATAGACTAACATATATGGAGAATTTCCAATGGACCTCTTAGGAGTTATTCTGTCTGCCCATAAGGCATATTTTAAACTAGTGTGCTAGGTCCTCTAGTTGTCCTCCATTGATCTTTTAATAATCCTCATGAGATTTTTGTTGGTAGACTCAGCCAAACCATAGCCTATGGGTAATAATTAGAAGAAGTATTCAAATAGATCCCATTCTTAACAGCCCAGTCAGTTATCTTTAGGCCAACAAAGGCCAAAGCATTGTCAAAAATGATAGACTCAGGAACTTCGAATCTGGATATCAAATCATGATAAAAATTCAAGACAACATTTTCATTAGATTCCTTCAGGGCCACTGCTTCAGTCCACCTTGTGAAATAGTCTATAGCTGTAAGTATCCACCTGTGGCCTACACTTGATGGTGGGTTAATAGGACCTATGAAGTCAATGCCCCATCTCATAAAGGGCTGCTCTATTTGAATTGGCCGTAGAGGTAAGGCTAACAGCCTCTCTTTTCCTGCAAAAATGGCACACTTTATACATTTCCTCGCTCATGCATGGGCATCCTTAAATAGGCTAGGCTAGTAATAGCCAGCTCTCATTACTTTCCAAGCAGTAGTCCACGGGGCAAAATGACCCCCCACTGTTCCATCATGGAATTCATGTAGCACCTTGTCAATCTGATCTTTATCAATGCACCTTAATAATACACCATTAAAGTCTTTTCTGAAAAGGATGCCATTTATTAAAATGTATGGAATGGACTGCAGTCTATAATATCTTCTCCTGGTTTTATCCAGACCTACTGGACATTTGCCAGTTTGCAAAAATTGAGTCATATCAGTAACCCAACTTGTGCCCACTACCTCTGAATTATCTTGAGGTGCATCCTCAATGGTCAAAAGCGTCTCATCCCCCTTGTTGGAATTGGTAGCGAGCTGCTCGCTGAGTCCCTTTCCTCTGACAAGCTTGGTTACCTGGATATCCACATCATATTCCATGACCTTGGTGATCCAGCCGGCTCTTTTCTCATTTATATCTTTGATCAATAGGAACTCCTTCATGCTAGAATGAGCCACTATCAAATGTATCTTGTTATTAGAAACAAGATGCCAAAATTTCTTAAGGCTCCTTATCACTGTAAGGACATGCTTCTCAACAAAGCTATATTGCTGCTCATATTCTTCTAGCCCCTGACTGAAAAAAGTAATTGGCTGCTCAAAGCTGCTACTCTGCTTCTGCACTAAAATCACAGAGATTATATCTAGGTTGCCATAAGCATATGGAATAAAATCTTTGGAAAAGTTAGGATTTACCAAGGTTGGTGCAACTAACAATGCTTCTTTTATAGACTCAAAGTTGAATCTGGCCTCTTTTGTCCAATTAAAGGCTATATTCTTTTTCAACATGGATGTCAAAGGCTTCAAAAAGTTTGCAATATCAGGGATGAACCTTTGCAAAAAATTAATTTTGCCAATAAAACTTTGTAATCCCTTCATATGACTGGGTAAGGGCAGCTCCAAAATGGCCCTTACCCTTTCAGCATCAATGGTAATGCCTTCCTTTGACACAACGTGTCCTAACAGCTTGCCTTCATGGACAACAAAAATGCATTTGTTTGGATTAAGGGATATCCCAAACTCTCGGCATCTTTCAAAAACTTTCCTTAAGTGGGATAAATGCTCAGATGCATTATTGGAAAAACTGTGATATCATCAAGATATACCAGCACCAGCTTATACATCAAACCCTTAAACACCATATCCATGGCTCTTTGGAAAGTAGAGCTAGCATTTGAGAGGCCGAAAGGCATTCTCCTGTAGGCCATGGTGCCCCATTTAGTAGTAAATGCAATTTTATATTGATCTTCCTCCTTAACTAACACTTGATTATAGCTAGAAAATTGGTCAAGTAATGAGAATCTCTCTGAGCCAGCCACTACTTGTAAAATCTGCTCCATTGAGGGGAGTGGGTAGTGGTCCTTTAAGGAAGCTCTGTTTAGATTCCTAAAATCAATGCATAGCCTGATCTCTCCATTCTTCTTTCTAACAGGGACCAAGTTGGAGACCCAAAAAGTATGCTTGATGGGAAAAATAATCCTTCCCTCAATTAGCTTAGTCAATTCTTTAATCATCAGGGGCTCTAGCTTTGGATTTAGGGGTCTCTACTTTTGCCTTATAGGCTTTGTACCTAGTTCCAACTCTATGGTATGTTAGGCAATGTGAGGATCAAATCCCTTCAGGTCTGAATAATCCCAAGCAAATACCTCCTCAATTTCCTGACAAAGAGCAATAAAAGCTCTCCTGTCCTCAGCTGAACAGATTTTACCTATTTTGAGGAGTTTTCCCTTAAAAATTTCTAACTCCTCATAATGTTCCTCTTTTATTTGCATACCAGTCTTAGTCTTCTTCATCTGATCATTGGTGCCAAAAATAGACTCCAAAGTTACCAATCCCTTGGGCAACTTGTTTGTCTTCAGCTGAACAATCTAATCATTGCCATACTGTTGTTTGAGTTTATCCTGATACATCATGGAAAACTCATCTTCCTCTAACAGGAATCTCATAATCTGTTCATCACTTTCAAAGACCTGCCAATGAACATTATTATTAGGGATAGAGGGTCTGTCAACTATTTTTACATGAGGCTACATTTTTTCTTGTTGGATATCACTGGGAATATCAAATTGTGCCCCAATTGTAGTCAATCTATCAGCATGGGAGTTCTGATTCCTTGGAATGGATATCAAGTTACAAGCATCAAACTCCTCAATCATGTTCCAGACTCTATGTTTGTAGCACTTCAGAGCATCATTCTTTGTGAGATGCAGTCCCCTTACCTGATTTACAATTAGTTCACTGTCCCCAAATACTTGCAAACAACCAATTTTCTTCTTTCTTGCCCATTGCAATCCCTGGATTAGCCCGTCATATTCAGCAGTGTTATTGGTGCATGAGAAGGCAAAACAGAAAGCGGCATAATATTTTTCACCTTGTGGGGACATAAGCATTGCTCCACCACCGGATCCATTTTTGCTCCTAGAGCCATCAAAATACATTTTCCATACTTCATTTTGATGCTCTGTGTTGTTCTGCATCCTTTAGTTTACTTGGAATTGCTGCCTTAGGCTCATGTAGTATGTAAATCCCCATATCAGTTTCTTGAATGTATGCCTCAGGGTCATCTACAACATCTTTTGAGGCCCATTCCCTCAATAACACCTCTGGTATACTTTCATTTTGTAGCTCTTGGGCAGCCACAAGTTCAGGATCATCAGAAATAATGCAATTTACATTAACAACACTTGGTGTGTAGGGCTCTATATGATGGTTTGAGAGTAATTCAGACCTTAGGGTCACTTTAGTGCCATACCTGGTCCTAAAAAATATGTGGGACCAGTCAGAGGATAGATATCCTCCTATTTTGGCTGTGAATTCTCTTGATAAACACATGGCAAAATAAGGAGGCAAATCTATGATGAACACCTCCTGTGAAATGGAAACATTTGGGCAAGTGTGTAGAGTGAGATCTAGGTCTTTTATTACACCCACAGTATTAACAGCTATGCCATCTAATTGGAGTACACCCTTTTCAAGAGGCTGGTATTTCAATCCTAATTGGTCTGCAATTTCTTTGGGCATCACAGAACTGCTTGCACCACTGTCAACCATACAGTTATGAACTAATTTGTCTCCAATTATCAATGATACATAGAATGGGAGTGGCTTAGTACTTTTGTTTGACTGTTTGTTGTTATCTTTAGATGAATTGGTAAGGACAACCTTATTTGGGTCAATAGTTGTATCATTGGATACTTTCAAATCAGATAAGGCAGACTGCAACATCTTCTTTTGGCTGGGGATGGCTAGGGAATCCCACATGGACATTGTCACATTCATCTTTTTCATATTTTCAATAATATTGAAAGGTGGAATGGCACTCACCTTCTGATTTGACTTTGTAGTAGCAACTTCCTCTTGCAAATTAGGCATCTCCCTTGCTTTTGCTGGGTCACTTCTTTGTAAAATGTGGGGAATATGTGATGTTGAAGCACCAACATGTCCTTTCTCTTTATTTACTGCTTGCTCTACCTCATAACCCCTCTTCTTGGCCCTTGTATTTGCTGCCACCGGTGTATCCTCTCTATTCATGCCACAAAATTCACCTTGCTACCAATTCATGAAGGTAGAATCACTCTGAGGTTGCTCTTGCTACTGCACAGCTCCATCATGAGGTGTATTTGGCTATGGGACTACAACATTATGTACCATTAGAGCCTGATTTATGACCCTGTTTGAGCAGGGACTGATTGTGTGGCTGATTACATGGAAAACACCATTCGTAATCAACTGCAAGATTATTCTAGATAGGGACAAGGTCCCTTGCTGTATTGATGGGCACTAGATTGTAAGGCTGAAAAGGCCTTTGATTGACATTTTGCATGGGACCCTGATAATTTCCTTGATATGGTTGTCTGTCGGCTTGGTAAGGCTGATTCTGACCTTGATATGATTGATTCTGCCCTTGATATGGTTGTTGATAAGGCTGAAAAGGCCTCTGGGATTGTTGTTTCTTTATGTTCACCAGCTCATTTCCAAAAGTTTGAAGGATGCCCTCAATCTTTTGTTGACTATTTTTAATCTCTTTCAACTCTTGAGATGAACTAGTGGTAGCAAGTTCAGAATTGGCAGTACTTGGTAATGCTGCCACAGTAGGCAAAGGGGCAAAATATGGGATTGGCAAAGGCATTGAAGCCTAAATTTAAGGGAAAATAGGCACTGGCGGTCTGGGTGCTATTTTTCTAGACTGAATCAGATTATTCTCTACCCAAATGGCTAATTCATATGCATTAGGTAAACTATTACCTCCTAATGATTGAATCATTACTAAAATATCACTATTTAAGGCCTTCAAAAAATATAAGAATGCATATTCAACTAGAGGTCTTACCATGGCGGGGATTTTGTCCCATGTCTTCTGAAATCTAAAGTTAAAAATCCATCATTTTCTCCTGAGGAGCTCTCTTTATAGTTGTCATTTGTTCAACCAACGATAGATTATCTGATTTGTCTTGGAATTGCTTATTCAATCTGTCACCTAGATCATCCCAGGTTCCTATAGTCTACACTGGTAGACTCCTGAACCATTGCAATGCTTTCCCTTTGAATGAGGTAGCTAGCAACCTGATGGCTACATTTTCTTGGGTGACATGATGTACTCCACATAGAGATGCTACGTCTCTAATATGTTCAATAGGAGTAGTCTAATTTTCCCCTATGAAATAAGGCAGACTCTTCAAAGCTACCATGGGTATAGCGTCATGTACAGTTAGGTTTAAAGGGCTACCCCCATCAAAAGTCACGAATGGCTGATTTCTTGCCATCTAAAGAGCTATAGGTAGATTTGCTTGAGTTACTACAGGAACTACATAAGCAGCTGGTTTGAAACTTGGGGGAGTTGACTGTACTCTTTTGGAAACTGGAGTCCTTGCTACAGCTTTGCTCTGTCTCCTAGGTGGAGAAAGCTATAAATAATCAAACGAGATTGAACTTGAACTCCTAGTTTGTATCTTTCTCATAAAATGTAAAAATAGAACTAGTCTACTTATCCTTCCTCAGTGTAAGTCACCAGATATGCAAGTTTAACCTCTTATAGGTTTGAAATTACTGGCTGCATATCAACACCAGTAATAAGGGTTGTGTTAAGTTGATTGTTGCTCTGACTCTTGGTCCCACCGGGTGTGCCAAAGTTGTTATCACCCAGTTTTGTACCCTTGCATGAAGCTGTTAAATCTCTGCAAACTGGAATAATATGGGATTGATCTATAAGTGTGGGACTTTGCTAAATGAGATCAAACCTTTGGAGAAGGCCGGCTTTCTTGTCTAGCTATCACTTGAAACTACTAAATTTTGGGGGGAAAAGGGAGAGAGAATGCTTGTAATGAAAATGAATAAAAGCTTGAAAACATAAAAGGGTGATACACCAGACAGATTTAAAGAAACTTCCATAGAACTAAAGGATGCACAACACAATCAGTATATTGCAAGTAGGCATACACAAGCCTCTAGCAGAGGCAAGGAGCAATATGATTGAGAGGAATACAACATTCACAGGCAAACCATATGTAGATTCACACAGAACCAGAAAAATCAATAAAGAGGTAAAATTAACTTGCATATATTTGACCGAGAGGCACGATTACAGTATATGAAAACTCTATTTGGAAACGGAAAGACCAGAATGCCAAAAAATTTCCAACCCTATTTACATCATTCAAATGCCTATATATAGCATTCTGAAACTAACCTAAGTCGGTTACAAAAAAAATGCTCCAAGAGCTATCATAGAAAAATATCTCCATCGATGACTGTCCAGCTACATCAATTATGGCATAGAAATCTAGAACTGGACATATGGGAAGATATTTAGAGTCTTTATTGCAGCTGCTTACTCATCGCCAATCTTCTGCCAACACATCAGTGAGGAGATATTTTAATCATGAATGCGAGCAGCTTCCATACCTGCAGAAATCAATGCAAAAACTATCTACATCTCGTTCAAGAAGTCGCTAAAATGTCCAGTCGCCTAAAATATGCAACTCCAGATCTGAATTTGAAAAACTAACAAAACTCCTAAAAACCCTACCAAATGAAAGAGGGGACCAAAATATGCAACTTTGCTTCTTACAGCAAGTCAAAATTTGCCAAAATGGAGGAGATACAGGCAGTCAAAGATTTGGTCAACTGCCTATATATATTGCTTCTGCATCTCTGTGTATATTGCTTGCATTTACTGCCTGAATTGACATTCAAAAACCTTCTCTGCAACCCCTTTGTATATGCATAGTGCTTTGTATATCGGGCTTGTATATGCTTTGTATTTTCAAATTTGCATATGCATACAATTTCCCTTATATGTACGGGCCCCACCATTTGTATCTCCTCCTCTGAATATACAAACATACAAGCCATAGACCCCATGCTTGAATTTGTGAGAATTAACTTTTGGGTCGGGTCCTGGTTGTATGTACCTCATTGTACATTTGTTTGTATATCGCAATATACAAAACACCTATACATACAAGGCGGACCCGAGAATTTTATAAAGTAGACTGCAGACCTCTGTGAAATCTGGTTTGTATATCACAATGTATGCCTATTTGTTTATCTCAAGATATACAAACACCAAATATACAAACCACGAACTTCAAAAAATTATAAAGTGCATTTGACTACTGGGTGGGGTCCGGCTTGTATCATCCTTCTTCGTATATTTCCTTGTATGTGCAGATGTAGAAAGCACCTACACATACAAGGCATGGATTTAGTGCTGCATTCAACCAAACTGTACATGTCTTTGAAATCTGGCTTGCATCCTTACCATTGTATATTTCAATGTATATGCGAAATATACAAACACCATATATACAAGCTGCGGATTCCAAACCCTTTACGGAGCAAACTGAAACACTTTGGAAATCCAGCTTGTATATGCTCCCTGTATATGCAAACATGCAATGTGCATATACATACAAGTGGTGGTCCCCACTTCCTTTTGAGAATGCCCAGCAAAAAAACTTGCATGTGTTCCTTTGTATGTTAAAACATACAAACACCTTTTATACAAGGCGGACCCGAAAACAATATAGAACAGATTGTAACTTATATTCAGGTCCGGATTGTATATTTGCTTTGTATATTGGCTTGTACATGCGAATATACATGTCAATATACAAACCCCCTATATACAAATAGGGAATCTTTTCAGAATATGCCCGCGATGTATCTTTTCATTGTATATCCAATTGTATCTTCACTTGTATATCTGAATATACAAGCCCTTACATACATGTAGACCCGATATACATTCAGCAAATATTCTGGGGATCTATGATGTATATTCCATCCTTGTATCTGCCCTTGCATCCTCCAGCAAATGTATATTTGCTTGTATGTCAAAAATACAAAGGCAAATATACAAACCTCCCAAACATACAAATGGGGAATCTTTGAGGAATATGCAATGAATGCACATTAAACCTTGTATGTTTCACTTGCACCTTTCCTTGTATATCGCCGATATACAAACCGGGAATATTCCCGGGGACCTGCAAAAGATTCCCTAAATGTATATGCACCTTTGGAGCCCGATATACATTCAGAAAATGCATATAACCTAATTTTTTCATCATTTTCTAAGGCCGATGGAGATTTGCAAGCTCGTCAAATGAACATTTAAATTGTATGTTGACCAAAACTTTGACCATGAATAACTTCTTTGTTTGGTCGAATTTCAGGGTGATGTAAAAAGCAAACCTGCCTATTTTTTCAAGCTTTTTCAAATGGTAAGGTTTTTTTTAGGTAATTTGGCATTTTCATTTTTAGGCAACATTTTCCAAAGGCTTTTCAAGGAAAATACCCGGTGAACTGTTTAGCTCTGGATAGAGGAAAATGGGTCAACAATTATAATTTCAAGATCAAATATATACAAGGAAAAGAAAATTGGGTGGTAGATACTTTGAGTAGGAGAAGGCACATCTCCTCCATGGTCTCCATACATTTTGATTTTAGGAATTAGGTGTGTTACAAAAAAATCTAAGGGAGATGAGTTTCATGAGCAGATAAAACAAGCCCTTGAAGAAAACCCCCCGAATATGAGAAATGAAGGATTCAACCTTGAACCAGATGGGTTATTAAGGTTCAAAGGAAGGATTTATGTACCTAACTGTGTAGAGTTAAGGAATATGGTTTGGAAAGAGGTTCATTCTGCACCATATTATGAGCATCCTGGAGTAACAAAGTTACTTGCTGATGTGAAACCCCTATATTTCTAGAAAGGAATGAAGAGGGATGCTGCAAATTTTGTAGCTGCATGTATAGAATGCTAGAGGGTGAAGGCATAACACCATTACCCAGCAGGGCTCTTATACCTTCATGAAATTCCTGAGTGGAAATGGCAAATTATAAGTATGGACTTTGTACAAGGGCTTCCTATGTCAAGAAACAAGCATAATGCTATCTTGGTTGTGGTGGATAGACTCACCAAAGCCACTTATTTTATACCTGGGAGCTTGACTAATGGGGCATCCGTCATAGCCCAAAAATTTGTTCAAGAGATTTTTAGACTGCATGACATTCTTGAGAAAATCATCTCAGATAGGGATGCATTAATGACATCAAGGTTTTGGCAAACCTTGTTCTCTTCACTTGGAACCTAGTTGAATATAAGCTCTTCTTATCATCTTGAAATGGATTGACAAACTAAGAGGGTGAATCAAGTGCTAGAGGACTTATTGAGGATGTACTGCATGGGTCAACAGTATAAATGGGAGGATTATCTTCCTCTAGTGGAATTCGCCTACAATAATTCCTATCACCCAGCTATTAAGATGGCTCCATTTGAGGCATTATGTGGATGAAAATGCTAAACCCCTATAAGCTAGGACAAGCTAGAAGATAGGGTTAGCCTTGGTCTAGAAATGCTATCAGAGATGGAAGAGCAAGTCCATCTAATAAAAAAGAAGGCTAGTGGAAGCTAATGATAGGCAAAAGAGTTATGTGCATGCTAAGTACATCGAAAGGAATTTCACAGTGGGAGAGAAAGTTCTATTAAGAGTAAATTTCCTCATCTTTTTTGAAAAAATTATTTATTATGCTTTTGAAACAAATTTCTTTTTATGATGATTAACTTTTGAGACATTAAATCATCGGGGACGATGATTCTTATGGGGGAAGATATGTTACATCCCCAACCTGTTATTAGCTTAATCTTACTCTAACATGGTAATCAAGGGGATTAGTTAAGAGTTTGATGATTTGATATTGTGTAAATATCTAATTTAATCTTTGATTATGAGGTTAATGACTGATGTTAATTAGTTTTGAACGTTAATTGATTTATATTATGGGATATGATAATTATGCACTGATCATGGTTTTGTGATCCTAAGTGTGAACAGGAAAATGTAACATCCTTCGAAGAAGGAATGAGAGTATCATCTTGAAGGAAGGGTTAGATGTTGGGATATGGGGGTTAACAACCATCTGAGTGTTAGACATTTTGTCCTATCAAACCATGTAAGTTGGTGTAAGTTACGCTTTGTCTTAACCATTTGTTTTTCCTTTTTGTGGCAACTTGTTGATTTAGTCATTTCGACAATGTTGCATTGACTTGACTAATGATGTTCTTGGAATGTCAAATCGAGTCGAGAGTTAGTAATTTTGTTAGAGCATAATTTTATCACTCTCAATGCTTTCAAATTGAAATTATAAATCCATTTTTGATACACTAGATTTTGGATCCTTAACGATGAAGGGAGAGCGAAGCTCGATCCCTAAATCACTTGATGAATTTATCTCCATAAAGGAAGTGCCATTGACTAAATATGACTTAGTCCTTATTGGTATTCTCTAATATCCTTTGCATGCTTGTAATGATATTATAGATAATTATATTAATCTGATATGTAATGTCAAGATATGTTATTGTGTTCATTTTTGTCATGGTTAGCATTATATCTAATGGGAGCATGGAGCTCACCATAGTTTTACAAGTGTCATGCTTGCACAGGCCTCTTAGAGGTAGTTGGACGAGTGGAGAAGCCACTCCCACCACCTTAGTTATGGGTGGTAGTTTTCTATAGAATGAGGCATGCATTTGGACAGTCTTCTAGGGAGATTTTGCTTATTCTTTCCTTACCATTTTTGGGGTAAGCAGGAGATTCTTGAGTAGGTTTTTTCTAGAGAGAGGAAGGGGTGAAAGTGTGCTATTTCTCTGCACTAGCAAGACTTCCAGGAAGGAATAATGGAGTTCAAGCTGAGAACACTTCATTTGTAAAGAGTAGTTCATAGATAACAAAGCTACTTTTTTATATGCATTAAGGGTATACATATTACTGTTATACCGAGCTCCAATACTTGCAAGTCATATGGAGCCATACTGTTATGACTGTCATTATGGGTTCTTATTACCGATAGATGGATAACAACAACTCAAG
Source organism: Cunninghamia lanceolata (assembly GCA_027924645.1). Classification (NCBI taxonomy): domain Eukaryota; kingdom Viridiplantae; phylum Streptophyta; class Pinopsida; order Cupressales; family Cupressaceae; genus Cunninghamia; species Cunninghamia lanceolata. The sequence continues at coordinate 332,491 of BSBN01000650.1, read as the reverse complement.
GCCTTACAGCCAAGCTTGTAAATGTTAATGGTATTTACTCTGTCAAGGCTCAAGACTTAAAGGTCAAACTATGTTTCAATTGATATTCTTGACTATGTTTATATTTTTGGACAAGGCTGAGCCATATTGTTTTAGATAATTTTGATTGTGTCTATGCTCAAGTCTTATAGCTGAGCCAAACCCATATTATAATTTTTCCTATGACTTTTCTTAAGGCCATGGAGGCCGAGCAACCCTGCAATGAAATCTTTAGCATAGCCGAGGCCATACAAGCTGAGCGACATTATTTTATAGTCTTTATAGAAATCTTTATCATAGCCAAGGCCATGCAGGTCAAGCAGCATTGTTATATAATCTTTATTGAAATCTTTATCACCATTTGAGACCATACAGGAAGAACGACACTAAACTATATCTTTTTATTTCACCACTAGCTTGAGCCCATAGAGGCAGAACAACATGATGTGACTTTCTTTGTTAAGCTATAGCTTCAGGCTAGAGTGGCCAAGCTTTCTAATCTTTATACGTCTTAAACTGTACTAAGAGTTCATGGCTATGAAAGTCAATCTATTTAATGTTGTATGCCAAAATACATTTGTAGCTCGTGGCCACGAGGGCCATACTAATACATGAAACACAAATGGTACTGAGGCTCGAGGCCATCATGGCCAAGCCCTTGTATAATCTTCAATATGTATACATTGATTAATGATGACTATATGATGTCTAATATGATCTTAGTAAGATAGTGCTTAAAGCACTCAACTAAAAGATGTCTCAACTTGCTTAAAGGTCGAATGTCGCTAAATATGATTATAATTCTTAAGACTATGATTATATTAAGTGGCAGTTTATATGTTAGCTAAGTCACTAGAAATGAATTATTCTATTATTGACAATAGCCCTTGATTTTATTTAAATGAGATTTAGAGATACTATCTAAGCTCATAAGGGTAATAAGAGTCATCATTCATGGTAGAATCACACTAATTACCTAAGGCTAGGAATGCTTAGTATAGTATGAATATGATTCTATCTTATATGATAATTTATTTAGATGTTGTGAACAACAATAGACCTAGAATGGTAAATGTGGTTTGATTTGTGTAATGACTAAGAGTGGAAGGAGGTGGCAAGGAGTCACAAGTTCAACGTTACATAAGTAACCCAATTAGTTGCAACCAACCTATGATGGGAGTCAATTCTCCAAGTATGGACAATGAATTGAATTGATCCCATGGATACTAGACCTAGGGTAGTGAATATGGTTTGACTTATGATATGATTAGAAAGAGGAATAAGGTGACATGGAGTCATAGATTTGCTATAATAGAGCTTGACTGTTAATGATAGTTATTATGATAACTATGATGCATCTTATGTAATTAAAAGATATGTTGACTCCTTGTTGATGAAGGAGAAACTAGATAAGAGGTAAGTTGTATTTCCTTGTAGGTGGCACCAAGTTTATTGGAGGAACTATTTGTCCTAGATAATTATATACTTATGAGAATGAATATTATGGTTAGTATGAAACTCTTGTTTTTCAACGGAATTGGAAGCCATCTCTTTATGAATGGCCATACTTCACAAACAAGGTATAAGATATTAAAACCCATGAGGATTCTTGTGATAGAGTCTTTCTAGTAAGACTATCTTATTAGACTATTATGATATAAGTCTTAACTGTCATGAATTTGAATGTAAACCTTGTGAAAGGTCAACATGAAACTATGAACCTAGGAAGGTCAGAAGTTGGAAAACTTGTTTGACTATTGTTATTTTGGAAAATGGAACAAGGTGACAAGGAGTTATAGGTTCCTTGTTGTGAAGGAAACCTACTTGTTTTGACTATTGTCATTTTAGAAAATGGAACAGGGTGACGAGGAGTTAGAGGTTCCTTGTTGTGAAAGCAACCTATTATATTTGATGAACTCCTAAGATAGGAGTCGATTGTCCTAGTACTGGACTATGAATCGAATTGAATTCACATCTTACTAGACCTAGAATAAAAGGTCAACCTAAGCCTACTGTAGGATGAGACAACTTCTAAGTTGATTAAGGGTGGTGGACATATGATTACGTTCATTGCGAAACATATATGTATGTAAATCTTTGACCAAAGTAATGCATCCATCTCTACATGCATTGTTGGTCCACAGTGCTCCAGATGGCCTAGTGTCTCCAATAGTGTCATACATAGTTAGAGTGGATCTATAGTTGTGTGAACATGAGACATTAGGAAGGACACAACACTAGATACTCAGATGGCTAACCCAAGGGTTCCTAATATCTAACCTTTTCGTGAAGGGTAGGGCCACTTCTAGTTTGGAAGTTGAGTGGGGGACCACAGGTCCATGGTTGGTGGAAAAGCACTAGGATGATGCTCTCCTTCCCAAGCATGAGACAATCTGAGGCTTATGAAGACAGATGTCAAAAGTTCCAGATACAGTACTTTCCATTTTATGACTTGATGATCAATTGTAATGTAAAATTTGTTATATGATGTCTTGAGCATAACTTGTACATACATAGTGAAACTTATTCACTTGGATATGTAAATGATTATTGTAATTGTAAGATTTGTTATGTTTTGTTTAGAATAACATGCTTAGTTGATGAAATGATAATGAATCATTATGGTTATGTTTTGATTTGCATAATCATATTGTTAACTAATCTCTTGATTAAGATGAATGTTTATGTTAAATTTTGAGGATTATGGAATGAGATGTTACATCACTGCTGAGTCTGAAAGGCCTAAGAAAGTTAAAAGACCCTGTTGTTTTGTCAATTTTTTACACTAGAAATTTTTGCAAAAATAATGCCCCTAATGCCCCTTATACCCTTATACTATATGGCCATAGAGACCTATATGGAATTTCATACATGTATGGGTTTTTTCATTTGGGAGCCAATTGTTTCATCGATTGGCAATTTTATTTGGCAAATTTAGAAGATTTGTGGATCTAGTTTATGGGTTTGTGGTTTTTTGTAGGTTGCTATTGCAAGGGTTTTTAACTAGTCATCACTGCCTATGGTTATCCATCACCACCTTTGTTTTTCACCAATTGATTCATTTGAGGGTTTAATTGTTTTGTTTTGGTTCAAATTTTTCTTTGGTTCTTGATCTGGCTTGGCTAGTTCTTGACTGGTTTGGATTGTCGGTGGATTTCGTGAGGACTCGGCCTTCCACACTAGCACTCTTCCCCCATTGGTATCCCCTTTCCACTAGCTCTACCACTCTCTTTAGGTCCTCACCATTAAAGTTATCATTGTTGAAGGTTTGTTATAGGTGGGGCTGTTTGGACTTCAACCAACTTGCCACCACATGACTCCAACCTATTAATCGCAGGGTTTCTCTACAAACCACTAATTGTCTACCTCACATCCAAAGGTCATGATTTCATAACTTCCTTGGTCACAGTCACCACACAAACTACCAAGTCATTGTTTCCTCCTAACCACAAATAGCTTTTTTTGTAACAACATTTTATATCACTATAAATTTTTATGTTAACTATTTTTTTTTTATGTTACTCTTAACATTTATTGTTACCATTTTATGCTAACCGCTAACATTTTTGTTAGCATTTTTAGTAACTATAACATTTATGGTCATTGTAACATTTTATGCTAGTTGTCATATGTTAACCGCTAGTCCTTGCCAAGTGCTCGACAATGGGGTATCATTTTATTTTCATTATAACTTACAATCTAAGAATTAGATTTTTATAAATTTATAGTTGACAAAAAGATGGTTCCATCCACTATATAGTGGTGAACTTATTTTTTCCAAATTATGCTGATTTTTACTATTTTTTGCCTTCAAAGTCTATTTTTGTATTAAATTTTGATGGGGCATAACTTTCACACTAGATATCAAAATTTTGTAAATTTTGTTGAAACTTATTAGAAAATCACATGGATTTCAAATATACATGTATAAATTTTAGATTTGGATAGCCAATTTTTTCAAAAATTGTAAAAATCATTGTGAGTTATAAATAGACGATTCAATCTTCCAAGTTGTAAACATTGTAATCAAAACTTGTCTAGCTTTCTAGTGGGGCATATATTACAACACTAATCATTTTAGTGGGGTAATCTTATGATTCTGCATTTGCATTTCCTATTTTTGAGATCATGTCTCTCACACTAAATCCTTTCTATTTTAGTATTCTTCATAATCCTTCTAATAAATGGAAAATCAAATGTGGTTATTATGGAAAGAAAAGGCATAACAAAGATGATTGTATTCAAAGACAAATTGATTAAATGAAGCAACTTCTCCTAGATCATAATATTTCTTTACCTTATCATTTTAATCTAGTACCTACAAAATCATCATATTGTCTCACTTAGGAATCTAGTGAGATAACATCATTTGGGGATGACCAATGTATTCCAATGACTTGCATTGACATTGTTAGTTCTCTAACATCCTTTTAACAATTTCTAAGGGATTATGAATTCCTATGATCAAATTTTCTAAGAGGATGGGTCAAAAAATGAGAGATGAATGAAGCTCTCTTATACTTGAGGCTCTATAAGACCTAGGGGTGACCCTATAAACACTCACTGAATCTTATATAAACATAACACGGGTTTACAACAATGGTTAACAAATAACATGCTTAAGGAAAAAAAGAAAGGGTTCTTCAAAGTGTTGTGAATTTACATGTACTCCTTGTACTTTTAGTGTTCAAACATGAGTAGGATAAGTTACAGATTATTTATGGCTTGAAAGATTTTCATAATTTGATTTCATTTTGTTGTGAGGAGTTGAAAGGTGATTGGTGCCTACTTCTCTTGGTAATATATAGTCTCTTAAATGTGACTGGAACTTAGTAATGGTAATCCTAAATTTAAATGTTACTTAAGATACCACCACCTTGCAGTGATATTTGACCATCGTATGTTATTTACCCAAATGAAACCATTCTTAGTTATCCTTCACTAGTATTATTAGTCTTACTACTTGCTCAAATAAAATTCTTACACTCCTTGAATGTATGATATCTAAGACAAGTAATACATACAACAAATATGAATGTGAAGACAAATCATCCTTGACAATATATATTCTAAAACAACAACATAATGAAGGAGATAGTAGTAGGAAAGTAAACCATTTCTCATGTATTTTATTTCAAACAAGATTACTAGTAAAAAGTTTCAAAAAACATTGAAATATTATTTTATTTCTCAACACAATACAATCAATTTTAGAGTTCTTATTAGTTCCCCCTTTTTACAATGACAATACAACCCCATTTTATAAGAAATATAAGGTAGATCAGAATAATTGATGGGTGGCAATTGTCCCAAGATTAGTGAGACTAAACATCCCATGGTTGAGGCTCATGTGAGGACTCCATGAGCACTTCAAACCATTGTGAGGATCCCAAGGAAGAAAGGAATATCTGTGCTTCTTCAATCCATAGTGTTGAGGGTGACAACTAGATCTTCATCCCTACATCTCATGATGACACAAAAATTGGAGCCAACAATGTAGCAAAAGAAGTAGATAGCATGGGAGTAGAATATGGTGAACAACTAGTAGTCAGGCAAGGACACCTAGAACACATAGATTCTCTTTTCTTCTCACGAAACCTACAAGTCATGGTCCACCCTGTAGACACCTAAAATTGGACTGCTCTGCAAACCAATTTTCCGTACCTCTGCACTCATCCACTCTCCCCATCTGCATATCCCTGGTGATCAATTAATTCACCTAATTGATTCATTTAACCTTACAAACTTATCCTATTAATTGAATGAATATTCCTAATATTCATTTAATTGATTTATCCATTTCTCTAATTCCTGTTAATTAGATAAATCATGCTTAAGTTAATTAAGAAAACACTTAATTAACCTTGTCCCCCACTCATCCACTAAACTGAATTTAATATTCACTTGTCTCCCACTCATCTCCAATCACTGAATTTAATATTCAGATGTCTCCCACTCATTCCCAATCACTAAATATAAAATTCAGTTGTCCCCCACTCACCTCCACTCTTCCCAAAATGAGAATATTTAATTCATCCACAGGAATAAAAGATTTACTTTTATTCCTAGCCCTTGATCTCACTAGATGAATCCTCACCCTCCATTCTCATCTCCAAATTTCTATAAATTGGACCCCCTCTAGGCCATTTTCATAAGACCATTTCATGCATCAAACCTCTGTCAAAAACCACTCCCCAATCTCCTCATCCTACCAAACCTGTGTCGAAATCACTCCAATCATTTCCCATCTCCATCCAAATCAGGCATCAAGTCACTTATCTCCCATTTACATTGTGTTGTAGGCATTGAGCAATCCACATTCTCCACATTTAGTCATTCTGATCACGGGAAACATCTGAGGAGATCAATCAGGTGTATCTCCTTCCCGCATGGATTTGTGAGGTCTTCATGAAGGTATAATCATGTATTTATGCATTAGATTAGTTCTAATCTTCATTCTGATTTCATTGATTACATTTGGCATGCCCTTTAATATTCACTTGTCTCCCACTCATCTCCAATCACTGAATTTAATATTTAGATGTCTCCCACTCATTCCCAATCACTGAATATAAAATTCAGTTGTCCCCCACTCACCTCCACTCTTCCCAAAATGAGAATATTTAATTCATCCACTAGGAATAAAAGATTTACTTTTATTCCTAGCCCTTGATCTCACTAGATGAATTCTCACCCTCCATTCTCATCTCCAAATTTCTATAAATTGGACCCCCTCTAGGCCATTTTCATAAGACCATTTCATGCATCAAACCTCTGTCAAAAACCACTCCCCAATCTCCTCATCCTACCAAACCTCTGTCAAAATCACTCCAATCATTTCCCATCTCCATCCAAATTAGGCATCAAGTCACATATCTCCCATTTACATTGTGTTGTAGGCATTGAGCAATCCACATTCTCCACATTTAGTCATTCTGATCACGGGAAACATCTGAGGAGATCAATCAGGTGTATCTCCTTCCCGCATGGATTTGTGAGGTCTTCATGAAGGTATAATCACGTATTTATGCATTAGAATAGTTCTAATCTTCATTCTGATTTCATTGATTACATTTGGCACGCCTAGTCGCGGATCTCATCGTCATTTTTTGAAGGTTTTATTATCAGAATCTTCATTTTCTAACCCTCTTTGTGGCAAGTTTTGCAAGTTTTGGGACTAACCTGTTGCAGGTTGCATCTTGGGCAAAAATTGACCTCATTATTGTGCTCAGGACGTTGATTCCATGAATTTTGACTATAAAGTTTGATATTTTTTTAAAAAAATTTTTAGGGCCACAGGCCGTACCGTACGGATCCGTACCATACGGATCCAACAGCCCCTACTACACTAATCATTCATTCGCTATGTTGCAGGGATTTTATCATTTATTTGTAGATTTATAATGTTTTGTTTGTAGTTTGGTTTGAAGACATCGTCCACCACCACTTCGACCACCAGTTCACTACTGCGGCCACCTCTCCGCCTTCCCCCTGCGCCACCCCCTGTTTTAACCTCCTGCCGCCGCACTGCAACCCACATCCCCATCACTCCAAACTCCCACGGCCTCCCCCAACTCTCCTCCCTATGGCTTCCCACAACTCCCTCCCCCGCCGCCTCACCCTTAACCCTCCACCTTCCTTCCTCCCCGCCAACCACCACTCGCGGCCGACCACGCCGAGCTCCCCCAACTCCTCCCCTTAGCACCCAACTCCCACACCACCCCCTACGGACCTCACATCCCGCTGCCTCTGTAAACACAAACCTCCACCCACTGCTACCCTAACAACCCCACCAAAACCCTAAATGTAGCACTTAAACGGTGGAAGCAGCAAGCACGCAGTCATATCATTGACCCCGAGGTGAAGGGAAGGGGCTATTGAAGCCCCTTCATTTTTTTATTTTCCAAATTTTCAGCCCCTGTTCATATTAGAGACCAGGGGCCTATTTCACCATAACCACTAGCTTTAAACACTAACCACCAGGGTTTAAAGCTAACATGTGACTAGAAATTTTCTAACCGCCGGTGTTTAAATCAAACAGTCAAGCCAACCTCTTGTGCCTTCTACATGCCATAATAGGCTGTTTTTTTTTTCAAACTAACACAACTTTCGCATACGGAGGTGAAATTGTGCAAACAAGGACTCATCAGAAAGAGGACTCTGGGCACTTCACAGTTGTGAGGTTTTCATCAAGTGATGGTACCATTTCCCACCTTTTTTTATCAGTCAAAGTCAAACTTTTATTTAAACTTCAAATCATTATATCTTTTGCATTTTTGATCAAATTTTCACGAATTTTTTTTTTAAATCACATAGAATTTCATGTAGAATCTATTCATGCAATCTAATTTCTTGTATCAGTTCTTTTTTCATCAAACTTTCTCAGATTATCAATTTTCACATTACAATCCTCTTGGAAGTCTACTTGCTCTGGTTTTCAGTTTTGTGACTTGCAGGTGATCATTTGGGACTGGACAGTATACTTGCTATATTTTAATTTGTCACCTTTACAGTCTTAAAGTTAGTATCGTAAGTTTAATTAATGACATTTTTCTGTAAGTCGGGTTGTTTTGCCCGTAGTGGTGCTTTCACATACCTTCTTTAATTATCCTTTTGCAAGATACTAACAAGTTTTTTGTAGGGTTCTTTTAGTTTTGCTTGCATAACATCATTTCATGTGGGACTTACAATGAATCTTTTCTTTTGGCATCCTAGTTAGACAACACTTCCATTTGGTATTATAAAATCGAACAAAACAAATCAAGCAAATGTCTTTGTGTGTGTGTGTGTGTGTCAAACACTTTAAGTTTTGGTGCTCTAAAATTCACCCTGTGGTGTGCCAACAAACAAATCAAACACTTCAATTTTGGGCTTTAAAATGAACCACAAATTTTCATACAGCATCTTGTTTAAAAAGAACAACAATTTGCATCTCTCATGCATATAACCAAGAAAATCATCTCAATTGTTTGAAGTGTCTTGTGCTCTTTTTGTTTGTAGTGTGACAGAGCATATGCTCTTCCCTCGCACCATTTTGGTGACCTTGGGAATCAAAAGCTCATCACAAAACTTGCAAAAACCACACCCCATTTAAATCTGAAAGATCTAAAATGAAACATGCTTAGTGTGATACAATCATTTAGAATATGTATGCTCTCCCCTCGCACCTTTGCGTGAACTTGGGGATCAAAAGTATTTTTATGATTGTGTTGCTTTTGTAATCCTTAGAGGGCCTACCACCCCGCTTTGAAAGGTGGGAACGACCCAAGCAGCATCAAGCTAATGCCAAACTCTTCCAAGTCACTATATAAAATAAGGTGTTTGGGACGAAAGTCTCAAGTGACAGGTGTTGCTATGTTATACCGACAGCCAACCTCCCCCAAAACCCTCCAAGGTGTAACCCTTGGAGGCTAGGAGACTCCATAACAGAGAGTAGCGCTACCGCATGTATAACCACCTGAACGGATGCCCTTACTACGAACCTTTGTTTTAGCAAGCCAAAATCCTTCTATTTGTTGACGCAGAGGGGAAACCCTTGAAGCGGCTCTGATTCATGCGGTTCTTAGCCGAGGTAGGGACAAGCCTTATAAGAAACCCGGATCTTGGTATGTGTGAGAAGTGTGTGCAATTGTAAGGAGAAGCCGGTGCTACCAAGATCCTGGAGCTACCCGCTTTGAATAGGCGCAGCTAGGGGATTGAACAAATACTGTCACATTCTCACCTTAGGTTGTGAAAAGTGCTTGTTCAAAAAAAATCATATGTCATTTCACAAAACTATCTTGGTTGTCATGAATTCATGTGCTTATTTGTGTGTTAAATGTGCTTTTGTTGTTCACAAACAACTTGCCAAGAGACATTGAAAACAATTTGATCAAAATCCCATCAAAGAAAATCCAAATTTGTCCTCAAAATTCTGTCTGCTCTGATTCAAGCGCCATATCTATCTGATTGTAGTGCCATTTCACCTGTGCCTTGGTGCTATTCCTAGATTGATTGGCCTAAGACAGAGACCTACTTAGTTGTGATCCCCACCATCTGCACTGCCATAATCCATAATCACATTTCCAAATCTGACAACAAACCATCCATTTTCTTCTGAATTTTTTCCAAAATCCCACCTTCTCTTTTGACCTTAGAGGATTGATCACCACCATTTTGGACCCCCTTTGCCATATCAAACCCATTTAACTTCCTATCTGCTTGTCTTCAGTCATCTTTACATACCTATTGGACCAAAACCAAAATCCTTGTCATAAGAAAATCATTCCAAAAATCCCCAATAATCTCCCAAATCAAAACATCATCAAAATTTGTCATCCTTTTGAGCTAAAATTTGATCTAGATTTCATCCTATACACATCATATCTTGCTTGGAAAGTCAATAGTCTACCTTCCAAGTGAAATCATTATCCCTCTTTGTGTCAGGTCATTAGTCAACCCCAAGCAAAGAAAGACATCCCTTTTGTGTAAACCACAAATCTAGGTCCTATCTAAGCTCAATTTGTTGACTACCAAAATCATCCATATCACACATCACAAAAAATCAAACACCAAACAAAATCTCCTCCAAAACAAACGTCATCTTTGGTCCAATATTTATGCAAAATCAACATCAGACATACACATCACTTTCCAATTGAAACCTCTAGCAATACATCCACCGCATCACCTCTTCTATTCCATCTCACTACCACATCCATCTTTGGGTCCAACATAATCAAATCAATTTTTTTGAGGTCTCCATCCCCATCTCATCCTACATCTAAAAATCACCCCCATATACATGCATGCCCATCACAAGATCACAAAGCAAAAAGAATCAAGAAATGGCAGAACATTGGCAATTTGGCTTGCCTAACACCGATAGCTACAACAGACCCATCAATCCAAATCCACCTACATATTCCTTCATCCCCCCATATGGTCCTAATGAAAATCCATTCAGTTACTTATGACAAACACAACCATCACTCCGACCACCATCGCCAACACAAAACATCCCCATTACTTCCCAAGATGACCTAGATGTCTTAAGCTTCACGCAAGACGCCGATAACATGGACATGCTTGACAAAGTCCTACGGTCAGATCCAAATAGATTTCTAGATTATCTTATCAAAATTGGTGCTCAATTACCCCCCATCACGACATCAGCACAACCATCCACCTCTACAACCACCCCTAACCCATCAAATAAACAAGCATCCACATCCAACAACCAACCCACTATCTCCCAAACGTCCACCCCTATTGTATCTACCACCAACACGACCTCTACCGTTACCACATCTACCATCACCACCAATATCGCTAACCCCACCACTTCACAACCCATCACCAGATCCACTACTACAACAACAGTAAACCCTTCCATGCCACAAATGACAATGGGCATACAAGGTAACATCATGCAAGCAAGTACATCCACAAGTGTGCCTCCACCCAATCCCAACACCATTGCCTATCTACGATAGTTGTTCTCATAGTACAATACATCCAACCCATCCCACGCCCACCAATCCAACGTTAATCCATCCACTGTCACATATTCACATAACCCCATCACATCATCTACACATTATCAAACCCCACCCCAATACCAACATCTCAACCAAATCAATCCTCAACATCAAACCCCACCCCAATACCAACATCAAATCCCACCCCACCTCCAATACCTCACTAACCAACAAGCATACATACAACAACCACAACAACCATAGGATATCAACACTATTATACAAGGCTTAGTCCAACAAGTAGCGGACCTACAAACTAGGGGCAAATGCAAATATTATTCTTTTGAGGATATTTGCCCCTACCCATTCAATCGCACCTTGTACATGCCTCCTTTCCCCAAGAACTTCGAGACACCTAAATTCAACAAATACAAGAGAAAGGGAGACCCTAGGGACCACCTTAGGGAGTTCTACATTGCTTGCCTAGAAGTCTCTAACAATGACACATATCTTATGAGACTCTTCCCATGAAGTCTTGTTGGTCAAGCCGCTGAATGGTTTGCCCATCTTCCACCTAGAATTTGAACCTTCCCTGAGCTTGCGAAAAAGTTTGTAAACCACTTCTCTTATAACTTTGAACATGAGGTATCTATGACAGACCTCTGCAACACCAAACAAAAGACCGGAGAAGCTTTCGCTTCCTTCTTACAATGGTGGAGAGGCTTGGCAAGCAAACTCCAATGGCCCATTCCTAAGAAACAACTTGTCACCATGTTCGTGGCCAATCTCAATCAGGAATTAGGGTTTCAATTACAAATTCTTTGCGCATCCACCTTTAAAGAGGTTATCGACAAAGGCACTACTATCAAACGAGCCCTCATTGCCAAGGGCTCCATCAAACTATACAACAACAAATCCAACAACAATCACAACAACAACTACTACTACTACAAATCCAATCACAACACCCCCAATACGAACAACAATACCAATAGCAATACCAACATGCAATCCAATGATAAATCATGCTATTAGGGGAAGAACAAGAACAATCTAAATGACGGTGTCACAAATGTGAAGGTCGTCCAACATATCCAAAACCAAACACCTATGCATACATAGGCAACAAATGTAACTAACCAGAGAGGGCCAAACAAACCACACAAACCTCACCGAACATTCACCCCATTAGCAGAACCCATCGAGGACATCCTTGATAGATGTCTCAAACAAGGAGTCATCACACTCCCACCTATTCACCCACATCAAGACAATGAACTAAAAGCCGCGTGGTACAATGAGAAAGACTACTGCAACTACCACCGCGTTACAGGACATAAAACAGCTGACTACATGCAACTGAAACATTATATCCAAGACCTTATCGAACAAAACCTAGTCAGCCTCGATCACAGTGCCCAACCATCACCAAACGCTAACCTAGGAGCTTACAAGGATCCCCTTCCTAATCATAACAAATACTCCTCATCTAACCAAGCATATAATATCACCCCACCACCCGCGCACTACGACTCTATTGTAGGACGTATAGAAGCATCATCCCATCATGTCAACACAGTTACTATTTGGGCACAAGCACCCAATTGCACTATTACAACTTGCTGTGGTCGTGTATCCATCCACACAGCCCCTCCCAATGATCAAACACCTGCATCCACATCAAATCCCTTACCTCCTCGTCCAACCACATGTCCTTCACCTACGCACTAGTACAGCCTCCTAGAACACCTCGGCAAGACACCCACACAAATCTCCATCCTCGAGTTGTTTCGCACATCTCCCCTTCATAAGGACATCCTCGACAAAGTACTCTTGCAAACACAAGTCCTTGCCAACTTGAATATAACCGACTTCGAAGCCATGGTAGGACACATCACCTCACCCCATCATCTCACCTTCTCAGAAAAGGACCTACCCCCTCTGATCACGTACATAATGACGCCCTGGACATCGAAGTCCGCATCCACAAACACACCATTAAAAGAGTCTTAATAGATGGTGGTTCCGGCCTCAACATATGCACTCTAAAACTATTAAAACACTTGGGGTACTCGGATGTGGTTGTTGACACCAGTGAGTGCATTACGATCAAAGGCTATGATGATACTGAATGGCTCTCTGAAGGTACTATCAAACTTCCCATACAAGTGGGACCGAAAATCCTCAAAACAAAATGTTAGGTTCTGGATCTTGACCTCCCCTATAACATCCTTCTCAGCCGACCATGGATCCATGCCATGCAAGCTGTCCCATCCACCTTCCATCAATGCATCAAATTCCCTCACAATGGCACAGAAGTCACAGTTTATGCCGACCCTCACCCCTTCCAATATTGCAGTTTTCTGGAAGGCCACAACCAAACATTTTGCCCATATAATAAAGCCACCGCCGAAGCCAAACCAACAACATCCAACTCATATATCGACCCCACTAGCATCACTTCCACTTCATCCCAAGCAACTCCACCACCCGAGGTCTAGATCAAGCTATCCGACATGGGATGTGGGGAATATGACCTACACGGCACTTTTTGTGTGGGCACATTACCCAATCCTAAGACATTCAGCATCCCAACAATAGAGATAGCCAATACAGTCATTATCAAGGGCAAACCCTCTCCCATCTTCAAGAAGAAACATCTCCTAGATCAGGATATACTTGAGGATATCTCATCTTGGCTTTACAAAGATGACGAACCTGAACAAGAAGTCCTGACAATCCCAACCGAAATCTATGGCAAAGGTTCTGAAATCGTCAAGAGCATGGGCTATAAAGGACAAGGCGGTATAGGCCTTCATAAACAGGGCATTGTAGAACCACTACAAGCAACAAAGAACCCCTATACTCAAGGATTAGGGTATAGTCAACCACAACTTATCCTCCCTTCAGGCGAGTGTATCTTATTCATGGCCACTATGCTCCCCTTAGACGTTGACAATGTTAATGAAACGGGCCCTCAAGACTCCTTTAGCCATTTCGCCAACTTCTTTGACTCATCCATTTGTACCATCTACTCCGTCACCACTCTCACTTCATCTTCTGCCAACCTATCGCTAGTTTACCCTAACCTCATTGACTGGGACCAACGGGGACCTCCTATCTTTGACATCGCACCTAACGACGAGGCCATCGCCGAAATGATGAAGGCAAGAGATCACTTCCCTTTAGGAGATCATCGAGTAGGGTACATAATGGAACTCCATCCAGACGCCTATTTCAGGGAGACAACCCCTGCTTCTAGTCACAAAAACACAAAAAGAAAAAATGGATCTGATAGTGGAAACCATTTCGCAGGAGTATCAGATCCCAAAATAGTAAAAATAAAAGACGTATCTCTTGGTGAAAACCTCCAGGAGGTGCCAGGAGATGGAAGCATGGGCCTCCCTGAGATAGACAAAGTATATCCAGATAGATCACCCATCTTGGTAGAACCAGCTTAGGAAATGAACCTGGGGACAGAGCAAGAACCAAAAATCACATACAGAGTAGAATCCCTCAGCATGTTTGAACAGGAAAACTTCTTGGCATTTTTCACACGAACAAATCATAATTTTGAATTGGACCTATGCAGACATGCCAGGGCTAGATCCCGCCTTGGTTGTTCATCATCTTGCAGTACATCCTGATGTGAAACCAGTCAAGTAGAAGATCAGAAAAATGAATCCTCAGGTTGCTCTCTTAGTCAAGGCAGAACTAAAAAAGTTACTAGATGTTGGGTTCATTCGCCCAATTGATTATCCTGAATGGGTTTCAAATCTTGTATGAGTTGCTAAACCAGATGGCCGAATTCGCTGTTGTACTGATTTTAGGGATCTCAACAAGGCCTACCCAAAAGATGACTTCCCACTACCAAACACTAACATGATAGTGGATCTCACAGTAGGATATGAAATGTTATCCCTCATGGATGGTTTCTCAGGATACAATCAGATAAAAATTGCTGAAAAGGATCAGCACAAAACAGCCTTTATATGCCCATGGGGAACATATTGCTGGGTGGTAATGCCATTCGGCCTGAAAAATGCAGGAGCCACCTATCAAAGAGCCATGACCATCATCTTCCATGACCTATTCCACCATGTCATGGAAGACTATGTGGACGATTTGCTAGGGAAATCAAAGACCAGAGAAGAACACTTAGCGGTGCTGGCCAAGATCTTCGATCGGTTGGAGAAATACAATGTCTGTTTGAATCCAAAAAAATGTGTCTTCGGTGTCACCTCAGGAAAACTTCTGGGATACATAGTCTCAAGAAGAGGAATCGACATGGATCCCTCAAAGGTCAAGGCCATTACTGAGATGCCACCTCCAACAACATTGAAACAGCTGCAAAGCCTAAAGGGAAAACTCCAGTCTATCCGTCGATTCATTGCCCAACTTGCGGATAAGTGCCAACCCTTCCAGCATATTCTTTGAAAAGACATAGCCTTCATCTAGAACACTTAGTGTCAGAGTGCCTTCGACCAAATAAAAGAATACCTGGCTAATCCTCCTGTGCTAACTCCACCAAGGCAAGGAGAACTTCTCCTACTTTACATCTCTGTAACAGAGACAGCCATCAGAGCCTTGCTAGTACAACTCGATGAGCATGGGAAAGAAAGAGCCATTTACTATATCAGCCGCACCTTGATCTCGTATGAGCTCAATTATACACAAATTGAACGAGCATGTTTAGCCCTTGTCTTTACGTCCCAAAAGTTGAGACACTACATGCTCAATCACAAGACAAAGCTCATTGCTAAGATCGACCCACTGAAATATCTCCTAAACAGAGCTACCCTTACTGGCAGAATGGCTAAATGGGTCATGATTCTATCTGAATTTGACATTGAATACACAGAGAGAAAGGCCATCAAAGGACAAGTAATAGTAGATTAGTTGGTTGAAGCACCTATCCCCACAGAACATCCTACAATTGCAGATTTTCTAGATGAGGCCATCCTCACAATCACACCAGCCCCAAACATATGGAAAATGTATTTTGATGGATCATACACCCACAGAGGCTTAGGGGCAGGCATCCTGTTTGTTACCCCTCAAGGCGACATGATCCCTAAATCATTCAAAATCACATTTCCATGCACCAACAATGTAGTAGAGTATGAGGCTCTCATCACAGGTCTCCGTATGGCCATCTAATGGAAAATTGAAAAGATAACGGTGTACGGCGACTCCCAATTGGTCATCAGGCAAGTCACTAATGAATACAAAACCAAAGATGACAAACTCCTGCCCTACAAGAAGATGGTTGATGATTTCAAAGACTACTTTGATGACATCCAATTCGAGCAAATCCCAAGGCTCAATAATAAAGCAGCAGATGCAATGGCTACCATAGGATCTCTGGTTGATTTGAAAAAGGATAGCAAGAAATATGAATTCCTGACAGAAGAGCTACCCATCCCTGCATACGATGTTTCTCAATTAGAACTAGTGTGCAAAGTCATTGGCTCCTTGTCCCCGTGGTACCAAGAAACATACATTTACCTTCATGACAACATCCTTCCCCCTAACCTATCTAATTCCCAACGAAAATCATTCATCCGTCGAGCCTCCCGTTTCATTCTTGTCGGTGACACACTATATAAAAGGAGTCTTGACGGCACGCTTCTACGATGTTTAGACTCTAGGGAAGCTAAAGTAGCCTTAGAAGAGGTACACGCTGGTATTTGTGGGGCACATGTTGGATCTAGGGCATACAACTGAGAGGGGGGGGTGAATCAGTTGTATAAAAACTTCTTCTCATTCAAACACTTAATTCTCTGTTGTTAGTTAGCAGCATATCAAATAATCATCCATGGAAGCATAATACATAAACACAAGAGCAAATAAGCATCAACACATTGAACACCAAGATTTTGATGTGGAAAACCCGGTTAAGGGAAAAACCACGGGGTGATTAACCCAAGAATTATTCTCTGTTAGAAGAATAAAGAAAAATGAATGGCACATGCCAATAAGGGCTCACTGCCCAAGCACACTGCTCACAAAGAGGCCCACTACCTACAAGGAGACACACTGTCTACAAAGTGATAAAAATCATAGTCTTGAACTGGAGAATGACATCTCTATCATGTCCGGATCAGTTCCAATTAAGCCCAACAATCTCTGCTCTGCCTTTCGCACGTTTCTTCGCTATGCCATGCTCATCCACACACCACACCTTGAAATGAACTCACAAACTGTTATTTATACAAGACATTGACTTAGGAACAAGCATCTAAGTCGGCAAACAACCATAGGAGTATCCGCAAGATGAATAACACATCCGGTCGGCCATCACAAGAACATTCGCAGGATGAACAACTCATCCGGTCGGCTAAACAGAGCAAGAACTTCATCCGGAAGAATAACTTCAATTCCGGGCTCTACCATCAATGCGGACCAACAACACAACCTAAACATGATCCAAGAACCTTCACAAGCCTGTATGAATGTCCGGATACATCCGCACTTCCTCTACTTACTGGGATCTCTTGTCTTCCTCATCCAGAACTTCAAGAACACAGTCTGTCGCCACTGTCATAATGCAAGAGGTACTTCCGGACCTCCAAATCATACACAAATCAGGATGACACATCACAAGGACATCCCAAACACTCCGTCCAATCCGCAGATTAGGATGATACAATTCCGGACCTCACCGGACCTTTTTGTGATCCTCTGTCACCTCTGGATACTTGCCGGACCCGGTTCTATACCGGCAGCCACAACTCCTTCAGATCTTCATGCGGACCTCTGAAATCTTAACTGTAGCATCTCAAGACTCATATCTACTAACCCTTTAATCCGCATCCTCCGGTTCTCATCCTATACAGTACATTTACCTTCTTCTCATCACTGTTCTTCACTGTTCCTGACTGAGGCTAATTTTCTCAATATCCTCAGCACACAGCTCATCAAATCCTTCTTGTCAATGCAATATAAGTATGTTGACATCAATGACAACAATGGCTCACCTCATACTTGCAACAATCTCCCCCTTTGTCATTAATGGCAACATATGATGTGAAAAACCATTAAGACAAGAACTTCAACTTTTCATATGTCTTCTCTTCCTTTACTGCTCCCCCTTTGATCATCAACCACTTGTTTTTCACATGTCTTCTCTCCCCCTTTGACATCAATGGCAAAGGGCTCATACTTGCAATTCTCATACGTCAGAATCATACCAGCTACTCCCCCTTAGTTGCAGCTCCCCATTAGTCCGGATCACAAGATATGACTGTGATAGCCACCGGACTGATGCACATCAGTGCATCTTAGTTCATCACCGGAGGGGTCATGACCCCTAACTTCTCCCGGAGATATTCAAAAGAGTCTTTGGGAAGAGGTTTTGTAAAGATATCTGGATCAGAGGGAACATACTCCAATCTGACTTCTTCCTTGTTTACTTGTTCTCTCAAAAAGTGAAATTTAATAGATATGTGCTTAGTCTTAGAATGCAATACCGGATTCTTGGAGATATTAATTGCACTTGAATTATCACAGAAAATTGTGATAGGCTCCTCATATTCAACTTTGATGTCTCTTAGCATCTGCTTCATCCATAAGATTTGAGTGCAACTACCTGCTGCTGCAATGTATTCTGCTTCAGTTGTAGACAGAGATATTGCATCTTGTTTCTTACTTAGCCAAGAAACCAATCTCTTCCCCAAAAAGAATGCTCCACCACTAGTGCTTTTCCGATCATCCACATCTCCTGCCCAATCTGCATCTGTGTAAGCATGAAGAGAGAAATCTGGATCTCTAGGGTACCATAGACCATACTCAGCTGTTCCTTTCAAGTACCTAAAAATTCTTTTGATTGCCATAACATGAGATTCTCTAGGATCAGCCTGGAATCTTGCCACAAGACCAACAACCTGCATTATATCTGGTCTAGTTTGAGTGAGATACAACAATCCACCAATCATTGATCTATACTTTGTCTGATCTGCTTTTGGAGAATCATCATCTTTGCTTAGCTTACATCCGGTTGCCATAGGAGTGTTCATTGGCTTTGAGTCTTCCATACCAAATTTCCTTAACAATTCTTTCACATATTTGGTCTGAGAAATGAAGATCCCTTCTTTTGTTTGAGTAATTTGCAGTCCCAAGAAGAAATTCATTTCACCAAGCATAGACATTTCAAACTCACTTTTCATCTGATTAGCAAAAGTTTTGCACATACTATCTCTTCCTCCAAAAATGATATCATCCACAAACACTTCAACAATCAGAATGTTTTCATGATCAATTTTGAAATATAAGTTACTGTTAGTAGTACCTTTGTTGAATCCAATCTGCACAAGATGCTTGTCCAACCTTTCATACCATGCTCTTGGGGCTTGCTTCAATCCATACAAAGCTTTCTTCAACTTGCAGACCATATCATTATTATCAGACAATTGAAATCCATCTGGTTGTTCAATGTAGACTTCTTCTTCCAGATCACCATTTAGGAAGGCAGACTTGACATCCATCTGATATACCTTGAAGTCTTTGAAGGCAGCAAATGCAAGAAGTAATCTGACTGCTTCAATTCTTGCCACCGGAGCAAAAGTCTCTTCAAAGTCAATTCCTTCTATTTGAGAGTAGCCTTTGCAGACCAATCTAGCTTTGTTTCTGATTACTTCACCGGCTTCATTTAGTTTGTTCCGGAAGACCCACTTGGTTCCAATTACATTCCTGTCTCTAGGTCTGGGAACAAGATCCCAAGTATGATTTTTCTCAATTTGCATCAATTCATCTTCCATTGCTTTGGTCCAGTTTTCATCATTGCAGGCTTCATCTATTGTTTTAGGTTCAATCTTTGAAATCAGACAACATTCATTCTGATTTTGAGCAATATTCCTTCTAGTTTGTACACCTTTGCTTCTGTCACCTATGATCTGATCTTCAGAGTGATTCAGTCTTACATACCTTGGAATTTTGGGAGTTTCCAGCACTGCTGTTTCTTGATCAGGCTCATTCAAACCTATCTCTTCTTCCTGATTTACCGGATCAGGCTGACTCTGTCTCACCGGAGAGGATTGAGGTCCTTGAACACTGTCTTGGTCATCTTCATCAAACTCATAAAATCTTGAAGGTTTCTCAATTCCTTCATCAACTTTCACATTGGTGCTTTCTATCATCTTCCTCAATCTCTTATTGTAACACTGGTATGCTTTGCTTTGAGTGGAGTAGCCCAAGAAAATTCCTTCATCACTTCTAGCATCAAACTTTCCTAGATCTTCATCTCTTTTAATATAACACTTGCTACCAAATACTCTGAAATATTTCACAGTAGGAGTGATGCCAAACCAGAGTTCATAGGGGGTCTTACCGGTGTTGTTTCTGATTTGAACTCGATTGAGAGTGTAGACTACAGTGCTGATAGCTTCTTTCCAAAACATTTGAGGAACATTTGCTTCCAACATCATTGTCCTAGCAGCTTCCTGGATGGTCCGGTTCTTTCTCTCAACTACTCCATTCTGCTGTGGAGTCTTAGGAGCAGACAACTGTCTCCTTATACCCTGTTTCTCACAAAAGTCAATGAATTCACCAGATGTAAATTCACCACCTCTATCAGACCTTAGAAACTTTAGTTTCAATCCGGTTTGATTCTCCACCATAGCTTTGAAGATTTTGAACTTCTCAAAAGCTTCTGATTTTTCTTTTAGAAAGGTAACCCACATCATCCGGGAATGATCATCAATTAACAACATGAAATATCTATCACCCTGCAGACTCTTGATTCTTGTCGGACCACATAGATCAGTATGTACTAATTCCAACAATCCGGTAGAAGACTGATCTTTGCTTTTGAAAGAGACTCTGCTTTGTTTACCTAACTGACATTCTTTACACACACTATTTGTAGGTTTCATCAACTTTGGAAGATCTCTCACAGCCTGAGTATTGCTTATCTTGATGATGTTATCAAAATTTACATGACACATTCTTCTATGCCATAACCAACTCTGATCAATTTGAACAAACAAACAACTTTTATTTGAACCAACCAGATGAAAGATGTTACCTCTTGTCTGAGTACCGGATGTAATTTCAGTTCCGGAGCTTGTAAAGATTCTGCATTTTCCATTCTTGAACCGGAGATCATAGCCTTTGTCCACTAACTGACCAACACTGAGAAGATTGTGCTTCAATCCTTCAACATACAGTACATTTCCTGTTTTGCTCTTACCATCAAAGGAAATAGTTCCCCTACCTCTGATTCTGCCAGCAGAATTGTCACCAAACTTTACCATTCCTCCTTCATATCTTTCCAAATCTAAGAACTTATTCTTGTCACCAGTCATATGGTGAGAACATCCACTATCAATAACCCAATCATCCTTTTCTTCCACTTGAGCAGCCAAGGCTTTTTCAACAACTTTGTGATTGACAGATTCAGAGAGTATTGAATCTTCTTCCTTGATGGCTATAAACACCCACTCATTTCCGGATTTGCTTCCTAGTTCTGATTCATCATCTGTTACTCCTTCATTGTCATCTTCTTCATGAACATAATAGCAATTCTTTTGAAACCTTTGTCTATGAGTATTAGATCTTGCAGATCTCTCCGGACATCTTGAGGCAAAATGACCAATCTTATTGCAGTTGAAACACTTAAAGGGTAGTTTTCCTTCATACTTACCGGATCCTCTTGGCAGTCTCTTTGCAATGAGGGCTTCAAGTTGAGCTGTTTCTGCTTCTTCTTCTTCCATGTCTCTTCTTGCTTGATCATACCATGACATTTTCCTTGATGAGTTTTCACCCGGATCAAATCTCTGTTTGCCTTTCACATAGGCACTGGCTTTGAAGGCAGATTCAGTCTTGGGAGGATCATCTCCAAACTCGGTCATTTCAAATGCAGCTAGTTTGCCAGCCAATTGTTCTCTTGTGACAGTTGTGTGGGCTCTGAATTCATCAATGGCAGCAACTTTGATTTTGTAGGTAGCAGGAAGGGATCTTAGGATTTTGCAGACAATCTCATTTTCATCTAAAGTTCCACCAGCATTTCTGATTCCACATACCAGCTCATTTACTCTTGGCATAAAGGTAGTGATGTTTTCATCGTCTCTCATTTTCAATCTTTCAAATTTCCCTTTCAGACTTTGCAACCTTGCACTTTTGACAAACTCATCTCCTTCATACAGAAGTTCCAGTTTAGTTAGGATCTCATATGCAGTTGGTAGGTCAATGACATTCGAGAGATCTGAGTCATTCAATGCGCTTAGAAGAGCTTCCTTGGTCCGCAGATTGTTTTCAGCTTCTGTGATTTCATTCAGAGTTGTCGGACCACCTTGTGGAGGTATATATGGTTTTGAAATCATAGCCAAGTATGCTTTTCCCATACATTCCAAGTGACACTTCATGCGACCTTTCCAGAGAGTGAAGTTGGTTCCATCGAACTTCGGACTATCCTTCTTATATGACGACATCCTGGATCTCCTCAAGCGGTTAAGCTCCTATCAGAGGAACTTAGCTCTGATGCCAATTGTTGGATCTAGGGCATACAACTGAGAGGGGGGGGTGAATCAGTTGTATAAAAACTTCTTCTCATTCAAACACTTAATTCTCTGTTGTTAGTTAGCAACATATCAAATAATCATCCATGGAAGCATAATACATAAACACAAGAGCAGATAAGCATCAACACATTGAACACCAAGATTTTGACGTGGAAAACCCGGTTAAGGGAAAAACCACGGGGTGATTAACCCAAGAATTATTCTCTGTTAGAAGAATAAAGAAAAATGAATGGCACATGCCAATAAGGGCTCACTGCCCGAGCACACTGCTCACAAAGAGGCCCACTACCTACAAGGAGACACACTGTCTACAAAGTGATAAAAATCACAGTCTTGAACTAGAGAATGACATCTCTATCATGTCCGGATCAGTTCCAATTAAGCCCAACAATCTCTGCTCTGCCTTTCGCACGTTTCTTCGCTATGCCATGCTCATCCACACACCACACCTTGAAATGAACTCACAAACTGTTATTTATACAAGATATCAACTTAGGAACAAGCATCTAAGTCGGCAAACAACCATAGGAGTATCCGCAAGATGAATAACACATCCGGTCGGCCATCACAAGAACATTCGCAGGATGAACAACTCATTCAGTCAGCTAAACAGAGCAAGAACTTCATCCGGAAGAATAACTTCAATTCCGGGCTCTACCATCAATGCGGACCAACAACACAACCTAAACATGATCCAAGAACCTTCACAAGCCTGTATGAATGTCCGGATACATCCGCACTTCCTCTACTTACTGGGATCTCTTGTCTTCCTCATCCGGAACTTCAAGAACATAGTCTGTCGCCACTGTCATAATGCAAGAGGTACTTCCGGACCTCCAAATCATACACAAATCAGGATGACACATCACAAGGACATCCCAAACACTCCGTCCAATCCGCAGATTAGGATGATACAATTCCAGACCTCACCGGACCTTTTTGTGATCCTCTGTCACCTCTGGATACTTGCCGGAGCCGGTTCTATACCGGCAGCCACAACTCCTTCAGATCTTCATGCGGACCTCTGAAATCTTAACTGTAGCATCTCAAGACTCATATCTACTAACCCTTTAATCCGCATCCTCCGGTTCTCATCCTATACAGTACATTTACCTTCTTCTCATCACTGTTCTTCACTGTTCCTGACTGAGGCTAATTTTCTCAATATCCTCAGCACACAGCTCATCAAATCCTTCTTGTCAATGCAATATAAGTATGTTGACATCAATGACAACAATGGCTCACCTCATACTTGCAACAGCACATTCCAATGGGCCCACCCTATCTAAAAAGATCCTCCGGACTGGATACTACTAGCCAACAATGGACCACGACGCCCACAGGTTTACCAAGACATGCCTCCCATGCCAACAGCACGGTGATCTCATCCACGCACCAGCATAGGAGCTGCAACTGATCACAACACCGTGGCCTTTCTCACAGTGGGGACTCGACCTTGTAGGGAAAATACATCCTCCATCCTCCAACGGCCATAAGTTCATAATCACCACTACCGAATACTTCACAAAGTGGGTGGAAGCCATACCACTCACCTTCACCATAGGTATCCAAATCTCCAAATTCATCCTCCACTATATCATCTACTGATATGGTATTCCCCATTCCATCGTCACTGACAATGGAAAACCCTTCAAAAAGCAAGAAGTTCGCACTTTGTGCAAAAAATTTGACATCAAACACCATTTCTCCACACCATACTACCCCCAAGGAAATGGTCAAGCAAAGGCTTCTAACAAAACTATCCTCTGCATTCTCAAAAAGATAGTTAATGAAGCTGGACGTGACTGGCACCTCCAACTTAACCCCGCCCTATGGGCTTACCACACAAGCATCTGCACTCTTATAGGAGCCACCCCATACTCACTAGTATTCAGATTTGAAGCCATTTTACCTATAGAGGTTGAGCTCCCATCTCTCCGAGTATCATTACAAAACATTATCTCTGATGAGGACTACTTCGTCGCAAGGCTGCATCAACTAGAGCTACTGGATGAGAAACGCTTGCATGCCTTGAATCACTTACAGGCATACCAAAATTGCCTCAAAAGAAGCTACAACAAAAAGATCAGAACTAGAAAATTTGAGGTAGGTGACCTTGTCCTAATGGAAAATCAGAAGAACCTGCAAAAGCGTCTGAAGCAAGGAAAGTTTGAACCCAATTGGCTAGGACCTTATGTCATCACGGTTGATTATGGGTCAGGAGCCTATCAGCTTGCAACATCAGAGGGGCAGCCTCTAGATGAGCCAATGAATATCATGCATCTCAAGAAATTCTATGCATAACCTATCTAATAACCCAAGTCAAAAAATCAAAAACACCCAAAAAAAAAAATCAGAAAATCAAGAAAAAATCAGAGGGCAATAAAAAAACTTCCAAAGGTGAAAATCACCTCAGTGATGCCTTGGATAAGTACCATGGTGAAAACCTGTTCCAGGCGCCATGTGTAGTGGCCCATTCTACCATCTAATAAATCCTCTTCCCATCACACCACTCCATATTTCATGCATCCCATGGCTTGGAATTCTGAAACATCAGGTCCTATCACCTGACCCATCCTACTCCATCTCGAGACCAACCCATGGAACAATGATCTTTGTAAGCTCCCTATGTACATGTAGAATCAAAAAATCCAAAAACATCGCAAAATAAAAAAATCCACAAACATCACAAAATCAAAAAATCCAAAAACATCGCAAAATCAAAAAATCCAAAAACAATACAAAATACTGAAAATCAAAAAAAAAAAAACACATCTCATCATCAACCACCCATCAATCTTCAACACATCCAGCCCATCGCAAACCATTCCCACATCATCAAGTTTTGCCAGAGCTACATATTCATTTCGCCTGCATCTTAAAAGTACCTTGATCCCGTGGACACAGGGTATGTAGATAGTCTGGAATACGAAGAATGTTTCCAATACTCAGGTATCTAAGATGCACCCATCCACCCCATCAGATGGTACCCCATTTACTGATCTTTCTGGATCTCATAACAGACACACAAGCTACGTATGCACTCCAAACAGGTTCCCCAACACAACAATTATCAATCAATATACCAACCATAATCCTCACATGGCTAGACTGTTCCTTTGCCCTTCTTCCCACAGTTCTCTAATCAACACCAACAGATCTGCGTCCTAGGATATATCTTTCCAACAATGGACAAAAATCTATCATCCTATCATCACGTCTCTTGGAAAGAGCACACAAAGGCTATTTGTATCTTTTCATTGGTCTTTTTGTTTTTTGTTTTTTACCTTTTGTCCTATTCAAAGATCACATCAAAGCTACCTAAAACATCTAGAATGGGGCATAGTCTTCCTTTTGTATGCTGTGCTTGTGGGTTTGGTTTCATTACTCCAAGCTAGTATTCATATCTTGATTGATCATAGGGTCGGTTCTAGCATATTGATCTCCTTATACATCTAAGGTTCATCATACCTTTTTTGTACTAAGCATTTATGCTATGAGTCCCCTTCCCTCGTCTAGACAATGTTGTCCTATCTTAGCATGCATGAGATCATCCCTTTGTCTGCGTGTCTGGTCCATGCAAATGTTGGATAAACATCATCACCCTGGTCTTCTATACCTTGGTGAACATATCCACTTTGCTATATCAAACCTAGGATTGCTCATATTCAGTTTCAGCACAATGATCATCCCCAATCATCTCCGAACATCATCATCCTTTCATCCCACCACTTATCCTCTGACCCGTTCAACCAATCTGTCCCATCCATTTCGAGAGCACAACCATGTTCTCGCAACCCGCCTATCCTCTTGAGGGGGCATCACCCTTACCAATTATCCCCAAACCTTACCCTATTCTTCCAAACCAAAATCTTTTTTTTATCCAATCCATCTCTATGTTTTAACTTCTTTGAAATAATGTTGCTTAGCCGCAACACCATCTCAAAGAGGGGCAAATGTAGACACCTAAAATTGGACTGCTCTGCAAACCAATTTTCCGTACCTCTACACTCATCCACTCTCCCCATCTGCATATCCCTGGTGATCAATTAATTCACCTAATTGATTTATTTAACCTTACAACCTTATCCTATTAATTGAATGAATATTCCTAATATTCATTTAATTGATTTATCCATTTCTCTAATTCCTGTTAATTAGATAAATCATGCTTAAGTTAATTAAGAAAACACTTAATTAACCTTGTCCCCCACTCATCCACTAAACTGAATTTAATATTCACTTGTCTCCCACTCATCTCCAATCACTGAATTTAATATTTAGATGTCTCCCACTCATTCCCAATCACTGAATATAAAATTCAGTTGTCCCCCACTCACCTCCACTCTTCCCAAAATGAGAATATTTAATTCATCCACTAGGAATAAAAGATTTACTTTTATTCCTAGCCCTTGATCTCACCAGATGAATCCTCACCCTCCATTCTCATCTCCAAATTTCTATAAATTAGACCCCCTCTAGGCCATTTTCATAAGACCATTTCATGCATCAAACCTCTGTCAGAAACCACTCCCCAATCTCCTCATCCTACCAAACCTCTGTCAAAATCACTCCAATCATTTCCTATCTCCATCCAAATCAGGCATCAAGTCAATTATCTTGCATTTACATTGTGTTGCAGGCATTGAGCAATCCACATTCTCCACATTTAGTCATTCTGATCATGGGAAACATCTGAGGAGATCAATCGGGTGTATCTCCTTCCCGCATGGATTTGTGAGGTCTTCATGAAGGTATAATCGTGTATTTATGCATTAGATTAGTTCTAATCTTCATTCTGATTTCATTGATTACACACCCGACCCATCATTGATCAAGAGTCATATGGGGAGATTAGGCATCCCATCATTATTTAAGAAAGAATAAGGAATATTCCTTCTTGGAAAATATAGATCAATGGTGCACTAAACAAAGATAGACCCAATAGATCTTCCTAGCTAGTGCATATTGTCAACTTATTAACAACTCTATTGCAACCACTATCCACCCTAAACTATAAACAGTTCTAAGTAATTCCCAAACCATTCTAACCAACTTCCAAAGGACAAAACAACACTGCCAAAGCATAATGTCCATAATACACACAAACTCATCAAACTGAATACCTTCATAAAGATTACCACTGCATAAATAGCGCAAAAGATCATCATTTATGGTATAATCCAATCAGTATATAAAATATTAGAAAAATCAGCAAGACTGCCAAAGGTCTTGTCACATTAAACATTGGGCTCAGACACACATGCCAAGATGACATTTTAGGTCACTTGAAAGATTTGGACACACCCTCAAAAGGTGAATAATTTTTGATCAACTTTCCAAGAAAGGAAAAACATGTGTGACATATACTACCTTGATTTCACCCAAAAGCAGAAAGTCATTTTTCAAAATCTAATATTATTTTTTATTTATTTTGATGACTGACATATCTAGTGTTGAGTGCAATCCTGACATCTCAAATAAATTTGTCCAAGCTAGAGTCCAATTTCAATAGATTGTCAATTCTAACATTACATAAAATGGAGTTGACTTTATCATCATGGACTAGTGATTTAACCATGGTTGGTGTAATTTTTTTAAATTCATCTTTCTAGGTGTTCATAATCTTGACATGCCCACTCTCATCTAAAATAGGTGACATCCCTAGCTCTTCCAATGTTTGAAAATTATTTCTTCTTTCTTTCAATATGATCCCCAGCTTATTATGGAATGAAGATACCTTATTGAGCAATTCACCCACTTCATACATACTAGAAATAGAGGGAGAGGCATTAGGGTTATAATTCACATTAATATGGAAATGCTTGAGTTGTAGCACCCTTGGTATCCATTTTCTCATGATTTATGAAGAAATTTAGGAAGAATAACTTCCTAACATCAAACAGGCTCTAGATATTACACATGGGGATTTGCTTCTTTTCTTTTTTCCTGAAATACTTGTATAATTCCCATCTTAAATTTAGAATGACTAAATCTATAATTCCTTTAAAATTATCTTGCAACTTACCAAATAGGACCCCAGTTCATTGAGTATGCTTCAATCTCTTTGAAGAAGTGAGCAATTAGTCAATGAGGTCATGATCTAAAGGTCTCTTCGAATGGGTTGGTTGAGATGAAGATTAGCTCATTTTTAAAATTATAGAGTTTTTAGGGTTTTATTTGGGGATAGGTTGGATAATGGTTTGATAATTAATTGTATCAATTTTGTAAGTGATATCCCTTCGGGCAATTCTAATCAATCTTTAAGGAACACAAAGAAAACCTTACCTATAATATAAGTGTATAGAGAGGTGTAAACAAAGACTTACTCATTGAAAATTTGTAGTCACCCATTAATTCGATAAGAATTTTGAAGCAAAACTACCCACACCTCTTTGTCAAATTTCCTCCTAAGTTCGTAGAAGCACTCTTGAAACCTTCAACCTCATAAAATTAACCAAAAATGGTTCCTTTCACATCTTAAAAATTCTCTAGAATCATTTTTTCTTTCCACATACCATGTCTTGATGTCTTGAATGCTTATGCACAATTAATGTTTCTTCATATGGCTGGTGTTAAAATTTCCAATCTGAACTTAGCTAGGTCCATCGATCTTAAGCCTAACTAGCATCAACAATCATAGATTAGCTCATATTCCACACCTTTTAAAATTGTGATATAAGAGGTGTTGTAAGTATGTGCTATCGGAGTTGTCATTGATGTCAACAAGCTTGTATTGTCATTGGTGTAAATTGTGTCAAGAGTATGAGTTAATAAATGATGCAAGAGTATGAGTAGTTTGTGTTGAGCAGAGATAAGAGATAAGGTTGAGCAGAGATGAGGATGTTGCAATGATATGAGCTATTTGATTAAGTTGCCTTGCTGAAGGTGATTTGGTTGCTTTATAGAGGTACTGAAGATGTTAGGAATATGCCTCTAATGGTTGGTTTCCAAGTTCTTTTGAGAAAATTTGATTAATAAGGGAAATAGTGTGTTGAAGATGTGTTCTAACTTATAGAGCAATGTTCTAGTTTTGCTCCACATTTCTTCCTTATTGAAGATCCACTTTTGTGGTTTGAATATGTTGTTTAGAGGTGCTTAGAGATGTTATATTCCAAATTTGGTGCTCCAATTTGTTGTACAGAGAAAGTTGTGTTCACCAGTTTGTGGACTATGTTTTTGGGTCATGCAGAGGTGTCTAGGAGAAACTATTTGGCTCTGCATTTCTCCACAGATTTGTTTCTGGCTTTACGGTTCTACATTTATGCTTATAAGATCTATATCTTTCTTTAGCTCAAGTGGTTCATGGTTTGGTGCTCTGCAATTTCATTTCTTGAGTTGAACTTGATGACAGAGTAATCTAAGTGCTCCGGTGTGAACTTTCTTTAGGTGAAAGATGTTGCAAAGGATTTTATTGGTTTCTAGGTGCTTGTGGATGATTCTAGATCATGTTCACTCTTGGATCATGGTTCACATGTCATCTTTTGGTCTTGAGGAAGCGTGCACTTAAAAGTTCATAGTTTTAACACAAGTTTGGCTGACATGGTTGTTTACACTAATTACAGTTGTGATTTGTTGATTATGGAAGCGTGGAATAATGTGTAAGAGTGGATTTAGGTCCATGCTAAGGTGTGATGTGTTCCACATTCATTCCTTTCCTCTACAGGAATGTTTTGGTCTAGACCTAACTTGAATTTTTTGGGTTAAGATGTGTTTCCAACCTTGGAGAATATTTTCAAGGTTTATGATGGTATAAATAAGTGTCAAGGATTCGTGATTGGATGTATGCATGATGAATATGATGATTGTGATGTGAATTTTATCAGTGTAGTGAGAGATTTCATGTGTTAGGCTACTGGATCCAGTGAGCAGAAGGTGTCTACTATTCTTCAGTATTGTTGCAAAGGTGATGTTTGTGTTGTGGTGAATATTGAGCTTCATTGGAATTGTACTCCATGCATATGTTAGATTCAATTATATCAGTTCATCCCTAGCAGTGAGCCTCCTCTTCTATCTCTTTCTTCTAGGCAGTGAGTCCTTTAGCAGTGAGCCTTTCTTTTTTTCTTCTAGGCAATGAGCCTTGGGTAGTGAGCCCTCTGGTAGTGAGCCTTTTGTAATTTAGTGTTGCTACTACTTTATATTGTAAGCTAATCCTCACCATGGTTTTTCCCTTCTTGGGGTTTCCACGTAAAATTTGGTGTTGTCTTATGTTTGGTGTTGTTATGATTTAGTTTCTATTATTTTCTTTTCATTCTTAATCATCATAACAAGTTTAAAGGTTAATGTGGATCTGAATGTTTGTGAAGGTTTGATGTTTATGATACAACTGATTCACCCCCCTCTCAATTATGTTGTGCATTCAACAATTGGTATCAAAGCAAGGTTCCTTAGAAGAGAGCTTAATAGATTGAAGTAGATCTGGGATGGCACACAAGAAGGATGTTCCCCTATTTGATGGATCTGACTTTGTACTCTAGAAGGTAAGGATGGAAGCCTTTTTTATTTCTCTTGGTTATGAGATATAGAGATCTTTTGAGTCTAATTACATTATACCTCATAATGGTATTATTTTAGGTGAAGATTGGGATTGTTTAGTTTAGTGTTGTTAGATGTTTGAATCCTCCTTTCACCCTTAAAATTCAAGGATCTAGGGTCGAGTAGCAATGCACTATCATACCCTAGGTCACTGTGAGATGTAGGGAAGCTTGGATTAGGGTGTTTAATTATCAAATTTCCTTCTCTTATGCTCAATTGACCATTAAAACCCTAATTTCACAAATATGACTGTAAACGAAAGAATAATAGGAAAATCTCTTGTAGATGGAAGCAAAATATCAAATCATAGAGTACCTGTTTTTAGGGCTCCGAGCTGGAAAAGTCAGGGACACAAGAGTGGGTACCCAAGTCCAAGGCCCTAGTTTTTGTCAAGATCTGGAAACTCAGTCTGTAACTCTTTCCTGCTGTTTTGGAGATTTTCCCATCACAGAAGTTGGAGGACTAATGAGCGGGCACCCAAGTCCAAGTGGCTATTTTTCCTTCTGTTCTGCAATTTCAACACTTCAAGATGCCTTCCTGCAACTTCACTTTGTCCAGTTCCTCAACCTATAACCTGTAACCATGAAAACTTGGGGAGGGGGTTGTGGTGTTTAGAGGCTTGCCTCAATCAAGCCTCGAAGGACACTTAAGTCTCCAAACACCTTTTTCAAACAATCTCTAACAAGATATCGTTGTACCTCATCATTTAATCTATTTTTAGATGTCAAAAACCAGGGTTGTGTCCACGACTGTCTACAACTAGGGATTTTATAGTTGCCAGTTTATAGCTAATCCTAATAGTTTCTACAATTTTGAAAAGAGATTAATCTATATGTTTGCTGAATAAATTTAATGGATGCTGGAAACAGCATAAAACAGGAAAATTTACTTAAAGAAAAGAAAAATAATAACTTGCATTTATCTATTAAAAGCAATAAAGATTTTCATAAAAAGCTGAAGCAATAAAATAGTGGTACTAGCCTCCTGTCTTAGTGGTGAGAGTGGGCCCTTGCTCCACACCCTTGGGGCTGAAGGCTACAGTAGGAAATTAGCACAAAAGATGATCACAACTAGATTAAATTCAATTTATTCACTCTGCATTCATGAAAATATTGCTAACACAGAACTGAGATCTCTGAAAATCAGAATAATTCAATCATTGTCTATATCTTCTACTGTGTCTGAGGGTATATATAAAAAATGAGTGATGATATATCACTAAACTTATCTACCTATCTTTCTATGAGATGACACCATCTCTTTATTGTACTTAACTGTCTAACTATGAAAAAATAATCATGCGATAAAAGTAGACTTGAGTGGAACAGAAGTCCACTCAGAAGTCTAAGTTTGAGTCTTAATACACTTGGGCATCAAGGCCCTGAAAATAAGGATATTGGATCAGTTCCATCCGTAACTCATGCAAAAACTTTGAAAAGATAAAACTCCAGAAGTTTAACTAAAGTTGACCCTTAACCACTCAAGTGATGATTTGAGTGAAGTGAGGGGTATTAAGATTACTGCTAAGAGTGCTTGGTTAGCAGCTATGCTAGAATTATGCCCTGCTCTCAGGAGGCACCTACCCCACCTTTGCTCTGGAGAAGCAAAAGGAAGAGACAACTCTCACAAGCTGAAAAAGACATTGCCCTGCTCACCGAGGCACTCCTAGAATTGAGAACATGTGAGGATAAGGTTGGGCCTTCATCGGTACCAGTAGAAGAAGAGGAATCCCAAGAGGATCCCCAGGACAGGTAGTTTGAAGAAGAAACAGAGCAAATAGATACAGTGGGCAGAGTAGGGTAGATGGCCATGGGAAACCCTGATGATCAGCCAGCAGCCACAGAAGAAGAAGCAGAAACCTTCTCTCATCCCTCTAATCAAGAGGATGTCAAAATTCTAAAAGAACAACAATTGATGGAAGAAATTGAAAATTTAAAGAGATTGCTCTGGGGAAAGAATTTGATTATTATTGACCTCAAGAAGGTTAGAGTAGAGGTGGAAATGGAACAAAAACAAACCATTGCAAATCTTCAAACAGAACTCCAAAGCAAGGATAAGATCATCCAAGAGAAAGGGGTAGAGTTGGAGGCACAAAAAAGTGAGATAGCCAAATTAGTGGAAGAAAAAGAGAAAGAAGCAGCACAGAATGTTTCTGAGCTCACCATGGCCAGAGACAATAGCCTCACAATAATGGCAGCACTGATTGAGAAGGTACAAAGCTAGGATAAATAGTTAACTTTGGCCAATAACAGACTGGATGACCAAGAAGAATATATTCAAGAATTGTCTGGCCCAAGGGCAACCAATGAGCAGGAAATCCAAAAAGATGCCTATGTGGGTCCAATCCCCATTGACATTCCCAAAGCCCTGTTTCATTGGGAGAAGAGGTGTAGAGAATATGAGGCTTCCAAGCCTATGTTGCAAATACAAAGGGTAGTCATTGCCAAAACAGAAAGAATAGCAACTTTTGAAGGCAAAATCATTAAAATGGCCTCCCTTGCTTCAGAAATTCTATCATGCAGACCTCCAAGTGCTAGATACCTATGTTCTTATAGGAAAGGGTACTGCAAAGGAAATTCTCTTTGGTCCTATCTGACCTAGTTGAGGATACAGAAACAATAGGAGGATTCATGACAGCATATACCAGGAGCAATGATGAGGACAAGAATTTCCTATGTGAATTATACTTGCATGGGTTCTGTGTTAATGATATAACTTTTATTCTTAATAATTTTGTGGGGGAATGTCAGCTTAAGGTATTTATGTCCCTGATGAGGAATCACCAGATCTAGAATGAAAGGATGGAAGATCATCTCAAGAAGGATTTAAAAATAGATCTTTTCATCAGGAAGGAATGTCCCAATCCCGATGCTTTTAGGATCAAATTCAGGTCCCTTATCTATCATCTTGATAGTAAAAATGGAATTTTGCCATTATACCTAAAAAGTTTGTAGGAATGCTCCATCGATTTTGGTCTTTTTATGATCAATTCAGCAAATCCAGTACTTGCTGTAGCAAAGAAGAGATGGAATATTTTGACCCCGGAGTAGAAATTGAGAGAGGTGGTCACCCCTACAAACTTAAGATTATTCATGAGAAAGGCAAAGTTGATATCCAAACTAATGGATAACCATAAGTAGGAATGGATAGGTGGATGGTACAGGCCCCCTCTAGTAATTGAACCACTCCCTGTTTGGGTAGAACAGATGGAAGATGAAAAATTGCAGGACTGGATGAAGCAGGTTGATGAGTATAGAGGCAATGGTAATATCAACTGAACAACTTGGACCACCTATGCCCAGGATTATAGCATGTCAGACAAGATGCTTCACTAGAATAAATCTAGAATGTGAGAAGCAGGAGGACCTGCTAAACCTTAGGTATGGGGGGATGATGAGTGCCAAGTTGTACTCATGAAATACATCTTTTTGCCTCTCTTTTTTCCCTTTCTAGGTTCATCTTTCCTAGTGTCTGCACCCAAATAAGCTAGCAAGATCGTTCTATTTTATGATTAATTGAGATAGATTACTTAAGATTAGAATTTCTGATTGAGTGACTAACATGCATGGAATTGATAGAAAAATGCATAAACTTCTCTCTTTTTGAATCAATAGGTGTAGATGCCAGGAACAACAATTTTGTGCATATCTGGAGATAGTCTTCAATGATCTCCAGAGACAATACCAAAGAAACATGACACCTGAAGTTTTGAAAAAATGAGGAATGCCTCTCCGGAGCTCTGTGAGAGTCTGGAGTATCTCTGGAGCTACAAACATATCTCCGGTGCTGCAAACAGGAATAGTTATCTCTGGTGCCTTCTGAGAGTAGGGCATAATTCTAGCATAGCTACCAACCAGGCACTCTCAGCAGTAATCTTAATACCCCTCACTTCACTCAAATCATCACCTAAGTGGTGAAGGGTCAACTTTAGTTAAACTGCTGGAGTTTTATCTTTTCAAAGTTTTTGCATGAGTTACGGATGGAACTAATCCAATATCCTTATTTTCAGGGCCTCGATGCCCAAGTGTATTAAGACTCAAACTTAGACTTCTGAGTGGACTTCTGTTCCACTCAAGTCTACTTTTATTGCATGATTATTTTTTCATAGTTAGATAGTTATGTACAATAAAGAGATGGTGTCATCTCATAGAAAGACTAGTAGATAAGTTTAGTGATATATCATCACTCATTTTTTATATATACCCTCAGACATAGTAGAAGATATAGACAATGATTGAATTATTCTGATTTTCAGAGATCTTAGTTCTATGTTAGCAATATTTTCATGAATGTAGAGTGAATGAATTGGATTGAATCTAGTTGTGATAATCTTTTGTACTGATTTCCTACTGTAGCCTTCAACCCCAAGGGTGTGGAGCAAGGGCCCACTCTCATCACTAAGGTAGGAGGCTAGTACCACTGTTTTATTGCTTCAGCTTTTTATGAAAATCTTTACTATTTTTAATAGATAAATGCAAGTTACTATTTTTCTTTACTTTAAGTAAATTTTCCTGTTTTATTCTGTTTCCAGCATCCATTAAATTTATTCAGCAAACAAATAGATTAATCTCTTTTCAAAATTGTAGAAACTGTTAGGATTAGCTATAAACTGGCAACTATAGAATCCCTAGTTGCAGACAGCTGTGGACATAGCCCTAGTTTTTGACATCTAAAAACATATTAAATGATGAGGTACAACAACATCTTGTCAGAAAGTGTGTGCCCTTATGAGGCAGTGGCAAAAACCAAAGGAAATGATGATGAAAACAAAATATAATGTCACCTTATAGTGAAGATATCATGGGAGGAAGATGCTCTTCATTCCATGATGAAATGGATGCTCAAATCTACAAACACAAACACATAGACACCACAATTCTACTCTTGCAACACAATGAAAGCCTTGAATCACCTTAAGAATGCCTAAAGTTCACAATTGCTGTCTAGTTTCTAAATGAATGCCTAAACATGCTTTTATATGTAACTACAAACACTCCCACCAAGATTTCATAAATTTAAACTTACCATGTCGGCATAGGATCCTAATAACAGTCACAAACTGACACCCAAAAATTAGGGCTGCCCTAAAATAGGGCAGGACTAGGATACGGGCGCCCAAGTCCTCCCCTCCTATTTTGGGTAGGGTTAAGCTCAAGGGGTCCTCCTAAGTCACATTTGTAATGTTACCTAGGGCTCATTCCATCGAGATGCCAAATTATGAAGTAAGATGTCTTAAATGCATGCAAAGATCTAGGAGCTAAACCTTATGAGGGAAAATCCCCCAAGGGGACATTTTTTGATGTTACAGGTATAAGAACTATTGAAGAGATCAAAGATCATGAAATCGATGGTAAGGAAAAACATGCTCTTTTATGTGGTATTACTAATTCTAAATTGGTGAAAGTTGTGAATTTGAAAACTGCTAATGAGATTTGGAAAAAGTTGAAAAGTGTTTATGAAGGAATGATAAGGTCAAACAAGCTAAAATGCATAATTTGAAACTCATGTTTGAGACCATGCGAATGTTTGAAGATGAAATCATTACAAGCTACTTACAGAAGGTGGATGAAGTTGTCAATGGCATCAAAGGAATTAGTGGAATTATAGATTATAAAGAAGTGATATTGAAGGTACTCAAAACTCTTCCTATGACTTACAGTCATAAGATTTCTACTATTGAAGAACTACAAAATTTGAATTAGTTTACCAAAGATTAGTTTCTTGGCACCTTAACTGCTTTTGAAATAAGAGAGTTTGGTACAACTAGTGGAACGTCAAAGGTTGAGACTACTTTTAAGGTTGGTAATGTTGGTAGGTGGCAACTGAACAGGAAAGTACTATACACTAGCCGTGTATCCTCGCTGAGGTTTGGGGGTGGTAGCCCCCAAGAAGTAGGGGTTCAGGGGCGCAGCCCCCAAAAAAATTCCTGAGCCGACATAAAAAACCCTATTTTTTGTAACCAACATAAGGCTTGATAAAAGTGGCTAAGGGTTAGGGTTTTGGTTGATATTGTATTGTAGCATTTGCAATGGTATTGAGTTGCAGGGATTGTTAGTTGTAATTGGTTTGATTTACTAGATAATAATATTGGACTCTCTCTTGGTGGATGTAGCTCGAGTTTGGGTGAACCATGTTAAAACTTGTCTCTCACTGTTATTATTTCTGTGTATTTTTTCATTCCTCTGTTTAATATTTATTTGCATTTAATTGATATCTTCTGTCAGCTAACCCTAACAAGTGGTATCAGAGTGGGTTGTGTTCAATTATCATCTGCAGGAAGGTCTCACGGTTGAGTGGGAGCAATGGCGGATGAGGGTAAATTGAAGGTCAATAAATTTAATAGGCAGAACTATCAGTTATGGAAGATGCAGATGGAGGATTACCTTTATTAGAAGGATTTATGGAGGCCATTAGAAGGAGTATCCAAGAAACTGACAGGAATGATGGATGAGGATTGGAATCTTCTAGATAGAAAGGCACTAAGAACCATTCGGTTGTGCCTGGCACCATCTGTGGCATTCAATATAATAGAAGCAACGACAATAGATGAATTGATGAAATCTTTGGCTAAATTGTATGAAAAACCCTCAGCCTCAAATAAGGTATTTCTCATGAAGCGTATGTTTAATCTGAAAATGATTGAAGGTGGATCTATGACAAATCGTTTAAATGAGTTTAATACGA
The DNA here is from genome assembly GCA_027924645.1 of Cunninghamia lanceolata. NCBI lineage: Eukaryota > Viridiplantae > Streptophyta > Pinopsida > Cupressales > Cupressaceae > Cunninghamia > Cunninghamia lanceolata. The sequence goes on along the minus strand of BSBN01000650.1, from coordinate 294,276 downwards.
TTGTCAGTCAGTTAACTTTTGTAAAAGTGAAATTTGATGAAGAGGTGAGGGCTTTCTTGGTTTTATGTTCTTTTCCAGAAAGCTAGAATAGCTTGGTGATGGTTGCAAGTAACTCTATCTTTGGTTCAAACATTTTAAAATTTGATGATGTTGTTGGTGTTATCCTTAGCGAGGAAGTGCAATGAAAAAGCTCAAGAGGGTCCACATCAGGTAGTGTTTTGAATGTAGAAAGAAGGGGTAGATCCAAGGAGAGAGGAAAAGGTTCTAGAGGTCAGGGGAAGTCACAAGGAAAATCAAAGGATAAGAGATCCCAATCCAGAGGATAGAAGGATTGCTGGTACTGTGGGAAACTAGGTCATCTGAAGAAAGATTGCTGGTCTCGGAAGAATAAAGAAGGAGACAAACAAGAACAAAATAAGGAGGCAAATGTGGTAAGTAATAAATTTGAAGATGATGCTTTGATTCTTTCCCTAGATAATGTTGATGATTCATGGGTTTTAGATTCAGGGGCCTCATTTCATGCTACGCCCCATAGAAGTTATTTTCTTGATTATGTCCAAGGGGATTTTGGGCTGGTTTATTTGGGAGATAACAAATGTTGTTGGATTGTTGGAAAGGGAAGAATCAAGATTAAGTTACAAAATTGGAATCATTGGCTACTACAAGAAGTAAGGCACATTCCAAGGCTTAGTAGGAATTTAATTTTAGCAGGGTAGCTAACTGAAGAAGGTTGCATTGTTACATTTACTGATAAAAATTGGAAGGTTTCAAAAGGTACCTTAATAGTAGCAAAATGTGTGAAAGTAGGCACCTTATATCTTTGTACAGGTCATACTATTCCTTCTACTTTAGCTATTGCAGAGAAAAAATAAACATGTTCAAGAACAATTACTGCAGGTTCGCAGGAAGAGACTGAAACAGTTGCTGTAGGTTCTGAGACAACACTGTGGCATAAGAGACTTGGGCATATGAGTGAAAAAAGTATGAAGGTACTTCATTCTAAGAAAGTTTTACCAGGTCTGAAATGTATTAATATGGATTTCTGTGAAAGTTGTTTGTATGGCAAACAAAAGAGAGTCAGTTTTCTCAAGGATGGGAAGCAAAAGAAAGATGAAAAGTTGGAGCTTGTGCGTACAGATGTATGGGGACAGGCTCATGTATCTTCTCTTGGTGGCTCTCAATATTACGTTACATTCATAGATGATGCAACTAGGAAGGTATGGATTTATTTCCTTAAGCAGAAATCTGATATATTTGAAACATTTAAGAAATGGAGAAGCTTTGTTGAGAATGAGACAGGTAAAAGATTAAAATGTCTTAGATTTGATAATGGTGGTGAGTATTACAGCAAAGAATTTGAGGATTATTGTTCCTTTAATGGAATCTGTAGGCAGAAAATGGTTCTAGGGACTCCATAGGAGAATGAAGTGGCTGGACACATGAATAGGACAATAATGGAGTGTGCAACGACCATGAGATTACATGTTGGGCTGCCTTTAAACATGTGGGCAGAGGCTGTCAACACTGTTGTATATTTAATTAATAGAGGTCCTTCAGTTCCTTTGGGTTGTGGTATTCCAGAGGAAGCATGGATAGGTAAGAAGGTGAGTTATTCTTTTCTGAAAACCTTCAGCTATGAAGCATTTGCACATGTAGATTCTAAAAATAGAACCAAGCTAGATGCAAAATCAAAAAAATGTACTTTCGTTGGTGTTAGCACTCATTTTGACCTGGAGGTTGATTTTTCATGTTTAGGGAGTTTCTTCATTTGAACCCTATATCTTCTTGCCCATTTTTCTAAGTGTTGGACTTCCTCAGCATTTTTAGCTGCAGCATCATATTTTCTTTGGAGGAGGTCATCATCATCATGTTTCCAGACATCACCCTGATGTTGCTTACGAGGGTCATCATATTTTCCGTCAGCATGATCTTTCGCTGGGGTGATATTCTAACATCGGGTGATCTTACTTAAGATCATCCTGATGATGTTGTTGCAAAGTCCTAAGTATGATCTGATCTTCATCGGGGTCATCATATTTGAACATCGGGTGATCTTAGTCAAGATCATCCTGATGTTGTTTTATCACTTCATGTTCATTGTTTTATCACCCTGATGATGCTGACGTCATTCTTATGTCAGGGTGATAACTGTTTTTCTACCTGTCTGCATCATGATATTTTCGAAGGGAGATATTCACCTGTCGGCTTCATGCATTGTCCAATGGGGGCGATCATTTCAAATATCAGTCACATATTCATATATCACCCCGATCTTATAGTGGAGCTACAGTGCAGCATGATATGTGTGCATCAGGATGATATTTCCAAATATCCAGTTATCTTTCGAATATCATCCTGATGCCGATGTATGGTGACGTCATCAAGGTCCGGGGGGGTCATATTTCTAACACTGATCATCTTGTGGAGATCCCCCGATATTTGCAAACATGACGATGACGTCATCTGAATATGAGGAGGTGCACGATAGGCAGATATGCTGATGACGTCAACAGGATATGACGGTGACGTCATCAGGATGTTCATCGGCCAGACATTTAGTATCGGCTGAGTAGGAGGATCTTCCTCCGATGCATCAGGTTGTGCTGATGAAGGCGATTATCATGTAGGTGATATTGCAATGATGATGCTGACGTCAGGGTGATATTTCAAGCAATAGGATATCATGCTGCTAGAGGATGAGGATGATGAAGGTCTTATACTAGTGTCGTCAGGAGCAAAAGCACCGACATCATATATGCTCGCGACCTAGTATATAAAGTGTTGAAATGGTTGCTACGGGGTGCATGTGGGATAATTCGATCCTGCATATTTTCAAATATCATGATGATGTATCTTGGCGGGAAACGGTTGTGATGCATAGTTTTCTGCATTTCCCAAGGCCGCGGGTTGGTGCGCCATTAATGGCGATTGTTGTAGAGGTATGGGCGATGGCGTAGACGGATCCAGTACCCGACTGAAGTTGTACATCCATGACTGGCGGCTCATGGCTCAAGATCCTCTTCTATCCCCTCTTCTACCTGCCACATTCAATGCGTTGAGCGCCATTTTTCTGATACTGTGTATCTGGCGGGTTTTTTGGTCAACTATGTAATTAATGTTGGGAACCTTCCTTGCTGTATATAGCAGGTTGTGTTGCTCATTTGAAGGTTGTTGAAAGTTGAAGATTCTTGGCTCTGTAATTCAAAACAAGCTAATCTGGTCGCTCTATACAGCTAAACCTGTGAGTTTATGTATCTCTTGTTGTATGTTTTGGCATGAACCCGCTGATTTCATGATTAATCTTATATGAGAAATGCTATCTTAGCATGTGTTTTGTTAATTCTGTCTCCAGTATTGCATGTATCTTTCTTCTGAGTCTAGATATTTAAGCAATATTTGAGACTCTAGAACATAGAATTCCTATGTTGAATGTCTGATCTTTTAACTTCTGCTCAAGGGGTAGATTAAACTGTTTTCAGGTTGAACATTGGGGAGGGTATACTGCAGTAGGGATGCCATAAGTAGAGATAACTTAACACTCTGTATTGGGAGATGTCTGTAAGGCAGGTATCATATATATCCCCCTGAAATCTAGTTTTAGCTGTTCATGCTGATCATTCACAGGTGTATGTCTACTGACTCCAGGCCCTGGATAGGCACCAATCTTGCTTTGTGTTTGTGTTACAACCATGTCCAGCTTTGCATCCAAACTCAAAATCATAATCAAACTCTAAAGCAACCATTAGGACATTAGAATTAGTTTTAGGATCCTCAGTCCTCTGTCTACAACTGCAAATAGGCCCAAAGCTAGCCCCTTTGCTCTTATCTTTCAGTTTTGGTCTACTTACAGGAGGACTTATCTGCTTTCTGACAGCATCCCAATCCTTGTATGCGTATCTCGTGGATGTTGAGTAGGGAATACCCCCTAGGTCTTGCAGAGCCTGAAGAAGAAGAGGAGATAAAATATAGAGTCTATCTCCTACACTGTTGGCCCCTGGCCCAGAGATCCTGTTGATCACTGATGGCTACCTTGTAGGGAAATCTGGGAATAAGCATCCAGTCTGGGAAAAAACCAATAGAAATTGGTGACTCCACTGGGGACGGTGATTTGAAAATTGTTATTTTTGAAAGAACCCTAGTTTTCAAAAGAAAACAGTTCCTAGTAATATGTGGCGACTCCGAAGTAATCTCCCAACCGGTCAAAGTAAAATTTATATGCAGGGGAGAAGATCCCAACAAAATTCTTTATTTGAAGAGTTACCAGTAACAAGAAGAATGATGTACAGAAGAAAGGGAGCTGTCTCAGTTAGTCATGAGGCTTCCCCCAGAAAAAATGATGATGTGCAAGATAACCCTAGGCCATCAGGACAGCATGAGCCCTACTTTTCAAATGCAGAAGCTGATATTCAGGGTGCATATGAGAGGCAACAGGGTGGTAACATGAGAATGAGGTCAGAGGTGTTCCAAGAACGCCCATTTCTAGACCCTAGTGAAAGGTTTGAAGAGGCCGAGTCTCTGAGGGATGATGAAGATGATGATCAGAATATGGTAAAACCATCCTCCTCTAGGCCCAGTGAGGAAGAACTAGCTGATAAAATTAGGAGCTTAAGGGCCGAGTTTGAATATCAGCAGGCAATATCAATCAGAGATGACTTAAGGAAGAAAGTGCAAGCTTTGAGGACTGCCCAGAATAATTCAATTCCTACCCTTGAGAATGCAAATGTGCAGAGACATCAACAGAGAAATGAAGTGCAACATCAACATAATGATGCTAGGATACCACTGAACAATGTAAGAAACCAGAATGCAAACAGATATATTAATGTTAATCAGTTAAACAAACAGCCAATGCAGCTAGATAGATTCAGACAGCTGGTATTTGATGGTATTCCTGGGTATCCTAACCCCATTGATAAGCATCTGAGGCTGCAAGTGCCTAAATTTTCAGGAAACAACACTGTGTCAGGAGAAGATCATCTAAAAGCCTTTCAAAATGTCATGGATAACTTTGAGGTTGAACATGAGGATGTTTTCATGAAGTCATTCATGCAGTCCTTAATAGATGAGGAAAGAGAATGGTACAAGAATCTACCTGACCGGAGTATTTCATCATGGGATGATTTTAAAAGGATGTTCAAGGAGCAATATGGTGACAAAACTGACCCTAGCTTTTTTGTAAATGAGTTCACCAGTATCACTAAAGGGTCAAATGAGCAGGTTGCAGATTTTAATGCAAGATTTACTAAAGTGTTAAACAAATTGCCACATCACATGAGGCCAAATGAACCAATGTACATAATATTGTATATCAATGCCTTTGATGCAAAAACTGCATATGGATTAAGAGATAAAGGTCCTGCTACTCTCAGGGATGCTTTCAGAATTGCAATGAATATTGAAAACAACAGGAAAGCATCGGGCAAGACAAATAGAAGGGATGATATAAAAATTCTGTAGAATCCAAACAAGCCTCAGAACACTCAAGGTAATACATCTGCCCCTGAAAATAAGATAGACAAATTGGCAAATGTTGTTAAGGACCTAAGCTATAGACTAGCTAGAAGTGAAAAAGGGATAGGTCCTGATAGGCAAGTCTATCAAAGGCAGGAAAAGAGGCCATCATTGCATGATATGCCTTATAATACCAATTGGCATGATGGTAAACCTATATTCCCGCGCAACAACACAAATCAAAGAGCTCAACATGTCAAAGAAACTCCTGATCCTCTAAAGAAAGCTGTAAATATTGTTGATGATGCTCCATGGTGTATGATTTGCCAGATGCCACATTCACAGTTACAGTGTATGATTGCTCAGTCCTTGTGTGATAATACTACATCTTGTAATGAATGCAATGAGCCACATTATGTGCAAGATGATGATGTAAATATGATGTCCATAAGCAATGGATACACTCTTTATGATGCTGATGAGAGTACAAATGATGGAACTCAGGGCTGCCAATAGTTCCCATATGATGAGGATGATGAAGTTAACTATGCCTATGCTCAGAACTCACACAATTTTTTGAGTAACTTACAATGACCTTCTGATGAGGAAATTAGGGCCTTCACAGCTGCAGCAGTTGCTCAAGTCAAGAGCAACTACAATCTCAGAGGTAAAAATCAGGTAAGTAGCCCACATCAGCCAAAAGATGTTACTATAGGACAGCCAGTGCATGGTAATAAGGGGATGGAATTACAAAAAAGGTAGTGGGTTAATAATAAACAGAACTTCAGACATAAAATAGGTCATGAATCCCAAGGACCAGAAAATAGAATCCCTCAGGCTGACGATCAAGGCAAAGGTTCCCAAGACAAGAATGATGATCAGGGAACTATGAAAGTAAAAGCTAAATCAGTTCAAGATAAAAGCAAGATTGTGGAGCAAGCTATAGCTGTTATACAAAATTATGCTCCATTTGATATAGCTCAGGTCCTCTCCCAGGTAAAAGTCTCTGTTCCACTTATGGAACTCATGAAAGTGGAAGAAATCAAGAACAGGATAGTATCCCTAATTTCAGGGGTGCCCTTTCAAGCTAAACAAAATGTTCAGATCCAGGGTGAGAAACATGTCATGTGTAATGAAGAAGATGAGGCTCCTGAAGTCTATTTAGGAGTGACTATGACAAAGTGTCCTTCACAAGTGGAACCATTTTATGTTTCCCTGGTTATAAATGGAAAAATAATCAGAAATTGTATGCTTGACTCTAGAGCATCTACAAATGTCATGCCTTTGGCCATCATGCAACAAGCTGGATTGAAAATTGACAAGGCATGTGGAAAATGTTATGCTATGGATGCCAGAGAGGTACCAGTTATTGGAATCATGAAGGATGTAGATTTCAAACTGGTAGCATTTCCTGAAAAGAGATATAAAATGAATATAACAGTGGTTGACATCAAGCCACAGTATGGTATGTTGTTGTCAAGAAGATGGGCAGCACTAATTGGTGGAAGTATGCAGCTGGACCTGTCATATGCCATGATTCCAATGAATGGCAGGGATGTTAAGCTAATCAGAGAACAAAGATCATCAGAGACAGTGGAAGACCAAGAAGCAGAGGAACAGGTATGCTTTGTAGACACTGACTGTGATAACTTCAAGGTTGTCTCAGATGATACAGAAGATAAAAAGAAAAATGTCTGCATTGAAGAATTGGATCAGTGAGGTTTGTGGACCATGTTTTTTGATGGAGCTTGTGCAAAAGAAGGCTCTGGAGCTGGAGTTGTTTTCCTGTCTCCAACTGGTAAGCTCCTCAAATTCTCTTTCTTGCTGAGGTTTGATTGCACAAACAACATTGCAGAATATGAGGCTTTACTCTTAGGCCTAAATATTGCTCTCAAACATGGAATCAAAATGTTAAGAGTATTTGGGGATTCTGAGCTGATTGTATCCCAAATTAGAGATAAGTATGCTTCAAAAAACAAAAGATTGAAACAATACAAGCATGCTGTTTGGGATACCATTGAACTATTTGATGCATTTTCAATAGGCTGGGTAGAGAGGTCAAAGAATGTTATGGCTGATTTCTTAGCCAATGTTGCAATAAGGCCAGATGACATCACTCTATCAGATGTTACAAATGTAGAAGTTAAAATTAGGCCTGCAGTACCAGAAAATATATGCAGTTGGCAAGTGTTTAATGATGATAGGGACTTGTTAAAATTTTTGCACTGCATAGATGAATATGAGAATCAAGAAATTGATTTCCAAGCTTTTGTAGAAACCATAGATGGAAAAGAAACTCTTGTGGGAAAGGAGATAATTTAGTTGAAGACTAATAAAATCCCTAGAGGGTTGGTAGCTTTGGAAAGAGTTTTTGACAGTAAAGATAAATTGGTCACAAGGACATCTACCACAAATAAAGAAGATTTAGAAGAGATAAATTTGGGGACATCTCAGGCCCCTCAGAAGGTATACATTGGTAAACAGCTCAAGCCACACATTAGGAGTATGCTGATTGCATTACTGAAAAAGTATAAACATGTTTTTGCTTGGTCATATGAGGACCTAAAAGCCTATAGGGAAGATTTATTCCAGCATGAGATCCCATTGAAGCCTGGAGCTAAGCCATTTAGACAAAAGCAAAGACCTATTAATCCTACCTTAGCTCCAAAGATGCAAGAAGAACTCAAAAGGCTCAGGGAAGCTGGAATAATTGTGCCAATCAGGCATTCAACTTGGGTGTCTAACCTTGTCCCAGTCAGAAAAAAGAATGGTGATATTAGGCTTTGTGTTGACTTCAGGAACTTGAATGTATCCTCTTTAAAGGATAACTATCCACTACCTAATATGGAAGCTATGTTGCAAAGAGTGACTGGTTGTGAACTCTTATCTATGATGGATGGATTTTCAGGTTATAATCAGGTGAAGGTGAAGGAATCAAAACAGTATAAGACCGCCTTTACCACTCCATGGGGAACTTATGTGTATGTTAGAATGCCCTTCGGACTAACCAATGCAGGTGCTACATTTCAAAGAGCAATGGATGTTGCTTTTGCAGGGTTGATTGATTCAATCCTGGCTGTATATCAGGATGACTTGACTGCTTACTCAAAGAAAGAAGAGCAGCATTGTTTGCATCTGGAGCAGATTTTCATAAGAGCACTAGAGTATGGTATTTCTTTAAATCCAAAGAAGTGTGCCTTTGGGGTAGTTGAAGGAAAGCTCCTGGGACATATTGTTTCCAAGGATGGAGTCAGGATAGATCCAGAGAGAGTGGCTGCTATTGATAGAATTCAAATGCCAAAAACTGTAAAAGGAGTTCAGTCCTTCTTTGGACAGATAAATTTTGTTAGGAGATTTGTTCCCAACTTTGTAGAAACCACAAGGAACATTTCCAAGATGATGAAGAAGGATGTAACTGTCCACTGGGAAAGTGAAGCAATAGAATCATTTTAGAGTATCAAAGAGGCAATCAAGATGGCCCCTATTCTTAAATCTCCTAATTTTTCTAGGCCATTCCAAGTATTTTCATTTGCTTCCTTTCATACTGTTGCTGCATGTTTGCTGCAGAAAAATGAAGATGGTTTTGAACAGCCCATAGCTTTCTTCAGTATGTCCTTGCAGGCCTTTGAGTTGAAATATGATATTATGGAAAAACAAGCATATGCACTAGTCAGAGCCATCAAAAGTTTCAGACCTTACCTGGTAGGATCACATATAATTGCATATGTACCCCATGCAGCAGTCAAAGACATATTCACTCAGCAGGAGGTGACTGGAAGAAGGTGCAGATGGATAAACAAACTGCAAGAGTTTAACATAGACATACAAATTACCAAGTTGGTAAGAGGACAAGGATTAGCCAAGATGATGGCACAGTCAAACTTGGAAGCATGCCAAGTTAATGCAGTCCAAAATGAGAGTGTAAATGTATCAGGATCTGAATGGTACAAGGATATTATCTACTACTTGCAAAATCTGAATTGTCCTTCCCATTTCAGTGACAGTCAAAAGAGGACTTTAAAGTTACATGCAATCAGGTATGTTATTGTTCAAGGTGAGCTATACTGGAAAAACCCTGATGGTGTGCTGCTAAGATGTGTGGATGAGGATATGGCTAACAATGTTTTGATTGATATGCATAAAGGATTGTGTGGTGGACATTATACTGCCCAAACAACAGCTCATAAAATTCTCAGAGCAGGATATTGGTGGCCCACTCTCTTTTCAGATGCACAAAAGTTAGTGAGGAAGTGTGACCCTTGCCAAAGATTTTCAGGAAAGTTGAAATATGATGGTGCTTTACCCCTCAGAACTGTAACTGTGGATGCTCCATTTCAGCAATGGGGAATTGACTTCATAGGGGAAATTGCAGACAAATCAAGTGGGGGACACAGTTGGATTTTGGTGGCAACTGATTACTTTACCAAATGGATTGAGGCCATTCCAACTAAGAGAGCTACAAGTAAGGTGGTGACAGATTTCATGCTAGAAAATATTATCATCAGGTTTGGAGTACCATTCAAGATAGTCACTGATAATGCTATGTGCTTCAGATCAGGTGAATTTGTTGATTTTTGCAACAGGTATGGGATAAATCTATCATATGCATCACCATATCACCCACAAGGGAATGGCCAAGCAGAATCAAGCAATAAAAGCATCATGAAAATTATCAAGAGGATACTGGACAAGAACAAGAGAGCTTGGGACTCAAAATTAAAGTTAGCCATATGGGCTGATAGAGTGACAGTAAAAAGGGCTATTGGAATGTCACCCTTTGAGCTCGTGTATGGTGCATCAGCCAGATTGCCCATAAACAATCTACTGCCAGTTTACAAGTTCATCCAAGAAAATGATGAGGAGATTGAAGATTCCATGACAGAAAGAGTGAACCAGCTGGTTGCATCGGATGAAAACAGAAGGAAAGCCCACCAGATCAATCTCAAGAGACAACAAGATGTGAAATATCAGTTTGACAGGAGAGCTATAAAAAGGAAGTTTCAAGTCAATGATCTAGTGCTTATTTGGAATGCAAAAGGTCAAGAAAAGGGTAAACATGGTAAATTTGAACCCTTATGGATGGGCCCATATCAAATTTGCAGTGCTCATGGGGAGGATTCTTATTTCCTCCAGGCCTTAGGTGGTGAATTTCTGGAATTGCCTATGCATGGCCAATTCCTTAAGTTCTATTTTGCATAGATGACTTGTCGCTGTGTACATTTGTAAAAACATGTATATATTGTAAGTGACTTGTACAGTTCGTGCTTTTTGGTTTTTGCCTGGTCTGCCCAGAGATCTGGTTCTCGCTGCAGGTTTTCACCTGCACGTCCCCATTCGGAGCCAGTGTTAGCACTCATTTTGACCTGGAGGTTGATTTTTCATGTTTAGGGAGTTTCTTCATTTGAACCCTATATCTTCTTGCCCATTTTTCTAAGTGTTGGACTTCCTCAGCATTTTTTAGCTGCAGCATCATATTTTCTTTGGAGGAGGTCATCATCATCATGTTTCCAGACATCACCCTGATGTTGCTTACGAGGGTCATCATATTTTCCGTCAGCATGATCTTTCGCTGGGGTGATATTCTAACATCGGGTGATCTTACTTAAGATCATCCTGATGATGTTGCTGCAAAGTCCTAAGTATGATCCGATCTTCATCGGGGTCATCATATTTGAACATCGGGTGATCTTAGTCAAGATCATCCTGATGTTGTTTTATCACTTCATGTTCATTGTTTTATCACCTTGATGATGCTGACGTCATTCTTATGTCAGGGTGATATCTATTTTTTTACCTGTCTACATCATGATTTTTTCGAAGGGAGATATTCGCCTATCGGCTTCATGCATTGTCCAATGGGGGTGATCATTTCAAATATCAGTCACATATTCATATATCACCCCGATCTTATAGTGGAGCTACAGTGCAGCATGATATGTGTGCATCAAGATGATATTTCCAAATATCTGGTTATCTTCTGAATATCATCCTGATGCCGATGTACGGTGACGTCATCAAGGTCTGGGGGGGTCATATTTCTAACACTGATCATCTTGTGGAGATCCCCCGATATTTGCAAACATGACGATGACGTCATCCGAATATGAGGAGGTGCACGATAGGCAGATATGCTGATGACGTCAGCAGGATATGACGGTGACATCATCAGGATGTTCATCGGCCAGACATTTAGTATCGGCTGAGCAGGAGGATCTTCCTCCGATGAATCAGGTTGTGCCAATGAAGGCGATTATCATGTAGGTGATATTGCGATGATGATGCTGACGTCAGGGTGATATTTCAAGCAACAGGATATCATGCTGCTGGAGGATGAGGATGATGAAGGTCTTATACTAGTGTCGTCGGGAGCAAAAGCACCGACATCATATATGCTCGCGACCTAGTATATAAAGTGTTGAAATGGTTGCTACGGGGTGCATGTGGGATAATTTGATCCTGCATATTTTCAAATATCATGATGATGTATCTTGGCGGGAAACGGTTGTGACACACAGTTTTCTGCATTTCCCAAGGCCGCGGGTTGGTGCGCCATTAATGGCGATTGTTGCAGAGGTATGGGCGATGGCGTGGACGGATCCAGTACCCGACTGAAGTTGTACATCCACGGCTGGCGGCTCATGGCTCAAGATCCTCTTCTGTCCCCTCTTCTACCTGCCGCATTCAATGCGTTGAGCGCCATTTTTCTGATACTGTGTATCTGGTGGGTTTTTTGGTCAACTATGTAATTAATGTTGGGAACCTTCCTTGCTGTATATAGCAGGTTGTGTTGCTCATTTGAAGGTTGTTGAAAGTTGAAGATTCTTGGCTCTGTAATTCAAAACAAGCTGATCTGGTCACTCTGTGCAGCTAAACCTGTGAGTTTATGTATCTCTTGTTGTATGTTTTGGCATGAACCCGCTGATTTCATGATTAATCTTATATGAGAAATGCTATCTTAGCATGTGTTTTGTTAATTCTGTCTCCAGTATTGCATGTATCTTTCTTCTGAGTCTGGATATTTAAGCAATATTTGAGACTCTAGAACATAGAATTCCTATGTTGAATGTCTGATCTTTTAACTTCTGCTCAAGGGGTAGATTAAACTGTTTTCAGGTTGAACATTGGGGAGGGTATACTGCAGTAGGGATGCCATAAGTAGAGATAACTTAACACTCTGTATTGGGAGATGTCTGTAAGGCAGGTATCATATATATCCCCCTGAAATCCAGTTTTAGCTGTTCATGCTGATCATTCACAGGTGTATGTCTACTGACTCCAGGCCCTTGATAGGCACCAATCTTGCTTTGTGTTTGTGTTACAACCATGTCCAGCTTTGCATCCAAACTCAAAATCATAATCAAACTCTAAAGCAACCATTAGGACATTAGAATTAGTTTTAGGATCCTCAGTCCTCTGTCTACAACTGCAAATAGGCCCAAAGCTAGCCCCTTTACTCTTATCTTTCAGTTTTGGTCTACTTACAGGAGGACTTATCTTCTTTCTGACAGCATCCCAATCCTTGTATGCGTATCTCGTGGATGTTGAGTAGGGAATACCCCCTAGGTCTTGCAGAGCCTGAAGAAGAAGAGGAGATAAAATATAGAGTCTATCTCCTACACTGTTGGCCCTTGGCCCAGAGATCCTGTTGATCACTGATGGCTACCTTGTAGGGAAATCTGGGAATAAGCATCCAGTCTGGGAAAAAACCAACAGTTGGATACATCATTGATGAATTTGGTTATAGGCTTTGGGATTTTGAAAATCATAAAATTGTGAGAAGCAGGGATGTTATATTCAATGAGAAGGTGTTGTACAAAGATCAGTTATAGCAGCATGAGAAGAAAGAAAAAGGATCATATGGTGCTAGATGATACTCCAAATAGTGATGTTCCAGTGGTTCCTCATGCTCTGCAACAACAACAAGAAATACCACAAACTCTAGTGAATGTTAGACGGTCAACAAGGCTAAGTAGACCTCCTGAAAGGTTTTCTCCCTCTTTGTATTCTATTTTTTAACAAATGCTGGTGAACTAGAAGGGTATGATGAAGCTAGGTAGGTGGATACACAGGTTTAGTGAGAGCTTGCAATGAAAGAAGAAATGGACTCATTGCTGAAAAATTAGACTTGGGAATTATGTAAGTTACCTGCAGGTAAAAAGGCTTTACCAAACAAATGGGTTTATAGGCTGAAAGAGGAAGATGGATGTAAGAAAAGATTTAAAGCAAGGTTAGTTGTAAAAGGATTTGCACAGAAAAAGGGCATTGATTTTGATGAGATATTTTCTTTGGTTGTCAAGATGACTTCTATTCGCACTGTTTTAAGTATTGTGGCTGCTGAAGATTTGTATTTGGAATAGCTAGATGTGAAAACTAGCTTTCTCAATGGTGATTTGGAGGAGGAGATATACATGGAATAGCCCCAAGGATTTGAGGTCAAAATTAAGGAGAAACTGGTGTGCAGATTGAAGAAGAGTTTGTATGGCCTGAAACAAGCACCTCGGCAATGGTATCTAAAATTTGATAGTTTTATGGCTGAGCAAGGCTACAGTCAGTATAATTCTAACCATCGTGTTTATTTTAAGAGGTTGGATAATGACAGCTATATTATTTTATATTTATATGTTGATGACATGCTTGTAGCTAGGTCTAACATGGATCACATCAGAGAGTTAAAACAACAGTTAGCACAGTCATTTGCTATGAAGGATTTAGGGGTAGCAAAATAAATCCTTGGTATGAAAATTTGCAGAGATAGGAAGAACAAAAAATTGACTGTCTCAAGTTGATTATGTTGAAAAGGTGTTGTAGAGATTCCATATGGAGAATGCAAAAGCTGTCAGCACACCTTTGTCTAGTCATTTGAAATTGACTAAGGAGATGTGTCCAAAGACACAAGAGGAGGAAGAAAACATATCGAAGGTACCATATGCTTCAGCTATAGGAAGTTTAATGTATGCCATGGTATGCATGAGACTAGATCTTGCACATGTTGTAGGAGTCATAAGCAGGTATATGAGTCATCTCGAATTGGAGCATTGCAATGCAGTAAAATGGATTCTCAGATATTTGAGAGGTACATCCAATAAACATTTATGTTTTGGGGGCTCTAATACTAATTTAGCAGGTTATGTAAACTCAAATTTGGTAGAGGATACTGATACCAGGTGGAGTACTACAGGTTATGTCTTTACTATAGGTGGGACAATGGTGAGTTGGATTTCCAGGTTGCAAAAGGTGGTTGCTTTATCCACCATAGAGGTAGAGTATGTAGCTACAATAAAGGCAAGAAAGGAGATGATATAGCTGCAATATTTCATGGAAGAATTGGGCAAACAATAGGCTAATAGTTCTTTGTATACAAACAGTCAGAGTGCCATACATCTTGCAAATAATTCTACCTTGCATTCAAAGACCAAACACATACAGTTGACGTATCACTTTATTCGGTCGGTGTTGGATGATGGATAGTTAAGGCTGGAAAAGATACATACAGATGAAAATCTAGCAAATATGTTTACAAAGGCAGTGACAAAGGAGAAGCTAAGCTCCTCTTCAGCTTCAGTTGGTCTTCAAGACTGAAACAATAAAATCGGAACAACAGAGTCCAGGGTGCTTATTTCTAGTGGGAGCTACACGCGCAATGGTGTCGTCTAGGATCAGTCTCCAAGTGGGAGATTGTTTGGTGTGGAGCCTGATTAGTCTCCAAGTGGGAGATTGTTGGTAGGTGGCAATTGATCAAGAAAGTACTATACACTAGCCATGTATCCTTGCCAGGGTTCGAGGGCAGTAGCCCCCGATAAGCAGGGGATCGAGGGCATAGCCCCTGAAAATAATTCCTGAGCTGACATAAAAAACCCTATTTTTTGTAACCGACATAAGGCTTGATAAAAGCGGCTAAGGATTAGGGTTTTGGTTGATACTGTATTGTAGCATTTGCAATGGTATTGAGTTACAGGGATTGCTAGTTGTAATTAGTTTGATTTACTGGATAATAATATTGGACTCTCTGCTGGTGGATGTAGCCCAAGTTTGGGTGAACCATGTTAAAACTTGTCTCTTGTTGTTATTATTTCTATGTATTTTTTCATTCCTCAGTTTAATCTTTATTTGCATTTAATTGATATCTTCTACCGACTAACCCTAACAGGCAAATCAGAGAAGACTGTTGAATCAAATCTAAAATACTTTGATGAAGTGGAAGCTAACTTTGTGAGAATAATGAAAAAGGGTAGTGGAAAGTTTAGTGGTAAGTTGCCTTTTAAATGTTTCAGTTGTGGAAAGATAGGTCATTATGCTTCAAGATGTCTAGATAGAGCTCTAAGAAATAAGAATAGGGAAAATAGAGGTAAGATGGTTAAGAAAAGTTACTATGTTAGAGAAGATGCAAGTATATCTGATGATGAATCTAATTATGAGGATGATAATGATAATGAATGCTTATTCATAGCCCTAAGAAATGAAACTATTTCTTCTAATGATGATAATGATAATGAATGCTTATTCATAGCCTTAAGAGATGAAATTGTTTCTACTAATTCTAGAAGTTGTGTGAAGGAAAAGGCTATGGAAGCAAGTACTAACCCTGAAGGCATTATAATGTTTGCTTTTCATGCTAGAAGATAAAAAACATGACTAGGTCATTGACAGTGGATGCTCAAATCATATGACAAGTGACAAGAGTAAGTTTGTTAAACTTGAAAAATATGAAAATGGAGTAGTCAGGTTTGGTGATGATGCAGCTGCTAAGATCTATGGAAAAGGTTCAATCAGTTTTGATGGAAAGCATAACACTAATGATGTTCTTTATGTTAAAGGTTTAAAGTATAATCTCTTGAGTGTTGGATAGATGTGTAGCAAGGGTTATGTTGATGATGATCTTAGTCATAACAAAAATGATAAAAATTCACAAAGAAAACCTTTATCTTCTTGAAGAATATGATTAGTTCAATGTGAATTGATGGTTCCAAGTCTCCATTGATAAGAACATGATCTTTTGATAATCTCTCAGTCGGTTTGATGTGAATTGCTATTAAATCCTTTAGGGGCCTTACGCATGAATTTGAAGTAATTTATCTCCAAATATGTAGATATTTACTCTATTCCACCTGCTCTGTGTAAATCTCAACAAACTCATGTTAAATATTACAATATCTAACCAGATGATGCATATATTTACGTTAAGTTTGATCAATTCTTCTGATCTTCACTCTTGTTAAGATTGATTATGATTATTTTGATAACTTTGATTAGTTCTTCTGAAACTATCTCCAATTTACTCAAATTTGAACTAATCTGCACTTGATTTTTTCTTCTACACTTCAAATTATTCTAAATATTGTGCCTACAAGTAGATATTTCTATGATTTTTGTCATTATTTATGATTATTTGCATGATATTTACGATTGTACATGCGATCAGTTCAAATATGCATATAATATTCATGTATCTACAAATGTCTGCATATTTTTAAGTTCTAATTTTCATTTTCAATATTTTGTAGTTAATGATGGTGATTTAATGAAATTTAAAGAAATTGAAATGAAATCCTAAAATTGTTTAAATTGAGTGTCTTTGATAGTTGGTCCATATACACAATTTAACATTTCACAAAATAGAGATGAAATCAAACCATGTGTTGCCAAGTCATTCCACAACTTCACATAGTCGATGCTAATCTTCTAGGGTACTAGATGACAACAATATCCACCAATTGACATGCACTCCAAGAGACATAGAAAATCACAGTGAAATATCAAGAAGACATCCACACAAGATTACTCAGAATTTACAATTAATTGGTAATCTAAATCTCTATTTCATTCAACATTCAAAAGTATGCATATTTACAATCAGTCTTGAGAGAGAACCATGACATTCAACAATTCAGTCTCAATTAAGCTCCTCATAATCTACAAAATGGAAATCCACCTCCTTTTATAGAACAAGGAGAGGATGAGGTTACAACTAATCCAATAGTCAAGATCACTTCAAAATATTCAACGATCAAGATGGAAACATGCCTCATGATTGCCAGTTGGCAATCAATCTGTGGTTTACAGCTAGCATGTTCTAGAATATTCCAAATCTTTGATTTGGTCAATATGTCTGCTTTGTCCCTTTATTCTCATCAGATTTCTCTTTGGTGGATGACCCCCCTAGTATTCTATATTGTTACCCTATTCCTCATCTGTAGAAGACTCATATTTTTTCACTCTACATCTAGTTCCCTGGATGAGCTCATATGTCTAGATGGCTTTATTTATCTCTACTTCATCCAACACTTTAGCCTTCTTGGATGCATACTCTTACACCTTCAACTACTCCTATAGATATATCCACTTATTTTTCTAGCCATCCAGCTCTTCTGGTGCAGGAGCACCCCTACAAGACAGGATATAGGTTCATTGTCCGCATGACAGGACATTAGTCTATTTTTAGCATGTTTGACTTCATAATGTAATAAGGTCCATTGGACCAATGCATATGTATTAGATCAGTCTAGGAGAGTGTGCAGGTAGTTAGAGTTCGTGATCAGGTAGTATGAGCTGTCCTCTCCCAGCCGCTTGGAAGCTCCCAGCCGCTGGGAACCGAGTTGGTAGTACTCATAGGATATTGCTATAAATAACTCAGATCAGTTAGGGTTTGAGATCATATCAGAGAGAGTAGAAGAGAGTAGTAGTTATGTTATGTTGTACTGGTGATTGAGTGAGATCCAGAGATCAGTCCAGACATTGTGAAACATTATTGTAGAAACAGGACATTTGTGTTTCATCTAAATAAGATCTCATCAATTGCATTATCTGGTTTATCAGCTGTTTATGTTTTGATTTCTGTTCTGATTACAGGTTAATGGATACTTTCAACCCTTCCACCGGTTGATTCTGTGAATCGGTGGAATGGTCATGCATGTTAGATTAGGTTGTATTTTAGTTTTCTATTTATGCATTTCATTGTGTGGGAGATCGATTGGTAGCATGCTGTGAATCAACCTAGCATCCTCATGTGCTAGGATTTAGGAAGATAAACTGTTAAGTTTTGATCTGAAGGTGTTCTGGCCTGATCATCATGTTTTCTTTGTAAAATTGTGCGGTTCTGTGAGTTTGCATGCAGCTGACGGATATACAGGGATCTGCATGTGCTTTTCCAGACGGAGTGAATCGCATCGACATCTGTGAGTATATCGCTATCCGGATCGGGTTATGAAGCTGACGAAGACTGTGTGTTTCAAGTGCATCAGGATGATATAAGTCAGATATATACTTAGTGTGTATATCATCATCAGGATCATCTTTCATCCGCATGTCGCTATCGCATGCAGAAGTGAAAGTTCATTTTTTGGCTAAGGACCGGAAAGGTCATCATCAGGATATTGAAAAGATCACCGGATATTCATTATCATGTTGCGGAGGATATAAGTGTCTTATATCCTGTTGACATCATCATTAGGTACAAGTGACGTCATCATCATCAGGATATTACGAATATCACCCTATGCAAGTTTATCCTGCTGTCGCTAAGTGTTTTGGCATCGGCGTAAGTCATCGGCATAAAGTTGAGCATCATCATCAGGATGCTTCAATATGACAGGATAAGTTATATTCTGATGCTGTTGTTTGAGTAGTCAGATATCGGGGTGACGTAAGCATCGAGGGAAAGGTGCTTGAAGTTGTCGTCATCAGGATATATTGGAGGAACCGGATATTTTATAGCTTGCTGATGAAGATGATGGCGAACATCATGATGATGAAGATAGAGTTTGGTGGTCAGATGAACAGTGAACATCAGGAGGATGTTTGCGCTTGCCGAATGTGATGATGCTGCGGACAGGCGAAAGGCGAAAGGCGATAAGGAAGTGAACAGTAGTTAGCAGGAGGATATTACATGCTTCTTCGAAATATGATGATGCTGTCTGTGTTAGCAAGAAATATGATGATGCTGTTAAGCCGATAAGTATTACATACTACATGTTTAGGATTTTAACATGCTGGTTGTGTTAATGACTCCTCCTTCCCATTTGTAAGCTTCTGTTGCATTTTTTCCTCTGCATCATAGTGGTATCAGAGCAAAGGAAGGATCTTCTGGAAAAGATCAAAATATAGCAGGATGTCAGGTGACGAAGGAACATCTGAGATTCCGGCAAGGATGACCAACGTTGAGTTGGCAGTTCTGGTAAAGAAACAAATTGCAGAGAGCAAGGCCGTGAAGGCTCAGAATCAGGAATTGAAAGATGAGTTAGCGAAGTTGAGGAACAGAGTAGGTTCTGGTAGAGAAGAAGATAGGGAAGAAGAAGAGATCCCTAGTTGGAACGAGGAGGTCGTTCCTGCAGACCAGAGACCACTGTTGAATGCCCTCAAGGCCATGGAGAGGAGAACCATGGATGTGAAATTGGATTTGCTAGTGTTTATAGGAAAGATGGAACTTGATTCAGTGATGGAGTGGATAGACTCCTTGAACACTTTCTTTGAAACGGAGGAGATACCAGAACAACAGCGGGTGAAAATAGCCCAGTCAACAATGAAAGAAGCTGCCTTGACATGGTGGAATTTCGTCCAAGATGATAGAGTATAGGAAGGAAAGCATAGAGTCACTACATGGAAGAAAATGATGGCATTAGTAAAGGAAGCTTATGTCCCATTGGATTACAGTATCCAATTACACAAAAGGAAGCAAAACCTGAAGCAGAAGGAGCTAGATGTCAGCTCATATACAGAAGAATTCATGAAACTTTGTATGAAAACAAAGGTAAAGGAAAGTGAAGAAGAGAAGGTAGCCAGATACCTTAATGGATTGAGGTTCAACATTCAGGAAGATTTAAGTCTGCATAATCTAGATACAGTTCAGAAATGCTTTCAGTTGGCATTGAAAGTGTAAGAGAAGTTAAAGAGAACAAGAACAACACAATAGAGGAAGAGGAAGACAACAAAGGGGTGGAAGAGGTCCTTTTAGAGGTAGAGGACATGGACATGGATATCAAGGAGAATCCAGTCATGACAATAGTAAGGGAAACAATAGTCAGAACTAGGGGGAAAATTATAGTCAGCAAGGAAACTTCAAAGGTAGAAGACCTTTCAGAGGAAGATCCCAGGGCAGAGGATCCATCAGATGTTATAACTGTAACAAAGAAGGCCATATAGCCAGCAGATGTCCAGAAAAGGCCACAAGCTCAACAAGAGAAAGGAGAACAAATCTGATCCAAGAACCTGATAATCAAAGTATGACAAGCTCTAATGCTTTTCAGAGTGTGAATGCTCCTGATAATTATGGATACCCAGAAAGTGGAGAGTCCCTAATGATGAGAAGAACAATGACTACCATGAAGGTACCTGACAAAGAATCCCCTCAAAGAAAGTCTCTTTTCAGGACTATTTGCAAAGCAGGAGGTAAGACATGTAAAGTTTTGATTGATTCTGGTTCTACTGAAAATTTTGTGTCTGAAGAAATGGTGACAAAGCTTAAGCTTAGGAGATTGCCTCACCCATCCCCATATAAAGTCTCATGGCTTACCCAAGGTCAGCAGACAACTGTAGAAGAGCAGGCTTGGGTAGAATTTCAGATTGGAGCATATAAGGATAAGTTGTTGTTTGACATTACCATGATGGATGCTTGCAATCTTTTATTTGGTAGACCATGGCAATATGATTTGAAGGCACAACATGATGGTGTTAGAAACATCTATACAATCACTAAAGATGGTAAGGTTATAAAGTTACTACCATTGATGGAGAAGGAGGAAAAATCTAAAGGAAAAGAGGTGAAGGTAATGCTGATGGAAGGTAAACAGTTCATGAAAGAAGTAGCAGCAGAAGGTGCAGTTGCATATGCCCTAATCCCATGTATGAGGGTGAATAAAGAACAGCAGCAAGAAGTCAAGGGAGAGAAGAAGCAAAGGTTCGTCGAGCCAGCTATCCAAGAGCTATTGGATAAGTACAAAGGTATCATCTCAGCAGGAATGCCCAGATCCCTACCACTTGTCAGGGATATTAGTCACTGCATAGACTTAATTCCAGGGTCAACACTTCCAAACAAAGTAGCCTATAAGCTAACTCCAAAACAGAATGCAGAAGTAGCCAGACAAATTGAAGAATTATTGGATTCAGGTCTAATTGGGAAAAGTTTAAGTCCATGCACAGTACCAGCTGTACTAGCACCAAAGAAGGAAGGTACTTGGAGGCTTTGCACAGATTCTAGAGCTATTAACAAGATCACAATCCGGTATAGGTTTCCAATCCCTAGGATAGAGGATTTACTTGACTGTTTGGGAGGTGCTAAGTATTTTACAAAAATAGATCTAAAGAGTGGATATCATCAAATCAGGATTAGGCCAGGAGATGAATGGAAAACAGCATTCAAAAATAATGAAGGGTTATATGAGTGGAAGGTTATGCCTTTTGGTTTATCTAATGCACCTAGTACTTTTATGAGGTTGATGAATGAGGTTTTGAAAGAGTTCATTGGTAAGTTTGTCATAGTATATCTAGATGACATTCTGATTTTCAGCAACACAAAAGAAGAACATCTCAGACACATAGATTTGGTTCTTAAGAGGTTACATGAAGAGCAGCTGATGATAAATTTAGACAAGTGTTTGTTCATGCAAGAGGAGATCACATATTTGGGTTTTGTCATTTCACAAGGAAAGTTACAAATGGATAAGGAGAAGGTAAGTGCCATATTGTCTTGGCCAACCCCAAAGACTATGAATGATGTCAGAAGTTTCCATGGGTTAGCAACCTTCTACAGGAAGTTTATAAGAGGGTTTAGTCATATTTGTGCACCCATGCTTGATACCATCAAAGGAGGACAGAAGTGCAGATTTGTTTGGACTCAAAGAGCAGATGATTCTTTTGAAACATTGAAGAAGAAGGTGGCACAGCAGCCAGTCCTTGCACTTCTAGACTTTAACAAAATCTTTCAGGTGGAATGTGATGCCAGTCACATGGCCATTGGAGCAGTACTCAGCCAAGAAGGTAGACCTATTGCATTTTTCAGTGAGAAGCTCAATGATGCTAAAAAGAGGTATTCCTCATATGATTTGGAAATGTATGCTTTAGTCCAGTCACTCAAGAAATGGAGGCATTACTTGATGCCAAAGGAATTCATAGTATTCATAGATAACCAGGCTCTGAGTTTCATAAACAGCCAGGAAAAGCTGAACCACAGACACATGAAATGGGTAGAAACCTTACAAGCTTTTACTTTTACATTGAAGCATAAGAAAGGAGTCAAGAATAAAGTTGCAGATGCTTTGAGCAGGAGAGTTCTAACAGTCAACCAGATTCAGTTAGAAAGTGTTGGCATTGATTCACTAAAAACCATGTATGAGACTGATGAAGATTTTGGGGAGATATATCATGTATGTACTTCTTTTGGCGAGAAATATCATGCTGAATTCTCTAAATTTTTGATTTAGGATGGATTATTGTTCAAAGGTAGACAGTTATGTATTCCAAGGTGTTCTATGAGGTTAAACATCATTAAGGAGAAACATTGTGGAGCTATGGCAGGTCATTTTGGTCTAGATAAGACTCTTGATCTGGTCCGAAGACATTACTTTTGGCCTAAGTTACAATCAGATGTCAGAAAGTTTGTAGAGACGTGTGATATGTCAGAAAGCTAAAGGCAGGTCGACTAATGCAGGTTTATATCAGCCCTTACCCATTCCTTCCCGACCATGGGAAAGCATAAGTATGGATTTTGTCTTGGGTTTACCAAGGACAAGGAAAGGGTTTGACAGTGTTTTTGTTGTAGTGGATAGATTCAGCAAAATGGCACATTTCTTGCCATGCAAAACCACTGCTGATGCTTCATACATTGCAGATTTGTTTTTCAGGGAGATTGTCAGGATCCATGGATTGCCATTGAGCATAGTGTCAGATAGGGATGTGAAGTTTATTGGTCACTTCTGGAGAACTCTTTGGAAGAAACTTGGAACAAATTTGTCTTTTTCCTCTGCATATCATCCTCAAACGGATGGACAGACTGAAGTAGTGAACCGTTCCTTAGGAAATTTGCTTAGATGTTTGACAAAACAACATGGAGAAAAGTGGGATAATATTCTATCTCAAGCTAAATTTTCCTATAATGATACTATCAATAGGAGCACAGGGAAATCACCTTTCCAGATAGTCTATGGTATGCATCCAAGAGGAATTTTGGAATTGAGAGATCTACCTACAGTAGACCCTGTTAGTGCAGAAGGAGAAGCTTTTGCAGAAGCCATCAAAGAGGTTCATGATCAAGTCAAGACCCAACTACAACAAACCACCTTGAAGTATAAGGAATATGCTGATAAAAAGAAGAAGGATGTACAGTTTGATGTTGGAGATTTAGTATGGGTTCATTTGAAGAAGGACAGACTTCCTAAGGGAAAATATACTAAACTTATGCAGAGAAAAGTTGGACCATGTCAGATCTTGCACAAGCATGGACAGAATGCTTATGAGATCCAACTCCCACCTGATCTTGGTTTGTCCCCTATATTCAATGTATGTGATTTAACTCCATACAAGTCTTATCCAGATGCAGATCAGGAACTCCTACAGGATACAGTCCATGATACCATTCCCAAGCATGATCCTCCACAGTTGCATAAGGTTTTGGACACCAGAGTGGTCAAACAGACCCGGAACAAACAGTACTTGGAGTATCTAGTCTCTTGGAAGGGAAAACCTAATTCTGAAGTAGTCTGGATGACTGAAGAGCAGATCCAGAAACATGGTGCAGATCTTCATATTCTCATCTCAAGTGGACTTGAGATTTCTTCTTCTGGGGAGTATGGTGTAGGAGCACCCCTACAAGACAGGATATAGGTTCATTGTCCGCATGACAGGACATTAGTCTATTTTTAGCATGTTTGACTTCATAATGTAATAAGGTCCATTGGACCAATGCATATGTATTAGATCAGTCTAGGAGAGTGTGCAGGCAGTTAGAGTTCGTGATCAGGTAGTATGAGCTGTCCTCTCCCAGCCGCTTGGAAGCTCCCAGCCGCTGGGAACTGAGTTGGTAGTACTCGTAGGATATTGCTATAAATAACTCAGATCAGTTAGGGTTTGAGATCATATCAGAGAGAGTAGGAGAGAGTAGTAGTTATGTTATGTTGTACTGGTGATTGAGTGAGATCCAGAGATCAGTCCAGACATTGTGAAACATTATTGTAGAAATAGGACATTTGTGTTTCATCTAAATAAGATCTCATCAATTGCATTATCTAGTTTATCAGCTGTTTATGTTTTGATTTCTATTCTGATTACAGGTTAATGGATACTTTCAACCCTTCCACCAGTTGATTCTGTGAATCGGTGGAATGGTCATGCATGTTAGTTTAGGTTGTATTTTAGTTTTTTGTTTATGCATTTCATTGTGTGGGAGATTGATTGGTAGCATGCTGTGAATCAACCTAGCATCCTCGTGTGCTAGGATTTAGGAAGATAAACTGTTAAGTTTTGATCTGAAGGTGTTCCGGCCCGATCATCATGTTTTCTTTGTAAAATTGTGCGGTTCTGTGAGTTTGCATACAGCTGACGGATATACAGGGATCTGCATGTGCTTTTCCAGACGGAGTGAATCGCATCGACATCTGTGAGTATATCGCTATCCGGATCGGGTTATGAAGCTGACGAAGACTGTATGTTTCAAGTGCATCAGGATGATATAAGTCAGATATATACTTAGTGTGTATATCATCGTCAGGATCATCTTTCATCCGCATGTCGCTATCGCATGCAGAAGTGAAAGTTCATTTTTTGGCTAAGGACCGGAAAGGTCATCATCAGGATATTGAAAAGATCACCAGATATTCATTATCATGTTGCGGAGGATATAAGTGTCTTATATCCTGTTGACATCATCATCGGGTGCAAGTGATGTCATCATCATCAGGATATTACGAATATCACCCTATGCAAGTTTATCCTGCTGTCGCTAAGTGTTTTGGCATCGGCGTAAGTCATCGGCATAAAGTTGAGCATCATCATCAGGATGCTTCAATATGACAGGATAAGTTATATTCTGATGATGTTGTTTGAGTAGTCGGATATCAGGGTGACGTAAGCATCGAGGGAAAGGTGCTTGAAGTTGTCGTCATCGGGATATATTGGAGGAACCGGATATTTTATATCCTGCTAATGAAGATGATGGCGAACATCATGATGATGAAGATAGAGTTTGGCGATTAGATGAACAGTGAACATCAGGAGGATGTTTGCGCTTGCCGAATGTGATGATGCTGCGGATAGGCAAAAGGCGAAAGGCGATAAGGAAGTGAACAGTAGTTAGCAGGAGGATATTACATGCTTCTTCGAAATATGATGATGCTATCTGTGTTAGCAAGAAATATGATGATGTTGTTAAGCCGATAAGTATTACATACTACATGTTTAGGATTTTAGCATGCTGGTTGTGTTAATGACTCCTCCTTCCCATTTGTAAGCTTCTGTTGCATTTTTTCCTCTGCATCATCTTCCTTATACTTTTCTATCTTGGCCTTCATCCTCATAGATTTATCAATGGTAGCTTTAGAGAAATGCTTGATAAGATCTTCTACTGCAAGCTTAAAATTATCTTTGAATGCCTTTGTAGCAAAATCCTCATCCTAATTTTCTACTTTTCCTTCCACTTTTCCCTCAAGGGCTTCCAAAATTTCTATCTCTTCTACTAAGAGATCATGTACTTTCATAGCAACATTAGCTGCCTTAGCATTACATCATTTCAGGACATCCACCTCAAATCTTACATCCTCACACCAATCATCCACCTATGGTAATGTCTGAGGCATTAAGACAATCTTTGTCATGAGGATGTTGGTATCTGTTCCCCTCATCTCTTTGAGTATTGCCAACTGCTTGTCACTCTTTATTAATCTTGTTGGAAGTATGTGCCTAATCGGTGTTGTCATTGATCTCAACATATCCTTGTTGTCATTGGTGCCAACTGTATCCTATTCTATTACTTGTTTAGAAGACTTGTATGTTGAGGATATTGATAAAATTAGCCTTTCCAGAAGGATCAAGTGAGTTACAGAGAAGTGCAGTACAAACAGTGAGTTGTATGCTGAAGAACAGTCTAGTAAAATGCTCTGCATTTCCTTCTGCTTGAAGATCGTGGTCTGTGGATCGGAAGTAAGTTAGAGGTATGACTAAGGAGGCTGCATTCTGGGTTTGAAGCCTTCACATGAAGATTTGAGTGAGTTGTGTTCACCAGAGTGAAACCTACTCTTTCTGTAAGTTTAGTTAGGACAGGAAGAAAGTATTCTTCTCTACATTTCTCTGCAATGAAGTATTTTTCTCTGTGGTTCTAGAGGGAAGTTTAGGATGATGATAAGTTCCTACAGTTGTAATGGTTCTTGGTTTGGTGGTTCACAAGCTATCTTTCTTTTATGACAGTAGAAGATAGTGAAGTTCATGTGTTCCAGTGAGAAGATTCCTTTGGATAAAGTGGTTAAGGTTTGTGCAGTTGCTCTTGATGATTATAGCATGTTTGTGGATGTCTCCTAATCATGTTCCTATCTAGACTTTGGTCCATGTTAAGAGATTTAGATGGTGTGTGAAGATTGTTCCCAGATAATGTAGCGTGTAACCAGTCTTGGCCGGCCTAGTTAATCCCAGTGATTGCAGAGATCTCTAGAAGATTGTGAAAGCATGGTGTGGCATGGAAGATCGTGTTTGAGTCCCAGCTAAGGCATGGTGTGATCCACATTTCATTTCCTTTGCACAATGTTGTAATAGGTTAGGACCTATTTTGTAAATGTTTGTAATACCAACCTTGGAGATTGTTCCAATGGTTGATGATTGTGATGCCGACCTTGATGGTCATTCCAAGGTTGATGTAGTGTATAAATACTTGTAGTTGAGTCATGGAAAAGGTGTCCTTAAGTGGAAATGGAAAGATATTAAGGTCCAAAAGGCAGAGTAGAGAGGAGGCAGAGGAAAGAAGAGGAAGAGTAGAGTAGAGGAAGAGCAGAGTAGGGGATTTATTATACTTCAATCACAAGTATAGAAAGGTGTTGATTGTTGCAGTAAGTCTGGTAGTAAGTCGCTAGTAGGGTTTAAGAGCCCTTAAGGTTTAAGAGCCCTTATTGTAATCTTGCTAGGTTTAGGGTTGAGGTAGTGAGCATGCTAGACCTAGTTGTTTTTCATGGCAGTAAGCTAGTATGTTTAGGCCCGTAGAGTGACCAAGATTGAACATCATTATTTCAAGATTACAATATATATTGAGAGTTGATCCTCTCCATGGGTTTTCCCCACCTTGGGGTTTTCCACATAAATCTGGTGTCTCTTGTGTTTGATGTTGTATCTGTGCTTAAGTTTCTAATTTCATGCACTCATTGTTAAATCATAATAATTGTGGATAAGTGATGAATGTTTAATTACAGAAAGTGTTTAAGTTTTTGTGACAAATGATTCACCGCCCCCGCCCCCCTCTCAGTTGTCCGACACATATTAACAAATCTTTGGCTAACTTCTTTCTTCATTTTGTCAGCCTTTCCCTTCAAATTACTCAACATGTCCCAATTGGACAATGAGGTTCTTATTACTTGTTCACCATTAGTCAAAAATCTAGTGAACTAGGAATCCATGATATTTGCTTGATGTTTCTATACATCTGGAGCAACTACCTCTTCTTGTGACACCAATTTTAATGAGCTAGAAGCTGATATGGGGACATTTGTTGGTGCCACCAATCCCTTAATAAATGTCTGCATCTAAGCAATTTGCTCCTTGTGCTCTTTATTCTTATCCTTTTCTTTGGCTATCCTTGCAAGTAGGGCATCTATGTTGTTCTTAGCTTCTTGACCCTCTTGTTCTACAGTTGCAAAACCTAGGTCCAATGTGGTTATTTGGAATTCATCAACTTTTATCTCCCACTTCACTTTGTCTACAATAGGTACAACAATCTGATCTATTCTCTTCCCTATGATGGGGTCTCTCTTTATTACTAAAGTAGCTCTAGCTCTTCTTTTGGGTTTTGCTACCTCTACTGAAAATAATGAAGAAATGTCAAAATTGGAAGAATCAAGAATTTGAGGTTGGTTTACCTCATGTCTAAGCCAATGTGGCACATCAGGTCCTGACCCTATTTGGTATGTCTACTCAATGTGAGCATCATGTACTTCCATATTTGTGTTCTTTGGAATATCTTCCTCCACATTTTGTTGTTGTTGTTGCTCATTGGTGGGGACCTCTTCATTTGTATGTTGCTAACCATCATGTTGTGCAGCATCCCCTGAGGTCATATCCTAATATTTAGGCTTATTCTTATCATTTTGTTCATCCAATGGCACCGTAGTTTGGACATCTTCATCTTTCTTGTTTGTATCAACATGTACATCTTGTGATGTCATTTCATTTTGATTTTGCACCTGTGGATTATCCTGAGGTGGTGGAGTGTTCTCATTTGTCCCTTGATGACTAGGATCTTGCTTATCCTGATCAACCCTTTGGTTTTCACCATCTGTTTTCTCCTCTACTTTATTATCATCACTTTTATTTATTAGACCTTCTTGTCCAGATACTAACATTTCTACATCTTTGGGATTCTGAGGTCTAGATGTGACCATAGGACCTGTTTGTCCTGATATATCTATAGGTTGTTCCTTTTCAATCACTTCAATTTGTTCTTTGCCAACATCATGTATATCCTATTGTGCAGGCTCCTTAGTGTGAACATTTATATCCATGGCTAAATTATCTTCAATCTATTCATGCTCCATGGTTTTGTCTTTCTCTTCATCATTACCCCCATCATATGATAAAACAATCACTGCTGGGCTGGTGACCTTTCTAATTAACCTTCCAAACCAATGTTCTTTGCTACCACCTCTGGATCCTCAACTTCTTCTTCAATTCCAGTGGTTTGTTGCACTTTGGGTGTAGCTTGAGGAGTTAGGGTAGGATTTCTGACTAAAGCCTCCATAGGGCTAGCTGCCATATAATTAGTTACCTCATCATATATGAGGTCTATTATATTATCTAAGGGTAGATATGGATCATTGACCTTTTTCCTTTGTTCTTCCTTGATATCCTCAGCTAGCTCTATTTTGAATTTCACAATGGTTGGAATAGGGACATCATGTTGTAAGCTTTGATGTACTGTCCCTGTCATGGATAACCCTTCACCGCCTTGGCCTTTCAGCAAGATGTCTAGCTGTTTGCTTGTAGACCCCCTCATTGTGGGTGTTTGTCCTCTTTCTTGTC
Source organism: Cunninghamia lanceolata (assembly GCA_027924645.1). Taxonomy (NCBI): domain Eukaryota; kingdom Viridiplantae; phylum Streptophyta; class Pinopsida; order Cupressales; family Cupressaceae; genus Cunninghamia; species Cunninghamia lanceolata. The sequence goes on along the minus strand of BSBN01000650.1, from coordinate 264,630 downwards.
TTGGGATATTAGCCTGTGCTAATATATCTTCAGTTTTCTTTGTCTTAACCAGAGGTACATCCTCCTCCTCATCTTCTAAGTCCTGATAACTGATACCTATTTCTTCTGTATGCATAGGTTGTTCCACCTCAGGTTGTTTGGACGTTGTGGTAGCAAAAGTTGAGGTATATTTCTTTTGAGGTGATGTTTTTGGAGTTATGCAGATACCATCATCTGTAGTCCCTTTAGCTTCTTTGGAAGAAGATCCTTGATTTTTCTTCTCGGGGGCTTGCCTCTTATCCTACAGGAAGTCATCATAATCTTCTTCAGGCACTTCTTGCCTTTTTCTTTTCTTATCTATTGTAATGGCCCCTTCCTTGGCCTTTAGAGTAGCAACCTCTTTATCTACCTATGGATGGGTCAATTGCATGACCCTTTGTGTTATCTAGTCTAGGGATGTCACCTCTGGTTGGCTCTAGTCAGGTGGGGAGATAGTTTCTATATATATTTTCTTATTTTCATACTCTTCTGAGATTATTACTCCATCATCTTGATGTAATTGAGGAGGCATTGAAATGTAATCCAATGTATGGATCTACTTCAACGCTAACCTTTGATAGCTTCTCCTCCTCACCTCTACATCATCCGAGCAATCTACCAATAATCTTACAAGTGTACCTGATACATTGGCTTCTTGTAGATATGATTCTCCATTCTCCTATAGGGGTCATACTACCTGGCCAACGAGAAAGGTTGTAAATGCAACATCTGTAAACCTCCTTTTGCTGCCTTTGCTAACTCAATATCTAAGCACATATACCACCCAATGTATACAGGAAAGATGACATTGGACTTTCTATTCTTGTTAGCAAATGCCTCATATGATGGCACTATCTATCTAGTCATCTCCATCAAGATGAACCTATATGTGGGGTACCTTGGCAACATCAGGGGTTGCCCACTGAATCCTTCCATTCTAATGTACGTGAAGGTTGGGAACTAGATGAACAAAGTTCCATTCCTAACTACTACTTTTTGAGCCTCGATGCTCATCCTCTTGGCTCTATCATCCTCCATGAGGAAAACCAGATGCATGACAAAGCAATCATTAACTCTTTTGTAATTTTGGAGGGATGACCTCCTCTCTAGCTATGGGTAATGATTCTATATATTCTTATCACCAGGATTCCTTCCCACTCAGCCTACCATTTGCAAGCCATCAAAAGTTCCTCTAGTAGCACAGGCATACACCACATATGAAGACATGTGGAACAAGTTTGTCTTACCACCCAACCTCTTCATTCATGAATCCAGGCTATCACTAATGAGTGATGCCCACTGAATCTATGTGTTGGTGGTCTCAACCATTCTTATGAGCCCATACATCCACGGCTCTAAATTTTCTACATACAGCCTCCCTCTCATCCGTCTTAGCATGACCATAATATACTATACCTCTGGAGAGAAGTCAAATTTGTAAAGGTTCACAAGAAGTTTAGCAGCTACCTTATATGTACTATCCTGAGCTAACTAGGCTGAAAACATTATTTTCCTACAATTTGCATAGCTGCTCTTGTATTGCTTTTCCAAATCCTCCAGATCTATCTTGTATAAGTTGGGACCTATAGGGAGATTGAAAGCAGCTGTAATTCCTACAACTAAAAAGTTTGCATATATTCTACCATGCTTCTCCACCCTTCTAGTATTTATATTATAATTATCAGCATAGACTTCCACTAGCCCAATTGCCTCTGTAGCATATGGGAATCCTCTTGCATGCCACATCCCTGAGTTATAAATGTTGATAAGTATAGGGTTTCCTCCACCCTTCTCTGATTTGGCTGTCCATGCCTCTAGACTGGTACTCTTGGCATGGGTGTCTCCAATTTGAATGTATCTGAAACTAGACCCACTGGGTTGTGGATACATGGGAGCCATGAACTCTGTCTCACTTCAATTTTGGTGAACTTCCATGATGTCCTACAATTACAGATATGCATCTTATATCCTAACATGTAGTTTCTTGAGTCCAACCAATTAATTCCAAAGTATCATGACATTCAGAACTACATGGCTTATTCATATGTGCATCCACATTCAAATTTAACTTAAGTGAATATTTATTTACCTTTCACTATGCAGAAACAACAAAATGGGGTTTTGTGTTACATACCTGACTTACTATAGTTAAACCTTGATTAATTAATATCTTGATATGCAAGTTCACTGTGTACTCATTCTTTACCATTCACTGTATGATGTGCACCCCATTCCATTGTGATTGCATATCTATGTAATGACCATTGTAATATCTCTGGTGCTCTGTAATTTCTCTTTCGAATGCTTTGTAAATGTAAAAAATGACCAAAATCCTGCTTTATACATTAGAATTTATGATTTTAGGGTAGCATTAATGTAGAATTACCCATGTTCATGGATATCAGCATCGGGTTCTTAGGATCACAACAGGTGGTGGTATATGATTTGAAATTTTAAATGTCCATCTATTGTTTCATGACATTTATTACACAGTGTGCATGTTGGTGAATATTCATATGTTTAACAATGTGTATACCTTTCAGAATGTGCAGATGCATGTGACATCATTATGACATTGGTCAACGTTGACCAAGGGTGTATTTTAGGTCATTATAGTCCAAAGGTATTTTACCTTTGATTATCAAATGTGCAGACATTACGAAATATCCAAATGGGAAAAGTCAATGTGCCAAGTGGCACTACCTGATTGGTCTATGGAAATCTATGTATTTGGTCACAGGGATGGATATGTGGATATTAAGAAATATCCACATATTAGTGTTTATGAAATATCCCTAAGTCTCAATGTAATGATGACATCACCTTCCTGAAGGTTATTCTTGGTTGGGTGTATCATGACGTCATCAACATATTAGTGAAGGTCTAAACATTAAATTAATGTGTGAATGTTAGGCTTATCGATATGTCATGAACTCTTAATGTCTGGATGACATCACCATCCTTTGTTATTTTGTTATTGTGAGATCGGATGATGTCATCAGGATATTGGCGAATGTCAGGACATTGAGTTAATATCTAGATGTTAAGTTTTATTGTTGTATTAAATCCAATTAGGATATTAATGAATGTCTGCATATTGAAATTGAATGTGCATACTTGTGAATGTCTATGCATGCTGACGGTCTCTTACATCACGAGTTAAAATTTGACGTGCACACTTTTGCGAATGTGCAGACATTGAGTTTTCCTTATTAATTTTGTGATCAAGACATTAATTTAATGTTCGGATGTTAGGAAATGTGCATATATTCCTAAGACTATTTGAATAAACTTTGACAGGGCATAACTTCTTGGTCTTAGGGAATTTTGGGGTGCTTCAAAAATCAAACCTGCTTAAAATTTAATACTCTTTCATTTGGCAGTGTTTATGATGACAAATTCAAACTTTGAAAATTTGACCTAGATTTTGAGGACCTGTCATGCATAGGATGGGATCCTAACATACATCTGCTTGTATTTTTTTACTATACCACACAAAAGCAAAGGAAACAAGCAAGCCAAGCAAGAGAAAAAAGTTGGGTCCCTATTTTGCTGGGGCAAAATGGGGCATGTTGTGTAACCACACAACAACTTGCCACCAAAGAAAACAACTAAAATTCAAATAATTCAAGAGATTAAGGCAAATTAAGACATAATGTTCCAATTCTTATCAAATATAAGCATCCTGACCTTCCTGAATTGTATCATGTTCATCAATATAACAATATAATGAGAAGGAATCAGGTGTGTCAATGTAATTCATATCCTTCATCTTGAAGCTGAGGTGAAAACATTAGTGACAGGTGTTAAGCTACATAGTTTGATTTAACCCTCATAGACAACCTGGATAGAGCCTTGCTTCTAGTAGGCATCCAGAGCCCTGGCAAGGTTATCTTTACAATTCTCCCAAGTAGAGCTCCATTGCTAGACAGGCGTCCATAGCCCTGGTAAAGTTACTTGGATGGCCTAAATATTTCTTTCTTTTGATATTCAATATATTCCTCTTTTTTTTTTTAATTTTCATAATATATGATCATGTAAGAACATTTGCAAGGAGTAGACACTTTCCTATTTAGGTTGAGAATTGCAATGGTAGCAAGGGCAAACCTTTATATTTTTCACTTAACACTACACTAGTGGCTTCAACAAATCCAAGGATGTTAGGTGTATTCTGTGAGGATCTCCTTGAACAAAAGAGTTACCATGATTACCATGATATCACAGACGTGATTAGAGGTACCTAAACTAACAGGAGTTACAACCTATGTAACAATTTGTGTTTATTTCTTGAATTCTAACAATTTCACTAGTTTTTTGAAGTGGAAAGGTGCACTATCTTGCCTGACTAAAATAGGGACTCAACAACAAACAAAGAAAACACACAAAGCAAGTTGTACAAACAACTATACAAAATATACATATAATATATTATCTTGATATGACCTACCTAGGCCTAAAAGTAGTGTTTAAGGAATTGTCCATTGACTGGCAATGGAACATCCTCACCTGTTAAATTCTTGAGTCTATAGGTGCTGTCACCTAAAATTTTTGATATTTGGAAGGAGCCAATCTAGAGTTTATCAAAATTTCCATGATCACCCTTCCTCTTGTGGGATTTATCCCATGATAAGACTAAGTCTAAGATCCTAAAAGCTTTCACTTTGGCTGTTTTGTCAAACCAATGTTTAATAATACCCTGATGTGTAACAAATCGATCAATTGACCTATCTTGTTTTTCTTTTAAGTGCATCAGTTGCAATACCCTGATCTCTTGTTTATCATCAATACCTAGGTATTCTTGGGAAAATTGTAGGGTAGGGATCTTTAGGTTAATAGGGAGTATGGGATCCACCCCATAAACTAACTAGTAGGGAGAATTTCCCAAGGCAGTCTTAATTCTAGTTCTGTCTACCCATAGGGCACAATTGAGTAGAGTGTTCCACTCCCTGGGGTTCTTTTCAATGAACTTTTTGATGATATTCAATAGATTCTTATTGGTTGATTCAGCTAGGCTATTGCCCTGGGGATAGTAATTTGATAAAAACTTTAAAATTATCCCATGGTCAAATGCCCAACTTGAAAATTTAAGAGATGCAAAAGCGGGTCCGTTATCACAAACTAGAGCATAAGGGATTCCATACTTGGTGGTGATGTTGCTTTCTAGAAACTTGATCACATCATCTAAGGTGCAATTATTGTTGTTGATGGCTTCTATCCATCTGGTGTAGTAATCTGTAATAGTCGGCACATACTTGTGTCCTGTAGAGGATGGAGGATTGATTGGACTGATGAAACCCATACCCCATTGTGCAAATGGGCGCATCTCCATCATAAGATGCAATGGTTGAGTTGCAAACTTTTCCTTATTTGAAACAATTTAACATGTATGGAAAAATTTAATGTGCTTAGTTGTATCTTTAAATATAGTTGGCCAATAGTACCTTGCCCTCAAGATGGCATGTGTGGTAGCTAGATGTGATTCATGAGCTATACCAAACATATCATGTAGTTCAAGCAGATCTTGTTGCAAGTATGAGGATAATTGGTGTTGTCATTGATGTCAACATACTCATGTTGCATTAATGAGAAGGATTAGATGAGCTGTGTGCTGAGGATTTTGAGAAAATAAGTCTCAATCAGGAAAAGTTAAGAACAGTGATGACAAGAAGGTAAAAGTCCTCAATACATTGAGGATCGGAGGATGCGGTTTAAAGGGTTTATAGATATAAGTCTTGAGATGCTCCAGTCAAGATTTCAGAGGTCCGCATGAAGATCTGAAGAAGTTATGGTTGCTCAAGTAGAACCGGTTCCAGCAGGTGTTCAGAGGTGATAGAGGGCCACAGAAAGGTCCAGTGAGATCCAGTATTTCATTATCCCATTCTGCGGATTTGAGAAAGTGTTGAGGACGTCCCTATGAACTATCAAATAGATTAGTTCATGGGTTGAAGGTTCAGAAGTGCCTATTCATTTATGACAATGATGACAGACTGTGTTCTTGTAGCTCTGGATGAAGGAGAGAAGAATTCCAGTAGGATGATGAAGTGTGGATGTGTTTGGTGATTCAGGGAAGGTTATGATGATCATTGGATCATGTCCAGTTAATGATGATGATCTGCATTAAAGTTAGAGTTTACATTTGAAGAATAACCATGGATATTGGTGTTCTTCTTGAGACTGGCTGACCAGATGTATTACACGTCTTGCAAATGATCTTGTAGGTGTTTGCCGACTTAGATGATTGTTCCTAAGTCGATGCCTTGTATAAATAAGGGATTGTGAATTCATTTTGATGTGTGTCTGGCTGTGATGAGTGTGTGGTAGCGAAGAAGAAGAGTAAAAGGTAGAGTAGGAGTTTTTGGGCTTAAATGGAACTGATCCAGGCATGGTAAAGATGTCAATCTCCTTTGCAGACAATGTGTCTCTTGTAGGCAGTGTGTCTCTTGTGAGCAGTGTGCTTGGGTAGTGAGCCCTAATTGGCATGTGCCATCTATTTTTCTTATTCTTCTAAAAAGGAATAATTCTTGGGTTAATCACCCCATGGTTTTTCCCTTGACCAGGTTTTCCACGTCAAAATCTTCGTGTCTCATGTGTTGATGTATATCTGCTCTAGTGTTTATGCTTTATGCTTTCATGAGTGATTAATTGATATGCTATTAAATAACAAAGAGGATTTAAGTGTTTGAATTAGAAGCATGTTTTGAATAACTGATTCACCCCCCCTCTCAGTTGTCTGTCCTGAATCCAACAATTGGTATCAGAGCCAAGTTCCTCTAAAAAGGAGCTTAACCGCTTGAGGAGATCCACGATGTCATCATACAAGAAGGATAGTCCAAAGTTTGATGGAACCAGCTTCTCTCTTTGGAAAGGTCGCATGAAATGTCACTTGTAGTGTATGGGAAAGGCATACTGGTCCATGGTCACAAAAGTGTATGCACCTCCACAGGGTGGTTCGACAACTCTAAATGAAATCACAGATGCTAAAAACAATCTACGGACCAAAGAGGCTCTTCTAAGCGCATTAACTGACTTAGAGCTCTCAAATGTTATTGACCTACCAACTGCCTATGAGATCTGGATTAAACTGGAACTTTTGCATGAAGGAGATGAGTATGTTAAGTGTGCAAGGTTGCAGAGTCTAAAAGGGAAATTTGAAAGACTGAAGATGAGAGATGATGAAAATATTACTACCTTTATGCCAAGAGTAAATGAGCTAGTGTGTGGAATTAGGAATGCTAGTGGAGTCTTGGATGAAAATGAGATTGTTGGCAAAATTCTCAGATCCCTTCCTACTGCCTACAAAATCAAGGTTGTTGCCATTGATGAATTCAGAGCCCATACAACTATCACAAGAGACCAATTGGCTGGCAAACTAGCTGCATTTGAAATGACTAAGTTTGGAGATGATCCCCCCAAGACTGAATCTGCATTCAAAGCCAGTGCCTCTGTGAAAGGCAAACAAGAATTTGATCTGGGAGAGAACTCATCAAGGAATTTGTCATGGTATGGAAAAGCCAAAAAAGACCTAGAAGAAGAAGAAGTAGAAACTGCTCAACTTGAAGCCCTCATTGCAAAGAGACTACCAAGAGGATCCGGTAAGTATGAAGGAAAATTGCCTTTTAAGTGTTTTAACTGCAATAAGATTGGTCATTTTGCCTCAAAATGTCCAGAAAGATTTTCAAAGCCAAATCCTAACAGATCAAGGTTCCAAAAGAATTGTTACTATGTTCATGAAGAAGATAATGAAGGAGTAACAGATGATGAATTAGAGACAGGAAATAAATCCAGAAGTGAATGGGTGTTTATTGCCATCAAGGAAGAAGAACCAATATCCTCTATATCTATCAATCAAAAAGTTGTAGAAATAGCTCTGGCTGCCCAAGTTGAAGAAAAGAATGATTGGGTCATTGACAGTGGTTGCTCTCACCACATGACAGGTGACAAGAATAAGTTCATAGATTTGGAAAGGTATGAAGGAGGAGTGGTGAAGTTTGGTGATAATTCTGCTGGTAGAATCAGAGGAAGAGGAACTATTTCTTTTAATGGAAGAAACAAAACTGGTAATGTACTATATGTTGAAGGTTTGAAGCACAATCTTCTCAGTGTTGGACAGTTGGTGGACAAAGGCTATGATCTCCAATTCAAGGATGGAAGATGCAAAATCTTTGAAAGATCCAGAACAGAGATTGCATTCGGTACTCAAACTAAAGGTAATATCTTCCACTTGGTTGGTACTGGTAAAAGCTGCTTATTTGTTCAAGTTGATTAGAGTTGGTTATGGTATAGAAGGATGTGTCATGTGAATTTTGATAATATCATCAAGATAAGTAATACTTAGGCTGTAAGAGATCTTCCCAAATTGGTTAAACCTATTAACAGCTTATGCAAGGAATGTCAGTTGGGTAAGATGAGCAGAGTCACATTCAAAAGCAAGGAACTGTCCTATACCGGACTATTGGACTTAGTTCACACTGATCTTTGTGGTCCAGCAAGAACCAGAAGTATTCAAGGTGATAGATACTTCATGCTACTAATAGATGACTATTCCCAGATGATGTGGGTAACCTTTCTAAAGGAGAAATTAGAAGCTCTTGAGAAATTCAAAATATTCAAGGCTATGGTAGAAAATGAAACAGGAATAAAGTTGAAATGTCTGAGGTCTAATAGAGGTGGAGAATTCACATCCAGTGAGTTCATAGAATTCTATGAGAAATGTGGAATTAAGAGACAGTTGTCTACTCTGAGGACTCCACAACAGAATGGAGTAGTGGAGAGGAAGAACCGGACCATCCAGGAAGCATCTAGGACTATGATGATGGAAGCAAATGTTCCTCAGATCTATTGGAGAGAAGCTGTCAGCACTGCAGTCTATACTTTAAATCGAGTTCAAATTAGAAGTAGTACCGGTAAGACCCCTTATGAAATCTGGTTTGGCATTACTCCCATTGTAAGATATTTCAGAGTCTTTGGTAGCAAGCGTTACATCAAAAGAGATGAAGACTTAGGCAATTTTGATGCTAGAAGTGATGAAGGAATATTCTTGGGTTACTCTACTCAAAGCAAAGCATACCGGTGTTATAACAAGAGACTAAGAAAGATGATAGAAAGTACAAATGTGAAGGTTGATGAGGGAATAGAGAAACCCTCAAGGTTTTATGAGTATGATGAAGATGATCAGAATGGTGTTCTGGTTCAAGGAGCTCAATCCTCTCCTGAAAGTCAGATTCAGACTGATCCGGTAAATTAGGAAGAAGAGATAGGTCTGAATGAGCCTGATCAAGAAGAAGAAGTGCAAGAAACTCCCAAAGTTCCAAGGTATGTAAGACTGAACCACTCTGAAAATCAGATCATAGGTGACAAAAGCAAAGGTGTGCAAACTAGAAGGAAAATTGCTCAAAATTTAGATGAATGTTGTCTGATTTCAAAGATTGAACCTAAGACAATAAATGAAGCCTGCAATTATGAAAATTAGACCAAAGAAATGGAGGAAGAATTGATGCAAATTGAGAAAAATCACACTTGGGATCTTGTTTCTAGATCTAGAAACAAGAATGTGATTGGAACCAAATGGGTCTTCTGGAACAAACTAAATGAAGTTGGTGACGTAATCAGAAATAAAGCCAGATTAGTCTGCAAAGGCTACTCTCAAATAGAAGGGATTGATTTTGAGGAAACCTTTGTTTCGGTGGCAAGAATTGAAGCAGTCAGACTATTTCTTGCATTTGCTGCCTTCAAAGATTTCAAAGTGTATCAAATGGATATCAAATCTACTTTCCTGAATGGTGACTTAGAAGAAGAAGTGTACATTGAACAACTGGATGGATTTCAGTTATCTGAGCATGGTGATATGGTCTGTAAATTAAAGAAGGCACTGTATGGTCTAAGGCAAGCTCTAAGAGCATGGTATGAAAGGCTGGACAAACATCTTTAGAAGATTGGTTTCAACAAAGGTACTGCTGATAGTAACCTATATTTGAAAATTGATCATGAAAACATCTTGATTGTTGAAGTATTTGTTGATGATATCATCTTTGGAGGAAGAGACAGTATGTGTAAAACCTTTGCAAATCAAATGAAACGTGAGTTTGAAATGTCAATGCTCAATGAAATGAATTTCTTCTTGGGTCTGCAAATTACTCAGACAAAGAAAGGAATCTTTATCTCTTAGACCAAATATGTGAAAGAATTATTGAGGAAATTTGGAATGAAAGATTCAAAGACAATGAACACTCCCATGGCAACTGGATGTAAGTTGAGCAAAGATGATGACTCTCCTAAGACAAATTAGACAAAGTATAGATCAATGATTGGAGGATTATTGTATCTCACTCAAACTAGACCAGATATAATGCAGGTTGTTGGTCTTGTGGCAAGATTCTAGGCTAATCCCAAAGAATCTCATGTCATGAAAATCAAAAGAATTTTTAGGTACTTAAAAGGAACAGTTGAGTATGGTCTATGGTATCCTAGAGATCATAATTTTTCTCTTCATGCATATACAGATGCAGATTGGGTAGGAGATGTGGATGATAGGAAGGATACAAGTGGAGGAGCATTCTTTTTGGGAAAAAGGTTGGTTTCTTGGCTAAGCAAGAAACAGGAGGCAATATCCGTGTCTACAACTGAAGCAGAATACATTGCAGCAGCAGGAAGTTGCACTCAACTTTTGTGGATGAAGCAGATGCTAAGAGATATTCAAGTATAATATGAGGAGCCTATCAAAATTTTCTATGATAATTCAAGTGCAATAAATATTTCTAAGAATCCGGTGTTGCATTCTAAGACTAAACATATATCTATCAAGTTTCACTTTCTAAGAGAGCAAGTGAACAACGGTGAAGTCAGATTGGAGTATGTGCCCTCCAAGGATCAGCTTGCAGATATTTTTACTAAACCTCTTCCCAAGGACTCTTTTGAGTATCTCAGGGAGAAGTTAGGGGTTATTGCCCCTTCGGTGATGAACTAGGATGCACTGATGTGTATCAGTCCAGTGGATATCATAGTCATATCTTGTGATCCGGATTGATGATGGGGAGCTGCTACTCAGGGGGAGCAGCTGGTATGATTCTGATGTGTTAGAATTGTAAGTATGAGTCCTTTGCCATTGATGTCAAAGGGGGAGAGATGACATGTGAAAAACAAGTGGTTGATGATCAAAGGGGGAGCAGTAAAGGAAGAGAAGACATGTGAAGGGTTGTTGCTGATAGGGGGAGCTGTGACAGAAAGGAGTTCTTGTCTTGATGGTTTTTCACATCATATGTTGCCATCAATGACAAAGGGGGAGATTGTTGCAAGCATGAGGATAAATGGTGTTGTCATTGATGTCAACATACTCATGTTGCATTAATGAGAAGGATTAGATGAGCTGTGTGCTAAGGATTTTGAGAAAATAAGTCTCAATCAGGAACAATTAAGAACAGTGATGACAAGAAGGTAAAAGTCCTCAATATATTGAGGATCAAAGGATGTGGTTTAAAGGGTTTATAGATATAAGTCTTGAGATGCTCCAGTCAAGATTTTAGAGGTCCACATGAAGATCTGAAGAAGTTATGGTTGCTCAAGTAGAACCAGTTTTGGCAGGTGTTCAGAGGTGACAGAGGGCCACAAAAAGGTCCGGTGAGATCCAGTATTTCATTATCCCATTCTGCGGATCTGAGTAAGTGTTGAGGATGTCCCTGTGAAGTATCAAATAGATTAGTTCATGGGTTGAAGGTCTGAAAGTACCTATTCATTTATGATAGTGATGACAGACTGTGTTCTTGTAGCTCCAGATGAAGGAGAGAAGAATTCCAGTAGGATGATGAAGTGTGGATGTGTTTGGTGATTCAGGGAAGGTTATGATGATCATTGGATCATGTCCAGTTAATGATGGTGATCCGCATTAAAGTTAGAGTTTGCATTTGAAGAATAACCACAGATATTGGTGTTCTTCTTGAGACTGGCTGACTAGATGTATTACACGTCTTGCAAATGATCGTGTAGGTGTTTGCTGACTTAAATGATTGTTCCTAAGTCGATGCCTTGTATAAATAAGGGATTGTGAATTCATTTTGATGTGTGTCTAGTTGTGATGAGTGTGTGGTAGCGAAGAAGAAGAGAGAAAGGCACAGCAGGAGTTTTTGGGCTTAAATGGAACTGATCCAGGCATGGTAAAGATGTCAATCTCCAGTTCAAGTTTGTGATACTTGTTACTTTGTAGACAGTGTGTCTCTTGTAGGTAGTGTGCCTCTTGTGAGCAGTGTGCTCGGGTAGTGAGCCCTAATTGGCATGTGCCATCTATTTTTCTTATTCTTCTAACAAAGAATAATCCTTGGGTTAATCACCCTGTGGTTTTTCCCTTGACTAGGTTTTCCACATCAAAATCTTGGTGTCTCATGTGTTGATGTGTATCTGCTCTGGTGTTTATGCTTTATGCTTTCATGAGTGATTAATTGATATGCTATTAAATAACAAAGAGGATTTAAGTGTTTGAATTAGAAGCAAGTTTTGAACAACTAATTCACCCCCCCGCCCTCTCAGTTGTCTGTCCTGAATCCAACAGATCTTGGAGGCCTCTTTCTTGTCTAAACACCTAAGGTATTTCCCCTCATAGTTCCTTTTAAATAAGATTCCTCCTTTGATCATATATTTTTGTGACTTAATTCTTAGAGCTCTTCTCTAGGATGCATGCATATTGGGTGGACACCTCCCAGTGATTAGGATATGCCTGATATTGGAGTACCAGTCATCATATACTTTTGCATATTACTGACTTATCAGATTGGGATCTATCTTTTCTATCATTTGACTAAGGGCCTGTCCCCTGACTAGTTTCATTGGTGTTATATCCATATCATATTATTGCAGTATAGCAATCCACTTAGCTCTCTTCTCCCCTGGTTCACTTTGCATGAGGAGCATCCTCACAGTTGAATCTGGTACTACTGCAATAACTTTGCTTCTCAGGATGTAATGCCTAAACTTCTTTATATCTTTGGCTAAGTTAAGATCCTATCTCTCTACATCCATATGTCTTAGCTCAGTATCTCTAAATGGGGATCTCATGAATGCAATTGGTTTCTCCTCTTTTACCTCACTCGTCTAAGTTAAGACTACTGTACATGTGTGTTTTGAAGCAAAAGAGTATATGTAGAAATCCCTGGTGTAGTCTGGACTAATCAAGACAGGGGCATCTGCAATGGCTTTCTTGATATCTTCAAATGCCACCTTTTCTTTTGGAGTCCATTTGATCTTAGCATCCTTCTTTAGCAAGGTGTTGAGAGGTCTCACGATCTCTACAAATCTAGTAATAAACTTCCTGATGAAGTTAATCTTACCAAAGTAAGATTTCAGTTCTTTTTTGCTTCCTAGAAGTTGTAATTTCATTATTGAATCTACCCTTGCAGGGTCAATGGTTATCCCATTCTCAGATATGACATGTCCAAGCAATTTTCCTATGGTCACCCAAAAAATGCATTTGTTTGGGTTCAGGGAAATGCCATACTGCTCACATTTCATCAATACTTTTATGAGGTCTTCTATGTGATCACCCCTCTATTTTGAGAACACTATCAGGTCATCCATATATAAGGATACATTGACCTACCAGTCCTTTAAATGCTATATCTATAGTATGCTGAAAAGTTACTCCAGCATTGATAAGGCCGAATGGTATGCGCCTGTATGCGAAGATTCCCCACTTAGTGGTGAAGGTTTTTTTTAATCTATCTATCTTATCAACCATTACCTAGTTGTACCCTGAAAAACTATCTAGAAATGAAATCATTTGTGCACCATTCACCATCTAGAGAACCTCATCTAGAGAAGGCAAAGGATAATTATTTTTCTTTGATGCTTTGTTCAAGTTCTTGAAGTCTACACATAGGCATATGTCTCCATTTTTCTTTTTGACAGGAACTACATTAGCAACTCGGGTTGAATGCCTAACTAGAAATATGATCCTTGTAGCGAGCAGCTTCTTGACTTCCTCAAAAACGAGAGGTTCTAGCAAAGCATTCACCAATCTTTGTTTTTGCCTGAAGGGTTTTGCATCTGGCTTCAGGGGAATAGTATGAGTTATAATAGATGTGTCATAAGTTTTTAACTCATCATATGTCCATGCAATGACATGAATATAGTCTTTTAAGGATTGGGTTATCCTTACTCTTTCTTCTTTAGTGCAGACTTTACCTATCAAGACCTTTCTCTTATTTGCATCATGTCCTATGTTAACTAGTTCATACTCTCCTCCATCTGTCTTGGGGAGATCTTTCTGTTTGATCATGTTATCAAGGTCAAAGGCTCTTTCTAGTTCAATCAGACCCTTAGGAATCTTGTTTCTAAGTAGATCTATTATATCCTCTTCATCCTAGACATGGTCTTCCAGATTTTTCTCATCTACTATCTGGGCTTCGAATATGTCTCTGTTGGCAATGAAGTCCAAATGTGCTAATCATCGTCAAAAACCTAAAAGTTGGTGACATTATTAGGAATGGATAGTATTGACACTAGCTCAATAGAGAACCTCTTCATCCCTGATATGGACAAAGGTCCTAACATACTAGAAGCTTGTACTAGTGCATTTGCTTGATGATTAAGTTCTCTAGGGACATGCATGATGTTGAAAGCATCAAAGCTTTCTATCAAGTCCCAAACTCTATGTCTGTAACTTGATAGCTTCTTGTAGTTGCATGTATAAATGTTCCTAACTTGCTTCACTACTAGCTCTAAATCCCCATAGACATGCAGAAGCTTTACTTTCTTTTTTAGAGAAAATAGAAGACTATGTATTAGAGCTTCATATTTAGCCACATTGTTGGTGCAAGGAAATTATAGCCTGTATGCTGCTATGAATGACTTCCCTTGTGGATTAATCAGGTCTACACCTACTCCAACTCCCTATTTTGACTTGGAGCCATCAAATCTAAGGATTCATAGTTTATCTTTTGTTAATAGTTTATCAGGACCTTGTTTTTTCTTCTTGGCACGTGCAGCTACTCCTGCAGATATCCATTTAATCTTATGTGGTTCATCTTTCATTACATTAGGATATTTTGGTGGAACTAGAACATCCTCCTTCTGTTTCTTTTGAACATAATAGTGCTAAGTATCTTCTCTTTTCATTAACTTGATGTCATCATATTTGTTGTAATCAGGAGATCTTGTTACTGTAGACACCCAAATTTGTCCCAACTTTGTCCATGTCCTACAACACCTTCTTAAAACATTATCCTAAACATCATAAGCCATTTTTGTCCTAAATCCCACTCTTAATCCCATTTATCCATTAGCCAATTAATTAAATAAATTTTATTTATTTAATTAAAATCCCATTCAATCCCATCCTCATCCTACTTAGCCAATTAATTAAATAATTTTTATTTATTTAATTAATTTCCACATCATATCTTATCCCATCCTATTCATCTTTCAAATTAATTAAATAAATTTTATTTATTTAATTAATTTCCAACTATATCCCAACTAATTCAAATATTTTATTTAAATTAAGTCACATGATCTTTCATCACATTCCAACACTTGTCCAGTCAATCATGTGTTACAACTTTTATCTTTCACATGCACAACTAATGGAACCTAATTTTAGTATTTATCTACACAAGCACACCTAAGCTTTATCTTCCCTTGCCACATGTCAATTGACTACAATTTCTTAATGTGCAAGGAAACCTAACTTAATTCTATCCATCCATTTCATCTAAAGCCCTAATTGATCCTAGCCATCCATTTGAACCAAGCCAATTCTATAAATCAAACCCCTCACAAGCCATTAGAAGGCATTGAGCTTCAAGTAACATTATTCTGCCAAATTATCTAAAGCATGCATTGATCCTCAAGTATCCACATGCTGTTGAAATATCATTAGAGCCTTTGCATCCTTCATCTATCATTCATTCTAGCATCTTCATCTTAATGTTATGCTGCAGAAGTGAGCACCCAACATTCTTCCAACAATAATCCTTCAAAATCTTGCATGCTCATGCAAGGTGGAGAAGAGCAATGGAGATAAATCAAGCATAGCATGGAGATCGGTTTGCATTTACATTTGTTATTTTGATTTTCATGTTGTCTTGTGCTTCATTGTGCATTGCTAGGGTTTTTATCATTGCTGTTTATTCATTTGCCCTAATTTGCAATTTTACCCTAACTACATTTGGCATGCCTGGTGGGACTCACGTCCTTGATTTCTCTCTTGTTTGAGTTGTTTTTATGAAGTTTAGATCTCTTGGAGCGCCAATCGTTCATTTTTGTAAGCTTTTGTAGCAAAAAATTGTATTTTTCTAACCCTAGTTTGCAAATATTTGGATAAATATGTATGTATATGATCTCTTAGCCCAAATCTAACCTCACCATTGCATCCAAGAGGCCGTTTCCATAAATTGTGAGTACAAATTTGCCTAAATTTGATGAAAAATGGAGCATTTGGTGAAGAAAACAACAACCGGTCTGCAGAAATCCGCCTCTGGTAATTTAGGTCGCCTCTGATCAAACAGCAGTCGCCTGGGCTAAATCAGCTCGCCTTTGAGCAAATAGCAGTCACTTATGGTCAAATCTAGCTTGCTTTTAAACAAACAGTGCTCGCTTTTGAACAAAAAGAGATCGCATATGGTAAACTTGGTCGCATATGGTTAATATTTGCATTCCGTCTCCTGAAACTTTCCAGATCACTTTTGGCCTAACAGTAATCACTTTTTCACATATTTTGATCACTTTTAGTCAGATACTAATCACTTTTGCTCACATTTTGATCACTTTTATCTAAACAGTAATCACTTTTGTCTTTAACCTAATCACTTTTGGTCTGACAGTAATCGCCTTCTACAGAACTAGGGTTTCTGTTGCATCTTTCATTTTGTAGATACAGGTCGCTTGTAGGCCAAAATTGGTCACTTTCAGATTTTTTGCATCACTTATAAGTGTACAGAGTTTGCATCTGGTGTTCTTTCGATCGCATTTGATCTACAAGGGTTCGCCTGTGTTAAAATATGAGATCGCTTCCGGACACGCAGTGATCGCCTCTACCATCTTTCACATCACTTACAAGCCTACACTGCTCGCATCTAGTGCTTTTCCAAATCACATTTAATCTGCAAGGGTTCACATATAGCTAAAGGGAGATCGCTTATGATTAACAGTAAATCGCCTCTGCACTTTTCTTAACCGCCAAGGTTCACCCGTACCTCCTGCATGCCAAAGGAAGCTGTTTTTTTTCAAACTAGCATAACTTTCACATACGAAGGCCAAATCACACAAACAAGGACTCATTGGAAAGCTGAGAGGACAAGATTCACAACTGTACCACTTTTATTAGGTGACTGTACTATTTTTTAGGCTTTTCTATCAGTTAAAGTTTAGGTTCATTGCAAACTTCATTTGAGCATAACTTGAGCAATTTTGATCGTTTTTCAGTGAAACTTTATTTCAAATTGCTTAGAATCTCCTAAACTTTCTATTTATGCAATCTATTTTTCTATATCAGATTATTTTCATTAGATTTTATCAGATTTCATCTTTTCCATGTAACCATCTTCTTTGCAAGTTTACTTGTTTCCTTTGGGAATTGGTGACTTGTAGGAGCATCTAAGGAGCTGGAGCAGCATTAGCATCAACATCTACAGAAAATTGGAAAGTGATTGTATCAGGTGCACTCATTCTAATCTTTCATCTCTTAATCTTGATTGATCACACATTTGGACTTTGGGATTAAAACGAACATTGTTTGCTATCACACTATTGAAAAAATTGGGCTAAAATGAACCATTGTCTTTCATCACATTTGGATTTGGGCTTTTAAAACAAACAAGTGCTTGAATTTTCTTCCACACATTGAGTTTCTAAGGTTAATGAACCCCATGCGAGTGTGACCAAGTAAATATGTATGCTCTCTCCTCACGTCCCAACACGAACTTGGAGATCAAAAACATTTACTTGTGTCACTTTTGTTTAGCCTTAGAGAGGCCTGCCTTGGTATCCATCCCAAGGGAATGACCTCAAGTGGTACTTTCATCCGGTCCGCTATAAAAATCAAAGGATAAGGTGAAAGCCAAGTCTAACCGGTATTAGCACTCACCATACAGTGCTAACTTGAAAGGAAGTGTACCTTTGTGTATATTAAAACTCCTAGTAGGGTTAGTTAAAGTCTTAAGTGGCTTACTAGATGCTCGTGGGGTGCCAGTCCCCTAAATTTTCATTAGAACCTCCTTGTGATAATGGCCTTGCCTTAACTAGGACTTGTTGAGTGTCTTCACATGCTTGCTTAACCATCATCACATTCTTCTAAACTAAAACTTGCTTATGTGTCTTGCGTGAGTGATTCATGTGTGTATATGCATGATCATTTGTTTGAATATTGCCACATCAAGCTCTAAACACCCAGACACATAAAGACAAGTCATCCTACACATTCTTCCAATAACATTCAAATCCAATCACTCTCATCCCAAACATAGCCTAGTTATCATCCAACCCTTCACATCCACATCATCCAAACAATCCACATCATCATCCAAATCCCTAAACAAGCACTTGCTAAAAGGACTTAAGACAAACACTTGGTGACAACATGTCTACACTAGAGGACCTAGAAATCAAATTCCAAAGATTCCTCCAAAATCTTTATCAAGGATCACAACCCCTAAACCAAGACACCATTGAAATATTACAATTCTTCATCCAAAAAGCTCAACCCCATGTAAGCTAATCACCTCAACTGCAACACTTCATAGCCCAAGTTCAACACCTTTTAGCCACTAGTCAAGCTCAACAAGTACAGCAATCCTTAGCCATTCACTCCCAACCTAATCCATCTTGCCACATGCCATATCTATCCACTTCCTATCAACCTAATCCACCCACCTCCTATCAACTTAATCCACCTATCCACCAAGTCAATGCCACATCAACCTATCAACATCCACCTCAAGCTTATCCAATCCCTCATGCCACCATTCCAATGCACTACCAAGCCCATCCACAAAGCAATCAAGTGATATTACAAGAACAACATGCAATTCCAAATAGCCCTTTGTACATAAATCAAGCAAGTCCAAGTACACATTTTCAACAAGACCACCAAGCACCATTGATAGACCTAAGTCCACCTTTCCAACAAGAAGCACATCCAAGTCCAAGTGGTCTCTTGTACATAAATCAAACAAGCCCAAGTTATCCTATGCAAGATCTAATAACCTTTGACAAGGGAGATACCAATCTAGAGCGGCCTCCACCATCCATTCCCATGCCAACACATGAGCCAACTAATCCTATCCCAACACCACCATGTGATCCTACTCCTAGTCCATTAATCCCTCTACCTTCCAAACCACCAAGCCCTCCATTACCTTCATCACCATGTCATTCTAATCCTTCACCAAAGGATGCAGCTGAGAGAGTTTTACAAAGGATGCTTGAAGCAAAACTCACTGAACTTCCTGAAGTCAAACCATGTGAAGAAAGTCCATATGATGAACATGATTATTGTGCATACCATAGGACCAAAGGCCATAATACAAATCAATGCCCAATATTTGTCTCAATTGTTTACAAGGTGTATCAACATACAATAAGAAATCATGCCACATCATCCCAATCCCATGTGTCACACCCATCTAGTCCACATCCTAATCCATCAAACTCCATTATCCTTCCATCCAATCAAAATCCTAGTCCTGCACTTACAATATCATCCTCTATTATTGCTCATCCATTATATTGCCCATCCACTCATACCCTTGCGAAGGATGTGATCCATTGGCTACTAGCTAGGAATAAACTACCTCCATGTCAAACACCCATTCATGAGCCTACCAAAGAACTTCCAAAGATCATGTCCAATCCTATAATCCCATCATGTGGTTCACATATCCTTGAGCCTCTTCAAGAGCCTTCCATTAACATACCTAGCCCTTTGAGCCCATCATGTGACCTACAAGCCATCAAGCCTATTTGCGAACCTTCTATCATTAATCCAAGTCAAGAGTCATCATGTTCTCATGTTGTTGGCCAAGAACCTATCCAAGAGCCTTCCACTTCCATTCAAGCAACCCAAGAGGTATGTCAAAAGCATAATCCTAAGCATGTGGAAACATTAAGCCCTAGTCCAATTCAAGATCAAAACACTTCCATTCAACCCATCCATAATATTTACCTTCTTTATGATCAAGATGATACCTATGAAGAAGCTATCCATGAGCACCTTGATCCTATCCATAATCCTATAGCTATCCATGAGAAAGATATCCAAATTGCTCCTAGTCATCCTCCATGTAAGCATATCCATAATGAGCAAACATCCACTTGTCATGATGAGACACTTGTCCCCCAAGTAAGCATAAAAGATCAAACAAATAACCTGGGTCTTAGTGAATACAATGCTAATCAAGATCCTAATGATCCTCCTTCCATATCCATCATTGATCCCATTTCAAATCCACCATATCCAATGGGTTTATCCACCTTTGTCCATGAGTGTTCTTCATTAGGACAAAAACAACCTCTATCCACTTCGCCTTCTCCATCCAATAAAGAGCTCAAGTCTAGTTCCCAAACTACATCTAGTCCCATAGTCAATCGTATCCTCCAAAACATGAACTACAAAGATAAAGGCCTAGGCCTTTATAAACAAGGTATTTTGGAGTTGAACCATGTCAAGATTCCTCCATGCTCATATGGCCTTGGATACACACCCCAAGGTAAACAAGCTAAAGATGTTGGTAATCCCTTCATGCATCCCAAACCTACAACTTTCCATCGCACCCCCCATAATCTAACCAAAACATATGTAGCCATTCCACCTCCACCAACTTATAAATGCCAAAAGCATGTGACCATACACCTTCCGCCATCTAATTTGCCTCCACTTTTACCAACTCCAAATATCCCTCCATCCACCTTGCCACCATTGCTTCCAACACCTAACATACCTATCATTCATAAGTATCCTTACATCCCTAATCATGGCCAACAAAAGCACACATTGTCTAAGCATAAAGCTTCCAATGATTCCATCCACTCCACCCACCCTATGGGATTCAAAAGCAAAAATTTTGATGCCTCTACCTATAAAGCTAAAAGTCCTACCAAAAATCCTAAGGACTCTCATGCCTTAGGGCATAAACATGAAAAATTAATGCAAAGAACCAAAGCAACGCAATCCAAAAAGCCATCTAAACCCTTACCTCCAAATGCAAAGCCCAAAGGAAAAATGGTTTGGGTTCCTAAGCAAAAAGCTAGCAAAGCAAATGAGGCATCCTCATCCACATCTCAAGAATCCCAATCACCTATCTCCATCCAAAAGCCTACTTCCATCCAAAACTTCCATTCCCTTCAAAAATCCCACAAGCAAAGAAAAAGCACTAAACATACTAAATCTATGTGGGTTCCTAAATCACTTCATCAACCATCTCCTAAGAAAATAACTCCATTGCTTCCTACACCACCATCCCCAAAAGCTTCAATGTTTATCACAGTGTGTGCAACCATTGGTCATGGTTCCCTTCCACTCCGCAACACCTCCACATAACTATATCTCCCCATCCTTCATCCATTATCCTACATATCTCCCCCATCACCTTCCTATGGTCCATGCTTTTGCATAAGCCTTTCATCCATCTTCATTCCATAAGCCTATATAAATCCACACCATAAGCCACTAGCCTACCCTACCATAATTCCACATCATAATCCATTATCTACCTAATCCATCTCTCATCTATGCAATCCCTTATCAACATCTATGAGCACACTTGACATGGTCCATGCGAAGACATCATCAATCTCTAAAGGGACATTACCAACATCCATCGAACTAGACAATCGAGTCCCTCCTATCCATTACCATGGTGAAAACCTAGCAAACAGGCGCCATGTGTAATTGTCAACCCATCTAAAAGCAAAAAAAAAAAAAACAAAGCAAAAGAAGAAAAAAAATAAAAATAAAAAAAGTAAAGAGAAAGCCCTTCATCCAATGGTGAAAACTTGGTAAACAGGTGCCTTGGATAAGTACCATGATGAAAACCTGGCAAACAGGCATCATGTGTAGGTTGATCTTCTATGTCACTTACACTTGGGGGCACATTGTCTCATCCAACCTTTCCATTTACAAACTATCCATCCCATTATATCATTTTCCATCCTATCCTATCCTACCATTACCATACCAACCTGCCATCCTTAGCCATTACATCCATATACCTATCTTATTGAACTCATTTATCCATCCTTCCATCATTTGATCTTGATGAAAACATAGGGGCACAATGTTGAAACATGTTTGGATATTTCTTGACCTACCTTCTTTCCAAACCAAGTCCTATCCATTGACCATTCATCCATCCCATTTAAACCAATCCATCATGTCATCCCTTGGTCATGAACTTTGTCATGTAAAAATCCTAAGCATTACCACCTAGAATGGGGCAAGTTCTTCCTATGCAACATAGCCTTTGGAGATCACATCCTAGCTCCCTTATGATCCATCCACTATGGCATATCCTTATCATGAGCTTTCCATCTTATAGCTTATCCCCATCCATTTATCATGAGCTTTCCACTATAGCCTACCTATCCATTTTTCATGAGGCATGCATACATACCTTATACGGCCTATCCTCTTATCTATCCATCTATCATGAGCCTTTCATCCCATTTACTATGAGCCCATGTTTTTATCCATCCATCCTACATCCATCCTTGCACCTAGACTTGGTTTTCTTCCTTGTCATTGGTATCAAGCTCAAGGCTACCCAAATTGTAAATCCATTGATGTTCCAAAACATTCAAAAACACAAAAAAATCAAAATATCCCAAAAAAAATCAAAATATGTCAACAAAATCCAAAAAATTACATATCCAACAAAAAATCCAAGCAATAAAACCAATCATCATCAATCCAAAACAATCCACTCCATCAACATTCAATCAAAATCAAATCATCATCATCAATAACATTCATTCATCCATTTCAATCAATCACTTCTTCCAATCATGTCAATCAAATCAATCTAAGCAATGATCTTAAATCCAAGTCACACTAATCCATATCAAGCAAGCCAATCAATCAAGGAACATTATCCAATCAAATCAACAAGTTTTGATCCTAATCTTATCATGAGCCCAATCAATCATCATCAATCATCAAGCATCCTTGTGTTGATCTAGGGATATAGCTTTCCCGGCAATGACAACACTATCTATCATCATCAAACAAACAATAAATTATTGGTTTATGACTTGACAAGGGCAACACCTTGTTCGTTTTACATCCTTTGAGCATACTGAGAACACTTGCTTATGCGTAGATTGAGTGGACACTCTAATCATCACCCCATCACTATCATCATTCAAAATAAAGCCTATCAATCATCAGCATCAACACCAAAGCAAATCAACTCAATCACATCAACTCCAATCAAAACAAATCCAATCAAAATCAAATCAAAAGCAGCTCAATCCATCACATATCATCAATCATCAACATTTTCATCAATCTTCATCCACCATTTCATCATCTTCACATCATTCAAAGCAATGATCTAAATGCAAGTCATCATTAAGCTATACCAATCAAGTTAATCAATCAAGCCAAGTTATCCAATCAAAATCAATGGTCTTGATCCTAGCCTTGTTGTAAGCCAAATCAAATCAATCAGCCAACTAGCCAACCAACTCAGCAAACAACCTTGTGTTGATCTAGGGATACAGCTTTCCCCGTAATGACAACACTCTCAACTATCATCAACAAAACAATCAGCAATTAATCATTGGTTTACAGCTTGACAGGGGCAATACCTTGTCTATTTTTGAATCATTTGTGCATGCTTGCTTGCTTGCTTGTGTGTGTTATCATTTTATCTTGCATTTGTATCACATCTATAACTTTCCAGCTAATATTCATATCTTGTGTATATTGGAATAACTTTTTGCACTATCCTTTGCATCTAAGGTCATATCATACCTTTTGTGCATTAGGACTTTAATGCTCTAAGTTTACTTCCTCATACGTTAGACAAGGTTGTATTATGCTGGGGCACAAGACACATCGTCACCCTGGTCCTTATACCTTGGTACATAACGTCTAGTGCTATATCAAACATCATGGTTGCTCACCTTCATTGCAGTATAACACATCTCTATTTCTTCTATCTATCCTCTTATCTTTCTTTTGCAGCCAAGCCATTTCTTTTCGAGAGCCTACCCATGTTTGTCCAACCCGCCTATCCTCTCGAGGGGGCATCATCATCCTATCTTTCTATCATCATCATCATCATCATCATCAGTATCCCTATCAATTATCCATACCATAGCTTCTTTGAAATGATGTTACTCGACATAAATCTCATCATCTCAAACACCATCTCAAAGAGGGGCAAAATGTAGACACCCAAATTTGTCCCAACTTTGTCCATGTCCTACAACACCTTGTTAAAACATTATCCTAAACATCATAAGCCATTTTTGTCCTAAATCCCACTCTTAATCCCATTTATCCATTAGCCAATTAATTAAATAAATTTTATTTATTTAATTAATTTCACATGCATAATCCCATTTATCCTATCCTCATCCCAATTAATTAAATAAATTTTATTTATTTAATTAATTTCCACATCATATCTTATCCCATCCTATTCATCTTTCAAATTAATTAAATAAATTTTATTTATTTAATTAATTTCCAACTATATCCCAACTAATTCAAATATTTTATTTGAATTAAGTCACATGATCTTTCATCACATTCCAACACTTGTCCAGTCAATCATGTGTTACAACTTTCATCTTTCACATGCACAACTAATGGGACCTAATTTTAGTATTTATCTATACAAGCACACATAAGCTTTATCTTCCCTTGCCACATGTCAATTGACTACAATTTCTTAATGTGCAAGGAAACCTAACTTAATTCTATCCATCCATTTCATCTAAAGTCCTAATTGATCCTAGCCATCCATTTGAACCAAGCCAATTCTATAAATCAAACCCCTCACAAGCCATTAGAAGGCATTGAGCTTCAAGTAACATTATTCTTCCAAATTATCTAAAGCATGCATTGATCCTCAAGTATCCACATGCTGTTGAAATATCATTAGAGCCTTTGCATCCTTCATCTATCATTCATTCTAGCATCTTCATCTTAATGTTATGCTGTAGAAGTGAGCACCCAACATTCTTCCAACAATAATCCTTCAAAATCTTGCATGCTCATGCGAGGTGGAGAAGAGCAATGGAGATAAATCGAGCATAGCATGGAGATCGGTTTGCATTTACATTTGTTATTTTGATTTTCATGTTGTCTTGTACTTCATTGTGCATTGCTAGGGTTTTTATCATTGTTGTTTATTCATTTGCCCTAATTTGCAATTTTACCCTAACTACAGTTACAACTCCTTTTCTTGTATCCTCAGGAATATCCCTAACTTTATGTAATTTGTTACTTGAGCACAACTGCTCTTCCTTATTTAGTATATGCAGAAACAGGGCACAAGTTGTCTCTGAATGTGGCACCTCATGTAGCCTGCACCACCCTTCAATTAATACATGGTGTAGTGGAATTCCTTAAAGAATGTGTCTCTGAATTTTTTAGACAAGAACTCCTCAAATTGTGTCAAATGACTCCCTCTATCCTTGTCTTATAATTCATAATCAGACTCAATAAGATAGTTAATCCATGGCATGATAGTACTTATCTTATCATTGGAATGTGCATCATCACATGACAACACCTCTACTGTACTAGGCTTCAGGATACTTGTCTGATGTACTTCTTGTTCATGTTCGTCTACATATGAAGAAAATAACAAATAATCATGATTGTCAGCATCATGTATTTCACTTACCCCCAATGATGATGATCTGTCATCTATGCATACTCTCTCTAATTCAATCATATCCAGACATGCTTCACATGTGGTTTTTGAGTGTGCATCCTCATGCAGTCTACACCATCTGGTCATCAGGATATCCTCTATGGATGTCCTTGTCAATTGACATCTCTGAACTTCTTTGGACATGTACTTCTCAAATTCAAGGAAGTGATCCACTTCCGCCTCATCAGTTGATCTATAATCAGATTTTGTCATCAATCCTTCCTCTGGCATAATTTACTCTTTATCACTATATTCCTCCCTTTGATAGGATGTTATTAGCACTTCCTCTATCCTAACCCCTTGAGGTCTCAATGCATACACCCCTGGCTCAACGTCCACATATACTATTTCATTATTTTGATTATACTCAGTGATCATGTGTTTCATCTGGGGTTCAACTTCAATTCTAAGCTAATTAGGAATGCCTTTCCAAGGCAACCACATATGGGAAAAGTCGGTAGCCATGTAACCATTTAGAGACTTTGACCAATCTCTGCTAAGGAGCATACCATATGTGTCAGGTATGTCCACCACCTGAATGTCTATGTAGTATTGCACTCTAGAATCTAATGCAAGATGCATATGGATGTGTGTCAACTCTCCTACCACACTAACCTTGGATTTGTCTAACTGTGTTACTTTCTTGAGGGATTTTGCTAGATGCAGACCTAAAGTCTGACAAAAGGATAGGGGCATCACATTGGTTGAGGCACCAGAATCTATAAGACAATTGTGTAGGTTCTTACCAAATATCCTTAGTGTGAGTAAGAAAGGGGGTGACTCAGATTTATCTTTGTATAGGGTCATCTGTACTGCATTAGCAGTATTAACTATGGCTTGCACTTTTGGTTTGACAATATTATCCTTAGGTGCAGGGTCTCTAGCAGGGATATGACTAGGATTATGACTAGGAGTATCTTCTTTAGTTGTAGGTTCATCTAGTGACTTCAGAAAGGCCTTCTTAATGAAAGGAATTTTCAATAACTCTAATAAAGATAGACTAATCTTTATCTTCTTCATTTCCTCATGAAGATAAGCAACAAGCTTGTCTGATTCAGGCAATAGTCTCATGGCTTATACTACTATTGTCTATGGTGTAAAGTATTGTGTATTCACCTTGGGAGGTCCAGGATTGTTGCTGGCCTTAGGATCCAGTGGTGTGTTGAAATTGTTAGGAGGGATAGATGTGGTCAAGGGACCAGTAGGGCGATTAGGATTGCTCCTAAGGTTATAGTTATGTCATCCCTAATACTGTTGCTGATATGCATGTACCTCTTCAGCTTCTTGTTTGGGCTCATTTTCATCCTCAAAGGGAAAAACATAATTTGTTTCAAAGACTAAGGCTGACTCCTCACATGCCAGGGTATAGTTCTCATGGATTACATTCATCTTATGATGTTGATGATGATCAAAACTCTCTAGTACCATAGCTGACTCATATCCTAGGGGAACAATCTCATTACCCCTAGGAAAAGGTGCATCTCCTGCAGTGTTTGATACCTCATCTTGGAATATGTTGGCTGCAATTTTGAATTGTGGATAGTCTAACTCAGCGTGTGCATTGGTATTGTGCATCCTGCACTAATTGGTAAGTGCAACTTCTGCCAAATTTATTCTAGT
This sequence comes from Cunninghamia lanceolata, assembly GCA_027924645.1. NCBI lineage: Eukaryota > Viridiplantae > Streptophyta > Pinopsida > Cupressales > Cupressaceae > Cunninghamia > Cunninghamia lanceolata. The sequence goes on along the minus strand of BSBN01000650.1, from coordinate 237,127 downwards.
CGTCTGATTAGGTTTAGTAGGAGGTTGGTTATCTAAAGGTGAAGGCAATGAGACATTATTTGGCATAGTATTCCAAATTCTTGGTGGCCTAGGTGTAGTATTATTACTATTGTTGAAATTTTTCTCATTGTTATATCCCCGATTAGGATATCTAGATCTTTCATTATTGTTGCCATATCCTCTATTAGGATAATTTTTGTTCTGGTTTTGTGCATTGGATTGGGAATAAAAGTTCTGAGTTCTCAAATGAGTGACCTCAATAGTTAGCTTCCTTAACTAAGTTGATATCTCTTTGATATCATCTTTTTCTTCCTGTACTTTGGCTACTACAGTGTCTTCATGTGGCTAGAAAAATGAATTGCCAATATTATTTTGTGTAGCATCCTGAGGTGCATGTCTAGGGTAAGATATGATCTAACCATTACCTTGAGGAGGCATGCTGCTAAGTGGAGGCACTTGCAATGGATTGGACATTATAGCTGGAGGCATAAAGCTCCACTAGTTTGTGGTTGACTAGGATATGAAGGATACCCTAAGTTAGGTGTAAAACTGTGTGCTAACTATTGGTTAACCTTGATAGCTTCTTCAAAGGCACCTAACAAAGATGTGAGAATAGGGTGTGTCCTCCTAATGAACATAGTTGTCAAAGGATCTAGAGCTGAGTAATAAACTAACCTAGTTTCTACATCATCAACATTATAAGGAGTTGTCAGTTTGGAATACATTTTCTAGAATCTTGCATTGAAGTTTGAAATCAACTCTCCTTTAGCTCTTTTAATTGTGGGAAAGAGATGATACATCATGGTTGCATCTACCAATATTTTGAATCTTGATTTGAAAGCTTTCTCTAGGCCATCCCATGAATCAATGGATGTTTGAGGAAGACTAACAAACTAGCCATATGCTTCATTTCCTAGTGAATAAGGAAATAAGCTACATACAACATCCTCATGTTGTATTCTAGCTCTAAAACAAGCCTCCTTATAAGTCCAGATGTGATCATCCGCATCTTGATAGGGGTGATATTTTGGACAAATTTTGCCCAGATTTTTAGGCAAATCATGATATGCAGTAAAATGAAGCAGTGACTCCATAGCAAAGAAAGACATTGCAACTTGTACTGGAGTTACTATTGCTGGAGATACTAGTGGACTGGCAACAACATGTTTGGGCTAAGCAAGTTTGGGCTAACTAGAAGAACATGTTCTAGGTCTAAATACAGTAATTCTTCCAGAGGTCTAGAGGATCTTGACCTCGTGTTAGGTTGGTGAGCCAGTAGTTCGCAATTTAGGACAAACTTTGGATAATATGACACAATCTTTGCAAATATGTGGGTAATTACTCTTCTAGAATGGATATTTATGAACAGATGTCCAAAACAACAAAGTATTTGTAGGAAATGCAAATTTTGACTCAAACTTGGAATTCTAGACAACTGTCTATAAATATCAGGATGAATGTCCACAAGGACAAGATATTTGTGAGTAGATTCCTCAAATTGTCAAAGATAGATGGAAGCTTTGTACAAATGCATAGGATTCGGGATGTTGCTAAGAAATTTGAAAATATCTCCTTGCAAGAGCATGGGAAATTATTAGGAACCCATGTTTAACCCTTCTCTTTACTTTGTTAGTATATTACTTTTGGATGCATATGCTTTGTAAGTCATCACGTGAGTATATTATATTATCCCACATTCATGCGAAGTAATAGTTGTTTAGATTAGACTTAGTATATAAGTACATGTTGAGGCTAATGAAAGCATCTATGAATTTATTATATTGAACTTTCTCAAAGGAGGTTGCCCCCTTGAAGTGGCTTGCGATCAATAAATTTCTTCTGTGTTTCTGTTATTTCTATTATTTCGTGCATTTTTCATTATATTGTTGCAGGAGGTTCCTCTCATCTAGTATGAGAGCGCATTCTTGGGCTCGCTGGGTGGATTTTCTGCTAAATTTTTTTTCCACAGTAGCCTCCAGGCACTATGATTATTGCAGTAGTTCTTTATTTTTCACATCTATATTGTTCATTTAAATTGCAGGTTTGGATCAAGGAATATCCCTATCCACTTAACTGTGGTAAGTGCCTGGGCATATAGCCCTAAAACTCATTGTGAGGAGTACCACAGGAACCTCGAAGTAGCTGGCTCATTGAGAGGACCTACTAGAGAAAAGGGCAACGGTCCTTACCTAATTGACTAGTTCCCAGCTGTGAGGTAAACCAAGAGCTATCATTTGTGGCAAAGTGATTATCAGTTTTACCTAAGCTATGGAGTGAGGGGTACTGCCCCAATACGCAAGTAGTTAGACAACATTGTTGGCAGACTGACTCCCCTAAACCTTTAGGAAGTTAAACATACTTGGGGCCCATATCTATTGACAGCTGGAAAATCATAGATTGAATCTATCCAGAGCAGTTGGCAGATCGTTTCTAGAAAAAAATTAAAAAAACACTATTTTTTTGCCATATCTTCCTTTCTTTAGCTCTATTTCCTCTCAAAATTCACTGGAACCCTTGAAATTTCATTCTGCATATTTCCTTCCTTGAGGACCCTATCTGAAATTCCACTTATTGAAGCCAGAAATCCCACATTTGTCTATTTTTAGGGTTTGCCATAACTTCTTCGACTCTCACCCAATAGCCTTTAAATTTTACCCCAGTGTTAATTTCATATTTCTGCTCCTTTGTCCCTCTTGGACAAATTTTCCCATTCTTTCACCTCACTTTTGAAATCCCCATTTTCTACTTCCTTTTCCCTCATAAAGTGTCCAAAACCTAGTCAAACCCCAATTATCCATCAGAGTTTTTCCCAAATCCAAATTTCCCTTTACTAAAAAAGTTTCTATTTTTGTTTTTCTATCCATTCCAAAAAAAAACTCCTAGTTATGGTTGTCACCTATACAAGAGAAAAAAACATGGAGGATGAACTTGCAGCCCTCAAGACCAAACTCCAAGATCTGGATGAAAAATTTCCTGGCCTCAATCTTTAGTATTTAGCCATGAACAATAGACGACAACCAAAGTCTTCTACAAATACTGGGTTCTCTTCTTCCAACAATTTTTGTGGGCCAAAGCTTGATTTTCCTCGCTTCAATGGTAATGATCTGACTGGCTGGATATATCAGACAGAACAATATTTCAGTCTACATAATACTTTTGATGTCAACAAAGTACCACTTGCATCCTTTCATTTGGAACATGAAGCCCTTCAATGGTTCTGTTGGTACATCAAGGCTCATGAAGAGCCAAAATGGATAGATTTTTGCAAACTCATTTTGCAATGATTTGGCCCTAGTGCTTTTGATGACTTCACAGGAGCACTCACTAAACTTTGCCGAGAGAATATCAGACAAAATTAAAAAAAATGGCCAATCACACAGAGGGATTGTTTGATGAATTCTTCAAGAGTTGTTTTGTCAGCGGTTTGAAGGATGCAATTCGATTTGAGGTAAAAATGTTCCATCCCAGTACAATGATGGAAGCCCTAGGGTTGGCTAAATTGGCAAAGGACAAGATCATAGCTCAATAGTGACTCAAACCCAATTTTGTTCCATTCAAAAATATGGATTCTCAAAGACCTCAAATAACACTAGCTCCTAGAACAACTCCTATCAAGCTTTTGACTGAAGCAGAGATGTGGGCACATAGGAAAAAAGGGATTTGTTATAATTGTGACAAGAAATTCACTCTGGGACATAGATGTGTTGACCAAAATCTCTATCTTTTGGATGTGGATTCTCCACTTAAAATTAAAGTTTATGTAGATGCTCAGGATCCATTAGATGATCAAGTTGAAACTCAACAGCTACTTGTTGACCCTGCTTCTCAGGAAGACCACCTAGAGATCTCTCTCCATGCTTTAGCAAGAGTCACCAGCCCACAAATCATATGAGTCAAGGGTTACTTCAAGAAGCTCCCTCTTACAATACTCATTGATTCTAGTAGCACTCATAACTTCATTGACCCTCGGATCGCCAAATAGGCTAATTGTTTTGTCCATCCTTACTCCAGCTTTGAATTCATGATTTCCAATGGGGGCACATTACCTTGCAAAGGGAAGTGTCACAACGTGTATATGTCAATTGGAGATTATAACCTACGCTTTGACATGTTTGCCTTTCCCTTAGGTGGATGTAATGTGGTTTTGGGCGCCCAATGGTTACGTACACTTGGACCCATCTTATGGGATTTTGCTGAACTTTGGATGTAGTTTTCAGACAATGGGCAAAAACACACATTGAAGGGCTTACAACCGGGGTCTCTTAGCATCATAAGTTCACATCGCATGGAAAAACTTCTTAAGAAGAATTCACATGGTGTCATCGCTTACTTCAAGAAGCTCCCTCTTACAATACTCATTGATTCTAGTAGCACTCATAACTTCATTAACCCTCGGATCGCCAAACAGGCTAATTGTTTTGTCCATCCTTGCTCCAGCTTTGAATTCATGATTTCCAATGGGGGCACATTACCTTGCAAAGGGAAGTGTCACAACGTGCATATGTCAATTGGAGATTATAACCTATGCTTTGACATGTTTGCCTTGCCCTTAGGCAGATGTGATGTGGTTTTGGGTGCCCAATGGTTACGCACACTTGGACCCATCTTATGGGATTTTGCTAAACTTTGGATGTAGTTTTCAGATAATGGGCAAAAACACACATTGAAGGGCTTACAACCAGGGTCTCTTAGCATCATAAGTTCACATCACATGGAAAAACTTCTTAAGAAGAATTCACATGGCATCATCGCTTAGCTCCATTCCATTCAGATGCAACCATCAGCGGTCTCCACTACTCCTTCTGATTTGCAACAAATTTTGGATAGGTATGCATGTTTCTTTGCTAAACCAGTGGGATTACCACCTTCATGACAAGAGGACCACCGTATTCAGCTCCTTCCTAGAAGTATTCCTCCCAACATTAGGCCCTACCACTACCCATTTCACCAAAAGATAGAGATTGAGATGCTCGTTTGAGACTTACTGAAGCAAGGTAATAGTCACCCTAGTACCAGTTCCTTTTCTTCACCAGTTCTTCTTGTCTGGAAAAAAGATGGGTCATGTGGCCTCTGCATTGACTTCTGAGTACTTAATCACATCACAATCAAGGATAAGTTTCTAATTCCTCTTATTGATGAGCTTCATGGAGCTCATTTTTTCTCCAAGTTGGATCTTCATTCTAGGTATCACCAAATTTGGGTTCATGAGGATGATATACCTAAGATGGCTTTCCACACACATGATTGCCACTATGAATTTTTGGTCATGCCCTTTGGCCTCACTAATGCTGCTTTAACATTCTAGGCATTGATGAATAAAATATTCCGGCCCTACCTGTGGAAATTCATTCTGGTCTTCTTCGATGATATCCTCATCTATACTAAAACATGTGCTGAGCATCTCCAACATCTGGATCTTGAACTACAACTTCTCTCTAAGCATCATCTCTATGTAAAACAATCTAAATGTATTTTTGGCCAAGAGGAAATGGAGTATCTTAGGCATATTGTTTCAACCCAAGGGGTTCGAGTGGATCCTGCAAAAATAGATGCCATGAAAAATTGGCCGCATCCTCATATGCTCAAGAGCCTCCATGGTTTTTTGGGGTTAACTGGCTACTATCACAAGTTTATCAAGGATTACGGGAAGATTACAGCTCCATTAACAACTCTGTTAAAAAGGATGCTTTTACCTAGACACATGCTGCTCAGTGTGTATTTGAAAAACTGAAACAAGCTATGTGTACTACACCTATTCTAGCTATACCAGATTTTTCCAAGACCTTCACTATTGAGAATGATTCTTGTGGCAATGGACTCAGTGTTATTCACCTTCAAGATGAACATCCCATTGTGTTCACCAGCAAAGCCCTTTCTGGAAAGAATTTAGTACTCTCTACATATGAGAAGGAAATGATGGCTATTTTGCATGCAGTACAGAAGTGGCGGCCATACCTACTAGGGAATCATTTTTACATCAAGACTAATCACCAGAGTCTAAAATATTTCTTGGAACAAGAGGTCTCCTCCCCATCATAACAAAAATGGGTCAGCAAACTCATGGGTTATGACTATGAGATCACTTACAAGAAGGGTAAGGTCAATATTGTGGCAAATGTTCTTTCTCACACATTTGATGACCAAGCTTCTCTTTCATCTATTTCTAATCATGTTCCAAGTTGGTTGGAATCTATCTAGCAAGGCTATGTCAATGACTCTTCATTATCTCAAATCATTCAACAGTTGGCCAATAACCCTGTTTAGGTGAAAATTGGATTTGTTTAATGTTTAGCTTGTTAGATGTTTAAATCCTCCTTTCACCTTATACATTCAAGAATCTAGGGTCAAGTGGCAATTCACTATCATACCCTAGGTCACTGTGAGATGTAGGGAAGTTTGGATTAGGGTGTTTAATTATCAAATTTCCTTCTCTTATGCTTAATTGACCATTAAAACCCTAATTATACAAATACAGTAATAAACTGACAAATAACAGAAAAAGCTCTTGCAGAGAGATGTAAACTATCAAATCACAGAGTACCTATTTTCGGGGTTCTAAGATGGAAAAAGTCAAGGACAAAAGAGTGGGTGCCCAAGTCCAATGCCCTGCTTTTTGTCCAGATCTGGAAACTTAGTCTGCAACTCTTCCCTAATGTCCCAGAAATTTTCCCATCATGAAAGTTGGAGGACTAATGAGCAGGCGTCCAAGTACAGGGTGCTTTTTCTCCTTATGTTCTACAATTCTAACACTTCAAGATGCCTTCCTACAACTTCACTTTCCCCAGCTCCGCAACCTGTAACCTACAACCATGAAAACTTTGGGAGGGGCTTGTGGTGTTTAGAGGCTTACCTCAGTCAAGCCCCGGAGGACACTTAAGTCTCTAAACACCGTTGTTAGATAAAGAGTGTGTGCCCTTGTGAGGCAAAGGCAAAAACCAAAGGAAATGATGATGAAAACATGATATGATGTCACCTTGTAGTGGAGATATCATGGGAGGAAGATGCTCTTCATTCCATGATGAAATGGATGCTCAAATCTACAAACACAAAGACATAAACTACACAATTCTGCTCTTGCAACATAATGAAAGCCTTGAATCACCTTGAAAACACTTGAACATCACAATTTCCATCTAGTTTACAAATGAATGCCTAAACATACTTTTATATGCAACTACAAACACTCCCACCAAGATTTTTGTAATTTAAACTTACCGTGTCAGCATAGGACCCAAATAACGGTCATAAACTGACACCCAAAATTTGGGGCTACCCCAAAATAGGGCAGGACTAGGGTATGGGCACCCAAGTCCTCCCCCACTATTTTGGGTAGGGTTAAGCTCAAGGGGTCCCCCTAGGTCCCATCTGTCATGTTACCTAAGGCTCATTCCATCAAGATGCCAAATTATGAAGTAAGATGTCCTAAATGCATGCAAAAGACCTGGGAGCTAAACCTTATGAGGGAAAAGCCCCCAAGGGAACATTTTATGACGTTACATTTAGCCCCCATATTAATGTCTGTATAAATGCAAGGCCAATACATGCATTAAAGTAAGGTCACAAACACAGCAAACACACCAAGCATGGAGAAGACACACCAATCACATAGAAAATAGTAATAGGCACGCAAAACATGGAGAAGATAGTTACAGTCACGCAAAACACGGAGAAGACAATCAATGCATAGAAGATACATTAATGCATGGAAGATAGGCATGATATCTTTTTTTTTTTTCTCATATATATGAATTGCAGATGCAAGTACTGGAAAGTAAACAAACCTCCCATAATACATGATGCACTCATTGCACAGGCCTTTGTATATGGGGCAACACATACACAAGACACACAAAACCTCCCAAAATGTAGAAAACACAACCCTAAGGTGTTGGTCTTTATACTGCATATGGAGCAACAAACATGCCAAACAAAGCAAGTACACCAAAACACACACACTTAAAGAGACAGAGAAAACACAATAGATAAGTGATGGAGTGTACCTATGTCTAGGTCCAACACCATATTAGGTACATTACAAGGACACACTGACAATTGGGCTTCACCACAACAATCACCGAAGACATGCTTAAGGGTTGAGTTAGTCACAGAACCACTCCCCGCCTCTGCAGAGGTCTTTTGAAAATGCAACCCCACCCGCGTCACGTAGACGCCTTACAGTGAAAAGGAAGCATGGCATACCACCCCACCCACATCATGGAGATGGCTTATGGTGAAAAGGAGGTATGAGCTCAAAAGTATACAACCCCACCCGCATCCTAGAGACACCTTACTGTGAAAAGGAGGTATATGAAATAGATTTCAAGATAGATAGATTGATTGCAAACAAAATTAGGATGCAGGAAGTACTCATTGCACTAGTCTGCACCTGAGGACAAGCACATTGCTAACATCTACAATAGACAACTTACCTTATATATGTCCCCACCTTAAGGTGGTTGATATCATGCAATAATATCAAGCACGTTAAGGTAGGAAGAAAACACACAAAGGAACACAGACTTTCACAAAGCCCATACCCCCCAGAGGTGACATGTACTTTACGATCACCAAATATTCCCACAAACATATCCCTGCAAGAAACATGTTAGTGTCTACAAAATCATGATAAACAACAACATTAATGCATATGATTAACATGCAAAGAGCCAAGGTTATACTATGAATTTAGCATTTGAGGATAACCATGGGGCTATATCATGAAGCTCTCCAAATCAAGCACCACTGAGGCTGGATTCAAAGACAAACAAAGGTGCATAGAGCACCAGTATTGTTAAGGTTTGTAAATGTGATAAAAATATCATCAAATTCACTACATGGAAAGAATGAGTGCTTCCACAATCCAAGCATCAGATAAAGTATACAACCCCATTGTCATATTAGGAACTAAGTCCATTTTTTGATTGCTCTCGAAAGGGACACTAGGTTCGCATTAGTATAAATATTTTTCATCATCTGCCCACTAGATGGAAACACTAGAGGAAGGGAAACAATAAATAAGAGAGGAGAAACAAGTGTCTTAGGGACAGTCACATAGGAGGGTGCCCCCAAGTCACCAACCGCAACGCTATGTCCGCAAGACACAACACACAACAATGAAATCAGTGAGAGGCAATATAGAAGAATGATGGTACGAATAGAAGAAGGTCACAACAGAGGTGGTCTCCTGGTATCTTGGACCTTACGGGAGAATCTGAGGTCATCCCAAGAGGCCTAAACAATACATAACACATCACAGAGGAAGCACATCATGAGAGAGATAAAGGGTTAGAGATTCTTACCTATGAGGTACCATTGTTAAGAATATACATGTCTAGGATATCTATCATGTTGTTTTGATCTTGTATTAACATTAAGTTTAGGATGACAAGAGGCTTTGGTGGGTTTCAAAGAGTGGTATCCTATACCGGTTGTGTAGTTAATTCCAACAACTTGTAAAGGTACTCTAATTCCTTGTTGATTTACACCGCAACCATTGCCTACATAGTCGTTATTTTTTTAAAAGATTTGAAATCCACGACCATATAGAGAGTCCATTTCTTTAGAAGAAGGTGAAGCCTCATAGGTATCATAATTTTTAGTATAAGTGAGGGTATTGTATTTATTGTTAACCAAGGAAACTTTGTTTTCTGAGATGTTTCAAAAGATTGCTTAGACAAGATCAATGTGACTTTTGATGTGTCAGGTTTATTAAATTTGTATTTCTCTGTACTGCAAGGATTAAAATCTAATGAACCCCAATCATCACCAACAAGTGCATTTGATGGTATAGAATCTTTCACAACATCATTCATGGCTAGAGGCTTTGATGAATTAGCTTGTAAATTATTTAAACTCATAAGATTGTAAACTATTTTTGCATTTCAATATGTAAATAGTTATCTGGTTTAGGATCAACATGAATAGTATGAAGTTTACCTTTGAATATAAATTTGATTGAATGATGTAGAGCGGAAGGGACTACCCCAATGCATGAATCCAAGGTCTACCATGAATCATGTTGTAAGATAAAGAACATGGTATAGCATGAATCAGGGTAGGCACCATCACAGGTCCTACCTGTATAGGTAGAGTTATAGTGCCCATGGTTTGTCGTCCAACATTATCAAATCCACAAATGCTAGTGCTGTCTAGTTTGATTTGTGATGTGTCAGTTTTAATCTTATGTAATAAGTCAATGCCACAAACATTAAGAGCTGATTCATTATCAATCATAACTCTCTTAACCAATGATTTGTTTATTGTGACGAAGATAACAAGAGGATCATATTGGTTTTGAACTTTGACCGATGGTAATTCATGTGGTTGAAAGAGAATATCTATTTTTGTCGCATGCATACTATCTAATATGACTGCTACATCATTAGGCTTTGTAGTATGTGGCACAATCACCTTTTGTAAAGCTTCTTGGAGCATTCCATTTTATGTAGATGATTTTTGTATTCAATCCCAAAGAGAGATGTTAGCCGGAGTAGAGCGAAGCTGTTTAACAAGATCATACTCTTGACCACTTTTATGAGTAAGGTGAGGTGCTGGAGGGAGCATAGGTTGAGAACATGGAAGAGAGATAGGACATGTGGTGCTTGCATACTTTGCTTATTATTACGTGTGTTATATGTATGAGAAATCACATTTTGTACACCCTGATTTCCTTGAGCGATTTGCTTTGCATAGTCATAGATGTGATCTGGGGATCTACCTTGAACAGTAATCCCCTGCTTTAAGCAAGAGGGTGCATTAGGTGCCCCTCAAGCAATCATCTTAGGAATATTGCTACAAAGTTTATTAATCAATATTGAATTAACACTGTTTCCTTCTTGGTTGCACCCAACATCATCCCTAAAAGATTTAATGTGAGAGACCTTTTCTCATCCACTAATGCTACATCTTGGCCAGGGAGAGAAATGGGATGAGAGGAAGGTACTATCTCATTAGTCAGACTAGATCTATCCATAGTCTTCTCTTCAAAGGTTCTTGAGTTTTTAATCAAAGGTGGAAGGTCTAATGGATTATCCATAGAGGTCTCATGCACCAAATGATCGTTAGGTGAATAGTCTTTCTCTACCCATGAAGAATCCTTCTTGAGAGGGAGCCCTTTATCCACTAATGTTTCATTTTCCAAAGAGGGTAGGGTAATGTTTAGAAATGTGTCAATGATTTCATCCTCTTGTGCCAGTACATCCTCATAGGAAGAATCAGTTTCTATGTCATCATCATATATTTTAGCTATTAAATCCAAGGCATTAAGAGGACTTGTACTCTCATCATTCTTAATGTGTTTCATCAAATATTCTACTACGCAAGGGTATATATTCATGAGAGAGGTGAAGTTGTCAAAATTAGATACATAGTCAAGGATTTCAAATGAAGAGCATTTAAATATATCCTTGTGATACATAGTTTGTAAATAAGTGAGCACATGAGGATGCATATTAAGAAATTTGTAGAAACTCTCGAAGTGCTTGATATATATGCATGTAAAGATACCAAAGAGTAATGAGATAAAGATGCAATAATGACATGTTTTGGAACATCAATGCAAAATCAGATTTTAAAAGTTTTCCAAAAGTGGGAAAAAGACAAATGCAAAACTATATGGAAAAATGGCCTTAAATGCTTGATTTTTTATGTTTTTTTCAATGCAAGTGAATGGAATCAAAGGGTGTTGTAAGAATTTTGATCAGGGGCAGAAAGTTATATGTCTGATATCAGTCCAAAAAATCCATATGATCCTTCACAACACACTCTTGATGCAAATCTAAGATAATGCCAAGTCAAACTATAGTGAAAATATGTCGAAATAGGTACTTTTTTCACCAAAACTCAATGCAAGAGAGGATAACAAAGGGAGTTGTGAGGAAAATGATTATGGAAAGAAAACAATATCAGTAATAACAGCCACTTAATATCAAAATACCCAACACAACATGCTTTTAGTGCCACTTAAGGTTAAACCCTAGTAAAAATATAGCAAAAATAGGCTATTTTTCGCAGTTTTTCAATTCCAAGTCCTAGAAAAATAGGTGTTGTAATGAATTTAAGGAGGTATAGAAAATAAAATCAATGATATCAGTCATATCAATCCATAAAATTGATCACAACATGCTTGGAGTGCAAACTAGGTCAAACCCTAGGGCAAAAATAGTCAAAATGTGTAATTTTTCACCAAATTTTCAATACAAGAGCCCGTTAAAAGGGTGTTGTGAAGATTTTTAGGAGGGGAATAAAATGATTACCCTGATAACAGCCAATTAATGTAAAAATACTTTTCATAACATGCCTATGGTGCAATTTTAGAGAGTCGATAAGGCCGAATTTAGTGAAAATCAGTGTTTTTGAAGCCCTAGGTTTGAGATCTTGACACAAAATACTATATGAATGTTTTGAATTATGATTTATGATGAAAATGAATTACTCTTAGATCTAAAAATTATTTCCAAGCTTGAACATGCAAAATGCCAATGCAAATCTAATGAAAATGGATGAAAATTGCTAGTTTTTTGTTGAAATTTTCTATGCAAAATTGCAAATATTTGAAATCTAAATGCAAATTTACACTAAAATGCAAGACTACAGCCAAATTATAATTTGAATGAACCTCTAAAATCAGTAGAAAAATCTAAAAGAAGATTTTGTCTACTAACCCTAGATTTTGGAATTACTAGGTTTAATGAAAATTATTAAAATATCTACAAAAGCCTAGCAAATTAATGATGAAAATGCAATGCAAATTTTTGAATTTTTGTGTTTTTCTATAGTTTATATTATATCTGATGCAAAACAATGAATTAGGAAAATTTAGAAATAAATGATGCAATTTAGTAAGCCAAACAATGCAATTTTTTTGAATTTTTCAAATTTTCAAATTTTTTTGAATTTTTCTCAATGCGATAAAATGAATGACTATATGAATGAATGAAATCAATCCAATTCTAAAGACACACACTTAGAAAGTTGTAATTTAAGTCCAAAAACATGGGTTCACCAAAATGTTTAGGTGAAAATTGGATTTGTTTAATGTTTAGCTTGTTAGATGTTTAAATCCTCCTTTCACCTTATACATTCAAGGATCTAGGGTCAAGTGGCAATTCACTATCATACCCTAGGTCACTGTGAGATATAGGAAAGTTTGGATTAAGGTGTTTAATTATCAAATTTCCTTCTCTTATGCTTAATTGACCATTAAAACCCTAATTATGCAAATACAACAATAAACTAACGAATAATGGAAAAAGCTCTTGTAGAGAGATGTAAAATATCAAATCACAGAGTACCTATTTTTGGGGTTTCAAGATGAAAAAGTTAGGGAGAAAAAAGTGGGCACCCAAGTCCAATGCCCTGCTTTTTGTCTAGATCTAGAAACTCAATCTGTAACTCTTCCTTGTTGTCCCAAAAATTTTCCCGTCACAGAAGTTGGAGGACTAATGAGCGGGCGCCCAAGTCTAGGGTGCTATTTTTCCTTCTATTCTGCAATTCTGACACTTCAAGATGCCTTCCTACAACTTCACTTTTCCCAACTCCGCAACCTGTAACCTACAACCATGAAAACTTTGGGAGAGGGTTGTGGTGTTTAGAGGATTGCCTAAGTCAAGCCCTGGAGGACACTTAAGTCTCTAAACACTGTTGTCAGATAAAGAGTGCATGCCCTTGTGAGGTAGAGGCAGAAACTAAAGGAAATGATGTTGAAAACACAAAATAATGTCACCTTGTAGTGAAGATATCATGGGAGGAAGATTCTCTTCATTCCATGATGAAATGGATGCTCAAATCTACAAACACAAACACATAAACCACACAATTCTGCTCTTGCAACACAATGAAAGCCTTGAATCACCTTGAAAACACTTGAACATGACAATTGCCATCTAGTTTACAAATGAATGCCTAAGCATGCTTTTATATGCAACTACAAACACTCCCGCCAAGATTTTCCTAATTCAAACTTATCGTGTCGGCATAGGACCCAAGTAACGGTCATAAACCGACACCCAAAAATTGGAGCTGCCCCAAAATAGGGTAGGACTAGGGTGCGGGCGCCCAAGTCCTCCCGCTATTTTGGGTAGGGTTAATCTCAAGGGGTTCCCCTAGGTCCCATTTGTCATGTTACCTAGGGCTCATTCCATCGGGATGCCAAATTATGAAGTAAGATGTCCTAAATGCATGTAAAAGTCCCAGGAGCTAAACCTTATGAGGGAAAAGCCCCCAAGGGGACATTTTCTGATGTTACAAACCCTTCTGATGTACCACATTACTCTTGGGAGGGTGCTTCTCTGTGACACAAGGGTTGTCTGGTGCTTCCCCAAAGCACAGATCTTTAGTAGGCTATCTTCTATGAACTCCATGCTTCTCCATTGGCAAGGCACTCTAGGTTCCTCAAAACTTATGAGCAGGCACAATGTAACTTCGTTTAGAAGGGAACAAAAAGTGAAATTCAACATATGGTGGCTAAATGTAATACCTGTCAATGCAACAAGGGTGAAATGACAATCCTTCTTGGATTGCTCAAACCCTTGCCCATCCCTACATGGATTTGGATAGATATTTCTATGGATTTCATTAAGGGGCTCCCTAAATCTAGAGGGAAGATAGTGATCTTGGTTATGATTGATCGCCTCTCCAAATATAGTCATTTTTGTGCCCTCATCCATCTCTATACCGCCTGCTCCATCGTACAAATTTTTATGGACCAGATCTTCTGTCTTCATGGCATCCCTTCTTCCATTGTCTCAGATCGTGATGCAACTTTCACCAGTCATTTTTGGGCAAAATTATTTAAACACACTGGCACCAAACTGAAGATGAGTTTTAGGTATCACCCATAAATAGATGGTCTGACTAAAATTATCAACAAATGTTTGGAAACTTATCTTCATTGCTTCACCTCAGAACAACAGCATCAGTGGGCAAAGTGGCTCCCTCTCGCTAAATGGTGGTACAATACCTCCTACCACACTACATCTAAAATAACTCCATATGAAGTAGTCTATGGTCAAGCACCACCAGTGCTCCTTCCATACACCCCCAACAGTTCACCAGTTCAGGCAGTCAACACAGTTCTCCGAACCCAGGATTAGATTCTTCTCATCTTGTAGGACGATCTTCACATGGCAAGAAATCAAATGAAACAACAAGTTGATCAACACCATTCTGAGTGCACTTTTCAAGTAGGTGATATGTTTTTTCTTTGTCTACAGCCATATAAGCAATCATCCCTAAAACTCAAAGGGCATCATAAGCTAGATCCAAAGTTCTATGGGTCGTATAAGGTTCTTTAGAAGATTGGGTCAGTTGCTTATAAATTGGAGCTTCCTCCTTCTTCCCGTGTTCATCTTGTATTTCATGTCTCTTGTCTAAAGAAAGTTCTTGGCACCAACATCAGAGCACAAACTATTTTACCAAAACTGGATAATGAAGGATCCATCATTTTGGAGCCAGAGGCAATCCTCGATAGGCGCACTCATTATCTTTGCTCCCGATCCATCACAAAGGTATTAATTTAGTGGCACGGAATGCAACCAGAGGATGCTACATGGGAACCACTCCTTCAGATTCAACAACAATTTCCACATCTTAAGCTTTGAGGACAAAGCTTTTCTAAGAGGGAGGGTATGTTAGGAACCCATGTTTAACCCTTCTCTTTACTTTGTTAGTATATTAATTTTGGATGCATATACTTTGTAAGTTGTCCCGTGAGTATATTGTATTGTCTCACATTCATGGGAATTAATAGTTTTTTAGATTAGACTTAGTATATAAGTACATGTTGAGGCCAATGAAGGCATCCATGAATTTATTGTATTGAGCTTGCTCAAAGGAGGTTGCCCCCTCTAAGTGGCCTACGATCAATAAATTCCTTCTATTTTTTTTCTATTTCTATTATTTCATACATTTTTCATTATATTGTTGCAGGAGGTTCCTCTTAGAAATGATATCAGGACAACAAATCCTCAAATTAGGTTTCCCTGGCCCTCCTGCTATCACCAAAAATTGTTCATGATGATGTTAGTCATAACAACAATGATAAAAATTCACAAAGCAAACCTTTATCATCTTGAAGAATATGATCAGTTCAATACGAACTGATGATTCCAACTCTCTATTGATTAGAACATAATTTTCTAATAATCTATCAGTCAGTTTGATGTGAATTGTTGTTAAATCCTTTAGGAGCCTTATGCGTGAATTAGAAGTAATTTATCTCCAGATATGTAGATATTTACTCTATTCCACCTGTTCTGTGTAAATTTCAACAAACTGATGTTAAATCTTACAATATCTGACTAGATCATGCATATATTTATGTTAAGTTTGATCAATTCTTCTGATCTTCACTCTGGTTTAGATTGATTATGATTATTTTGATAACTTTGATTAGTTCTTCTGAAACTATCTCTAATTTACTCAACTTTGAACTAATCTACACTTGATTTTGCTTCTACACTTCAAATTATTCTAAGTATTGTGCCTACAAGTAGATATTTCTATGATCTTTGTTATTATTTATGATTATTTGCATGATATTTGCGATTGTACATGCAATCTATTCAAATATGCATATAATATTCATGTATCTATGAATGTCTACATATTTTTAAGTTCTACTTTTCATTTTCAATATTTTGTAGTTAATGATGGCAATTTAATGAAATTTAAAGAAATTGAAATGAAATCTTAAAATTGTTTAAAATGAGTGAGTCTTTGATAGTTGGTCCATATGCACAATTTAACATTTCACAAAACAGAGATGAAATCAAACCATGTGTTGCTAGATCATTCCACAACTTTACACAGTCGATGATAATCTTCTAGGGAATTGGATGACAACAATATCCACCAATTGACATGCACTCCAAGGGACGCAGAAAATCACAGTGAAATATCAACAAGACATCTACACAAGATTACTTAGAATTTATGATTAATTGGTAATCTGAATCTCTATTTCATTCAACACTCAAAAGTATGCATATTTACAATCAGTCTTGAGAGAGAACCATGGCATTCAACAATTTAGTCTCAATTAAGCTTCTCATAATCTACCTTTTATAGAACAAGGAGAGGATGTGGTTACAACTAATCCAATGATCAGGATCACTTCAAAAGATTCAATGGTTAAGATGGAAACGTGGCACATGATTGCCAATTGGCAATCAATCTGTAGTTTATAGTTGGCATGTTCTAGAATATTCTTAATCTTTGATTTGGTCAATATGACTGCTTTATCCCTTTATTCTCATCGGATTCCTCTTTGGTGTATGGCCCCCTTGGTATTCTACATTTTCACCCTATTCCTCATTTGTAGAAGACTCATCTTTTGTCACTCTACATGTAGTTCCCTGGATGAGTTCATATGTCTAGATGACTTTATTTATCTTTTCTTCATCCAACACTTTAGCCTTCTTGGTTGAATACTCTTACACCTTCAACTGCTCTTGCATATATATCCACCTATTTTTCTAGCCATCTAGCTCTTCCTTACACTTTCCTATCTTGGCCTTCATCCTCATAGTTTTATTAATGGTAGCTTCAAATAAATGCTTGATAGGATCTTCTACTACAAGCTTAAAATTATCTTTGAATTCCTTTGTAGCAAAATCCTCATCCTGATTTTCAACTTTTCCTTCCACTTTGCCCTCAAGGGCTTCCAAAATTTCTATCTCTTCTGCTAAGAGATCATGTACATTCACAGCAACATCAGCTACCTTAGCATTACATTGTTTTAGGACATACACCTCAAATCTTACATCCTCACACCAATCATTTAGTTGTGGTCATGTCTGAGGCGTTAAGACAATCTTTGTCATGCAGATACTAGTATTTGTTCCCCTCATCTCTTTGAGTATGGACAACTGCTTGTCACTCTTTATTAATGTTTGGCTAAATTCTTTCTTCATTTTGTCAGCCTTTCCCTTGAAATTACTCAACATGTCCCAATTAGACAATGAGGTTCTTATTACTTGTTCACCATTAGTCAAAATTTTGGTGAACCAGCAATCCATGATATTTTCTTGATGTTTCTGTACATCCAAAACAACTACCTCTTCTTGTGACACTAATTTTAATGAGGTAGAATTTGATATGGGGACATTTATTGGTGCCACCAATCCCTTAATAAATGTCTGCATCTGAGCAATTTTCTCCTTGTGCTCTTTATTCTTAGGCTTTTCTTTGGCTATCATTGAAAGAAGAGCATGTATGTTGTCCTTAGCTTCCTAACCCTCTTGTTCTGCAGTTGCAAAACCTAGGTCCAATGTGGTTATTTGGAATTCATCATCTTTTATCTCTCCCTTTGCTTTGTCTGCAATAGGTACAACTATCTGAGCTATTCTCTTCCCTATGATGGGGTCTCTCTTTATTATTGTAGCTCTTCTTTTCGGTTTTACTACCTCTACTATAAATAGTGAAGAAATGTCAAAATTGGAAGAATCAAGAATTTGTGGTTGGTTTACCATGATGTCCGAGCGAATGTGGTACATCAAGTCCAGACCCTATTTGGTTGGTCTGCTCAATGTGAGCATCATGTACTTCCATATCCATATTCTTTGGAATATCTTCCTCCACATTTTGTTGTTGTTGTTGCTCATTGGTGGGGACCTCTTCATCTATATGTTGCTGACCATCATGTTGTGCAGCATCCCCTGAAGTCATATCCTAATCTTTAGGCTTATTCTTATCATTTTGTTCATCCACTAGCACCTTAGTCTGGACATCCTCATCTTTCTTGATTGTATCAACATGTACATCTTGTGATGTCATTTCATTTTGATTCTGTACTTGTGGATTATCTTGAGGTGGAGGAGTGTTCTTATTTGTCCCTTGATGATTAGGATCTTGCTTATCCTGATCAACCCTTTGGTTGTCACCATCTTATTTCTCCTCCACTTTACTATCATCATTTTTATTTATTGGACCTTCTTGTCCAGATACTAACATTTTTGTAACTTTGGGATCCTAAGATCTAGATGTGAACATATGACCTATTTGTCCTGATATGTCTATTGACTGTTCCTTTTCAATCCCTTCATCTTGTTCTTTGTCAACATCATGTATATCCTATTGTGCAAGCTCCTCAATGTGAACATTTATATCCATGGGTGAATTATCTTCAATCTATTCTGATGAAGGGGGTAAATCACAAAAAATAGAATAACAGATATTGAACACAACAAATAGAACTTTCTTTTATTGAACTAGGCAACTCATTACATCACAGAAGCTCAATTACAACGAAAGGATGAATCCTCTACTGGCTGCAACACATTACAGCTTTCCCAACCTCAAGACTTTAGAATCTTCAGCCTTCTGTAACCCCAAATCAGCTAGGGTTTCTATTTTCCCACCTATTCTTGACTCTACACTGGCCCTCTTAACTCTACCACTGCTTAGGGTTCCCAAAATAGTCATAAATAGCACTTTTTGGTGGCCTCCAGCTAAATTTCAAAATTTACAACTCCCTCCAAAAGTAGGTCAACTTCCGGGAAGCATAACTTTTGATCCGGGTGTCCGATTGACAAATCGTTTTAAGCGTCAGAAATCTTGTGATGTGAACTATCACATCAAAAATTCATAAATAGATTTCCATCAACTTTTTAGGACATTATGGGAAATTTTAGTGCCTCATATCTCGTTTCAGAAATTTTTAGGGGCTTTTCAGAAAACAAAAACTTTAATATCTTTCAGCTCACAAATGATCTTTACCTGATTCCTTTGCCAAAGGTCTTATATTTTTGTTATGTAACTTTCTGGAAGTTTTTGCTTCATTACGTGCCCAAATGCAAACTTTCTAAAAATAGCAGGTACACTTTCCAAAATAGGCAGGTTGCTATTTTTAGCAGTTTTGGAAAAACTGAAAGTCCTACATTATTACTCTGGATATTATGGAACTAGAAACACTAATTATGGAAAGAAATGAAAAAAACTACAATGATTTTGAATTAACTTCTTTTTGGGTGATGCAAGATTGCCCTTACACCACTGGATGCTCCTGCATCAGACACCCAGGGTAATTTGAGAAGTGACCCTGTCACGTCTTAGATGTTTGTGTGAGGAAAACCCAAATGGTCAACCTCTGCCTTAGACAACCAAGAAGAATCTTCAATAGGCCTTCCTTTCCATTTGACCAGATATTCTTCATATTGCTTGTTCTGAGTACTTCTTCCCACATGGCTATCCAAGATCTCTTCTATCTCCTCCATTGAAGTAGATGCTGAAATACTCCACTGCACTTCTATTGGTCCATCCTCTGGTCCACCTTCATGATATTCTGATAAATCAGTAATGTTGAAAATAGGGGAAATATTGATCCCACTCAGTAGCTCTACCTCATATGCATTTCTTGAATCATGCTTTTTCAGGATTCGGCATGGTCCAAATTTCTTCATTTTCAACTTATTGTATGTTCCAATTGGGAACCTTTCTTTTCTCAAGTGAACCATGACTTCATCTCCTACCTAGAATTCCTTATATCTCCTCTTCTGATCTGCCTTAGCCTTGTACTGAATATTCATTTTATTAATGTACTTTCTCACCTCTTCATGCAAATTCTTTAGGTGTTCTGCAAAGTCTTCAGCTTTAGCACTTGTCTTTTCTCCGTTGTCTAGCTTCCTTAACTCAGAAACATTTCTTAGGCTATTGCCATATACAATCTGGAATGGTGATTTACCAGTACTCCTATTGACAGAATTGTTGTAAGCAAATTCTGCCTGTGGTAAAATCAAATCCCATCCCTTGGGCTTATCTCCTACTAAGCATCATAGCAGGTTACCCAAACTCCTATTCACAACTTCAGTTTGTCCATCAGTCTGTGGATGGTGTGTAAAACTAAACCTCAAATCTATCTTCAACTTCTTCCACAATGTCCTCCAAAAATAACCAACAAACTTGGTATCTCGATCTGAAACTATGCTCTTTGGTAGACCATGTAGTCTCACCACTTCCCAAAAAATAACTCTGCAATATGAACAACATCATTAGTCTTCTTACAAGGAATAATCTTTGAGAATCTATCCACCACCACAAAAATAGAATCATGCCCTCTCTGTGTCCTTGGTAAACCAAGAACAAAATCCATATTAATATCATCCCATGGCTTCTCTGGTACACATAATGGTTGATACAACCCTGTATTTTGACTTGTTCCTTTTGCCATCTGACATACTCTGCAACTCTGCACAAACTTCCTCACATCCTGCTGCAACTGTGGCCAATAATAATTTTCACCAACAATAGAAATGGTCTTATCTTGACCAAAGTGTCCAACCAGTCCTCCACTATGCTTCTCTTTAATCAGGTTCTCTCTCATGGAACTCCTCGGAATGCACAACTGACTTCCTCTAAACAACATGCCATCTTGGATTATGAAATCCAACCATTTTGTCCTATCCAAAGTAATAGGCTCCAGACAAGCTTTCCAAGCCTCTGCAAAATCTAGATCTTCAGGATACAAACTTTTGAGCTCATCGAACCCAACAACCTCTATCTTCATTTCTGTCAACAAATTTTTCCTTCTGCTCAAGGCATCTACAACTCTGTTGGACTTCCCACTCCTATGCTTCACAACAAAGGTATAACTCTACAAAAACTCAATTCATTTTAAGTGTCTTTGGTTCAACTTCCCTTGACTATTAATATACTACAAAGCCTGATGATCAGTATATAAAACAAACTCTTTTGGCAACAAATAATGTCTCCATTTCTTCAAAGCCTGAACTATTGCATAAAATTCCTGATCATAAACAGAATACTTTTTCTTGGCATCATTAAGCTTCTCACTAAAATAGGCAATGGGCTTACCTTCTTGGCTCAAGACAGGTCCTATACCACTACCACTAGCATCACAATCTACCTGAAATACCTTATTGAAATCTAGAAGTGCCAAAATAGGTTGTTCTACAACTTTCTGCTTCAATGTATCAAAGCTCTTGTCGGCTCCTTTAGTCCATCTAAATTCTTTTCTATCCCCTCTCATTGTTTCAGTTAGAGGTGCACAAATGCTACTGAAATTCCTGATAAACTTTCTGTAAAAACTTGCCAAACCATGAAAATATCTTACCTCTAATGCACTCCTTGGCGTAGGCCACCCAATGATAGCCCTTACTTTTTCTGGGTCCATCTTAAGACCTTCCTCTGAGACAACAAATCCCAAGTATACCAACTCCTTCTTTGCAAAACTGTATTTCTTAGAATTAATCAGCAACTTCTCCTCCCTTAGCTTCTCTAGAACTCTTCTGATATGTAACAAATGCTCATCCCAAGTCTTACTAAAAATAAAAATATCATCCAAATAAACAATAACAAAACTTCCCAAAAATTCTTTCAGTACCTCGTTCATGAGCCGCATGAATGTGCTCAGTGCATTGGTTAGCCCAAATGGCATGACTAACCACTCATACAAACCTTCCTTTGTCTTGAAGGCTGTCTTCCATTCATCTCCTTCTCTGATACGGATCTGGTGATACCCACTCTTCAGGTCAATTTTCATGAAGTATTTGGCTCCACTCAAACAATCCATGATGTCATCCATTCTTGGCAATGGAAATCTATACTTGATCGTTATCTTATTGATGGCTCGAGAGTCTGTACACATCCTCCATTCTCCATCTTTCTTTGGTGCTAGTACTGCAAGTACCGTACATGGACTTAGGCTCTCCCTTATCAGTCCCTTCCTCAACAACTCCTGAACTTGTCTGTTCAGCTCTTCATTCTCTGCAGGGGTCATTCTGTGGGCTGCCTTGTTTGGCAAACTGGCTCCTAGTATCAAATCCATTTGATGACTTATCTTCCTTACTGGTGGTAAACCTTCTGGTACATTATCAGAGATAATGTCCTAGAACTCTTCCAACATATCTGAAACTTTTGCTGGTACATCTTCACATTTCTCTTGACCAATCTTAGGAATCAATGCAAAGCAATGACGCTCATGCTTCATACCCTCCAAAAATTTCCTACCATCTACCAAATAAATTTTGACAGTACTACATACCTTTTCTTCCACCTCCTTCAAGGGCTTCAACTTATGATGAACTCCATCCTTTGTTAGGGAATATGTGTTTGCACGGTCATCATGGACAGTGCTCCTATCATACTGCCACGGCCTCCCCAACAACATATGACATGCATCCATTGGTATGATATCACACAGCACCTCATCATGGTAGTCACCTATCTTGAACTTCACTAAACACTGCTCATTGACCAAAGCTCTATGGTCCTTCTGCAACCATGCAATCCGATATGGATACAGATGCTTTCTTCTTGTCAACTTCAACTTGTCAACCATCTCCTCTGAAACAAGATTATCAGTGCTTCCACTGTCAATAATAATATCACAACACTTATCCTCACATTTGCACCTTGTGTGGAATAAACTCTTCCTCTGATTGGGTTCTTTCTCCTCATTCAGCAAGGTTCTTCTGACAACTAGGGTTTCTCCCCTTTCAGCATCTTTAGAATGCTCAGAATGTGCATCTTCATCTACATGTGCATCTCGTGCATTACCTTCAGGTCTTCTATTTGTCCTTCCTTGATGTTGCAGACACTCATATGCTCAATACCCTTCTTCTCCACATTGGAAATAGGTTCCTCTGAAACCTCCTCTTCCAGGTCCTTGCCTAGGTCTGGCTCTTCCTCTTTGCTCACCATTGTTCTAGTCATGAGGGCGGTAGGTATTATCCCCTCTCTGATTTTGACTGGTGCCTGCTTCTTCACTTTTCTTTTGATCTTCATTACGGCCTCCATAGGGTCTTCCACTAGTCCTTCCACTTTGACCTCTTCCCCTTTGCTTGCTATCAAATCTTTTGTTCAGCTTCTCTTCCACCTTCAGGGAAAATTGGTATGCATCTTCTATGGTGGTCATTCTGACTAGGCTCAACTCCTCTTGAATA
The DNA here is from genome assembly GCA_027924645.1 of Cunninghamia lanceolata. Taxonomy (NCBI): domain Eukaryota; kingdom Viridiplantae; phylum Streptophyta; class Pinopsida; order Cupressales; family Cupressaceae; genus Cunninghamia; species Cunninghamia lanceolata. The sequence continues at coordinate 213,227 of BSBN01000650.1, read as the reverse complement.
CTTAGCCTCAACCCATTAATGTAACGGGCTACCTTCTCCTTGTTGGGCTCTGCATGGCTTGTCCTGATAGTAATTTTATAAAACTCTTCTGTATACTCCTTAACAGACTTGTTACCTTGCTTCAGTCCTTGCAGCTTCTTCAACAACTCCATCTCATAGTCCACAGGAATGAACTGCTTCTTCAGTTTCTCCACCATCCAATCCCATCTGGTGATCTTTCCTTTTCCTCTTCTGTTCCTCTCTAATTGGACCTCCTTCCACCAAATATTGGCGTGGCCCTTCAACTTTGTTTTTGCAAACTTAACCCAATCTGGGTCCTCCACATCTTCATACTCAAAATACTCCTCCATGTCATTGATCCAATCAATAAGCTGTTCTGGATTCAAATCTCTAGAATATGTAGAAACTTCGATCCTGGGCCTCTTTCTGATCTTCGAAATGGCCCTCAACAACCTAACTTCTGCAGCATCTTCGGCAGCTTCTTGTTCTTCCTCAGATAGCTCTTCTTCAACTTCATCTTCACTTTCTTCTCTTGTCCTCGGCTCAAACCCTCTTCATAGCTCCTCTTGCAATGCATCGATTTTCCTTTGTAGGGCTCTAAAACCCTCTTCTGTCAAAGCATTCCTCCCAACACGATTTCTTCGTGGAAGCATCTTGGTCTCCGCAACAAACCCACAACCTCAGGTGCTGGTGCAAACTACCTCACAGTCGGTGATATGTCTACACACTCAGGAACCCTCGCTCTGATACCACTTGATGAAGGGGGTAAATCACAAAACATAGAATAACAAATATTGAACACAACAAATAGAACTTTCTTTTATTGAACTAGGCAACTCATTACATCACAAAAGCTCAATTACATCCAAAGGATGAATCCTCTACTGGCTGCAACACATTACAGCTTTCCCAACCTCAAGACTCTAGAATCTTCAGCCTTCTGTAACCCCAAATCAGCTAGGGTTTCTATTTTCCCACCTATTCTTCACTCTACACTGGCCCCCTTAACTCTACCACTGCCCAGGGTTCCCAAAATAGTCATAAATAGCAATTTTTGGTGGCCTCCAGCTAAATTTCTAAATTTGCAACTCCCTCCAAAAGTAGGTCAACTTCTGGGAAGCATAACTTTTGATCCGGGTGTTTGATTGACGAACTGTTTTAAGCGTCAGAAAGCTCGCGATGTGAACTATCATGCTGGAAATTAGTAAATGGATTTCCATCAACTTTTTGAGATGTTATGGGAAGTTTTAGTGCCTCATATCTCATTTTAGAAATTTTTAGGGGCTTTTCAGAAAACAAAAACTTTAATATCTTTTAGCTCACAAATGATCTTTGCCTGATTCCTTCGCCAAAGGTCTTATATTTCTGTTATGTAACTTTTTGGAAGTTTTTACTTCATTACGTGCCCAAATGCAAACTTTCTAAAAATAGCAGGTACACTTTCCAAAATAGGCAGGTCGCTATTTTTAGCAGTTTTGGAAAAACTGAAAGTCCTACATTATTATTCTGGATATTATGGAACTAGAAACACTAATTATGGAAAGAAATGAAAACAACTACAATGATTTTGAATTAACTTCTTTTTGGGTGATGTAAGATTGCCCTTACACCAGTAGATGCTCCTGCATCATGTTCATGCTCCATGATTTTGTCTTTCTCTTCATCATCACCCCCATCATATGATAAATCAATCACTGTTGGACTAGTGACCTTTCCAATTAACCCCTCCAAACCAATGTTCTCTACTACCACCTCCGGATCTTCAACTTCTTCTTCAATTCTAGTGATCTGTTGCACTTTAGGTGTAGCCTGAGGAGTCAGGGCAGTATTTCTGACTAAAGCCTCCATAGGGCTAGTTGTCACATCTTTAGTTACCTCATCATCTATGAGGTCTATTATATCATCTAAGGGCAGAGATGGATCATTTACCTTTTTCGTTTGTTCTTCCTTGATATCCTCAGCTAGCTCTATTTTGAATTTCACAATGGTTGGAATAGGGACATCATGCTGTAAGATTCGATGTATTGTCCCTGTCTTGGATAGCCCTTCACCTCCTTGGCCTTTTAGCAGGATGTTTGGCTATTTGCTTGTAGACCCCCTCATTGTGAGTGCATGTCCTCTTTTCTTTCTTGGGACATTATCCCCTGCTAATATATCTTCAGTTTTCTTTCTCTTAACCAGAGGTACATCATCCTCCTCATCTTCTAAGTCCTGATAATAGATACTTGGTTCCTCTATATGCATAGGCTATTCCACGTTAGCTTGTTTGGACATTGTGGCAGTAGAAGTTGAGGCCTGTTTCTTCTAAGGTGAGGGTTTTGGAGTCATGTGGATACCAGCATTTGTACTCTCTTTAGCTTCTTTGGAAGAAGCTCCTTGATTTTTCTTCTCAAGGCCTTGTCTCTTATCCTCCAGGAAGTCATCATAATCTTCCTCAGGCACTTCCTACCTTTTTCTTTTCTTATCTATTGTAATGACCACCCCCTTGGCCTTTAGAGTAGAAACCTCTTTGTCTACCCATGGTTGGGTCAATTGCATGACCCTTTGTGTTATCTAGTCCAAGGATGTCACCTCTGGTTGTTTCCAGTCAGGTGGGGAGATAGTTTTTATATATATTTTCTTATTTTCATACTCTTCTAAAATTATTACTCCATCATCCTGATGTAACTGAGGAGGCATAGGAATGCAGTCCAATGTACTGATCTACTTCAACATCAACCTTTGATAGCTTCTCCTCCTCACCTCTACATTGCCCAGGCAATCCGTTGAATAATCTTCCAAGTGCACTTGATGCACTAGCTTCTTGTAGATATGCTTCTCCATTCTCCTATAGGGGTCATACTGCCTGGCCAATGAAAAAGGTTGTAAATGCAACATTTGTAAACCTCCTTCTGCTACCTTTGCTAACTCAATATCTGGGCACATATACCATCCAATGTATATGAGAAAGATGACATTGGGCTTTCTATTCTTCTTAACTATCTGTCTGGTCATCTCCATCAGGATGGCCCTATCTGTGGTGTACCTTTGCAACATCAGGGGTTGCCCACTAAATCCTTTCATTCTAATGTATGTGAAGGCTAGGAACTAGATGAACCAAGTTCCATTCTTAACTACTACTTCTTGAGCCTCAATGTTCATCCTCTAGGCTCTATCATCCTCCGTGAGGCAAACCAGATGCATGACAAAGCAATCATTAACTCTTTTGTAATTTTGGAGGGATGACCTCCTCTCCATCTATGGGCAATGATTCTATATATTCTTATCACCATGATTCCTTCCCACTTGGCCTACTATTTGTAAGCCATCAAAAGTTCCTCTAGCTACACAAGCATACACCACATATGAAGACATGTGGAACAGGTTTGCCTTACCACCCAGCCTCTTCACTCCTGAATCCAAGCTATCACTAATGATTGATGCCCACTAAATCTATGTGTTGGTGGTCTCAACCATTCTTATGAGCCCATACATCTACGGCTCAAAATTGCCTGCATGTAGCCTCCCTCTCATCCATCTTAGCATGACCATCATATACTGTACCTACAGAGAGAAGACAAATTTGTAAAGGTTCATATGAAGTTTAGTAGATGCCTTATATGTACTATCTTGAGCTCTCTAGGCTGAAAACATTATTTTCCTATAGTCTGCATAACTGCCCTTGTATTGCTTTTCTAAATCCTCTAGATCTATATTGTATAAGTTGGGACCTATAGGGAGATTGAAAGTAGTTGAAATTCTTGCAACTAAAAAAAGTCTGCATATATTTTTCCGTGCTTCTCCACCCTTTTGGTATTTAGATTATAATTATCAACATAGGTTCTTACTAGCTCAATTGCCTCTGTAGCATATGGGAATCCTCTTGCATGCCACATCCATGAGTTATAAATGTTGATAAGTATAGGGTTTCCTCCACCCTTCTCTGATTTAACTGTCCATGCCTCTAGACTAGTACTCCCAGCATGCATGTCTCCAAATTGACCATATCTAAAAATAGGCCCACTGGGCTGTGGATACATGGGAGCCATGAACTTTGTCTTGCTTCAATTTTTGAAAACTTCCATGATGTCCTGCAATTACAGATATGCATCTTACATCCTAACATGCAGTTTCTTGAGTCCAACTAGTTAATTCCAAAGTATCATCACATTCACAACTACAGAGTGTATTCATATGTGTATCCGCATTCAAATTTAACTTAAGTGAATATTTATTTACCTTTCACTATGTTGAAATGACAAAACAGGGTTTTGCGTTACATACCTGACTTACTACACTTAAACCTCGAATAATTGATATCTGGATATGCAAGTTCACTGTGTACTCATTCTTTACCATTCACCATCCGATGTGCAACCCATTCCATTATGATTGCAAATCTCTGTAATGACCACCATAATATCTCTGGCACTTTGTAATTTCTCTTTCAAATGCTTTGTAAGTGTAAAAAATGACCAAAATCTTGCTTTATGCATTAGAAATTATGATTTTAGGGCATCGTTAATGTAGAATTACCCATGTTCATGGATATCAGCATCATGTTCTTATAATCACAATAGGTGTTGGTATATGATTTAAAATTTCAAATGTCCACCTACCGTTTTGTGACATTTATTACATAGTGTGCATGTTGGCGAATATCTAGATATTTAACAATATGAATACCTTTCAGAATGTATAGATGCATATGATTTCATCTCGATGTTGGTCAATGTTGACCAAGGGTGAATGTCAGGTCATTATAGCCCAAAGGAATTTTACCTTTGATTATCGAATGTACAGACATTATGAAATATCTAGATGGGAAAAGTCAACGTACCACATGGCACTACCTGATTGTTCTATGGAAATCTAGGTATTTGGTCACAGGGATGGATATGTGGATATTAAGAAATATCTAGATATTAGTGTTTACAAAATATCCCTAAGTCTCAATGTGATGATGACATCACCTTCCTGAAGGTTATTCCTTGTTAGGTGTATCATGACATCATCAACATATTAGCGAAGGTCCGAATGTTAAATTAATGTGTGGATGTTAGGCTTATTGATATGTTGTGAACTCTTAATGTTTGGATGACATCACCATCCTTTGTTATTTTGTTATGGTGAGATCAGATGATGTCATCAGGATATTGGTGAATGTCAAGACATTGAGTTAATATCTAGATGTTAAGTTTTATTGTTGTATTAAATCCAATCAAGATATTAACAAATGTCCACATATTGAAATTGAATGTGCATACTTGCGAATGTCTATGCATGTTGACGGTCTCTTTCATCCCTGGTTAAAATTTGATGTACGTACATTTGCAAATGTGCAAACATTGAGTTTTCTTTAGTAATTCTGTGATCAAGACATTAAGTTAATGTCCAAATGTTAGGAAATGTGTAGATATCCCTAAGACTATTTGACTAAATTTTGACCGAGCATAACTTCCTGGTCTTAGGGAATTTTGGGGTGCTTCAAAAAGTAAACCTACTTAGAATTTTATACTCTTTCGTTTGGCAAGGTTTATGATGACAAATTCTAAATTTGAAAATTTGACCTAGATTTTGAGGTCCTGACATGCACAGGATGGGATCCTGACATACATCTGCTACTATTTTTTACCACACCACACAAAAGCAAAAGGAAACAAGAAAAGAAAGCAAGAGAAAAAAGTTGGGTCCCTATTTTGCTGGGGGGAAATGGGGCATGTGTAACCACACAACAAGTTACAATATTATGTTTCAGGATGATGGCTATGAGATCAAAAAAAGCTCTGGAACAGTGATTGTTGCTAGAAAGAGGAAAGATGGAAATGTTTATCAACTCAAAGGTGCTGATGGATGTTGCTTCATGACTCAAATCAATAAAATTTGGCTATGGCATAGAAGATGGTATCACATCAATTTTGATAGCTGGGTAAAGATAAGTTTAGTTCAAGCTGTGAGAGATTTGCCAAAGATTACAAAGCCTATCAATGCCATTTGCAAGGAATGTCAAGTTGGAAAGCAAGCGAGAGGAAGTTTCAAAGTCAAAGAACAATCTACTATCAGACTATTGGAATTGGTGCATGCAGATCTTTGTGATCCTACCAAGGTAAGGAGTTTTCAAGGTGATAGGTATTTCATGTTGTTAATTGATGATTATTCCATAATGACGTGGGTTATCTTTCTTAAAGAAAAATCAGAAGCTCTAGATAAGTTTAATGCATTTAAAGCTATGGTTGAGAATGAAATGGACATGAAAATCAAATTCTTGAGATTTGACATAGGTGGAGAATTTACTTCAAATGAGTTTAATACCTTTTGTGAGGATAATGGGATAAAGAGGCATTTATATTCTCCTAGGACTCCTCAGCAGAATGGAGTGGTTGAAAGGAAGAAAATGATTGTTTAAGAAGCTACAAGGACAATAATAAAAGAAGCAAACCTACTAGAAGTCTACTAGAGAGAAGTAATTCATACTATTGTCTTGATGCAGGAGCATCCTTAGTTGTAGAGCAATCTTGCATCAACCAAAAATATTTCCATTTTCTTTTGTTTTCTTTCATTTTTCAGTTCATTCCAATTCAGTCAATCAGAAGTAGTTTTAGTAGTTTGGTCCACATTTTTCTGTATTATCATTTTAGAGCTTGTGGAGTAGGACTTAGTATCTAGACATCATCATGCACATCATATCCAAAATTTAGATCATTTGGAACAGTTTTTAGAAAGATATCGATATCAGAAGATCAATTGTTTTCCCATAACAAAGCATTTAGATAGTTAGCTGAAGGAGCAGGTTTGCGGAGCACTTCTGTGACTTGCAGAGATAAATGAAACATCATTCAAGGTACTTTAGAACATAACCTACCATCCTTGAGATCTACATCAAGTTTCCATCATTCACAAAAGAGTACTAGTTGCCTAAGGGTGACCTATTCATTTCTACACGTTACACCTTCATTCAAGATTGTAACTTCTCCCTTAGCCAATGTAGAGGATTATTTTTCTCTGGAGGTGATATATAATCATGTAATAGATGCATAGGAAAGTAGTTAGCTAGATAGTTAGGTTTGTATATAGTTTAGATTGGAGATTTTGCTCCGGAAGGGCAATTCATTGTCATATCTTGCACATCTATTGTACTGGAATTCAAGCCTATGAGCCCTTGTTTTTTAGCCCACATGTTGCTGGTGTATAAGTATTTTGAATCTATGATATATTGAGCATTTAAATCATTCTTTACATTCTTATTTGGAGTTGCTTCCATTGTGTTTACTCTTGTTGTACGGCCTGGATAGTTCACTCTGTTGACCCTCCGACCATGACTACACCAAGTGGTATTAGAGCGAAGTTTGAATCCTTTGGGAGAAAATTTTGTGAAGGCATTCCATAAGATCTTGTTGTAAATAGATCACTGAAGCTAAGGTAGACTACTTGTGTTGTCAACTGATCGCTAATTCTTAGGTAGTTGTCACCTTGTAGCTCGATTGCCGAAATTGAGGCGGTTACACTTGATCCTAGGAAGAGATGCCGCTGAGGAGAATACCTGCTATTGGTACTATGGATGGAAGAATGGATGAGATGATGGTGATGATGAGAACAATGAGAGTTTGATTGGGTGTTGTTAAAGAAGATAGGTGAAGAGGACTTAACCCTAGACCTAGTGTTGAAAGTGATTATGAAGAATTTTAGTCTGCTAATCAAAATGAAGAAACCCTAGAAGAAGAAGAAGAATCAGATTAGGTGAACATGTTGAGAGCTATTTCAAAGATTGGGAAAAGACCTAAAGTGGAGGTACCAATTATACTGGTAATTTGAATCTAGAGGAATTGATTGACTGGATAAATGACTTGGAGGAATACTTTGAATATGAAGAAATTGAAGATCCAGAGAAGGTGAGATTTGCAAAGACTAAGTTGAAAGGACATGTTGCTATTTGGTTGAAAGAAGTTCAGTTGGACAGGAATAGGGGAGGAAAAGAAAATATCACAAAATGGGATAGAATGGTGACAAAGTTGAAGAATCAGTTTATACCTGTTGACTATGAGTTGGAATTGTTGAAGAGATTGTAAAACCTGAGACAAAGAGAGAAATCTGTGAAGGAATACACTGAAGAATTTATAAAATGATTATAAGGATAGGACATAGTGAAGCAAGGAAAGAGAAAGTGGCAAGATACATCAATGGACTGAGATTGAACATTTAAGAAGAACTGAGTTTGGTAAGGATGACAACAATAGAGGAAGCACACCAGTTTACCCTAAAAGTTGAAGAAAGGTTGAACAACAAGAATGAGAAGAAACAGAGAGGTAGAGAAGGTGAATTTTAGAGAGGTAGAACATATTCTGGAGGAGAAAGATCATATGCAAATTAGAACAAACAAGATAGCACATTCAAGAAGGAAGACAGAGATAGCAATTCATATCAGAGAGATGATAGAACTTTCTACCATAGAGGGAACCATAATTCTTACTAGAATGAAGGGTATAGGAGAGATAAAAGAGGGTTTGATAAGAGAACATTTAGAGGAACTTGTTTTAAGTGTGGAGGTGAAGGACACAGGGCATATGAATTACATCAAGGAAGTACAAACAAGAAGATAGAGAATATATAGTGCAAGAGCAGCTTATGTAAAAGAACATGTTGGATCACCTAATTCAATTGGCAAACCTGACAAAGGAGAATCACTTGTCATGAGGAGTGCACTATTTCAAGAAGAGACAAATGAGGAACCACCGTAGAGGAAAAGTTTTCTCTGGACCAGATGCAAATCAGGAGGTAAATGTTTTAAGGTTGTAATTGATAGTGGTAGTTTTGATAATTTGGTTTCACAGGAGATGGTAACTAAGGTGAACCTAGAGAGGTTGAAACACCCTAAGCCCTATCAGATAGCATGGATTTAGGATGAACCCAAGGTACTGGTGAGTGAACAATGTTTGGTGAAATTTCATATTGGATCTTATCATGATGAAGTATTATGTGATATTCTGCCTATGGATGTATGTCATATATTGTTGGGTAGACCATGGTAGTATTATAGAAAAGTTATACATGATGGAAGAAAGAACACTTATCATATAACATCTAATGGAAAGAGAATTACCTTGATTGCTTTAGAACATGAGGCTAAGAGTGAAGTATGTGGGAATGCTAGAATCTATTTGGTAGATGGAAGGAAATTTATGGATGGTTTGAGACATGAGAATATGTGTTATGTTTTGATTAACAAGAAGCCTGAAACCCTAAAGGCAGAGACTGAAGAATCACAACTTGAGGAGATAACTAAATTTCTGACAAAGTATTAAGACATCATATCAGATAATGTACCTGAAGGATTTCCACCAATCAAAAGTATCAGTCATCACATGGATCTTAGACCTAGAGTTATTTTGCCTAACAAGGAAGCACACAAAATGACACCATCAGAGAATATAGAATTGAATAGACAGATACATGATTTGTTGAGGAAAGGATTGATCAGAGAAATATTGAACCCTTGTGTAGTACCTACAGTGTTAGCACCAAAGAAAGAGAGAGAATGGAGAATGTGTATAGACTCTCGAGCAATCAACAAGATTATAGTTAAGTATAGATTTCCATTACCTAGGATGGATGACATTATGGATTGTTTGAGTAGAGAAAAATACTTTACCAAGATAGACTTGAAGAGTGGATACCATCAGATCAGAATCAGAGAAGGAGATGAATGGAAGACTACTTTCAAGACAAATGAAGGATTGTATGAATGGTTACTGATGCCTTTTGGATTGACAAATGCACCAAGTACTTTCATGAGATTGATGAATGAAGTTTTGAAGAAATTCTTGGGTAAGTTAGTTATTGTATATTTAGATGATATTCTAATTTTCAATAAGACAAAGGAAGAACATTTGTGGCACCTAAAACAAGTATTGCAGAGGTTGAGAGAAGAGAAATTGCTAATAAACATCAAGAAATGTAGTTTCATGAAGGAAGAATTGGTATACTTGGGATTTGTGATTTCTACAGAAGGATTGAAGATGGAACCTGAGAAAGTAAGAGCAATTGTTGGATGGCCAACACCTGAGAGCATTGGAGAAGTCAGATCATTTCATGGATTCGCTAGTTTCTACTAGAAGTTCATAAAAAAATTTAGTTCAGTATGCACACCTATGACAGAGACAATGAGAGGTGACAAAAAGGACTTTAAGTGGACATCAGGAAAAAATAAAAGTTTTGAATTGTTGAAGTAGAAAGTGATAGAGTAACCAATGTTAGCATTACCAAATTTGAACAAAGTATTTTAAGTAGATTGTTATGCAAGTGGAAATGCAATAGGAGCAGTGTTAAGTCAAAAAGGTAGACCAGTAGTATATTTCAGTGAGAAGTTGAATGATGCAAGGAGAACATATTCAGGTTATGATCAGGAATTCTATGCTATAATTCAAGCCTTGAAGAAGTGGAGACATTATTTGTTTCCTAAGGAATTTGTGTTGTATACAGATCATCAAGCTTTAGAATATCTAAACAATCAAGGAATGTTGAATCAAAGACATATGAGATGGTTAGAGTTCATGTAGAGTTACAAATTTGTTCTTAAGCATAGGAGTAGAAAGTCAAATAAAGTTGTAGATGCATTGAGTAGAAGAAGTAATTTGTTGACAGAGATGAGAGTAGAATTATTAGGTTTTGAAGAATTGAAGCACATGTATGAAAAGGACCTTGATTTTGTAGAACCATGGAAAGCATGTAAGGAACCTGTTGTGACAAATAGGATTAAGTGGTTGGATTATTTCATTTAGGAGGAAATGTTGTTCAAAGGAAATTAGTCATGTATTCCTAGGAGTTCATGTTGGTTCTAGGACAGACAACTGAGAGGGGGGGTGAACCAATTGTCACCAAACCTTCTATTCTTTAAGTCCTTAAATCCTTCTTATGTTTCAACATCATAATAATCATTCAATCATGGAAGTAAAATGCAATAACTCAAGAGTAGAAACACATTCAACACATATGACACCAAGATTTTAATGTGGAAAACCCAGTTAAGGGAAAAACCATGGGGTGACTAACCCAAGATTGTATTCTCTGTTAAAAGAATAAGAAGAACAAAAATGGCACTTACCAACATTGCTCACAAGAGGCCCACTGCCTACAGGAGACACATTGTCTACAGAATAATATAAATATTACATACTTGAATTGGAGATTAGCATCTTCACCATGCTTGAGACAGTTCCATTTAAGCTCAACACTTCTGCTCTACTTTTCGCTCCTCTCCTCTCTATGACTTTCTCATCACAACCACAGATACTTTTGAAATGACTTCACAAATCTTATTTATACAAGACATTGACTTTGGGATGATCATCAAAGTCAGAACAACACATACTTTATTTTATTACAGAGCAATTACACAAATACAACTTGACTTATTACAAAAACTTCATGCGCATCACTACCTTGTCGGCCACGCATATCTGGGACTTCAATCTTCTTTGAGGGACACACCTTGCTTCATAAAGCATCTTCAAGATCATCCGCAACATGTGTAAAACATCCGGTTGGCCAAGACTAGGAAGAACACCATCACTGAGAGGTAAATCTTTAATTACGAGCTCTATCTTCAATGCAGACTGCCAACAAGAATTGGACACTATCTAGAGAGCCCCATAAGCTTGCCTATATCACCAAGAACATCCACACCACTTCTACTTACTGAAATCATTTGTATCTTCATCTGGAACCTTAAGAACATAGTCGGTCATCACTGTCACATTAGAAGGATCACTTGTGGACCTCCAAACTATGAGCCAATTGAGTTGTCAATTCACATTAGGTTCCCAAACATGCCACCAGATCCGTAGAACAAGATATTGCATTTCCAGATCTCACCAGACCTATTTGAGCCACTCTATCATCTTTGAATAGCTACCAGAACCAGTTTTACTCATATGGCCATAACTTCTCCAAATCTTCATACAGATCTCTGAAATTTTTACAGGAGTACCTTCAGACACATATCTACAAACCCTTTGATGTGCATACTCTAATCTTCAACTAAATAGAATCTTCACTTCATAAAACTTCACTGTCTTTACTATTCTTCTCTATTTCTGATAGGGCTAATTTTCTCAATATCCTCAGCACACAACTCATCCAATCCTTGACATCAATGCAACAGGAGTATGTTGACATCAATGACAATACCGGTTAGGCCCATACTTGCAATAGTTCAATTAGATATAATTTCATAAAGGAGAAACACAGTGCTGGATTGGCAAGACATTTTGGAATTGATAAGATAGTGGCTTTGGTAAGTGAAAATTACTTTTGGCCTCAGGTATATAAGGATGTAAGGAAGTTTGTGCAGAGTTGTACAATATGTCAAGTTGCAAAAGGAAGTAGTCAGGATACTGGGTTATACAAATATTTGATAGTACTGGAGAGACCTTGGGAAGATATAAGCATGGATGTCATATTAGGATTGCCGAAGACACAGAGAGGACATGATTCTATATTTGTAGTGGTGGATAGATTTTTGAAGATGACACATTTCATACCTTGTAAGAAGACAAATGATGAAGTACATTTAGCTGACCTATTTTTCAAGGAGATTGTGAGATTGTATGGATTGCCTAAGAGCATAATTTTAGATAGAGATACAAGATTCATTGGATACTTTTGGAGGACACTTTGGAAGAAGATGAAGACAGACCTAAAGTATAGTTTAGCATTTCATCCATAGACAGATGGATAGATAGAAGTGGTAAATAGGAGTTTGGGTAACTTGTTGAGATGTTTGGTTGGAGAGAAGATAGGAAGTTGGGATCTAATCCTAGCACAAGCAGAGTTTGCATACAATAATTCATTGAATAGGAGTACCAGAAAGACACCTTTTGAGATTATGACCAGATTAAACCTTAGAGGAGTAATAGAATTGAGAGACATCAATATGGAGAATAAGAGAAGTGTAGAGGTAGAAGAATTTATTGGACACATGGAGATGGTACATAATCAGGTTAAAAAGCATTTGGAAGAGATGAACAACAAGTATAAGGAGGAAGCAGATGAGAAGAGGAGACACAAAGAGTTTGTAGTGGGAGACGAGGTAATGGTATATTTGAGAAAAGAGAGATTTCAAGTAGGGACATATAACAAGTTGAAGATGAAGAAGTTTGGACCTTGTAGGATACATAGAAAGTTGGATTGAGGAAATGCTTATGAACTGAAGTTACTAGAGACATTAAGTATATCACCTATTTTTAACATTGCAAACCTATATTAGTATCATGAAGGAGAAACCAATGACAACATTGAAGCTAATTTGAAGAAGCAGTTACCACAGCAAGCACTAGAGCATATTGAAGACATCTTGGACAATAGAGTTGGACGTAGCACTAGCAGAAAGTAATACAAGGAATATTTGGTAAAGTGGAAAGGCAGATAGGAAGAAGATTCATCTTGGATTTCTCAAGCTGAGGTGGACTATAATGGTTTTCCTCTAGCCCCAGTAAAGTGACAGACTCACTTTTTCAACAATCCCAGGTGTCTGATGTAGGGGCATCCCTGGTTGTAGAGCAATCTTGCATCAACCAAAAATATTTGCATTTTCTTGTATTTTTTTTCATTTTTCAGTTCATTCCAGTTCAGTTAGTTAGAAGCAGTTTTAGTAGTTTGGTCCACATTTTTCTGCATTGTCATTTCAGAGGTTGTGGAGCAAGAATTAGTATCTAGACATCATCATGCACATCATATCCAAAATTTAGATAATTTGGATCAGTTTTTAGAAAGATGTCACTATTAGAAGAAGCACTTTCGTGACTTGTGGAGCTAAATGAAACATCATTCAAGGTACTTTGGGACATAGCTAACCTTCCTTGAGATTTGCATCAAGTTTCCATCATTCACGAAGGAGTACCAGTTGCCTAAGGCTGACCTATTCATTTCTGCACGTTACACCTTTATTAGAGATTATAACTTCTCCCTTGGCTGATGCAGAGGATTCTTTTGCTCCAGAGATGATATATAATCATGTAATAGATGCATAGGAAAGTAGTTAGTTAGATAGTTAAGTTTGGATATAGTTTAGATAGGAGATTTTTCTCTGGAAGGGAAATTCATTATCATATCTTGTACATCTGTTGTACTGGAATTCAGGCCTGTGAGCCCTTGTTTTGTAGCCTACATGTTGCTAGCGTATAAGTCTTTTGAATCTATGATATATTAAGCATTTGAATCATTATTTACATTCTTATTTGGAGTTGCTTTTGTGTGTTTGCTCTTGTGGCATGACCTGGATAGTTCACTTTGTGGACCCTCCAACTATGACTGCACCATGTCTACATATAGAACAGAGTACAAGTAAGAGAAAATGACACAAAGACTCCCTATGAGCTATGGTATGGAAGGATTCCTAGTATTAAATTTTTAAAAGTTTTTGGAAGCAAATGTTATATCAGAAGAGATGAAGAGCTAGGAAAGTTTGATGCAAGGAGTGATGAAGGTATTTTCCTTTGGTTTTCTACTAAAAGCAAAGCTTACCAGTGCTACAACAAAAGGCTAAGAAAAGTTATTGAAAGTGTTAATGTTAAGGTTGATGAAGATATACAGAATATTTTAGAGGTTAATGGATATGAATCAGATGAGTCTTCTTGCATAGAAGAAGAAGAAACTAAAGAAGAAGAAGTACAAGTTGAAGAACAAGGTGCCCCAAAAGAATCCTTAAAACTCTCAAGTATTTGTATAGACATCACACTGAAGACCAAATCATTGGTGATAAGAGAAAAAGTGTATTGACAAGAAGGAGAGTTGAAGAGTAGGTAAATCTATCTTTACATTCTAAAGTTGAACCTAAAACAGTGGTTGAGGCATGCAAGGATGAGTATTGGATCAAGGCTATGGAAGAAGAACTAATGCAGATTGAGAAGAATTAGACTTGGGGACTTATCCCAAGACCAGAGAACAAAAATGTAATTGGAACTAAGTGGGTATTCTAGAACAAATTGAATGAGAATGGAGAAGTGGTAAGGAACAAGGAAAGACTTGTGTGTAAAGGTTACTCACAAGTGGAAGGAATAGACTATGAGGAAACTTATGCTTTGGTGGCAAGAATGGAAGCCATTAGGCTGTTTTTGTCTTTTGCAGCACATTAGAATTTCAAATTATATCAAATGGATGTGAAATCTGGTTTCTTGAATGGTGAGTTGGAAGAGGAAGTGTACAGAGAACAACCAGAAGGATTTCAGTTGTTAGATAAGCCAAGCATGATTTTCAGGTGGAAGATGACACTATATGGATTGAAGCAAGCTCTCAGAGCTTGGTATGCAAGGTTAGATAGGTATTTATTACAACAAGGATTCAATAAAGGTACTGCAGATAGCAATTTGTACATCAAAATAAGTGAAGATCAAATTCTGATTGTGGAAATGTATGTAGATGATATAATTCTTGATGGAAATGAAGGTATGTGTAAGAGTTTTGCAGATGAAATGTAAAAAGAATTTGAAATTTCAATGTGTGGGGAAATGAACTTCTTCCTTGGGTTACAGATCAATCAGACAGATAAGGGTATTTTTATTTCTCAATCAAAGTATGTAAAAGAGTTGTTAAAGAAGTTTGGAATGGAACATTCTAAACTAGTTTGTACTCCTATGGTTATTGGTTGTAAGTTGAGAAAGAATGATGAATCTCCTAAGGCTAATCAGAGAAGGTACAGATCAATGATTGGACGATTATTATTTCTGACTACTCCTAGACCAGATATTATGCATGCAGTCTATCTTGTGGCTAGATTTCAAGAAGATCCTAGAGAGTCAGATGTTATGGCAGTGAAAAGGATTTTAAGATATTTAAAGGGAACTCTAGATCATGGCTTGTGGTATCCAAAAGATATCGAATTTACTCTAAGTTCTTATATAGATGCAGATTGGGTAGGTTGTGTAGATGACCGGAAAAGTACAAGTGGTGGTGTATTCTTTCTTAGATGCAAATTGGTGTCTTGGCTAAGTAAGAAACAAGATTTAGTGTCTTTATGTAATGTAGAGGTAGAATATATTGCTACAGTATCATGTTCCACACAGGTGTTATGGATGAAACAAAACTTGAAGGATATCAAAGTTGTGTATGATGAGCCAATTTCTATTTTCTATGATAATACAAGTGCTATTAACATTTCAAAGAATCTGGTGATGAATTCAAGGACAAAGCATATTTCAATTAGGTATCACTTTCTAAGAGAGAAGGTTGTAGAGAATGAAGTGAAGCTTGTGTATGTGCCTACAAAGGATCAGGTTGCTAATATATTCACTAAGGCTCTTCCTAAGGATACATTTGAGTATCTCTAGGAAAAGTTAGGCATTATTGCCCCTCCTTCTTTGAACTAGATGCATAAGGAGATGTATCAGTCTAGTGGACTTCAAGACTCATTCCTTTCTAGATTGATGTTGGAGGCTACCTCTTAGGGGGAGCAGGTAGTGGTCATGATGATTGTTGCAGACAGGGGGAGTAAGAGTTGATATAGTTTGGTGTGCACTCCTAGGGGGGTATTTAGAGTAGTGAAAAGAAAAGATCATGTGACCTGATAAAAGTGAAAGAAGAGGTGTGTCACCCCTTGACATTGGTGTCAAAGGGGGAGACAGAGAAATGTGAAAAATAAAATAATCAATGATCAAGGAGAGAAAGTAAGAAGTGTAAAAGAAAGGGGGAGAGTAAGAAAGAAAAGAAGTTGGTTCAGATCTGTGTCTTGATGGTTTCTCACATTATGTGTTGCCATCAATGGCAAAGGGGGAGATTTTTGCAAGTATGTGCTATCAGTGTTATCGTTGATGTCAACAAGCTTGTGTTGTCATTGGTGTCAATTGTGTCAAGAGTATGAGTAGTTTGTGTTTAGTAGAGATTAGAGATAAGGTTGAGAAGAGATGAGGATGTTGTAATGATATGAGCTATTTGATTAATTTGCCTTGTTGAAGGTGATTTGATTGATTTGTAGAGGTACTAAAAATGTTAGGAATATGCCTATGACGGTTGGTTTCCAAGTGCTTTTGAGAAATTTTGATTAATAAAGGAAACAATGTGTTGAAGATGTGTTCTGACTTATAGAGCAATGTTCTAGTTTTGCTCCACATTTCTTCCTTATTGAAGATCTACTTTTATAGTTTGAATATGTTGTTTAGAGGTGTTCAAAGATGTTATATTCTAAATTTGGTGCTTCAATTCATTATGCAGAGAAAGTTGTGTTCACCAGTGTGTGGACTGTATTTCTAGGTTGTGCAGAGGTGTCTGGGAGAAACTATTTGGCTCCGCATTTCTTCACAAATTTGTTTCTAGCTTTGCGGTTCTAGATTTATGCTTATGAGGTCTATATCTTTTTTTAGTTCAAGTGGTTCATGGTTTGGTGCTCCACAAGTTTATTTCTTGAGTTGTAGTTGGTGACAAAGTAATCTAAGTGCTCTAGTGTGAACTTTTTTTAGGTAAAAGATGTTGCTTAAGGATTTTGTTGGTTTTCAGGTACTTGTGGATGTTTCTAGATCATGTTCAATCTTGGAGCATGGTCCACATGTTGTCTTTTGGTCTTGAGAAAGCATGCACTTAAAAGTTCATAGTGTTAACACAAGTTTGGCTGACTTGGTTGTTTATACTATTTGTGGATGTGCTTTGTTGATTATGGAAGTGTGGAATAATGTGTAAGAGTGGATTAAGATGTTTTGGTCTAGACCTAATTTGAATTTTCTAGGTTAAGATGTGTTTCCAACCTTGGAGAATATTTTCAAGGTTGATGATGGTATAAATAAGTGTCAAGGATTCATGATTGGATGTATGCGTGATGAATATGATGTCTGTGATATGAATTTGATCAGTACAGTGAGATCTTTCATGTGTTAGGCTACTGGATGTAGTGAGCAGAAGGTGTCTACTATTCTTCAATATTGTTGCAAAGGTGATGTTTGTGTTGTGCTGAATAGTAACCTTCATTGGAACTGTACTCCATACATATGTTAGATGCAATTATATCAGTTCATCCCTGGCAGTGAGCCTCCTCTTCTATCTCTTTCTTCTGGACAGTGAGTCCTTTGGTAGTGAGCCTTTCTTTCTTTCTTCTAGGTAGTGAGCCTTTTGTAATTTGGTGTTGCTACTACTTTATAATGTGAGCTAATCCTCACCATAGTTTTTCCCTTCTTGGGTTTTCCACGTAAAATCTGGTGTTGTCTTATGTTTGGTGTTGTTATGATTGATTTTATGTTATTTTCTTTTCAAGCTTAATAATCATAACAAGTTTAAAGGTTAATGTGGCTCTGAATGTTTGTGAGGGTTTGAATTTTATGATACAACTGATTCACCCCCCCTCTCAGTTGTCTTGTGCATTCAACAAGAGGCTCATACAATGCAAGGATATATAACCATGTGTCCATCCTCGTACCAATATTTTTTAAATTAGAGAAAACTCCCACCACCTAGATGGATAATGAAAACTAGACAATTATGTTGGGATAAGGTACCATTAACCTTGTAAATCCCATTATTGTATTATTCCATTTATTATTTGTAATTACCCATAAGGGATGTACAAGTTTCACTGGCAGAAGTAAAAATTATTTACTATCCACGGTAATTACGAAGTTACTGCATGGTAAGTCCTAAAGTTACCGGCGGTAGTTACGGGATGTCATTTACTATGGTAAATGGTAATTGGTCAAAGTGGAGTGCACATGTGGAGGAATAATCTATTTTTAGTGTTATGACACACGTCATAGATGCTGTAAGAAGGTGTAAGAGATTCTATGACAACTGTAAGTTGTCATAAGAATCTATGACACTTATAATAGCATATGACACGTCATAAGATGCTGTAAGTGGCTATTTTTAGCCCCAAGGTGTTCAAGCTTGCATGGGTACATTTTCTCAAGTGTAGGATGCATGTATGACAACATTTATGACCCTGTAAGAGCATATTCTTGGCCATGGACGCCCAAGGTTGTATTGTTGACTCTTGACAAGTGTGATGAGCTTGTAAGAAATCATTTAATGTCTTGAGGTTGTGTAAATTCTATATAAACCATAGCATAGTGGATGAGAGGCATATAACAGTTTATAGGTACCCAGGTTCTACCGAAGTGAAGGTTGAAGGACAGAGGAAGTAAATGTATTTATAATCTCCTTTTGTGAAGATAATACAACTTGACCTCTTTTCTTGGTGGAGTTTTTTATCTAAAAGGGTTTTCTCCATGTTAAACACTTGTGTTATGTGCTTCATTCTATTTCTGGTATATTTTTGTATTGTGGGTTTATGTTTTGTTACAATCTCCATTAATAACACACAGTTAAAGATTGTTGAAATTTATCTCGAATCAAATTTCTATTGAAGTAGTGTTGCTTTCATTTCTAACATTTGGTATTAAAGCCTAGCCAACTTTGACTCTTGGGTGGTAGTGTGGAAGTTGTAGCTACAGTGGGAGATTTGGTTGTGTTTGTTTTGGAGATCTTGTGTTGTTATTATGGCTGCATCCACCATTGCATCAACCTCTTGATTGGACATTAAGAAGTTCAACAGAATGGGGTATGAGTTGTGGAAGCTGAAAATGGAATATTTGTTAGAAGAAAGAAACCAATGGTTGGCTGTTCAAAAAGAGAAGAAACTTGATGATGTCTCTCAAGATGAATGGGATAGACTGGGTAAGAAGGCACAGGGAACCATCCAGTTGTGTCTTTTAGACTCTATCCTATTGAATGTTGTAAAGGAAGAGACTGCATACAAGTTGTAGAAACAGCTGGGTGAGATCTATCAAGCCAAGAGTATGGTAAATAAACTTTATTTAAAAATAAAATTGTTTTCCATGAAAATGCAAGAAGGTGAATTAGATGCAGAGCATTTAAATTCTTTTAATTTGTTAGTGAGTCAACTTGATTCAGTAGATGTTGAGGTTAGTGAGGAAGATAAACGTATCTTACTTCTTTGTTCTTTACCTAAGTCTTGGGAAAATGTTATCCTTGCTATCATTGCTAACCTTGCGGATCCAAAGTTGGATGTTCTTGTTTCAGTGCGACTGTCACAAGAATTGAGGAAGAAGAGTTTGGATAGTTCAGGGGATGCTCCCAATGTTAGGGGAAGGTTTAAGGAAAGTGGACCTAAAGGAGATCAGAAAGGGGCTAAGGACAAGTCCAAGGGCCGATCTAAAACTCATGGTAAAAAGAATAGAGTTAAGCTTTGGAATTGTGGTAAACGGGGACATGTGAAGAAGGAGTGTATAAATCCCAAGAAATAATGGGAGAGTGCTTCAGATAAGTCCTCAAATGCAGGTGAAGAAGTTTTACTTTCTGCATGTAATCTTATTTCTAATGAAAATTAGTTGGTTGACTTAGGATGCTCATTTCATATGACCCCAAATAAGGAATGGTTCTCCTCATATGAAGAATATGATGGAGGTAATATCTACCTTGGTGACAACTCTTCATATCCAATTGTTAGGAAAGGAAATGTATTGTTGTGTTTTAATGATGGGAGGATTAAAACCCTCCCTGATGTTTTGCATGTTCCTAGATCAGCTAGAAATTTGATTTTAGTTTTAAAGTTGAATGATTTGGGAATGCATGTGACATTTGACAAGCATGGCTGCAGATTGGTGAGAGGGAACTTGTTTAAGCTTGAAGCCACTACAGTTTGTAATGCCTCTTATGTTTCTGAGGCTTTTGAAAACATTTGTATGTTATGGCACTGTAGATTGGTCCACACAAGCAATAATGTATTAAAAACTATTAAGAATAAAAATTTGTTGGTGGTTTCTCCTATTCTAATGAGCACTTTGATTTCTGTGAGCATTGTGTGTTTGGTAAACAAAACAAAAAATCATTTCCTTCAGGAAGCAATAGAGCAAAAGAGAAGTTAGAAATTATTCATACGGATGTGTTTGGACCTGTGGATAATGAATCTATCAAAAAATCTCGTTATTTTGTAACCTTCATTGATGATGTATCTAGATTTACATGGATTTATTTTATGAAGCATAAATTTGAAGTTTTCACTAAGTTTAAGGAATTCAAAGTCTTAGTAGAGAACCAATCAGGTTTAAAGATAAAAATATTAAGATCTGACAATGGAGGGGAATATTTCTCTAAGGAATTTGATGTGTTTTGCAAGCATGCAGGTATTATCAGACAAAAGACAACTCCATAGACACCATAATAGAATGGTGTTGTAGAAAGGATGAACTGAACAATTATGGAAAGAGCCAGAAGTATGCTTAGTGATGCACATTTGGATAAATACTTTTGGGTAGAGGCTATGTGTACTGCTTGCTACTTGATAAACGGATCTTCTTGTAAGGCTCTTAATTCAACACCTTATGAAGTGTGGATAGGTAAGAAACCCTCTATTTCACATTTAAAGGTTTTTTGTTGTGAGGCTTTTATTCATGTGCCTAAGGAAAAGTGATCTAAGTTAAATCCAAAGGTTGAAAAGTGTACATTCATTAGATCTAGTGATAATGTGAAAGGTTATAAGCTTTGGAATCCACTAACTTACAAGATTATCTTTTCTAGAGATGTTATTTTCAGGGAACTTAGAGCTATTTCTGAACCTGAGCAACCAAAAGAAAAAGATGAAAAGGTAAAGAAGGTGTACTTTAATTTAGAGCAACAAGATGCACCTCAAGAAGAACAAAATGATGGATTGGGGGGTGAAGAAGAAGAAGAAGATTCAAGTAGTTCTGATGAAGATGAATCTGTTGTTACAGAAGAAGTTGGTGTAGATGATCATACAGAAGAATGAGTAGAGTCTCTTACTCCACCCTTGAGGAGATCCACAAGACAACAGAATACAATTGATAGGTATAGGCCACCAGATTTTCGTTGTGTATATGCTTTATTGAGTAATAACGATGAACCTAGATCCTATAGGGAATCTATTTCTATAGATGATAGTGAGTCTAGGTAGTTATCCATGCAGGAGGAGATGATGGCTTTAGACTCTTGTAACACCTGGGATCTTGTTCGTTTACCCAAAGGAATAAAGGCCATAGGACGTAAGTGGGTCTTCAAGAAGAAGTTTGGAGCAGACGGGTCATTGGAGAACTATAAGGCTACACTGGTAGCCAAGGGCTACTCCCAAAAAGAGGGAGTTGATTTTGGTGAGATATTCTCTCCTATTGCTAAATTGACTTCTATTAGATTTCTCTTATCCATTTCTATAGCTTATGATTGGGAGATTGAGAAAATGGATGTTAAGACTACGTTCTTGCATGGAGATCTTGAAGAAGAAATTTATATGCAACAACCTACAGGTTTTGAGGTAAAAGGAAAAGAACATTGGGTTTGTAGGTTAAAGAGGTCTATCTATGGTTTGAAACAGTCCCCCAATATGTGGTATAAAAAGTTTGATTCATTTGTTTTGAAATTGGGTTTTGTTAGAAGTGAAGAGGATCATTGTGTTTACATTCATTGTGTTGATGATTCTATACTGGTTATTGCTTTGTATGTTGATGACATATTTTTCAGCAATACTAAGGGTATGGTCAGTGAGCTTAAAGCCCAACTTTTAGGTGCATTTGGATCTTGGTGCTGCAAGGTATATTTTGGGAATGGAGATAAGGAGGGACAGAGTTAACAGAAAGCTTTGGTTGTCACAAAGTAAGTATGTGAATACTATTTTGTAGAGGTTTAGTTTGCAGGACTGTAACCCAGTTAGAGTTCCTTTACCCATTGGTACTAATCTTTCATTAGATATGTGTCCAAAGACTGAGGATAATCTTGAGGATATGTCTAATGTGCCATATGCTAGTGTTGTAGGGAGTTTGAAGTATGCAATGGTTTGTACTAGACCAGATATTGCCCAAGTAGTGGGAGTTTTGAGCAGATTTATGTCTAACCCTGGTAGACATCATTGGAACTATGCAAAGAGGATGTTTAAATATCTTGCAGGTACTATTGATCATTGTTTGGTTTATTTTTGTACTGCTAGTACTAATAAATCTTTGGACATATAGGGTTTTGTTAATGCAGATTGGACAGGTGACTTGGATAGTTGAAGGTCCACTAGTGGCTATGAATTTACTCTATTTAGAGGTGCAATGAGTTGGATGAGTAAGAGGCAGCCCACAGTTGCTTTGTCCACCACAGAAGTAGAGTATATGGCTGCTACTCATGTCTCTAAGGAGACAATTTGGTTGAGGAGACTATGTACATGTATTGGTTTTGATTGCAAGATCATTCAAATTGGTTGTGATAGCCAAAGTGCTATATGTTTGGCTAAGAATCCCATGTATCACGCTAGAACTAAGCATGTTGATGTTCAGTATCATGTTGTTCGAGAGTTTATTGCAAATGGAGAGATTGAGATGAACAAGATAGACACTTAGGAGAATGTTGTAGATTCATTGACCAAGCCTTTGAGCATAGAGAAGTTCGTGTGGTGCAGAGAGGCCATGGGCCTTGTTTCTAGTGCCTGATTATTTTTCATTTGATTTCCTATGGGTTGATTTACAATATATAATGTCAAGTGGGAGAATGTTGGGATAAGGTGCCATTAACCTTGTAAATCCCATTATTGTATTATTCCATTTATTATTTGTAATTACCCATAAGGGATGTACAAGTTTCACTGGCAGAACTAAAAATTATTTACTGTCCACGGTAATTACAGAGTTATTGCACAGTAAGTCCCAGAGTTACCGGCGGTAGTTACGAGACATCATTTACTATGGTAAATGGTAATTGGTCAAAGTGGGGTGCACATGTGGATGAATAATCTATTTTTAGTGTTATGACGCACATCATAGATGTTGTAAGAAGGTGTAAGATGCTTCAATCTTGCATAGGCACATTTTCCCAAGTGTAGGATGCATGTATGACATCATTTATGACCCCGTAAGAGCCTATTCTTGGCCATGGATGCCCAAGGTTGTATTGTTGACTCTTGACAAGTGTTATGAGCTTGTAAGAAGTCATTTAATGTCTTGAGGTTGTGTAAATTCTATATAAACTATAGCATAGTAGATGAGAGGCATATAATAGTTTACAGGTACCCAGATTCTACTGGAGTGAAGGTTGAAGCACAGAGGAAGTGAATGTATTTGTAATCTTCTTTTGTGAAGATAATACAACTTGACCTCTTTTCTTGGTGGAGATTTTTACCTGAAAGGGTTTTCTCCATGTTAAACACTTGTGTTATGTGCTTCATTCTTCTTCTGGTATATTTTTGTATTGTGGGTTTATGTTTTGTTACAATCTCCATTAGTAACACACAGTTAAAGATTGCTGAAATTTATCTCGAATCAGATTTCCATTGAAGTAGTGTTGCTTTCATTTCTAAAAAATTAGGTAGAATAGGTTCTATGTGGTATCTTTATAATGAGGCTTTGCAACATAAAACTAGTTAGCTAAGATCTTTTGGTTTTAGATAGATCATGACCATCAGATTTTCCTCGGTTTAGATCAATGGATATCACGTATCATAATCTCAACACTAGGCCCACCACTTAAAGTTGTGATGTGAAGAACCATTGTGATACAATGGAATAATCCACCTATCATTCATGTAGTATCACTTTATTTCAATACTGGCATCTCACACTTTGCTAGTCCACTAACTAATCAAACAACTACATCTTGGTGCATAGGACATATAGTTGGTGCCACATCATAATCTCTAATGACTAGTAGCATGGTACTGAGCCCACAATTTTACTATTGGGTGAGACAAGGGTCACAGGATTGAACTCATCCCAGATCGGTGATCATCACACATTGCAAGGATGGGACCAAGCCTACCACTTAAAGATGTGATGTGAAGAGTTGTTGCAATGCAATGAGATGACACCATCTGTATGGATTGATGACATCATTTTAATAATCTTTTAGTTCCTCAGTAGGGATATGTGACTTAATAGACAAGTGGACTAGAGGGGACCAATGATATCATTCCAACATGGGTTGATCAAAGGATAATTCAGATTACTAGTCAACAGATATAGAGACATGTGGCATAATATTACACATCATAGAAATAGTGTAAGGGACCACTAGGTAAACTATGATACAAAGGGTGCATGTGATGCAATAAGGGACTGCCACATGAAAATGTGCTTAATAATTGGAAGATTCATGGACCATGTGACCAAGGTAATGAAACCAAAGAGAAAGAATACATCCATAGGTGGTACATAGCATGTGGGGTTGGTGAAGCACATGGGTGCAAGGGGGATCAATTGGTGACTTTTAAGTGAGGCAACCAAGAGAATAGGTCACTACACAAAAATAACAAAAAGCATAATGATAAACCTTAATACCCACCCTTAGACCACAATAGTTTTATAAAATCCTAAACCCTAGCAACTATTAGGGAATCCATGAAAACACTATTGTAGGAAAGCTCCAATAGACATATCATCTCTTCCATCATCACCTATTGCTACATCTGAATCTAGTGTTGACACATCTATGGCTTCTAGTGATTCTTTGAGTAGGATATTGATATCAATTTTCTAGATCCACCTCATTAGGACACATTTCTACTAGAGATAACATCCATGTTTATAGATTCCTACCTTTCATATTTGGAGACACAATTGAGGACATTCATCTTCTAATTGATGATAGCTTCAATGAAGTTGCATCACCATCATCTTCTTCAAATTTCATGAGAGCACATTCAAACCCTCTTATTCTTTCTTCACCTACATTTGCTTCTATAGTGATAAATTCTATCTAGATATTCATGAGTCCACGTATTTGACTTAGTCATCATTGATGTACCAGATTCTTATTAGTTCAATTGCCTTTTCTATGGTGAGCACCATACATCCATGGTTAATGTACCTAACTCTTTTATAGTACCTGATTCATCATATTAGCATTTATCATAGTTTGGCATTGGCTTGGAGATCTTTGAGTAGAATTTTAACACATCATCTAGGGCTTCATCATTATCTTTAGATCATGTATAGAATTTAGGGACATTCATCCTTCTTCCTACATATTCCTATTTGGAATGGGAATATATCTTGCACATATCTGTAGTTCTATTTCTTCCCAAGGGGAGAAATGTTGTTCAATGATCATGGATCATCTTCAACATCTAGTTTCAAGAATCAACTAGCAATAAAGGAGGAAATTTGGGGTAGGTTGCATGGTTTCTCTTCTCATCTTAGTTTTGGAAGGGAGCATTTCTTGGCATGGGATTCTTTCCTTCTCACTTTTTTTTTCGAGGGGCTTACATAGACCTTCTCTCCTTTTCTCTCCTATGGGGGGGGGGGGGGGGAATTTATTGTACATTTGTGATAGAAGTAGTCCTTGGGGGTCATGTTAAGTCCTTATTTCTTCTTCACTTGTAAATTTTTCATGCATATTTTCTCTTTTGAAGAGGATTTTTATTTCCCGCTGGGTTTTCTCCTTTACTCTATTTGTGAGAAAATTGTTTGCACATGGGTACCTAACATGGCCTTATATTTGGGACCCATCTTTGTTTGTTTATTCTCCCTAAGTTGCACTAGGATATTATACAACTAGTTAGCTTTTATCCTATCTAGGATATTCCTATTCACACTTGTTAAATCCACACTTAAAGACATTTACCTTTTTCTCTCATATCATATGGATTTTACACATGTCCTCACACTTGTCTCAAGTGTCCTAACATGTGTCACACTCTTGGATGGTTAGTAAATTGTCTACTCCTACCTTCCTACCTCCTCCTTTTCCTACTTATACAAGGAACCTCATTGTAAATTGTAAGCTTCACATTTTATTCACTTTTGTATGATAGATGTTTGCTTATTGTGCTAATAATTCATTTGTGGAAGCTATTTAGATTTTTCATTTAGATCTTGGCTACTCTAACATTATTTACATGATCACATAAATCCATAAAGGAAGAGAACTATTAAGATAGATATTGAACTCTTAATTCATGGCAATAATCTTTGGATAAAATATTTTATAATTCATCATGATCAATACATGATGTTTCATTTTTGCACATAAAGACTAAAATATTATAACATAGTCATTGGTTCTTTATTTAGATTTTTAGGCATATTCATATAAACCATATATTCAAACCATATGTCAATGATTGCTAGATTTTAGCAAGATGGTATGAACATTAAAAATGGTTAAGACTACTTAAGTGGTAGAATGTACAGGACAACTGAGAGGGGGATGAATTAGTTGTCTATTAAAACATTAAACCCTCAAAGTAATTCCAAAATTCAACCTCTTGTTATGTATTAGAAGAATGTAAACATACGAAGCATCAATGCAAACACATTCAAACACATAAGAACACTAGATTTACATGGAAACCCCAAGAAGGGAAAAACCACGGTGAGGATTAGCTCACATATATACGAATAACAACACCAAAATCAAATAGGCTCACTACCAAGGGCTCACTATCTAGAAGAAAGGCTCACTGCCAAGGATTCACTGTCTAGAAGAGAGAAGAAAGAAGAAGATTGTTACAGAGAGATTCACTATCTTAAAGCAATAGAAGAAATCCACCACTGCCACTTATTTCCATCCGCAACCTTTAGCTCACTGCCTCCAGCAACTTCAGGCACACTGAAATGTAGACACCTTCTGGTCACTGCATTCCAGAGTCATAAGCATTTAATCTCACACACAAATCAGTACCCTTGATTCACATTCACATCCTCTTCTCTACTTTTCTCCACTCAACTTCATCTTGCATTTATACCTTCTACAACCAAGACCTATCTCAATTAGGTTAGTCCTAATGAAGTGTGTGCACCTCAAATGTGCAACACCAATTAGGTCGACACTAACACTTCCATAGTGGAAAGAAGTGAATGTGGACTATCCCAAGGTTTAATTATATAGTAGCATCCCAGGTTGTAGAGCAATCTTGCATCAACCAAAAATATTTACACTCTTTCTTTTCTTTCATTTTCAGTTCAGATTAATTAGTTGTATTTTCAACATTTTGTACCGCATTTCACCACATTTTCATATCAAATCTCACAGAGTAGGAATTAGCATCTACATATCATCATCTACATCATATCCAAATTTTAGGTCATTTGGACTTGTCTGCTAAAAGATATCGCTATCAGAAGATCATTAGCTTTCACATAGCAGAGCATGTAGATAGTCAGTTGAAGGAGAAGGTTTGTGGAGCTAACTGAAACATCATATAAGGAACATATGGATCAGATAGACCTTCCTTGAGGTCTGTACCAAGTTTCATGCATTTGTGGAGCATTACTAGATGTTTAAGGCTGACCTATTTGTTTCTACACGTTACATCCTTCATTGGAGTTTGTAACCTCTTGTGGCTGACACAGAGGATTTATTGAGCTTGGAGATGATATATATAGATCTCTTAGATGTATTAGGAAATCATTTAGGTTTGATGATAGATTAAATTACATATTTTGTTTTAGAGGCACTTCAATGCCATATCTTGCATATCTGTTGTAATCCAGAAAGCAGACCTATGAGCCCTTGATTGTAGCCCACATGTTGCCAGCATATAAGCATTCTAAATATATGATATATTGAGAATTTGAATCTTCCATTGCATTCTACATTTGAGTTGTTTTTGTCATGTTTACTCTAGCTGCATGGTTTGGACAATTCATTCTATGAACCCTTCGACTGTGACTACACCAAGTGGTATCAGAGCAAAGTTTTGAATCCTTTAGGAACTGAAGGCATTCCAAAAGATCTTGTGGTGAACCAATCGTTGACCTGAGGTGGTCTACTCATGTTTGTCAATAGAGTGCCAATTGTGAGGTAGTTTCTACCTTGTAGTCAGATCATCGAATTGAGGTAGTTGCACTGGATCCTAGGAAGAGATGTCATCGAGGAGGATGCCTACTATGGGCACTATTGCTAGAAGAATGTAAGAAATGATGGAAATGATGAAAATAATGAAAGTAAGATTGGATGTTGTAGAAGAAGATAGAAGAAGAGGACTAACCCCTAGACATGATGCTGAAAGTGATGATGAAGAATTTCAATCTATTGATCAAAATGAAGAAACCCTAGAAGAAGAAGAAGAATCAGATCAAGTGAAGATGTTGAAAGCTATTTTGAAGATTGGAAAGAGACCTAGAGTGGAAGTACCAAATTACATTGGAAATTTGAATCTGGAGGAATTGATTGATTGGATAAATGACTTGGAGGAATACTTTGAATATGAAGAAATTGAAGATCCAGAGAAAGTGAGATTTGCAAAGACTAAGTTGAAAGGACATGCTGCTATTTGGTGGAAAGAATTTCAATTGGATAGGAATAGGAGAGGAAAATAAAAGATCATAAAATGGGATAGAATGGTGACAAAGTTAAAGAACCAGTTTATACCTACTCACTATGAGTTGGAATTGTTGAAGAGATTGCAAAACCTAAGGCAAAAGGAGAAATATGTGAAGGAGTATATTGAGGAATTTCATAAGATGATCATAAGAATTGGACATAGTGAAGAAAGCAAGGAGAAAGTGGAAAGATACATAAATGGATTGAGGATGAATATTCAAGAAGAACTAAGTTTGGTCAGGATGATAACAATAGAAGAAGCATACTAGTTTGCCCTGAAAGTTGAAGACAAGTTGAATAAGAAGCATGAGAAAAGATAGAGAGGCAGAGGAGGTAAATTTCAAAGAGATAGAACATATTCCAGAGGAGAAAGATCATATGCAGAGCAAAACAAATAAGATAGTCCATTCAAGAAGGAAGATAGAGACAACGATTCATATCGGAGAGAGGACAGAACTTTCTACCACAGATGGAATCATAATTTTTACCACAATGAAGGGTACAATAGAGAAAAAAGAGGGTTTGATAAGAGAACATTCATAGGAACTTATTTTAAGTGTGGAGGTAAAGGACAAAGAGCATTTGAATATTATCAAGGAAGTACAAGCAAAAAGACAAAGAGTAGTGCAAAGATAGCTTATGTAGAAGAAGAACCTGTTGGATCACCTAATTCAGTTGGAAAACTAGAGAAAGGAGAATCATTAGTCATGATGAGAGCATTATTTCAAGTAGAGACAATTGAGGAACCACCATAGAGGAAAAGTTTTTTTTGGGCCAGATGCAAATCAGGAGGTAAATGTTGTAAAGTTATCATTGATAGTGGTAGTACTGATAATTTGGTTTTAGAGGAGATGGTGACTAAGCTAAACCTAGAGAGATTGAAACACCCTAAGCCCTACAAGATAGAATGGATTCAGGATGAACATAAGGTATTGGTGAGTGAACAACATTCCGTGAAATTTCATATAGGATCTTATCATGATGAAGTATTGTGTGATATCATGTTGATGGATGTATGTCATATATTGTTGGGTAGACCACGACAGTATGATAGGAAAACTATACATGATGGGAGAAAGAATACTTATACTATAACATCAAATGGGAAGAAACTTATCTTGATACCTTTGGAAGATGAGCCTAAGAGTGAAGTATGTGGGAATGCTAGAATCTGTTTGGTTGATAGAAGGAAATTTCTAGATGGTTTGAGACATGAGAATATGTGTTTTTCTTTGATTCCTAAGAAGCACAGAACCCTAAGTACAGAGACTGAAGAATCACAGCCAAAAGAGATAATTGAATTACTGATAGAGTATGAAGACATCATATCAGATAATGTACCTAAAGGATTGCCACCAATCTGGAATATCAGTCATCATATGGACCTCATACCTAGAGGTAGTTTGCCTAACAAAGTAGCACACTAGATGACACTAGCAAAGAATGTGGAGCTAAATAGATAGATACAAGAGTTGTTGAGGAAAGGATTGATCAGAGAAAGTTTAAGCCCATGTGCAGTACCTATAGTGTTAGCATCGAAGAAAGATGGAGAATGGAGGATGTGTATAGAGTCTAGAGGAATCAATAAGATCATAGTTAAGTATAGATTTCCATTACCAAGGATGGATAACAGTATGGACTATTTGAGTGGAGCAAAGTATTTTACCAGGATAAATTTGAAGAGTGGATACCATCAAATCAGAATCAGGGAAGGTGACGAATTGAATACTACATATAAGACAAATGAAGGATTGTATGAATGGTTAGTGGTGCCTTTTGGACTAACTAATGCATTGAGTACTTTCATGAGGTTGATGAATGAAGTTTTGAAGAGATCCTTGGGTAAGTTTGTTATTGTATACTTGGATGATATTCTTATTTTTAGTAAGACAAAAGAAGAAAATTTGTGGCATCTTAGACAAGTATTACAGAGGTTGAGAGAAGAGAAATTGTTGATAAACATTAAGAAATGTAGTTTCATGAAGGAAGAATTGGTATATTTGGGATTTGTGATTTCTATGGAAGGACTGAAGATGGACCCTAAGAAAGTTAGAGCAATTGTTGAGTGGCCAACACCTGAGAGCATTGGAGAAGTCAGATCATTTCATGGATTGGCTAGCTTCTACCGAAAGTTCATTAGAAATTTCAGTTCAGTATGCACACCAATGACAGAGACAATGAGAGGTGACCAAAAGGATTTTAAGTGGACATCAGGAGCAAATAAAAGTTTTGAATTGTTGAAGCAAAAAGTGATAGAGCAACCAGTGTTAGCATTACCAGATTTAAATAAAATATTTCAAGTAGATTGTGATGTAAGTGGAAATGCAGGAGGAGTAGTGTTAAGTCAAGAAGGTAGACTAGTAGCATATTTTAGTGAGAAGTTGAATGATGCAATGAAAAGATATTTAGATTATGATCATGAGTTCTATGCCATAATTCAAGCTTTGAAGAAGTGGATACATTATTTGTTGCCTAAGGAATTTGTGTTGTACACAGATCATCAAGCTTTACAATATTTGAACAGTCAATGAAAGTTGAATCAGAGACACATGAGATGGGTAGAGTTCATGCAGAGTTACACATTTGTATTGAAGCATATGAGTGGGAAGTCAAACAAAGTTGCAGATACATTAAACAGAAGAAGGAATTTGTTGACAGAGATGAGAGTAGAAGTATTAGGTTTTGAGGAACTGAAGCACATGTATGAAGAAGATCTTAATTTTGTAGAACCATGGAAAACATGTAAGGACCCTGTTGTGATAGATAGAAGTGGTTGGATTACTTCATTTAGGAGGATATGTTTTTCAAAGGAAATTGGTTGTGTATACCTCAGAGTTCAATGAGAGATAATTTGATAAAGGAGAAACATAGTGGTGGATTGGCAGGACATATTGGAATTGACAAGACAATGGCTTTGGTAAGTGAACATTATTTTTGGCCTCAAATAAATAAGGATGTAAGGAAGTTTGTCCAGAGTTGTAGAGTATGTCAAGTTGCAAAAGGGAGTAGTCAAAATACTAGTTTGTAAAAATCTTTGATAGTACCAAAGAGACCTTGGGAGGACATAAGCATGGATTTCATATTAAAGGATTGCCGAAGACACAAAGAGAACATGATTCTATATTTGTAGTGGTGGATAGATTTTCAAAGATGTCACATTTCATACCTTGTAAGAAGACAAATGATGCAGTGCATGTTGTTGACCTATTTTTTAAGGAGATTGTGAGATAGCATGGATTACCTAAGAGCATAATTTTAGACAGAGATACAAGATTCATTGGATACTTTTGGAGGATATTGTGGAAGAAGATGAAGATAGTCCTAAAGTGTATTTCAACATTTCATCCACAAACATATGGACATACATAAGTGGTAAATAGGATTTTGGGTAACTTGTTGAGATGTTTAGTAGGAGATAGGACAAGAAATTGGGATCTACTTCTAATGCAGGCAGAGTTTGCATACAATAATTCAGTGAATAGGAGTACAGGGAAGATGCAATTTGTGATTGTGACTAGAATGAAACCTAGAGGAGTTGTAGAATTGAGAGACATTAGTATGGAAAATAAGAGAAGTACAAAGGTAGAAGAATTTGCATGATACATGGAGACTCTACATAATCAGTTCAAGAAGCATTTGGAGGAGATGAATATTAAGTATAAGGAGAAATTAGATCAGAAGAGAAGACACAAAGATTTTTCAGTGGGAGATGAAGTAATGGTATATCTGTGAAAAGAGAGATTTCTAGTAGGGACATACAATAAGTTGAAGATAAAGAAGTATGGACCATGTAGGATACTCAAGAAGTTTGATTCAGGCAATGCATATGAAGTGGAACTACCAGAGACATTGGGTGTATCACCTAGATTCAACATTGTAGACTTATATCAGTATCATGAAGGAGAATCAAGTGACAATATTGAAGATGGTTTGGAGAATCAGTTACCACAACAACAACTGGAGTAGATAGAGGACATCCTGGATAGCAGAGTTGGACACAATACTAGATGCAAGCAATACAAGGAATATCTAGTAAAGTGGAAAGGCAGACAAGATGAAGATTCATCATGGATATCTCAGGCTGAGGTAGACCACCTTGGTTTTCCTCTAGCCCCAAAAAAGTGAGGGAATCACTTTTTCAACAACCCCAAGTGTCTGATGTAGGAGCATCCCATGTTGCAAAGTAATCTTGCATCAAACAAAAACATTTGCACTTTTTCTTTTTTCATTTTCAGTTCAGTTTAGTTCAGTCAATTGCAGTTTTAGTATTTTGTACCACATTTTCATATCAAAGCTCATGGAGGACTTAGAATCTACATATCATCATCTACATCATATCCAAATTTTAGGTCATTTGGACTTGTCTTCTAAAAGTTATCGCTATCAGAAGATCATTAGCTTTCACAGAGCAGAGCATATAGATAGTCAATTGAAGAAGAAGGTTTGTGGAGGACTTCCATGACTTGTGGAGCTAAATAAAACATCATACAAGGTACATATAGATCAGATAGACCTTCCTTGAGGTCCGTACCAAGTTTCATGCATTTGTGGAGCATTACCAGATGTTTAAGACCGACCTATTTGTTTCTACATGTTACATCCTTAATTGAAGTTTGCAACCTCTTGTGACTGACGCAGAGGATTTCTTGAGCTTGGAGATGATATATATAGATCTCTTATATGTATTAGGAAGTTAGTTAGGTTTGATGATAGCTTAGCTTAGATTAAATATTTTGTTCCAGAAAGGCAATTCAATGCTATATGTTTCATATCTATTATAATCTAGAAAGCGGGCCTATGAGCCTTTGATTATAGTCTGCATGTTGCCGACATATAAGCATTCTTAATAAATGATATATTGAGAATTTGAATCTTCCATTGCATTCTACATTTGTGTTGTTTCTATTGTGTTTACTCTAGCTGCACGGTTTGGACAATTCATTCTGTGAACCCTCCAACTATGACTTCACCAGTTAACTAGGACTCAAATTTTCATCACCAAGCTACTCATCACATTCACAATCCACAAGGTACCTCCATAAATAGTGATAGTAAGCTAGGTAAGCCAAAACTGAGCTAATGACCACATCCACACTTCTTAAAGTCCAAAAACATCATGCAAACTAGAGTGAGACACTTCACAACATTCACATAGCTTCCCAGAGTATTCAATATCATCAGAATCTTCTGTAACATTGCTATAACCACTAGAAATAAAGAATGTCTTTATTATGCACATCAGGACACACTGCTACTGATCACCAACACAAGAGTTAAACTTGCGGAGCACCTGAACACTAGAAACTTCAAAGGAAGGTAGATATAGACAATAAATGTACTCTCCCAGATCTACAAACCAAGAGACCTCAATGTGGAGAAATGCAGAGCAATCTCATTTCTCCCAGATAGTCTTCTTCATAGTCAAACACTTTGTCAAACACATCTTCTACTTCCGCATGATCCAGAATCTGAAACTCTGGATATAACACCTCTAAATTCCTCTGATCATCACTTCTGTCATGCCCACATTTCCCATGCGGTCACGACATGCAACACACATGTCATGTCCACATTTGTCATGTGGTCATGACTTGAAATATCAAAAACTTTTCCGAATGTCCCTACAAACCCCCTCGCATGCGTCAGTGTGCTTGGTGGCAATACGCATAAGGAGTAAACATGTCAAACATATTTGGGGAAGTGCGTCTACCTACACAATCCCCTACATGATGAAAGCTGACTAGGGGGTTATGCGACGTGATGTGTGCCGCTTCTAGGGTTAGAATGGATTTAATTCAACCCCTAAGTTTCCTAGGTGAAAGAGATGATTTCGACTGATTTGAAACCAAACCTTAACTCTAATGCAATAATAAAATCGACTAATATAACACATCCAATGGTATGATGGTCACATGACAAAATGGAGTGATTAAAGAAAGTCGTAAAAAAAATCATAAAAGTAAAACCCTAAAATCTGGGAAAAATTTGATAGCATAACGCGTTTTCAATAATCGAAATAAAAATTTTAAAAAGAAAACCTCCAAGAAGAAATTAGTGCAAAAATCAAAATAATTAATCATAAGGAAAAATTAAATAAATTTCCAAGGTTAAATAAATTTGGCCACTCAATAAAATTTGAATAAAATAAAATGACCAAAATACAACTCAATACTTGAGTCCCTTAATAAATGTAATTTCGTCAATTGCATTTATTAATTAACTCGAGTTGAAATAATTAAAAAGGAGGATAGATTAAAATATTCCCCCAAGATAAAATTGATTAAAATATAATTAAATCAAATAAAAAAAGATTCCCAAATACATTAAATTTTAAAAGAGACAAATAATAAAAAGGGATGCCCCATTAAAACTTACAAAGGGAAACAAAACTTCCCACTTATAATAAAATCAAAACAATCCACTAATTAAAATCTCCATATAGAATAAAAATCAAAACCCCAAAAATAATATGCAAACCCAGTAAAATAAAACTCAAGGGTAAATAAAATTAATTAAAAAAAAGTAAGGGCAAAGGGGAGGGAATTTTAAATTCCCATGCACAAGGCAAAATGAGGGAAATAAATAAAATGCATTTAAAATTTATTTTCCCTCATCCTCCAACCTAGCCCTAATCTATTATTTTATTAGTTTCCTTATGGAAACCCT
Organism: Cunninghamia lanceolata; assembly: GCA_027924645.1. NCBI lineage: Eukaryota > Viridiplantae > Streptophyta > Pinopsida > Cupressales > Cupressaceae > Cunninghamia > Cunninghamia lanceolata. Next base: position 177,344 of record BSBN01000650.1, on the reverse strand, counting down.
ATCTTTTCTTTTGTTTTCTTCTCTTATTATTTTTTCTTCCCTCTTTCTCTTGTTTTGGAGGTTTAAGTTTTCTCCATCCATGGCCATGGATATCTTGCATAGAGAGGTATACACCTGTTGTATATAAATATGCATTTTTTTTGTTATGAAAAAACACTGGAAGTGTGTGTGTGTGTGTGTGTGTGTGTGTGTATACTCTTGTTGCAGGTATAAAAAAATATTGAACAGTTAAGAAGGTAGCTGATTGGCAGCCAAGACAGAAGGGAATCCGAGCATACAAAGGGGGGGGCGACGACCCATCAGATCTTCGCCACTGTGGGAGGTTTTAGTTTAAGGGAGGTGGTGTGGGGAGGGGTCCATGCTTCCCCCCACACCAGGGTATGGTGGGAGGCATGACCCCCTCCCCACACCGTAGCTTCAAACAATGTACAAAGGGCGACAGCTATGGCCGTCAACCCTCTATACACTACTTTTTTTTTTGGTTAAACCAAAACCCAAACACTCATTTCGCCCATTCACACATATGTATTATACATTGTTGTTAAGGTAGTTTGCAAATCATTTAACACTTATGTATATACTCTTTTATATATATATATACACTCAATCACATTTACACAATTTTACTCAGTTATACAGAAAACTTAAAATATATATATGTTTCTAAAACAATAATATAGTCATATCTATATATATAGCTATTATATTAACCAAAACATGTACAAACTCAAATGGGGAGATAATATAGCCAGATTAGAAAACATAATCTAACAAGGAGGTAAATATTTTCTTTTGCAAAAACATACATAAAATAAACTCATTATTTCTTTTCTTTCTCTTTTTTTTATAGCATATAGAATGGTGCATAATACTATTTTTTTTTGTTTGTTTATAACAGTAAATATGTATAATTCCTATTTTTTTGCATTTTATGTTAGTAGAACATATAGTTTACACAACAATTTCTTTTATTTCTAAAAAACTCAATTCAAAGGGCTACTTCAGCATTTACACTTCTTTTCTTTTCAAATATAAACTGATAGCAAATACAAAAAGATCATTTCTGTCATACTTTCAATAACACATGTGCACAAATAGCAAAATGATAAACATGTATTTTCATTTCATACATAGTAGCAAAAGTATATTTTCTTTGGTAACCTTTCATAAGTAAATTTATGCAACAAGAGTCTATTACATAGTGTTTAAAAAAATCATCACAATAGGATTAATACATGTAAAATTTCCTTCCAACACCAAATACAACGAGGAGTACAATTTTTACAACTTCAACATTAAGGCCTCCAAGGCCATGGCTCACAACAACCATCTAAAATAATGCAACAAGGTAAAAAAAATGGCCTTCTCCAAAACTTCATTTCTTCCATAAAACTTGCAATAATACAACACACAAAATGGGGAGCCAAGCCATGAAGAAATGTACTCCTCCCTACCATAGACCTACTAGTGGGTCACCCTCAAGCTAGGGAGGTAGGATTCACATGGTTTCACAAACACACCACAACAAAGAAATTTTCAAACACACAAAATTTACTCCCATGGATTTGCACATAACAAAACTCAATAAATTGAGTTTGGAGGGGGTAGGGGAGTGGACCCCTCAACTCAAGAGGTCACCCCAAGGACTCTAAAAAACCACAAAATCTCAAGGCCTCAAGCCATAGTAAAAATATACATATCTCCATAAATCTCAAAACCATCATGGCACTCTTGCCATCCAATATAATCACAAACTCCATAAAATTCCCTTAATGCTATAAATATCTCCATGAAACACATAATCACCATGGCACTCTTGCCATCCAAAAATACTCCCAAACACCATAGAATGCCCTCAAGGCTATAAATAGTACACCAATAAGGAGGTGACCTCGAGGAGGTTCACTCTCCCCCACCCCGTATGAGTTGAGCCTTACCTCCAAATGGAGGTGCTCTTACCAACTCCCAACCCACACAAAAATGAAAACAACACCAAACATAAATTTCCAACACATTCACAAAAATAAAACATGCATCAAGAAAAGGCTATTGCCATGGAGCTTACCTTTAAAAGCCCTAAAAATGGAAGCACGTTTGAAGAAGAGCTCCAAGCTTCTCCAAGTCTCCAAATCTCCAAAATTTCTCTAACTCTTCCAAAACCTCCAAGAATCGAAAGAAAATTTCAAAAAAAAGAACCCCACACTCCTCTCCAAGAGGAGATAATATAGGCCTTCAAATTTGGCGTTGAGGAATGAGAAAGTGACACTTGTCACCTTCTCCTCCCTCATCCCATGCCACTTGTAAGGGAGGAGTGTGAGGGTGACAAGTGTCACCCTCCAATCCATTCAAACCCTCACCTTATCCACTTGTGCTCTCACACGTGTGAGACCAAGTGGAGAGGTGGTAACTCCCTCCAAGCCTCCATGAGGATAAGGGATGCCACATTGCATCCTCTTATTCTCCAAGAGAGCCATCTCCCCCCAAGATGCTCTCACACGTGTGTGAGATTCTTGGAGGGAGATCCCACACACTTAAGAGTCTTGAAGACCTCCCAAGTCTTCTTTGTGAAGGGATCCCCAAACTTTGGGAAGGGAGATGGGTCTTTCCCAAAGCAAGACTCATCTGCCACCCTTAGCCATTTCAAAATTCGTCACTTTTACTAAACCATAGTTTAGAATGACCAAAAGTGAGTTACCCTAGGGTTTAATAAGTTAAAATTGACACTAGACCCTAGGGTTACCACTTAGGGTAAGTTTGGGACACTAAAACACACCTAGGGAGGTATAAAATCACTTTTAAATGGCCCATAAATAAAAATAATACCAAATGGTGTAAATCAAATATAAATATATAACACATGAAATAAATCAATCTAAGAAGGGTGAACTAGGACAAAATAATTAAACCAAGCATGAACTAAACATCACCCAATCAAACGTGACCCTCATCCCTCTTGGGAATGGATCAGCTTTATAGGGAATTACAAATGTGTGAAAACTACCTCTGATTTCCTGCGGCCTGGGAATATAACCTACACAACTAGATCAAGCATCAATCACATCATGGATAATCATAGCCGAACCAATAGAAATTAAAGCCATGTCAATGCATACAACATTAATCATTCAGATCATAATTAAGTTTAAAACTACATTTTCTATCTAATGTTTCATAATCATCATCAAATAATAAATCCACATAATGCACTTGAATTCACATCAATAATCATCATCAAATATATCTCACATGTCTAACATCATCATAACATCAAAATATGATCTAATCAAATCACCACATGTCTAATCCATGCCAAAACAAAATTAGGAGATATAATCTAAATCTGCATAATGGAACAATAGTCTCTAAATGTCTGATAATGTCACCAACTATAATGCAAAACGATCAAAATAGGGAAGTGAAAATAATCAGCCTCACATCCTCCCCCCCTAAGACTAAACTTCCTCCTAGAAGTTGTCAAAAAGGTGAGGATAGAGTACCTTCAAACTAGTTGCATCCTCCCAAGTTGCTGTGACCTCATCATAACAATCCCACTAGACCCAACATGGTCCAGTTCTTGACCTCGAAGGCCCAGCATCTGACGAGCCAATATGCGAATTAGCTCCAAAGCCAACTACCCGTCTGCCTCTACTTGTTGTCTCGATAATGGGGAACTGAAAGTTAGCCTCGCGGTTACCAACCACCGCAAACATGCGGTGGGATCTACCCACATCTCCAACTATCGGCTTGGATCCTTCAGCATGAGGCTGTCCCCCAGCTATAAAGCCCTGTAGGCAGTCTCTGGCTAGATGTCCCACTCCACCACAAACATAGCATGGTCCCCGAGCCTGAACATGTACTATCTGTGTCTTGCTCTACTGTTGTTGCTTAGGTCGACCCGTAGAACTCTGTGATCCTCCAAAGGACTACTGCAATGGTACAAGTCCTGCAGTAGGTGTTTGCTATCGTTGGTCTCTGTGTGGACCCTATTGATGCTGCTGCTACTATTGTAGAGGTCTAGGAGATAGAGGTACGGAACTAAACCCTCTTTTTTGAGGTGGTGGTGGTGGTGGTCTACGGTAACTCTACTGATGTTGCTGCTGCCCATGATCTTGAAACTGAGGGCGTGAACTCTATCCTTGTCCCTATATCTCCTCAGCAATGTATGCCTTCTCGGAAACATCACTCAATGTTTGGGGGTTTGCCATGCGCACAGGCCCTGCTATCCCATGGTTCAACCCTCTGATAAACTTATGAACTAGGAGTTTCTCATCATGGAGATACTCTGCATATCGAGACAACTTGGTGAACCTGCCCTCATACTGAGCAATAGTAAGACCTCTCTACTGAAGATCATTAAACTCGTCTATGTGATGCTGCCTGTAGTGATCTAATAAATATCATGCATTGAAGTGCTTAATGAATATCTCCCATGAAAGTGTGTCTAACGATATGCAGTGCTTGCACTCCTCAGTGCACCACCAAGTAGCTGCTCCGTCTCGCAATAGGTGGAATGCCACGCATGCCTTCATGTTGCCTTCATAAGGACGCAACGCAAAGCACCTATCTAAACTGATGATCCAAGCCTAAGCTTCGGCTCCTTCTGTAGTCCTGGTGAATGTAGGTGGATTCAACCTCAACAATTCCCTAATAGGTTCGCCTTGATCTCTACGCCCTCGGATAGGCTCATCCGCATAAAAATCATAAGGCCTGTGAAAAATTTTCTCCACTCTCACTGCCTCCTCTCACCTCACCTGGTGTGGTGGACTCCTGCTACGACCTCTATAAGCTAAATCAACCTCCTCTACAGTGGTATCTGGTACCTCAACATATGGCTCCACACGTGGTGCCTCTCGCGGCTTAACGCGGGGCTCCACACGTGACTCTGCTCATGGCTTCACATGTGGCTCCTCTCATGGATCAACATGTGGCTCTATGCATGGCTCAACTATGGCCAGTGGTAGTCTATCTAACACTGCCTGTAGTGACTACAATATATGTGGCCCAATATCTGGTATAGGTAGGGCTAGTGGTGTCGGTGGTGCTTGCGATATCTATCGGGCTGGCGGTGCCTGAACCTTAGCTGAAGAATCACTGTGCACCTCAGCAGATGTAGTGTGGTGTGAATGTGCTCGCCGAACTCGTCGGGGAGGCATCCTACAAAAATGAGGTAATTACAAATTAATCAAAGTTGCGGAATAATAATGTGCCCAAAACAAGCCCAATGTTTAAACTTGGGCTCTGATATCAAATGTCATGCCCACATTTCCCATGTGGTCATGACATGCAACACATGTGTCATGTCCACATTTGTCATGTGGTCATGACTTGAAATATCAAAAACTTTTCCACATGTCCCTACAAACCCCCTCACACGCGTCAGCATGCTTGGTGGCAATACGCATAAGGCATAAACATGTCAAACATATTCAAGGAAGTGCATCTACCTATGCAATCCCCTATGTGATAAAATTTGAGTAGGGGATTATGTGACGCGATGTGTGCCGCCTCTAGGGTTAGAACGGATTTAATTCAACTCCTAAGTTTCCTAGGTGAAAGAGATGATTTTGACTTATTTGAAACCAAACCTTAACTCTAATACAATAATAAAATCAACTAATATAATGCATCCAATGGTCTGATGGTCGCATGCCAAAATGGAGTGATTAAAGAAAGTCATAAAAAAATCATAAAAGTAAAACTCTAAAATCTGGGAAAAATTCGACAGCATAACGCATTTTCAATAATCGAAATAAAAATTTTAAAAAGAAAACCTCCAAGAAGAAATTAATACAAAAGTCAAAATAATTAATCATAAGGAAAAATTAAATAAATTTCCAAGGTTAAATAAATTTGGCCACTCAATAAAATTCAAATAAAATAAAATGACCAAAATACAACTCAATACTTGAGTCCATTAATAAATGTAATTTCATCAATTGCATTTATTAATTAACTCGAGTTGAAATAATTAAAAAGGAGGATAGATTAAAATATTCCCCCAAGATAAAATTGATTAAAATATAATTAAATCAAATAAAAAAAAGATTCCCAAATACATTAAATTTTAAAAGAGACAAATAATAAAAAGGGATGCCCCATTAAAACTTACAAAGGGAAACAAAACTTCCCACTTAAAATAAAATCAAAACAATCCACTAATTAAAATCTCCATATGGAATAAAAATCAAAACCCCAAAAATAATATGCAAACCCACTAAAATAAAACTCAAGGGTAAATAAAATTAATTCAAAAAAAGCAAGGGAAAAGGAGAGGGAATTTTAAATTCTCGTACACAAGGCAAAATGAGGGAAATAAATAAAATGCATTTAAAATTCATTTTCCCTCATCCTCCAACCTAGCCCTAATCTATTATTTTATTAGTTTCCTTATGGAAACCCTATCTTTTCTTTTGTTTTCTTCTCTCATTGTTTTCTCTTCCCTCTTTCTCTTGTTTTGCAGGTTAAAGGTTTTCTCCATCCATGGCAGCCATGGATATCTTGCACAGAGAGGTATACACCTGTTGTATAGAAATATGCATTTTTTTTTGTTATGAAAAACCACTGGAAGTGTGTGCATATATATATACTCTTGTTGTAGGTATAAAACAAAATATTGAACAGTTAAGAAGGTAGCCGACTGGTGGCCAAGGTAGAAGGGAATCTGAGCATACAAAGGGGGGGAGCGACAGCCCATCAGATCTTCTCCACCGCAAGAGGTTTCAATTTAAGGGAGGCGGTTTGGGGAGGGGGTCGTGTCTCCCACCACACCCAAGGGTGTGGGGGAAGGCACAGCCCCCTCCCCACACCGTAGCTTCAAACAATGTATAGAGGGCGGCGGCTATGGCCGTCGACCCTCTGTACACTAATTTTTTTTTTTTGGTTAAACCAAAACCTAAACTCTCATTTCACCCATTCACGCATATGTATTATACATTGCTGTTAAGGTAATTTGCAAATCATTTAACACTTATGTATATACTCTTTATATATATACATAGTTTTACTTAGTTATACGGAAAACTTAAAATATATATATGTTCTAAAATAGTAGTATATATATATATATATATATATATATATATATATATATATATATATATATATAAACCAAAACATGTACAAACTCAAATGGGGAGATAATATAGCTAGATTAGAAAACATAATCTAACTAGGAGGTAAATATTTTCTTATGCAAAAACATACATGAAATAAACTCACTATTTCTTTTCTTTCTCTTTTTTTTTTAACAACATATAGAATGGTGCATAATACTATATATTTTTTTTGTTTGTTTATAATAGTAAATATGTACAATTCCTATTTTTTTGTATTTTCTGCTAGCAGAACATATAGTTTACACAACAATTTCTTTTATTCCTAAAAAACTCAATTCAAAGGGCTACTTCAGTATTTACACTTCTTTTTTTTTCAAATAAAAAATGACAGCAAATACAAAAAGATTAGTTCTATCATACTTTCAACAACACATGTGCACAAATAGCAAAATGATAAACATGTATTTTCATTTCATACATAGTAGCAAAAGTATATTTTCTTTGGCAACCTTTCATAACTAAATTTATGCAACAACAGTCTATTACATAGTTTTAAAAAAAATCACCACAATAGGATTAATACATATAAAATTTCCTTCTAACACCAAATACAATGAGGAGTACAATTTTTTCAACTTCAACATTAAGGCCTCCAAGGCCATGGCTCACAATAGCCATCTAAAATAATGCAACAAGGTAAAAAAAATGGCCTTCTCCAAAACTTCATTTCTTCCATAAAACCTGCAATAATACAACACCAAAAATGAGGAACCAAGCCACGAAGGAATGCCCTCCTCCCTACCATAGACCCGCTAGTGGGTCACCCCCGAGCTAGGGAGGTAGGATTCACATAGTTTCACAAACACACCACAACAAAAAAGTTTCCAAACACACAAAATTTACTCCCATGGATTTGCACATAACAAAACTCAATAAATTGAGTTTGGAGGGGGTAGGGGAGTGGACCCCTCAACTCAAGAGGTCACCCCAAGAACTCCAAAAAACCACAAAATCTCAAGGCCTCAAGCCATAGTAAAAATATACATATCTCCATAAATCTCAAAACCATCATGGCACTCTTGCCATCCAATATAATCCCAAACTCCATAAAATTCCCTCAAGGCTATAAATATCTCCATGAAACACATAATCACCATGGCACTCTTGCCATCCAAAAATACTCCCAAACACCATAGAATGCCCTCAAGGCTATAAATAGTACAACAATAAGGAGGTTCACTCTCCCCCTCCCCATATGAGTTGAGCCTTACCTCCAAATGGAGGTGCTCTTACCAACTCCCAACCCAAACAAAAATGAAAACAACACTAAACATAAATTTCCAACACATTCACAAAAATAAAACATGCATAGGGAAATGGCTATTGCCATGGAGCTTACCTTTAAAAGCCCTAAAAATGGAAGCACATTTGAAGAAGAGCTCCAAGTTTCTCCAAGTCTCCAAATCTCTAAAATTTCTCTAACACTCCCAAAACCTCCAAGAATAGAAAGAAAATTTAAAAAAAAAAGAACCCCACACTTTTCTCCAAGAGGAGATAATCTAGGCCTTCAAATTTGGCCTTGAGGAATGAGAAGGTGACACTTGTCACCTTCTCCTCCCTCATCCCATGCCACTTGTAAGGGAGGAGTGTGAGGGTGACAAGTGTCACCCTCCAATCCATTCAAACCCTCACCTTATCCACTTGTGCTCTCACACATGTGTGAGAGACCAAGTGGAGAGGTGGCAACTCCCTCCAAGCCTCCATGAGGATAAGGGATGCCACATGGCATCCTCTTATTCTCAAAGAGATCCATCTCCCTCCAAGATGTTCTCACATGTGTGTGAGAGTCTTGGAGAGAGATCCCACACAATTGGGAGTCTTGAAGACCTCCCAAGTTTTCTTGGTGAAGGGATCACCAAACTTTGGGAAGGGAGATGGGTCTTTCCCAAAGCATGACTCATCTCCCACCCTTAGCCATTTCAAAATTCGTCACTTTTACTAAACCATAGTTTAGAGTGACCAAAACTGAGTTACCCTAGGGTTTAATAAGTCAAAATTGACCCTAGACCCTAGGGTTACCACCTAGGGTACGTTTGGGACACTAAAACACACCTAGGGAGGTATAAAATCACTTTTAAATGGCCCATAAATAAAAATAATACCAAATTGTGTAAATAAAATATAAATATACAACACATGAAATAAATCAATCTAAGAAGGGTGAACTAGGCCAAAATAATTAAACCAAGCATGAACTAAACATCACCCAATCAAACGTGACCCTCATCCCTCTTGGCAATGGATCAGCTTCATAGGGAATTTTAAATGTGTGAAAACTACCTCCGATTTCCCATGGCCTAGGAATATAACCTACACAACTAGATCAAGCATCAATCACATCATGGATAATCATAGCCGAAGCAACAGAAATTAAAGCCATGTCAATGCATACAACATTAATCATTCACATCATAATTAAGTTTAAAATTGCATTTTCTATCTAATGTCTCATAATCATCATCAAATAATAAATCCACATAATGAACTTGAATTCACATCAATAATCATCATCAAATATATATCTCACATGTCTAACATCATCATAACATCAAAATATGATCTAATCAAATCACATGTCTAATCCATGCCAAACCAAAATCAAGAGATATAATCTAAATCTGTATAATGGAACAATAGTCTCTAAATGTCTGATAATGTCACCAACTATAATGCAAAATGATCAAAATAGGGAAGTGAAAATAGTCGGCCTCACAACTTCTAAACCACACAAGCATATCTTCAACTGGGAAGAAATACGGAGCACAAAACTAAGAGCACCTCTGTCACGTTGTACACCTTTTTATTAAATTTTCTCAAAAGTACTTGGAAACCAAGAGAACCATCTACTAGAGGTTGACATCAATAACAACACTAGAAATTTTCTAACAATCTCCCCCTTTGTCATTGATGGCAACACCAACTTTCTGAAAAACCATCAAGACCTAAAGCAATCAGTCAATAGCTTAGTAGTACTCCCCCTGACTGGAGCAACTCTTACCCTCCACATACTTTCCTATACTATGGTTTTTTAGCCACTCTAACTTTCTCCCCCTTTGACACCAATGGCAAAGGGAAACAACTTCAACACTAGCAAGTATCTACTCTATCTCCACTGCTCTCACCTTTCTGTACTCTCCCCCTTAAGGTCATAGGATATGCTCCACCTCACTACACCAACCAATAGTATCACTACCTACTCCCTCTGAGAGGTAGCCTTCAACATCAGTCTAGGACCAAAAATGTATCTTGAAATGCTTCCTAGACAGATGCACACACTTATGCATCTAGTTAAGAGGAGGAGAAATAAACCCTAACTTCTATTGGAGATACTTAAAATTATCCTTAGGAAGAGACTTTGTAAAGATGTCTACAACTTGATCCTTTGTAGACACATACTTCAATTTCACATTATTCTCTGCAACCTTCTCTCTTAGGAAGTGATACCAGATTGAAATATGCTTTGTCCTTGAATGCATTATCAGATTCTTTGAAATGTCGATAGCACTTGTATTATCACATAGGTTAGGAATAGGTTCATCATATGACACTTTGATATCCTTCAATTTCTACTTCATCCATAACACCTATGTGCAGGAAGATGCTACTGCAATGTACTCTACCTCTGTAGTAGATAATGACACTGAGTCTTATTTCTTACTTAACCATGAGACAAGTCTGCTTCCCAAAAAGAAAGCACCACCACTTGTACTTCTTCTATCATCTGTACATCCTACCCAATCTGCATCTGTATATATGCACTCAAGGAGAAATTAGTATCTTTGGGATACCATAGGCCAAACTCTAGAGTGCCTTTCAAGTATCTGAATATCCTCTTTATTACTGAAACATGTGACTCTCTAGGATCTGCTTGAAATCTAGCCATAAGGCAAACTGCATACATGATAATCGGTCTAGTAGTAGTTAGGTATAATAGTCTACCAATCATTGATCTATACTTGCTCTAATCAACCTTAGGAGATTCATCACCTGTTCTTAACTTACAACCAATAGTCATGGTAGTACATAACAGTTTGGAGTCTTCCATTCAAAACTTCTTCAACATTTCCTTAGCATACATTGACTGTAAAATGAAAATACCTTTTTTGATTGACTGATTTGTAACCCAAGGAAGAAATTCATTTCCCCACACATTGGCATTTCAAATTCTTTCTACATCTCTTCTGAAAATTTCTTGCACAAACCTTCATTACCTCAAAGATTATATCATCAACATATACCTCCACAATCAAGATTTGATTTTCTTCAACTTTGAAATACAGATTGCTATCTACAGTGCCCTTTTCGAAACCTTGCTACAACAGGTACCTATCCAACCTTACATACCAAGGTCTAGGAGCCTGTATGAGTCCATACAATGCCTTCTTCAATCTATAGACCATATTTGGATCATCTGATAACTAGAAGCCTTCTGATTGTTCAATGTATACTTCCTCTTCCAATTATCCATTCAAGAATGTAGATTTCACATCAATCTGATAGACTTTGAAGTCCTTATGAGCTGTAAAGGACAAGAATATTATAATGGCCTCCATCCTTACTACTGGAGGAAATGTTTCCTCATAATCTATTCCCTCCACTTGTGAGTAGACTTTACACACAAGCCTAGTCTTATTTCTAACCACTTCTCCATTCTCATTTAACTTGTTCTGGAAGACCCATTTAGTTCCTGTCACATTTTTGTCTACTGGTCTTGGGACAACTTCCCAAGTCAGATTCTTCTCAATTTGCATCAACTCTTCTTCCATAGCCTACCTGTTCATCTCCCATAGCAATAATTCTTCTTGTCAATACACCTTTGTTCTTATCTCCGATGATCTAATCTTCTGAATGATTCTTCTACACATACTTGGGGGTCTTAGGAATCCTTTCCAAAGCATCTTCTTCATCAACTTGCTTCTCCTTTTCCTTTTCTTCTTATCTTTTGTCTTCTCTGCAAGAGATCTCGTTAGATTCATATCCTTTATTAACACTAAACTTTGATATGGTTCTTCATCCACCTTGACATTTGCACTTTCCACTAATTTCTTTAGTCTCTTGTTGCAGCACCTGTAAGCCTTACTCTTTATATAATATCCAAGGAATATTCCTTTTGTTCTTGTTCCTATAGCAACCGGAGTTCTAGAATTTTATTTTCTAATTTCACAGCCACCATCCTAAAATACAAGGTTGTATCCTCTAGTACACATTTGTCCTACACTTAGAAGATTATGTCAGAGACCCTTGACATAGAGAACATCATCTATATTGTGCTTTCCATCAAAACTAATTAAACCGTTTCCACATATCATGGTAGATGCATCATCTCTAAACTTAACAAAACCTCCATCAAACTTCTCAAGATTCACAAACTTATTCTTATCACTTGTCATATGATTTGAACACCCACTATCAATTAACCAGTGGTTCTCCTCTTCTCTTGTATGAAAAGTAGTTACCAGAACTCCTTTGATATTATGCTTTATTTTTTGAGCAATTTCCTTCATACCCCTTTCAGAATTAGTTCCAACATTCAAATCCATTAACAAGCATTCATTACTTTCATCATCCGGATAGTCAAACTCATCATCAGATATGCTTTCATCTTCTTTAACATAATAACTTCTCTTGAATGATTTACCTTTGTTATCCTTGTATTTTTCATTTGAAATTTTGATTGGACATTTTGAAGCATAATGACCTATCTTTCCACAGATGAAACATTTGAAGGGTAACTTACCTCTATATTTTCTAGAGTCCTTTTTCAATCTGCTCATAAATTTTGCTTCCACTTCATCAAAGTCATCAGGATCTGATTCAACATTCTTTTTCTATCTTGCTAGCCTTAAAACTAGTTTCTTTTCTTGCATCATCTTAACCAAATTCTCTTATCTCAAAAGTAGTTAGAGTACCAAACATTTGATCCCTAGTATACTTATCCAAATTTTTAGTTTTTTCAATAGCAGAAACTTTAGCACTATAAGATTTTGGAAGAGTTCTTAGTACCTTCTTTACTACTTCACTTTCCTCTAGCTTTCCACCAAGACCATTGATGGAGTTGACAACTTCATCCACTCTTTGCATGTAGCTTGCAATATTTTCATCTTCTGACATCTTTAGGGTTTCAAACTTGGTCTTCAAAATCTGCATCTTTACTTGCTTGACCTTGTCATCTTCTTCATAGGTACTTTCTATCTTCTTCCAGATCTCATGAGCAATTTTGTAACTCATCACCTTCGCTAATTCAAAATCAGAGAGACTGTTCAGAAGAGCACTCCTTGCCTTTCCATTGTTCTCATATTCTTTAATCTCATCTTCATCCTTTGGACCATTAGGAGGTAAAGTATACTCTTTGTCAACTATCTTCCATATGCCATATCCTAGTGAGACAAGCAAGATTTCCATGTTGGTCTTCTAAAAAGAATAATTTGTTCCATCAAACACTGGAACCTCCATACCTTTCCTATGCGTCATCTAGACCTACCCCAAGCAGTTAAGCTTCTTCAGGGAACTCAGCTCTGATACCAATTCTTAGAATACATATGACAACTAAGAGGGAGGGTGAATCAATTATCTATTAAAATATTAAACCCTCAAAGAAAATCCAAACTTCAACCTCATATTATGTATTAGCAGAATGTAAACATATGAAGCATCAATGAAAACACATTCAAACACATAAGAACACTAGATTTATGTTGAAAACCCAAGAAGGGAAAAACCAAGGTGAGGATTAGCTCACATATATATGAATAACAACACCGAAATCAAATAGGCTCACTATCCAGAAGAAAGGCTCACTGCCAAAAGAAAGGCTCACTGCCAAGGGCTCACTACCAAGGGCTCACTACCCAGGAGAGAGAAGAAAGAAGAAGACTGTTACAAAAAGATTCACTATCTCAAAGCAACATAATAAATCCACCACTGCCACTCCTTGCCATCCACAACCTTTGGTTCACTACCTCCAACAACTTCAAGCACACTGAAATGTAGAAACATTCTATTCATTGTATTTCAGAGTCAAAGCATTTAATCTCACACACAACTCACTAACCTTGATTCATGTTCACATCATCTTCTCTACTTTTCTCCACTCAACTTCATCTTGCATTTATACCTTGTACAACCAAGACCTATCTCAATTAGGTTGGTCCTAATGAAGTGTGTGCACCTCAAACATGCAACACCAATTAGGTCGGGACTAAACACTTCCACAGTGGAAAGAAGTGAATGTGGACCATGTCAAGGGTTAACTAGGACTCAAATTTTCATCACCAAGATGATCATCACATTCACAATCCAAAAGGTACCTCTTCAAATGGCACTAGTAAGACAGGTTGGCCAAACCTAAGCTAATGACCACATCCACACTTCTCCAAGTCCAAAAATATCATGCAGACCAGAGAGAGACACTTTACAACATTCACATAGCTTCCCAGAGTATTCACCATCATCAGAATCTTCTAGAACACTACTACAACCACTAGAAACAAAGAATGTCTTCATTATGCACATCAGGACACACTGTTACTGATAACCAACACAAGAGCTAAACTTGTGGAGCACCCCAACACTAGAAACTTCAAAGGAAGGTAGATACAGACAATATAAGCACTCTCCTAGATCTGCAAACTAAGAGACCTCAATGTGGAGAAATGCAGAGCAATCTCATTTCTCCTAAATAGTCTTCTTCACAATCAAACACTCTGTCAAACACATATTCTACTTCCGCACGATCTAGAATCTAAAACTCTAGATATAACACCTCTAAATACCTCTGATCATCACTTCTAAACTACACGAGCATATCTTCAACTAGGAAGAAATGTAGAGCATAAAACTGAGGGCACCTCTGTCACACTACACACCTTTTTATCAAATTTTCTCAAAAGCACTTGGAAACCAAGAGAACCATCTGCTAGAGGTTGACATCAATGACAACACTAGCAAGTTTCCAACATTAAGAGCTTGCAAAGTGGTCAAGCCCCTATTTTGGTCTTTCAACCTCCAACATGTATTTAAAAAAATTGTGTGTGCACACAACTTATGATTCTATAGGCTAGATAATAGTGTTATCAATAAATAAATCAATGTAGATCTATCTTTATGCTATTGTAACTAGTGCCAATGAAGATAAATAAAAATTGTTTTAGATAATTCAAATGTGCAAGATAAGAAAAAAATTAAAATATGCTCTTTTGAGTCTCTTGCAAGGAAGAGGGTGAGGTGGACTCAAGATGAGAGATTTACTTTTGAGAAAGGAAAATAAAGAGAAGTTGCTTGCAAGATGAGATGACAAAGCAACTTGAGAAGAAGAAAAGGAGAAGTTTTATAAGTTCTTTCAAAAAGAGGGGAAAAGTAACTCAAGAAGAGAAAATTATTTATGATAGAAACAACATTAATAGAAAGAGAGTATTGATGTTTCTTAAGAGAAGAAGGAAGAAACACCAACACAATCATTCCAATATAAAGAATATTGAGAAGAGAAATTCTAATGCTAACAATATTATAAATGAGATAGAAAAGAGGATTGTTTCTTCCTTGAGAGAGGTAGAAGGAAGTACTTCAAGAAGCTTTCTTAATTAAAATCCTATGATAAGTAGTCTCAATGTGAAAATATGGTGAAATTTTATCACAATAGCAAAGATTTCAAATAAAGAAACTAAGGTTAAACACAAAATAGATTTTTACCAAAGAGGAAGAAGATGGGTTTCATAGTAATGGATCCATTCACATAAGATAAAATCTTTAAAACCTTGCAACATAAAAAATAGTAAACTAGAAACAAATAAAATATTTTAAATGTTTATGGGATGTGCAAGGAGCATGTGGATGAAGATTGTAGAAAACTTAGTATGTGTTAGTGAATTGAGATATTATAATTAGCAGGTGAGAGAATGAAAATGAATAATGGAGACAAATCTTAGTAATAGCTTGTGAATGTATGAGGTTAAGAGAATTTAAAGTTATTAATTTTAATTGGATTTGTACTTGGTGTCTAAAAAAAAATTAATAATGAGTCTTCTTGGGAAAACATGACATTAAGTCATGACAAAGAGCCATTTCTAAGTAACATCAATTTTTAATCATGTGGCTTTTTTATAGTTGTTCATTTTTTACTTTTTTAAGGGATGAATTCATGATCATGATGGTGTCTACATGACCATGGTAGAGTAAGAAAGGGTCCAAAAAAATAAAAGTGATGAGATCATAGGAAATGAGCTAAAATGTTACAACAAACATAGAATTTAGCAAAAAAATTTAAAGAATAACACAATTCACACTTTGGATTGGGAAAATAACTAAGTCAAGTGGATAAGTGAGACCTAAAACATGCTATGGAGAAAAGGCTAAAATGAGTGGAATTCATAGATTAAAAATTGCAAAGGTATGCAACTTCTAACTCTACATTTCCCCTCCGCTTTAGTAGGATTATCACAATATGATATACCTATGCTAAAGTACATAAAATAAAGTTCCAAAACTAAAATTATATAAATATTAAAATGTTTTTGTAAACATATTATAAAAAAAATATGCTACAACATTGTTGATCAAATACGTTGTGCTTCAAACTAGGATATGCAAAACAAATACTTTAGGAAAATGACATCCTACAAAACCATGTGTTAGAGAAATCATTTCCTACAAAATCAAGTGTTAGCACATGATAATCACCATTTAAAAATATAAATACATGCTCCATGTAAAGATAATTGGAAAACACCTATAGAAAAGAAGATCTCCATAGGTATGGAAGAGAGATGTTCATAGAGAGATACAAAGAGTATGTCCATGGAGACATGGATGGAAGAGAAAATAATGTCCATGGGAACATGGAGAGAAGATAAAATAATGTCCATGGGAACATAGTGAGAAATAGATTGTTTTTAGGCTATCATACTATATTTCTAGGAATCATAAAGAGAATGCCATGAATTACTAGGGCTATCATACTCTATTGCTAGGTGGTGTATAAATATTGGCTTAGGGTCCAAAAATTATAAAATGATATGGTTTAGGGACCACAATAATATCATATCTCAAGGGCCATAAAATAAAAATGATATGGCTCAAGGGCCAAAATCAAATACAAAATGCTAGGAAAGCACGCTAAAGATAAGAGAGTAGAGGATATACCCCCACTTAAAATGGTTGTGTAAGGATGGGTGTATCCATTTTAAGGAGAAGAGAGAAATGGAAAGAAATAAAATGTGTTCATTGCATAGAAAGGAAGATATTAGAAAATATATGCATTACCTTTTTCTCATTCTATGCTTGGAAGTTAGAAAATTACAAAGAAACTAATTTTCCTATTCCAAATATAAAATAATGTAGAATAAAGTATGCTAGAGGGGAAAATTATAGCATCAAAAATTGTGCTCGCACACAATTTCATGCTCTACTTGGTACTCACTTTAGCATCCATGCCTTCTAACTTTTGTGTTGACCTCTTTCTCCTTGCCTAATCCTAAATCTGTGAAAGTGCCTTAATCCTAGCAATGTCCCAAGCCAACAAAACCTTTTTAAGACTAGAATTTGTTTGGATTGGAGCACCAGGAGAGGATGTATGTGCCAAGCACCATCATCCCAATAGTATCTTCCAGTTCATCAACTTATTTTAGAAGTTACATTTTTTCTTACACAGCATTCTGAGCTTTTTTGCATCTCTATCCATGCTCAAATGGCTCTCTATCCAACTTTTTTCCCTCCTTCCTAAATTCTATAAAAACCCTTTCACTTTGTCATTCAAATGATCATGAATTTCCATAGTGAAGCTCTGCCGAATTGATCACTGACTATCATAATTCTTGTGCCATTGTATTTGTATGTTAATCTATCCATTACAAGTTATTGATTTCATGTGATTCACTCTGCTCCTCTTTGAACATTCGCACACAATTGCCATCCTCAAAGAATAGAACCTTCTTGTTCTTTGACATGATATCCTTTCGATGAATCTCTTGTAGCCATCTCTTGCACATTGCTTTCATTTCATTTAGATTGATGCCAGTCTTTATGATTTAAAGTCTTTTATCATTTATCTTGAACATATTATTGTTTTCACTACTCGCTACTATTCTAGATGCACATAGGATACAAGGGAACACACTTTTTATCATCATATTTACATCTGGCTGTTATTGAGGTAGAAATACCAAAGATGGGGTTTGACCGAGTCAAACCTCCATATAGCCCAACCCTTTTCCCCTTTTCTTGCAGGTTGAAGATCAAGAAAAGAAGGATCACAAAATGCGTGAGTGTTTGCACATTTATTTCCTTGTCTCTATTTCATTTCCAATTTATTTCTATCAATACTCAACTTTTATATAATTTCCATCCCTATTATCGACAGGATTTACTAAAATTTATGCAAAGATTGTACACCTATGGATTGTAGTTTTTGAGGTTGTACATACTACAATGCCCAGTACAGACATCCATGCCAAGCACTGAACCCCAAATCTTAGTGTTAGGTTCCTTGTTATCTATTATTTTTTCTTCTAAATTAGCTTTGGTGAATTCATTTCTTTGTTTAGGCTTATTTTCCTATTTTTTTTGTACTTAGTTAATTATTTTAGTTTAGTTAATTCACTTCCATTTCAATTGCAACAAAAGAATCCAACCTAGATAGTCTTTCTCTTCCTAATTGGATAGTAACAAGATATACATCTTTATTAGTTGGGATTCTAATGTGTGTTATTGAATTTTATTTTAATTAGTAGTAGTTTAGTTAGAGACAAATGTTCAACTCCTCACATTTTGGTGAACTCGACATGCTTAAACAACATTTGCAAAACATTTTTAAAACAAAAAACCAAACACCTCCTCTAAAAACAAAAAACATTTTTCTCTTCTCCTATTTTTTCTTATCATTAAATCTATGAGTACATGCATGTTGCAGAGCTGGTATTAATTTATTGGATTTACAACCTAGTGCTCTAACTTTGAATTATTCTTCTATAGAAGTGTGAGACTATTCATGGCTTCTCAGGCTCTTGGTAGCTCTAGCACTATGCAACCAGACAATGACATTTTCAACTTCTCGATAGCTAATTCTAGAGAACAAATTCCTATTGTCTTTTGCTCTCACACCAACCCTATATGGAATAATTAACTTCACAAATCCTTCCAATATACATGCATCTATCACTAGTATACCTCCGAACCAACTACAATTGTTAGATAGCCAACTACCTAAATTTCATAACTATTTGGGTAGTGAACACCTAGCTGGTGAAATTGTACCCTTGGTTGAGAATATTAAATAGTTGTTAAACAGTGATCTATATAGTGTACATGTTGTTCGTGGCTCACTCACATAGTGAAAAAAAATGTTCCTTCATTAGCTAGCTACACATAGACACTTAGTGAGTCATAGTTGAATAGCTCTCAAGCCTAGATTTTGATGCCTATGCCGACCTCCTCCCTTTCTACTTTCACTTCTCATATTTCAACAACTGCTACACAACTAAACAATGCTAACACTACTTCTATGGGATTGGTTGGGAACCCTATACATTAGTATGGTTCCATTCCCTTGAATACTTATTTACCATTTACTTTCTCAAGCGTCAACCCTAGAGTTCCTCAACCCCCACCTATCTCTTCTAAATTCAACACTCAAAACCAGAATATCCAAACACAATCTAACAACACTATTGACCCTATCATTAACCAAATGTTACAAAACATAAATACTTTGCAAGAATAGTTGTCTAGTATATCCACTTCTACATTTAGCCTTCCATTCCTTCATATTAAACTTGTATCCCATTATCACTATCTATTCTCCATGTACCTCTTCCATTGAACTTCGAGGCACCACGGCTTGAGAAATATAATGGTAAGGGAGACCTGCAGAACCATGTGTCTGTATTTACCAATATATATGGTGATTTCCTTTTCAATGACTTTCTACTAGAAAAGTTTTCCCCCCAGCCCTCAAGGACACAACATTGGACTAGTTTTGCTCTCTCCTAGATCATTCTATTACTTCTTTCCAGCAACTAGTTAATAAATTTCTCCAACATTTTCAAGCTAACATTGGACCGTAGGTCACAATGACTGACCTCATCCACTGCAAGAAACCTGTGAACAAGAAATTGATTGGTTTCATTGGTCAGTATCAGACTCTCTTCTCATAGATAACTTATGCTCTTCCTAACTCTGACGTGCAACGGGTTTTCATCAAAAACCTACAGCCATAGATTAGAGATAAGATTATATTGATGCATTACTAGTCATTTATACATCTCTGCACGACACTCCATGATTACCAGTAGTCGATAATTCAGTATGAGGGCTCCTAATTACAGAATCATGATGGGCAATCCAATGGTGGTTCTTCTTTTAATTACAAGAAAAATAAGAACTTTATCAAAATAAATGCTAATAATAACAATGTAGTAGCCACAACACCTACTGACAGTGCCATGGCCCTCTCTTCACAAGAAAAATTGAGGACTGGGTAGTTTATCCCACTCTTCAAATCCTTGTAATCCATCATGTAGAAACTATTAAATAATGATATTATCCATCTGCCACCTATTCACCTTGTTGATACCTCTAAACCCCTACCATCTTTGTATGACCTAAAGGCCTTTTTCTAGTTCCATAGAGTAACTAGACATGAAACTAAAAGATGAATGGATCTCAAGCACAATGTGCAAGACCTCATTGATTAGAATGTTATCAAAGTCTCTAGAGTGAATGGAAAAGGGAATAAGTTAGTCACTCTAGGAAACCAGAACCTTCAGATCTATACTAATGCATTGCCAAATCATTCCATGAACCTTATTGATCTTCCCTCTAACATGGTAATTGCTTCAGAACCTATTAACGAGCCTTCTTCTTCTCTTTCCCAGATGATAGCTATGGTAGATGACCACCCTTGACACAACCGACATTGTCTTTCTCTTGAGCCTATCATCTTCTCACCCACTGATGTGTCAGTGCACGTTTATGATGGACCCCTCTATATTGCTGCCATAGTCAATGAAAGGTCCATTAAATGCATATTATTCAACCCAGTGTGCATGGTAAATGTGATTACTGAGGAGTTCTTTTACATACATGAGCTGTATCAAGATCAGTACAAAAAATAAGAAGTTTGGATACACACACATGATGGGTCCTCTTGTTTTACTAAGGGTTCACTCACCCTGCCTATCTAGGTCAGACCTAAGGCCCTAGATGTTCCCTTTTCTATGATCCCACTTCCAACCAATTTCAAGTGAAATTGGGCCATCCATGGGTCATTTCCATGAAAGAAATTCGTTCTATAGTCCATAAGTGTTTAAAGTTCTTAGATGACTTGGTTAGGTGTACACTATCTACCATAGTGGGTTTAATCCCCTCACCTTTTGAGGAAACTTCTCCTTAGACTTCTTCTAGCTAAAAAAAATTGAGCTGATGTAAAATTGCTATGACTTATTGTTCCTTTCATACCAGAAATTTAAAGTGACCCATGTAGCCCAGTTGTCTATTGGTGCCTCTTCATCATCTACACTGGCTTCTACCTCTCCCGTGCCTTTGTCGTTGGAGGTTTCTCCTGTTCTTCCCACTATCTTTGTGATAGGAAGAGGAAAGAACCCCACACAAAGTACACCTTCCATCCTCCATGCTTCAAGAACATACTCTATAGTTCTGTGTTCTGCGTCTTACATGAGACTTGAAGGACCTTTGCGAGGACATTCTAGAGTACTGTGCATTCCTAGGATCTCTCAGTCTCTGTTGGTTAGTTTTGTTCCTCCTGCTTCTTTAACAATGCAAGGAACTCACTAGTACTAAGTGCTCCTACTCCTCCAATGGCTCTGTGACCTCTAGGAGTTTCTCCTAATCCCTTTGCCCCTATGGTGACAAGAGGAAGCAACCCATGTCAAGGAACCCTCTTCTTTCACCTGTGGTCACCGAATCCTTAGAGGTTCTATCAGTCTCCACGCATGTCCTTGTGAATGTGGATGACCTAGAACCCATGTTAGAAGACCCTCAGGCTCCCTCAATAGAGTCTCAGGCTCTCTCTTGATGGAACCAGTAGGTGAGAGATCACCTACACCATCATCATGTTGCGGCTCATGGACGCACTATTGATGCACATCCTCCCAATGAACATCCTTCTCCTATGCAGCCACTTGTGGATCTCCTAACCCCTTCACCCTCTCAGCTTGTTAAACCTCCACCTCTTTCTCTTCCATCTCCATCTCCTCCACCACTGTAGCCCAATGTCATTAATGCTCCTAGCACCACTTTGTTAGAGCCAACTTCTATCCTACATACCTAGTATTAGGTGTTCCCTAATGTCCTATACCCCACTACCATTGACATGTACATTCCATGCCCACAACCTAAGCATAAACCAAAGCACTACCCCACCCCACCTTTTTGCAATCCAAAGCGCATGCCACCCTTACTGCCACTGAGTCTATCAATTTCTACCTTGTTGGTTGTAGAGAACTCATCTCCACATGTGGCCACCAGTGCTCATGATCATACTGTTAGTACTAGATAGCCATTGATTGTCATACATTATGAAAGTGACTCTGATCAGCCTCCCCTTGAGGACGATGTATTTGAGTCCTTAGGAGAGATTCAATCATTGTCCGCATTCTTCACACAATTGATGGACCTTGCCTTCGGTGAGTTACATGAGGATCCTCCCTTAGATGTTGATCCTCCGCATGATGAACTAGGTGTTATGCCTAGCACTTCTATCAATGTGGTCCCTCTCATGGCCTATCCTCCATCCCTTTACAATGAACAAGATTGGGAGGTGCATGACCTGCTTGAGCCTAATCCTTGAGTGCAGTCCCTTCATGCATACTATTTTTATGTGTGTTTGTCTATGTGTTTTGTAACCCTGCATGAGCATGGCATGTCTAAGTGTTTGTTAGTCCTCCCTAGATGACCCTTGATTCCCTTGTAGGTACCTAGAAATAGGGGAACAAAAATATCATATCATTCTTCTATCTGTATCTACATTCTTCTGTGTGTTGTACTTGAAATTTCACACATATTTTGGGGATAATGCAAAGTGTTGGATGATTTAGCATCCTTCCATGTTGACCCAAAAAATTTATTTGCCTGCATGTGCTTTTCCTCCTTCATATTCATAGTTCTATGTGCTTGGGGGTTATGATAATGCAAAATATTAATCAATATCCCATGATCATTTTTATACGTATATATACATTATATTGACCCCAAAGCATGGATATCCCTATGTGTTTGTTCTTTTGATGTTGCTTGTCTTATGTGACACCTTGTTGCATTTCTCAGAATCATGCCATGCTTACACAAGCCATTATGTATCATACCTATAGAATCACCTTGGTTGTCTTTTCTTAGGGGCAACCCCTTCATGAAATAGCTCTCTAGAACATATTCTTTGTACATATTCTTCTTGAAATCTATCATGCCTTATTTCCTCTTTTTCCTTAAAACCAATTGCTCCTCTATGGTGTAAGCTATTATTTTAAGGTGGGAGCATACATTTTCTATTTGTCACACCTTTTCACACACCACACCGATGGTATAATCCCTACAACAGTTGGCATAGCATTTGTGGTCCATACCAATAATCAGAGTTACCTAACAAACAATGGATTTTTTTAGTCCTATAATTTTTTATATTGTCTGACATGTAACTCACATAGTAGAGCAATGCTAGCTTGTGATGTTACATTTTCTACCACTCAACACTTCTCATAATCCACCTAGCAAACAATGGATCTTGATAGCCCCAGTGACTTATGAAAGCCTTTTGGTATGATTCCTAGCAAACAATAGATTTTGCTATCCCTAGAATCATACCTCTTTTTTCTTTTTAGATTTTTGTGTGTTTTCAAGTGTTTGTTTAGATTAGTGTGCATTAGACTATATTCTTTTCCAACCACAAGTGTTTCAACAAATAATATTTGGCCCAATCCTCCTTAGCATTAGTTTTATATATGTGTACATATGCTTCTGACATTTGTGTTGTGTGTAGATTTTGTTTTGGCCTAACATTGTGGTTTTGCAAAATCCTAAGGTTGGGGGCTTCACACCTTCACTTAGAGACATTCTGCATCCTTTCCATATTATTTGGGTAAAAAATTTCTTTCATTTCATTTATTTTTTGTACTTTACTTGCATATGCATGTGGTAGCATATGCTTGCTAAAGTGGGGGCTAAATGTAGAGTCAAACATTGTGCTTGTACACAACTTCATGCTTTTCTTAGTACATGCTTTAGAGTCCCTGCCTTCTAACCTCTGTGTTGACCTCTTTTTTCTTTCCTAAATCTAAATCCGAAAAAGTGTCTTAATCCTAGAAATATCCCAAGCCAACACAACCTTCTAAGACTGCAAGTTGCCTAGACTGGAGCGCTAGGTGCAGATGTCTGCGCTAAGTGTTGGCATCTTGATAGCGTCTTCCTTTTCATCAACTCATTTTAGAAGGTCTATTTTTTCTTGCATGAAATTCAAAGATTTTCTACATGTCTATTTGCACCCAAACAACTCTCTTCCCAACTTTTTTCTCTCCTTCCTATTCTATAAAAACCCTTTCACTTTGCCATTCAAATGATCACAAATTTCCATAGTGAAGCCCTGTCAAATTGATTACTCACTATAATAATCTTGCACCATTCTATTTGTACATTATGCTATCCATTTTAGGTTATTAATTTCATGCAATTCACTCTGCTCCTCTTTGCACATTCACACATGATTGCCATCCTCAAATAATAGAACCTTCTTGTTCTTCGACGCGATAGCCTTTTGACTAATCTCTTGTAACCAGCTCTTGCACATTTCTTTCATTTCATTTAGATTGATGCTAGTCTTTATTATTTGAAGTATTTTATCTTTTATCTTGAACATATTATTCTTCTCACTGCTCGCCACTATTCTAGATAAGCATAGGATACAAGAGCACACACTTTTTATCATCATATTTACATCTGGCTGTCACTAAGGTAGAAATACCAAAGGTGGGGTTTGAATAAGGCAAACCTCCATACAACTCAACCCTTTTCTCCTTTTCTTGTAGGTTGAAGACTGAAAAAAGAAGGATCACAAAACACATGAGTGTTTATAGTGTTTTTCTTTCCTTTCCTTGTCTCTATTTTATTTCCAATTTATTTCTTTCAATACTCAACTTATGTATATTAATTTTCATCCATGTTGTTGACAAGATTTACTAAAACTCATGCAAAGACCTACACATATGGAGTGTAGTTTTCAAGGTTGTACATACTACAACACCTACCACAGATGTTCGTGCCAAGCATTGGTGTCCCTAGCATTGAACCCCAAATCTTGGTGCCAAGTTCCTCATTATTTGTTATTTCTACTTCTAAATTAGATTTGGTGAATTTAATTCTCCATCTCTACTTATTTTCCTATTTTCTATTTTACTTGGTTAGTTCTTTTAGTTTAGGTAATTCACTTCCATTTTACTTGCAACAAAAGAATCCAACCTGGATAGTATTTCTCTTCCCAATTGGATAGTAGCAAGATATAGATCTTTGTTGATTGGGATTCTAATGTGTGTGATTGAAGTTTGTTCTAATTAGCAGTAGTTTAGTTAGAGATAAATGTTCAATCCCTCACAAGAATATAGCATGTAAAATGGAGCATGTGAAGAGAATAAATATGCCACCAAAGAATAAGAAATGGGAAGTTCTTCCTTCCCCAAGAATAAGGGCAAGGAGATGAAGGAGTTTTGAAAATCACAAGGAAAGAGAGTTGCACTAGAGATTGTGCCCCTAGAATGACATAGGAAAATAATAATGTCACATAGAAGCAAAGAAACATCATTACAAGATATATATACAAAGGGATCTATATGCTTTATAGTTAGTATGTATTTTTATCATACATAAATGTATAGATAAATCTTCCATCATTCCCCTAACATAAAAACTATGAGCACAAAGGAAGAATGATTCTAATAAATATAGAAGAGTACAAGATAAGTTTCTACTTCGGTGAACATGATTTTATCAAGGAGGAGACAAAATTATTTGCATCATCCCCAAGGAAACAAGGACAAACACACATGTAAAGAAAATATATCTATCCTTAAAAAAATTGGGTCAACATGAAGGAGGGTGTGGTGCCTCAATGTTTTGCATCATCCCCAAAATATATTAGGGTGAAGAACAAATACACATAGGAAAAAGAGTAAGGACAAATAGAATAAAGGCATAGCATGAAATTATTCTTGTATCCTTGCACTTATGAGAGTGACATGAGTCCTCTAGGTTGAACAAAGAAACACACAAAGACAAAAGTGCCATAATACTAAGTACTCATCTAGCAAATCATCATTATCTAATGGATTAGGAGTAAATCTCTCCTACAATGTGAGGGGATCTTGAAGCTTTACTTGGGTGAATAGAGGAGGCAGATAAATAATATCAGTCAATGCTCCAATAACATTAGGGGGAGAAGGAGGTTTCCCCAAAGTTTTAGGAGTGTGAACTATAAGTATGAAAAAGATGCACAGGCCTACATGGCAGCCCGATGATGAGCTATAGTCCTAACCATGTACATGTAAGTGTGAATATATACATAACTCTTAGTATTATTCCTCTTGGTGATGTGTCTTTGTTCATTTTTCATTTCGTTTTTATTTTTCTAACCTCTGGACTAACCTTCTACAGCCCTACACACCTTCTAGCTTGCCTTCTGACCAAAGTTTGACAAATCCTTTATGTCACTTTCTAGACCCAATAACCACATAAATCCACTTCATAAGAGGACAAATTCATGTTCCCTAGGGGTATTTGCATAATTTCATCCCTTTAGAATCATCTAATTAACCTCCCCATTCTATCTTTGGCTTCAATTTTCATGTTGCATCTTTCCTTTCTAGGTCACCCCCTATCACTGTAGGATCTCCCTGGGTAACCCTATAGCTAAATCATGATCTTTGGGGCTGACTTTCCCTAGTGAAAGGGATGACCCACCCTATAGAATTTACCTATGGCTAGTTTTGGGATAACAAAACCATTCTTATACCTCCTAGATCATTCTCCATCTCCAAAACCACTTGTACAAAACCTCCTCTATGGGTCACCCCCTATCACTTCAAGATCTCCTTGGGAAACCTATAAACTTAAGAAGAATCTCCAAAGGAAACTTTCCCTAGTGAAAGGGGAGACCCACTTCCCAAAAATGGTGATCTTGTCATCTTTTGACATGCTTGTTTTCTTCCAATTCTGGCCCAAATTTGCTCCAAATTGATCCTTGATTGCATGAGTCTTTTTCTCTAACTGATTGTTAACTCCTAATTAATTCAACACCCATTGTAACACCCCGCCATGGACACCTTAGAGAAACACCATAATTATGCCATATGAAATAGGATTTTTTTCAAAAAAAATGATAATAATAACAAAGCAATGTTTAACATTCATTTCACATCCTTAAAATTGTTAACTTGTTACTGTAAGGTTTTCATGTTTGCATTACTTAACATCCATTTAACACAATCTATCATGCACCATTAAATACATTAGTAGACCATTCTAAATCTAATACATTGATTGAATAAATATATACATCATCGATTCATGACACCGGTAAGATAATCAACATTATCCATGGTCATTATATCGATTAGGTCCATACTCAATTAACATAATAACAAAGAATCCATTATCAAACAATCTAAGATAATGCCCAATCCTACTAAGAAAATTATCAGTCTGATAGAAGGCAAAGTGAGGAGCACTACACCCATAATAAACCCAATCTAATATCCAAATCAATCTTATTTATCTTGAAATTAGTCAAGTGTTAACTTCATTTCCTCTCATGTGATCTCCTCTAGAACTAGTGTTCACTCTCAGTTAGAGTCATATCACTCCCCAATCACCACCACCTTTGGTGTTGGTTTTCCACCTATAAATTTCCCCCTCCTCTATGCACTTGGGGAGGAAAATTTAGTATTGTTTCTCTTGCTTTCTTTTTCTTTGCTAATTGTCTCCATAGCATTTTATCCTTGTGTAGGATCCCTGAGCCTTTTTATTTTTGCATTTAGCATCCATAGCTCCAATCCATAGTTCATCTTAGGCATTCTAATGCCCAATTTTTTTTAAACCTTCCATAGCTCCAATCCATAGTGCTTCATAGGCATTCTAATAGACAATTATTTTCAAAGCTTCAAAGATTCCATTTTATTCATTTTTCTTCCATCTTCTTTTTTGTCACCAAGAGGAGGACCTCGTTGCTATAGAGGAAGAGGGTTGTTGTAAGGACTTTTGAGGGCTCAATCCAGGTGCTTCCATCTTCATCATACCAGGTTCTTCATGTTTTAGAATATTAATTATCTCACATTCTAGCTCTTGGAAAAGTAATAATTGCTTTTCTCTTTCCTTGATAGGTTATTTCTTTGTTTTCATAAATTAACATTTGTTTGATTAAATTAGAATAGATTTATTGTGTTCATTAGATTACATCTATTCCCATTTTACAATTACAATTTTTTAGATTAGATTCAAAATCGATCCATGAAAAATACAAAAACATAGGATTAGCTTACATATTGAAAAATACATATAAGTTTCATACATATTTGAATTCATAGGTAATTAGGCAATATTTGAATTTGGAGAAAAAGGAACAAAAAATTTCTTTGCATAAATTTAGAGTGTATTCATATGAAAATTACAAAAACAATAGGGAAACTTAGAGAACAAAACCCTCGATCTCATCATGAGGTAAAAATCAATTCAAAGTCAAATAGTCAAATAAAGAGAAACCCTTGATTCAATCATGAGGTAAACATAAATTTAAACACAATTCAAACAAGATAAAACCCTCAATCTCATCATGAGGTAAAAATCAATTCAAAGTCAAATAGTCAAACAAGGAGAAACCCTCGGTTCCATCATGAGGTAAATGTCAATTCAAACACACTCAACACAAACAACGTGAAGAATAATTTAAACTTTCCCCTATTTCCAAGCATTCAATGCTCCCAGGCATTAGGGAAGATTGGATACGATCCATCCTTGACAAGATTAGGGAGAACTTCCCCCATCCAATTCACCAACAAAATATAGAACAAGCAAGAGAAGAACAAGCAAGAGAAGAACAAGAACATCAACAATACATTAGAGATCAAAAACCCTTCATACAACAAGTCTTACAAGATGAATAAAGGATACAAGAATGTCTTAAACTTATAAACAAAAAAAACATCCTTTGTACTAGGCTTAGGAGACTCAGTCCACTCATGACCCTTCAGATCACACAATTATTACAACAAAAACAACAATTGAACATATCCACAAAAATAATCATAGAAATACACACATAGCACAAAACCCAACCACCATCCATGATGTTCTACTCCCTAAAGAAAGAGAGAAAAAACCCCTGGTCCTACCTCCACTCAACTAGCTATTTCCATATGAGTGGGATTGACTAGGAGGCAACCTTTAGCAAGGAAGATGGTTCATGTGTCACATTCTAAATGATACAAAACTAGAAGAAAATTAGTGGTGTTAACCATAATAGAGAAAGGCATATTAGGATTGGAGTTAAGGAGTGTAGAAATGATGGAAGATTTGGTAGTAGGACAAAGATTGTCTCACTAGGAATATGAGGTGCCATATCTAGCACATAAGAAATGATAACTTAGTATTTCCGATAAACATGGAAGCACTATGATCTAGAGCTTGTTAAGAGGAAACCACCACATATAAAGAAGGATGGAATGTAGATGGTGTTGAAATGTCAAAAGAGGTCTTAAGCTTTGGTTTGGGTTGATGGTGGGGAAAGATTTTATAAGGTTTGGATTTACTTAGGTTTTGGAGGGAGAGGGATAATCTCAAGGCTAGAGGGTTGGAGCATGTCTAGGAAGGAGGTGTATTGTAGCTCAATGGAAGACATGTGATAGGGTTTAGGTAAACAAGATGGTTTTATATAAGAGGAGGGTAGGAGATAAGAATCAAGAATGCAATGGATAGGGTAGGGTTGATAGATTTAGAAGGTGGTGGGATAATAGGAATATCTAGAAAAGGTGAAAGGGAAAGGGGGGGAAAGTATGAGGGTAAAAGACCTCAACTACTCTAAGTCATCATCATTGTCATTTAGTAGGAGGAAAACCCTCAAGTATTGGATGGGAATTAGGTTGGGTTTGGGATGGAGTAGGGGGAGAGGTGTAGAGATGCTAGCAATAGGCACAGGTTTGGATTGGGGATGAGGTTTTTATTTTGTTTTAAGTGAAGGTTTGGGTTTGAAATGGTTTTTGGTTCTTTTCTAGGTTCAAGTTGGGGTGGATGAGGAGTAAAGTCAAGATAGAAATTAGGAAATTGGGAACAAGGATGGTGGAGATTAACGATAATAATGGTTGTGATAAGTGAAATCAAAATGAAGATTAAAACTAATCAAATGCAAAATAGAATGATTATACCTTCATAAAGAACTCACAATTCCATGCGGGAAGGAGATGCACCCAAGAGATCTCCTCAGATTTTTCCCGTGATTAGGGTGTAGATGTGGATTGCTCAAGACCATCAACACAACGTAGATGAGAGACAAGTTGATTTAGATGGAGATAAGGGATGATTAGAGATGATTTTGGCAGAGGTTTGATGAGATGAGGAGATTGGGGAGTGATTTTGACAGAGTTCTGATGCATGAAGAGGTCTCTCCAAATGGATTAGAGAGGGGTCCAATTTATAGAGTTTTGGAGATGAGGATGGAGGGTGAGGATTCAGTTGATGAGATCAAGGGCTAGGAATAAAAGTGACTCTTTTATTCCTAGAGGATGAATTAAAAATTCTCATTTTGGGAAGAGTGGAGGATAATGGGGGACAACTAAATTTTAAATTCAGTGAGTGGAGGATAGTGGGAGACATCTGAATTTTAAATTCAGCTTAGTGGACGAGTGGGAGACAACTGAATTTTAAATTCAGGTTAGTGGAGGATAGTGGGAGACATCTGAATTTTAAATTCAATGAGTGGAGGATAGTGGGAGACATCTGAATTTTAAATTCAGTGAGTGGATGATGAGGTAAGCAGGGTTAATTAAGTGTTAATCTTAATTAACTTAAGTCAAGGTTAATCAGATAAGCAAGATTTATCTAATTAACAGGGATTAGGGAAATGGATAAATTAACTAAATAAATATTAGCAATATTCATTTAATTGATAGGATAGGGTTGTAAGGTTAAATGGATTAATTAGGTGAATTAATTGATCACCAAGGATATGCAGATGGGGAGAGTAGATTAGTGTAGAGGTACGAGAAATTGGTTTGCAGAGTAGTCCAATTTTAGGTGTCTACATTTGCCCCTCTTTGAGATGGTGTTGCGGCTAAGTAACATCATTTCAAAGAAGTTAGAACATAGAGTTGGATTGGATAGACAAAAGATTTTGGTTTGGAAGAATAGGGTTAGGTTTGGGGATAATTGGTAAGGGTGATGCCCCCTCGAGAGGATAGGCGGGTTGCGAGAACACGGTTGTGCTCTCGAAATGGATGGAACAGATTGGTAGATGTGGTCAGAGGATAAGTGGTGGGATGAAAGGATGATGATGTTTGGAGATGATTGGTGGATGATCATCGTGCTGAAACTAAATTTGAGCAATCCTAGGTTTGATACAGCAAAGTGGATATGTTCACCAAGGTATAGAAGACCAGGGTGATGATGTTTATCCAACATTTGCATGGACTAGACATGCAGACAAAGGGATGATCTCATGCATGCCCAAGATAGTACAACCTTGTCAAGATGAGGGAAGGGGACTCATAGCATAAGCCCATAGTACAAAAAAGGTATGATGAACCTTAGATGCATAAGGAGATCAATATGCTAGAACCGACCCTATGATCAATCAAGATATGAATAATAGCTTGGAGTAATGAGACCAACCCACAAGCACAGCATACAAAAGCAAGACTATGCCCCATTCTAGATGTTTTCGCCACATACCATGATATAGTAAGATCAAGGTAGCTTTGATGTGATCTTCGAATAGGACAAAAGATAAAAATCAAAAACCAAAAGACCAATGAACCAAACAAGTAACCATTGTATCTTTTGCCAAAATGGATGATGATGTGATAGATGCTGCCTATCGTAGGAAAGATATATCCTAAGGTAGGAATCAATTGATGATTGGATCATGATTAGTTGATGTTGTGATGATTGGATAGATTCTACCTATCGTAGGAACGACATATCCTAAGGCAAGAATCGATTGATGATTGGATCATGTTTTGTTGATGTAAAATTGGCTCAAGATATGATGGTGACAAGTTATGGTTGATGTTGATTTGATAGTTGATGATTTTGATTAAGGGACAATGCTTTGATAGGTGATGTGAAGCTTGGATCTAGTGTAAGCTTATTGAGGATAGATGTGATGATGATGAGAGTGTGATGGAACAAGTTTGATTTTGTGATGGATAAATTATTTTTGGAATTTTGTGTGTTTTCTATTGTTTTGGGATTTTTTTATATTTGTGATGTTTTTGGATTTTTTTGATTTTGTGATTTTTTTGGAGTTTTGATTTTTTGATGTTTTTGGATTTTGGATTTTGTGTTGTTTTTGGATTTTTTGATTTTTTTATGTTTTTTGATTTTTTGATTTTTTGATGTTTTTGGATTTTGTGATTTTGTAGAAAGGGCATGATTTATTATGAGATGGTTGCATTGGATTTCATGTGGATAACCTTTATGCTAGATACCAATGACAAGGGAACACCAAGTCTAGAGGTGAAAGTGATGGGGTTGGATAGGGGGATTGGATAGCTGATTCATGATAGATGAATGGACAAGTGATAGGGATGCGTGTTAGATAGATGGAAGATAAGGATGAGGGGTAGGATAGGTATGCATGATATATGGATGGGGGATTGCAGGATTTTTGGCTAGGTTGCAAGGAATCATATGCCCCAATGCCTAAAGAATTTTGCATGATGGGCTTATGTTTGAATGGGTGGACTTTGCATTAGATGGATGGAGGATATACTTTAAAAGGGAGTATGCCAAGAGGTTTCCAAAGCATGTTGTTGATATGTTGCCCCTTGTCTTTATCAAGATCTAAGGTGGGAGATGGTAAAAGCAAGATATAATGGAGAGGATGGATGGGAAATGATAGGATAAATAGGGGATGATGGATAGGAATATGATAGGATAAAGATAAAACAGTGGATAAGATGTGCAAAGGATATTTTGGATGTGGATGAAGGATACGGTTTTACCCCCAAGTGTAGAGATACAAAATGGATGGAGAAGGGATTACGCATGATGCCCACAAGGGGTTTTCATGATGGTACTTGTCCAAGGTGCCACAAGGAGTGGTTTTTACCATTGGACAGATTTTTTCTCTTTACTATTAATTTGATTTTTTGAATTTTTTGATGGAAGGGGGACTCTAGCGTTTGTTTCCATAGCAAGGAGAAGATGGTCCCATGTTGGATAGCATTATGGATTATGATTGCGTGGATTGTTAGAAGATAGGAGAAGATGGAATGGATGGTGGATAATGGATTATGATGTGGATTATGTGGATAATGATGTGGATTATGCAAAAGCATGGACCATAGGAATGTGATGGGGAAGATATGTAGGATAGTGAACGAAAGATGGAGAGATGGGGGTATGTGGGAATGTTAAGTGGTGGAGGGGAAGCAAGACCAATGGCTACCGTGATGTATTTGGAAGCTTGTACTTGGGATGTGGAGTTGGGAGTAATGGGGATTGGGATGGGAGATTTATGGATGGTCAATTTTGGGTTTTAGGTACCCAAATGGACTTCAGAATTATGGGATTTTTAGATGGGGAGGGGGATATTTGGGATTTTGGGGTGGATTGGGATGTGGATGCCTCATTAGAGTTGAGTGCTTTTCATTTAGGGACCCACACCATTTTTGTTTTTGCTTTGTCTTGTGATGGTGTGGGATTTGATAGCCTTTTTGATTTTTCAAGTTGATTGGAAGGGATAATATCCTTAGGCTTTTGTGCTTTATGAGTTGAGGCATTCAAATTTTTGAATCCCATGGATTTGGGGGAAGCTTCATGTTTGAAAGATGTGTGCTTTTGTTGGTCTTGATTCGGGATTTTAGTGGACTTATGGATGGAGGGGTAAAAAGTGGATTTTTGGATAGATGGATGAAGTGATTTGATGATTGGGATATTAGGAGTTGGGAGGATGGGAGGATAAGAGGATTTGTGGATAGGGATGTTGGGAGTTGGTAGGATAGGAGGTAGAGTGGATTTGATGGGGATATTTGGAGTTGGAAGGAGTGGAGGTAAATTTGATGGAGGAAGATGGATGGTCACATGCTTTTGCAAGTGGTAGGATGATGGAGGAGGGATGGTGACATATGTTTTAGGAGTGCGATGAGATGCACCATGCTTGGGATTGGATGAATGGAATTTGGAAGTTGGGTGGATGGAATCGACATGTGTAGGTTGTTTTCCTTGAGATGTATAGCCAAGGCCATGCAAGGATGGATGGAATGTGGTGTGAATGGGCTCCAAGATGCCTTGTTCATGACGGCCTAAGCCTTTGCCTTGATAGTTCATAAGTTGGAGCATGCGTCATGCAATGGGATGTTTGGTGCTTTGGAAACAAGACGTGAATCCATTATTTGTTGGAGATAGATAGGTGGTGGATGGAAGTTGTTCACATCCTACAAGGGGTTTACCATGGATGAAGGTGCTTTTTCCAAGTGGATAAGGGGATGGATTTGGGATGGGATTGTTAGATGGAGGTAAAGATGCATGGGGGATGGTAAAGGGGTGGTAGAAGAAGGTGTGGGATCAATAAGGCTATCCATAGATGGGAGGGGACCAGGGATGGGATTAGATGGGATGGGTAGGTCTTGATTAGGAGAAGGGGTTGATGTTTCAACATGCTTTGGATTTGATTCTTGACATAGGTCATGTGTTTGAATGGAAGTGGGAGTGACTTGGATAGATGTGGTGGGTGCTTGGATGGATGTGATAGGTGTTTGACTTATGGATTATTGAACATGGCTACATGATGGTTCTTGAGTTATGATAGGAGATTGTTCAAGAGGTTTGGTGGGTGTGGGATTGCATGAGGGTGTTTGATTCCTTGCTAATAGCCAATGGATGGTATCCTTCATGAGTGTATGGGTTGAAGAGCAATATAATGGATGGATAATGATGGTGGTTGGTGCAGGATTAGGATTGGGATTAGATATGTGGGTGATGGGATTAGGTTGTGATGGTTTGTGGGTGGGTTCAAGGATAGGTGTGGGATTAGATGGTGGAGGCCACTCTAGATTGGTATCTCCCTTGTCAAAGATTATTAGATCTTGCCTATGATAACCTGGACTCATTTGATTTATGTACAAGGGACCACTTGGACTTGCATGTGCTTCTTGTTGCAAAGGTGGATTTGGGCTCACTAGTGCTTGTTGGGGAGGCCATTGATAGTCTTGGTAGCTAGGTGTAATGGTAGGATATATAGACGAAAGGTTTTGGGGTTGGTATGAAGTTGAGGATTGATATGAGGATGATGGAGGTTGATATGATGGAAGTTGATATGAGGTTGAAGGTTGATATGAGGATGATGGAGGTTGATATGATGTTGAAGATGATGACATGTAAGGTTGTTGTGGAATTTGTTGAGGTTGGGACGGTGTTTGGACTTCTTGTTGTGATATGATTTGTTGTTGATGTTAGTAAATGTGTTGATGTGATGATGATGGAGGGGTTGCATAGGATAATGATTGTTGTGATATGGATTGATATAGATAAGGGTTGTGATAAGTTGATAAAGGGTTGATATGACATGTGGATGAATTTGGTTGATATGAAGTGGGATAAGTTGATGCAGAATTGGTTTGATGTGTAGATAGATATGATGGGATAGGTGCTAGATAGGATGGTCATTGGACTTTGCAAGTGGCCAAGATGTGTTGGATTTCTTTTGAGAGGTATTGTATGTGTGAGGATTGGCTTGTTCGACCTATTTGAATCAATTCTTGAATGCTTTGAAAGGTTTGCTGCTCTAAAGGGGATTAGCTTGCATGCATGTGGTGAAGCATGTGAAGGAGCTTTTGGAAGTCCTCTAAGGTTGACATGATGCCACACATGTGGTTAAATCTTAAGTCCTTTTTGGCAAGTGCTTGGTTATGATTCGATGATGATGTGGATTGTTTGGATGAAGTTGATTAGGATGAAGGTGACTAGGATGTGCTTAGGGATGATTGGGATGGAGGTTGATTTGAGAAGGATGGAGAGAATGATGTTGTGTAATGATTAGAATGATGTTGTTTGGATAATGATTTAGATAGAGTGGTGATGATTTGATGATGTAGGGTGACAAGGATGTGAGTAGGATTGATTATGGATGACTTGGATGTGATTAGGACTGAGGTGGTTAAGACTGGGTGATTAGGATGAGTGTGATTGGATTTGAATGTGATGAATGACTTGTCTTATGTGTTTGATGTTTTAGTTTGATTTGGTAATGTTTAGCAAATGATCACATGTACAAACAAGAATCACTCACGCAAGACACAAGCAATTTTGAATTTTGAATTTGAAGAATATGATAATGATTAACAAGCACATGTGTAAGACAAATCAACAGGCCCTAATGTCTAGTTTGATGGGGTATGGCCAGTTAGGTTTGGCCAATGTTTAGACGAGGTTGAGTAATGATTTGAAAGTGAAATCCTATCACACAACCGGGAGAAGGGGGTAACCCACCCTTCACCTTCACTTCCCAAAGGTAGAAAGTTCTTTGGGGCTTAGCCAAGAGTGACAGGATTCTGATTTCAAAGAGGGTGTCTTTCGATTTAGCCTCAGATGAGGTCATCCCTAAGGGTGATGAAATCTCCTAGTAGGCCTCCTAGGATAGGGGTTGACAAAAATGAGTCAAGTGAGGTGTTTTTGATCTCCAAGA
The DNA here is from genome assembly GCA_027924645.1 of Cunninghamia lanceolata. NCBI lineage: Eukaryota > Viridiplantae > Streptophyta > Pinopsida > Cupressales > Cupressaceae > Cunninghamia > Cunninghamia lanceolata. The sequence goes on along the minus strand of BSBN01000650.1, from coordinate 140,345 downwards.
TCACCTTGCGGTGTGAGGAGAGAGCATACACACACGTACTTGATTCACACTCGCAATTGATTAATTGACCCTTAGAAATTGAAATGTGATGACAAACATGTCAAACAATGGTTCTTTTTAGCACAATATCAAGGTGTAATTGAAGACACTAATTTGTTTTAAGCTCGATTTCAATGTGTGATGATCAACCAATGTTCGTTTTATGCCCCAAACCGAAGTGTGTTTGCAATCAATGATTGAGAGATAAAGGATGGAAAATGGATGCACCTGATAAAATTATTGTCCAAATTGATGTAGATGTTGTTCCTGATGTTTGCCCAGTCTTGAATGATCACCTGCAAGTCACAAAAATGACAACAAAGCAAGTAGACTAGCCAAAGAGATTGTGATGCAAAAATTGATAATCTGATAAAAATCTAATATAGATGAGATGATATAGAAAAATAGATTGCATGAACAGAAAATTTAGGAAATTCTATGTGATTTCAAAAAAAATTTCATGAAAATTTGATCAAAAATGCAAAAGATATGATGATTTGAAGTTTGAATGCAAGTTTGACTTTGACTGCGAAAAACGGCTTGATAAAGGTATAGTCACCTGATAAAATCCTCACAACTATGAAGTGCTCAGAGTCCTCTTTCCAACAAGTCCTTGTTTGCATGATTTCACCTCCGTATGCGAAAGTTGTGTAAGTTTGAAAAAAAATAGCCTATTATGGCATGTAGAAGGCACAAGAGATTAACTGGCAGTTGTTAACCATTGGCAGTTTTGCAAAATCCGGTCACATGTGTTTGTCTTCACCTCTGGCGGTTAAGGGTTGAGGTTGGTGGTTAGGGCATGTAAGTGATCTAAGTTGAGCCCTCGGTCATCCATATGACTGAGGGTCACGAGGGAAAAAAAATAAGAATAGAGGGGTAGCCTTCGCTACCCCCTCCCTTTGGATCCCTGTTACCAGTTAACGTGTAAAGCTTGACGGTTAAAGGCTTGGCCTATTGGGAGGAGTGGACCCCCTACCAGTGATCAAAACCCCAAATGTTTATGGTAGCGGTGCGACGGATGCACAGTGGTGGCTGGGAGAAGGGATGTTTGGTGGGTGGGGAGGTGTTGGCAGTGGCGGAGGGAGTTGGGGGAGGCTGCGGGGAAGAGTTTTACCAAAGGCAGTGGGAGAGGAGTTGGGGGAGGTAGAGGGTGGTGGAATGGTAGGCTAAGGGTTGTGGGAGGCAGTCGGAGGTGGCCGCAGCAGAGGACGGGAGATATAAGGGTTTTGGGGGGTGGCGACAAGGGGAGGTCGCCACCGGAGGTGTCAACTGATGTGTGTAGAGTGGTGGAGTGTAGGTTGCAGGGAACGGGGAGGTTGGTGTGGGATGGAGCTCAAGCGGCGCGGTGGCGACAGGGGTTTGAGGGGCGTCGACTGAGTGGCAGATAGGGGTTTGCTAGGGCGGTGACCTGGCGGTTAAGCGGTAGCGACCGGATTTAATAAAAACCTGCAAACAAACACAGTTACCCTGCAATGCCGAAAAATCCCTGCAACATAGCAAATCAATGATCAGTGCACCAGGGGCCATGGGTTCCGTATGGTATGGATCCGTACTGTACGGCCTGTGGCCCTAAAATATTTTCAAAAAATATAGCCAACTTTATAGTCAAAATTCATGGAATCGACGTCCTGATCGCGATAATGAGGTTGGTTTTCACCCAAGATGCAACCTGCAACAGTTCACTTCCAAAACTTGAAAAAAATTGTTAGAAAATGAAGATTTTAACAAGAAACCTTCACAAAACGATGAGTAGATTCAAGACCAGGCGTGCCAAATGTGATAAGTGAAATCAAAATGAAGATTAAAACTAATCAAATACAAAATAGAATGATTATACCTTCATAAAGAACTCACAAATCCATGCGGGAATGAGATGCACCCAAGAGATCTCCTCAGATTTTTCCCATGATTAGGGTGTAGATGTGGATTGCTCAAGACCGTCAACACAACGTAGATGAGAGACAAGTTGATTCAGATGGAGATAGGGGATGATTAGAGATGATTTTGGCAGAGGTTTGATGAGATGAGGAGATTGGGGAGTAATTTTGATAGAGTTCTGATGCATGAAGAGGTCTCTCCAAATGGCTTAGAGAGGGTCCAATTTATAGAGTTTTGGAGATGAGGATGGAGGGTGAGGATTCAGTTGATGAGATCAAGGGCTAGGAATAAAAATGAATCTTTTATTCCTAGAGGATGAATTAAAAATTCTCATTTTGGGAAGAGGGGAGGATAATGGGGAACAACTAAATTTTAAATTCAGTGAGTGGAGGATAGTGGGAGACTTCTGAATTTTAAATTCAGTTTAGTGGAGGAGTGGGAGACAACTAAATTTTAAATTCAGGTTAGTGGAGGATAGTGGGAGACATCTAAATTTTAAATTCAGTGAGTGGAGGATAGTGGGAGACATCTGAATTTTAAATTCAGTGAGTGGATGATGAGGTAAGCAGGGTTAATTAAGTGTTAATCTTAATTAACTTAAGTCTAGGTTAATCAGATAAGCAGGATTTATCTAATTAACAGGGATTAGGGAAATGGATAAATCAACTAAATAAATATTGGCAATATTCATTTAATTGATCGGATAGGGTTGTAAGGTTAAATGGATTAATTAGGTGAATTAATTGATCACCAGGGATATGTAGATGGGGAGAGTAGATTAGTGTAGAGGTACGAGAAATTGGTTTGTAGAGCAGTCCAATTTTAGGTGTCTACAGTGGTGAAATACACAAGGTTAGGGAGAGGATGATAAGGATAGTGAGTTATAACTTGCAACTAACACATTGATGGATGATGGAGGTGACAACTTCCATCACCTCAAGCCAAGGGAAACCTAGGAGAAGGTGGAAGTAGTCACTAGAAGGCATGATGTTGGTCTTAGTTTTCTTGGGTTCTATAGAAATGGAGAGGATGGTGTGCTTGAGAGTATTAATACGGGATCCATTGGCACACCTTAATAATAATCCTAAGATTGCTTAGAACTCATGGTTCATGCAACATTGACCAAGAACTTCTTTATGATAATATTGAAGAGAAAATTGGGGTCCACCAAGACACCATTAACATGTCTAAGGTGAATGTTTACTTCAATATATAGTGGGCCATGGTAATAATTGGAAGGAATCTCTTTGGGATGAAAGGTGACAGGTGAAGGGAGAGGAAAAATAAGAGGTTGGGAACTAGAGGGACCAGGCTTAATGATGTTGCAAGTATGAGGTGAGCCAGTGTTGTCATTGATGTCAACATACTCATATTGCATTGACAAGAAGGATTTGATGAGCTGTGTGCTGAGGATATTGAGAAAATTAGCCTCAGTCAGGAACAGTGAAGAACAGTGATGAGAAGAAGGCAAATGTACTGTATAGGATGAGAATCGGAGGATGCGGATTAAAGGGTTAGTAGATATGTGTCTTGAGATGCTTCAGTTAAGATTTTAGAGGTCCGCATGAAGATCTGAAGGAGTTGTGGCTGTCGGTATAGAACCGGTTCCGGCAAGTATCCAGAGGTGACAGAGGATCACAAAAAGGTCCGGTGAGGTCCAGAATTGTATTATCCTAATCTGCGGATTGGAAGGAATGTTTTGGATGTCCTTGTGATGTGTCATCCTGATTTTTGTATGATTTGGAGGTCCGGAAGTACCTCTTGCATTATGACAGTGGCGACAGACTGTGTTCTTGAAGTTTCGGATGAGGAAGACAAGAGATCCCAGTAAGTAGAGGAAGTGCGGATGTATCCGGACATTCAGACAGGCTTGTGAAGGTTCTTGGATCATGTTTAGGTTGTGTTGTTGGTCCGCATTGATGGTAGAGCCCGGAATTGAAGTTATTCTTCCGGATGAAGCTCTTGCTCTGTTTAGCCAACCGGATGAGTTGTTCATCCTGCGAATGTTCTTGTGATGGCCGACCGGATGTGTTATTCATCTTCCGGATACTCCTATGGTTGTTTGCCGACTTAGATGTTTGTTCCTAAGTTGATGTCTTGTATAAATAACGGGTTGTGAGTTCATTTCAAAGTGTGGTGTGTGGATGAGTGTGGCATAGCGAAGAAACGTGCGAAAGGCAGAGCAGAGATTGTTGGGCTTAATTGGAACTGATCCGGACATGGTAGAGATGTCATTCTCCAGTTCAAGACTGTGATTTTTATCACTTTGTAGACAGTGTGTCTCCTTGTAGGCAGTGGGCCTCTTTGTGAGCAGTGTGCTCGGGCAGTGAGCCCTTATTGGCATGTGCCATTCATTTTTATTTATTCTTCTAACAGAGAATAATTCTTGGGTTAATCACCCCGTGGTTTTTCCCTTAACCGGGTTTTCCACGTCAAAATCTTGGTGTTCAATGTGTTGATGCTTATCTGCTCTTGTGTTTATGTATTATGCTTCCATGGATGATTATTTGATATGCTGCTAACTAACAACAAAGAATCAAGTGTTTGCAAGAAGAAGAAGTTTTATACAACTGATTCACCCCCCCTCTCAGTTGTATGCCCTAGATCCAACAATTGGTATCAGAGCTAAGTTCCTCTGATAGGAGCTTAACCGCTTGAGGAGATCCAGGATGTCGTCATACAAGAAGGATAGTCTGAAGTTCAATGGAACCAACTTCACTCTCTGGAAAGGTCGCATGAAGTGTCACTTGGAATGTATGGGAAAAGCATACTTGGCTATGATTTCAAAACCATATGTACCTCCACAAGGTGGTCCGACAACTCTGAATGAAATCACAGAAGCTGAAAACAATCTGCGGACCAAGGAAGCTCTTCTAAGCGCATTGAATGACTCAGATCTCTCGAATGTCATTGACCTACCAACTGCATATGAGATGCTAACTAAACTGGAACTTCTGTATGAAGGAGATGAGTTTGTCAAAAGTGCAAGGTTGCAAAGTCTGAAAGGGAAATTTGAAAGATTGAAAATGAGAGATGATGAAAACATCACTACCTTTATGCCAAGAGTAAATGAGCTGGTATGTGGAATCAGAAATGCTGGTGGAACTTTAGATGAAAATGAGATTGTCTGCAAAATCCTAAGATCCCTTCCTGCTGCCTACAAAATCAAAGTTGCTGCCATTGATGAATTCAGAGCCCACACAACTATCACAAGAGAACAACTGGCTGGCAAACTAGCTGCATTTGAAATGACCGAGTTTGGAGATGATCCTCCCAAGACTGAATCTGCTTTCAAAGCCAGTGCCTATGTGAAAGGCAAACAGAGATTTGATCCAGGTGAAAACTCATCAAGGAAAATGTCATGGTATGATCAAGCAAGAAGAGACATGGAAGAAGAAGAAGCAGAAACAGCTCAACTTGAAGCCCTCATTGCAAAGAGACTGCCAAGAGGATCCGGTAAGTATGAAGGAAAACTACCCTTTAAGTGTTTCAACTGCAATAAGATTGGTCATTTTGCCTCAAGATGTCCGGAGAGATCTGCAAGATCTAATACTCACAGACAAAGGTTTCAAAAGAATTGCTATTATGTTCATGAAGAAGATGACAATGAAGGAGTAACAGATGATGAATCAGAACTAGGAAGCAAATCCGGAAATGAGTGGGTGTTTATAGCCATCAAGGAAGAAGATTCAATACTCTCTGAATCTGTCAATCACAAAGTTGTTGAAAAAGCCTTGGCTGCTCAAGTGGAAGAAAAGGATGATTGGGTTATTGACAGTGGATGTTCTCACCATATGACTGGTGACAAGAATAAGTTCTTAGACTTGGAAAGATATGAAGGAGGAATGGTAAAGTTTGGTGACAATTCTGCTGGCAGAATCAGAGGTAGGGGAACTATTTCCTTTGATGGTAAGAGCAAAACAGGTAATGTACTGTATGTTGAAGGATTGAAGCACAATCTTCTCAGTGTTGGTCAGTTAGTGGACAAAGGCTATGATCTCCGGTTCAAGAATGGAAAATGCAGAATCTTTACAAGCTCCGGAACTGAAATTGCATCCGGTACTCAGACAAAAGGTAATATCTTTCATCTGGTTGGTTCAAATAAAAGTTGTTTGTTTGTTCAAATTGATCAGAGTTGGTTATGGCATAGAAGAATGTGTCATGTAAATTTTGATAACATCATCAAGATAAGCAATACTCAGGCTGTGAGAGATCTTCCAAAATTGATGAAACCTACAAATAGTGTGTGTAAAGAATGTCAGTTAGGTAAACAAAGCAGAGTCTCTTTCAAAAGCAAAGATCAGTCTTCTACCGGATTGTTGGAATTAGTACATACTGATCTATGTGGTCTGACAAGAATCAAGAGTCTGCAGGGTGATAGATATTTCATGTTGTTAATTGATGATCATTCCCGGATGATGTGGGTTACCTTTCTAAAAGAAAAATTAGAAGCTTTTGAGAAGTTCAAAATCTTCAAAGCTATGGTGGAGAATCAAACCGGATTGAAACTAAAGTGTCTAAGGTCTGATAGAGGTGGTGAATTTACATCTGGTGAATTCATTGACTTTTGTGAGAAACAGGGTATAAGGAGACAGTTGTCTGCTCCTAAGACTCCACAGCAGAATGGAGTAGTTGAGAGAAAGAACCGGACCATCCAGGAAGCTACTAGGACAATGATGTTGGAAGCAAATGTTCCTCAAATGTTTTGGAAAGAAGCTATCAGCACCACAGTCTACACTCTAAATCGAGTTCAAATCAAAAACAACATCAGTAAGACCCCCTATGAACTTTGGTTTGGCATCACTCCTACTATGAAATATTTCAGAGTATTTGGTAGCAAGTGTTATATTAAAAGAGATGAAGATCTAGGAAAGTTTGATGCTAGAAGTGATGAGGGAATTTTCTTGGGCTACTCCACTCAAAGCAAAGCATACCGGTGCTACAATAAGAGATTGAGGAAGATAATAGAAAGCACCAATGTGAAAGTTGATGAAGGAATTGAGAAACCTTCAAGATTTTATGAGCTTGATGAAGATGACCAAGACAGTGTTCAAGGAACTCAATCCTCTCCGGTGAGATAGAGTCAGCCTGATCTAGTAAATCAGGAAGAAGAGATAGGTTTGAATGAGCCTGATCAAGAAACAACAGTGCTGGATACTCCCAAAATTCCAAGGTATGTAAGACTGAACCACTCTGAAGATCAGATCATAGGTGACAGAAGCAAAGGTGTACAAACTAGAAGGAATATTGCTCAAAATCAGGATGAATGCTGTCTGATTTCAAAAATTGAACCTAAAACAATAAATGAAGCCTGCAATGATGAAAACTGGACCAAAGCAATGGAAGATGAATTGATGCCAATTGAGAAAAATCATACTTGGGATCTTGTTCCCAGACCTAGAGACAGGAATGTAATTGGAACCAAGTGGGTCTTCCGGAACAAACTAAATGAAGCTGGTGAAGTAATCAGAAACAAAGCTAGATTGGTCTGCAAAGGCTACTCTCAAATAGAAGGAATTGACTTTGAAGAGACTTTTGCTCCGGTGGCAAGAATTGAAGCAGTCAGATTACTTCTTGCATTTGCTGCCTTCAAAGACTTCAAGGTATATCAGATGGATGTCAAGTCTGCCTTCCTAAATGGTGATCTGGAAGAAGAAGTCTACATTGAACAACCAGATGGATTTCAATTGTCTGATAATAATGATATGGTCTGCAAGTTGAAGAAAGCTTTGTATGGATTGAAGCAAGCCCCAAGAGCATGGTATGAAAGGTTGGATAAGCATCTTGTGCAGATTGGATTCAACAAAGGTACTGCTGACAGTAACTTATATTTCAAAATTGATCATGAAAATATTCTGATTGTTGAAGTGTTTGTGGATGATATCATTTTTGGAGGAAGAGATAGTACGTGCAAAACTTTTGCAAATCAGATGAAAAGTGAGTTTGAAATGTCTATGCTTGGTGAAATGAATTTCTTCTTGGGTCTGCAAATTACTCAAACAAAAGAAGGGATCTTCATTTCTCAGACCAAATATGTGAAAGAATTGTTAAGGAAATTTGGTATGGAAGACTCAAAGCCAATGAACACTCCTATGGCAACCGGATGTAAGTTAAGCAAAGATGATGATTCTCCAAAGGCAGATCAGACAAAGTATAGATCAATGATTGGTGGATTGTTGTATCTCACTCAAACTAGACCAGATATAATGCAGGCTGTTGGTCTTGTGGCAAGATTCCAGGCTGATCCTAGAGAATCTCATGTTATGGCAATCAAAAGAATTTTTAGATACTTGAAAGGAACAGTTGAGTATGGTCTATGGTACCCTAGAGATCCGGATTTCTCTCTTCATGCTTACACAGATGCAGATTGGGTAGGAGATGTGGATGACCGGAAAAGCACTAGTGGTGGAGCATTCTTTTTGGGGAAGAGATTGGTTTCTTGGCTAAGCAAGAAACAAGATGCAATATCTCTATCTACAACTGAAGCAGAATACATTGCAGCAGCAGGTAGTTACACTCAAATCTTATGGATGAAGCAGATGCTAAGAGACATCAAAGTTGAATATGAGGAGCCTATCACAATTTTCTGTGATAATTCAAGTGCAATTAATATTTCCAAGAATCCGGTATTGCATTCTAAGACTAAGCACATATCTATTAAATTTCACTTTTTGAGAGAACAAGTAAACAAGGAAGAAGTCAGATTGGAGTATGTTCCCTCCAAGGATCAGATTGCAGATATCTTTACAAAACCTCTTCCCAAAGACTCTTTTGAATATCTCTGGGAGAAGTTAGGGGTCATGGCCCCTCCGGTGATGAACTAAGATGCACTGATATGCATCAGTCCGGTGGCTATCACAGTCATATCTTGTGATCCGGACTAATGGGGAGCTGCAACTAAGGGGGAGCAGCTGGTATGATTCTGATTGCAAGTATGAGCCCTTTGCCATTGATGTCAAAGGGGGAGAGAAGACATGTGAAAAACAAGTGGTTAATGATCAAAGGGGGAGCAGTAAAGGAAGAGAAGACATATGAAAAGTTGAAGTTCTTGTCTTAATGGTTTTTCACATCATATGTTGCCATCAATGACAAGGGGGGAGATTGTTGCAAGTATGAGGTGAGCCAGTGTTGTCATTGATGTCAACATACTCATATTGCATTGACAAGAAGGATTTGATGAGCTGTGTGCTGAGGCTATTGAGAAAATTAGCCTCAGTCAGGAACAGTGAAGAACAGTGATGAGAAGAAGGCAAATGTACTGTATAGGATGAGAACCGGAGGATGCGGATTAAAGGGTTAGTAGATATGTGTCTTGAGATGCTTCAGTTAAGATTTCAGAGGTCCGCATGAAGATCTGAAGGAGTTGTGGCTGTCGGTATAGAACTGGTTCCGGCAAGTATCCAGAGGTGACAGAGGATCACAAAAAGGTCCGGTGAGGTCCAGAATTGTATTATCCTAATCTGCGGATTGGAAGGAATGTTTTGGATATCCTTGTGATGTGTCATCCTAATTTTTGTATGATTTGGAGGTCTGGAAGTACCTCTTGCATTATGACAGTGGCGACAGACTGTGTTCTTGAAGTTCCGGATGAGGAAGACAAGAGATCCCAGTAAGTAGAGGAAGTGCGGATGTATCCGGACATTCAGACAGGCTTGTGAAGGTTCTTGGATCATGTTTAGGTTGTGTTGTTGGTCCGCATTGATGGTAGAGCCCGGAATTGAAGTTATTCTTCCGGATGAAGCTCTTGCTCTGTTTAGCCGACCGGATGAGTTGTTCATCCTGCGAATGTTCTTGTGATGGCCGACCGGATGTGTTATTCATCTTGCAGATACTCCTATGGTTGTTTGCCAACTTAGATGTTTGTTCCTAAGTCGATGTCTTGTATAAATAACGGGTTGTGAGTTCATTTCAAAGTGTGGTGTGTGGATGAGTGTGGCATAGCGAAGAAACGTGCGAAAGGCAGAGCAGAGATTGTTGGGCTTAATTGGAACTGATCCGGACATGGTAGAGATGTCATTCTCCAGTTCAAGACTGTGATTTTTATCACTTTGTAGACAGTGTGTCTCCTTGTAGGCAGTGGGCCTCTTTGTGAGCAGTGTGCTCGGGCAGTGAGCCCTTATTAGCATGTGCCATTCATTTTTCTTTATTCTTCTAACAGAGAATAATTCTTGGGTTAATCACCCCGTGGTTTTTCCCTTAACCGGGTTTTCCACGTCAAAATCTTGGTGTTCAATGTGTTGATGCTTATCTGCTCTTGTGTTTATGTATTATGCTTCCATGGATGATTATTTGATATGCTGCTAACTAACAACAAAGAATCAAGTGTTTGCAAGAAGAAGTTTTATACAACTGATTCACCCCCCCCCTCTCAGTTGTATGCCCTAGATCCAACAGATGATACTTTTAATAATCTTATAGAATGATAATATATAAAAATAAGGAGATATAATGGGCATGACAAGGTTGGTGGAGGAAATATGGGTGGCTTTAGAGGAGAATGGTATCACAAGATCAACATAATTTGTGGTCAAGGACTACAAAAAGGGGTTAGTAAAAATTTAATAGTATTAGGAGATGCCACTTACTTCCTTTATCATTAATCCATTTCACTTGAATTTTTTCATTATTGATGAGATCATTTACAAGGTTCCATAGATGCATACACCACTCAATGTTGTGTCCACTGATATTGTGGTATTCGTATAAGGCCTTGGGATCATAGTTTCTAAGGAGGGAAAAGGAGAAGTCTAAGGTATATATAGGGGAATATGGATAAGGTTATGTGGAAGAATCTATTGGAGGACAATCTAGAGAGGGTTACATATCTTAGTCCACCAATGATTGGCTTGAGGGTGAAGGGACATGACTAATGCAAAAGGAGAAGGGTTGGATAGAGGTCAACTTGGTTGACAATAGGTTTGGGGTAGGATTTGGGAGAAAAGAATTTATTATTATTTTTCTTTATAGGGTACTTGATTGGTTAGGAAGAGGATGGGGTTGATGATGCAATCAAGGCCACTAGGGCCAAAGAAGAAGAGAAGGTATTAGAGTGAGCTATTTTCTATTCATAATCCTAAAAGGTAGTATAAAGGTGAGGGAAAAAGGGTTATTTCATGAGTAGGATCTTGTTATGGATTTTTGTAACAAGGTTCCCAATGAAAGCTCATTTAATATCCAAAACAAGGAGATGATAATAGATTTGAGAGAGGATGGATTGATAACATTGGATAAATTTTAAAATCACCTTTTCCTTTGAAACTTTTGTGTAATGCATAAGGTTTGTGAATCTAACTTGTAGGTGTACATTAACCTAGAAATACTCCACAAAGAGGTGATCAAGTTGGTCAAAGAAATGGATAGAATGGATAGGAAAAGAGTAAAACTACTATGACATTGTGTCATGGTCCTCCCTCATTACAGCCTGTTTAAAAATGATTTTGATATTGATTATATGGATAATAATTATGATGATGTCATTGGTTATTGTTTGGCAACATATTATGTGTAGGATTTGGTTTCTTGGTCTGTAGCACTAGTTTGGTTATCCAATTTGATTTTTATGTATCAGTTTTATTTATCTTATGCATTATAAACTAAATAAAATGTTCATATTGGTTCTAGTTTCATAGGAAAATTGTACCATAAGATTAAACATTTTATTTCAAAGAAGTGGCACTTGGTAGGGTACAAGTGGCTAGGACCATGGGTTTAATCATCATTTTTATTAGTTTATCATTGTTTTAAATGGTCTCACTATCATGAATTACTACTAAGTTTTCTCCTTAGTCATTTTGACCTTGTTGCTTAAAGCTATTGCTTGAAGTTTTATTCTTGTCTATCCCTATTGTTGTCATTATTTTTAGATATCTCTATTTATATATGTATATATACATATATATATGTGAGGGTAAAATAGTGATCAATCAAATGAATAATAGATGACCCAAACATCAACAGAATAGAGAAACAAAGAAGATTCAAGTAAACAAAGCAATGAACAAACACAGCAAACCTCTTCCGTTTCGAAACTTCTGTTGTTCGCCTATCACGAATCGTCCTTTCGCAGATGAGATGAGCCCTCAGAGAGTGCAATCTTTCAAAGCTGTTTGAGGAAGTCGATGGTGAACGACTATGGTGTGATGTGCAATGAAGGTGAGCTCCAATGCAACAATGGTGATCTCAAGCTTGTAGATGACAAAAGGGTGCCAAAGACGCGCTGGTGATATTTCTGCAGAGTAACGATGTCAAAAGCCTGGATGATTAGAATGGAGGGATGAAGCTTCATTTATAGACTCGGAGGAATAGGAATCAACGGTTGAGAGAAGATATGACGGTCAACGGTTGAGGATGGTTGAGGAATGTGCAACCAGTGGAAATGTACCAAGTGTCCTAGCTCCGTCATGAAAGGTGGGATGTGACAAAACTGATTGGAGAGTTAACTCCATTGACTGGTCTGTTAACAGAATTGATTGATCAGTTAGAAGAGTGGATTGTGGAACTGACTGGATTGATTGAGGATTTGACTCAACTGACAGGTTAGTTAACAGATTTGATTGATTGGTTAACTGACCTCTGATTGGAGAAGAAATAGGCCATGTGGGTGAGGGAAAATAAGGTAATTAAATATTAAATATATTTAATTACATGTGCAACCTGATGAGGTGGACAAGGTGAGGTGGAAAAAGGTGAGGTGTAGAAGGTGACGTGGAATTTTGAATTTAGAACTTTAGGATAGAGGAATTAGGCTTAATTAAATAATTTATGATTATTTAATTGTGAAGGACTTTAGAAGAATTTTTAATTAAATAAATAGAATTTATTTAATTGTGAGATAGTGAATTGATTAAATAAATTTGGAATATTTATTTAATTAATAGAAGAATGGAATAAATATTTAAAATATTTATTTAGGATGATTTGTGTCATTTTTAGGCGTATACATTTTGCCCCTCTTTGATGCAATGCAGTTTACAGTGTTGCTTCAAAGAAATTGATAGTCTGAATGATGATACATGCCCCAGTTTGCCCCTGGTATCGGTTAAATGACGATAGGATGCCCCCTCGGGAGATTGGATGGGAAAAACGGTGAAAGTTTTGGAGACGGACGATCTCACGACGAGGAAGGGGTTAGGATAGGTTGGAGGAAAAGGGACGCGGTCAGGGATGCGGGAAGAAAACGGGAGGAAAAACAGACACGGGAAGTAGTCACAATCATCACCTAGCCAGAATTAGGGTTTGGAGGCTATAAATAGGAGCTGGGTCCACAAGAATAGTCATTTGCACACTTGGTTGATCTGGATTGGAGAAAGAGAGCTCAGAGCAAACTTAGAGTAGCATGGCGGCCAGAGTAGCAGACGTTCCACGTGAGGAGCACCGATTCGAGCGAGTCCGACGATTCGGGCGGCCAGCAGAGGCAGGACCCCCGGTATGTGCTTCGAAAAATTTCTCCTAGGGTCGAGTTTAGGTGTCATAAATGCACGTAGAAAATAGGTGAAATAGATGTGCCGAAACGCGGAACGGCGCATATGCCTCGCGAAGCTGCGCTTTTGTAATTTCGCAGTGCATCCGTAATTTCGTGGCGCATACGTGGATTTCTGCGACGCATGCGTCAGGACAGCGCATATGTACCCTGTAGCGGCGCATATGCATTTTGGCGGCGCATATGCTGATTATTGCGGCACATATACCAGGAACGGCACTTTTACCACCTGTAGTGGCGCATTTGCTCAAGAGGGCAAATTACTTAGCCAAATTGATTCGATTAGCATCCTGTTTGACGCAGGAATCAATGAGCTATCTCCGAGATTGTAGGAATCTAGTCAAGAGATGTAGTGTGCTGTTTTGATCAATTTGAAATGCTAAGTTTAGTTGATATAGTTCAATAGATATGTTGAGTATGGTATATGCAGCTTGAGACTGACGCCTTGCTTTGCATGCTTGCAGGAGGAGATACGAGAGACTCTACAGTCGAGGGAGACGTTCCCCATGCCTTTATTGCAGAGATACATGTTGACGGAGGCTGACAGAGTGGCGCTTGGTGCCATGGGTTTAGATTACGTTTGCTTTATGCCCGAGGTGCGGGCGAACCGAGGACTATTGACAGCTGCTGTGGAGAGATTCCACAGCGAGGACGGGACCTTCCACTTCCCTACTGGAGAGATGACGGTGACGCTGGAGGACGTCTACAGGATACTGCACTTGCCCGTGGTAGGCGAGTTAGTGGAGTATGACGCACAGCGGGACGCGGGACTTGCCGAGTGTCAGCGAGTGTTTGACGATCCCGAGCTGGTGGGACAGGTCATCCCGTGGCAGGATATCTATGACTGTTATGACTACTTCCTAGGGATTGTGGCTGGACTGATTGTGGGCGTTGTATGCCCGGACAGGAGATCGCACGGGTCCCCCATTGGATGGGGCAGGATCATGGAGCAGATGCTGACCGAGGGCACCCGATATGCGTGGGGACCCTGCGTGCTAGCCCACCTATATCACGACATGCATCAGGTGGTGTACCATCGCAGCACGAGTTTATCGGCCAGGGTGTTGCTGTTACAGTTTTGGCTGTGGGAGCACATAGCGGTGACCAGGCTGATATGCATCTTTGCTAGGCAGCGAGGAGAGCCATACAGCTATGGCTATGCAGGAGTGATTTCCCAGCACAGGCTGGGGAAGCTAGAGTACTGGCGGCATACCTTAGATGGGGTAGATGTGGTCGTCTGGCGGCCATAGCTGGATTGCGAGCCCTGGGATGACGAGGGAGATGAGCTACCCTACTGCTTCTAGACCAGGTGGTTGATAGGCCGGACACGGTACATACTGGAGAGGCAGATGGTGGGCCGAGTGCTGAGACAGTTCGGCAGGAGACAGGGCATGCCGCAGGGACAGGCCATGTTTGCACGGACACATGCAGAGAGGGTCCGATGGGGGCCGATGGCTTCTTATGAGGAGGCCCTGGCAGAGTTCCAGCAGTTGCCTTACGTGGCATGGGACATGAGGCGAGAGATAGCAGATGCGGGGGTTACACAGGAGTATGAGGATTGGATTACCGCACATCCATTCCTGAGATATTCAGGACCTGGCATGCTGGTGCCTCGTATTGACGAGGCAGACTCAGAGGATGAGGAGGGAGAGGCTGGCCTAGGGCAGAGGGGCGTGAGAGGAGGACGAGGACGACGGGGTGGCCGAGCTGCCGAGAGGCCGAGGCAGCGGAGGAGGATAGATCGGGCTAGGCAGGCAGTGCCAGGACAGGGAGAGGTACAGCAGCAGGTGCAGCAGCAGGCACAGATGCCACCACCCCAGTAGGTACCACAGCAGCAGGTACCACAGCAGTAGGTGCTGCAGTAGCAGGTGCCACAGCAGCAAGTGCCACAGCAGCAGGGGCTAGGACAAGCAGAGGCAGCACAGGGGCCAGTGCAGGGTGAGGCACCTGAGAGGACTATAGCCAACCTGAGGGGACAGGTGTGAGAGCTGCAGGCACAGCTGAGGAGAGTGGAGAGGAGGTGAGATGCAGACGCAGCGGTGATCGCTGGTTTGACTCGCGAGCGAGACATGGCAGATGCCCGGGTACGTCTTATCCGAGTAGAGAGGGACACAGCAGTGGCTGCCATGGGTACAGACGCAGCGAGCTCATTTCTGGTTGGGCAAGTGCAGCAGGCACAGGCACAGGTAGGCCAGTTGCAGACGCAGTTGGCACAGGCGCAGACAGACCTAGCCAGAGCGCAGCAGCAGGCACAGTACTACCGAGGCTTGTACCATGGTGCCATGGCGTCGAGCCAGAGGGCAGGGAGTTTCAGAAGTCAGTCTGGGGTGGCTCACAGAGCAGGTCCTTCGCAGTCAGGGGTATCCGTGATGGGACCTCAGCAGTCAGGAGCTGGCAGTGGTGGCCCACAGCAGCAGGGGTAGACACAGACCAGATTTTGTACATTTTTGGGACATGTATCACCGTCTATTTAGACACATATTGTATATGACACTTTGATTTTGAGAGAGATGGTGATATTGTACATTTGGACCTCTTTGTATATGATAGTATGGATGATGATGCAGCTTTGGGTATCTATTGCATGCGTTATGAGATGATGATTTTACTTCTATTGTATGATGTGATTCTATTGCATAGTTTAGATGGTCTATATGATGCTATATGAGAAATACTTTGATATGCTGCTATATGATATCTATATGATCTAATGTGACAAATGAATGCAAAATGTAATATGATGTCTATGTGATGATGCAAATGTATGTATATGAAACATGATTTCTATGTTACGATGTAACTGTATAGGTGATGTCTATATGATCTAATGCAAATGTATATGTATGGAACATGATTTCTATGTTATGATGCTGTATAGATATGTGAGATGCTACTGGATGCTTATATGATGTAATGCTTTGAATGTATGCAGTTGTAACATGAGTACTATGTGGTGATGTAACTATATATGTGATGCACTTAGCTATGTTGTTTGATTTTCTGGGTTTTTAAGATTAAGATGTGATGCAAATGTATTGGTGACCTAATGAATTGGATGGTGCATTCTACTAACCTAATCATGTGCATGACTAGTTTCTACGAATGATATGATATGCTCTTATATGCGTTGTTTTTGTGATGTCCAAATGTACTCTATCGACATAAGAATGACATGATGGATAGAAGAATGGTCGCGAAAGAATGACTTAGGAACTTTTCTTGATATCGTTACTCTGCATAGTTGGGATAATGAGGATTGTATGGGATACGGATGCATGGATGTGTATATGGATATAGGACGGATGCTTTGCTTTTAGATTGCTTTATTTCATCATTGGGCATTTTGTTTTTGGTACTTTTCTGAAATGTTGTAAGTGAATACAAGCATCTAGGTATAATTGAACCGAGATGACCTGAGTATCGCTTACATGGATTGTGATTGAGCAAGTTAATACAAGCATCTAGTCAAAATTGAATCTAGATGACCTGAGTACTTGCGTTTCAACAAGCAAGGATTGCCCCCGTTCATGTAAGGCCTTGGATGTCCTCGATGATCTTTTGCTGATCATGTCCTTAGACAAGGCATCGCATTACTAAAGTTTAATCCACAGACAACAAACAAAGAAAGTAATCATGCCCCCATCATAGCATCTCTAGCTTTTGGCATCCTTGAGACGTATAGGAAGGTATGATAGCAAAAACCAAGACTCTGTAACTTAACCCTAGGTTCCAATCTACAAAAGCATATTTGCGTTGATATGTGTTTATTTCTTGCCTTAATTTGCATAAAATCATTTAGAAGACCTTGGGTATTTGCTTTGCATTGGATAGGTTAAGATGCTCATTGTCAGGATGTCTGCTTGAAGTGCGGGTGTTTGCTTGCATTTGCTTACTTGATGAGAAGGTTGCACAATCCTAATTGAGAAGACGGACCCTAAGGGACTGACCTAGTGCCTCGGGGGCTCATTGCTAAATGGCCTTGCCTACGTGACGACGCAGAGGCAACGTAGTTCGGGGTAAACCCTAATGGACCTTGGATGGACTAGAAGAAAGACGACCAGAATGAAGACAAGAAAGGAGATGAATGGGACCTTGGGAGAGATGGGAGCCTCGGGGGCGCATTAGAATAATGGCCATGCCTACGTGACGGCGCAGAGGCAACGTAGTTCATGGATTCGGACCACAGACACTGACGAGAGACACTACACTAGGCTTACATTGAGGAGACGGTATGGGACAAAACCTTGGTTGACAAGGCCACAAGGTGAGTATCAAGCCATGATAGGTAATTGTCAAGCGTTTATTGTGGGATGGATATGGGTCGAATGGGGAAAATAGAGGGAGAATGGGCTCAAGGTGATTGGATTCCCAAAGATGGAGAATGCGGTTTGTCACAAGTAACGCCTGTTTACCAGGTTTTCATCACTTGCTTTTATTTGCACGAGAAGCTAGAAAGTAACATGACGCCTAATTGCCAGGTTTTCACCATGATACCTATCCAAGGCGCCTGTTTGCCAGGTTTTCACCAAAGGACGATTTTTTTGTATACTTTCTATTTTTTCTGATTTTTTTGTTTTTTGTATTTTTTCTTTGTAACTTTTTTGATTTTTTTTTGATTTTTTGATTTTTTGACTTTATTGTGTCCCCTTGCACTGGGGTTCTCTTAGATATAGAACCGGCGAAGGTGCATGCTGTTGATTGGATCATCAAACAACTCACCTTCTGATGTGGCCAACTGATATGCCCCCGATCCGTAAGCCGCTACAATTACATACGGCCCAAGCCAGTTAGGCTCGAACTTACCTTTCTTTTCTCTGTCCTACTGATTGCGAGGGTTCTCTTTTAGGACGAGGTCCCCAACCTTGAAGCATCTTGGTCTAACCTTGTGGTTGTAGCTTCTTGACATCATCTGTTGATAGGCTTTGAGATGGTCAAAAGCTTTCTGGCGCCTTTCCTCTAGCAGTTCTAGCTCTTGTAGCCTGGAGACTCTGTACTCTTCATCTGATATGAGACCTTTCAACGACACCTGAAGGGATGGGAGTTTGACCTCAATGGGAAGGATGGCTTCAGAACCATAGATGAGGGCGTAGGGTGTAGCACCTGTGGGAGTGCGTATGCTGGTTCGATAAGCCCATAGAGCGGGATTGAGTTGGACGTGCCAATCGCGACCAGCTTCATTGACAGTCTTCTTTAGGATTTTTAGAATGGTTTTGTTTGATGCCTCAGCTTGGCCATTACCTTGGGGGTAATATGGAGTGGAGAAGCGATGTTGGATCTTGAAAAATTCACAAAGTTCCTGGACATCCTGATTTTTGAAGGGTCTCCCGTTATCCGTTATGATGGATGAAGGGATGCCATATCGGCAGATAATGTAATTCAGAATGAAAGAGGAAATTTGCTTTCCTGTGACGGTTGATAAGGGAACGGCTTCAATCCACTTTGTAAAGTACTCAGTGGCGGTTATGATGAATTTATGGCCGTTGAAAGAGGGCGGATGAATCTTTCCCACAAGGTCAAGTCCCCACTAGCAAAAGGGCCAGGGTGTCGTTAGAGGTCTCAACTCCTGAGCAGGTGCATGAATCAGGTTCCCATGTATCTGGCACTGTTTGCACTTTTTGATGAACTGATATGAATCCATTTCCATATTGGGCCAGTAATAACCCAAATGCATGAGTTTCTTAGCTAAGGAAGGACCGCTGGAGTGTGTTCCGCAGATCCCTTCGTGCACGTCTCGCAAGGCAGTTACAGATTCTTCTTGTTCTAGACAACAGAGTAAAGTACCATCTAGACCACGTCGGTAAAGGGTATTGGCGATAATGGTGTAACGGGAGGCTTGTCTGATGAAAGTTCGTTTTTTGTTGGAAGAGAGGTCCAAAGGAAGGACATTGTCCTTGAGGTAAGTGTAGGTCTTACCGTACCAAGGCGAATCAGATCCTACTAGGTGGCAAATGGAATGAGTTTCGAGGAGATCATAAGCCGGTTGTCGAATTGTTTCTACTAAGAACTCATACCGTGACTCATGTTCAGGTATCTCAAGAAGAGAGGCTATGGTCACCATTGCATCTGCTACTTTGTTCTCTATCTTGGGTATTTGCTCAAACGAGATGGTCCCAAAATGTTCTTTGAGGTCATCGACCATTCGTTTGTATGGGATGAGCTTCTCATCTTTGGTCTGATACTCGTCGTTGACCTGGTTTATGACAAGCTGAGAATCACCGTAGACACATAGTGCTTGGATTTTCCACTCAGTGGCCATCTTGAGACCAATTACCAAAGCCTCATACTCCGCTATATTGTTAGTGCATGGAAATAACAACCTGTAGGACTTTGGAATTGTGTCGCCTTGGGCAGTGATGAACAAGATACCTGCCCCTGATCCATGGTTGGTGTAAGACCCGTCGAAGTAGAGTTTCCAAGGAGATGCCGACAGAGTGAATAAAGATTCATCGGGGAACTCAAACTGCATTGGTGAAGTGTCCTGTAATGGTGCCTCAGCTAGTTGGTCAGCGATGATTTGCCCCTTGATGGCTTTTCTGTCCACATACTCTATATCATATTCGCTAAGAAGCATAACCCATTTGGCTAGTCGACCTGTGAGAGCTGCTTTGCTGAGAAGATATTTTAGTGGGTCGATCTTGGCAATGAGTTTGACAGGATGTGCCAACATGTAGTGTCGGAGTTTTTGTGAGGCAAAAACCACCGCAAGGCATGAACGTTCCACCTGTGAGTACTGTAACTCATAGCCCACTAAGGTTCGACTGATGTAGTACACAGCTCTTTCCTTGTTCTCATAGTCTTGCTGCGCTAGAAGAGCCCCAAGAGCAGTAGGTGTAGCAGATATGTAGAGAATCAAAGGTTTTCCTTGAATCAGAGGCATGAGTATAGGAGGATTCATGAGGTACTCCTTGAGCTTGTTGAATGCCTCTTCGCACTGCTCATCCCATTTAAATGGAACGTTCTTATGTAGGAGATGGCTGAAAGGATGGCACTTGTCTGCCAGCTGTGAGATGAACCTGCGGATGGCCTGTAGCTTGCCCTGTAAGGATCTCAACTGTGTTAGAGTTTTGGGCGGAGGCATGTCCATGATTGCTTTGACCTTGGCCGGGTCTACCTCTATGCCGTTTACTAACACGATGAAGCCTAGCAGCTTGCCCGATGTTACCCCAAACACACATTTCTTCGGGTTCAATTTTACTTGGAATTGGTCCAGTCGTTGGAAGACTTTCTCTAATGTGTCAAGGTGTGAGTCCCTGGTGAGTGATTTTGCCAAGATGTCGTCAACATAATCTTCCATGGTCACATGCATCATGTCGTGAAATATAGTTGTCATGGCCCGTTGATATGTAGCACCTGCGTTTTTCAGCCCAAATGGCATGACATTCCAGCAAAAGGTACCCCATGGACAAGTGAAAGTGGTTTTGTGCTGATCCTCTGGTGCTATTTTGATCTGGTTGTACCCTGAGAATCCATCCATAAGTGACAGCATTGTATGTCCTACCGTGAGGTCGACTATGATATCGATGTTAGGCAAGGGAAAGTCATCTTTTCGGCATGCTTTGTTTAAATCTCTAAAATCGTTGCATAGTCGAACCCTGCCATCTGGCTTAGACACCGGCACAATATTAGATATCCATTCAGGGTAATCTATGGCTCTGATGAACCCCACGTCTAACAATTTCTTGAGTTCTTCCTTGACCAGTAGGGCTATATGGGGATGCATCTTTCTCAGTTTTTGCTTTACGGGCTTCACCCCTGGATCCAATGGCAAGTGATGTAGAATCAAGTTTGGGTCCAAACCTGGAATGTCGGCATATGACCAAGCAAAGCTGCCTCTCTTCTTTTTAAAGAATGGTACAAACTTGGTTTTCTCAGGCGGCGTGAGAGATTTTGCAAAGTGGATAATCTGAGGCTGCTCTTCGGTTCCAATGTTTATTGGCTCTGTTGGCTCTACCACGATCTGTGACCTTTCTTGATACATATCGCTTGGGAGGGTGTCAAGCAATCCATCGTCAGGTGCCACAGTTGGGTTTTCACCTTCAGATACGTCCTTTCTTTTTACTGTTTTATGATCTGACACTGCCGCGTGGTGGTTTTCACCGTCAGATCCCTTTTTGATCTTTACATTTTTGCGACTAGAAGGCTTGGCACCCTCCCCGAAGTAAGCTACAGTATTGAGTTCGATAGCGAAACCGGCTTTATGATCTCCTTTTGGTAAATGATCTCTAAGTCCCATATAGTCAATGTAGGCATCATCGTTCTAGAACATATCTAATTGAGGGGTCCCTTGCAGGTCCCAGTCAATAAGCTCAGGGTGTAAGAGGGGAAGGGAGTCGGATGAAAGACCTGATTCATTGATAGTGTGGATGGAAATATTAGGAGCACAGGTGGGGGTAGTGTTCTGGGTGGTACTTTCTTCCAGGTTGTTTATCATAATGGAATCTATACTTTCCTCGAAAGCCATAACCTCAGGGAGGGGCAAATCAGACTCCAATGGTCTGTCCCGTTGCGTTTGTCTCTCATGATATGGGCTAAGAGTTTGGATGGTGTCAATCTCTTTGTCATCGTAGGAGTGCTCTGTTAGCTCGTCCCACTCATACTGATTGGAATCATCCGAATCTGCGTCACTATCCTCTTGGAGTGTTTGAATTGTCTCCACTAGGCAGGCATTTTCTTTGGCTTTACCTTTACCTTTGTACCCGAGGCTAGTGGTGTTTTTAGCCGAAGAGGAGGAAGAAGGTTGTATAGGTTCGATGATCCCTTCTTTTCTGAGGCCGATAGGGCCTTGTCCTTCATATCCCATCCTATGCAAGATGGTTTCACCCCGTCCATAGAGTTCCGTAGGGAGTCTAGGTGGCTCTTGGGGTGTGTTTTCTTCTTCGGCATAAAGCCATTGCAAGAGATCTCGCTCCTCTGATTCATCGGATAAGGTCCCCCATTTTACAAAGGGGTTTGAGGGAGTGATAGGAGGAGCAGAGGGCTTTGGAAAATGCCTGGGTTGATGCTTGGGCTGGCCAAAGGAGTGAGGAGACAAGGGCATTTTTGCAAGGTTGAGGCTGTGCTCAATCTGGTATTCCCCCACGCCATTTTCTTTTATGGTGATTTTCATTGGTTTGGGCCGTGAGGAGGAAGCTTCGGCAGTATGGTCTGGTGGCGGAGTAGGGGACATATGGGCTCAATTGTTGGGTATGACACATTCTGGTTTTGCTTGGAAAGAGTTGCAATGTTGGTAGGGGTCGGGGTCGCCGTGTATGGTGACCTGCTTGCCATCGTGTGGGAGCTTTATGCATTGATGGTAGGTGGAGGGGACAGCTTTCATGGCATGGATCCATGGTCTCCCTAGCAGAATATTGTAAGCAAGCTCTCGATCAAGGACTTGGCACACCACATCTTTAATTACCGGTCCCACTTGAATGGGTAGGACAACCGTGCCCTTTGTGGTTCGTTCCTCCTCGTCATAGGCTTTGATAGTAATTTTCCGTCTCGGATCTACTGCCTGTTCAAAGAACCCCAATGCAAGGACTAGCTTCAAAGTGCAAATATTCAAACCGGCACCCCCATCAATGAGAACCCTCTTGATGCGGTGCCTGTGTACGAATGCGACAATGTGTAGAGGAGTGTTGTGGGGTTGAGACATGGAAAGGTCATCTTGTTCTGTAAACGAGATGGAAGTGGAGGATGTCAAATTACCCACCATGGTTTGAAACTTTTCTTGGGCTAGGTTAGTGGGGACAGTAGTTTCCACTAAGGCTTTCTCAAGAATCTCCTTATGAGAAGGAGATAGACGCAAGAGCTCCAATATAGAAATGTGAGCCGGAGTCTTTTGCAATTGGTCGATGACATTATATGGGCGGGAGTGAGATGGAGATGGCGACGACCTTGGAGGAGTGGTGTTGATCGTGACTCTACCACTGTGGGTAATTATACTACAACCAGTTCCATTAGGTCTTGGTTGTTGGTTGGGGGATATGACATTGACTTGCGGAACATGCTCAGAAATGCAGTTAATGGTGTACTCAAAGGGAACGCTTGCATAGTTAGCATTACTCGACCCACTATTCTGGTTTGGCCTGTTGCGATTGTTGTCATTATTGTTATGGCCATTGGAGTTGTTGCCATTGTGACCATTGTTGTGGTGACCGCTCAAGTGATTGTTGTTATACAGCCGGTTGTGGTTTAGGAGAGGATCCCGGTAGGCCACATGAGATTCATTGGAGGTATGCTGTTGTGTCCCTCCCTGATTCTGATCCAGTATATCCTGTATGACGTTCTTAAGATGGATGCAATTATTGGTTGTGTGCCCCCTTCCTCGATGATACTCGCAATAGTCTGTGTCCTTCCAATAGGGAGGCTTGACTATAGGCTCATAGTCACTTGTTGACGGTAGAGAAATTTCATTGTTAGCCAACAACTTCCTGAGAGCAGACTCTTGAGATTCTCCTAACGGCGTGAATTTTCTCCTTGGATTTGAATTGAACCAAGGTCTAGATTCCCGCGGGGGTGGCTTGTTGAGTGCACCGTTATTTGCTTCTTCCTTAAGAGTGAATATGGGTTGTTGTTTAGGGGCTGCCGCCTTGGCATCCACTACTCCATCGTTGACCACATTCTTGTTCTTGGTCCAAAACTTTGACTTGTCAGTTGTGTAATTGGAAGGAGGTGTGTCCTTGTAGAGCTTGAGAGTTCCTTTAGCGATCATAGCTTTCTCAATGAATAGCCCCATTTCAATGACTTTGGTGAATGAGGTAGGGCATTGTATCTGAATCTGATAGCTAAGATCGGGATTCAAATTGTGGACAAACATTTCCAATAGTTGTTTCTCAGGCATGTCGTAAGAACACTTACTAGCTAGTTGTCTCCATCGTTGTAAGAAGGTGGCGAAAGACTCACCACCTTTTTGTTTGGTGTTGCATAGGTCTAGCATAGATACCTCATGTTCTATGTTGTAAGAGAAGTGCGTTATGAATTTATTGACAAGTTCATCAAAAGTTTTGATTCCTGGTGGAAGACGCGAGAACCACTCCATAGCTTGACCTCCTAAAGATCTTGGGAATAGTCTCATTAAGTAGGTCTCGTTGTGAGCTACTTCTAAACATGCTGCAGTGAATTCCCGGATATGATCTTTAGGGTCCCCCTTCCCTTTGTATTTGTCAAATTTTGGGATTCCGAACTAAAAGGGGAATGGTTTCATGACCAAACTTCTGTCAAAGGGGTATGGTGCTATATCTTCCAAGGAGTAGTTCTTGGAACTTGTGCCGATCTTAAGGTTGGAGATTTCTAGCTTTAGATTCTCAATTTGTTGTCTCACATCCGCCATAGGAGCATTTTGGTCAATGGGTTGTTTTCCTCTCTCATTGGCCTGGGGGACCGTGTCATTTGTGTCCCTCTCACGTTCATTGTCTGCATTTTCCCTGATGGAGCTAATGTCAAAGTCTACGGGGAGTTTGATTCTGAGACTAGCAAGATGATGGAAGTATTTGGTGGGGTCCTCAAGGAGCACTTTCTCCACTAGGCGTTGGAATTTGCTATCTTGCATGTGTGCCACTAATTCTTCACGAGAAATTTCTTCATCATCATCGCGTGGTGGGGCGATGTGATCGGAAGAGTCGGCCATTTCAGTTAGCTTGTTGTACTGGGATCGAGTAAGAACCATGCAAGGTGGGGTGGGATGAAATGGACTAGGATTAGAAATTTTGGCAAGGTGTCGACCAAGACTGTAATGAATGGGATATCTAGGACAAGACTTGGACAAAGGGTTCTCTCGCTCAATGACTTCAGGTAAGACGGTTGACACAAGACTCTAGCCACTAGCAAGGGTAGTCGATACCAGTCTCACTGTGTAGGGCTTAGTCGTTCAACAAGACTACTAGCAAAAGGTACTGTGACCTACTAGGCTTACGTGAATTCACTAATGAAACAAAGAAGGACCTATGTCGAATCGGTATGGGACAGAATGACGTTGGACAGAAGGTGATTGGGACGACCGACGAAAGAGAGAGAAATGGGTGAAATGGATGAAAATTGACTGCAGGGTTGATTCTGACCTCAGAAAATGAAACTAGGCTGAAATGGGTACTCTGAACAGCTGGCAAAAATTTCTCAAAAATAAGGCAGATGCTCACTGTCACACATGCGCAGAAACAGATGCACAGCAAGAATGGGCAAATGCGCTGTAAGTCGCTGTATATGCGCCGCTCTGGTGAAGTATGTATGCGCAGCAACAGTGTGTAAATGCGCAGCAGAAAAGTATATGCGCAGCAAGTCGGTGTATATGCGCAGCAAGTCGCTGTAAAAGCGCAGCAAAAATGTGTATATGCGCAGCAGAAAGGTATGTATGCGCAGCCAGTCTGTGCAAATGCGCAGCAAGTCGCTGTATATGCGCCGCAGAAATGGATATATGCGCAGTTCTGGTATTTTTTTGCAAATTTTTGGGATTTTTCACTATTTTTGGTATTCTTTGGCTGGAAAAGGTTTTCCTGATCTGATATTATGACTTAATTTAGCAAGAAAACACAGCAAGCACAAAGAGTATTTTGTAGTTTTCCATTGTTTTTGTAGTTTTTCAACTCTATTTTGGACAAAAGCAAGCACAAAATCCTAGGCGAGAAATGGATTATAAGGGATTTGGGCCACTAAAACAAGAGGTATTTAATTCGGGCAACCGTTCAAGTGGTTACACGTGCGGCGGCGCTACTCTCCATTATGGAGTCTCCCAGCCTCAAAGGGTTACGCCTGAGAGGGTTTTGGGGGAGGTTGGCCGTCGGTGTAACATAACAGCACTCGTTGCAGGAGGTTTTCACCTCAAGCACAATTTATTTTAAGTGGCTCGGTAGGGCTTGGCGTTAGCCTGTTACCACTCAGGGTCGTTCCCGCTTGGACAAGCGTGCATCCAAGGGCAGGCCCCTCCTAAAGTTTAAACAAATAGAATAATAGTGATCAATCAAATGAATAATAGATGACCCAAACATCAACAGAATAGAGAAACAAAGAAGATTCAAGTAAACAAAGCAATGAACAAACACAGCAAACCTCTTCTGTTTCAAAACTTCTGTTGTTCGCCTATCACGAATCGTCCTTTCACAGATGAGATGAGCCCTCAGAGAGTGCAATCTTTCAAAGCTGTTTGAGGAAGTCGATGGTGAACGGCTATGGTGTGATGTGCAATGAAGGTGAGCTCCAATGCAACAATGGTGATCTCAAGCTTGTAGATGACAAAAGGGTGCCAAAGGCGCACTGGTGATATTTCTGCAGAGTAACGATGTCAAAAGCCTGGATGATTAGAATGGAGGGATGAAGCTTCATTTATAGACTCGGAGGAATAGGAATCAACGGTTGAGAGAAGATATGATGATCAATGGTTGAGGATGGTTGAGGAATGTGCAACCAGTGGAAATGTACCAAGTGTCCCAGCTCCATCATGAAAGGTGGGATGTGACAAAACTGATTGGAGAGTTAACTCCATTGACTGGTCTGTTAACAGAATTGATTGATCAGTTAGAAGAGTGGATTGTGGAACTGACTGGATTGATTGAGGATTTGACTCAACTGACAGGTTAGTTAACAGATTTGATTGATTGGTTAACTGACCTCTGATTGGAGAAGAAATAGGCCATGTGGGTGAGGGAAAATAAGGTAATTAAATATTAAATATATTTAATTACATGTGCAACCTGATGAGGTGGACAAGGTGAGGTGGAAAAAGGTGAGGTGTAGAAGGTGACGTGGAATTTTGAATTTAGAACTTTAGGATAGAGGAATCAGGCTTAATTAAATAATTTATGATTATTTAATTGTGAAGGACTTTAGAAGAATTTTTAATTAAATAAATAGAATTTATTTAATTGTGAGATAGTGAATTGATTAAATAAATTTGGAATATTTATTTAATTAATAGAAGAATGGAATAAATATTTAGAATATTTATTTAGGATGATTTGTGTCATTTTTAGGCGTATACAATATATATATATGTGTGTGTGTGTGTGTGTGTGTGTGTGTGTGTACATATATACATGTATATATACATAGATGTATATATACATGTATATATGTATATATACATATATACATAAATATATATATGTATAAATATATAAACATATATGTATATATGGATATATAAGTTTTTATGTTGTATTTTATTTTGAAGACCTTAATGGCTTGTTGCTTGTTATGCTCCTATAAGTAGTTTATTAATATTATTATTGAAGAACTTATATAGTTCTTGATAGTAAATATGTATGTGTGTGTGTGTGTGTGTGTGTGTGTGTATAGATATAGATATATAGATATATAGATATATACATGCATACATATATATGTATATATATAAATATATATATGTATATATATGTATATATATACATATAATATATATGTGTGTGTGTGTGTGTGTGTATTATCGCCTAAGAAAATTATATGTATTGTGGTGGTCATGGTTTAAGACCTAAAATCACAGGCTAGATTTAAGTTTAAATTTTGTTAACTTTTAAAGTGGTATGCTTTAGGTTTACTATGCCTAAATCCTACAGCCATGGTTTAACCATCATTAATCCTACGATGGAGATAGATTTGTAGCTTGCATTTTAATTAACCATTCTTTAGAATGGTAGTTGGCAATGTTAACTAGATTTTCTAGAGATTTTTAATGTTATCTGGTAGTTTTCTCATGCATGCTTTAATTGGAAATTAATTTTGTGAGGCTCAAGAATTTGAAAAACCATTTTTTATTGTGTCTCTTTAATTTTTATTTTTATTTTTTATCTTTAGCATGCTCAATTAACTGGTTGCTCGGTCCACGCATTCTCCAGTTGTTTCAAAAAGGAATTATACTAGTTTTTATATATAAATATGCATGTGTTGATTATAACATGGGTAGATGTTTATGGTAAAAATTGGAATTCATGGTTGATTTCTAGGTTGTTTTCTAGTTTATATATATTGGAGGTTATGGTGCTAATTTGGAAGGATTGGCATTGGTTCTATAGGTAAATTTTGACCCACAGTTATGGGTTCTTGGTAACTTATTATAGTGTTTTGTTATTTATTTCTTCTATATAATAACATGCATAAACAATTTTCTTAAATTGCATAATAGGTGTCTAAAGTTAAATATCATTGTTGATTATTGAAAAACACTAAGTTATTGGTTTAATAATCCCATTGGTTATTTGGGCATTCTTTGTGGTTAATAACTCAATGAAGGATTGTTTTATTTTTATGGCCATTGGTATGGCTGAGGGTATTCCATATGGTTAATAAATTAGTGGAGCATTGTTTTATTTTTTTATGGCTATTGGTATGGGGAAGGGAATTCTCTATGGTTAATAATTTAGTGAAGTATTGTTATTTTTTATGGTTGTTAGTATGGTCGAGGGTATTCTTTGTTGTATATTTTTTGTAAAAACTTCAAAACCCTTTCTTTAACGTCAACTTTGAATGGGGTTTCAAATGACCCTAGATGTCAAATGTTAATGGTTTTATTGTGTCTTGGCCTTTGAGTAAGATGGCCATTCTTAAGTCATGGTCATTGGCTATGAAAAGATTTCTCACACCTTTGTTTTCATTTATGCTATGATACGAGTTATGGATTGTGTTATACTTACTAGGTGTAATTCCTCTATTATGATAATAATAGGGTGTGTGAAGTCTTGTTTTTTATGGTCATGTGGTCTTTTTTATGAAGTTGAATGGATTTTATGTGGTCTTTAGGTCACATGGTTATTGAAGGCTTGAATTATGTGTTGGCCTAGTGAGGTTGAATGGTATTGTGATGGTTTAGAAATTTAAGGGAATGTCTACAACTACCTATACCTTATCATGTTCCTAGGAGATGGGTTTGGGCTAGGTCATGGACCCATGGTAGGGATTCTCTAATGAAAAATCTTTATGTATTTTGGCTAATATCCATTGGATGATGAACTCTTACAAATATCTTCAACATGATTATTGGTGTTGAACAAGTTGATTATTTTGGTATGTTATGAGAAGAATTAAATTTTGGTATTATTATAATTGATTATTCTAACAAAGAGTGTAATGTAAATATGGAAAGCCTAGTAGTAAGTCATTGCAAAAATAATTAATTTAATTAGTATATTATTGTGTTATCAATTTTTGAGTTTATAATAAAAATTGTAACAAGATATATGTTGTAGGAAGTTGAATATGAGTTGATTAATACTATATTTTATTATATTGGATACATGCAATAGTGTTATATTTTATTAGGAAAAAAATAACAATAAGTTTTCATACAATGTTGTACTATTTCCATCATAAAGTACATTTATGTTTTTTGCTAGCCTTTTATTAATTAAAACTATTATAATTTAAGGGTTTAATTTTAGCAAACATTTTATAACAATGTTGTCTTATTATTATGACTCAAATGAGTAAACAATGTTTCCAATTT
Organism: Cunninghamia lanceolata; assembly: GCA_027924645.1. NCBI lineage: Eukaryota > Viridiplantae > Streptophyta > Pinopsida > Cupressales > Cupressaceae > Cunninghamia > Cunninghamia lanceolata. The sequence goes on along the minus strand of BSBN01000650.1, from coordinate 110,541 downwards.
AAATTTTATAAATTAATATCTGGATTATTTTATAAGACGTTATTTAGATATAACAAGATAGTTAAACTTTAAGATAATTAACATACTACTTAATAATTAAATAAATTAACACAAGTTTGTAAACATGCAATTGTTATTCTATACTTAGACCTTTATCTTGGTAATGCTCAAATATTTATACAATCAAAAGAATCTATTAGTTATTGATCAAGTGTGTTAGTAGGATTAAGGTATAAATAGTGAAGGGTATATTGGATTAAATTAAAGGTACACTCTTAACAAATTGGTCCTTCAATGTTGTACATGTGGGACTCAATTGTTCTATGTGCACAATAAAAATAAATGTGTAACTAAGGTTAGGAAACTTAATCCTGCCTAAGTCACCTAGCAATTAGGTATACATGTTTGCTTAATTAGTGACTGGTATAATTGTATTAAGTGTAAATGTTTAATGTTTAATGGGTTAAATGGTGTAATTTTACTTTAAGATGACATAGTTTTAACCATTTTTACCTTAAATGCTATTTTTCAAAAAAAATGGCCCAATTTTGTGGTGCACATGGCACATTTTTCCTTAGGGAATGAGGAAAAATCTTGGCCAACATTTGATCTTTAAAACATTGATAAATGCACATGATTGTAAAAGAGTATCTATGGGATTGAGGATCCATTTCCCACTATATATTTTTAGTTTATGTGCAATGAACTATAGAGGGAAGGGTTGGGCTAGGATATATAAAGAGAAAGGGTTGTGGTGGAGGTTAACAATTTCCCCTACATAGGTAGAAGAAGATGGGAGCATAGATAATTGGAATTGCATTGATCCCATGTTCTAAACTAGCTCATTTATGATGATATTGGTGGAAGGGGTATGAAGAGAAAGTATAAGAAGTGTTGATGCTCTCACAATATGATGAGGGGGTAGTAAAGGTGAGGAGGAAAAGGTAATATAGAAGAAGAAGATGAGGCTATGGTGGCAAATGTGGAAGTAACATGGTAGCAGAAAGGGAGAGGTTTTGAGGGAGGAATATAGGTATATGAGGAGAAGGATTGGTTAAGATAAAGGGACTATTACTAAAGGGTGGGATAGAGGGAGAGGTAGATATAGTTGGGGTAGGAAGGTGGATAGGATGAAAAGGAATGGACATGGAGATTTAAGTAAAGGTGGGATGGACAATAGAAGGATTGGTAATGGATGCAATGGTTGAGGTAGTGGTTTAAAGAGGGGCATGTGCATGGAATATATGTCTAATACCCTAAAATATATTGAGCTCCTAAGGATGGGTAACTAGGAGGTTACATGAGTCTAAGAGGGAAGAGGTATTGTCATAGGAGGCATCATTATCTAGGTAGTGCTAGAAAAAGCATAAGTGACTATAAATCCTTTGTTGAGGTGACAAAATAAACCTCAGATACGAAATAACATGATTGAAGTCATCATTAGAGGGAGGATAGCAAGTTGGAACATCATGTGAGTTGGATGGCAAAGGAGAAAGGGAAGCTAGGGTAGATCAAATGGTGAGGAGGCTACCAACATATTGGTCAAGGAAAAGGCCATGGTTGGATTGATGCATTAGCTATGGAAAATAAGTGTGGATGAGAAATCTAGGTGGGTGGTAAATATAATATAAATAAGGGGAAATAAAGGAGTAGGATAAAAACAAAAACATGAGGGTACATAATTAAACAAAAAAGTAGGTTTACTATTTTAAATAGAAATAGGGATGAAAACTATTCCATGATCATGGTATAGTCCATCCTTTTTAAAGGAATATATCTATATTCAAAAGATTAAAATTGCTAAAATAAAAATTGACAGAAGTGAATAAATTTATAGAAAATATAACAAAAACAAGAATACAATACACTGATTTTAGAGGAGAGGTGAAGAAGATTGATTGGTTCCTAAAAAGGAAAAATAAGGTTGATTTTCATATTGATTTAACTAAATGAAATGTGTTAAAAGAGGAAGAGGTTGTAGAGATTTTTATTTCACTCTACTAACTACATTTTACATTATTCCTATCATTCTATTAAAAAGAGATAACAATTTCTTATAAATGAATAAACAAATGTTATTACCATGCTTCCTTTATCCAATAAAAATATTTATGTCCTATTATGTAAACTAGATTATTTTTATTATATTAAGAGTTAGACCATGGCTTATCTTTTGCAAGTCAACAAGAATTGAAAATGATATTACACTAAGTGAACTAAGTATTAAAAGGAAAATATTTGATTTTATTTGGGTTGTTTTAAGGGAAATAGAAATGGAACCTAGGTTCTATAGTTGAATAAGCTAGTTACAAGATTGAAAGGTGTTGGTAGGAGGGGCAAGGATTTTTAATGTGTAGTGATGCTACTATAATTGTGGTATAGTTTGTCTTCTATGGATTCATCCTCTGTTTAGTGAAAAATAAAAATGATAATGCAATACTAATTAAACTAGTAAAAGCACCAAAGGTGCTATCAAATGGCCAATAGGCACAAATACTTATAGGCCTATTACTAAATAGCATACATTTATATTTTTATTTTGAATTGTGTGTGTGAAATTTAATGTTTTCATTCACTTTGTCTGGTGTGTGTGTTTACACTTTACCATGTTTTATAAATTTGGCACTCACTTTATGAGTGTGTTTATTGTTTGGAATGTTTGAACTTAAGTTGTGTGGTATGTGTGTTTGAACCAAATTTGACATTTGTTGTATGTGTTTGTGTGAGTTTGAAACAACTTTGACATTTAGTTTTTCTTTATTTATGAATGAACTTAAGCTATCACATTTTGTGGAGTGAATAAACTTCAACTATCAGATTTCATGGAGTGTATGAACAAACGTTGATGTTCATTTTTTGTATAATGCAATTGAAAGATTTGATATTGTTTTTTTTTGTGTGTGTACAAATGAACCTTGGCTATCATTTTGTGTAGAGTGTATGAATGAACTTTGATATTCACTTTATGTGAAATGTGCTTGAAAGAACTAACATTCTTTTCTTTGTGTGTGCTCCCAAATGAACTTTGGCTATCATTTTCTCTGATGTATGAATAGACTTTGATTTTCACTTTGTGTGGAATGTGTCTATGAACAAACTTCAATGATGTTGATTGTGAATCTTTGTGTGTTTGAATGAATTTTGGCTTTCATTGTGTGTGTGAATAAAATTCAACATTCATTGTGTGCATGTTTGAAAGCTAACTTTGGCATTCACTTCATGTGAAGTGTGTGTGTGTGTGTGTGTGTGTGAAAGTTAATTTTCTCATTCAGTTTGTGTGAAGTATGTAACTATGTATTTCAATGGAATTTGACATTCACTCTTTGTGTACATGTGTGTGTGTCTGAATGAGCTTTGACACTCACTCTATGTGTGTACAAAAATACCAATGTTCACTTTGTGTCAAGTGTATGTGTGTGTGAATGAACTTTGGCTTTCATTGTGTGTGGGTGGGTAGGTTGAAAGTTATCTTTGGTATCGAGTGTGTGTGCACATGTTTATGTGAATGAACTTTAGCATTCACTTTATGTGTGTAGAATGTGTATGAACTAACGTTCACATTAGATGAACTTTGTGTGTGGGAGTGAACTAACATTGACATTCACTTGGACTTGAGCCATTTATTATTTGTGTATTGGCATCCAATTTGCTTATGTGAAGCATATGTTTGAACTTTGGCATCACCTTAATTTGTTTGAGTTAATTAAGGATTCATCTTTTTTGTGTGTGAAACGTGAGTAAACTACCTTTTTCATTCACTTATTTGAGCTATTTTCTATTTGTGTATTTAGGTAAGTTTGAACTTTTACATTTACTTAGTGTGAATTAAAAATTAGCATGTTGAATTATGTTTACTTTTATGTGTGTGTGAAGTGTGTGTTTAAACTTTAGCATTCACTTTTTTGTGTGTGAATGTTTCAACTATCTTTGGAATTTACTTGATACTCATCATGGGTGTGAGGATGAGGAGCAAGAAAATTTTGAAACCTACTTAGGGTAAGATCAAGATCAGTCTATATGAAGGTGAGGAGGATGATGGCTTGGATGAAGGACATATGGATGATTGTGATCTCTCATATGGTGGGGATGAAAATGATTTGGTTTCAAACCACCCTAAGCATTTGACATTGTTGTTGTTGTGTAGTTTTTGAGATGCCTGCTCTTAAGCTGCTGCTCTTTGTTGCAATGTTTATATTATTTTGTTGTGGGTTAACTTCATGTTCACTGACATTTTCATGTATGCAAGAGGGTTCCAGAATCCATTCAAAACCTTTAACTCTTTCTAATTAAAAACTCCATCATTCACTTTGTATAAAGCGTGTTTCAATTTTACCTTTCACATAGATTTGATTCTTTTATTGTATGTGTGTGTGTGTGTGTGAACTTTCACATTCACTATGTAAAGAGTGTACTAACTTTGGCATTCACTACATGCTTCAACTTTGGTATGTTTCATAACTTTAGTGTTTACCTTATATATGTATGAAGTGTGTGATTTTGGAAAAACCATGTGTGAAATTATTGAACTAACTTTGTGTGTAGAGTGTGTTTTTAACTTTGGCATTCAATTTGTGTGTGTGAACATTCACATTCACTTTGTGTGAAGAGTATATTAACATTGGCATTCATGTTATGTGCCTATTTTAACTTTATCATTTACTTTGTATATGTATGAAGTGTGTATTTCAACAAACTATGTGTGAAGTGATTAGACTTTGTGTAAAGAGTGTGTTTTAACTTTGACATTCACTTTGTGTGTGTTTGTACTTTGGCATTTACTTTGTGTGTGATAGAACTAACTTTGTGCATGAAGCATGTTTGAACTTTGGCACATGTTCACTTTCTATTTGTGAAGTGTGTTTAAAGTGTTGTGTGGTTGAATTTCTTTTGTAGTATAGAAACAGAGCAAGGGTAACAAGTAGGGAGGATCCAATAGTACACACTCTAATTATTATATATTATATATATTTTTAAATAAGAGAACTTAATAGGATTTTAGAACTATTAAAGTTTGATCAAGTGAAAAACAAAGCAAAAGTTCTAACATTTTTATCTATTTAATTACGAATGCACTGTGTAAAAATGAGTTATGATTCAACAACTTAGCAGTACAAGTCATGGAATTTCCAGCTTAGTGATTAAAAATGTTTCTGAATATAACTCTATAACTGCTTAATCTATCCTCTTTCTTGGAGATTTCCTCACCCCAAATAAGTTTAATAGTGGAGGCCTCTACATATTCTAAAACTCCCTCTTTAACTGCTTGATTAGTGCTGCCATCTACAATTCAAAATGAGAAAAGACATTATATTTTTATGCTTTTGGCTTCTGTAACTCGCACTTCCTGGAATACTCTTAAATGATCATATTGAAACAATATCATTTGCAATGACTCAAATACTCTTTTGGTGGTTTCCTCTTGTACCCAAATCTCAGCAAGCCTCCAAAATGGCTTTACATATTAAAACAATATCATCTATGATGACCCATGCATCAAGTAGAATTGCCTCTTAATAGCGCTTTGAATGAAAATTATAGGGCATTAGCATCCAATGGAGAGGGATGTGATAGATTTGATACTTCAAACAACATGGTACATCGTACTGTGAAATTAATTCTTTTGTGTTGCAAACTATGTTTATATAATGACTGGGATGGATACCATTCAACCACCTACATGAATGGGTAATACGAAGGGATGCGGTAAATATATATTTTTGGTTTTTGGTTTTTTGGTATATTATGATGACTTTTATGGACGACGAAAAAAAGGACCACCAAAAAATATATGTTTTCTGGGAGTACTAAATTTTTTATTTGTTTCAAGATGTGTGCACGTATAGAATGGCCTATCGGCCAAAATATATGCAGCTCTACAATTATTAATGCATATCTACAATTAAAATAAAACCAAACTAAATCAAACTAATAGATTTATTTTAATAGAACTAAATGCTAAACTTAAATTTAAATACAAAATTTAATAAAATCTAAATAAAAAATTAAATTTAAGTTGAAATTAAACTAAGTTCAAATTAAACTAAATTTAAATTAATTTGAAACTAAAATTAAATTAAAATAAACAAACTAACATTTAGTAAACATATTATTGCATACTAACCCAAAAAGATAAAATATCTAAATATTAAACAAATTTAATTTAGATTTTATTAAAAAATAGAAAAACTTAAATTTAAATTCAAAATTTTATAAAATCTAAATAAAAAATTAAATTTAAGTTGAAATTAAATTAAGTTCAAATTAAACTAAATTTAAATTAATTTGAAACTAAAATTAAATTAAAATTAGTAAAAGCACCAAAGGTGCTATCAAATGGCCAATAGGCACAAATATTTATAGGCCTATCACTAAATAGTTTATATTTTTATTTTTATGGAAAGTCATTACATGTAGTTGTTGGTAGACAAGGCTAGAAATACTATAAAAAATTCAATTATTTTTTTGCAAATAAAAATAATGGAGTGGTATTAAATGAATAAACACATGAAGTAAAGCATGAATGAACTAAATAAATTCTAAGCAATCAAGAGATTAGGTGAACCGTGCAGTACCTAAATAATGTAGGATAATAAAAATCCATGTTACTAATTTCCTTTCGACCAAGTATTGCACCAAATAACTTTTAAAAAACAATATGCATGAAGTGTGTGTTTGAATCAACTATGTATGAAGTGATTGAACTAACTTTGTGTGAAGAGTGTGCTTTAACTTTGGCATTCACTTTGTGTGTGTTTGTTCTTTGACATATTTCAACTCGAGTGTTTACTTGTGTGTGATTGAACTAACTTTGTGCATGAAGCATGTTTAAAATTTGGCACATGTTCACTTTCTATGTGTGAAGTGTATGTTTTAACTTTGACATTCATTTTGTGTGAATTGTGTGTGTGAAATTTAATTTAGGCATTCACTTTGTCTAGTGTGTGTATTTGTATTTGTACTTTACATTCACATATGACTACAACTCTTATCAACTAACATTACATGAAAATCACATCAAGTTAATAGCTAGGACATAGTAGAATTCATTGAGTGAATCATAATATCATAAGGGTTTTCAAAAAATATTTTTTTTTGTATTTTTTGAGAGAAAAATAAGCAACATAAAAGTAGTTTGTTGCAAGATTCAAGAAAGTCGTTCATTAAAGGGGCTCAAATAGTTGATAATGTATTCAAGAAAGTCATTCATTAAAGGGGATCAAATAGTTGATAATGAACACATATGATTTTTTTTTATCATTTGAAGTCATTTTTAAATATGAGGGTTCCTTATCTCTCCAAAAAGGTTTCCCTTTCTTTATACTAAATTATTTTTTAAAGAACTAAAAAAATTATAATGTTAATATAAATAAACACTATTTTCATATATATCAATGTAAAATCTCCTATATTTATAGAAATTAATGAGGCAAGCAGCCATGGTGACCCAGGGAGTACACAAAATTCAATAAATCAACTTAACATAGTTTTGAAATTTTAAAAAGTAACTTAGTGTATAAAAAATATATATTTTAAAAAAGTACTAAAGTAAAATTAAATTTTTTCTAAATTATAATAAAATTTATTTTATATTTTATATTTATTTTATATTTGAAAAAAGAAATCTGTAAAAAACTTTCTAAATACAATAAATCAACCTAACACAAATTTGTAATTTAAAAAAGTATCTTTCAACCTAACATAAATTTACAATTTAAAACAGTTATCTTTCAACCTAACATAAATTTGTAATTTAAAAAAGTATCTTTAGTGCATAAAAGATATATATTCAATAAATCAACCTAACATAGTTTTGCAATTTTAAAAAGTAACTTAGTGTATAAAATTAAATAAGAACTAATTGCAAACTAAACTAAATAAGAGAGAACTAAAAAAAATTATATTTTTTAAAGGACTAAAAAAATTTATAATGTTAATATAAATAAACACTATTTTCATATATATCAATGTAAAATCTTCTATATTTTTTAATAGAATTAAATAAGAATTAATTTCAAACTAAATAAAAATCTTAATTAAATTATTTGTTAAAGAACTAAAAAAATTATTATTAATTTTAGAAGAATAATGGAAAAGATCGAATTAAATAAATTTAGAAATTTTATTTAATTTTAGAAGAATAATGGAAAAGATCAAATTAAATAAATCTAGAAATTTTATTTAATTTTAGAAGAATAATGGAAAAGACCAAATTAAATAAATCTAGAAAATTTATTTAATTTTAGAAGAATAATAGAAAGACCAAATTAAATAAATTTAGAAAATTTATTTAATTTTAGAAGAATAATGGAAAAGATAATGATAAGATAGATGATTGAGGAAAAAGTTGAATTTAGAAAATTGGAAAGATCAATTATAAATTAAATAAATAAATTAAACCAATTTCAAACTAAATAAGATTAAATTTAAATCTTAACTAAACTATTTTTTTAAAGAACTAAAAAAAATTAACCATCTCCAAATATTTTTAGTTTTTCCAATTTCTATTTCTATTTTTTTTTTCCAATTTTTATGTTTGGTTTTTATTTTTATTTTTTTTCCAATTTCTTTTTTGGTTCCATAGTTTTTGTTTTCTTATTTTTAATTTCTTTTTTTGTTTTTATTTTTTATTTTTTCCAATTTCTTTTTTGGACTACTCATGCAACTTTAAAAGAAAATGCAACTTTTAAAGGATTTTGTGATTTTTCCATTTTTTTTGTTCAATTTTTATTTGCTTTTATTTTTTATTATTTATTTTGTCCAATTTTTTTTTTGGTTCTATAGTTTTTGTGATTTTCTTATTTTCTTATTTCAATTTCCTTTTTAGTTTTTATTTATTATTTATTTTGTCCAATTTTTTTTTTTGGTTCCATAATTTTTGTGATTTTCTTATTTCAATTTCCTTTTTGGTTTTTATTTTTTATTTTTTCCAATTTCTTTTTTGGTTCCGTAGTTTTTGTGATTTTATTATTTTCTTATTTCAATTTCCTTTTTAGTTTTTATTTATTATTTATTTTGTCCAATTTCTTTTTTGGTTCCATAGTTTTTGTGATTTTCTTATTTTCTTATTTCAATTTCCTTTTTAGTTTTTATTTTTTATTTTGCCCAATTTCTTTTTTGGTTCCATAGTTTTTGTTGGACTACCAAAAAATTATGGGACTACCAAATTTATTTTTAGCAATTAGACAACCAAATTTTTTTATTGCTAAAAAATGTGTGCACATATAATGGCCTATCGGCCAAATAAACAAACTACCATTTACTTAACACATTATTCCATACTAACCCAAAAGGATAAATAAAATCACCTATGACATATTTCAATTTTGTTAAACTTATTCATAATTAAATAAATCACTATTCCAATTTAAAAAATTAAATAAATGTCATGGAAATAAAATCAACCATTTATTGCAATTATCTAAAAGAGGACTAACATATTAGTATTTAAATTCATAGTTTTAAATTCTTATTTTGAATAAATCAAGTCTAGATGTAATTAAATTTTAAATTAAAATTAAATTAGATTTCTAAAAGCAATAACATGCTTTATTAAAACTATAGTCAAATTACTAAATTTAGCACTGCACAAGATTTGATTCATAAAAACAGATCTAAATAATAAAATTAAATAAACTTAAAAATCAAATCTTAATTAAAAGATATGAGTGCTTTTCTAAAATGAAGTTCTAGAATTTAGGGATTGCCTTGGACTAATTTAGGAAGGAAAATCTAAATGATTGGAGGCATGAATATATCTATTACAAAATCATCTTGCCATATTTTTCTTATTAATTATTTCCAAACATTTTTTTAGCCTGTAGGAGTAAAGAAAAGTTTTTTGAAGATACAAATTCATAAACCATTACATAAACAAATGATTTTACAATTTTCATGCATTTACAATTCTTAGATACGGATTGAGAATTCTATAAAAACTCATAATTTTTTTTTTTACACATCATAATTTTTTTTTTTTACACAGGTTTAGATTTACGAGGAAAGGAGTTGATTATGTACAATAAGATATTGCAAACAAAGAGAGGAGAAATATTGTAAAAAGGATATATTTTGCAACAATAATTTTGAGGAAAAGAGGTGAAATTAATTATTAAATTTATTCTCAAATAATATTTTTAATTTATACATCAAATAAATTATTTTTGATAAAAATTCAAATTCAAAAATGATTTGTTTTTTAATTTTATAATATGCAAATTGGATCAAACTTTTAGCCTCAATGTAATGTGGTCTCATAGAATGCTATGGTTATAGGATATGCACAAAATAGTAATTTTAAGGAGACTTAAGCCTTTTCAAAGAAATGCCTCAATGAAATGTAGTCACATGGAATCCTATGATTACAGAACATGCACAAAATGGGTTCATTGAAAAAGCCTTGGAAATTTTTAAGTAGATGCAATTTGCAGGTGTAAAGCCAAACTTGGCAACATTTGCTAGCATCCTGCCAGCGTGTCCACAAATGGGATCTTTCGAAAGAGGGTATGGAGATATACCAAAAACTAATTGAAAGTGGTTGTTACGTTGTTACAAATGCCTTGATAAACATGTATGCAAAATGTGGGAATATAGAAGGCATGTCAAATTTTTAACAAAAGACATCATGCAGGTATAATCTCATGGAATACACTGATTGCAGGATATGCAATTCATGGCTATGCAATGAGGCCTTCAAAATCTTTGAAATATTGAAGAACTCTGGAATGTCCGGACCATGTAAGCTTTATTTGAGTTTTATTTGGATGTAGCCATGAAGGTATATTGTCTCATGGCTGTAAATTCTTTTACTGCATGAGTGACTAAGGCATCATGCATAATTGAACAGATTGTAGATTTCTAAATAATAATAATAATAATAATACAGGCATAAGAATGAAATAATTCTAGGTTGACTTACAATCACATATTGTGTATGCCATCTCATAAAATCATATTTTGATGAAGATTTACCTACTAAAGAGTATCCCCCTAAAATTCTTCACCAATTTCCTTCCTTCCAAGGAACACCAAACCATAGAAAATGTTATGGAAATAAGGATATGGAGAAATGTTTCTCATATTTTTCTGCCCAGCTATGTTTATTTAAAAGGCCATAAAACACAAAAACTCTTATAAATAAAAACAAAACTCTAATTAAGGTTGGGATAGTGGAAGCAAGAGAGTAAAATCAACAAAGCTATATCAAGGAAATTGTTAGTCATATATTTTTACACGGTTGAAAGAATTGGAAAGATTTGCCCTCATAAATGAGAAAAACTCTTGAAACGAATCAGAAAATCATTCAGAAATTTAGAAAATCATTCGCTAATAATGAGAAAAATTCCAATAAACATATGCTTGCTTCACTGCATAAAAATACATGGCCTAATAATAAATAACCAAAATCAATTTTCAAGACCTAAGCCATAGCCAAATCAAAGCCATTTCAACTGAGTTAGTTTAGCATGTGAAAAGAGGAAGGAACATAAAGAATAGAGCTCCATGATAATACAGGGTTGGTAAAACTATGAATAACAGTGAACAAAAGCAATTACACCATAACTGTAATCAAAGACAATGATATTATAAAGTGCAAGGAACCTGAATCAATCACATTCTGCCATAGAAAATGAAACCCCCAATGTTGTGATTTTAGTAATTAGTGCTAAAATTTCACATCACCCCACAAAACAAAAGGGACTTACAAGCTTACTAAAAACACAAACTAGAAAGGAAATGCTTGAGAAAACTAGGTAATGCAAGCAATAACAAAGTATTCAATGAGTAGCATCTTCTACATCCATGGCGTCCAACTCTTTGTCAAGCTCTATGCGAGCCTTTACAAGAGCATCCTAGAACTCGTTGGCATCAGGATCCCATGGCTTTACTCCGTGCATTAACAGATTATGAAACTTGCTCACAGGTCTTTCTCTAGGCTCGGGGCCCTTACCTTGCCCTTGCTTTTATCTAGCGCAGGAGCTACTACAGAACATTCTGGCTTGGAATTTGTACCTGAAGTATTTCTATTATTTGAAGAAGACATGATTATTAACTTAACACTTGTTGTATTTTGCATGCAAATAACAGAGTAAGGAGACATATAATAACCTCAAAAAAATTCATGCACAGATGAAAAGCCAAGAAAATTTACCAAAACCCAAGAAACAAAGCCAAAGCCAAAAGATGTGATGTTGAAGCAGGAACAAGGGGTTATATATATAATTTTGAAAAATAAGATAGAAAATGTAATGGCAAAGGAAATAAATGAAACGCCATGAATTCTAAAGTAACTGTCAAGAGAAATATTTTTTTGGGTGTGTATTTACAAAATTTGTCATGGTAATTAAAACCACAAAGATTCTGTGCCTATTTTTAGGGAAAGACTACCAACAAAATTATTTTTTATTAGGATTACCAAATTTTTTCAGTAGTTACAAGATGTGTGCACATATCGATTGGCCTATCGGCCAAAATATACAAAACAATCAAGAAAATAGATGAGCAAAGTACATGGAATAGACTAAATAACTAATTTAAATAAAATAAATTAAAGTTATTGAAAAGTGTGATGAGAATCAAACCATATGCCAATGATAGCTAAAATTACTAAGTTGATTTGGACAACAAAATGATTAAGGCTATTTAGGAGCTTTCCAAAGTGGTCAAGCCCCTATTTTGGTCTTTCAACCTCCAACTAAAAGTAAAAGGAAATAATCTATGCACTTATCTTATGGTCCTAGGGGTTAGACAATAATGTGAATAACAATAATCAAATCTATGTAGATCTATCTCTATGTTATTGTGAGTAGTTCCAATAAAGATAAATAAAAATTATTTAGATCATTTAAATATGTAAAATAAGAAAATAAATTTAAAAAATATCTTTTGATTCTCTTGCAAGAACAAGGAGAGGTTCTATGAGTGCTTCCGAAAATAGGGGCAAAGAAACTCAAGAAGAGAACCTTCTTTATGAGAAACAACAATAGGTAGTAAGAGGATATTGATGTTTCTTGAGAGAAGGAAGAAACACCAACATAATATTATCAATATTAAGAATAGAAATTATAATTCTAACAATAGTATATAAATGAGATACAAAAGAGGATTTTTTCTTCTTTAAGAGAGACAGAAGGCAAAAATGCCAAGAATCTTTCCTAGTTAAAATCTTGCATTAATTAGTCTCAATATGAAGATCTTGTGAATTTTATCACAATATCAAAGATTTAAAATGAATAATATAATATTGAACACAAAACATTTTTTTACTAAGAGAGCAAAGATGGGTTTCATAACAATGGATTTCTTCACATAAGATAAAAGATTTTAAACCTTGCAACATAAAAAATAGTAAACTAGCAAAAATAAAAGGTTTCAAATGTTTGTGGGATGGGCAAGGAGCATATGGAATAAGGTTGCTAATAGAGTGAGAATACTATAGAAAACATAGTATGTGATATACAATTGAGAGACCATAATCAACAAATAAGTGAATGAGACTGAGAGAATTGAGAGAAAACTTCATATTAGCATGTGAATGAATGTGGAGAGGAGAATTTAAAATCAAGGATTTTAATTGGGTTTAGAATTGGTGCCTATAAGACAACCAAAAAGAAGAATAATTGGAAAAATATGAAATTAAGTTACAACAAAGATTCATTATCAAGTCACACCATATTTTAATCCCATGGATATAGTCATTATATTTTTATTTTTTAGGGGACAAATCCATGACTATAGTGACATCTCTATAATTGTGGTAAAGTTTGAAAGGGCTAAAAGTTATAATAAAAGTTGTGTGACCATATGAAATCAGTTCAAATGTTATAAGAAAAATAGAACTGAGAAAAAACACAAAGAATAATACAATTGAAACTTTGGATTGGTAAAATTGCTAAGTAAAGTGGTAAAGTGAGACCTAAAAATGCAATAGGAGAGGGCACTAAAATGAGTGCAAGTTGTAGAGTATAAATTATAAAAGTGTGCAATTTTTAACTCTACAAGAACATGAAAGATGATAGATGGGGTGTAAAGAGGATGAGGATTGAAAGAGAAAAGGTACAAATGCTATAAGGAAAAGAGAAATATGGAAGGTTAATGGGATAAGAGGAAGGAATAAGACCAATAGGATAGGAAGTAGCTAGAGTAGTAGTAGTATGAGAGGAGGGAATGGAATAAGAATATGGAAATAGGATGAAGCATGAGTGGAAAAGGGTTATACATAATACACGAGTAGTGGATATGAGGAACCTTAGAGGTGGGAGGGGGTAAATGCACTAAAAAAAGAAGTAAGATTTAAATTTATTTGTAATACCTTACAGAATCTTAGAAATAAATGATGCACCAAGAAACATATCATGAAGAGTTTTAGTCAATTATATAGGATATGTAGTATTAGCAAGCTATTGTTCTTGGTGTAATTATTTAATTGCACCTTATTAAGTTTACTTAGGTAAATAGGATGATGTCTACTAGTTTCCTTTTCCTTCTTTCATTGAGAACTACTTTTTCCATCTCCTCATACATTTGAAATCTTGGATAAGTAATTCCTTGTTTTTTGGTTTTTGTATTTTCCTCGTTCTCATTAGATTTGGATACTCTAAGTCTATGTATATTGTATACTTCCTATATTGTAATAAATGAGCAACATTAATTCATTTATGCATCAATTTTCCTCTAGTTAATGATTTTGTGTAGTAGCTCTCTTTTGTAGAAGGATTACTATAGATATCTTAGCTTCTGTGAGTCCATTTAGTGACTCTAACATGGTATCAAAGCTTCAGATCTACAAGTTTCTTCTCTAATTTTGGAGGGTTTCTCTATGAGGTTGTAAAAGGTGTGTCCTGGTGCAAAACAAATCCCACATTTGAGTCTAGAAGGCATCAAAACCCTAGAATCACCTATCTAAATGTTAAAATCAGAGTTTAGAAAATTTTAAGCAATTTTTTTTGGTTTTGATTTTTGTTCATGGAAATTTCGTACATCATATGGTTCTGTACATTTATGTATGGTCATACCATTCCATACGGGTCATACAATATGGCTCATATACTACTCTGCATATTCAACTTCAACATTGATTTATCTTGTGGTCACAACATTTATCTAGATCAATTGGTAGTTGAATCAATTACATAGTAGTCTCTGTCCTATTTTTTAGTTGTAGGGTTGTTTTATCCATCGTGCCTTGGCCAAAATTCCTTGTCTTTGTCTACTACAGTTCTAGAAATATGGGAGGAATTTGAAATCCATAGTGCCTTGTTCTTTGGCCCTAGATCACATGTGGAACCAATAGCCAGTGCTAATCACTTGGCCAATGTCCAACGATCTATGATAGATCCTATTGCATGACCGATCAATAACCCTTAGATTGCCAAATTATGATCATATTGGGGGCTAGGCACATAGTTCGATCTCCTAGCACCCTATAGTTTAGCCCTTGGTCACATAGGTGACCAAGCCATATCCTAAGGGGGGCTTATTTTTTCTTCCAAGGCCCTAAAGGATCACTTTCATAGAAATAGGCATAACTTGCACATAAGGAGTCAAAATTTCACAAACAAATAGGCAAACTAGAAAGTTGGTTCCATGCTCTACACACTAATCTACTTAACGTTTCTAGAAAATTTCACCAAGTACTTGATTTTTTCATTTGAATTCAAATCTTTATATTTATCCTAGTTCTTTAGAAAAGTGCATACAAGTGGATTTTTTTCTTGAGTGAGGGGGTTATTTTCTTATTATGAGGGGTATTTTGTTGTTTCTTTTTCAATTTTACTATATTCAAACCCAAAGTTGTTCCTCTCACTCCATACAATTATTATGAGTGGAAGAAGAAAATGGAAATACAATTGAAGAGATTGAGAATACACTAGGTGGCAATGGGAATAGATCTTGAACCAGTAGAAGATGTAGAAAAGAGACAAATCTGTATGAATTAAGTGATAATGAGATCAAGATACAAGAATATTATGAGACAAATTCACATGTGTGTTGTTGAATGTACAAAACAATTGAGAGGGGGGGTTGAATCAGTTGTATCAAAAACTTTAAACTCTCACAAACATAATCACCTCCACATTAGTTCACTTAAACCCTTATACTATTATGAAGATTAAACATGAAAAACAAATAACAAAAACTTAATCACATCAACACCATGCACAAGAGAACACCAGTTTTTTATGTGGAAAACCCTAAAAGGGAAAAACCATAGTGAGGATTAGCTCACAATATATAGTAGTATCAATACTGAATTACAAAGAGACTCACTACCCAAGGACTCACTGTCCAAAGAAATGCTCACTACAAATGGCTCACTACCATGAACTGATACAATAACATCTACCACATGCTTGAGTTCAGTTCCAATGAAGCACAATACATATCACCTTTACAGCCTCACAACACAAACATCCTCATCTTCACATTTTCACACTTACACATGAATCATTTACACTTATTTATATCAATCGTCAACCTTGGAATATTTATCAAGGTCGACAACACACTCTACAACCATTTAAACAATCTCCAAGGTTGTAAACATACATAATTCAAATTAGGTATGGACCTAAACATTCCTGCAGAGCAAAGTAATGAAGATGGAACATTTCATAGCTTATCTCAGACCTTCACATGCTTCAACACGCTTCTTCAATCCATGAATCACATCTGCAAATAGTGTTATCACCCAAGTCGGCTAAACTTGTACAAACACCAAGAACACTTAGGAACACGCTTCCAAGAACACAACCATAGATTGTAGACCAAGCACAATCCTTTAACACAATTTGGAAATATCCACAAACAACATGAAATCACCTAGGAGCCAACAAATCCAATTACAACAAATCTCACTTGAAGATAGTTCACAAACTATTCACAACAAACACTGCCAAACTCTGCTACTCAAGAAAACTACATTCCAAAGCACCAAATCATAATTCCTTTGGATGGAACATAGATATAGATCTTAGGAACACTCATCTAGAACCACAAGATTAAAACCAAACTACAGAGGAATGCAAAGAAAAATACTTTCTCTCAGTCACACTGCAAATACTGTCAGGCATAGTCTTCAAACTGGTGAACATAACTTTCAGCCCATAGCGTTCTAGACAACCAAATTCTAGAGTTAACATCTTCAACCACTTCTCTAAAACATATCAAAACCTAACACTCTAGTCTTCAACATAGATGAAATGCAGAGCAAGAACTTAGATAGTATCCTATAAGCTAGAATACTTCTTCACAACACTATCTTCAGTATTTATCAAATTTTCTCAAAAGCACTTGGAGACCCAACAATAAGAACACTGTACTAACATCATTAGCACTACTACAAGCCATTCAAATCACATTATCACAACAAATTAATCAATCAATAACTGCAACATCAAAAGATATAGTTTGACACCAATGACAACACCGATTAGCACATACTTGAAACAATCTCCCCCTTTGTCATTGATGGCAACATATGATGTGAAAAACCATCATGACATAATTTTGCACTAATCTCATTCTCTCCCTTTCTTTTATACATCTTACTCTTCCTTTATTTTTCACATGAACTCTCTCCCCCTTTGACATCAATGGCAAAGGGTGACAAACCTTTCTCAAGATTTCTCCCGCTAAATATGATACTGCACATTCTTGCACTATTCTTAACTACTCTGACTACCTCCCTCTAATTGCAACACTCTCCAATGCCACCACCTGCTCCCCTTGAGAGGTAGCCTCTATCATCAGTCCATAAAAGAATAACTCCTGAATTACACTAGACTGATGCACTTCCTTATGCATCTAGTTCAATAAAGGAGGGGCAATAACCCCTAAATGCTCCCAGAGATACTCAAATGTATCCTTAGGAAGAGCCTTGGTGAGTATGCCAGCAACCTGATCTTTTGTAGACACATACTCAAGCTTCGCTTCTTTCTCTACAACCTTCTCTCTCAGAAAGTGATACTTGCTAGAAATATGGTATGATCTTGAATGCATCACTGTATTCTTTGAAATGTTAATGGCACTGGTATTATCACATAAAATAGGAATTAGATCATCATACTCAACTTTGATATCCTTCAGATTTTGTCTCATCCATAGCACCTATGTGCAACATGATGCTGCTGCAATGTACTCTGCTTCTGTAGTATATAAGGATACTAAATCCTACTTCTTTATTTTCCATGAAACAACTCTGTCTCCAAGAAAGAAAACACCACCACTTGTACTTTTCCTATCATCTACACATCCAACCCAATTTGCATCTATGTAAGCACTTAGGGTGAAGTCATTATTCTTAGGATACCATAAACCATGGTCTGGAGTGCCTTTCAAATACTTGAATATCCTCTTTACTACCATGACATGTGATTCTCTAGGATCTGCCTAAAATCTAGCCACAAGATAGACTGCATGCATGATATCTAGTCTGGTAGCAGTTAGGTATAGCAGCCCTCCAATCATTGATCTATATTTTCTCTGATCAGCCTTAGGGGATTCATCATCTTTGCTCATCTTGGAACTAGTTGACATGGGAGTACAAACTGGTCTAGATTCTTCCATTTCAAACTTCTTCAACAACTCCTTGACATACTTTGGTTGTGAAATGAAAATGCCCTTATCTGTTTGATTAATTTGCAGCCTAAGAAAGAAGTTCATCTCACCACACATTGACATCTCAAATTCTTTTTTCATATCATTTGCAAAGTTCTTACACATACCTTCATTTCCACCAAAGATTATATCATGTACATAGACTTCAATAATCAGGATTTGATCTTTGTTTGCCTTGATGTACAAATTACTATCTGTAGACCCTTTACTGAATCTTTGTTGTAGCAAATACATGTCTAACCTAGCATACAAAGCTCTGGGAGCTTGCTTTAGTCCATACAATGCCTTCTTCAATCTGCATACCATATTGGGTTTGTCTGATAACTTAAATCCATCTGGTTGCACTATATAGACTTCCTCTTCTAACTCACCATTTAGAAAAGCAGACTTCACATCCATTTGATATACTTTGAAATCCTTTTGTGTTGCATAAGCTAGAAACAACCTAATAGCTTCTAGTCTTGCCACCAGAGAAAAAGTTCCCTCATAGTCTATTCCTTCCACTTGTGATTAGCCTTTGCATACAAGTCTAGCTTTGTTTCTTACCACTTCTCCATTCTCATTCAACTTATTTCTGAAAACCCACTTTGTTCCAATAACATTCTTATCTACAAGCCTGGGGACAAGTTCCCAAGTATTATTCTTTTCAATTTGCATCAATTATTCTTCCATTGCCTTGACCCAATGTTCATCTTTACAAGCTTCAATAACTATCTTAGGTTTAACCTTTGAGAGTAGACAGAGATTTACCTATTCTTCTGCAACTCTTCTTCTTGTCATAAATCCTTTGCTTTTGTCACCAATGATTTGATTCTCTGAGTGATTCTTTTGTAGATTCTTAGGGGTTTTAGGAACTCTTTTCAGAGCTTCTTCTTCATCAATCTGAACTTCCTTGTCTTTGTCTTTTCAACTTCTCCTGTATCAATAGACTCATCTAGTTCATAACCATTTGGCTATGAGATTCTCTGAATATCTTCATCTACCTTTATATTTACACTTTCAATAATCTTTCTCAATGTTTTGTTGTAGCACCGGTAAGCTTTTCTTTTGGTAGAGTACCCAAGGAATATGCCTTCATCACATCTAACATCAAACTTTCCTAACACTTCATCCCTTCTGATATAGCATTTTCTTCCAAAAACTTTGAAATATTTGATAGTAGGAATTCTTCCATACCATAGCTCATAAGGTGTCTTCATTCCATTTGCTTTGACTTGCACTCTATTCTAAATGTAGATAGGAGTGTGAATTACTTCTTTTCACTATACTTTTGGTAGGTTTCCTTCTTGGATCATTGTTCTAGCAGCTTCCTAAACTGTTCTATTCTTCCTTTCAACTACTCCATTTTGCTAAGGAGTTTGGGGGGTAGACAATTGTCTCTTTATCCCATGTTCTGTCTTGTAGCACTACACAGGTCTGTATGTACCAACTCCAACAGATTAGTAGAGGATTGTTCTTTGCTCTTGAAACTAGTCTTTGTTTGCTTCCCAAATTGACAGTCTTTGTAAATAGCATTAGCAGGCTTCACAATCTTAGGCAGGTCTCTTACAGCTTGAACTAAGCTTATTCTCACCAGATTATCAAAGTTAATGTCACACATTCTCCAATGCCATAACCAGATTTCATTTTTTTGAGCCAACAAACAACAATTATCAATGCCATTCAAGTAATAAACATTACCATGAGTCTTCTTACCAGCAACAATTATTGTTCTGGAGTCTTTCCTTATCTCACATCCATTATCCTTAAACATCAGATTGTATCTTTTGCTACACATTTGTCCAACACTTAGAAGATTATGCTTTAGGCCTTTGACATAAAGAACATCATCTATATTATTATTTCCATCAAAAGTAATTGACCCTTTTCCACAAATCTTACCAGCTGCATCATCACCAAATCTAACTAGTCCTCCTTCATACTTTTCCAATTTAACAAACTTACTCTTATCTCCTGTCATGTGATTTGAACATCCATTGTCAATGACCAATTCATCCTTTTCCTTTCTGGCATAAAATATAGATATCACTTTCTCTTCTTTTGGACTTTCCTCATTCACACAGCTTGCAAGGTTAGTAGAAACGGGTTCTTCTTTTAGGGTAATAAACAAGCATTCACTAGCATTACCATCCTCAAAATTAGATTCATCATCAGTTACACCATCATCATCTCTGACATAATAACTTTTCCTTACCATATTACCTTTGCCTTCTTTGTTCTTGATCTTCAAAGCTCTATCAGGACATCTTGAAGCATAATGACCAATCTTACCACAACTGAAACATTTGAAAGGTGACTTACCTCTGAACTTTTTGGTTCCCTTTTTCATTCTACTTACAAAGTTTGCCTCGATCTTATCAAAGTATTCCTCATCTGATTCCACAGCATAGTTATTTGATCTAACAATATTTTCTAATTTGGCCTTAAAGGCAATCTCTACTTTCATAGGACCATCAGTAGTACCAAATTCTCTCATCTCAAAAGTAGTCATTTTACCAAGCAATTAGTCTTTTGAAAGCTTGTCCATATCTAGCAACTCTTCAATGGTAGACACTTTATGAATATAAGATTTAGGAAGTGTTCTAAGTATCTTATTTACAACTTCTTTATCATCCACCATTCCACCAAGACCTTTGATGCCATTGGCAACTTCATCAATCTTCTACATATAGCTTATTATGTTCTCATCTTTAGACATTCGCATAGTTTCATATTTGGACTTTAGATTTTGCAACTTGGCTTTCTTGATAGAATCATCACCTTCATAGATATTCATCAATTTTTTCCAGATCTCATGTGTAGTTTCTAGATCCAAAACTTTTGACAGTTCAGAGTTAGATAGAGCATTTAGTAGGGTATTTCTACCTTTACCATTAGTCTCATAAGCCCTAATCTCCATTGCAGTCTTTGGACCATTCTCAGGTATAGTGTATTCTTTTTCAACTATTCTCCACACATTATAACCAAGAGATAAGATATCTTTGCATTCTTACCTTCCAAAAGGCATAGTCAGATCCATCAAACTGAGGAATGTCTTTCTTGTGTACCATCCCAGATCTACCTTAAGTTGTTAGGCTTTCTTCAAAGGAACCCTCACTCTGATACCAATTGTTGAATGCATAAGACAACTAAGGGGGGTGAATTAGTTGTATCAAAAACTTTAAACCCTTAAAAAAATAATCACATCCACATTAGTTCACTTAAACCCTTATACTGTTATGAAGATTAAACATGAAAAAAATAACAAAAACTTAATCACATCAACACCATGCACAAGAGAACACCAAATTTTTACATGGAAAATGTTCCAAGTATGGGCCTAACCAGTGTTGTCATTAATGGAAACATACTTCTGTTGCATTAATGATAAGGATTAGATGAACTGTGTGTTGAGGATATTGAGAAAATTAGTCCTAATCAGGAACAGAGAAGAACAGTGAAGACAGTGAGGTAAAGATCCTAGTTAAGATGAAGATCAGAATATGCACTTCAAAGGGTTTGTAGATATGTAACTTGAGATGATCTAGCAAAGATTTTAGGGGTCCACATGAAGATATGAAGAAGTTATGACCACTTAAGTAAAATTGATTCTGGCAGGTGTTCAGAGGTGACAGAGTGATACAGATAGGTCTGGTGAGATTCAGAAATGCAATATCCTATTCTGCAGATTTCATGGAGTGTTTAGGAAGTCCATGTGAAGTGTCAACTCAATTGGTTCATGGTCTGGAGGTCCACAAGTATCTATCCCAATATGACAAGTAATGATAGACTGTGTTCTTGAGGTTCCGGATGAAGGAAAGAATGATTTCAGTAAGCAGATGTAGTGTGGATGTTCTTGGTGATTCAAAAAAGCTTGTGGAGGTCTTTGGATGGTGTCCAGTTTGTGTTAGTGGTCCATATTGGAGTTTGAGATCGCAATTGAAGCATTACTTCCGGATGATGGTGTTCTTCCTAAGTCTAGCCGACCAGATGAATTACACATCCTGCAAATGATCTTGAAGATGTTATGTGAAGATTGGCGTGTTCCTAGAAGAAGATTGAAGTCTTATATCTATGTGGCCAATAGTGTGTTGATCCACGTGAAGTCTTTTGTAATTAGTCATGATGTATTTATGTATTTTCTCTGTAATGTTTGCCAACTTAGATGATCATTCCTAAGTCGATGTCTTGTATAAATAAGGAATTGTAAAGTCATTTCAAAGTGATCTTATGGAGATAAGAGTGTGGTAGCGAGGAAGAGAGTGAAAGGCAGAGCAGAAGTATTGGGCTTAAATAGAACTGACTAAAGCATGGTGAAGATGCTATTCTTTAGTTTGAGTATGTAATACTTATTATTCTGTAGACAGTGTGTCTCCTGTAGGCAATGAGCCTCTTGTGAGCAGTGTGCTCGGGCAGTGAGCCCTAATTGGCATGTGCCATTTGGTTCTTTCTATTCTTCTAACAAAGAATACAATCTTGGGTTAATCACCCTGTGGTTTTTCCCTTAATTGGGTTTTCCACGTCAAAATCTTGGTGTCTCATGTGTTTCTACTTTTGATTTAATGCATTGTATTTCCATGATTGATTTATTATTATGCTGCTAAATTACAAAGTGGATTTAAGTGTTTAATTGGAAGAAAGTTTTGGACAACTGATTCACCCCCCCTCTCAGTTGTCTGTCCTGAATCTAACAATTGGTATCAGAGCTAAGTTCCTCTAAAAGAGCTTAACCACTTGAGGAGATCCAGGATGTCATCCTATAAGAAGGATAGTCTGAGGTTTGATGGAACCAATTTTACTCTTTGGAAAAGTCGCATGTAATGTCACTTGCAATGTATGGGAATGCAGTATTGGACCATGGCTTCAAAGAAGTATACTCCTCCATAGAATGGTCTGAGAACCATAAATGAAATCTCAGATGCTGAAAACAATCTGTGGACTTAAGAAGCTCTTCTAAGTGCCTTGTCTGATTCAGAGCTGACAAATGTTGTTGACCTACAAACTTCTTTTGAGATTTGGGAAAAACTGGAACTTCTACATGAAGGAGACAAGTATGTTAAATGTGCCAAGCTACAGAGTCTGAAAGAGAAATTCAAAAATCTGAAGATGAGAGAAGATGAAAATATCACTACTTTTGTGCCAAGAGTAAATGAGCTTGTTTGTGGCATTAGATGTGCTGGTGGAGTCTTGGATGAAGATGAGATCATTGGCAAAGTTCTTAGATCCCTTCCTGATTCTTACAAATACAAGGTTGTTGCTATTGAATAATTCATATCTTTTTCAGGTAGCACAAGAGATCAATTGGTTGGTAAATTGGCTACATTTGAATTGACTAAGTTTGGAGATGCCCCCCCCCCAAGACTGAATCTACATTCAAAGCTAGTGTCTCTATAAAAGGAAAACAAAGGTTTGATCCGGGAGAGAACTCTTCAAGGAAACTATCATGGTATGAAAAAGCAAGAAAAGACCTAGAAGAAGATGAAGCAGAAGCCCTTATTGCAAAAAGACTACCAATAGGATCCGGTAAGTATGAGGGAAAATTGCCTTTTAAGTGTTTTAACTGCAATAAGATTGGTCATTTTATCTCAAGGTGTCTGAAAAGATTTTCAAGGCCAAAACCTAACAGATCAAGGTTCCAAAAGAATTGTTACTATGTTCATGAAGATGATGATAATGAAGGAGTAACAGATGATAAATCAGAGATAGGAAATAAATCTGGAAGTGACCAGGTGTTCATTGCCATCAAGGAGGAAGATCCAATGCCCTCTGAATCTGTCAATCATAAAATTGTGGAAAGAGCTCTGGCTGCCCAAGTTGAAGAAAAGGATGATTGGGTCATTGACAGTGGATGCTCTCACCATATGACAGGTGACAAAAATAAGTTCATAGACTTGGAAAGGTATGAAGGAGGAGTGGTGAAGTTTGGTGATGATTCTTCTAGTAGAATCAGAGGAAGAGGAACCATTTCTTTTGATGGAAAGAACAAAACCAGTAATGTACTATATGTTGAAGGTCTGAAGCACAATTTTCTCAGTGTTGGACAGTTGGTGGACAAAGGCTATGATCTCTGAATCAAGAATGGAAAATGTAAGATCTTTGAAAGTTTTGAAACAAAGATTGCACCTAGTACTCAAACAAAAGGTAATATCTTCCATTTAGTTGGTACTGGTAAAAGTTGTCTATTTGTTCAAGTTGATCAGAGTTGGTTATGCCATAGGAGAATGTGTCATGTGAATTTTGATAATATCATCAAGATAAGCAACACTCAGGCTGTAAGAGATCTTCCAAAATTGGTGAAACCTACAAATATTTTGTGCAAAGAATGTTAGTTGGGTAAACAAAGTAGAGTCTCATTCAAAAGCAAGGAACAATCTTCTACCGGATTATTGGACTTAGTTCATACTGATCTATGTGGTCCGGCAAGAATCAAGAGTGTACAAGGTGATAGATACTTCATGTTATTAATTGATGACTATTCCCGGATGATGTGGGTTGCTTTTCTAAAAGAGAAATCATAAGCTCTTGAGAAATTCAAAATATTCAAGGCTATGGTAGAGAATTAAATTGGATTAAAATTAAAATGTCTGAGGTCTGATAGAGGTGGAGAATTCACATCCAGTGAGTTCATAGAATTCTGTGAGAAACATGGTATAAAAAGACAGTTGTCTGCTCCTAGAACTCCACAGTAGAATGGAGTAGTGGAGAGAAAGAACCAGACCATCTAGGAAGCATCTAGAACCATGATGATGGAAGTAAATGTTCCTCAGATCTATTATAGAGAAGTTGTAAGCACTGCATTCTATACTCTCAATCGAGTACAAATTAGAAGCAATACCGGTAAGACTCCTTACAAAATTTGGTTTAGCATCACTCCTTCTATGAGGTATTTCAAAGTCTTTGGTAGAAAATGTTACATTAAAAAAGATGAAGATCTAGGAAAATTTGATGCTAGAAGTGATGAAGGAATGTTTTTGGGTTATTCTACTCAAAGCAAAGCATACCGGTGTTATAACAAGAGATTAAAGAAGATTGTGGAAAGTACAAATGTGAAGGTTGATGAAGGTATTGAAAAACCATCAAGGTTTTATGAATATGATGAAGATGATCAAAATGATGTTTTTATTCAAGAAGTCCAAGCTCCCTCTGAAATTTAGATTCAAACTAATCCGGTAAATCAGGAAGAAGAGATAAGTTTGAATGAACCTGTTCAAGAATCAGAAGTGCAAGAAACTCCCAAAGTTCCCAGGTATGTAAGACTAAATCACTCTGAAGATCAGATCATGGGTGATAAAAGAAAAGGTGAACAAACAAGAAGAAGGATTGCTCAAAATTTAGAAGAGTATTGTCTAATTTCAAAGATTGAACCTAAGATAGTGAATGAATCTTGCAATGATGAAAATTAGACTAAAGCAATGGAGGATGAGCTTATGCAAATTGAGAAAAATCACACTTGGGATCTTGTTCCCAAACCTAAAAACAAGAATGTGATTGGAACCAAATGGGTCTTTCGGAACAAACTGAATGAAGATGGTGAAGTAGTCAGAAACAAAGCCAGATTGGTTTGCAAGGGTTACTCCCAAGTAGAAGGAGTTGATTTTGAAGAAACTTTTGCTCTAGTGGCAAGAATTGAAGCAATCAAATTATTTCTTACTTTTGCTGCCTTCAAGGATTTCAAAGTATATCAGATGGATGTCAAATCTACTTTCCTGAATGGTGACTTGGAAGAAGAAGTGGTGATATGGTCTACAAGTTGAAGATAGCACTGTATGGACTGAAGCAAGCCCCAAGAGCTTGGTATGAAAGATTGGATAAGCATCTTTTGAAGATTGGTTTCAACAAAGGTACTGCTGACAGTAATTTGTATTTCAAAATTGATCATGAAAATATCTTGATAGTTGAAGTGTTTGTTGATGATATCATTTTTGGAGGAAGTGATAGTATGTGCAAGACTTTTGCAAATCAAATGAAAAGTGAATTTGAGATGTCCATGTTTGGGGAAATGAATTTCTTCTTGGGTTTGCAAATCACTCAAACAAAGAAAGGAATCTTCATTTATCAGACCAAATATGTGAAAGAATTGTTGAATAAATTTGGGATGGAAGACTCAAAACCAATGAATACTCCCATGGCAACCGGATGTAAATTAAGAAAAGATGATGACTCTCCTGAGGCTGATCAGAAAAAGTACAGGTCAATGATTGGAGGACTATTGTATCTCACTCACACTAGACCTAACATTATGAATGCTGTTGGTCTTGTTGCTAGATTCCAAGTTGATCCTAGAGAATCTCATGTCATGGTAATCAAGAGGATTTTTAGATATCTTAAAGGGATAGCTAAGTATGGTTTGTGGTATCCTAGAGATCATGATTTCTCTCTTCATGCATATACAGATGCAGATTGGGCAGGAGATGTGGATGATTGGAAGAGTACCAATGGTGGAGCATTCTTTTTGGGGAAGAAATTGGTTTCTTGGCTAAGCAAGAAACAAGATGCAATATCTCTGTCCACAGCTAAAGCAGAATATATTGCAGTAGCAGGTAGTTGCAATCAAGTTTTGTGGATGAAGCAAATGATAAGAGATATCAGAGTAGAGTATGAAGAACCTATCACAATATTTTGTGATAATTCAAGTGCAATAAATATATCTAAGAATTTGGTGTTGTATTCAAAGACTAAACATATATCCATCAAGTTTCACTTTTTGAGAGAGAAAGTGAACAAGAATGAGGTCATATTGGAGTTTGTGCCTTCTAAGGATCAGATTGTAGATATCTTTACTAAATCTCTACCTAAGGACTCTTTTGAGTATCTCAGGGAGAAGTTAGGGGTTATTACCCCTCCGATGATGAACTAAGATGCACTGATGTGCATTAGTCCAGTGGATATCACAGTCATATCTTGTTTTCTGGATTGATGATGGGGAGCTTCTACTCAGGGGGAGCAGCTGGTATGATTCTGAAGTGTTGGAGTTACAAGTATGTGCCCTTTGCCATTGATGTCAAAGGGGGAGAGAAGACATGTGAAAAACAAGTGGTTGTTGATCAAAGGGGGAGCATTAAAGGAAGAAAAGACATGTGAATGATTGTTGATTGATAAGGGGAGTTCTGTTAGTAAAGAAAAGTTCTTGTCTTGATGGTTAAAATAGTTTTTCACATCATATGTTGCCATCAATGGCAAAGGGGGAGATTGTTGCAAGTATGAGCCTAACCGGTATTGTCATTGATGTCAACATACTTCTATTGTATTAATGATAAGGATTAGATGAACTGTGTGTTGAGGATATTGAGAAAATTAGTCCTAATTAGGAACAGAGAAGAACAGTGAAGACTGTGAGGTAAAGATCCCAGTTAAGATGAAGATCAGAGTATGCACTTCAAAGGGTTTGTAGATATCTACCTTGAGATGATCTAGCAAATATTTTAGAGGTCTACATGAAGATATGAAGAAGTTATGGCCACTTAAGTAAAACCAGTTCTGGCAGGTGTTCAGAGGTGACAAAGCGATACAGATAGGTCCGGTGAGATCCAAAAATGCAATATCCTGTTCTGTGGATTTGGTGGAGTGTTTAGGAAGTCCATGTGAAGTGTCAACTCAATTGATTCATGGTCTGGAGGTCCGCAAGCATCTATCCCACTATGACAAGTAATGACAGACTGTGTTCTTGAGGTTCCAGATGAAGGAAAGAATGATTTCAGTAAGTAGATGTAGTGTGGATGTTCTTGGTTATTTAGGAAAGCTTTTGGAGGTCTTTGGATCATGTCCAGTTCATGTTGGTGGTCCGCATTGGAGTTTGAGCTCACAATTGAAGCATTACTTCTAGATGATGGTGTTCTTCCTAAGTCTGGCTGACCAGATGAGTTACACATCATGTGGATGATCTTGAAGATGTAATATGAAGATTGGCGTGTTCCTAGAAGAAGATTGAAGTCTCAGATATGTGTGGCCGATAGTGTGTTGATCCACGTGAAGTCTTTTGTAATTAGTCATGATGTATTTATGTATTTTCTCTGTAATGTTTGCCAACTTAGATGATCATTCCTAAGTTGATGTCTTGTATAAATAAGGAATTGTAAAGTCATTTCAAAGTGATCTTGTGGAGATGAGAGTGTGGTAGCGAGGAGGAGAGAGAAAGGCAGAGCATAAGTATTGGGCTTAAATGGAACTGACTCAAGCATGGTGAAGATGGTATTCTTCAGTTCGAGTATGTAATACTTATTATTCTATAGACAGTGTGTCTCCTGTAGGCAGTGAGCCTCTTGTGAGCAGTGTGCTCGGGTAGTGAATCGTAATTGGCATGTGCCATTTGGTTCATGTGTTAATGTGTTTCTGGTTTTGATTTAATGCATTGTATTTCCATGATTGATTTATTATTATGCTGCTAAATTACAAAGTGGATTTAAGTGTTTAATTGGAAGAAAGTTTTGGACAGCTGATTCATCGCCCCCCTCTCAGTTGTCTGTCCTAAATCTAATAGAAAACCCTAAAAGGAAAAACCACAGTGAGGATTAGCTCACAATATATAGTAGTGTCAATACCAAATTACAAAGAGGCTCACTACCAAAGGGCTCACTTCCCAAGGACTCATTATCGAAAGAAATGCTCATTGCAATAGGCTCACTACCAAAAGGGCTCACTGCCATGAACTAATATGATAGCATCTACCACATGCTTGAGTTCAATTCCAATGAAGCACAATACATATCACCTTTGCAGCCTCACAACACAAACATCCTCATCTTCACATTTTTTCACTTACACATGAATCATTTACACTTATTTATATCAATCATCAACATTGAAACATTTATCAAGGTCAGAAACACATTCTACAACCATTTAAACAATCTCCAAGGTCAGTAAACATACATAATTCAAATTAGGTCTAGACCTAAACATTCCCACAGAGAAAAGTAATGAAGATGGAATATTTCATAGCTTAGCTCAAACCTAAATACATCTTCAACATGCTTCCTCAATCCATGAAGCACATCTCCAAATAGTGTTATTACCCAAGTCAGCTAAACTTGTGCAAACACCAAGAACACTTAGGCACATGCTTCTAAGAACACAAACTTAGCTTGTGGATAAATTACAAGCCTTTAACACAATCTAGAACCATCCACGAACAACATGAAATCACCTGGGAGTCAACAAATCTAGTTACAACAAATCTCACTTGAAGATAGTTCACAAACTACTCACAACAAACACTTCCAAGCTCTACTACTCAATAAAACTACATTCCAGAGCACCAAATCACAATTCCTTTGGATGGAACATAGATATGGATCTTAGGAACACTCATCCAGGACTACAAGACCAAAAACCAAACTGTGGAGGAATGCAGAGAAAAATACTTTCTCTCAGTCACACTGCAAATGCTGCCAAGCATAGTCTTCAAATTGGTGAACATAACTTTCAGGCCATAGTGTTCCGGACCACCAAATTTTGGAGTTAATATCTTCAACCACTTCTCTAAAACATATCAAAACCTCACACTCTGGTCTTCAATACAAAAGAAATGTGAAACAAGAACTCAAACAGTATCCTGTAAGCTAGAATACTTCTTCACAACACTATCTTTAGTATTTATCAAATTTTCTCAAAAGCACTTGGAGACCTAGCAATAAGAACACTATACTAACATCTTCAACACTACTACAATCCATTTAAATCACATTACCACAACAACTAAATCAATCAACAACTGAAACATTAGAAGATACAGTTGACACCAATGACAACACAAACATGTTGACATCAATGACAACACTAATTAGCACATACTTCCAACATGTGTGTCTATATACACACACATACATATAGATACATAAATATATGTGTTAATACACACACATATTTATATATAAATAGATACATATATCTATATGCATATACACATATACATAGATACATATGAATATGTATATACATATTCATATGTATCTATGTATATTATGTACATATGTATATTTATATATATATGTATGTATGTATATGTATACATAAGAAAATGAACACAAGAAACAAACTAAAGTGATATTAACCTATTTCATTTATTAACTAATTCAACCTCATAATTGAGCTAAGGAAATGCATGCATAAAAATGAAGTTAATAAAATAACTACAAATGCAAACCTTGATCTTTGGATGTGCTCTTGATGTGTTGATACGTTGATTGCTCCTCAAATTAATAGCATAACCTTGCATAACATGGAGACTTGAAAATGGCTTGGGTCGATGGCTATTTATAGATTTTTGAGATGATGGATGGAGGGCTAAGATTGATTTGTATAATCAAGGTTGGAGATTGGTTGAGAGGATTGGGTTGATGAGAGGCCACCAAGTGGCATGATTGGATTGGGGGACAATAGTCCTTGGATTGAGGGGAAACCAATGGTGGAAGATGGTCTTGGATAAAGTGGACGCAGAGGATCAAAGGAGGACAAAAAGACCCTTTATACAAAGGATTTACCCATCCCTTTATAAGAGACCCATGTGATCATGTATAAAATCCCATGCGTTTGTACATGTTGGAGGATGTGAGGGGTTTAAATCGGTTAAAGATGGGTTCGAATTGTACAAGTGAGAGATTAAGTTGATTAAGTGATTTTAACCAACTTAATCAAAAATGTACAAAATAGGGAATTAAATAAATATGAAAATATTTATTTAATTTTAGATAAGGATGAGGGAATTAGATAAATAAATATTTGTATTTATTTACCTAAGATGGACTATAGAAGAATAATGATATTAATTAATCATTTATGCTAGGAATAGGTATGGATGATTAGTGATGGATAGTGATTTTAATAATAAAATATTATTTAATCATTTTCAAAAGGGGGATTGGATAATTAATCAAATAAATGTGAATTTATTCAATTAATCATGGAGGAGATGGTTAAGTGATGTCTTGATTAGGGTTGAACGATGATTGGATAATTTTAGGTGTCTACAAATATATATGTATATACATGTATATATAGATATAGATATAATATGTGTGCATATTGTGAGCAAGTGGAAAATAAACTACCTAGAACAAACTAAGCTAGATTAATTCAATCCATTCATTAACCTATGCCACTTTAAGATTAGACTAAAGAGTAATACAAGTAAACTATCCTAATTGCACCCTAATTGATCAAGTAAAACTCTTGATATGTCCTAATACTATGATTATTGCTGATTGCTAATGGATGTTAAGTGCTCATAGAGGTAGAATTTCTTCACATTCAATTGATCTCCCAAAATGAGGGGAGGAGACTCCAAATTATAGAATTTTGGAGGTCAAGATGGAGGGATAGGATTGATTGTGGAGATCAAGGGTTCATATTGATTGAGAGCTCTCAAGCAAGGAGAGATGGACAAGTGTCAAGAGGTGATTGAATGAGAGAGGAGCTCCAAGATTTAAGGAGAAATCAAGGGTGGAGAGTGAAGGGTTGAATGGATGGATGGACAAGATTGAGTAGGTGGATGAGGTTTAAGGACTCATTTATGAAAAGGTAAGGCTTAGATTTTGTGGAGAATTAAAATTAGGATGAGAGGACATGTGGTATTTTAAATTAGAGGAATAATGCCACATGGAATTTTAAATTTGATAAATAGTGACACATGGAGTGGGTGAGCGGACAAATGGAACTATTTGGAATATTTTCCCATGCTTCCAAAGTACCACTTGTCATGTACATGCATGTACATGGAATGACAAGTGGACTTCTAGAAACATGGGGAGATGTAATCCTAGGTTAACCTAAATTAACTCATGTGCACATGATTAGGGGTGATTAATGATGATTAATAAAAGTAATCAAAAATAGATAAAATAGGGAATTAAATAAATAGATATATCTATTTAATTATTGGAGTGGATAGGAACTATAGTCTTTGGATAAATATTTGATTTTTTGGACTATAATAGAGGAAAATGAGATGATTAATGATTTTTGGTGCCAAGACAGGATGAGAGAAAATATTAATTAAATAATTATTTAATTAATATATGTGTCAGATGGAATGGATAATTGTTCAATTTTAATTGATCAATTATGTAGATGAAGTTGAGAAGTGGTGTAACCATTTTCAATTGTCTACATTTTGCCCCTCTTTGATGTGGCACCATAACCGAGAGGGTTGGCGGCATATCAAAGAAAATTAGATTTTTAGATTTTTTCCCTAGTTGATCAACAGGAAGAGGAAGGATGGATAAGGTGATGCCCCCTCGATAGATCGGTGGAAAAAATAAAAATAATTGTTTTCAGGTGATTTCTTGAAAGAAGGAAAAGGGATGACAAAATGAGACAAGAGGAAGAAAGAGGATGGGGGGAAGAAAAATAAAATAAAAAGGGTGAAAAATGGAGGTTAGGGAGAAAAAATGGGGTGAGGGGGTGAGAAATTAGGGCACAGAGGGGAAAATTAGGGCTAAAGAGGCTATAAATAGTGCTTAGGGGGGCCATAAGCCTCATTTGTGCATTGCCAATTTTAGAAAGTGAATTAGAGGAGAAGAAGGAGATTAGAAGAGATGGTTGGTATTCTGCAAGATGAGCATTAGGGGGAGTGCGTACGAGAGTTCCTACAACCTAAAACTATTGGTGAGCTGGTAAGTGGTCGTTCCTTGCTTTGTGACTTAGGTTAGGGGTAGGTTAGGTGCATTAAATGTAGGGTAGATTAGGTTTAGCATAGGCACTAAAGGGTGGGTTTAGCACCTAGGTTGTTAGGTTTAGTGCCTACGCCATAGGTTTTAGCACTCATGCTAGTGATTAGTACCTACATTGGGTTTTAGCACCTAGGAGTCAGTTTAGTGCCTAGGGGGGTAGCTTAGGGAAAAGACGGTGATTAGCCCTGGGTTGGGTGGATTAGCACCTATACACCATGTAGCACTTAGGCCAGAAGGATTAGTGTCTATGTGCCATGTAGCTCTTAGGCTAGAAGGATTCATACATGGAATGGGTTAGTGCCTAGGCCAACAAGATTAGTGCCTATGCTAGATTAGGAAGAAAATAATTGATAAAGGATTTAGAAGAATTGACAAAGCATGTGTGAATGGTTGCAAGAGGATTTGGTAGTCCTACAATCGTGGGAGTGTCAAATGCCTACTATGGCATTACAGAGGTGACTGAGGGTGATAGATCACACATTTTTGAGCATGGTGGGACTATGGTGGATTTTTGATATGCCTAAGATATGGGCACACCAAGCTATGATGAAAACATTGGTAGAGAAAAAACAAAGTGAGACATGTGCATTCTTGTTACCGACAGGCAAGATGACCATCACCTTAGAGGATGTGTGGAGGATATTACAGATCCTAATTCACGAAGAGTAGGTCATCTATGATCATGATCAAGGGGTGCCATTTTTTAGGTCAGTGTTCACCCTAGTAGAGGTTACATTGGATGAGCAGGGGATGGAGAGGTTGTACGTGTTGTTGTTGTTCATAGCGGGAGTGATATCAGGCATACTAGTGCCTGATAGGTTGTCACATAAATTTCTAGTGGGCTAGGGGATCATGCTACAGAGGATGATGTAGCATGGGATGGTATATGCATGCTATCTCATTTATATCATGATATGGATGTTGTTTAGGGATGGTATATGCATGCTATCTCATTTATATGTATGCTATATTTTAAGTGACTTTGCACCACATATGGCCATGGGAGCACATCGCAATGACCAGACCAATGATATTCAAGATGCAGAGGTTTGGGAGGCCATTTGTGTACTGTTATGGTGGCATATTGTAACATAGCAGATTGGGAGACTTGCCATATTGGCGGTGAGTCATAGATGGCATAGTGATGGTGACATGGAGGCCATGGCTATAATGTGAGGTGAGGAGTGATGATGGTGTGCATCTAGGATATGTGTGGCAGCCATAGTATCTAATTAGGTGCACAGAATAGCTTATTGATAGATACCTTCCAGATTAGGTGTTATGCCAATTTGGTGTGATGCAGACAGTGCCATTGGAGGAGGTAGTGTTTCCTCGTGTGACTAGGGATGCATTGAGGTCTAGGAGTGTCGATTGATCCATAGTCGATGATAGCATATTTTGAGGTGTTGGTTTCGATGGCATGGGATCTGAGGGAGAATATAGCAAAGGTAGGGACCACAACAGCATATGATGCATGGTGGGCACAACAACAGCTGATTTAGTTGACTATTCCATAGGGGTAGGGTGGTGGATAGGGAGGTGACAAGGAGGTGGAGGAGGATGAGGATGTAGATGTGGAGGAGATGGATGTGGAGGAGGAGGATGATGAAGAGGAGGGTGATGGGGAGGAGGAGGCTACTTTGTGGGCACAACTGGGGACATTGCAGGGATAGGATACACAACTACAAGGGCTGGTGGTATACCTATAGGCACTGCTAGCACAGGCACAGGGGCAGGTGGTACAACTTTAGAAATAGCTAGCACAGGCACAAGGATATGTGGTATAGATATAGGTGCAGGTGGTGCAACTATAGGCATAGGGGGCTAGATATCAATAGGAGAGGGATGAGGTGTGCCAAGCGTTAGGATCATTGATGGCAAATGTTATTGGAGGATTCCAAAGTCACCTAGATCAGGCCACCCAGGAGGCAGGATGTTGTATGAGAGAGAGGTATCAGCCGAGAGGAGGGAGAGATTCATGATCCAATCAGGAGCTTCGTCCTCATGGAGGATAGGTCAGTCAGAGAGGTTGGTATTAGGGCAACTCTAGTAGCCTATGTGGCCACCTCCACCTCATCCACCAGCAGCAACAGGGGCAGGGCCATTGCAGCCAGCACCGTCAGAGGGAAATAGCTCATCCTATAGGTTTGTGTAGACATTTTGATGTGTATATGATATGCCTTTGGGCTCATGTTGTATTTTGATAGCTTTGTGAATCCCATGTATAGAAATTGTATCATGACTAGTTTTGATGTATATATGAGATGACATGTTTTTGTGGTGACATATGGATACTGTTATATTTTATTGATGTTTATGGATGATGTATGATGATATGATGTTGACATGACTTTGATGTGATGATGTAATTGTTTTGTTTTATTTATGATGATGTTATGGTATTGATGATGTATGGATGATTATGTATATGCATATGATGTTATGGTTATAGATATGATGTTATGGATATGATGGTATGATGTTGTACTGACTATGTGATATATGCATAGCTTGTATGATGATGGTTATGGATATGTGTTATGATGGTTTTGATTTGATGGATGCTATTACTTATGATGTTTGTTATTATGAATGGTTTATATGATTATGGATGTTTGATGGATTATATGGGTTATGATGCGGGTTTATTATGATGTACATTATGGATATGTTTTATGAATTATGATATGTGAGATGGATTATGATGTTATGCTATGGTTATGGTTATGGTTTTATGTTGATAGATTATTGATGTATTTTAGTGTTATGGATGAATGGATATGTTGGTGGATATGAATGTGATGGGTCTTACTAGAAGTAAATCAATTCCATTGCATTTGTCGCTCATGAAGGCATGCATAGGTGATGTATGGATACATTTTGATGGATATGATATTTTGGGCATGTATGTGATTGTGCATTGTTAGGATATATGGATTAGTGGACTTTATGTATGATGGATTATGATGTGAATTGTGTATGAAAAGATGCTTAGATTAATAAATAGATATTATGAATGGAATATGCAATGGTGTTGTAAGGATGGTTTCATGGCATGGATATGTTGATATGGATTATGATGTGGATTATATATGATGTGGGTGGATGTATTTTATGCATTATGATGTTATGGATGATTATGGTTATGGTTTATGGATCATGATATTATGTATCTATGTGTGGAGTTATGTTATGGATTATAGTAGCTATGCATGGCTATTTGATTATATTATGGATGTTTGGTGCATGTGTTACGGGGTTGAATATGCAGAGGTATACAATGAAATAGTTAACAAGCTCACTTTGTATCTTTGGATGGTTAGGATTATGATGTGGATTGTGAAAATATGCTTCGATTAATAATTATATATTATGGATGTAATATGCAATGATGTAAAAAATGTTGATGTGTTGGATGGTGGATGTGTAATGATGGAGATGACATCTAATTGCCTTGCCTATATGCACGAACAATTAGATGGAATGAGTATGCAAATGATGCACTAGACAATGTTGATTTATGGTTGGTCATGATACATGGTTACTATAAATGGTCACAAGGAAAGGTTTGGATTAGGTGAGATGGATGAGTATGCTTGGATGAAGAATATGTTATGGGTGGATATGGAAAAAGGCTAATGTGTGGGAATGATAGAGATGGGATGAAGATAGAATGGAGCAATAGAGAATGTGCACATGGGGTAATTCAGATGGGGGTGGTAAATGGAGGATCTTTCAAGGACATTGGTGATAGGGGTGTGGGTTTTCAATCTAAGCCCTTACAATGGAATGGCAAGTAGGGTAGGAAGTGTGATGTAGAAGAGATGGTGAGAGGATCACTTCTTGAATCATGGAGTCAAAAGGGGATGAGTGTGATGATGGATAGGAATATGCAGTGTAGGCACCCAAAATAAGGAATGTGGGTTGTCAATCCAAGCCCTATGGGAGATACCACACATTGAGATTCCTAGGAGGAGGGATAACTTTTGAATGATTTTAAAATACTACATATGTAATGAACACTTATTTTGATATAGCATGAAATTTTATGCACCAGAGTATAAGGAATCAAATTGATGATGTATTCCATGCATAGAACCCAACCAATTAGGTTCAAACTTGCCTTTCTTGTTTTGTTCTTAAAAATTCCTTTGATTTTATTTCAAGACCAAGCCTCCTACTACAAATTTCCTTGTGAAGATTGTTACAGAGCAAAAAGTGGATACATGCCTTTTCACCTCCTAGTTTAGCTCCTAGGTCCCCATGTTAACACTTTATAAGAAAAATATTCATCCCAATGAGAAATCCCCCAAAACCCATGTAAAATGGGAACTAGGGGCCCATTTAATGCTAAGTCCTAACCAAAAGGCACCTTGGGACTTGGACACCTATACCCAAGTCCACCTGATTGGTTGGGGTAAAATTTAAATGATGTCAGCATAGGACCTTTAAATAGGTCTCTCCTTGTCGGCACTTTCAACTAATTTGTGAATGTTTAACATGAAAGCATATATAAGTGATTATTTGAATTCATTTTGTGACAAGTTGATGATAGCAAGGTTATGATATTGAGCAAAAGAACATTCAAGGAATTCATTGTGTTATTGTTGTAGATTTGTGTTAGTATTGTGTTTGTTGTAGATTTGGAATCATCATCAACATCCTTATGAGTTGGAGAATCTTCATACTCCTAAGGACTTAACCTCCAAGGTGACATCATGATTGTGTTTGAATCATTTCATCATCATTTGGATTATCTTTAGCCTCTGTCCTGCAAGGGCATGCTCTCTCTCTAACAAGAGTGTTGGGAAAGCTTGAATGCTAACCCAGGATTTGACTAAGGCAAGTCCCTAAACACCACAACCCCCAAACCCCTTTTCTTCTTGTGTGTAGGTCATAAGTGTGAGGATTGAAGAAGTGAAGTTATAAGGAGGTTGTTCAAGGGATTAGATTTCAAGATCCAAAAATAGAGTGTAGAAATTTCATTGTAGTAGACTTGGGCATCCGCCCTGACATCCATCAACTAAATCAGACACTGGATACAACATTTTTCCAATTCTAAGCTTCTAGAGGTTGGGACTTTCTAGACTTGGGTGCTAGCACAGGAGTCTTCTGACATTTCAACTTCCGTGAAATAGGTTATGACATCTCACTAATCATCCTAGTACTTTTAGATCCTAGCTTTCTGTTGTTGTTTGCCTTTTATGAGTTGATTATCTCAATTCTAGGGTTTAGTGCATTGATTAGCCTAGGGTTTGATAAAAAGTTTGGTCGAATCACATCTTTCGTTAACAAACAGGAGAACAAAATCAATAGCTGAGTCCTCTTTCATCTTGTAGTGACTTAGCTCAGTTTTGTCCTTGAACATTGTAGTGAAAAAGGATTTGATTTAGTGTTTTAAGAATTTGCATCTTGCTAAGTGTTGAAATCAGATCTTGCATTGATTCATATCATACTTTGGAAAATTTTGCATACATTTTGAAAAATTTGAAAAAAAATAATATAAGCATTCTAGGCTTGCATAAAGGCATAGTTTTATATTATTTTCATCAAGAATATCATTGGAAACATTTGATTTTCTAATTTTTATATCAGATCTAAAACAAATTATAGTAATTAATCATTTCATGATATCACATCTTGCATTGGCATATCTCATTTGTTAGGGTTTTGTTGAAAACTTGCATTTTTCATGTAACCTAGTTTTTTTGTAAAAGCTATGGTTTGTAGTCAAATTCTTATTTCAGATTTTGTTTCTCCCTTTAAACACTCATTAAAATCTGATTTTGACTTGTAGTTTTGTTTAAATTGGCATCCCTTGCACTCAAATTTCAAATTTTGCAATTACACATTGTGTATTTCAACAAGCATAATTGCCTTAATACTTTTGATTATCCTATTAGTTTGTACATTGAGTGTTATAGGACTTTGCATGAGTTGTAGAACCAACTTCCCTACCAGAAACATCTTTGTAAGGAGAAGTTGTAGACTAATAGGTTCTAATACTATTGATAGCAACGGTGTGCAAACATCGAAAAATCCATTACACAACTACTTTACGAAAGGTGAATCAACACCTTTCCATGATATCCTACATGATAACTTGGAAGATCCAATAATTCCTCCTTTCAAAGATATGGGTAACATAGCTATACATGTGCCTGATGAAAATCTCAATAAATTGGATGAACAATTAGCTGAATTTCAACAAATTGTAGAACAAGCACATCTAGCTCAAGAAGTGGTACCTATTGTTAAAGGTATAAGAGGATTGTTACAAGAAGGACAAGAAAGTGTTGACATGCTCCATGGATTAGCCCATATAGTGGATCATAACATTACGTATATGGCTAGCCACATGGATAACATTGAAAATGTGTCACCCCAAAAGTATATAAACTCACAAGTATCAGCACCCATACCGATTACTAGAATATCTACTGTTACACCATCAATTCTCACCACTAATCCACATGCTTGTAGTAATGCTACCACTACCATGAGAACATCTACTGGAAACAATTACAAAGCTATTATATTCAATTATCAAAACTCTGCATCTCATGTATCCATACCAATCCATACATATTCTTGACCACCTATCACCTCCACTCATTATCAATCACCTTTCACTTTCATGACTGCAGCATCCAATCCACCTCTCTCAAATCCACAAGCCACCTCTTCATCCAATGATGCTCTCTTAAACCAGCTTTTACAAAGTATGTCTTCCTTGCAGAAAAAAGTGACAAGCTTGACTAATGCTTCTTCCCAACCTACTTTACCAACATATTAGGCTCACAGTCCCTTATCTTATTCCATTGTAAGAGCTCAAATGCCTCACAAATTTGAGATTCCTTGCTTTGAAAAGTATGGTCATAAAGGTGATCCTAATACTCATGTGGTCGCATTCATAGAAATGTGTAGTGATTTCTTCTTTGATGAGGCATTGTTAGCAAAAACTTTTCCTTGATCTCTCTAAGATACTGCTCTGGAATGGTTTTTCTCTCTACCTCCTAATTACATAAATTCCTTCTCATAGCTAGTTGATCAATTCTTGCAATATTTTCAAGCACACATCAAACCTACTATCTCCTTAATTGATTTGGTTCATTGTAAACAAGGTTTGAAAGAGAAGTTAACATAATTCATCAGTCAATATCAAGGCCTCATCTCATAGATACAATATCTGATTAAAGATGGGGATCTTTAGATGGTATTTATTATGAATCTACAACTGAACATACGTGATAAGATATTGTTGATGAAGTATAGTTCTTTTCAACACTTATGCATAGCTCTCCAAGATTACCAAACTTTGGCTAGTCAGTATGAGAATCATACCTCATCAGCTCCTGTTGATCAATCCATAGCTAGCCCATATCAAAATTCATTCAAGAATAATAACAGGAATTTCATCAAGATCAATGGGCAACATTTGAATAATTTTCATTCACAAGTGTCTGCTATTACAAAGCCTCCTCAAGTACCATTTCAATTCAAACAAGAACAGAGACAATTTATATCAGATTCTCTCCATACAGTAATGACGCAAGCAGTGAACAACAATCTTTTGAAGCTTCCTCCTACTTGTCATTTTGATAATAGCAAGCCACAAGGGCCTTCATTTAATGTTAATGCTTATTGTCACTATCACCACTCATCGGGACATGACACCAAAAAATGTATGCGTCTTAAACATGAAATTCAAGACCTCATTGATTCTAATGTGATACAAGTTACTGGTGTGAATGACAATGGAAATAAGTTAGTAGCACCTCTAAATCAAAATCTACAAATCTTCACTAATCCTTTTCCTAAACATAACGACAATAATATGGTGGAACAAAATACAATAGAGCCTAAAGATGACTATCTCAATTATGATGAAATAGTCGGCATGATAGAAGTGGACAATGAAACAAGTGAAGATCAATCTTGCCCATGAGGAAAAAGTATCTATGCTGAGGTTCCTCCCCATTATCCCTTTATGGATCAGGAGATAACCAACATGCATAGGATACACAAATGGAACAACCTATATGTAATCACTCAAAGCAAGAA
Organism: Cunninghamia lanceolata; assembly: GCA_027924645.1. Lineage (NCBI taxonomy): Eukaryota > Viridiplantae > Streptophyta > Pinopsida > Cupressales > Cupressaceae > Cunninghamia > Cunninghamia lanceolata. Next base: position 69,217 of record BSBN01000650.1, on the reverse strand, counting down.
GTGGTTATGATGAGAAGCATCCCATTTCATTGTGAAAAACTCATTAATCAAGCAAAGCAGAATAAGAAAGGAAAAAAAAGGAAAAGAATAAGGCGAGACCCATCGGTGGGAAAAATAAATGATTCCCCTCCCCACAAGCAACAAAAGGTTTCAAACATATAGGGTCTTGAGAAACAAGCACCACAAGGCCGTTATGGAAATAAGCATCAATCAGGTATGAGTTCTTCACACATCTTACCAAACTTGATGGAGCACCTCTCTAAGATGCTCACAAGTTTGGCTTCCTCTTAGATAAATATATTTATATGTGTTGTGTTGTGCTCCCCTGTGTTGTGTTATATGTTTTTTGGTCGCTTTGAGTGACCCTTGATACTTTTGTAAGGTCAAGGATATAAGGAGACTGCCTCTGTTGTGACCATTCTTGATGCAGAAGCATCCTTGGTTCAAGAACAATCTTGCATCAACCGAAAACATTTGCATTTCAGTTTGTTTCTTTTCATTTTTGAGTTTAGTTCAGTCAGTAGTATTTTCTGTATTTTGGTCTACATTCTACTACAGTTTCATTTCAGACCTTGTGGATCTGGACTTAGCATCCAGACACATTCATGAACACAATATCCAAAATTCAGATCATTTGGATCAGGTACCAGAAAGATATCGCTATCAGAAGATCGACTGTTTTCTCATAATAGAGCATCCTAACAGTCTCAGACAATCAGCTGAAGGAGAAGACTTGTGGAGCATTTCATGACTTGTAGAGCTAAATGACACATCATTCAATATTGTTTGGTTTGTGGCTGACATTCCCTAAGATCCACACACTATTCCATTCATTTGTGGAGGAGTTCTATATGATTAGGTCTGGAACCTATCCGTGTACACATGTTACAACTTTTCATTGGAGTTTGTGATCTTCCTTGGCCAACGCAGAGGAATCTTATGTTCCAGAGATGATATATATTGATGTAATAGGGGCCTAGGAAAGGAGTCATTGATAAGTGATTGATAGTTCTAAGTTTGATAGTTTGAATTCTTTGCGAAGGAGTTTCAAAGCTATATCTTGTGCATATTTTGTAATTCTCTAACCAAGCCTGTGAGCCCTAATTGTAAGCCCGCATGTTGCCAGCCAATTTGTATTTTGAATCTATGATATATTGAATGACTGAATCTGCATTTGTTTTATATCTTTGAGTTGTTTCTGTTATATTTACTCTAGTTGCACGACCTGGACTGTTCACTTTGTGGACCCTCCTAACCGTGACTGCACCAAGTGGTATCAGAGCAAAGTTTCAAATCTTTGGGAGTGAATTGAGTGAAGTTGGAAAAAGAATTCTATAAGATCTTGCTATGAATAGTTTGCTGAATCCTAGGAATACTACTTGTGTTGTCAATCGATCGTCAATTGTGAGGTAGTTGTCACCTTATAGCCTGATCACCAAATTTGAGACAGTTACACTTGATCTGAGGAAAAATTCTGTTGAGGAGAATTCCTGTTGTTGGTACTATGGATTGAAGAATGGATGAGATGATGGAGATGATGAAAATAATGTGAGTTCAATTGGATTCTATTGAAGAAGATCGAAGAAGAGGACTAACACCTTGACCTAATGTTGAAAGTGATGATGATGAAGAATTTCAATCCACTGATCAAAATGGTGAAACCCTAGGAGAAGAAGAAGAAGAATAAGATCAAGTCAAGATGTTGCAAGCTATTTCAAAGATTGGGAAAAGACCTAGAGTTGATGTACCAAACTATACTAGTAATTTGAATCCTGAGGAATTGATTGATTGGATAAATGACCTAGAAGAATACTTTGAGTATGAAGAAATTGAAGATCTGGAGAAGGCAAAATTTGCAAAGACAAAGGTGAAAAGACATGTTGCTATATGGTGGAAAGAGTTCAGTTGGATAGAAACAAAAGAGGACAAGAGAAGATTACAAAGTGGGATAAAATGGTGACAAAATTGAAGAATTAGTTTATACCTGCTGACTATGAGTTGGAACTGTTGAAAAGATTGCAGAACTTGAGACAAAAGGAGAAATCTGTGAAGGAGTACACTAAAGAATTTCATAAGATGATCATAAGGACAGGACATAGTGAAGCAAGCAAGGAGAAAGTGGCTAGATACATCAATGGGCTGAGATTGAACATTCAAGGAGAGTTGAGTTTGGTGAGGATGACAACCTTAGAAGAAGAATATCAGTTTGCCTTGAAAGTTGAAGAAAAGTTGAACAAGAGGCATGATCAGAGACAGAGAGGTAGAACATCTTCTAGAGGAGAGAGATCATATGCAGAGCAGAATAGATAGGAGAACACATTCAAGAAGGAAGATAGAGATAATAATGTATACCGGAGAGAGGACAAAGCTTTCTACCACAGAGGAAACCCTAGTTCATACTGGAGCAAAGGATACAAAAGAGAAGGTAGAGGACCTGATAGGAGAACATTCAGAGGAACCTGTTTTAAATGCGGAGGTGAAGGACATAGAGCATTTGAATGTAATCAAGGGAGTACAAGAAAGAAGATAGAGAACAGTGGAAGAGCAACTTATGTGGAAGAAGAACCTGTTAAATCACCCAGTTCAATTGGTAAACCTGAGAAAGGAGAATCACTTGTCATGTCGAGAGCACTATTTCAAGAAGAGACAAATGAGGAACCATTGCAGAAGAAAAGTTCGTTCATAACTAGATATAAATCAGCAGGTAAATGTTGTAAAGTTGTGATTGATAGTGGTAGTTCAGATAATTTAGTTTCAGAGGAGATGGTGACTAAGATAAAGTTGGAAAGATTAAAACACCCTAAGCCATATCAGATAGCATGGATTTAAGATGATCATAAGGTACTGGTGAGTGAACAATGTTTGGTGAAATTTCATAATTGATCTGTTGGTCCCCAAATCAGCAGATAGTAAACCCTAAAGGTTTGCCAATTCTTATGATCAGGTTTATTGTAGGACTTGGCCAACAAAGACGGGAGATTATTTGCACTTGTCTCCCCTGCACTTTAGGTTTTGCTGCATCTAGGGGGGATCCCTCATTCAATCAATAGATGTAGCTTTTCAATACCAAGGAGAATGTTCCTAGGCATGCACCAAGATTTGTTGGATAAACCCTAGACTGGCAATATTCTTGGACTATCTCACTGGTTAAATATGAGAACATGCATAACCTAACCTAAAACAAAACAAAACATAAAATGGTTTGTTTCAAATGATTTGCTTTTAAATTGTTGGATTTCCTAGACCTTTGGGCAAATAAAATTCTAAATTGGTGCCTTATTTAGGTAATAAAGTCAGACATTCAACCTATGCAAATGCTTCCTAATGACAACACAACTTCATATCCAAAGAGCTTAATGTAAATTATTATTGTCTTGCAGTAATGGCCTGAGAGTATTTTCTGTGATTCTACTTACAAATCCCTAAAAGAATACACAGTCCTCCATATCCCATCTAAAGCATTTTTAATTCATTCCTTGAATGAAAGCAACAAATAGAACATGCAAATTCAACAAATGTGAACAGATAAGATCAAAGATCCTTAATCTTCTTGCTTAAGAGGAAACTGCATGCATTCATCAAGACAATTACAAAAAATACACACTACAAAGTATTTTTCATAGATTTCAACCTGAATAGAAATACTGTCATACAGAAAATGATTCACTTACAAGGCAAGAATGCAATCTGCAACCCATAATCAGACATCTACTCCTACAGAATGCTATTTCCCCAACATGTGAACACCTTGTGTTCAAAGTCCAGCGTCCCTTAAAATGCAACATCATGCTCTCTTATAGGAACAAGAGCATGTTGCCCTAAAAATTAATTACATCCTAGCAGTTAGGTGAATTTTTCATTACAAGTTACTGCCAATAAGCCTGGGAAATACAAAATACACAAAAAAGAGGAGAATAAAATATAATATAAAATGTGGAGCTAAATGTTTTAATATTTATTTTTCCCTTTTACTTTGTCCACATTTAACAATGCAACTGTCAGGCATCCCCATTTCGCACCATCGGACGGCTTGCCTGAAGGTTCTCTCGTCCCTGTGCACAGCTGCAATATGAGGATGTGAGGCCTCCTCTCCTGCTCTTTCTTGATTTCTCCCAACTTTAGGATGACGATGAATGAAATTCAATAGCTTCCAAGACCATATCTATGCAATTCATGCATAGTTGGGTCATTTTTTCTGATGCAGGGGCATTTTCATGGCTGCAGGCAGCCAAAATTCATCACAAACATGTCTAAAACCTCTGTCTAGGCAATAGGAATGGCTAAGGGATGAATTTAAACCATGAATCAGCATTTTAAAGCTCCAAAACACCCCCAAAATCTACCCAAAAGACAAAAAACGTGAGCAAGCTACACTACCCGCTTGAATCAACGTCAAAATGCCTCAAACGCACCGTCATGGCGAAGGAAATACTCCATTCCTCCCAGCAAATGAGACTGCAGGCTAAAAAAGGCTCAAAGATGGTGATTTTGTACCATCGCACAGCAGCAGAGGAGTTGTTAAAGACCCGTGCGATGGTGTGAAATGCATATGATTTCTTTTATTTCCTTTGCCCTTTGCTTTATAATGTATAAACACTTAAAATAATGTTTATATTAAAACCTTTTCACCTTATTTTGCCAATTAAAAATTGTAAATATTTTTCCTTTAAAAAAATGCACTTGGCAACTTTAGGATAAATGACACTCAGCCAATTTCTCTTCCTGGGCAAACGATGCCTATTCACTACGGGCAAACCGAGCATCCGAAGGCCGCAAAAATTTGTACAAGGCCATTATTAATTATTTCGAGCAAACCCATTTCCTCGGAATCCCCATCGCTCAAAGATTTCAAGGACTTCCTTTGTAAATTGGCATGCCGGATGCCTTCGCCACAACCGGAATGCATTAAAATAATGCATCATATTATCTCTAAATTTCATGAAACTGGAACTAGAGATGTTTTGGACCAAAGCAAGAAATGGGTCACCCTCAAAATTGTGAGATTTGAAACTTTTTGGAACACCAAATCTAGCCCGGTCGTAGTTAGAAAAGCATTAAATGCCCCATCAAAACTCATCCTGGAAGCGCAAAATTGAACAAGCATGTTACCATATGTTCCAAAAAACTTCCTACCAAATGGATTTGCAAGATGACTTCTGAATTGCAAGATTTTAATCGGAGAAGGTAGGCTCTAGGGTAGGTTGAGCAGCATGTCAACCTAGTCTCTGTCGACACATCGAAAGGATATAGGCACTTCAAATTTGCAAAATTTGAAGGTGCCAATAGGATATTATTATGATGAAGTACTATGTGATATTATTCCTATGGATGTATGTCATATTTTGTTGGGTAGACCATGGAAGTATGATAAGAAAGCTATACATGATGGGAGAAAGAATACATACACTATATATTCGAATGGAAAGAGAATTACTTTTATTCCTTTGCAAGATGATCCTAAGAGTGAAGTATGTGGGAATGCTAGAATCTATTTGGTAGATGGAAGAAAAATTTTGGATGGTTTGAGACATGAGAATACGTGTTATGCTTTGATTCTTAAGAAGCCTGAAATCTTGAAGACAAAGACTAAAGAATCACAACCAGAGGAGATAATTGAGTTGCTGCTAGAGTATGAAGACATTATATTAGATAATGTACCTGAAGGATTGCCACCAATCAGGAGTATCGGTCATCACATGGATCTTATACTTGGAGCTAGTTTGCCTAACAAAGCAGCACACAGAATGACACTGGTAGAGAATGAAGAATTGAATAAACAGATGCATGAGTTGTTGAGGAAAGGTTTGATCAGAGAAAACTTGAGTCCTTGTGTAGTACCTGTAGTATTAGCACCGAAGAAGGATGGAGAATGGAGAATATGTACAGACTCTAGAGCAATCAACAAGATCACAGTTAAGTATAGATTCCCTTTACCTAGGATGGATGATAGTATGGATTGTTTGAGTGGAGGAAATTTTTTTACAAATATAGATTTGAAGAGTGGATACCATCAGATTAGAATTAGAGAAGGAGATGAATGGAAGAATGCTTTTTAGACAAATGAGGGACTGTATGAGTGGTTAGTGATGCCTTTTGGGCTAACAAATGCACCGAGCACTTTCATGAGATTGATGAATGAAGTTTTGAAGAAATTCTTGGGTAAGTTTATTATTGTATAACTGGATGATATTTTGATTTTCAGTAAGATAAAAGAAGAACATTTGTGGCACTTGATAAAATTATTGTAGAGACTGAGAGAAGAGAAATTGTTGATAAACATCAAGAAGTATAGTTTCATGAAGGAAGAATTAGTATACTTGGAATTTGTGATTTCTACGGAAGGATTGAAGATGGACCCTAAGAAAGTGAGAGCAATTGTTGAATGGCCTACACTGGAGATTATTGGAGAAGTTAGATCATTTCATGGATTAGCTAGTTTCTACCAGAAGTTCATCAGAAATTTTAGTTTAGTATGTAACCCAATGACAGAGACAATGAGAGGTGACAAAAAAGACTTTAAGTGGACATCAGGAGCAGATAAAAGTTTTGAATTGTTAAAGCAGAAAGTGATAGAGCTACAACCTGTGTTGGCATTGTTGGCAACATTGTCAAGAAACATTACTGATATGTTGAAGAATTGATGTTGTCATTGATGGCAACAACCTAAAATGCTTGAAGACAACTCCTGAGACAAAGATGTGTATAGTATTTTGGTTCAAGAAGACTAACTTAGCCAAAATTGACTAAGTGTTGGCAGTTTACCAAGACAGTGACAGAAATCTAGTTGGTACTCCTCTGTAGATGAAGATCTTTTTATGTGGTTCTGGTATGCTATAATTAGATGTTATATAATGTTATATCCTAAGTTTCATATCTGGACGATCTCCAAAAGTTGTGTTGTGAATTGCTTAAGTCTAGTAAACAAAGTGCAGTCAAGAATAGAGAAAAACACTTGAGTAATCTGGTCCACATTCCTCAACTGATGATTGTTTTGATTTGTGGTTTGAAGGTGTTGGGTGAATAATTTGTCTTCAACTGACTGAAGGCAAAATGGTTATATCGACCATAGTGTAATGAGATAAATCTCTCCTCTTAGCAAGGGGAGGTTCCCTATCACTTATCACAAACTTATTTAAACTAAATATTAACTTGGGTGTGAGACCATATCATCCATTTCTCTTTTTTCAGAAATGATGTTTACAAAATGAGAGAGCACTTTCTTGATACAAATTGAATAACCAAGAAACCCATGAGAGCACAAAGTCTATCGTTGTTTCTTTTATTGATTTATAACTTAGAACCAAGTAGAATGAGGTGCAGCCCAAAGTCTTCACCAAAAACTAAAACAAAATAAATGATCACAAAATATAATAGTAGTTCAAAGCCTTTCCAATATCTTTTACTTTAAAACATGAAATCACAAACTAAATATAATTGTTGTAGCACAAAGTCTCCACAATCAACTTTAGAACATCTCCTAGATTATTCTCACTCACACTACAATTTGATCAAAAGGATAAGATAGTATTAGGAAAAGGACATAAGAACAATTTCCAATACACCACAAGATATTCCAACACAAAGATTGAATGATCACTTGCTTTCTTATTCACTTGATAAAATTTGATTTACAATTTGAACACAAATTCTCAAAATGTTCTTCAATTTGGCAGAGTTTTGCTTCAATACCTAAAAGATACTAAATACAATAGAGGCCCTCTTTATTTATAGGGAGGAGCTTGGAGCAAAAATAGGAAATTTACAACTACTTTGACTTATTCAACAAAAGAGTCCTATTTAACTTAGGACTTCCTTTGTTTCACATGTAATTACATTTTGGAAAATTATATATGGATATGTCCACAACAAAATTTAAATGACATGTACAAGAAAAATAAACTAAGGCACTAGCTTCCTTCGTCATTCTTCTTTAGAAAATCCTGGTACATGGCCTGTATGGCTGCCATCTCGTATGCATCTGGTTTAGCTATATTTTCTGAGATAGTGTGGGCCCGAAGAATTGCGTCTTTCATTGCCTGTATTGCCTTTTCATGTTTGTCTAGATTGTCCTTCAAGTTTTCTAAAGTTGAATGTTGATCATATAGATTATCCACGGAAAGTACTGAGGGCACCTCCTCTTCAAAATTCCTTTGAACCATCTTTTCGAAGGAACTTATCATCTCCTCTGTTAAGAGGAATTTGTGGTCTTCACCTGTGAGGGTACATGGAAGTTCTTCCAGCCTGTACAGAAGCATGACATCACTATCTTCACTAGCTTCTCGAGCTTGACATAGATCTTCAAGTAAACCTTTTATTATGTGGATACGATGAGCCAAAGTCTCCTTAGTTTTAAGATATGATTCCCTATTTGCAATGACCCCGATGGTGATCAAATTCTTTATCTTAATCTTTTTCATATCTATCCACTCCTCCAAGCTCTCTTCTTGATTTTGCAACACTTGTGACAGTAAGTCAACTAGGTTGTCCAGCTCATCTTTAGCTTTATCCATCTTCTCTTTTCTTTCTACAGTGGTTATTAGCAGAATATACCCTTGAGCTAACAAACACTCCACAATATCTCCTACCACTCTTCCTTCAGCTTGTGCTTTTTCAACCTTCTAGATCAGGGGATGTTCTACAGTCACTGCCATAGCTTCTACAATTTCTGATGACTTTACTATCTTTTGAAGAACCGCAGCAAGTTGTTCTGCTTTGGCCTTATACTGTTCTTTCTCTTTTTTGACTTCATCATACTTTTCAAGCAAAGTCCTGGTAGTAGTTTGAAAATCTGCTTTTATGCCCTCATGAGTTAGCTTGCCCAACTCAACTCTTGAAATGACATAATCATTCATGTCAAAATTGTCAACAGTGGCATCTTCTGGTGGTTTAGCAATCTCTGTGTATCTATTTCCTTTCTCATTGATAAGCCTAGAAATAGTCTTAGGCTTCCTCTTCACAGTCTTTGCTTTTACAGGTAGTAGTTTTTCAATATCAATCTCATTAGGTGAAATAGCTTGCTTCTTCCTCTTTTGAGTATATGCAGACAACCATGGGGGAAGCACAGAAGCACCAACAACTGGAGATGAGTCTACTACTTGTTTTGCCGGATCCATATTTATACCTGTTATAGTCACAATAGGACTGGTATTGGTAAAAACCACACTTCTATCAACAACCTTCTCTGAAGCATCCAGAAGATTTTCTAAGACAGACTTGATGCAGAGTGGAACGCAACGGAGGCAACCTAACAGGAAGGAGCTGCCAACAGAACAAACAGCATGATAAACTTCTCTATCGGCTGAACCTCATCATCATATTTCCTATCAACACCAACTGCATCATCATATTTTACAGCATCATCATATTTCTGATGATCGCAAATATCCTCCTGTCGACTACTATTTACCTCCTTCGACTGTCACCTATCATCATCATCATGATAATCAACGGGCGCAAACATCCTCCGGTTGCACTGTTCATCGGGTGCCAAATACAAGCGGCATCATCATGATATTCAATATCACCTTCGTCAGCAGGATATCCAAATATCCGGTTGTCCAAATATCCTGATGACGTTCCACTTCAACAACTTGCCTTCGATGCTTCACTGCCCGACGATACAAGCAACAGCATCATGATATTAAACATCCGGTTCCTCGAAACCTCCTGATGATGCTAATACAACTTCCTGCCTACGCCGATACCTTTCCACTTAGTGACAACAGGATAAACCCGCATAGAGGGATTTCCTAATATCCTGATGACGATGACGTCATATCCTGATGACGATGATGTCACACATCATCCTGATGAACTCTTCAACACTTAGCCAAAAACTCAACTTTCACACCCGCATCCGTTAGCGATATGCGGATGATGACCTTCCCCGAGAGATGATCCTGACTGCGATATATACACTAAGTATATATCCAACTCAAAACATCATGATGCACCTGCAACATGCAAAATTCAACAACTTCATGACCCGATCCTGATGGCGATGGATTCGCAGATGATGTTGCGGCTCGTCCCGACTGGAAACGCACATGCAGACTCCTGTGTATCCTTCCACTGCATGAAAACACTCACAACCGCATAATTTCACAAAGATCATGTGACGACCGGGCCGGATCACCTCCAAACCAAAATCTAACAGTTTATCTTCTAGACCTAGCACATGAGGATGCTAGGCTGATTTACAGCATGCTTCTAACAGATCTCCTGAACAATGCAATGCACAAACAGAAAACACAAATGCAATCTAAGCTATGATACAGGACCATTCCACCGATTTGCAGGATCAACCGGTGGAAGGGTTGAAAGTGGTCATTAGCTTGCAAAATGGAAAGGAAATCAACCCAGATGCAAACAGATAATGCAAAAGACGAGATCTTATTCAATTGGAATTCAATGTCCTGAATACAGCTTCACAATGTCTGAACTGCTCTCCTGAATATCTACTCAACACCAGTACATCAATATCAAAGACTATATCAAAAACTATATCTAAACCCTACAGATCGAAGGTATATATAACAAATCCTTCGAGTACTACTAACATCACTTCCCAGCGGCTGGGAGCTTCCAAGCGGCTGGGAGAGAGAACAGCTCAGACTCTCTTATCCCGATCTCTAACTGCCTACACATACTCCTATGCTGAACTATTACATAGCATCGGTCACAGTGGACCTTATTACATGATGAGTCAAACATACTAAAAATAGATTATCCCGTCAGCATGATGATAACTATTCTACATCCTGATCATGTATGTCATCATGCGGACCTATAGCCTGATCATGTATGTCATCATGCGGACCTATATCCTGATCATGTGTGGGTGCTCCTGCACCATACTCCCCAAAAGAAGAAATCTCAAGTCCACTTGAGATGAGAGTATCAAGGTCGGCACCATGTTTCTGTATCTGTTCTGCAGTCATCCATACTGCTTCAGAAGTCGGCTGTCCCTTCCAAGAGACGAGGTACTCCAAGTACTTCTTGTTCCTGGTCTGTTTGACCACTCTAGTGTCCAAAATCTGTTGTATCTGTGGAGGATCATGTGGAGGAATGTCTTCAGCAACTGTATCCTGTAGGATATCCTGATCTTCATCTGGATTAGCCTTGTATGGAGTTAAGTCACATACATTGAAGATAGGAGATAAACCAAGATCAGGTGGTAGTTGGATCTTGTAAGCATTCTGTCCATGTTTTTGCAAAATCTGACATGGTCCAACTTTCTTTTGCATGAGCTTAGTATACTTCCCCTTAGGGAGCCTGTCTTTCTTCAAGGGAACCCAAACCAAATCTCCAACAGCAAATTGAACATCCTTCTTCTTCCTGTCAGCATACTCCTTATATTTCAAAGTTGTTTGCTGGAGTTGGGTCTTAACCTGATCATGAACTTCTTTGAGTGCTTCAGCAAAAGCTTCTCCATCTGCACTAACAGGATCTGCTGTAGGTAGTTCTCGCAACTCTAAAATACCTCTGGGATGCATTCCATATACTACCTGAAAAGGCGATTTTCCTGTGCTCCTGTTGACAGTATCATTATATGAAAACTCAGCTTGAGACAGAATATTGTCCCACTTCTCTCCATGCTGTTTGGTCAAGCATCTAAGTAGATTCCCTAAGGAACGGTTCACAACCTCAGTTTGTCCATCCGTTTGAGGATGATATGCAGAGGAAAAAGATAAATTGGTTCCCAGCTTCCTCCATAGGGTTCTCCAGAAATGACCCACAAACTTCACATCTCTGTCTGAAACTATGCTCAAAGGTAACCCATGAATTCTGACAACTTCCCTGAAGAATAAATCTGCAATATATGAGGCATCTGCAGTGGTTTTGCATGGCAAGAAATGTGCCATCTTACTGAACCTGTCCACTACAACAAAGACACTGTCAAATCCTCTCCTGGTCCTTGGCAAACCTAAAACAAAATCCATACTGATACTTTCCCATGGTCTGGAAGGTATGGGTAAGGGCTGATATAACCCTGCATTAGTTGACCTGCCTTTAGCCTTCTGACAAATTACACAGGTTTCCACAAATTTCCTGACATCTGACTGCAACTTAGGCCAGAAATAATGCCTCCTGACCAGATCAAGAGTCTTGTCTAGACCAAAATGACCAGCCATTGCTCCACAATGTTTCTCCTTGACTATATTCAACCTCATAGAACATCTGGGAATACACAACTGTCCACCCTGGAACAACAATCCATCTTGGATCAGGTATTCAGAGAACTCAGCATGGTATTTCTCCCCAAAAGAAGTACAGACCTGATATATTTCTCCAAAATCTTCATCAGACTCATACATGGTCTTGAGTGAGTCAATGCCAACACTCTCTAACTGAATCTGATTTACTGTGAGAACTCTCCTGCTCAAAGCATCTGCAACTTTGTTCTTAACCCCTTTCTTGTGCTTCAAGGTAAAAGTGAAAGCCTGTAGTGTTTCTACCCACTTCATATGTCTGTGGTTCAGCTTCTCCTGACTGTTGATGAAACTCAAAGCTTGATTATCTGTGAAGACTATGAACTCCTTTGGCATCAGGTAATGCCTCCATTTCTTTAGGGACTGAACTAGAGCATACATTTCCAGATCATATGATGAATACCTTTTCTTAGCATCATTGAGCTTTTCACTGAAAAATGCAATTGGTCTACCCTCTTGACTGAGTACTGCTCCAATGGCCATGTGACTAGCATCACACTCTACCTGAAAGATCTTATTGAAATCTGGAAGTGCAAGGACTGGCTGCTGTGCCACCTTCCTCTTCAATGCCTCAAAGGAATCATCTGCTCCTTGAGTCCAAACAAACCTGCACTTTTGTCCTCCTTTGATGGTATCCAACATGGGTGCACAAATATGACTGAACCCTCTGATGAACTTTCTATAGAAGGTTGCTAACCCATGGAAACTTCTGACTTCATTCATGGTCTGTGGAGTTGGCCAATTCAAAATGGCACTCACCTTCTCCTTATCCATCTGCAGCTTGCCTTGTGAGATGACAAAGCCTAAATAGGTGATCTCCTGTTTCATGAACAAACACTTGTCCAAGTTTATCATCAGCTTCTCTTCATGTAACCTCTTGAGAACCAGCCCTATATGCCTGAGATGTTCTTCTCTGGTGTTACTGAAAATCAGAATGTCATCTAAATAGACTATGACAAACTTACCAATGAATTCCTTCAGAACCTCATTCATCAGCCTCATGAAAGTACTAGGGGCATTAGACAAACCAAATGGCATAACCTTCCATTCATACAAACCTTCATTTGTTTTGAATGCTGTCTTCCACTCATCACCTGGTCTGATCCTTATCTGATGGTATCCACTCTTCAAGTCTATTTTAGTAAAGTACTTAGCATTTCCCAAACAATCAAGTAAATCCTCAATCCTGGGGATTGGAAACCTATACCTGATTGTGATCTTGTTGATGGCTCTGGAATCGGTGCAAAGTCTCCAAGTGCCTTCCTTCTTAGGTGCTAGTACAGCTGGTACTGCACATGGGCTCAAACTCTTTCCAATCAAACCTGAATTCATCAATTCTTCAATCTGCCTGGCTACTTCTGCATTCTATTCTGGGGTAAGCTTATAAGCTGCTTTATTTGGAAGTGTAGACCCTGGAATCAAGTCTATCTCTGACAGGTGGTAGGGATCTTGGCATTCCCTCTGAGATAACACCTTTGTACTTATCCAATAACTCTTGGACAGCTGGGTCTATCAACCTTGGCTTCTTCTCTATCTTGCCTGCCTGCTGTTGTTCCTTATTCACACTCATACAGGGGATCAGGGCATATGCAACTGCATCTTCTGCTGCCACTTCTTTCATAAACTGTTTGCCTTCCATCAGCATGACCTTCACTTCTTTGCCTTTAGACTTCTCCTCTTTCTCCTTCAATGGGAGGAGTATTACATCTTTACCATCTTTAGTGATTTTATAGGTGTTTTTGACACCATCATGCTGTGCCTTCAGATCATATTGCCATGGTCTACCAAACAAAAGGTTGCAAGCATCCATCTTGGTGATATCAAACAACAACTTATCTTTATATCCACCAATCTGAAACTCTACCCAAGCCTGCTCTTCTACAGTTGTCTGCTGACCTTGAGTAAGCCATGAGACTTTATATGGAGCTGGATGAGGCAATCTCCTAAGCTTCAGCTTCACCACCATTTCTTCAGACACAAAGTTCTCAGTAGAACCAGAATCAATCAAAACTTTACAAGCCTTACCTCCTGCTTTGCAAGTGGTTCTGAAAAGGGACTTCCTCTGAGGGGCTTCTTTATCAGGTACCTTCATGGTAGTTACTGTTCTTCTCATCATCAGGGACTCTCCACTTTCTGGATATCCATAATTCTCAGGACCATTCACACTCTGAAAATCATTAGAACTTGTCCTACTTTGATTATCAGGTTCATTGACCAGATTTGTCCTCCTTTCACCTGCTGAGCTTGTGGCCTTGTCTGGACATCTGCTAGCTATATGGCCTTCTTTGTTACAGTTGTAACACCTGATGGATCCTCTGCCCTGGGATCTTCCTCTGTAAGGTCTTCTACCTCTGAAGTTTCCTTGCTGACTGAAATTCTCTTTCTGACTCTGGCTATTGTTGCCCTTGCTATTGTCTTGACTAGACTCTCCTTGATATCCCTGTCCTTGTCCTCTGCCTCTGAAAGGACTTCTTCCACCTCTTTGTTGTCTTCCTCTTCCTCTGTTGTTCTGATCTTGCTTTCTCTTCAGCTTTTCTTCCACCTTCAGTGCCAACTGAAAACTTTTCTGCACTGTATCTGGGTTATGCAGACTCAGATCTTCCTGAATATTAAACCTCAGTCCATTAAGGTATCTGGCTACCTTTTCTTCTTCACTTTCTTTCACCTTGGTCTTCATACAGAGTTTCATGAACTCTTCTGTATATGAGCTGACATCTAGCTCCTTCTGCTTCAGGTTCTGCTTCCTCTTGTGTAACTGGATACTGTAATCCAAAGGGATATAAGCCTCCTTTACCAATTCCATCATCTTCTTCCATGTGGCAACTCTACGTTTTCCCTCCTGCACTCTATCATCCTGAACAAAGTTCCACCATGTCAAGGCAGCTTCTTTCATCTTTGACTGTGCTATCTTCACTCTCTGCTGTTCTGGTATCTCCTCTGTCACAAAGAAATTGTTCAGACAGTCTATCCATTCCATTACTGAATCAGGGTCCATCTTACCTGTAAACACTGGCAAGTCCAGCTTCACATCCATGGTTCTCCTCTCCATGGCCTTGAGGGCGTTCAACAGCGGTCTCTGGTCTGCAGGAACGACCTCCTCGCTCCAATTAGGGATATCCTCTTCTTCCCTATCATCTTCTCTACCAGAACCTACTCTGCTCCTCAACTTTGCTAATTCATCTTTCAACTCCTGATTCTGAGCCTTCACGGCCTTACTTTCTGCAATCTGCTTCTTCACCAGAACTGCCAACTCAGCGTTGGTCATCTTTGTTGGGAACTCAGATGTTCCTTCTTCGTCTGACATCCTGCTTATCTTTTCCAAAAGATCCTAACCTCTGATGACGATGACGTCACACATCATCCTGATGAACTCTTCAACACTTAGCCAAAAACTCAACTTTCACACCCGCATCCGTTAGCGATATGCGGATGATGACCTTCCCCGAGAGATGATCCTGACTGCGATATATACACTGAGTATATATCCAACTCAAAACATCATGATGCACCTGCAACATGCAAAATTCAACAACTTCATGACCCGATCCTGATGGCGATGGATTCGCAAATGATGTTGCGGCTCGTCCCGACTGGAAACGCACATGCAGACTCCTGTGTATCCTTCCACTGCATGAAAACACTCACAACCGCATAATTTCACAAAGATCATGTGACGACCGGGCCGGATCACCTCCAAACCAAAATCTAACAGTTTATCTTCTAGACCTAGCACATGAGGATGCTAGGCTGATTTACAGCATGCTTCTAACAGATCTCCTGAACAATGCAATGCACAAATAGAAAACACAAATGCAATCTAAGCTATGATACAGGACCATTCCACCGATTTGCAGGATCAACCGGTGGAAGGGTTGAAAGTGGTCATTAGCTTGCAAAACGGAAAGGAAATCAACCCAGATGCAAACAGATAATGCAAAAGACGAGATCTTATTCAATTGGAATTCAATGTCCTGAATACAGCTTCACAATGTCTGAACTGCTCTCCTGAATATCTACTCAACACCAGTACATCAATATCAAAGACTATATCAAAAACTATATCTAAACCCTACAGATCGAAGGTATATATAACAAATCCTTCGAGTACTACTAACATCACTTCCCAGCGGCTGGGAGCTTCCAAGCGGCTGGGAGAGAGAACAGCTCAGACTCTCTTATCCCGATCTCTAACTACCTACACATACTCCTATGCTGAACTATTACATAGCATCGGTCACAGTGGACCTTATTACATGATGAGTCAAACATACTAAAAATAGATTATCCCGTCAGCATGATGATAACTATCCTACATCCTGATCATGTATGTCATCATGCGGACCTATAGCCTGATCATGTATGTCATCATGCGGACCTATATCCTGATCATGTGTGGGTGCTCCTGCACCAAGACTGTTCACCAATGTCAAAAGATGAAGAAGATAAACTTGGGATGGAACCGGAAGAATAAAAAGTGGTCCCAAAACTAGTTTTTATAGAAGTAGGGTTATTATTAGAAGAAACAACAAATATAGGTGAAAGAAGAACATTTGAAATCACTGGGAAACTACCAAAAACTAGAGCATGAGGAAGAGGTGTAGAAACTTGTGTTCCAGTGGGAAGATCTTTCTCAGGGGATTGAGGTGGATCACCAATTTGTTCCTCTTATGTATCCTCATCTTTACCTTGTTTAGTAATACTTTTGTTTGCTGAGCATCCTTTGACTTGTAAACATTTTGTTCTTCAACCTCAACATCTTCAATCTCCATTTGGTCAACATTAGCATCTTCAACACCTAATTCAGTGACATTGGAAGTTTCTGCAACTTCCTTCTTCTTCCCTCCTTTTGATACAAACTTAATTTTTGGTTTTCGTATCTTAGATGAAGAAGGGACGTCACTCTTATTTTTGGTTATGTCTTAACCTTTTTACCCGTCTGTTCCTGTGCTTTAGTCTCTGATCCTGTGAGAAACTCTTTCAATTTAATCCCTTTGCTTTCCAACCACACATTAGTGTTGGCCAGGATTGGTTGAAATCTTTTCGTTATGGATGTTTCTTCTTTAACTGACCATTTCCCCTCTGGAAGAGGTGAGACTTCAACATTCTCAGTGTTATATTTGGGATCTAGAACAACCCCATCATCCTCCATTCCATCTAGAATATCAGCGAGGCCCAACTCTTCAATCTAACTCAGGTGAAGTCTGCAGTAGTCTAGCTTCCTGATCTCATTCTCTGTCCTCAGATCAGCCCAAATATCTTCTACCATTGGTACATGGAAGGTTGACTTCCTTTTGATCTTATCTTGAACTCTTTTGAAGTCAAAATGGTCTCTTCTTGTAAGTTCTCATAGTGACCAGCTATAATTCAAAATCAACTATTTTTGCTTTGTTAGCTGATTAAACTGAATACCTTCCAATTTCAACAGAGAACTTTATCTCTGACTTCTTTAGCTCCATTTGTTTATTGTGCACTACAATCAGCTGTCTGCATAGCTCCATGAGAACAATACAGTCACTAGGACAATGTGGAAGAATATAAGGGTAACCAGGATAATATCCTACCCTGAGATATGTTAAAGTGGGGAATTACAGGAACAAGCAATCGAAAGAATTCACAACCTCCCAAGCTTCATCTAAGACCCTTTTCTGAACAAGTTCATTATCCCATAGGCACATAAATACTGAAAAGAATGCATCATTGATTCTTTAGAAATGATGAATTGATCCCTTCAGAGTAATTTGAGGGTAATACTCATATACAGGAACCAATCTCCTGTCACCAACTTGAGTCAAACCTGGAAAGCTTCTCATGCTAGCAGCAGCATATACAAGATAAGAGGTCATATAGATTTTGAATGTTGTGTTGACCTTCACCAGTTGCTCATGCAATGCATTACTGATCTGCTCTCCCCAAAGTATTCTTTGTGTACCTCAAAGAATCACCTTGATGTAAGTGTACATCCATTCTTGGAACTTGGAGGAAGAAGGGAGTCCTCTGATGTGACTCAAAAGAGTGATCAAATCACAAACTTCCTCTACAAAGTCACTCCTAGGAAGATCCTTTGGCCATCTGGTCAAGATACTTCTAGGGATTTTCAACCATTTGTTGTTGATGTACCTTCTTGCAGCTTCCACATCTGTGTCATAATCTTTTTGACCCTAAGCAAAGTCAATCTATCCAATGTTTACAATGGGTGGACACATGAAGATCTTGTCTACGAATTCTGCATCCAACCTCATGATCACATTCCCTTGAGAATCTATCACAACTCTAGTGTCCCTATTGTAATGGCTGGCGACCTGAAGAATGAACTTGGGATTGTGCGCAGAAAATGGAAATGATGCAACCAAGTGAATATTACTGTCAATGATTTTTTGTATATGTCTAGAAAGATTTGTCTATTTTGTTCTTTCCACAAATTCTGCCATGTCCACATGTCCTATTTCTGTATCCCTGATTTCATCAATAGTTGACTGCACTACCGTTACCAGAAAGACACCTTGGTATTTTTACTTCATGATTTTGGCTTTGGACAGAGATGACTCTGACATTAGCCCTGGAGAGAACTCTGAGATAAATATTTGCCACAAACACTTGTTGAGAACTGCAAAAGGCCATGATCTTGCAGTTAGGGGAAAAATGGATAAACTGGGATAACCACAATTCGATGATCATGGACAAGAAAGCACGCGTTGAAGGGCTTGAGTGTGCATAAATCAAGGTAAGGGAGAAAGCGGGCTAACAGGCCTGGAAAGGTGAATTTTCCCAATGTTGGGAAAAATTTAGGAAAATGTGCATGATCGGTCAAAATGACCACTCCTGCATGAGGAATTACTTGCATATGTAAAGTCGGATGTTTTAACCACTTGTACATGTTCGGGAAGAATTTATCATTATCATGCAAAGTCGGTGAAAAATAATGACATTACATGTGTTTTCTTTTTTGGAAGAATGTTTTACATGTAGGGGCGGTCAAAATGACCACCCTTACATCAGGGTAAATTCACAACTTTTAGCGGCATGTGCAAGGTCGGTTGAATGGACCGCTTTTACATGTATGCTAAGAATTGCAAGTGCATGATGCTTTAGCGGCAAAAAATGCTAACATTGCATGTAAAGGGGGAGTTGTAAGTGTATCAGCGGCAAATTAAGCTGACAATGCAGATTAGTATTCCAAGGTCTTCTTTGTGTAAGGGTGGCAAATTTCGCTGCCCATGCACGAAGGTAAAACATAAAACACAATCAGTGATATTTGCCGATTCAAAACCTAAACACTTAAATGAAAACAAAGTCATGATTACTAGAATGGCTAGAACAAGAAAAACTAGGGTATCACAAAATGGACATGAATCAAATGACAAAAGAAACGTAAACAAAGATGCATTAAATGACAATTGCTTTGAACAACATTCAAAAAATAAAACTCTTTAAAGAATATGAACAAACAAGAAGAAGGAAACCCTAGAAGGAAATAACAAAAACAATGTTTTTCTTTAAAAAGTTACCTGTCAAAAAGAACAAAAACCCTAAGTGCGACGGCAATGACTTGAAATCCGTTTGAATCCAAAATCAGCGCGATCAACCAGTTTGAGGGAGGGTTCACGGATCAATTGGAAGGTTTGAAGAAAAAGAAATGACAGAAAAGAACAACGAGATTGCATTTAATAGGTTCAAAAGACATGATCTTAATGCCAACACGAGTGGTAATTAATGACACTAGAGTTCACGATTTTGAAGATCGACCTTGCTCAGGTGGTGAAAATCGCCGACCTCGCATGTACTTTTTCAAAATGCAAAAGTGGTATAAACCACCGACTTTACACATGCGCTTCATGTCTGAGAACATGTAATGGCGGTGAAAAGTGCCGCTTGAGCATGTGAAAAGGAAAAACTATGTAAAAGTGGCAACAAGTGCTGACTCAACACAAGCAAAGAATCAGAATATGTAATAGTGGCTAATTTTGCCAACTTGGCATATAAAGATTCAAAATTTCACTAACACCCCAAAAATATCAAAATTGATATTTTGGTCAGTCTACAACCTAATCGATTTGCGCAAACTTTGAGCAATTGATTTGAGGGAATGTTGTAAACTAGTTTAAGATGTCATACAACTTCACACGAGGCCAAGAAAATCTTGTCTCGATTTGCAGACTTAGAGTGTAGATTATGAAACGGACAAGTCTCGTAGGGGTTGTCTACAAAAATTAGCGTAGCTGATTTTGAGAACAACAGTTGGCTCTAACTGGGGAACTTCCATCGATCATACTTTGAAATGATCAAAGGGAGGAGAATCCAGTCTCTAAGTGCCTTCATCCATGCCATTGGGCTATAGAGTCAAGCTACTAAAAAGAAAAAGACACAAAAGACTAAACAAAAACACAAAAATAAAAACAAAAAACTATACAAATGTACAAGTGAACTTATTTGATACTTCAAGGATTGATGTGTTTCAGATGTTGCCCACTATGAGGCAACAAGAATGGTGTTCCATTCAAATACTCTAGCAAGAAGCTATTTTCACCACAAAACTGATGAATGGTGAACAGGCCTCTCCACAAGGAATCAAATTTCCCATGCATTCCTTTTGGTTCTCTCCTCTTGTCCCATAACAAGACTTGATCTCCAATTTGAAACTCACGAGCCCTTGCTTTTTTGTCAAAGAGTTTCTTCACCTGACTTTGATGTTCAACAATACGATCTACCACCATAGCTCACTGCTCCTCAAGTTCAGTAAGGTACAAAATCCTTTTGTCAATAGAACTTTCAAAAGTTCTATCTTCCACTGCCTTTGCCAACTTCAGTGCTGGCAACTCCAAGGTAATAGGTATCTCTGCATTCAGACCATACAAAAGCTAAAAAGGTGACATACCTATTGCCCTTTTATGGATAATCATGTCTACCCATAAAGCATCAAACAATGCTTTATGCCAAGTTCTCTGATTCTCTTCCACCAGCTTCCTGATAATAGTAACTAGATTTTTGTTACTTGATTCCACCTGACCATTTCCTTGTGGATAATATTCTGAAGAGTGGGAAAGAATGATCCCATGCTCGTAGCAAAATCCATTAATCTCGTGGGAAGAGAAACAAGTAGCATTATCTGCTACAATCTTGTTTGGGACTCAAAACCAAGAAATAATGTTTTCCTTAAGGAAATTACATACCACTTCAGAAGTACCTTGCTTAACTAGGATGGCTTCCACCCACTTGGTAAAATAATATGTCACGATGAGAACATAGTTGTGTCCCGCACTTGATGGTGGGTTCACAGTGCCAATGAAGTCGATGCCCTAGTTTTTGAAAATGTTCTTCAATCACCATTGGCTTGAGAGGTAATGCAGCCAACTTAGAAATACTCCATCAAGATTCCTCTTATACAAACCATTGTCCCATAAGACATAGTTAGCAGCCTTCAATTTGATAGTTCTTTTCTCCCTATAAGACAGATGAGAAGGACACTCACCATAGGTAAGAAAATGAGAAATATTTGAATACCACTCATTAGTAGTAGTGACTAAAAGAGCAGTTGGTATATCTTCAACTTCTTCTTCTTCATCCCCTGTCTCCTTTGGTACATTATCAGCGATCAACTAACACAAACCTCTACCACGCACAAGCTTGGTACATTTTATATCAAGATCAAGCTCTTGGATCTTAGCAATCCAATTACCTCTTTTGGTTCCAAACTCCTGTTGAGTCAGAATAGACTTTATTGTTGTATCAGGCACCAAAACAACAGTGTGTGAATTCAGAATATATAACCAGAAATGCTTTACCACCTTAACAATGGCATAAGCATGTTTCTCCATATTCGAATATTTCAATTCATGAGCTTTGAGAGGACAACTCATAAATGATATGGGGGATTCCACACCTTCTTCATTCTGCTGAAAAAGAATGGCTGAAAGTGTATATTCAGAACTGTAAACTATGAAATCTTTGGTATAGTCAGGACAAACAAGGACTAGAGCATGAGCAATAGCCCTCTTGATATCCTCAAATGCCACTTTACCTTCTGCACTCCAACGGAAAGTAGCCTTACCCTTCATCATGTTGACAATGTGACAGGTTTTCTCTGCAAATTTAGGAATGAACCTTCGCAGAAAATTCACCTTTCCGAAGAAATAATGAATTGCAGTCTTACTAGTAGGCAAAGTAAGACTTTGAATGGATTTGACTCTTTTTGAGTTAATTTTAGTGCCTTCTTGGGATACAATGTGACCAAGAAGTTTAGCTTCTGTAACCCCAAAAACTAATTTCTTAGGGTTGAGAGAGATACCATTTTGCCGACATCATTCCAGCACTTGTCATAAATGGTACGCATGATCATGATGGTGTTTGGAGAAAATAGTCAAGTCATCAAGATACACCACGATGAACTTCCCCATCTCATCTCTGAAGGCAAGGTCCATTGCTCTTTGGAATGTGGCGCTAGCATTGATCAAACCAAAAGGCATCCTGCGATATGCAAACGTGCCCCAAGGTGTTGTGAAAGTAGTCTTGTACTGATCTGCTTCATTAACCTCTACTTGATTAATCCCTAAAAAATTGTCTAACATAGACAGCATTTCTAAACCAGTTACTAGTTGCAACACTTGATCCATGATGGGTAAGGGGTAGTTATCCTTTAGAGAAGATTGGTTGAGATTCCTAAAATCAACGAAGATACGGATTTCTCTGTTCTTCTTCCTTACAGGAACTATGTTCATGATCTAGGTGGAATGATGAATTGGAAAGATTATCCTTGCATTCATCATCTTTCGAATCTCGGAAAAGATAGTACCTGATATTTTGGGGTTGTATTGCCTTTGTTTCTGCTTGTGAGGCAATGACCTAGCTTTGAGGGGAATTTCATGCTAAATTTCCTTAGGCCTGAAGGACTTCAGATCATCATAGGAATACACCAAGACATCAATGTAATGGTGAAGGAGTGTAATGAATTTGAACTTCTCATCAGCAGTGCAACATTTCCCAATGTAGACCATTTTGGGATTTGCCTTTGAACTCAAATTTACTTGCTCAAATTCCATAGAGGAACTTGAATCCAGTTGTTGCTTCTGCTTGATATATCTGTCATGCTTATCAAATAGCTTTTCAAGGGAAACCAAACCTTTTGGAATCTTATTCCCTTTCAGTTGAAGAAACTCTTCACCAGTTTGTGAATCTATTTCAGAAACGTATTCCCGTGGTGGAGATTCACTACCTTTGAAATAGAGTTCATCAAAGCTATCCATCTTTTCCAAGAAAGCTATGATTTGGTTATCACCATTGAACACCTGCCAATGGTCAGCATTATTAGTGTACTTGTTTCCTTTGAAATCCTTATGGGGAACCATAAGGGTTGTGGAGACAGCTAATGAATCTGTACAATCATTAAACTCTCTAGGCACCACAGAAATATTGAAAGCATCAAAACCTTCAATGCAATCCCACACGTGATTGCGATAATGTCTCAATCTTTCATTCTTGGTTTGATACAAATTTCTCACTTGACAAATCACTAATTTGGCATCTGCTTGAGCATGAAGATTTTTAACACCTCTAGCATGAGCAGCTTCTAATTCGAGCAACAATGACTCGTATTCAGCAGTGTTGTTGGTGTTGTCGAATTGCAACTTGTATGAGAAAGGGAAGATATCACCTTGTGGAGATATCAAAACAACTCCATCTCCAGAACTGGTAGAGGAACAATTGCCATCAAATTCTAAAACCCAAACCTCATTAGAATTTGATTTTTTAGAATTTCTTTGACCAGAAGATTCTTCTTCATCAGTGAGGGAAGAATCTGGCATTACTATACCTTCACCTAAACTTTCATCTGAATACTCTTCTGATTCTCCATCTAAATTATCTAAGCTCTCACCTAATGATCTCTCATCTAATGAACTAGGAATATCTTCAGTGGATAGGAAATAATTACCCATTCCTGAAGATTCAAACAAAATTTGAGCTTTGGGATTTGTCGTTTGGGTAACAATGTATTTTGCCTCTTTCTCTGGAAGAAACTTTTGCATGATGCCTTTAACAGGTATCCTTGCTTCAGATAGATCCATGTTCAATTCCCCACCTACATCTTTACAAAAATTACGTCCAAGCAAGATGACATAAGAGGCTGGAACATCAGCTACTAGGACAATCATCTTAATCCTCTTGTCTGGAGGCTGCAAATGCAAATTGGGCATCTTTGATTTGAGCCAATAATGGTACTTGTTTATTTTCCATGTAGAAACATCTCCCAAAGGTCTTATTTAAGGTGAGGCCAAGGGCATCTGTGACTTTGGAGGGCATAACATTATCAGAGGCTCCAGAATCTATTATGCAATTGCTCAACTTATGACCATTTACCAATAAAGAAACATAGAAAGGTTCTATTTTTCCGGAGGCAACAAGGGGAGTAGTGACAAGATTATTTTGAGTGGATTTGTTCTTTGAGGAATCATGGGCAACTCTTGGAAAATCTTATCCTGTAGGGACAGTCTTGTTTTTGAAGTATTTAGCTAACCTATCAAAATGTTCATGATTAGCTTGTAAATACTCAACCTCAGACATTTGGATTTTGGTCTTCCTGGCATGATCTATTATATCAAATGGCTGAAATGAACTAGAGACAGAGGAAGGGAATCCATCATTCTAAGTTTTATTAGGGGTAGTACTAGTCTGAGGGACAGAAGCAGAAGATATAGGATTGTTAGATGTACTTACTTGCTTATTGCCCACCGGGTCCTTTGGTTGAAAAGGCAATAGAGTTCCCCGTTTAGAAATTGAGATCACTAGTTGAGGTTCTTCTCTTGCTTTTCCTTTATCAGCTTGTTGAATTGACTGATTTTGGGACCTAGTAAAAACAACATATGCTCCATCATACACTTCTCCTTCTTTTTCAGCTTCATCTTGGTAATTCAGAAAGCCAATGGTAGAGTCGCCAGCTAATTCATCTTCTCCTTCTGCAAAGAGATTAGCATCATTCTCCTGGTCCAACTTGGGTTGGAAAGAATGATCATATTCAGCTTCATAATAGCCAACTGCTGAGTTGATCGGCGTTGCTTCAATGGCAAGCTTCCCCTATGTAGGTGGAAGACGATTGTGTTGCCCTTGATTTTTGGCAGCATTACCTTCATATGAATTGTTGGGAAATGTCCTCCTTGGTATATCCCGATAAGGAGGAGCAGACATACCTTGTGACATTTGCCTTTTCAGAGCTAGCAATTCATTGGCTAACTTTTGCACCATAGGGTCCATGGTGCTTGTGGAAGAATTCTTAGCAGAAGAGGGACCTTTATTTCTGTTAGAATCTCTTCTTATCTTACCTGCAAGGATAAGATCATCTTCCACTTCAGTAGCCAAAATTTGAGCTGCAGGAAGATCTGCAAGACCAGCCCATCTTAGCAAAAAACTCACTTCGGGAAGCTGAGTATTGATAAAGAAACACTTAAGATTTTCTGCTGTTGGTTGAGCGGTTGCAGGAATCCTGTTTCTCAGCTTATTGAGGTTGGCGATGAAGTCTCGCATAGGTTCATGCGGCTCTTTCTTCATTTGTGTTAGCTATGCTAACAAGGCATGTGCATCTTCTGCAGGTTTGAACCTAGCCTCAAACTTGGTCTTGAGAGTGTTCCAATTGGTTATAGTCTGAGCTTGAAGATGGTAAAACCAATTTGCAGCAGCACCTTACAGTGTTTCCACAAAAAGCCTTATTGCTACATCTTCATGTTCAACACCTATCACACCACAAGCTCTACAAAAAGCTACAATGTGCTCATCTAGGTGGACTTTCCCATCACCATAGAAATTAGGAAAATTCTTCCTCGAACTATGAGATAGTTCATGCAAAGGTGGAGTTAAATTCAAAGGACCAAAAGTATTACCCCAAGGGCCTTGTGCTGCCATGGTACGCTAATTAAAAGGTGGGATAACAAACATCTGTGGAGTATGAATAGTCAAAACTCTGTTAGTACTAGAACTAGAAGCTTCACCTGGTATTGGAGACCTAGCGTTGGTAGCAGGAAAACTCCTAGTTCTCTGAAGTCGAGGTTGTGGAGGCAAAAGACTAAAGTTATTTTGTTGCATCAACTCAAATACAAGATCAACAATGCCTTGAGCTCTCTTGCTTCTTGTATACTGTGAATCTGCCATAATGTAGTATACTTAGCAAAATTTTCAAAAATCTCAAAACAAATGGAAAAGGACTGAAATGCTTCAACTCAAAGCATGAGGCTTCAACTTGCGCGTTCCTTCCCCAGCAGAGTCGTCAAAAACTATTGGGTGAATATTTTGTCTTCAACTAACTGAAGGCAAAATGGGTATATCGACCACAGTGTAATGAGATAAATCTCTTCTCTCAGCAAGGGGAGGTTCCCTATCACTTATCAAAAACTTATTTAAACTAAATATTAACTTGGGGGTGAGACCATATCATCCATTTCTCCTTTTTTAGAAATGATGTTTACAAAATGAGAGAGCACTTTCTTGATACAAATTGAATAACCAAGAAACCCATGAGAGCACAAAGTCTATCATTGTTTCTTTTACTGATTTATAACTTAGAACCAAGTAGAATGAGGTGCTGCCCAAAGTCTTCACCAAAAACTAAAACAAAGTAAATGGTCACAAAAGATAATAGCAGTTCAAAGCCTTTCCAATATATTTTACTTTAAAACACGAAATCACAAACTAAAGATAATTGTTGTAGCACAAAGTCTCCACAATCAACTTTAGAACATCTCCCAGATTATTCTCACTCACACTACAATTTGATCAAAAGGATAAGATAGTATTAGGAAAAGGACATAAGAACAATTTTCAATACACCACAAGATATTCCAACACAAAGATTAAATGATAACTTGCTTTCTTATTCACTTGATAAAATTTGATTTACAATTTGAACACAAAGTCTCAAAATGCTCTTCAATTTGGCAGAGTTTAGCTTCAATAACTAAAAGATACTAAATACAATAGAGGCGCTCTTTATTTATAGGGAGGAGACTGGAGTAAAAATAGGAAATTTACAACTACTTTGACTTATTCAACAAAAGAGTCCTATTTGACTTAGGACTTCCTTTGTTTCACATGTAATTACATTTTGGAAAATTACATATGGATATGTCCACAACAAAATTCAAATGACATGTACAAGAAAAATAAACTAAGGCACTAGCTTCCTCCATCACTCTTCTTTAGAAAATCCTGGTACATGGCCTATATGGCTGCCATCTCACATGCATCTAGTTTAGCTGTATTTTCTGAGATAGTGCTGGCCCGAAGAATTGCATCTTTCATTGCCTTTATTGCCTTTTCATGTTTGTCCAGATTGTCCTTCAAGTTTTCTAAAGTTGAATGTTGATCATATAGATTATCCATGGAAAGTACTGAGGGCACCTCCTCTTCGAATTTCCTTTGAACCATCTTTTCAAAGGAACTTATCATCTCCTCTGCTGAGAGGAATTTATGGTCTTCACCTGTGAGGGTGCATGGAAGTTCTTCCAGCCTGTGTAGAAGCATGACATCACTATCTTCACTAGCTTCTTGAACTTGACATAGATCTTCAAGTAAACCTTTTATTATGTGGATACGATGAGCCAGAGTCCCCTTGGTTTTAAGATATGATTCCCTGTTTGCAATGACCCTGATGGTGATTAGATTCTTTATCTTAATCTTTTTCATATCTATCCACTCCTCCAAGCTCTCTTCTTGATCTTGCAGCTCTTGTGAGAGTAAGTCAACCAGGTTGTCTAGCTCAGCTTTAGCTTTATCCATCTTCTCTTTTCTTTCTACAGTGGTTTTTAGCAGAATACGCCCTTGAGCTAACAAACATTATACAATATCTCCTACCACCCTTCCTCTGGTTTGTGCTTTTTCAACCTTCTGGATCAGGGGATCTTCTACAGTCACTACCATAGGTTCTACAATTTCTGATGACTTTACTATCTTTTGAAGAACCGTAGCAAGTTGTTCTGCTTTGGTCTTATACTGTTCTTTCTCTTTTTTGACTTCATCATACTTTTCAAGCAAAGTGCTGGCAGTAGTTTGAAAATCTACTTTTATGCCCTCATGAGTTAGCTTGCCCAACTCAACTCTTGAAATGACATAATCATTCATGTCAAAATTGTCAACAGTGGCATCTTCTAGTGGTTTAGCAATCTCTGTGTATCTGATTCCTTTCTCATTGATAAGCCTAGAAACAATCTTAGGCTTCCTCTTCACAATCTTTGCTTTTACAGGTAGTTGTTTGTCAATATCAATCTAATCAAGTGAAATAGTTTGCTTCTTCCTCTTTGGAGTATATGCAGACAACCATGGGGGAAGCACAGAAGCACCAACAACTGGAGATGAGTCTACTACTTGTTTTGCCAGATCCATATTTATACCTGTTATAGTCACAACAGGACTGGTGTTGATAAAAACCACACTTGTATCAACAACCTTCTCTGAAGCATCTAGAAGAGTTTCTAAGACAGACTATTCACCAATGTCAAAAGATGGAGAAGATAAACTTGGGATGGCACCGGAAGAATCAAAAAAGGTCCCAAAACTAGTTTTTATAGAAGTAGGGGTATCATCAGAAGAAACAACAAAGAAAGGTGAAAGAAGAACATTTGAAATCACTAGGAAACTACTAGAAACTGGAGTATAAGAAAGAGGTGTAGAAACTTGTGTTCCAGCGGGAAGATCTTTCTCAGGGGATTGAGGTGGATCACCAAGTTGTTCCTCTTTAGTATCCTCATCTTTACCTTGTTTAGTTTCATCTTCTTCATCAGATTTATCAGATACTTTTGTTTTTTGAGCATCCTTTGACTTCTGAACATTTTGTTCTTCAATCTCCATTTGGTCAACATTAGCATCTTCAACACCTGATTCAGTGACATTGGAAGTTTCAGCAACTTCCTTCTTCTTCCCTCCTTTTGATACAAACTTAATTTTTGGTTTTCGTATCTTAGATGAAGAAGGGGCGTCACTCTTATTTTTGGTTCTGTTCTCAACCTTCTTACCCATCTGTTCCTGTACTTCAGTCTCTGATCCTATAATAAACCCTTTCAATTTAATCCCTTTGCTTTCCAACCACACATTAGTGTTGGCCAGGATTGGTTGAAATCTTTTTCTTATGGATGTTTCTTCTTTAACTGACCATTTCCCCTCTGGAAGAGGTGAGACTTCAACATTCTCAATGTTATATTTGGCATCTAGAACATCCCCATCATCCTCCATTCCGTTTGGAATATCAGTGAGGCCCAGCTCTTCAATCTGACTCAGGTGAAGTCTACAATAGTCTAGCTTCCTGATCTCATTCTCTATCCTGAGATCAGCCCAAATATCTTCAACCATTGGTACATGGAAGGTTGACTTCCTTTTGATCTTATCTTGAACTCTTCTGAAGTCAAAATGGTCTCTCTTCTTGTAAGTTCTCATAGTGACCAGTTGTAATTCAGAATCAACTATTTTGTCTTTGTTAGTTGATTGAACTAAATACCTTCCAATTTCAACAGGGAACATTATCCCTGACTTCTTTAGCTCCATTTGTTTATTGTGCACTACAATCATCTGTCTACATAGCTCCATGAGAACAATACGGTCACTAGGATACCGTGGAAGAATATAAGGGTAACTAGGATAATATCCTACCCTGAGATATGTGAAAGTGGGGAATTGCAAGAACAAGCAACCGAAAGAATTCACAACCTCCCAAGCTTCATCTAAGACCCTTTTCTGAACAAGTTCATTATCCCATAGGCACATAAATACTGAAAAGAATGCATCATTGACTCTTCGGAAATGATGAATTGATCCCTTCAGAGTAATTTGAGGGTAATATTCATATATAGGAACCAATCTCCTGTCACCAACCTGAGTCAAACCTGGAAAGCTTCTCATGCTAGCAGCAGCATATACAAGATAAGAGGTCATATAGAATTTGAATGTTGTGTTGACCTTCACTAGTTTCTCATGCAATGCATTACTGATCTACTCTCCCCAGAATATTCTTTGTGTACCTCAAAGAATCACCTTGATGTAAGTGTACATCCATTCCTGGAACTTGGAGGAAGAAGGGAGTCCTCTAATGTGACTCAAAAGAGTGATCAAATCACAAACTTCCTCTACAAAGTCACTCCTAGGAAGATCCTTTGGCCATCTGGTCAAGTTACTTCTAGGGATTTCCAACCATTTGTTGTTGATGTACCTTCTTGCAGCTTCCACATTTGTGTCATAATCTTTTTGACCCTAAGCAAACTCAATCTGTCCAATGTTTACAATGGGTGGACACATGAAGATTTTGTCTAGGAATTCTGCATCCAACCTCATGATCACATTCCCTTGAGAATCTGTCACAATGCTAGTGTCGCTATTGTAATGGCTGGCCACCTGAAGAATGAACTCGGGATTGTGTGAAGAAACTAGAAATGATGCAACCAAGTGAATATTACTGTCAATGATTTTTTGCATATGTCTGGAAGGATTTGTCTATTTTGTTCTTTCCATAAATTCTGCCATGTCCACATGTCCTATTTATGTATCCCTGATTTCATCAATATTTGACTACACTACCATCACCGAAAAGACACCTTGGTATTTGTACTTCATGATTTTGGCTTTGGCCAGAGATGACTCTGACATCAGCCCTGGAGAGAACTCTGAGATAAATACCTGCCACGAACACTTGTTGAGAATTACAAAAGGCCATGATCTCGTAGTTAGGGGAAAAATGGATAAACTAAGATAACCATGATTCGATAATCATGGACATGAAAGCATGTGTTGAAGGGCTTGAGTGCGCGCAAATCAAGGTAAGGGTGAAAGCGGGCTAACAGGCCTAGAAAGGTGAATTTTCCTAGTGTTGGGAAAAATTTGGGAAAATGTGCACGAGCGGTCAAAATGACCGCTCCTGCGTGAGTTATTACTTGCATATGTAAAGTCAGATGTTTTAACCGCTTGTACATGTTTGGGAAGAATTTATCATTATCATGCAAAGTCGGTGAAAAATAACAACATTACATGTGTTTTCTTTTTTGGAAGAATGTTTTACATGTAGGGGCAGTCAAAGTGACCACCATTACATCAGGGCAAATTCACAACTTTAAGTGGCATGGGCAAGGTCGGTTGAATGGACCGCTTTTACATGTATGCTGAGAATTGCAAGTGCATGATGCTTTAGTGAGAAAAATGCCAACACTAGATGTAAAGGGGAAGTTGTAAGTGTATCAGTGGCAAATTAAACTGACAATGCAGATTAGTATTCCAATGTCTTCTTTGTGTAAGGACGGCAAATTTCACCGCCCATGCATGAAGGTAGAACATAAAACACAATCGGCGATATTTGCCGATTCAAAACCTAAACACTTAAATGAAAACAAAGTCATGATTACTAGAATGGCTAGAACGGGAAAAACTAGGGTATCACAAAATGGACTTGAATCAAATGACAAAAGAAATGTAAACAAAGATGCATTAAACGACAATTGCTTTGAACAACATTCAAAAAATAAAACTCTTTAAAGAATATGAACAAACAAGAAGAAGAAAACCCTAGAAGGAAATAACAAAAACAATTTTTTTCTTTAAAAACTTACCTGTCAAAAAGAACGAAAACCCTAAGCGTGATGACAACTACTTGAAATCTGTTCAAATCCAAAATCGGCATGATCAAGCAGTTTGAGGGAGGGTTCACGGATCAATTGGAAGGTTTGAAGAAAAAGAAATGATAAAAAAGAACAATGAGATTACATTTAATAGGTTCAAAAGACATGATATTAATGCCAACATGAGTGGTAATTAATGACACTGGAGTTCACAATTTTGAAGATCGACCTCGCTCGAGCGGTAAAAATTGCCGACCTCGCATGTGCTTTTTCAAAATGAAAAAGTGGTATAAACCACTGACTTTACACATGCGCTTCATGTTCAAGAACATGTAATGGTGGCGAAAAGTGCCACTTGAGCATGTGAAAAGGAAAAACTATGTAAAAGTGGCAACAAGTGCCGACTCAACACAAGCAAACAATCAGAATATGTAATAGCGGCTAATTTTGCCGACTTGGCATATAAAGATTCAAAATTTCACTAACACCCAAAAAGATCAAAATTGATATTTTGGTCAGTTTACAACCTAATCGATTTGCGCAAACTTCATGGAATTGATTTGAGGGAATGTTGTAAACTAGTTTAGGATATCATACAACTTTGCATGAGGCCAAGAAAATCTTGTCTCAATTTGTGAACTTAGAGTGTAGATTACAAAATGGACAAGTCTCGTAGGGGTTGTCTACAAAAATGATCGTAGCTGATTTTGAGAACAACAGAAGGTTATGTAAACACATATGATAACTATCTAATTCCAGATTTGTAGAGCTTGAACTATATCAGATCATCATCTACAAGTTCATCAGTATTGGCGGATAGTTTAACAATATTTAATAGAGGTAACAATTCTAACGTCCACATGTCTCCACACAAAAATATTATGATCTGCAATTTTGAAGGTATCATTGATGATGTCTAATGAATTATTGATGTGAATTTTGAGGTTTCATATGGTCTACATTAGAAGTTATGTTATGACAGACAATAATGTTTACATTTGTATTTTGGGATAAGGCCGACACTCAGTTAGATTCCTGTGCAGTAAAGATATATTGCTTAAATCATTATTCTAAGTGGATCTAAAATAGGTCCATACCTATATGAAGATCCTTGAAGGTTTTCATTGGTTCGCATAACTTCATATAAAGAATTCATGCCGATGGAGTATGAGCTTTTTGTGTACACATTTCATCACTAGCAAGCTAACCAGACTTTGGGTTAGATATGATTGCGGATATATATACTTGATAGATTTTGGTATTAGAGGTGTGTGGTGAAGCGAATATAGTGTGAATTCGATGTGTATGCAATCTAAGGGAATTTTATGATAAGGAAGGAGAAGTAAGGGTAGAAGGATAGGGTATATGTGAAGCAAAGCATAAAAGCATGGCAGATATAATGAAGACTTTTAAATCTATGTACTGAGATATTAATGGAACTGGATTTCAGCATTTTATAGATGCAATTGTAACAGTCTTCTCTTGGCAGTGAGCCAATCTTTCTTCTCTCTTCTTGGCAATGAGCCTATTGCAGTGAGCACTTCTTTGGATAGTGAGTCCTTGGGCAGTGAGCCTTCATGTAATTTGGTTTTGAATGCATAATATAGTGTGAGCTTTCATATTATTGAATTTGGTAAATGGATTAATAAATATGTGAAAGAAAGGTATTACAAAATACTAATTCACCGCCCCTCTCAGTATTCTTTGTGTTCAACAATTGGTATCAGAAAAAGGTTCCTTGGAAGAAGTTTAACAACTTGAGAAATATCTGGGAAAGAGTACTCATGGTAGCTAGAAGGTATCCTGCTCTGGGCAGTATCACAATTAATGATTGCACATATGTCAGTAATCAAGAATTAAAAAATGCTCTTGAAGATTTTGATAAGTATGAAGCAGATATCTAGGATTTGAAGGAAAATGTCAAATAAGCTGATGAATGCATCCTGAAGCTAAAAGAGCAAGTCAAGAGATCAAAGGATAGGAGTAGAGAGCTAAGTGAACAATGAAACCCTAAATGATTTATCAAGGTTGGTTGAAGAGAAAGAAAAGGTTGAGGAATATTTGAATCAAGTTTTAAAAGACAAGTCTAAAGAATGTGAAAAGTTGGCAAAGGATGTTGTGCTTCACAAGTTTGATTTGGAGGTAGCAAACAGTTACAAAGAAAAATTTAAAACAAGCTCTACAAAGCTTGATGAGTTGCTTGACAGTCAAAAAAATACTGATGACAAGAAAGGTTTGGGATTTGAAAGAGGAGAGAGTTCTAAATCAGGTCAAGAAAACACTGAGATGAAGAAAAACAAAGGCAACCATTTCTAAAATCAGAGAAGTAGACCTAGAAGACCTTTGGTTAGGTAGCCAAATTCCCGAAGGTACCCATCTTTCAATGGCTATTATTTTAAATGCAATAAGTATGGTCATAAGGCTACTTAGTGTAGGAGTAGAATGAATCAAAATGTTTAATCTTTCTCTGGTTAGTGTTTTAATTGCAATAAAATTGGTCATAAAGCAAATGAGTGTAGAAGTATGATAGGAATAGTCCCAACAATGTAAGAAATACTCAATCCTTCAATGGAAAGTGCTTTTCTTCCAATAGATTTGGACATATGGCTAACCAATGCAGATCAAGAATAAATCAAACAAATAGAAGGAATCAAGGATAGAGGAATGTGGTATGCTACAATTACACTAGGCTTGGACATGTTGCAAGATTTTGCAAAAGCAACAATGAGAAAAGAGACTATCCTGCAGAGAAGAGGAAAATAGAGCAGAGAGAAGATAAAGGTAAGAACTGTTGATAACTGAGAGGGGGGGTGAATCAGTTATCTCAATTGATTTAACTTTTTATTCTTCTTTTAGCAACTAGTACAGTATTAAAACACATAAGCTTAAATGAACATGAAAGCAAAGATAAACTCAGTACACATGACACAATATTTTTGACGTGGAAACCTTGTTAAGGGAGAAAACCATGGGGTGATTAACCCAAGAATGTATTCTTTGTTAAAAGAATAGAAATACAAAATGGCACTTGCCAATTAGGGCTCACTGCCTGAGCACACTGCTCACAAGAGTCTCACTGCCTATAAGAGACTCACTATCTACAAGTTGTAAGAAGAATAACAAGATCCTTGAACTAATCAGAAGCATCCACATATGCTGAGGTTCAATTCCGGTTAGGCTCAATACACTGATCTGCTGCACTTCATCCTTCCTCTTCTTTGGTGCTGTTGTCCTACCACATACCGGACCTGCCTTACTACTTTCACACTGCCCTTCCACTTCTCTTCGCACAACTCAACACACAACACACACCTTCACATCCAAATCCATCTGGTATATATATATCCGCACAAAGGATTTCATCCTCTTTCTAGTCGGCATCTGGAATAGTCAATATTTTCCCAAACTCTAATCTGTCAGCTGAATCCTTGCTTACCAAGTGATGCAAATCAAGGAGATACTTATAGAAGTCATCTAACATGTCAGCCAATCATGGATGATACCTTAAGAACCTTGATCACCATCAATATCTCATCCGGAATAATTATGATGCTCTGTCGGTCAGTTCTCCCTCTGTCTATTCTGCCAAACCGGACCCCAATACTTAGATGCTCATATCTCTTCACTCTTTCATCACTAGAGGCTCAATCCCTGGAATCTATTAGTCAAGGTATTCCTCTTGACTTCCCCAAGTCTGCACTTTACAAAGATACTTCCTCTAAGAGATCTAAACCTGACCGTCAGACCTTGCTGCATGCTCTATTCTTGCTTACCGGACCAAAGTATTCTTCAATCTGACTTCCGGTAAAGATACACCATGTCCTATGGATGTGTGGAGTGGTCTTTGTTGCCATCAATGACAACACTAATGAAGACACACAGTGTCTCTTGCCAACAATCTCCCCCTTTGGCATTGATGGAAACACTTAGTGAAAAATGACTAAGTGTCACACTACACTCCCCCTTGGCTAATGCTCTGTTCTAATGTACATTTTTTTAGAGCTCCCCTTTATCTAGATTCCACATTTTTCACTGCTCCTCACTCCTCCTTTGACATCAATGGCAAAGGGTAGGGTCTGTACACCAAAATTTACCAAAAACAATCTATACTTAGCCACATAAGTATATATACATGCTATACTTACATATACTGAAGTATATCTGCAAAAGATGTCTTCAACTGGGCAAATTCTGTTGCCCAACTCTGCTTCATCCTGTCCAAAATTGAGATGTGACCACTTAACAGGAATGCAAAAGCTTCTGCTCTTTTAAGATCTGTTGGATCACTGGTTCGGGCTGTGGTCTAGGAATCAGTTAGGGCCTCATGCATGGCCTCTAATTTAGGGATAATCATCCCTCTAAGTTTGCCCATCCTGCTTAATATGTTCTTCCTCTCCTTCTCAAGCTTCTTAATCTCATTCATGACTACAATAGTTTGACATTCCTGGTTTATTATGGATACAGTGAGAGGATCAAAATTTTGAGAGAGGCTTGACAGTTTATCCTCTTGTTCTTTCACTTTCTTCTCAATATCCTTTGTTACTTTAGTCTAGGATATACAAAATTTATATACTTCTCCTCCATCCTTAAGAGCATTTTCTAAGCTCTTTATCCCAATATCCATATTTCTCCTATCATTGGTTATAAAGCCTTGTAACTCAGAGAATCTCTTATCCAAAAACTCTTTCCAGACCTTCACCTCAGCTGATTTCTCTAAAGATTCAAAATGAGTGCTGACAGAACTAACAAGAGACTTGAGATTACTAGATGAAGAAGCTGAGGAATCCTTCTGAAAGGATGGCATGATCTTTTCAAGCACACCGGATGCAATTTCTAGCAGCTCACAGTCTTCCATGTGAGACTTTAGAAGTTTCTCTTTGGCCTTTGCTTGGGCAAAGGATGCTATCTTCATTGTTTGAACCAAGGAGAGAGAATCAAAGTCAAATGGTCCTTGAAGTAACTCTGATTTGTCAATCTCCATCATTTCTTTAGTCAAGAAATCCTTGACAGTTTCTGCAATGTCTCTTGCTGGAGACAAAGTTTTCTTTCCTTCTGCACTGTCACCGGTGATCTTCTCAGCTTGATCTACTTCTCTTCCCTTCACTTCTTCTTCTTTCTCCTCTATTCTTTCTTCTCCTTTAGATCTAGAGACTACTGGAGAAACTGGATTTACTTTTTCCTTGAACTTCCTCTTCCGAAACAAAGGAATCTAAGTCCTTAGTTTTTTCTTCACTAGTCTCCTTTGCCTCTTCTGCTACTATCTTAATGGATTCTTCTTTGTCATCCATGGCAGAGGTTTCATCATCTAAGTCCTCAACAATGGGAATGTTGAATCTTTTGTATGCATTCTGGAGAATCTCTTCTATCTCTTTTCCTATTTTGTCAGTTTCACCAATAATAAGCTGATTCATTCTAGCTTTGCTCCGGAACTCATCCTTGCAATCTTTGAAGATCATATTCATTTGCTTCGGAGTGATTGAAGGAAAGAGATGAATGGCTATCTGTTCCTGAATCTCAAGATCCTTTGCCCTAGCATTATTCTTTCTTATCTCTAATTCCTTCTCTAGCTTTGGGAATGAGAGATATGATTTCAATAAAAGCCTTATTGTATATGTTCAAGTACTTAACTGTGGCTTCCTCCAAGATCTTTTTATCTGCATCATTATATGCATCATAGAATTTTGTTATTGGTTGCAGGTTCCCATCCATAGTAACTGCTTTAACTACATCATCTAAGGATAGAGTGGGCCTTTCAACAAATTCTTCCGTTACTTCTTCAGTAGAGGGTTCATCGGATGTTTTCCTTTTCTTTTTCATTTTCTTTACTTCCTCATCTGATTCTGTCTCTTCATCATCCTTCTGACTAATGTAAGACCTTATGGCCTTTGTTTTAGTTCTTTTCTCTACTTTACTGGATGATTTTGCTTCCAGTTTAGATGCCTTTGAGCTTTTAGTAGTAGCAGGTGCAGAGGTCTTAGAGGATCTGGTCCGGGAGGGGACTTCCACCGGAGCACCTTCTTTCTCTGCTTTTTCTTTTTCTCTCTGCCTTTTCCATCTTCTCTCTATTTGCATCAAGTGCCTCCTTTGAAATTCCATGCCTCTTGGCAAGATCTTCTACTTCCCTCCTTACTTTCCTCTTAATTTCAGGTTGTCTAAGTTCCACATGAACTTTTACACTCAGCTCTTAGTAGGTTCCAAACCTTTCAGCCTTAGGGTCTTTGGGCTGGCTCAGCAGATGTTGGATATGTAGTTCTACAATTTCCTCATCTACTTCATACCCCATTGGCATGATCCAGACTGTCCTTGGCTCCACTGCCTCCATTAGGCATTGATCAGTGTCTACCATGAAACACACTATATCTTTGTACTTCTCAACCAATGATTTGGGAATTCTTTCTCTAGTTTGCATCGTATTTTGAAAGTTCTTGAAGTAACCCCACAAAGCTGTATTTCTTGCCTTAAAATCCCCAAGCCCATGCAAGTAGTCTCTGATTTGAATGGCAATAGGTCTATCATTTTGCCATACACAACTATTGGATCCAGGCAGCTCATTCATAAAGTAGAAAAGCAAACATAGTATTAGCCATCCAAACTTGAAAGAATTCTTCTTGTCCTTCTTAATCTTTTGAAGGTTTTCCAATAGTTGACTTAGAAGAAGTTCACAAAGATCATAATCTACATTCTCTTTTAACATCTGATAGGCAGTGTAAATTGCAGTTCCAGGAACTAAATTTTCCCTATTGGAGTGACATATCTTGTAACCAATTATCATGGAGGTAAACTTGACATCCAGATCTATGATGTCTTCTATTGTCATTGCTCTCTTGTCAAATTTTGATCCGGTAGCCTCACTCACAGTTTGGTTTTTGATAGATTTGAGAACACGTAACCCTCCGGATGAGTGCAAACCAGTTACTTCCCTAATTGCATTCATGGTGATCTTAAATGGTCTATTCATCCATAAGAAGTTATCATGCACTCTGCTCAACACATACCAGACCCATTCATCTTCTTCAAAATAGGGGAAATGATTGCACTGACCAAAATGTTTATCCTGAATGCCCTTATACTATGGTTTGAGTTCAAAAGCATCATCTATTAATTATTTGTGATAGATATCCCTTAATTGGGATTCCCCAAATTCTTCAATGCTCGCATGAATGTAAACCCTAACATCTTCTACCTGCAAAATACCATGCAGAATGCTGGAAAATGCACTTGAGGGATCCACTTCTAGAGATTTGTATGGATGCTTCTTAAATTTAGTGCGCGGCCTATCCAAAATCTTCACAACATTCAAAGTAGCCATTTCCACGGAGATTTGTAGAAAGATATTCAAGAACAGAAAATACCTTTTGCACTTCTAGGTTTGACGGAATGAGCTGAATCGGATTGCTGGAAGAAATGACTTCTGCGGTTTATCTTTGAGAGGCTTGAGACAATTTGTTTGCAGAGCTCCATTTCTCCTTTTCTTGAGTGCAGATGTACAAATGACAAATACAAGAACTCTTTTATCTCTCCGTAAACCCTAATTTCATTGGCAATAAATGCATATCTTAAGTTACTCCGGTTGCTCTATTCTCCTTGTCCTGAGAGATTTTTTCAGATCACTAAGATGAACTTAAAATTACTCTTGGTGGATATTAGCAATCTATCTACCTTTTACAATCATTCCATTTAGCCTCAAATCAAGATACCTCAAATTCGACTCATGCCGGATCTAACTGTGAAAATCCTATTTTTACTAAATGACTATTTAACCGGATCAAACTTGGAAGATTAACCAATTCAAAACTTCTTGCGGATCTTTCATCTCTTTACCAAAGGTTATTTAGATGTTCCTTTGTGAACCCTTTAATCCACAACTTTTCTTGTGCCAATTCTAGCACCAATTAACTGGTTGGGGGAAAAAGTTTTTCCTTGTGTCTCCCCCTGAGACAGAGCTCACTTTTTAATTTCTGGAAGGAATATCAACACCAGATTCTGGTGCGGATCCATCCCCTACATTCTTTGTACTTCTCTTCACCCAAATCTTGTTCATCTCACTTTTAACTTCATCCACATTCACTTTTCCTTTTCCTTTCTCTTGATTTTGATTATGATGCACCGGACCCCTTTTGTCATGATTCTTGCTTCTACAGAATTTGGCAATATGACCGGATCTATTGCAATTGTGGCAAACAACATTTCTTTGCATATTTGAATGATATCCTCTTGATCTACATTGATTAGCCATATGTCCCATTCTATTGCATGCAAAGCATCTACCGTTGAATGAATTGTTCATTTGCATATTTCTGCATTCATGAGATTTGTGACCATACCTTTTGCAGTTGAAACACTGTCTGGAGAAGGATGTATTAGTTTAATTTATTGTCTTTCTGCACTGATTCGCTTTATGACCAAAGTTATTGTAGTTGTGGCAGTATCCATTGAAGGATGGATATCTTTGAGCATTAGGTTGCCTTAGCAGAGGTCTTCTAGGCATGTTTCTTGGATTTCCTGATCTAAAATTCTTCTGACTAGATCCGGAGCTTTCACCTTTCTCATATCCCAAGCCACGCTTGTCATCTACTGGTGCAGGAGCACCTATCCTACAGTGGCCTACATGAGGTAGTTAGTTTTAAGGTTGTTTATGTTTTCAATAAGGTCCTAATTGGACATTCAATGTAATAAGGTCTATTTGACCAAGATATGCTATTTTTAGATCAGTTGGTTAGAGTTAGTTAGAGTCTGTTGAACAGCTATATTTCCCAGCTGCTTGGAGGCAAGTCTATACTACCAGTGGTAACTAGATAAATACCCTGGGATTTGATGGATGAAGAGATCTAGGTTTTGTAGTAGCTGAAATCAATCAGTTGAATTGTGCTGTTGGAAAATAGAGTACTGTAATCGCATCTTTTGAAAGTTAATAAGATCCTGTTGCATTTGAATTCATTGTGTAATCAATTTCCTATATTGAAGGCCGGATGGATTCGATTATCCATTCCCTCAGTTGATTCTGCGAATCAATGGAATGGCTATGTACAATAGTTTAGGGTTTAGTTTGCATTTTCTGTTTGTTCACATGCATGTTTACAGGTTCGCGGTTGAGAGGTGTTGAAAACCCTAGCAGGGGTATGTGCTAGGTCGTGCAGGTTGAATTGGGTTTGAGAAACCACCTAAGAAATGGATCGGACCACCGTAGGAGTTTGGCGGGTTGAAACTGGGAGGTTGACGTTGCAACATCAATAAGAGAGTAGCGATCGGCAAAAGGAGCGAATGCTTTGCTGAAGGGAGGAGTCTTGGCGACGAAGGTGTTGATGTTGATGAAGAGCAAGGCATCAGTATGAGAAGAACCATCGAGTTGAGAAAGTTGCATTGAGCTGACAGGGGGCACTTTCACCGATTGAGGTGACAATTGCAAAGTGTCGCTGACGAAGAGGTCTCGGCGGAAGCATCGGTAGGAGTATATCGGAGTGACAAGAGTGTCAGCAGGAAACTTTAGGGATTCACCAATAAGGAAAGTCTTGGTGATGAGAGATATCATCAGGGCATCGATGTAACGGTTACCAAGTGTATCGGCGTGAGGTTGGATATCAGCGGAGGGATTCAAAGTTGGGCCGACGGTAGAGGTCTGGCCGATGGTGGAGCCCGGCATTGGTAGTATCGGGGAGACAATAGAGATCGACAAAAGACTCAAGGAGTTCACCGATAGTGGAAGTCTCGCTGATAGGCGATAAGGAGTTGGATGTTGGCGAGATAGCATGTGTTGGAGAGATATTCTACGTAGCAGCTGATATAGAAGGTGGTGCCAATGGTCAACAAGTCAATGGTTCCCATCGGTATGACAACAGTGATCGGAGCAACAGTTCTAAGTGGAGCCGATGGTATCAGGTGTTGCCGATAGGCAACCAAAAGCGATAACATCGACATCGGTGGGAGTTAGGCGATCAGGGAAGAAGAAAACTGGTTGACCAATGGGAGATATCTCATTGATGGGGAATTTAAGCATCGGAATGAAAGTGTTATGTTTTGTTGATAGGCAATTAAATGCATAGACATACATTTGAATTTGTATGTTAGGGTCTGAATGGCAGATCCCTCTGCATCATAGTGGTATCAGAGCTTAGAAAAAGGTCTGGGCTATTGTGTGTTGATTCTGTCATTGAGAAGGTAGAAGTAGAGGATTTAGAGGTTGACAAGATGCCTCCTAAAGGTAATGGTACTACACAAGAGTTGCAGGAGATGAAGGAAAAACATGCCAGAGAAATGAGGAAGATGAAGGAGCTTGCTAAAGCACTTCAAGCCAGGCTTATAGCCTTGGAAAAGAACAAAAAGAGGGAAGTGGAAGATAGTGAGTCAGAAGAAGAGGAAGATAATGCTGAAGAGTATGAAGAGGTAGCTGAAGATCTGAATGCTGAAGATCAGAGATTTGCAAAATTGTTAAAAGCAGTGCAGAGTGAGAAACCTAAGGTAAACGTTGATGTTTCAAAGTATAATGGAAGTTTGGATGAAGATGAGTTACTTGATTGGATTGCCACATTAGACAATCATTTCGAATGTGAGGATGTTCTTGAGGAGCAGAAGGTAAAGATTGCAAAGACCAAGTTGGGAGGTCATGCTTTGGTATGGTGGGATTATGTACAATCCGAGAGGAGAAAGCAAGGTAGGTCAAAAATTTCTTCATGGGATAAGATGGTAGCAAGGATCAAAGGTAAATTCTTGCCTAAGGATTATGAAATTCAAATGTTCAAGAAGCTACAATTTTTAAGGCAAAAGGAAATGGATGTGAAGGCGTATACTGAAGAGTTTTATAAATTGAGTATGAGATCTGGTCATCATGAGAATGAGGTTGAAAAAGTTGCTAGATATTTAGCTGGTTTGAGAATGAACATACAGGATGAGTTAGTTTTGGCTAACCCTAGGAGTGTAGAAGATTGTTATCAAATGGCAATTAGGATTGAGGAAAAGATGAAAAGAAGGCAGGATAAGTCCATGAGAGGAAGAGGTAGCAATATGAGGGGAAGAGGATCAGCTCCTACAGCAAGACAAGGCAATGAGAGTCAAGAAGACACTGGTAAAGGACAAGAGTAGTCTAATTTCAGAGGTGGATGGAAAGGTACCAGAGGCAGATTTGGAGGTGGTAGAGGGTCTACTACATTTTTTGGTAAGTGTTACACTTGTGGTGAATATGGGCATCCATTTTTCAAATGTCCAACAAAAGTAACAAGTTCAAGAGGAGAAAAGAGGGCAAATCTGGTCCAAGAAGCTGATAAACAAAGTGCAAGTAGCTCAAACACTCAGCAAAGTGTGAAGGAGACTCCTGATAACTATGGGTATCCAGAGGAGGGAGAAGTATTGATGTTAAGAAGGACAATCTTGAATACATCAAAGGATATGATGCAAAGAAGAGCTCTTTTCAAGACCACATGCAAGAGCAAAGGTAAAATATGTAAGGTTGTGATTGATTCTAGTTCTACAGATAATATGGTATTTCAGGAAATGGTGGATAAACTGAAATTGGAAAGGATTCCACATCAAAATCCCTACAAAGCATCTTAGGTGAGTGATAGTCAATCACTTTTGGTATATGAACAGGCATATGTTGATTTTCAAATTGGGGATTATCATGATAGAGTTTTGTGTGACATATTGCCCATGGAATGTTGTCACCTCTTGTTGGGTAGGCCATGGCAATTTGATAGGAGAGTATTGTATGATGGGTATGCAAATACCTACACCATCAAGAAAGATGGGAAAACTATTGTGTTGA
Source organism: Cunninghamia lanceolata (assembly GCA_027924645.1). NCBI lineage: Eukaryota > Viridiplantae > Streptophyta > Pinopsida > Cupressales > Cupressaceae > Cunninghamia > Cunninghamia lanceolata. Next base: position 25,682 of record BSBN01000650.1, on the reverse strand, counting down.
TACCATTACATGAAGAAGCTGCAGCACAGAAGGCAGCAAAAATCATTTTAGTGGGAGAGAAGGAGTTTGTCAAGATGCCTACAGCAGTGGGCATAAAGGCAGTTGAGGATACTGCAGGGAAAGAAGTTGTTAAGGACAACAATTTGAAGAAAGGTTTAGTTTTGACTGACAGAGGTCAGCCACAGACCAAACAGTAGTTTTATGAGCAACCACAAATTGATTGGTAAGACAAGGATGTGATTGTAGTTGGGACTATTGTTTGTCCTATAAAAGTTGAAAGGAAGATAGCTTTGAACATTGCAGAAGTTCAAGATGCAATTCCTAAGGTTATTCAATTAGGTATTCAAACAGAGGTGCTGGTAAGACAAATTGGCAAAAATAGGGTAGGTATGAACAGAGCCTACATTGACAGGGATGAGAGTTTACTTGCAAGACAACAAGTTACAGTTCTAAAAACTTGGAGCAGCCAAGAGACAGCAGCATATAAAGCTGGAACAGGTCAGAACACTGAGATGGCAAAGAGTAAAGGTGAAATTCTTCCACAACCTAACTCATGGGACATGAGTTCTTTTTCTGTTGGGGAGTATGGTACAGGAGCACCTATCCTACAGTGGCCTACATGAGGCAGTTAGTTAGTTTTAAGGTTGTTTATGTTTTCAATAAGGTCCTAATTGGACATTCAATGTAATAAGGTCTATTTGACCAAGATATGCTATTTTTAGATTAGTTGGTTAGAGTTAGTTAGAGTCTGTTAAATAACTATATTTCCCAGCCGCTTGGAGGCAAGTCTGTACTACCAGTGGTAACTAGATAAATACCCTGGGATTTGATGGATGAAGAGATCTAGGTTTTGTAGTAGCTGAAATCAATCAGTTGAATTGTGCTATTGGAAAACAGAATACTGTAATCGCATCTTTTGAAAGTTAATAAGATCCTGTTGCATTTGAATTCACTGTGTAATTAATTTCCTGTATTGGAGGCCGGATGGATTTGATTATCCATTCCCCTGGTTGATTCTACGAATTGGTGGAATGGCTATGTACAGTAGTTTAGGGTTTAGTTTGCATTTTCTGTTTGTTCGCATGCATGTTTACAGGTTTGTGGTTAAGAGGTGTTGAAAACCCTAGCAGGGGTATGTGCTAGGTCATGCAGGTTGAATTAGGTCTGAGAAACTACCTAAGAAACGGATCAGACCACTGCAGGAGTTTGGTGGGTTGAAACTGGGAGGTTGAGGTCGCAGCATCAACAAGAGAGTAGCAATCGGCAGAAGGAGCAAATGCTTTGCCGAAGGGAGGAGTCTTGGCGACGAAGGTGTTGATGTTGATGAAGAGCATGGCATCGGTGTGAGAAGAACCATTGGGTTGAGAAAGTTGCGTTGAACCAACAGGGGGCACTTTCATTGATCGGGGTGACAATTGCAAAGTGTCACCAACGAAGAGGACCCGGCGGAAGCATCGGTAGGAGTATATCGGAGGGACAAGAGTGTCAGTAGGAAACTTTAGGGATTCACCGATAAGGAAAGTCTTGGCGATGAGAGCTATCATCGGGGCATCAGTGTAATGGTTACCAAGTGTATCGGCATGAGGTTGGATATCGGTGGAGGGATTCAAAGTTGGGCCGACAGCAGAGGTCTGGCCAATGGTAGAGCCTAGCATTGGTAGTATCAAGGAGACAATAGAGATCGGCAAAAGACTCAAGGAGTTCGTCGATAGTGGAAGTCCCGCCGATAGGTGATAAGGAGTTGGGTGTTGGTGAGACGACATGTGTCAGAGAGACATTCTACGTAGTGGCTGATATAGAAGGTGGTGCCGATGGTCAACAAGTCAGTGGTTCCCATCGGTATGACAATAGTGATCAGAGCGACGGTTCTAAGTGGAGCCGATGGTATCAGGTGTTGCTGATAGGCAACCAAAAGCGATAACATCGACATCGGTGGGAGTTAGGTGATCAGGGAAGAAGAAAACTGGTCGGCCGATGGGAGATATCTCGTCAATGGGGAATTTAAGCATCAGAATGAAAGTGTTATGTTTTGCCGATAGGCAATTAAATGCGTAGACATACATTTGAATTTGTATGTTAGGGTCTGAATGGCAGATCCCTCTGCATCATCTACCCTCTTTTGGCTTTCAAGAAGAACTTCAAATTGAGAACTTATCTTGAATTTCTCTTTGTATTCATTTGTTGTTTGAAGATCTTTTTTAAGAGTGTCAATTTGATCCTCAAGTTTTTCTTCATTATCTCTAGCATCTTCAAGATCAGATTCAAGATGTCTAATTATTCTATCCATCTTGTGGTAGTCTTCTGATTTCTCCTTGAGAGATTTTCTTAGATCATCTTTAGTTTTTCTTTTTTCTTCATTTTCTTGGGTGAACTTTATAACTCCTGATTCCATTTCATGTCTTACCATAATGACCTCTTTTGATAACTTTTCACATAGCTTGATTTTCTCTTTTAGGTCTTCATTTGTATCATTGGTTTCACCTTGACTTGCTAATTGCTGAAGTAGATCCTTTCTCTTTTTCATAGAGATACTCAGTTTCGCTTCTAATTCATTTATGAATTCATCAGCCTATTTAAGTATTTCCTTCAAATTCATTGACTTCAGAGTTAGATTGTTCAAGATCATCTAGGGTAGACTGAAGTTGTTCCCTCATACCATACATATCCATTTGAATTTCCAGATCTTCCTCAAGTTGTTAGGCTCTGTTTGGAGGAACTTGGCTCTGATACCAATTGTTGATAACTGAGAGGGGGGTGAATCAGTTATCTCAATTGATTTAACTTTTTGTTCTTCTTTTAGCAACTAGTACAGTATTAAAACAAATAAGCTTAAATAAACATGAAAGCAAAGATAAACTCAGTACACATGACACAATATTTTTGACTTGGAAACCCTGTTAAGGGAGAAAACCACGGGGTGATTAACCCAAGAATGTATTCTCTATTAGAAGAATAGAAATACAAAATGGCACTTGCCAATTAGGGCTCACTGCCCGAGCACACTGCTCACAAAAGGCTCACTGCCTACAAGAGACTCCCTGTTTACAAGTTGTAAGAAGAATAAAAAGATCCTTGAACTGATGAGAAGCATCCACATATGCTAAGGTTCAGCTCCGGTTAGGCTCAATACATTGATCTGCTACACTTCATCCTTCCTCTTCTTTGGTGTTGTTGTCTTGTCACATACTGGACCTACCTTACTGCTTTCACACTACCCTTCTGCTTCTCTTCGCACAACTCAACACAACACACACCTTCACATCCAAATCCATCTGGTATATATATATCTGCACAATGGATTTCATCCTCTTTCTAGTAGGCATCCGGAATAGTCAATATTTTCCCAAACTCTAGTCTATCAGCTGGATCCTTACTTACCAAGTGATGTGAATCAAGGAGATACTTATAGAAGTCATCTAACATGTCAGCCAATCATGGATGATACCTTAAGAACCTTGATCACCATCAATATCTCATTCAGAATGATTCTGATGCTCTATCGGTCAGTTCTTCCTCTGTCTATTCTACCAAACCAGACCCCAATACTTAGATGCTCATATATCTTCACTCTTTCATCATCAGAGGCTTAATCCCTGGAATCTATTAGTCAAGGTATTCCTCTTGACTTCCCCAAGTCCGTACTTTACAAAGATACTTTCTCTAAGAGATCCAGACCTGACTGTCGGACCTTGTTGCATGCTCTAATTTTGCTTACCGGACCAAAGTATTCTTCAATCTAACTTCCGGTAAAGATACACCATGTCCTGTGGATGTGTGGAGTGGTCTTTGTTGCCATTAATGACAACACCAATGAAGCCACATAGTGTCTCTTGCCAACAAGAACAAGGTTGATCCAAGGGAAATCAAGAAGGAAATGAGAAAGATCTAGATTAAGAAGGATGTAAATGAGGTCAAGGATGGATCTGAACCAGCTTCTGGTGCAAATACTTCCTCCAGGAAGTAAATTGAGAGCTCTAGCTCAGGGGGAGCTTTCAATGAATATTTAGATCACCTAGCCAAAGAGTGGGTGTTGAGATCCAACACTAAGGTATTAGCTAAAGCAGTATTGGATGGATCATTTGGAGAAGAAACTAGTAGAAAAAGACCTGATGTGGCACATTATGGAGCAATCTTGATCGACTAGACTTAACAATGAAGTGTTTGATAGCTTTTTGAGAACAACATTTATGACAATTAGGTTTTGGCATAACAAGGGTTAAAAAGGGTCGCATTCTAAAGACTAATCACTTTGCACACAAGCCATCAAGTGTCCAAGGAGAACTGAAGCTGAATTCTAAGCGATTTCATCAATTTCTAGTGATTCAAAGCAACTCAGAGTGATTTCAAGTGAAGAAAACTCTAATTCAGCAAAAGTGGTATTTACTGTTTGAAACCCTACCATGAACCTATTTGAATTCTTACTGAAATGGCGACACCACAAGTTATTGATATCACTGAGAGGGCATGACCAAAATTCAAGAAACTCCCTTTCAAATCAACAGAAGTCGATCCAAATGGTGCGTTTTTGGAGGTGCCCCATGGAGTGGCATGCAGAGGATGTTAGGTCTGACATCCATGTTGCCCTAGAAGAACATGGCAATAGATAACTTACAAATTTGTATCTAAAACATCTAAGTGGTGATAATTTTGATCTGAAGGAAGAATATAAGGCATTTGAAGAGAAGAAATTCATTCAGTATATAGATTTCCCAACTTTTGCAAAGGATGAATGGGTCTAGTATGTACTAAGCCAAATTCATGATGAGTTTATATGGCTTAACACTCCATTCATGATCACAAAAGATGTCATAAGGCTGGTCACAGGGTTAAACTCTACCGATACATTGCCTATATTGAAGGTTGTGAAAAATAATACAGTGATGGAAGCCACTGGAGCCAAATTTGATAAAAGGGCATTGACAATCAATGACATTGAAGATCATGCAATTAGGTTTGCATCCATGGTGATCGGCTACAAGATCTACTTCACAAACTAAGAGAACTGTCTTTAGTACTACCATATACATAGCTTATGAGATGGTGAACAAAAATGCAGAGTATGACCTATGTGAGTTGCTTCAGCAGCAATTAATGGAGAATCTAAAGAAGACAAAAGAAAGCAAATATCCCTTCAAGTTTGGTACGTTGATCATGTGCTTATTTTTCTATTTCATGCAAGAATTACCAGAAATGAAGTTAATTTGGTCTAATAGTCAACCAGTTACTATTCAATTTAGAAACCACCTGAATAGCATAGGAAGTTGAGATGCACAAAATGCAGCCATGTGGGGCTATTTCAAGAATTTTCAAAAGGCTATGCATTCTAGGCAAAAGATACCTGAATCAATTGTTGAAAAATACAAAAATGATATATGTTTCATTGTTAAAAAAGATCAATGCATGATGGAGGTTGTTGAGCCTAGGACAATTTGGGTCCTTCCAATGGGCTATGAAGTGGCAGAAAACATACTAGATGGTTATGCTGACCTTATGTTGAAGGAACCTAGGGACACAAATGAGCCAAGATTTGGTACCTATGAGGATTTTTCTGTGAAAGTGCATGTTGAACTAAGAAAGCCAGAAACTTAGAAAAAGATGAAGAAATAGGTAGAGGAGTATGCCTAGAGCATAAGACTTACAAAAGAAGAGATTGCTAAAACAAGAACAAGGGTTGAAGTAGCTAGGGCAGCTGAAAAAATGTAATAAAGTGAGCCTGAAAAGGGTCTAGAAGTGTAAGAAATAAAAATAGAGGCACCTGTAGATCCAAAGAAAAGGACAAGAGGTTCCACATCTACTAAAACAGCCTCAAAATCCCTAGGTCCTACCCCATCTATAGAAGCACCCTCCAAGAAAACCACTGACAAGGGTCATAAAAGGTGAAACACCAAAGGACATAGAATGTATGTTAGTGTGGGTAAAGATGATGAAGAAATAGAATCAGATGAAGATGTTAAAAAGATGAAAGAAAAATCAATTGAAGTCTCTGGTACCAAGCAAGACAAGCCCTTTGGAAAGGGTAAAGGAAGGAAGAAGGTGAAGAAAGAAGACTCTAAAAAAGAAGAGGCTACAATCAATCTAGAGGATTCTTAAAGGCTATAATAGTTGATGGAAATCTAAAGCCTATAGCTCAACTATATGATGATTATGATGATGCAGATAAAGAAATCATTGAAACTGTTGTAATCAGATATCTGGAGATGTACAACAGAGCTCTTATTGAAATAATTGCAAATCTTCCTAACACCCTTGCAAGCATAATGTCTACCAAGAAGGAAGCCGCAATGGTAAAAGACTTGGAGACAAGAGAAAATACATTGTTGAAACTATGTCCAGATGTGACTCCTAGGGAGAGATCCAAAGTCTTCGAGATTCTTGGAGACAAATTTGAAATAAAAAAGAGGATCAACACTCTAATGTCTGGGGATACAAAAAAAAATTGTGAAGGATATTGAACAAGAAATACTTGACATCCTAAGAAATCTAAACATCCCAAACATTTATGATAAAGAAGATACTAGTGTTGGAGATGACACATTTGTTCCAGAAGTCAACTTGAATCAAGATTTGGACAAAACTGATGAAGAGATAAAGGAGAAAGAAGATGATCAAACCCCTGCATCTGATCAAGCCCCTGCTACTAATGGTCAATTCAAATCTGACAAGCACCAAACAGGGAGAAGTGCTCCTCCTGATAAGCAAACTAATGATCAAGAAAATGAACAAGCTAAGAAGAGTCCTCAACTGGAACAAACATTGGTGAATAAGAGGCTATGGACCTAGAAGCGCCAGAGCATAATCAAGAAGAAGAAGTTTCTAATATGGCAAGAGACACTGTTGTCTTACAGGATCCAGTGAATTCTGTCAAGAAATTTTTTGAAAAGCAACAGGAAACACAAGTATTGGATGCACCTGAGTCTCTATAAGGACCAATAATTTTGGCTTTAATGTCTCTTGTGTAGAAATTTAAACTGGTATCAATTGTTCAAGTAAAAGCTAAGGAAGAAATTCTAAGGTCTCACATCTAGGATAGTGAGCTCATCAATGAAGCTTCTGCTATTTTGGAAAAGTTTATGCCTACATACCAAAAGAATACATCATTGTCATCAACTGATCAGCTCAAAGGCTTGATAAACTCTATAAATACTCATTTAGAATCTTTTGAAAATTCTATTGATATAAAAGGTTAGGAAGGAATTTGATGATAAAAGACTAACAAAGTTGAAGACTAAGCTAGATAGTGACAAAATTTTGTTAGATAATGGCATCAAGAATATAGAGTATGCTATTAAGGAAGCTTGTGACATTTACAAATTTTTCTTATCATGGTCTGAGACCACTAAGGAAATGAATGATAAGGTCAAAGATATGGAACTTCAACTAGTGAATATTTCTAAGTCTTATGATCCTACAGTTGATTCCATGAGCAGTCAGGAAATACAAGTTGTAAATATTCATAATAGCATAAGTAGTTTACTGAGTAGAAAGGAAGAAATGAAAAATAGGATGTGTCAATTGAGAGGGTTAATAAGCCCTAAAATTGATTCAATGTCAAGTCTAGCTACTGAAGCCTTAAAGGTCAAGGCAATAACTGATACATCTACAAATGTGTAGAAGGCAAAAGACTTAGTTTTTTAGATTAATGGTATCATTCAAATTTTGAATAGTGCTAAAAACATGTGGGATGGAGAGCTAGCACAACTAAAGATTGAAAGATTGCACGTGTACATATGTGGGCAAGTAGAACATTTTTGCAGTTTTGACACTATTTTATTACTTGTATATACACCTTTTCCATTGATGTCAAAAATGGCCAAACATCTTAAGAGAAGAAGAAAAACAAGGTGTACATAGTAAGGGGTAGTAGATAAGCATTTTTCACTAAGTGTTGCCATCAATGCCAAAGGGGGAGATTGTTGGCAACATTGTCAAGAGACACTGCCGATATGCTAAAGAATTGATGTTGTCATTGATGGAAACAACTTGACATGTTTGAACACAACTCCTAAGAAAAAGATGTGTACAATATTTTTGTCTGAGAAGACTAACTTAGCCCAAATTGACTAAGTGTTGGCAATTTACCATGACTGACAGAAATCCAATTGGTACTCCTCCACAGATGAAGATCTCGTTATGCAGTTCTGGTATGATGTACTTAGATGTTAGACAATGTTATATCCTAAGTTTCATATCTTGATGATCTCTAACAGTTGTGTTGTGAATTGCTTAAGTCCAGTAAACAAAGTGCAGTCGGGAACAAAGAAAAACATTTGAGTAATCTGGTCTGCATTCCTCCGCTGATGATTATTTTGATTTGTGGTTTGAAGGTGTTGTAAACACATATGATAACTATCTAATTCCAGATTTGTAGAGATTGAAGTGTAACAGATCATCTATAAGTTCATCAGTATCGGCAGATAGTTTGACAGTGTTTAATTAAGACAGAGGTAACAGTTCTAAGGTCTGCATGTCTCCACACAAGAATATTATGATCTGCAATTTTGAAGGTATCATTAATGATGTCTAATGATTTCTTGATGTGAGTTTTTAGGTTTCATATGGTTCGCATTAGAAGTTATGTTATGACAGACAATAAGGTTTAAGTCTTTATTTTGGGATGAGGCCAACACTCATATCCTTGTGCAGTAAAGATATATTGCTTAAATCATTATTCTAAGTGGATCTAAAATAGATCCATACCTATATGAAGATCCTTGAAGGTTTTCATTGGTTCGCATAACTTCATATAAAGAATTCAAGCTAACAAAGTATGAGCTTTTTGTGTACACATTTCATTACTGGCAAGCTGACCAGACTTTGGGTTAGATCTGATTGCGGATATATACTCAATAGATTTAGGTATTGGAGGTGTGTGGTGAAGCAAATATAGTGTGAATTCGATGTGTATGAGATCTAAGGCAATTTTATGATAAGGAAGGAGCAGTAAGGGTAGAAGAACAGGGTATATATGAAGTAGAGTAGAAAAGCAGGGCAGATATAATGAAGACTTTTGAATCTGTATACTAAACTGTTAATGGAACTGCATTTCAGCATTTTGTAGATGCATTTGTAGTAGTCTTCTCTTGGTAGTGAGCCAATCTTTCTTCTATATTCTTTTCTCTCTTCTTGGCAGTGAGCCTATTACAGTGAGCACTTCTTTGGACAGTGAGTCCTTGGGCAGTGAGCCCTAAGGTAGTAAGCCTTCATGTAATTCAATTTTGATATCATAATATATTGTAAGCTAACACTCACCTTGGTTTTTCCCTTTTAGGGTTTTCCACGTAAAAATCCTAGTGTCTATGTGTTATGACTTTATGGCTATTCTTCTTATGTTTAGTTTTCTTTCATATTATTGAATTTGGTAAATGGATTAATGAATATGTGAAAGAAAGGTTTTATAGAATATTGATTCACCCCCCCTCTCAGTATTCTTTGTGTTCAATAGGCATTACTTGATTTCGATAAGGTATTTCAACTACATTGTGATGCAAGTGGAAATGCAGTTGGAGCAGTGTTAAGTCAAGAAGGTAGACCTATAGCATATTTCAGTGAGAAGTTGATGATACAAGGAGAAGATATTCAGTTTACGATCAAGAGTTCTATGCCATAATTCAAACCTTGAAGAAGTGGAGACATTACTTGTTGCCTAAGAAGTTTGTGTTGTATACATATCACTAAGCTTTGCATTATTTGAATAGTCAAGGAAAGTTGAATTAGAGACATATGAGATGGGTAGAGTTCATGAAGAGTCACACTTTTGTGTTGAAACATAGAAGAGGAAAATCAAACAAAGTTGCAGATGCATTGAATAGAAGAAGGAATTTGTTGACAGAGATGAGAGTTGAAGTGTTAGGATTTGAGGAATTGAAGAACAAGTATGAGGAAGCTCTTGATTTCATAGAACCTTAGAAAACATGTAAGGATCCTATTGTGATAGATAGAAGTAAGTGGTTGGACTTTTTCATTCAGGAAAATATGTTGTTCAAAGGAAACCAGTTATGCATACCTAGGATTTCAATGAGAGATAATTTGATCAAAGAGAAGGATAGTGGTGGATTGGAAGGACATTTTGGCTTTGATAAGACAATGGCTTTGGTGAGTGAAAATTGCTTTTCGCCTCAGATACATAAGGATGTTAGAAAATTTGTGTAGAGTTGTAGATTTTGTCAAGTTGCAAAAGGAAGTAGTCAGAATACTAGTTTGTACAAATCTTTGACAGTATCGGAGAGACCTTGGGAAGACATAAGTATGGATTTCATAATGGGATTGTCAAAGACATGGAGAGGACATGATTCAATATTTGTAGTGGTGGACAGATTTTCAAAGATGACACATTCATACCTTGTAGGAAGACAACTAATGCATTTCATGTGGCTGACCTATTTTTCAAGGAGATTGTGAGATTGCATGGATTACCTAAGAGCATAATTTCAGACAGAGATACAAGATTTCTTGGATACTTTTGGAAGACACTTTAGAAGAAGATGAAGATAGATTTGAAGTTCGGTTTAGCATTTCATCCACAGACTGACAGACAAATAGAGGTAGTAAATAGGAGTTTGGGAAAACTGTTGAGATGTCTGGTTGGAGAAAAGGTAGGAAGTTGGGATTTGATTCTTTCACAAGCAGAGTTTGCATATAATAATTTGGTAAATAGGAGTACCCGAAGAACACCATTTGAGATTGTGATAGGAACTAACCCTAGAGGAGTAGCATAATTAAGAGATATCAACATGGAGGACAAAAGGAGTGCAGAAGCAAAAGAATTTGCAAGACACATGGAGACACTGCATAATCAAGTGAAGAAGCATTTGGAAGAGATGAATAGTAAGTAAAAGGAACATGTAGATGAGAAGAGAAGACATAAGGAATTTTTAGTGGGAGATGAAGTGATGGTGTATTTGAGAAAAGAGAGATTTCTAGTTGGGACATATAAAAAATTGAAGATGAAGAAGTTTGGACCATGTAGGATACTCACAAAATTTGATTCAAGAAATGCATATGAAGTGGAGTTACTGGAGACATTGGGTATATCACCTATTTTCAACATTGCAGACCTACATCAGTATCATGAAGTAGAGTTCAGTGACAACATTCAAGAGGATTTGAAGAAGCAATTACCACAATAAGAACCGGAGCAGTTTGAGGATGTCTTGGACAACAGAGTTGGATGCAGCACTAGAGGAAGACAATACAAATAATATCTTGTGAAGTGGAAAGGTAGACCAGAAGAAGACTCATCTTGGATTTTTTCAAGCTGAGGTGGACCGTCTTGGTTTTCCTCTAGCCCAGCAAAGTGAAGGACTCACTTTTTCAACAACCCCAGATGTTTGATGTAGGAGCATACCTAGTTCAAGAGTAATCTTGCATCAACCAAAAACATTTGCATTTCAGTTTGTTTCTTTTTATTTTACAATTTAGTTCAATCAATTTAGTCAGTAGCAGCTTCTGTATTTTGGTCCACATTCTACCGTAGTTTCATTTCAAACCTTGTGGAGCTAGATTTAGTATCTAGACACATTCATACACACCATATCCAAAATTGAGATCATTTGGATTAGGTACCGAAAAGATATCGCTATCAGAAGATTGACTGTTTTCTCATAACAAAGCATCCTGACAGTCTCAAACAATCAGCTAAAGTAGAAGACTTGTGGAGCATTTCATGACTTGCATAGCTAAATGACACATCATTCAATATTATTTGATTTGTGGCCAACCTTCCCTAAGATCCAAATGCTATTCCATTCATTTGCGAAGGAGTTTTATATGGTTAGGCCTGACCTATCCATGTACACATGTTACATCTCTTCATTGGAGTTTGTGATCTTCCTTGGCTGGCGTCGAGGAATCTTATGTTCTAAAGATGATATGTATTGATGTAATAGATGCCTAGGAAAGGAGTCATCGATAAGTGATTGATAGTACTAAGTTTGATAGTTTGAATTCTTTGCGAAGGAGATTCAATGCTATATCTTGTGCCTATTCTACAATTTTGTAATCAGGCCTGTGAGCTCTAATTGTAAGCCCGCATGTTGCCAACCAGTTTTCATTTTGAATCTATGATATATTGAATGACTAAATCTACATTTGCTTTATATCTTTGAGTTGTTTCCATTATGTTTACTCTAGCTACACGGCCTAGACTATTCACTTTGTTGACCCTCCTAATTGTGACTGCACCAAGTCTTCTATTTGTTACTCTGCTCCTTTGTTCCTCTCCTCTATTTTATTGTTGTATGTTGTTCCTTAGGGGCATAACGTTGTGGAAGATGTCTTGGGGGAATCATCCCATGTTGTGAACCCTGTTGGACAACAAGGTAGATAACTGAGAGGGGGGGTGAATCAGTTATCTTAAATATTTTAATTTTCTTTTCTTCTTTAACAATTAGTGCAGTATCAAAACATATAAGCATACATAACCATGAGAGAAGAAATAAAATCAACACATAACACAATGATTTTGATGTGGAAAACCCTGTTAAGGGAAAAAACCATGGGGTGACGAACCCAAGATTGTATTCTTTGTTAAAAGAATAAGAAGTACAAAATGGCACTTGCCAATTAGGGCTCACTGCCCGAGCACACTGCTCACAAGAGGTACATTGCCTACAAGAGACTCACTGTCTACAAAATTAAGGAAGGTTACCAAGTGTTTGAACTAATCAGAGGCATCCACATATGCTGAGGTTCAGTTCCAGTTAGGCTCAATATACTGATCTACTGCACTTCATTCTACCTCTGCTTTTAGTCCTGTTGTTCTGTCACATACCAGATTTGTATTGCTGATCCACACTTGTCTCTACCTTTTCTCACATACTTCACCCACACCTTCATACCAAAATCCATTTGGTATATATAACCACACCAAGGATTTCAACATCTTTCTAGTCGACAACCGAAATACTCAAGATATTTACTAAATATTGGTCTATCAATTGAATCCATGCTTAATATGAGATGCATATCAAAAATATAGACATAGAAGTTATCAATCATGTCGGCCAACCATGAATGATCCCTCAAGAAGCTTTATCACCATCAATTTCTCATTCGGATTAAAGTCTCATGCTCTGCCAGTCAGTTCTTCCTCAGTCTGCTCTGCCAGTCAGAAACCTAACACTTAGATACTCATATCTTTTCACTCTTTCATCATCGAAGGCTCAATCTCTAGAATGTAGTAGTCATGGTACTCCTCTTGACTTCCCCAAGTCCGTACTTTGCTGAGATACATTCTCTGAGAGATCTGGACCTGATTGTTGGACCTTGCTGCATGCTCTGTTCTTGTTCATCAGACCAAAACACTCTTCAATGTGACTACCGGTATAGACAAACTATGTGCCGTGGATGTGTGGGATAAACTTTGTTGCCATCAATGACAACAATCATGAAGCCACACGGTGTCTCTTGCCAATAATCTCCCCCTTTGGCATTGATGACAACACTTAGTGAAAAATGACTAAGTGTCGTAGCAAACTCCCACTTGGCTAATGCTCTGTCTTATGTACATTTTATCAGAGCTTCCCCTTTGTTGGATTCCACATTTTTCACTACTTCTCACTCCCCCTTTGACATCAATGGAAAAGGGTGAAATCCGCAAACCAAAATTTGCAAAAATCAACCTATACATAGCTGCATAAGTATATATACATGTTATACTTACATATACTTAAGTATATCCACAAAAGTGGTTTTCAACTGGACAAATTCTATTGCCCAACTCTACTTCATCCTGTCCAAAATTGAGATGTGACCACTTAACAAAAATGCAAAAGATTTTGTCCTCTTTAAGTCTACCAGATCACTGGTCTAGACTATGGTCAGAGCATCAGTTAGGGCTTCATGCATTGCCTCTAACTTAGGGATAATTATCCCTCTCAGTTCACTCATTCTGCTTATTATATTTTTCTTCTCCTTCTCAAGCCTCTTTATCTCATTTATAGTGGCAATAGCCTGGCACTCTTGATTCATTATGGATGAGGTGAGAGGATCAAAATTATGAGATAAACTTGACACTTTACCCTCTTGTTCTTCCACCTTCTTTGTAATGTTTGCTGTCACTATGGACCAAGATAAACAAAATTTGTATAATTCTCTGCCATCTTGAAGAACATTTTCTAGGCTCTTTATCCCAATATCTAGATTTCTCCTATCATTTTCTATGAGTCCCTGTACTTCAGAGAATCTCTTTCCCAAAAACTCTTTCCAGACTTTCTCTTCTGTTGATTTCTCCAAAGAATCAAAATGTGTTTTAACAGAATTAACAAGAGATTTTAGATTACTGGATGAAGAGGCTGAAAGATCCTTTTGGAAGGATGGCATGATTTTCTCTAGCACACTGGATGTAATCTCTATCAGCTCACATTCTTCCATGTGAGACTTTAGAATCTTTTCTTTTGCTTTAGCTTGAGCAAAAGATGTTACCTTCATTGTCTGGACTGGAGAGAGGCAGTCAAAATTGAGTGGTCCTTAAAATAGTTCCAGTTCATCTATTTCCATCATTTCTTTGGTTAAGAAGTTTTTCACTGCTTCTGTAGTGTCTCTTGCTGGAGATAGAGTCTTCTTTTCTTTTGCAGCCTCAGAACTATCATCAGAGATCTTCCCTATGTGTTCTTCTTCTCTTCCCTTTTCCTCCTCTACTTGACTCAATTTCTCCTCTTTTCTTCCTTCTCCTTCAGTTCTAGAGTCAGCAAGGGGATCTGAAAGTGAGATGTTGACTTCTTCATGGACTTCCTCTTCCAAAATAGAGAATCCAAGTCCTTAGTCCTCTCCTCACCTAACTCCTTTGTCTCTTCTGCATTTTTCTCAGTAGATTCTTCTTTTGATGGACTTAGTCCTTCGTCATTCGTGGCAGAAGGTTCATCATCTATGTCCTCTATAATAGGAAGATTGAATCTTTTAAATGCATTCTGGAGGATGTCTTTAGTCTCTTTTGCTACCTGATCACTTTCTCTGAGCATAAGTTTTTTCATTCTTTCTTTGCTCTGGAACTCATCCTTGTAGTCCTTAAAGATCATGGTCATTTGTTTTGGAGTGATGGAGGGATAGAGTTGAATTGCAATCTGTTCCCGGATCTCCAAATCCTTTTCCTTGGCATTGTCTTTTTTGAGTTCAAGTACCTTTTCTAAAATTTTGGGAATTAGAGAGATGATTTCAATGAATGCTTTATTATAAATGTTTAGGTTCTTAACTATAGCTTCTTCCAAGATCCTTTTGTCTGTGTCACTATACTCATCATAGAATTATTTCATTGGTTGCAAATTCCCATCCACAGTGACTGCCTTGATGACATCATCAATGGAGAGAGTAGGCCTTTCAGCAAATTATTTTGCCTCTTCTTCTTTATTTTTTCTGGCAGAGGATTCCACAGATGTTTTCCTTTTCTTCTTCATTTTCTTAACCTCATCATCAATCTCTGTCTCTTCATCATCCTTTTGACTTATGTAGGACCTTGTAGCCTTAGTTTTTGTTCTCTTTTCTCCCTTTCTGGATGTCTTGGCTTTCGGTTTGGAGGATTTTGAGCTCTTAGAGGTCGTAGGTACTGAGCTCTTTGAGGATCTAGTCTAGGAAGGGGCTTGTACTGGATTACTTTCTTTTTCTATTTCTTGTCTCTCCTTCTCAGCTCTTTCTATTTTTTCTCTATTTGCATCAACTGCCTCTTTTGAAATGCCATATCTTTTGGCAACTTCCTCTACTTCCCTTCTCACTTTTCTTTTTATCTCTGGTTGTCTTAGCTCAACATGAATTTTCACACTCAATTCTTGAAAGGTTCCAAACCTTTCTGCCTCAGGGTCCTTAGGCTAACTCAGCAGGTGTTGGACATGTAGTTCTAGGATTTTCTCATCTACCTCATAGCCCATTGGCATAATCTAGACTATTCTGGGCTCTACTGCCTACATTAGGCATTGATCAGTGTCTACCATAAAGCAAACTATATCCTTATATTTTTCAACTATTATCTGAGGAATTCTTTCTCTGGCCTGCATCATACCTTGGAAGTTCTTGAAATATCTCTAGAGTGTTGTACTTTGAGCCTTGGCATCACCAAGCTCTTACATATAATCTATGATTTGTATGGCAACTAGTCTGTCATTTTACCATACCCAGCCACTTGTTCCAGGTAGCTCATTCATATAGTTAAAGAAGAGACATAGTATTAGGCCACAATACTTAAATGAGTTCTTCTTATCCTTCTTTATTTTTTGCAAATTTTCTAACAGTTGGCTCAGAAGAAGTTCGCATAGATCATAGTCTGCATTTTCCCTTAGCATCTGATATGTAGTATAAATTGCAGTTTCAGATATAGAGTTCTCACTGCTGGAATGATATATTTTGTAGCCAATTACCATAGAGGCAAATTTGATATCCGGATCTGTGATATCTTCTATTGTCATTTCTCTCTTGTCAAACTTTGATCTGGTAGCCTCACTTACTGTCTGATTCTTGACAGATTTGAGAGCAGGTAACCCACCAGATGAGTACAATCTGGTTACTGCCCTAATGGCATCTTTTGTTATCTTGAATGGCCTCATCAACCACATGAAGTTGTCATGTATTCTACTAAGAACATACCAGACCCATTCATCCTCTGCAAAACAGGGAAAGTGGATGCAATGTCCAAAATGCTTGTCCCGGAGGACCTTGTATTGAGGTTTAAGTTCAAATGTTTCATCTATTAATTGCTTATGGTAGATATCCATCAACTTTGATTCCCCAAATTCCTCAATATTGGTGTGTATGTATACCCTAACATCTTCTATGTGCAGAACCCCATGCGGAATGCTAGAGAAGGCACCTAAGGGGTCAACTTCTAGGGATTTGTAAGGGTGTTTCTTGAACTTTGGGCCCGGCCTATCAGAGATCTTAACAACATTTGGAGTAGCCATCTTGCAAAATATTTAGAGAGAGATATTCAAGAGTGGAAATACCTTTTTACACTTCTAGGGTTCACGATATGAGCTAGAAAAGATCGCTAGTTGAATTGGATTCTATGATTGATCTTTGAGAGGGTTGAAACAATCTTGTTTGCAGAGCTCGTTCTTTCTTCTTCTTGAATACAAATGTGCAAATGATGAATAAAAGAACCCTTTTATCTCTGCGTAAACCCTAATTTCATATTGCAATAAATGCACAACTTAAGTCATTCCAGTTGCCTTGTTCTGAGAGAGATCTTTCTGGATCACTGAGATGCACTTGGAATTATTTTTAGTGATAGTTGACAATCTATCTCCTTTTCTCAAATCATCCCATTTATCCGTAGATCAAGATATTTCAATTTAGAATCACACCAGATCTAACTGTGAAAATCCTACTTTTTTTAGATAGCTGTCAAACTAGATTAATCTTGGATGATTTAACTCTTCAAAGCTCCTTGTGGATCTTCCATAATTTTACCGAGGGTTATTTAGATATATCTCTCAGAACCCTTTAATCTGCAGCATTCCATGTGCCAAATTTAGGCACCAATTGACTGGCTGGGGGAATTTATTTTCCTCGGTGACTCCCCTGAGCCAGAGCTCATCTTATTTAGTTTTCGGAAGGAATATCAGCACCAGATTCTAGTGCGGATCCATCCCCAGCATTTTTTGTACTTCTCTTCACCCAAATTTTGTTCATCTCCCTTTGAACTTCATCCGCATTCACTTTTTCTTTTCCTTTGTCTTGATTTTGATTATGATGCACCGGACCCTTTTTACCCTAAATCTTACTTCTGCATAATTTGGCAATATGATTGGATCTATTGCAATTATAGCACACAACATTTATTTGCATACTTGATTGATATCCTCTTGATCTGCATTGATTAGCCATATGTCCCATTCTATTGCATCCAAAGCATCTACAATTGAATGAATTGTTTATTTGCATATTTCTACATTCATGAGATTTGTGACCATACCTTTTGCAGTTAAAACACTGTCCAGAGAAGGATGAATTAGTCTGATTCATTCTTCTTCTACATTGATTTGCTTTATGACCAAAGTTATTGCAATTGTAGCAGTATCCATTGAATGATGGATATCTTTGAGCATTTGGTTGCCTTACCGGAGGTTTTCTAGTTAGATTTCCTGATCCAGAGTTCTTCTGACTGGATCCAGAGCTTTCACCATTTTAATACCCCAAGCCATGCTTGTCATCTACCATCTTTTGGCATTCAAGAAGAACTTCAAGTTGAGCAGAGCTTATCTTCAATTTCTCTTTGTATTCATTTGTTGTTTGAAGATCCCTTTTAAGAGTGTCTATCTGATTCTCAAGTTGTTCTTCGTTATCTCTAGCTTCTTCAAGATCAAATTCCAGATGCCTGATTATTCTATCCATTTTGTGGCAGTCTTCTGACTTCTCCTTGAGAGATTGTTTTACATTATCTTCAATTTTTCTTTTCTCTTCAATTTCTTGGGTGAATTTCATAACCCCTGATTCCATTTCATGTCTTACCATAATGACCTCCTTTGATAACTTTTCACATAACTTGTTTTTCTCATTCAGATCTTCATTAGTATCATTAGCTTCATTTTAAATTGCTAATTGTTGAAGTAGTTCCTTTCTCTTTTTCACATAGATACTCAGTTTTTCTTTTAGTTTATTTATGAATTCATCAGCTTGTTTGAGTCTTTCCCTTAGGTTATTGGCTTCTGAGTGAGATTGCTCAAGATCATTTAGGGCATACTGAAGTTGTTCCCTCATACCATACATATCCATTGAGATTCCCAAATCTTCCTCAAGCTATTAGGCTCTGTTTGGAGGAATTTAGCTCTGATACCAATTGTTGGAAAATAAGGTAGATAACTAAGAGGGGGGTGAATCAATTATCTTAAATATTTTAACTTTATGTTTGTCTTTAACAATTAGTGCAACATCAAAACATATAAGCACACATAACCATGAGAGCATAAATAAAATCAACACATAACACAATGATTTTGACATGGAAAACCTTGTTAAGGTAAAAAACCACAGGGTGACTAACCGAAGATTGTATTTTCTGTTAAAAGAATAAGAAGTATAAAATGGCACTTGCCAATTAGGGCTCACTGCCTGAGCACATTGCTCAAAAGAGGTACACTGCCTACAAGAGACTCACTGTCTACAAAATTAAGGAAGGTTACTAGGTGTTTGAACTGATCAGAGGCATCCACATATGCTGAGGTTCAATTCTGGTTAAGCTCGATATACTGATCTACTGCACTTCATTCTTCCTTTGCTTTTAGTCCTGCTGTTCTGTCACATACCGGATTTGTATTGCTGCTTCACACTTGTCTCTGCCTTTTCTTGCATACTTCACCCACACCTTCTTACCAAAATCCATTTGGTATATATATCCGCACTAAGGATTTTAACATCTTTCTAGTCGCCAACCAGAATACTCAAGATATTTACTAAATACTGGTTTGTCGACTGAATCCATGCTTAATATGAGATGCGTATCAAAAATATAGACATAGAAGTTATCAATCATGTCGGTCAACCATGAATGATCCCTCAAGAAGCTTGATCACCATCAATTTCTCATCCGGATTAAAGTCTAATGCTCTGCCAGTGAGTTCTTCCTCAGTTTGCTCTGCCTATTAGGAACCCAACACTTAGATGCTCATATCTTTTCACTCTTTCATCACCGAAGGCTCAATCTCTGGAATGTAGTAGTCATGGTACTCCTCTCTACTTCCCCAAGTCTGCACTTTGCTGAGATACATCCTCTGAGAGATCCAGACCTAATTGTTAGACCTTGTTGCATGCTCTGTTCTTGTTCATCGGACCAAAACACTCTTCAATCTGACTACCGTTATAGACAAACTATGTGATGCAGATGTGTGGGATAAACTTTGTTTCCATCAATGACAACAATCATGAATCCACACAATGTCTCTTGCCAACAAACCCAAGTCACTCTTGTCTCCTCTCTCATTTTATTGTTTCCATTCTTCAGTGACTCTACTAGTTGGTGGATGACAAAAACAAACAAATACTGATAAGGACCATGTGTTCCTTCAGAAAGAAAACAAAAATAGACCTAGTCCATATATGAAGATGGGGTTTATATATTACTGACACTTGACTAGTAGAATTACTCCATGTTATGATTTATCTTGTGAAAATGTTGTAACAAACCTTTTTAATAATCTAAATATGCTTCTATGCACTTTGGATTGTTTTGTATCTCACCTTGTTGCTACACTCAATTCTAATCTTAAGTCATTCACCCTTAAGCATGTCTTTGGTAGTTGTGGTAGTGTAGCTCAACCATCAGGTGTGTTTGGCATGTTTTAGATACTGGTGTGTAGTGATGAGCTTGCTTCCTATTGCCTGTGTTGGTTGTGTATAAGACATATAGTGTGCTGACAACATGCTATGTGGTGCTCATGTATTCCATGTGTCTTCCATGTGTTTTATGTGACTTCCTTGCATGTTTTGCATGCTTATGGCATGGTCTAAAGACATGTGGTGATGAGCCCCCCACACTCAATGTGTTTTGTGTGCCTGTGTATGGTCTAAAGATGTGTGGTGATGAGCCCCCCACGTTGTATGTTTTGTTTACTTTATTTAGCATGATATATATATATATGTAATTGCTTAATCATGTATTCTCTTCATGTCTTCTTTGTGTCTTACATGATTGTGTTCATGTATTCTCCACGTATTGCCCACTTTCACTGTCTTCACTATTTATTGTGTGCTTCCTTACTGTATTCACTGTCTTATTTGACTGTTAAGTGTTTTCTTATGTTTGCCTAAGTCTGGGGGCTAGAAATAGTCCTTCAAACTTAGGGTGTGTCTTTGATGTAGAGGTAAGGTGGAGGGCCTCAAACTAACTCAAACAAATCAAACTCTCCAATTTAGAACCCTAATTTGGTGGGTTTCTATCACCAACTCTTCACCTTCCCTAGTAGGACAGCAAAAGGGGTTTTTTGACATAATTTCCAAACCAAGGCTCATACCCAAAATCTAATTGTAATTATGGATACTTGTTTTCCTCTTACACATCATATCTCAAAAGTATATGGGGTTGTTTTGTAACATAAGGGCCTAAAATTGACTATTCCGCTTGAAAAGAAGCCTAATTAGGCTTGTACAAATAGGCACCTATTGGTCTTACACACTCCCAACCTTCCCTCTTCAAACCAACACCTTAAACATGTCAAATATAGCCTACCTCAACTATTTCAACCCTTTCAAACCATTTTCCAAGAGCTTTCCTTCAAACCCTACCTCTTAGGCAACTTCTATGCCCCAAAACAACAGATTTTTAGCCTAGGGCATCAACAATTTGTCACCAATCTTCCTCCTATGCTCCTACAAACTTAAGAAACATGAAAAACATCCTACCTACTCCCATTTCACTAACTTTCAGAAGTTTCCACTATTGGAATGGCATAAAAATTCATTTTTTCAACCAACCCCTCAAAACCTAGGGTTTCTGAACAATTTTCACTAAAAAGGCTCTAATTCACTCAAAACTTGATGAAAATGACTCAAACCAAAACCATTTGAAATACGATTCACTCCATCAATCCCAATAAAAAAATTGTATGTTTACAGGCCATACAGGGCCGTACAACTCATTACAACAGCAGAAAACACAGAAAATCACACAAAAAATAGAGTTTTATTATTATTATCATTATTATTATTATTATTGATCTCCAAATTATTTTCAGTAGCTTGTCACGACCAAGACAAGTCATATTTAAACATTTCTCCTCAAAACCCAATGGTCCATAACCACTTTTTAACCATATGACTATTCACCTTCCATGTATACCAAAAATGTATCATTGCCAAACTTGACAATATGACTCAAAACTGACCCCTACATGGCTAAAACATCATATTTGGTCTAAATAGACCTTATTACATCAAAACATGACTCAACATTACAAAATTCAAATTTGACACATATTTACAAAGTATGAACTAGGTGCCCCTGCACCAGTCTTCACTCTTGTGTTTATTGTGTCTGATGTGTTTTGATATGCTTCAACCATACTTCAATGCATGTGCTGGATTGCAAGATCGCATACACATTAAAGTGGGGGCTAAATGTTATGGAGTAAAAAGTAGACACATGCCTTTTTACCTCCTATTTTAGCTCCTAGGTCCTCATGTTAACACTCTACAAGCAAAATATTCATCCCCATGAGAAACCCCCCAAAACCCATGTCAAATAGGAATTAGGGGTTAATGCTTATGTCCTGACCAAAAGGCACCTTCGGACTTGGGTTCCTGCGCCCAAGTCCACCCTGATTGGTTGGGGTAAAATTTAAATGATGTCAGCATAGAACCTTTAAATGGGTCTCTCCTTGTCGGCTCTTTCAAATAATTTGTGAATGTTTAACGAGAAAGCATATATAAGTGAGTGTTTGAATTCATTTTGTGAAAATTTGATGATAGCAAGGTTATGATATTGAGCAAAAGAGCATTCAAGGCATTCATTGTGTTATTATTACAGATTTGTGTTAGTATTGTGTTTGTTGCAGATTTGGAATCATCATCAACATCCTTATGAGTTGGAAAATCTTCATCCTCTTAGGGAATTCATCTCTGAGGTGACATCATCATTTTGTTTGAATCATTTCATCATCATTTGGATTATCTTTAGCCTCTATCCTACAAGGGTACACTCTCTCTCTCTCTCTCTAACAACGATGTTGGGAAAGCTTGAATGCTAACCTTGGATTTGACTAAGGCAAATCCCTAAACACCACAACCCCCAAACTCCTTTTCTTCTTGTGTGTAGGTTACAAATGTGAGGATTGAAGAAGTGAAGGTACAGGGAGGTTGTTCAAGGGATTAGATTTCAAGATCTGAAAACAAAGTACAAAAATTCCATTGAAGCAGACCTAGACGTCTGCCCCGGCATCCATCAACTAAATTAGACACTATAAACAACATCTGGACATCATTTACAATATTTTTCCACTTTTGAGCTTCTAGAGATCAGGACTTTCTGGACTCAGGCACTAGCACAAGTGTCTTCTGACATTTTATCTTCCATGAAACATGTTACGACATCTCACTAATCATCATGTTACTTTTAGATCTTGGCTTTCCATTGTTGGTTGTCTGTTATGAGTTGATTATCTCAATTCTAGGGTTTAGTGCATTGATTAGCCTCGGGTTTGATAAAAAGCTTGGTTGAATAACATATTTCCTTAACAAACAAGGGCACAAAATCAGTAGCTGAGTCCTCTTTGATCTTGTAGTGACTTAGCTCATTTTTGTCCTTGAATGTTGTAGTGAAAGAGGGTTTGATCTACTGTACTTACATGTTTTCATTCATCCCCCCTTTTATCTACTAAACATGGATCTTCTTGTTGTAGGATCTACAGAGCTAGTTTTGGTATGCCTAGAGATTATTCAAGGCATTGAGGCTCCATTCATCTAATAGTTACAACTCTTGCAGGTGTGCAACATGATAATCCTCCTTTGTGATGAGATTATGCAAATAGATGTACATGGAGGGAAGTTTGATCTCTATTGGCAAGATAGCTTCAGAGCTAAAGATGAGGGAATATGGAGTGGCTCCAGTAGATGTGCAGATGCTAGTGCAATATATCCAAAGGGCATGATATATATGGAGATGCCAGTCATGACCAGTTTCATTAACAACTTTCTTGAGGATTTTTAGTAAGGTTTTATTAATTGCCTCAGCTTGGTCATTTCCTTGAGGGTAATATGGAGTAGACAAGTGGTGTTGGATGTAGAAATGTTTGCAGAGAGTGTGAACATCATGATCCTTTAAGGGCTTATCATTATCTATGACAATGGTGCTAGGAATGCCATAGCAGCAAATGATATGGTAGAGAATGAATTTAGTGATTTGAGACCCAGTGGTGAAGTTGAGGGATGGCTTCAACCCACTTCATGAAATACTCAGTGGTAGTAATGTTGAACTTATGACCGTCAGAGGATGGAGGGTGGATCTTGCAAATGAGATCGAGGCCCCATTGAGAGAAGGGCCATGGTGTTGTTATTGGTTGTAGAGCCTAAGAAGAAGTGTGAATAAAATCTCCATGTTGCTGATAGGGCTTTCATTTCTTGACATATTCATAGGCATCACATTCTATGGTCAACCAATAATATCCTATGCATAGAAGTTTTTTGGCTAGGACAATACCACTTGTGTGAGAACCACAAAGTCTAGCATGAACTTCGTGTAGTGAAATGTTATCCTCTTCTGTATTTAAACACTGCAATAGGGTGCCATCATAGCTTCTGCAATAAAGTGTGTTGGCAAGGGTAGTGTAATGGGATGCTTGGTAGATGAGGGATCATTGCTGTTTATAGGAGAAATCAGGTGGGATGATATGATTTTGAAGATAGATATAGATATTATGGTACCAAGGGGATTCTGGACCAATGATTTCACATATGAACTTGAATTCTATAGCCCTATATGCTGGCATGATAAGTTGTTCCACAAGGAATTTGCACTGGTGGCTATCATGAGGCATGTCTAGAAGAAAGCCAATGGTAGCCATGGAATCTTGAGTCATGGTACTTGTTCAAACTAAATGTAGACAAACTGAAGTATGTACTCATCAACCATCTCTTTGTAAAGAACTAGTTTGTCATCTTTTGTTTGATATTCATCATTGACTTCTTTTATGACCAATTGGGAATCACCATATACTTGTAGCTATTGAATATTCCATTGAATTGTTGTTTTGAGGCCGATGATGAGGGATTGATATTCTTCTATATTGTTTGTGAAATATAGTCACCTTGAGGAGTGATGAAAAGGATTCAATCTCCTAAACCATGATTTGTGAAAGAACCATCAAAGTAGAGTTTCCAGTTAACTGATTCTGTTGTTGTAAGGATGGATTCATCTAGAAAGTTGATGGTTGGGTATGTTCATGGAAATGGGGACCAAAAGGGGGTCCAAATGGCCACTTTTTTCTAAATCAGTAAAAACTAATCTTGGATGAGAAAATGAAGATATCCAAATTGAAAATTAGAAAATGTGATGAGAATAAGATTTTTAGTGCTCGGAATATAGTTTCTTAACTACTATATTTTTTAAAATATGGAGGAGATTAAGAGGTCCAAATAGGGGGAGCACACAAAGTGCTCCTGATTTTGCTAGAAAAATATAACATAGCATCTGGTGTGCTCCCCCTAAAATGTTGACATTTTTTAATTATTTCAAAAATTTCCTTGGTGGAAAATTAGTTAACATCACGTAGTTTATGCCTAATTTTTTTGATAATTTTTCAATGAATATATGATTTTTTATGAATCTTCAAAGTTGAAACATCTTAAAAATTGGAAATTTAAGCGTACTCCCCGCTAAATTTTTTCAAAAATAATCAAAATCATTTTTTCAACATGTATAGAATAGAGTCTAGAATCTAAAAATGTATCTGTTTTAAATTTTGATAAACAAGTAAAAAATGACACCATAAATACTAGACATAGGTTTTCTAAAAAAAGGAACACATAAGCAAAAGAAGTTCAAGATGAAAACCTTAATGTTATTAGATTTTTAAAAAAATACATGGTTAAAAAGCTGAAAAAATTTGAAGTCATCCTGGCATTTTTTCATATTGACTTTGAAAAATGTGTAAACCTGAGGGAGAGCATGCTCAAAATTTGGTTGATTTTATAACTTTTGTTGAAAACATGTTCCTGGCCTCCAAAAGGTACGTCTGACCCTTTGGGTTAGATGCCCAAGGAAAATCCAACCC